>WARS01000052.1:1380709-2761419 GCA_008933995.1 Datnioides undecimradiatus
ACACACACATTTTTTTTGCCACAAAGTTTAATTTCCTAAAAATTTCTTCTCTTACCTGAGAGAGATGACTCCTCATCTTGCAACACTGTCTCCTCAGAGACCTGCTGTGAATGGGTGACCTCTTGATCATTCTCCTTGTGTTTCTGTGGAGCAGGATGGGGCTCTTCCACTTGCTCGTCCTTGCCCTCCGCCTCTGTCTCTGCCTCCCCCTCCCCAGAGTCAGTACTCCTGATGCTGAGGCGCCTCATACGATACATAACATCCACTTCCCTCATTCGTGCCATTCGCTCAACTGCTACCCGACCTGGAGAAATTGCCAGCTTGTTCTGCAACGCTTCTATTCGGTGGGAGGGGCCCCTGCTCCTCCTCTCCCCCTCTAAGCTAAGAGACAGCCTGCGGTCTAGGTTTGGGGGAACTGAAAGTGGCAGTCTGTCTGGCGGAAACTCTGGTAGCCCTGGGTGGTCTCGCCCCAGATGAGTCCGTAAACCAAGTCTATGCTCTGGGACAATAAATGGCTTCTTTTCTTGCTCCTGTTTGTCATCAGGCATTGTATTGTCTTGCCCCTCCTTCCCCCCTTCCAATTCAGCTGTCTGTTTGTCTGCACTGCCGTCAGGTGTTTCTCCTGTACTGGCCTCCATCTCTCCTAATTGTACTTCCTTAGTCACTGTTTCACCAACACTCTGTTTCTCTGTGACTTCAGGGTCTGCAGGCACATCAGTTGCTAAAATTGTGGATGCACTGTCCTTTGTTGCTCCTTCTGCTAGTATGCTCTCAGCAGGATTTACTGTATGCAAATTGTCCAAGTTTTCTGCCTGAGCATTGTCTGTTCTTTCCTCCCCTCCCACATTTTCCTGTGTCAGTGAATGCTGCTCCCTTGTTTCAGCACACAGGTCAGACCCTGACTGACTCAAACGTGAGTCATTTTGCTCTTCTGTTTTTATGTCTTCTGCTGGACTTTCTAACGCAGCGCACTGTGGTGGACTGCCATTTTGATTGGCCGAGCTGTCCGAGCTGTTTTCCTCATGAAGTGGAGGCAATGGGCCCTGTCTCATCTGATTCTCAAGTTCTCTTTTACAAATAGGGCACTCCTCCTCGGATTCAACGTTGAGATCTTGAAGAGACTCTGCGTCATTAGGTTTAAAATTGCCCGCAGACGCTTTATTTGCATCTGCCGGGTCTCTGGACTGACGCAAAGTCTGGCATATGTCCTCATAATCAGGAGGACTAGTGAGTGTAGAGGCATCCTGCATGGGCTGTCTATCGGCCCATGGCACCTCCGCTGCTGCTGTGTTTGTTGTTGGACTGAAGTCACAAAGAGGTGTCTCGATAGGCTCATCTGGGAGGTCTAGTTTCACTGTCCTGCCATCGTTGCTTCGCCTGCGCGAAAGGTGCGCAACAACCCTGTATTCTCTGAAGCCTGTCTCCCGCGGTGGGACAGGGAGCTCCTCCCTAAGCTGCTTGCTGAACGTTACCGACTTTGTTGCAGGCCTGGAGAAGGCGCTCTTGACTTCCCTGTATTCTGGGTCAACGGACCAGCTTACTGCACTGCGCCTAAGACTGCTGGGCTTGTTAAGAGGTTCTGATGTCAGTCGGATTTTGATACGTTCAGGGATTTGAACAGAACCATTTGGGACTTTATTGCTGGCAGTGCCTAGCTCCAAGATGTCTTTGTAGGCCTCGTTGAGGTCCTCTATGCATTTGTCAACGCTGGGTTGCTTGCTGCTCTGCTGCTGCTGTTGATCTTGGACTTCCTTTTTGATGGTCTCCAGTTCTTTGACAGCATCCCATGGTCGCTGGCTGGCCGGTTTCAGCAGGAACGGTTCAAATGCTTCTTGCCCACTGTTTGCTGCTGGTTTGGTCTCCTCCACATTTCCTGAGGGTGTTACTGCTGGCTGTTGAGCTGTGCTCTTGTTCAGCTGGTTGGAGAAGGTGGATGTCAGGGAGAAGGCGCTGTTGCTTGACAGTTTCAGGCTCTTCACTCCCTTTATAGGAAAACTGAAGGCAGTGCCCACTACACCGCTGCTATCAGGAGGGACTTCAGTGCCGGGAGGGACAGGGTCTTGTTGTGCTTCCTTGTTGTCAGGGGCAGGTTTTCGGGCCTCTGGGCTAGTTTGTGTCTCCTGGTCTCTATACTGGTTTGCAGGCCAGGATCCTGTCAGTTTCATCTCCTTGTAATGGTTTATTTTCGGGGGTCTACAGGGTACTTTTTTAAACATTTTGCTGCTCGCTCTACTGCTTGTTTTGCTGCTTGCTATGCTACCAGTTAGTGCTTGCAGCTCAGCTTCAGCTGAAGATGTGCTTTGGAGACTTTGGTTCGTTAAATGGCCTGTTTTGTTGTTACTAGGACTGTCCGCTGGGTCTGGTGACTTCTCATTGTTGTTATTCTGATCACGGATTGTCCCAGTGAGCTGTGGAGTAACAGGGACAGACACCAAACAAAAAATTGTCTCACTAAGTCTCTTTTTTAGATTCTTGGTTTTTTCTTTCTCTGGTGGCTCAACTTGTTCCACCTTTTTTACTTCTGTCACAGTTTCAGAGACACCCTGGTCAGCCGGCTTGCATGGGGGAGGAGGTGGTTTACCCAGAATAGATGAAGGAAAAAACTGAGCACGGTTTTGTTCAGGAGCTACACTGTCACTTTTTTTGTTAATTCCCCTGTTGCACCATCGATTACTGCTGTCGTTGTCATTGAGAGTTGCTTTGCGGCTGTCAGTATTGAGAGCTGACCCCTGTTGGGGAGGAAAGGCACTATCATGTGGAGATTGTCCTAAAATCTTACCGGACGGAGTCTCTTTGTTGATGTTACGGATCTTGTCTGAGTCAGTGAGAGAACTTCCGCTTGGCCCTCCTGAGATTTGCTTCACTCTTGGGTCTTCAGTGGGTAATTGACGGGCATGACCTGGTTGTTCTTCATGTCCAGAATGTACCTGTTTGCGATAGGATGCACCACGTTCGCCATAATGTTCCAGCCATGAGCCACTTGCCTGTCTGGAAAACCACCTACCAGGGTCTGAGCTGGGCATCTGCAGAGCTTCTGCTCTCCATCTTAGGTTTGCCATTTCATTGCGGTTGATTGAAACTGCTCTGGGGGGTGGAGCTCTTTTATAAGATGGGGGTGGGATGTAGCCAGGGGGCTCCATTCCCGAGATGGCAGAGTGTTGTGCGAAATAGTCTTGTCTCAGCTCCCCTCCCCGTGGATAATACATAGGCCTTTCTTTTTGTTTGGCACCCTGGTCTATAGCAAGCATTTCTGCGCTACCCCTAGTCTGCTGGTGAATCTCATATGACGGAGGCTTTAAAGGCCTGCTGAACCTGGGCTTTGGTAAAAGTGCAACATGGCTGCTTGGCCCAGCATTCCTTCCCCACCTATCCCTGACAACAGCACCACTATAGATATACCTACTATAGGGCCCAGAGAAGACAGTGCTGTTTATCCTCTGTCTATCAGGTAGGCTAGGCCTGGATGGAATGAGCTCTCTGCCACTACTTCCATCAGGCGACAAAACTCTGGGGAGAGATTGAGACTTTGCTTTAGTTCTAGGGTGAAAAAAACCCTCCGGTGTCCTCAGGCGGTACTGGTCCTGAGCCCATCTGTCCCCATCTCCATCAGACAGCTGCCTTCCAAGGCCCACAGCAGGTCTCCACTCCTCTGTACCGAGGCTCTGGCACTTCCTCTCCCCTGTTACCCGTAGCTGACCAGGGGCAGCATCCAGGTCTCTTAGCCAGGAAATGTCCTCCCATAGCTGCTGCGCTTGCCTCTCTGCTCTGTGCTCCTCTGCTGTAATCAGGGCCTGTGGCCTCCATGCGCCAGCAGAGGCCCTCAGCTCCCTGCCATCAGCATAGTCCAGAAGGATGCTGAAGTCCTGGCCTCGCCTTCGCCAGTAGGACACATCCCTCTCATCGTAGCTCAGCGGCTCTGAATAAGTCAAACTGGGAACATCATAGAACCTGCAAAGACCAAAAGGTTCAGTGTGAATAAAACATTCATAGAATTACAAAAGAGTCAGGTAGATCTAGTTATTCAGGATGCCATTACAGAAGCTGTAGGTTTAGACACACAGATTTACACAAAATAGTGTCTGACGGGTAAGTCTTTTATATGATTGATAGTTTTCTTGTATTCCTTGTAGTCCTGTATTTGTTAAAAAGAAGCACTAAAAAATAACAATTAATTAAACTGCAATGGACAAACGTTCCTACAACTAAATGAATCAAAATTAGATTTATATCAGTTTTTATGCTAATAAAATAAGACAGCACCACCCTTTTGAGATTTGATGATTGCCAAACATTAGAAGTGACTTGTCCAAAACACATGCCAGTCTCAAGCATGTGTTTTGGCTTTGGCAGTATTGGCTTTCCAAAGCAACTTAATCAAGGAGAGCCAGCACATACGAGACAGAAGTGCTTAAGTCAGCGGCTTCCAAGTCCCTTGAAGAAACCATGAAATTGTGATGCTACTGCAATATGATCTGCATATTAAATTGTGCTGACCTTATCTTGGAAGCTGGTCATCTGGACAGCTACTGTGGCTGTTAAAGAAAGTCTAGGCAAAAACATCCCATTACCTAATCTAACATGAAAAAAAAACCCACTTTCCCACAGTTTAACTGATCACATAACTCAACAAAATTCAGAATCAAACTGGACTCGTATACTATGTACACTGTGGCCAACCTAAAAACACTTCAATATAATGTGGGAAAAAATAAAAACAGGGACCTTCACGAATGTTGCTACAGCAAATTTGTAATTTCACAAGTATGAATATAATTTTAAAAACGCTCGCTGAATTTAACATAAAATGGCAAGTGTGTGACGAGTGACTGTTGGCAGGTTCAAAACAGAGGTTCCACTGTAGTGTGATAAAGCAGTGCCGCCTGAGGATGATTTTAGTTATGGTTCCATATTTACCTCTTATGTGCAGGTTACGGCTGTGATGCATGTTGCACTGCCAAAACAATTATCTTACAGAAAAGCATGCTAAATCAAAACAGATTAAGTCTCAAAACCAGTGCTTCAGTTTGTTGTCTTCAAGGGGGTCTTTTTGTTAAAATACACACTAATTTTAAGTTTCTAATATTTATCATGCAGTCGTGTTAATCTTGGTGTTGGGACAGCACAGCTGAATCAAGAAGAGGACACACTGTGATATTCAATAATTTCAGTAGGTCATCAGTCCAATCAAAGCATGTTTGAGGCCACCCTAAAGACAGTCTGGGTTTGAAATCATTTTTATATTCTAGAGTAACTATCTATACTCCTACTATATAAATCAATCTATAATTGTATTTTCTTAAACAGTACGGCCATATAAGGTCATAATTTTCAGTTCCCCATTTTCCAAAAAATCTAAGAAATGTACTATCAACAACATATATTTGTAAAATGTCTTGTTTAATAATTTGTAAAAGACATATAAAGAGAATAAATGAATTACAATTACCCTTTTTAATAGTTTCATCATGTATCTGCAGTGCACTAAGTCCCTGTGTTAGTCACTGTACTCATTCATTTAAGCGGCAAAGTCAATGGATCATCCTCAGCAGCATATGCTACTGTATGGCTGAGGGGAGCCGCGCTGTGCACACTTGCCCAGCAACATGCTTACATCACAGAGCACGTGCTGGGCGTGATTCAGTGTGCCAGTGTTTACAGTGGAGTGATTACGCGCCTGTCTTGAGGCATGTTCAGTTCTCCTCAGTTTGCTCACTGTCTAGTGCTGCTGTTTACATCTGCCTGCCTGGTGGAGGCTGTGGAGACGATACCAGTGCATGGGTGGGCTCCACAGAGACACAAGCCACCTCTCTGTGCAGGCATGTAAACAACTCAAACAAGCGCAAAGGCACCTTTCATAATTCCTCATATCCCAGCATAAGATATGTCAGTGGTGCTGCTGCAGCCACGGTGTTCTGCAGCTCTGGAAGGAGGGGAAAGGGAAGAGGAGGAAAAAAAAAACCCTGCGCAGTGCAGACTCAGTTTTGCATGCAATACTGAAGGGCCCCAGTGTGAAGGGGAGAGAGGGAAAAAAGGGAAGGTAAAGGGTGTGGGGGATCGCAAAAGAGGGAAAAAAACACTCACCCACTATCTGTGGCAAGAGAATCACCCAAGGGCTGAGCGTCACCTAGGATACCGATCCCAGCTTCTTTTCTCCTTTGGTTCCTTTCCCCACTCTCGTTGTCTGTGGCGGGGTAGCCCTTCACCAGTGCCTGCCTGCTGCCATAGATGCCTGTGATAGATGCCCCCCGGTCCGCCTCATACCCGTTCAGTGTCCCCCGGCCAGCCCTGTTGTCCACAAGTTCACGCTGGCAATCAGCAGGGCGCTTGTCATAAGGCGTGGCAGACGGAGGGCCGCTCTTGGGCAATTTATATCCGTGCGAAATGAGGAGGTCCTCCACACTGTACATGGTGGTGTCTCTCTCACTTCTGGGCAGGAGGGCAAAGGTGGGTGTGTTGCCTTATGCGCAGTGCTGCTGGTGGAAGCTGGAGCACGGCTGCTCAGCAGAGGCCATCACTAAGGGGAGGACAGGGGAGGGAAGAGGTAACGTGAACACATTATTTGCATGTGCCTAAATGGAGGATGTGTGATGTTCAGCACACTAGCTGATGCAAAGAAAATACAGATGCGTGTGTTACTGCTCCAGATGTGATAATGCGCTGGGTTTTTTTTTGCAGCATGTGCTGTGTTGAAAGCTCAGCGAGTGATCTAAATTAAACATGAACATATGCTAAACATAACACAGTCTTGTGCTGACATTATTGTGTCTCCAGGGGCAACTCTAGAAAGTACAACTTAAGTTTAAAAAGCACACACTGCAGAATTTAAGAACCCATCTTTTTTTAATCTTAGTCCAGTTGATTTTACTCAACATGGCAATTATTTTCTATATCTGGACACCAGAACATGGGCATGCTTTCAGCCACACCCTTGCTTTCATCCAAAAACATTTGATCTTCTTTCCAAATTGTCAAAAAACATTATTTAATACAGGAAATTCTACATTAAGAGTTGTTGCATTAAACCACATCCTATTTAACAATGTCTCTACCCTTTGTCTGTGATAAATACAATGGAAAATGTGATTTAGCCCCAACACAAGCAGGTTCTAGGTGGGACATTCGTCATCAGTCAATACAATCACTCTTATTGTTCTCTCGACACTCAGAGCCGCTTTTGGACAGCTGCATTGATCTATGCATGTAGACAATGGTGTACTTCCGCCAATAGACGAGAATAACTGTGTGTATTAAAAGAAACTACAAAGCAATTCTTCAGCATTAAGTGAAGAGATGAGATTAAATGGCCCGTCATATTAACAGTCTCTCTCAGATACTCTTAAGGTAATCTCCTCCAGCATGGTTTGCATCATAAATTTCCCTTTCTGATAAGTTAATAAACCTGCAACCATTATTTATGGAACAATGTAATTTCCCATACAAATTGCTGTACATAATGTATACTGCTCTTTGTCTCTGTGGCATGTGTCAGCATGTGTGGTCTTAGTTCACAAGCTGCCAGTGTTTCCTCTCTCATAATGGCATCAGGAAAAAAGATGGTACATTTATTACATGTAATTAAAGTGATTCAGCTCCTGAATCATAAAGTCCAGCTTGAAGTTGCAGCGTTAACAAAAAATAAAATGAACACGCGCTAAAAGGGGTTAAAAGAACTGAAGAGTAAGTTAAGTTTAAGTTAGTATGACATTAACGTCTTAAACACAAAGCCTAATTCGTTTCATCTTTCATTACTGTTTCATATCATGTGTAATTTCTAGAAATGTATTTCGTAATTTAATTAATTAAACTCTTATTTAATCAGTGAACCACCACCTCAGGCCACCAAAACAGGCGTGGACACAACTAAATCTGTCAAACAACAAAGCAATCAAACTATGTTTTGGTCACTAAAATGCTAAATAAAGCAGATCAAATTTAGATCCTTGTCAAATCACAATTTGCATACTGTATAAAATATAAATAGCAGCTAGCTGGTTATTTTCGGTAACTATTAATCTAACTGATCATTTGTTTGGTCTGTGAAACGTTAGAAAATAGTGATAAAGCCTAAATTCCTTGATCCCCAAGTAAAGCCACCAAAGGGTTTTGTTGTTCCACCAACAACGTTCAGCACAAATTTCAAAGTGAGAACTTGGAAGTGTTTGATATTTACTCTAATCATCCATTCTTTTCAGTATTTCTAGGTGCTTTATGACAAAAGTTGTGAGGAGTCTGTTCACCTGAGTTCCTCTGCTGTTTCCGTGTGTGTGTGTGTGTGTGTGTGTGTGTGTGTGTGTGTGTGTGTGTGTGCGCGTGTGCGAATGCAAAAGCAGCCCTGCCCGTCTGATATATTAATTAGTGGCCATAACAGTCTGTCCTGCCTGGAGATGACAGCGGATGGCTTATAAAACAGTAACACAGTGATCAAAGGCTTTGCACACATTAGCATTTTGGCTAATCATGTTTGGACTTGAATAGTGGCTCGCTATTCATTTTCCATTATGAAGGTGTCACTTAAAGGATGAGTGCAGTGTTGAATCAAAGACGCAAGTGTTAGAATAGACTTACAAACCACTTCTCACTTCAAGTTAGGCTGACACGTTGCCAAAATTGTTCATAGCAAACAACTTCATTTATTTTTTAAATAAACCACATTTCTCTTACTTTCAGATACAGATTACAGTATAAATCAGGAGGTCATGTGACTAATGTATAGTACGGAAATAGTAAAGCAGTAAAGCCCACATCTGCTAGACTTTTCTGGACGTTTCCCAGGGCAGTTGTTATTGCAGCACACTGTGTGTCTCTCTGTGTATAAATAAGATGCAGTGGTTTCATACTTTTAGTTTGAAAAAGTGTGATCTTAATAACAAATGCATACATTTATATAAGATTACATAAAATTAGCTCAACTCCCTCGACTTACCTCAAACACTATTAACAAGGAGTTTGCTGTTCTTTCACATATAATCCATAATTAATAACTTATGATTCAATGCATTAAAGTTAAATTCACTTTAAAAGGTTTATAGATAATAATCCCTGTTTGTTAATGTGTGAGTTATAAATATTGATGTGATTATATTAAAATGACTATAGTAGACAGATCTCTACAACATAAGCCACAACATAATGAATACTAATAGAGTTTAGCATTGACACAACTAGGGCTGCACCTAACAATTTATTTAATTATCAATTAATCTATCGACTATTTTTGTGAAAATTGTGCCCATTACAACTTCTCAGAGCCCAAGGTAACATCTTTGCAGGGCTCTCTGTATCGATTACCAGTCCAAAACTGACGTATGTTTAATTTACTATCATATAGGACAAAGACAAGTATAAAGTATTTGTATGTGAGAAGCTCGAATCCACTGATACTTATAATTTTGCAGTCACATGACCAAAAACATTAATCAATTATCAAAATAGTTGCTGTTTCTTTCTTCTGATTAACTAATTGTTAATCAAAAAAGTCGACCTGAACCAAAAAAATCCATCAGTAAATACTTTTTATTAAACATAGATTATAGAAAAAAACATTTCATTCGACCAATGTGCATAAATTCGCTCATCTTGCCTTGACCTTAGGGTGACCTTAACATTTCCCACTCCATAACTTTGTCCACTTTGCAGTTAGAAGTTGCCGGTGGCCTGGGAGCTTATTTCATACTGTATGATTCACTGTGACACTTTACATATAGCCTGGAGATAATTGATACTATCCAAATGTTAAAGACTCAGCTGCAAGTGTCCATGTTAAGACCATGCTGTGTCTAACTGTATTTTCAAGGACAACACGCCAGTTTATGAACGTCACTGTAACTTCACTGACTACACAAGCCTGAGAGGACATTTCAATAACCATTTAAACATCTGCACGTTGAAATCAGGGCTTCTGCTGCGCAAGTCCTCCAACTATTCCCAGCTCTTCAAGTGGCGGGAATGGGTGGTGTGGTAAATGCAGCAAAAATCAACTTGAGGGCTTCTTGAATTAGCCAAATCCAAGAGCGGTCATGACCAGAGAAGATGGACTCGTGCAGAAAAGTAGCTTCCTTCAAACGCAGAGTTTTATCAGGGAGAACCAGAGCGAACCAGACACACAGTGGCCCTTTTTGACAAGGTCACAGCTTCAAATGATTGCAGTGGAAATATAGCACATGAGCCTTTTTTTTGCATAGCAACAACAGAAGTACCATTAATAATTACAACACGGCCAGATTTATGCAGGCACATTATCGATGCGACTGAGGACGGGATGGTTTTAGATGTGAGAAGAACTAACAAATAAGGTCAGCTGTTGTAAAAGTTGCTGTTGAGGTCATTTACTAACTGGTAATTCCTGCTATTAAGAGCGGAGTCCTAATCCTGCCTTTGGAGACACAGATCAATTTTTATGTGAGCAGGCTTTCATTGACGACTTTCCGGCGCAGCCCCTGAAAACACAAACTTCAGCCTCAGACGTTGAGTCTAAATTCAACTTTTTAGAAATGCACTTTTATTGACCACCACCCTCCCAAGAGCTGAGGGGAGGAAGGCCCCCAGTGCACAGCCAGGCCTTGCAGACTGCATGCACAGGTAGTGGCCACTGTAACACATCAGCACTAGCAGGCAGCACCACCCTAACTGCTAAGGGAGTGTACCTACATCTTACCTAGTGACAGGGAAAACACAGCGCCACAGACCAGGCTAATCATGAAAAAAAACAGAAAGAAAACTGCTTATGCAAACTCATTTAAAGCCAAAGTTCAGCACCTTTACAATTAAGAGCACTTTGCGTTGACCAAGTCCACCTGATTCTCTGAAAAAACATCTCCCTCACCATCATTTTCCCTGGGTGATAACTCACTGTATGAATGAATAATGATTTGAAATAGACCCGTTGTATCATAACACACAGCCATCAATAATAAATCACTGTTGTAGCAAAAGCTGTCTATGCATAGACACAGTATGACCTATTATAGCCCCGCTATAGCCTGCTGCAGTGTTATATGGCACAGCCTACATTAAATTGACTGCTATGAAATGATTTTTCAAATCAGCTCCCAATACCTGCTTCGCCCTGTGCCGCAAGTCCAGCGCCTACCAGGAGAAAAAAACCTTCTACCTGCACGCACCGCAAGTTGAAAATCTAGTCAGCGGTCATGTTTTGACGAAAGCCGCTTGGCCAAATCATAACCTCGTTGCAAATTTCGCCCAAGAAATGCACGCAGCGCAGCAGCGAGCGCACATCCCCGCCTCGCCACCAGCAGCAGCGGCGGCTCGGCGCTGATCTGTCGAAGGGCGAACATTTTGAGGTGTGTGCGTGTGCAAGTTGACGCGCGGTTTAACGAGGCGGTTTTTGCAGATGCGTCTCCGCTGACTGTGAGTGTTTACCGAAAGACCCGCTGCCCCTGCGCTACCGCGGAGGCTACGTGAGCCACAGGCAAAGATGAAAAATAAAAAATGAAAAATAACAAGACACAGCAGCAACCCCTCCCTAGAAAACGAGCCTGTGTCGGCAGAGTGGGGAAACAGCATGCAGCAAGATGCCATAACATTGCAAAAACGAATAAGGGCGTAGCGACAGAGAGACGCATACCTGGGAAGATGCTTGGCGCGGCCGTCGCAGTTCCCCTGCGCCCAGCTTTAGCTGCTGAGACTGAGAGCACTGCACAGAGCCTGAGCCGAGCATGCCTATTGGTAGGCAGAGACGCGCTGGTTGCTGGCTGCCTGGACTGGGCTCTCCTCACTACAGCTGAGGTGGGGTGGGCTCCTCACATGCAGGCAGCTACAGAGAGAGGGATGTCAGAATGGTTTCTTCCAAACTGTTTCTCCTAACTTTGCTTTTTTTTCATAGCAACAGTCATTTTTTTTCATTCAGTCTGGCATATTGACTTGAATGATAACTACAGACATGTGGAGCAGTGAGCTGTGATTATCTCCCTCTGTCTTTGATCTCTGTCACGCACCGTCGGTGCATTGAAACCTGACAGGAGCACACCTTATGTGGTTGCACAAGAAAGGTCAGTCACTGCTCTCGCTCTTTATTTTGCTGCATTACTCAGCTGGTTTCTCCAGATAAAACTCCATCTTCTCCCAGTGACAGGTTCCTACATAAACGCCCATGCGTCTCTTTCCCATCCTGTTAATTTTTAGATGTGCAGTATGGCAGCGAGCAGCACCGCGCCCTTGGTGATGTTGATGACTCGTCACTGTGTGTGTCCCCCCTCCCATCCAATGCCAAGACAGCTTGGCTAATTAAATGTGCTGGGCTCAGGCCTTCCTGTGCCAACTGTGACATGCTGCACTCTGAGGGATCCCTCGTTCGGAGGAGTGACGGGGCAACGCACGCGTCCCAGAGATCCACTCACTGATGACAGAGTGTTCGAGCCTGACCTCCGGGGTCCCCGAAAAAAAGCTCACACCATGGAGGACTTTGACTTTTTCCCACTTACTCAGGCAAGAAGTTCAACTGACGTGCATCATCATCTGGACGCTGCCCATTGCAACCAGCGCTGGAGGACCAGTGGCTCCCTGCCACAGAAGAGAAAACAAGTCATGGTTGTGGACACTTCCAAACAACGATTGGCTGCTTTTGTCCACATTTACAAAGTAGATGAAGTCTATCAAGAACAGAGGTGGTGGAGTTCAAGTGATCCCAGGTAGCCAGAGACATCAAAGAGGCGCCTGGCTGACACTGGCCCACAGCTGACCTGAGGGCTGCTGATCTTCATTCCAGATTCGTCCACATCTTCAGTAAACAGCTAAATGTGCAGACCGTACATGGGCCACAGCCAAGTGGGCTGACACTACGGTCTACAATCAGCCTGACTGACGTTTCAAAACCATTTTAACGCATTAAACATAACACAGTGCATCCAAACAACTACGTTATCTCTCTGGTAGTTCAACCAGGATTTCACTTACCTCTCTAACACTCCTCTGTGCATGGGAAGCAGCGGAAAGTCTTGAATTTCAGCTTTTTAAAGCTCTGCTCAAGGCTCAAGTGCTGTTTATTTAATCTCCGGTGCAGATTGTCCACCTGGTCCAGTTAACTGATGGCCTTTCTGCATCTTATCAGCTTCCTATACTGCCCACACAGCTCGTCACTAAGATAGAAAATGTATCTGAAAAAAACACAGAACAATGCCTGGGAAGACTACATTGAGGTAGCAGACCACAAGATTTCATCACCACAGCTTTGAAATATCGAAATGTTTACCTTGTTGTGACATCCAGTCATTGGTGAATCGACTCACGGGCTTTTGTCTGATCTTTTGAGAAAGATTTCACTGATGAAGACTATGAAATGTGGCTTTAAGCTCTGCAGAGGCAAGTGAGAGGAACGTTAGCTCAGATGCTCTTCACAGACCTTTCAGTTTGTGAATTACATATGCTGGCAAGTTGAGCATCACCACTAACAGACTGAGGTGAGTAATTTTACCCAGTCAGCAGAGATTATGTGTTTATATTCAGTGCAATACTGTGTGTTTGGAAGTTTTTATTGGAAGTCTTTTACTATGTAACGCTCTTTTCTTTGCCCATAACGTAGAAAAGCTTGACACGCCTTCATTCAACCAGCTTTTAGAACGTTATGTCAGTTAATTTCACAAACTTCAAGATGTTTTGTGCAAATCTTTGCAATCAAATGAATTTGTCTGCTTCAGCCGGCTTTGGAAAATCCTCAATTAAAGTTTTATTTCCACAGAAACATCTCAAATAGTCCCCAACAGCACTGAACAGCCCGAGAAACGTGTTAAAATGTAGAAATATTAAATACACTGATTAGTGCTGAATATCTGATTACATGCGGAGTTCGCAACTGATAGATCACAGGTTTACACCCTGCAAAAGCAAGACCAAGCAAAACTATTGAGCTCTACCTGTGATTTGTATTAAAATTTCTACAGACTTACGATGTTTTTCCCTTGAGTTTTAATTCTGATGCTGCACAGTGTTCACATTCTCTTAAAAAACCTGGATTTAAAGTTCAGATATGACAGGAAGTGCACATAAACTTTGCAAAGACAGTTGTTTAGCAACATCTGTACAGTCATAAGGAAGTGATTCCTTATGACTGTACAGATGTTTGAGAGGTGATGCCTACACAAACCAGCTGTGTCCCATAATAAACCTAACAGCTAGGATAACTGATGTATAAAATTAGAATTAGTGCATCCTCACACCTCTGCTAATTACATTCACCTGGTAACGAGCTTTATAAAAGCTAAACTGACCACTCATTTCTGGCCTCGTGTCGCACGTCTGGTCGTTTTAACTGCTGCCAGCCAGCGATACCTGCTGAACACAGATCACTGCATCAGCTATTCTCCGGCTTCCTGCCACACTGTCAAGGCGCTGCCAGCAACACCCATCTCTATGGCAACGTAACCCGTCATGTGGTGGATGCTCGTGTACTTTCCTGGTATGACTGCCCAAAGGGAGGTGAAGTCCCAGCTCTGGTCTGAGCGCAGACAGGGTCAGCAGCTGTAGAAGATCTTAGCTGAGAGACGCTGAATTATTAAACTGCAGCTGGTTTAGCCTCTGATCAAATTTTACCTTTGAACTTTCTTGAACAGTTGTGAGATATGGAGTCATTGTTTGCTTTTGATCATGTCTTTTAGCTGATGTGCAGACTCTGACCTGTCTTTTTCCAGACTTCCATGTTTCCAAGGTTTTTTATGCATTTGTGGAACCAATTAACACGCCGTTATCATCAGCAGCAGATTGGTCTTGATCTCAAGGAAGACTTCTCCTGTGCACCTTCTCTTGGTTAAGGCATGTCTGTGAGATGTACTTAGAAACAGCCTTTGTTTTATATTAAGCAGTGTGATATAAAATCACGTCATTTGGCAGAGGAAAAATTACTTTGCCATTCCCACGGCACATCGCACAGCCCGCCGCGTGCTACAGTGGGTGGTCTAACACCTATATCAGCTCTCCTCTATTTCACAAGACGGCCTGACTTTTACTGGGTGGAGGCTTTTGCTTTTAAAGTAATCGAGTAATGGCCTGATCGACGTGAAAGAACTAAACTTTTGGAGTGAGGAGTGACGTAAGACTGAACTTCTCACATTTACACCAAATATGGTTTTTTTGAGGTTTCGTCAACAAAGGCCTTCTCGACTTCACATTAAACACTTCCGTACTCTGAATGAATGCCGTGCTTTAATTGTGCTTATTCTTAGAGCAGCTGTCACCCGGAGGTGAATGTCTCACTTTAGATTGAACTCATTACACAATACAGGAGGTGTTGCTGCATGTTTTTCCCATCAGTGGTACAGAAGGAAGAAAGATCCAGCCTGTGAGCTAGTACATGTGGTCATGTGGATCTGAATCATGCACAGATCCAGGTGTGGGCTTTACTAGATGCAACTCACAGACAGTTGCTGTACAGACCTGTTACTGTTTTAAAATGACTAATAATCATTTCTGTCCTTGTCTAAGCTTTCTTTCACAGCAGCATTTCACTTATATCACCTTGATATTATATATACTTCTATCGAGGACATACTGGTATCATCATTATACTTGTTTACAGTATAATGCAGAAGAAATGCTTGTGGTAATTTAGTAGCATCACTATAAAGTTACATTAGTACATTTAGCTGAATTATGCAGCCTTTAGAGTACTTTTGCATAGTCACATTGGTGCACAATCCACACAGAAGAGGCCTATTCACTAAGTTCACCTTATCCGCTGCCAATTTGGGTGAATTTTCTGGGAAAAGTCTGTGATTTTTTTCAGAATTCATCTCAAATATCCCATTTTTTAACTCTGTTTTGGTCTCCACCAGCTCCTGCAGTGGATATCTGGTTCAAATTAGTCACCAATTTTGTCTGTCAGGTATTTTGTCCCAAACATGTCATGTACAATGGATCTTTTCTGATCTTTCTGGCTAAAAGCAGCTTGCTGCCACATGTGGAAACACTGATGAAAGCAGTCAAAGTGAAGCTAAACCAAAACATTTAGCTCAATGACGCAAAAATGGTCTGCAGAGCTGAGGAGACCGAAACATTCAGACGATAAATCTCTTTAGGATCATCAACATCACTTTACATGTAGTCATTTGATCCATAAGTAATATAAAAATATTGATTAGAGCTGCTTTACACAATAATACAGCTGCCATAAAGCATTATTGTAATGATTCTCATTATTAATCGAGTATTTATTAAACTATACAGTGTTGTAAACCTCCAGAGCAAAAAGGAATGTTTCTCTGTTTAGGGTTTTGTGCCTCATTTTGCACAAAGTTTTATACTTGTCTTGCAGAAGCTGCTGGTCACTGTGTTGAAGATGATATTTAGATATTTCTTCTATTTCTGAAATCTTCTTTTTCTTCCTGGGCTGAAACGAGACCGTCATGACTTCCTTCCATGAAGAGAAACATTGATTTCGGCTCAGCGGGGATCATGCAAAACAGCCTCTCATTAAAATCATAATTAGAACTTGGAAATGGCACATGGGGTTCAAGTCTGGGGTGAGTTGAAAATCACTGGAAACTATTAAACTTGCACTTAGCCTTTCACTCCCAAACAAAGCGGCGGTGACGTCTCGCAAAACGTGAGGTGAAAGCGAAACACAGCGTCATATCTGAAGCCATATGTTCCAGATATCAACATACAGGACCTCCATCTGCTTCTGTCTGTAGAGTTCTGGAGGAAACACACCTTGATGCTTTAGTCTGTCCTGTTTCGTCCTCCTTAGTGACCAAAAAAGGCCTTTTTTAAATGGTAAAACTTCTGTTTCATTGGAAAATGTATTCTTTTGTGACAGGAAAGAAAGAGAAATTGAGAAAAGATGTCAGCATCCTTCACGACTTACTTTTCAATGTCAAGGGCATTCGTCCTTCTCCACCTGAAGGTCACTGCTGTGCATCATCATCATCATCATCTTACGCAAACATCAAACAATCACGTCACATCGACTCTCTGACAATCCTCATAAACTCCCCCAGCAGTCGTGAGGGTCCAGTTCAAACACACATTAACGCACACTTTCACATCGACACACACGCACACACACACACAAACTCTGCCCTCTCCCTGTCCCCAGCCCCGGTTGCCTAGGAGACAGCTGAGACGGGGACCCCATCTCATTACACACCAATAGGGCCGTGTGACTGAAGTGTGGGATCTTTATCGCCATCTAGCAGCCGAGACAGAGAAAGACATCTTTTTTTATTTATTTTTTTTAAAGCCAGGATCTGCCTGGTAACCCAATATGCTGACTTCTCCTGGAGCTGAAACCCAGCCTTGAATTTCTAATGAGATGCATCTTGTGGCGGGACTTATACATGACGGACAGTTCAACACGGACCGTTAGTTAAACACTACACTGCTCGATAATCAGGGATTAATTAAAGAAATTAAGAATAAAATGTTTTTTATTTTTCAGCGCAGTACGGTAACTCAACAAATCATGACATTGTTCATTACTTTTGAGATACTTGTTTTACTTGAGTATCTTACATTTCACGCTACCTAATACTTATTATCCATTTGATCCACTGATTTTGTATATTATTACTATATTATTCATATTATTTTTATATTGGGCCTCTCACAGTTGTAGCTGGATTATAAACAAGCAGCATATGTAGCATTGTTATAGATTCAACTCTACAGCTCCATCAACAGTGGGATACTTATGCTTAGCTAATGAATATGTTTATATGTAAAATATAACCATTAAAAAAAAAAAGTGTTTCCCATTTTGAAACATAACATTTTGTCGTCAAATCCTCTGTAGTTTTACTTCATTATCATTTCAAATGCAGGAGTTTTACCTGTTATAAAGTATATTTCTGCACAAATATAATCAGGTTCAATCCAATAAAAGTCTAGATTTAATGATTTGGGGTTGACAAATCTAATGAGTCTAATGAACGACTTCATGATCAGTAGGTTCTCTCTTATTTATTATTTATTATTTTTAGCAACACAAATTACATCACTCAACCAGTGAATTATATTCTATCAGGACTATAACAAAGACTTACAATAATTCATTTTATGTACTTTAGAAGAAGTATTCAGGTGTTTACTTGAGTTAAAGTAACAATACCACAATGTAAAAATGGCCACCGTGATCATTTTATATATATAACATTATTTTATAATTATTCCAGCTGCATTCATTAATTTTATTTTGCAGCTACTTGATATACTGTTGGGTAGTTTAATGTGTAACAATGCATTATATTTTATAATATGGCCATAAATCGATTGCATGAAGTCATAATCTGCAAAGTAACCAGTAACTTGACCGTTCAGCTTTGTGTAATGGAGTAAAGTATTTACGTCTGAACTGTAATCAGGCAGAGCAGTGGCAGCATAACATGGAAAAACTCATTCATCATTGGTTCCTGCGCTGATTTCATAGTTAAATTGCAGTTTTGTGCAAATGCAGTTTACTGTATGTTGTGTTAAAGTAAAGCAGTGTATGACTTGTCACATTATTTACTGTTGGATTTCACAAACATTTGAGTTGTTTAAATGTGTTTTCGTCACCAAACGTTTAATTTAGCTCATTTTAATTCAAATCTATTTTCCAGCAAACAGCTTTAGTTTGCACAGCAACTACGTGCGGCACACAGAATATCACACAGTCGGTCTGGAATATACTGCAGTTTATTAATTCTAACAGATGTGTTATATTAAATATTAAAAACATCAAGTAAAAATGGCCACATGTATACGCAGCAGCAGAAGCAGGAGTTTGGGCTGAACTGAGCAGGACACTGTTGTGCTTTTAATTTCTACTTGGCTGGGGACAAAAGATAGATAATCCTTGTGCTACACACGTCATATGTGAAACAAAGCCACAGACACACTCGAGTGTTCACCTGTCTCTACGTTAAAGGTTTCAGGTCGATCCCCCGTTCAACGCAATGTGAAAGTGCAGTTAATATTTAGTGTTAGGAGTGACTGAACACGTCCTGAAAGTCTAGTCTTTGCTGACCTCCGGTGGTTTAACGGCTCACGGGGTGTGGTTACAGGTGCAACGGAGCACATTTCTGACCAAACCCAGCGGCGATGCAGGGTTGGAGGGCAGCAAAACGCACTTTTCAGCCTGGTGTTAAGTTACTCTTTAACTAACATAATACTCTGAGCATCTAGAAGATACAAAATTGTTTTAAACCTAGGGCAGGAAACCAGCTCTGCTGTCCACTGGCGCACGTCACCGGCCACTTTTCTCCTTTTTTCTCAGCCAAATAGATTTTTAAAACATTTTACTAGCACCAAATGAAATGAGGGCTTGTCGCCAAATGATGTTTCCAACAGAGCAGACGCATGTACCTTACTTTCCCACCCTGTTAACACCTGATTGACATATGAGAAATCTTCAAACAACCTTTGCGATCTAAAGAAATATGAGGTCACTACAATTTTACCTCAATAATATCATCTAGTGATACTCATGCGCAGGTGGAAAATAAAGCATCTATGCACTGTACCTATTTTAAATGTGAACAACCCCACAGTCTGAACAAACAACCACATTATCGACTTAATTACCTCTATCTGTTAAAAGGTCTCCCTCGGCCCACAGGATGTACTACTGTTGACCCCACCTAAAGCATAGTATTGTCATTTAAATGTAAATATAGGCAAGGGTGATTGGAGCTAACACAACAGATTGAGAAGAGGTATCACACGTACAGCACGCTTGTAACAAAGGTCAACATAGAAATAAAAGACGAAAGATATCAAGAAATAAACTCTTTCATGTGGTAACGTAAGATATGGCATATACCGGATAACCTCGTGAAACTACTCATTTGCCTTGAGGGAAAACATCTGCAAACACTAACTGTGGTGTGGTGGCGATGAGGTGAAGGTCTCTGTAAACATTCTCTGTTCTAGGCCTCTGATTCGGATTGGTCGGTGGCGACGCTGCCGTTCAGCTCGCCCAGTCCCGTTTGCTCCTGGATGTCGGTCATCTCCCCGACGATGAAGGTCGGCTCCCCGCCTTTGCTGTTGGCCGAGCCGCTGTCCGGCTGCTTGGCCGCCTGGTTGGTCAGAGTGGGTTCTTCATCCAGCCTGCTGGAGATGGACCAGTAGAGGTGGGCGTCGAGTCTGGCTGCAGCCAATGAGAGCTCTCGCGCTGAGCAGGAGGGCGTGTCCACCTTAAGGGAGGGGAAGCATGATGAAGCATGATTTAATTTAAAGACTTAAAGAAATAGCTGTGGAAAACACGGTTATTTGGTTTTGTTGCTGAGAATTAGATAAAAAATTCGAGTCTTTACAGGTTGGTTAGCTTAGCTTAGCTTAAAGACTGAAAACAGGTGGAAAGCGCTAATCTGGCTCTGTTTAAGGTAACAAAACCTGCCTAACAGCACCTGTAAAGCTCACTAGCCAATCAGTTGCTTTAATTTGTCAAAAATGTTTACAGGAACAGATGATTCTAGATGTCTTTGGGAGTAATCTATCCAGGAATTAGCCCAACCCTGCAAAGTTTTCACACTTTGTTTTTTGTATGAATTAAACAAACGAGATGACGTGTTAACCTGTGAACTTTGGTGGTGCTGGTTGGGTTGATTTAGTTACTTTTGGACAGAGCAAAGCGTGCTGTTTGCACCTGTTTCCAGTCTTCGAGTTAAGCTAAGCTAACCAGCTGCTGGCTATGACTTAATATTTACTGCAAAGACGTGAAACCAGCACAAATTTTCTGATCTGGTTCCGCTGGATCTCTAAACTAAATATGATAAACCAGAGGTGCTCAAAGTCTTTTTCCTGAAGGGTCAAAATACAAATGTACAAAACAAAATGCAAAAAAACAAAATGCAAAAAAACAAAAATGCACAAACAACAGTTTATCATTTTTACATTGTTATTGCCGGAAACATCTGGTGGGTCAACTCACACCTGCTTCATACTCAAATAGAGTATTGTCTGTTTCATGATCAAAGTGACAAGTGGCATCATGTGGTTTCAGGGGATCATACAGACACACTGCTGCCTATAATACACATATATACACCCAGACTAAGAAACCACTATAATTAAGCTATTTTAGCAGAGGCGTGATAGAGAGATGTAGTGTCTATTATAAGGTCAAATCACCGGCCGAGTGCAGCTCTTCCCCTCCGCCCGTCTCATCAGTGAGGCTCCTTTTGTACAAACCTCTCTGGGGATCGATATGTCGACCATGCTGACAGAAGTCAGAGAGAGCTGATTGTTGTTGCATTAGTGTTTTTACTCTGCGCTGTTCAGCGTTTGTCTCCCTGTCGAGCCGTGTGCATTTGCGTGAAGGCTCGTCTCGGGGATCGGCATATGCTAGAGAAGCTTTGGCGTGTGGCACCGGTCCATGCTGCGCGCTGGTCCTTACCAAAATAACCATGAAAATAAGTGCTTCTGTTAGACTTCCTGCGTTTCCCAGCATGCCTTTCAACAACCCCAAGAGAACAAGTGTGAGATTTCAGCTTTTGGTTTTTACATGTAGGTGGAGACAGGAATAGGGATAACAGCAAGACTTTTCCTCACTCGAACACACGTAGGTACCTTTTTGTTGACTGTCGGTGCAAGAGCTGCTGCGTCTGCCTCGTCTGATGATCGTTAAAAAGGGATTAACAGCAAAACATGATATTTGTGATCATGTTTTAAATTGCTGACGCATGTCCTGCAGCCAAAATTGTTATTTTACCAGCCTCCTTACAAAAAAAGGCAAATAACACAAGTCCTCAAACCCAAAAGCCCTGATATTAGCGTGTTTGTCTTTGTTGCCCCAGCTCCAGAAGACGTTACCTCAAACGTGTGATGAAAGGCTCCGTAGTCGATGTCAAAGAAGCCCTCTGCCAGCGACATCATCGGGCTAAACCTGTGACCCCACAGCACCTCCTCCGCCAGATAGGAGCTCCTCGCCTGGCACGTCATCCCTGCACGCACACAGACACATGCACAACATTTGCTCGTGACACAACGTGCAAACGGCGCAAACGCGTGATTGTTCTCTGCAGTCGAGCTCTGACTCCCGGGTGCGTCTTTGCAACTCTGCGCAGCGCTCTGACAATCAATACTTGGTGTGGGCAGAGAGGCCACCTTTACCGCGCGGAGACGCATCGTGAATCGCTCTGATAAACTGAATTCCTGCCAGACGCTGAGGATCGGCTGAGTGCATCATCCCCTCAGAATGACATGAGGCGATATGAGGACGGGGATAAAGGCAGGGAAAGACACAAACACAGCCCGTCCAGATCCTTCCAGGGAACAGGTAGCTGCGGACTCGCATTCATTTGTTTGGATTTTGTAGTTTTTCCAGACGTTTAGGTGAAGCACAAGTCAATGCAGACATGAAATACAACCATAAATACGACAAAAGTGTTCATCTCTGCTTCTAAATACCAGCAGAGATGATGTGTTGCCCACTCGATGCACTGTTCATCCAGAAATGTTCATATTTTTAATAAATTCGGGTAAAAAATGTTTAAAAACTTGGAACTCTGGGGGTGTTTCGAGCTTCAGGAATGAAAACTGTTATGTGTTTGAATCCCAAGGCAGAGCAAAGTTGTCAGTTGATATAACGTTCACATTTCGGGCATTGTAACCGATGATTTATCAAGGGTGACTAACAGTGCGTTAGTCCAGGAGGCGTCGGTGCCTTGCTCAAGGGCAGATGAGTGTTGGCTGACACACACTGGCTGCGTGCGATGCTGTGAACGGTCCCTCTGCCTGTAAAGACACCGCAGTCTGATCTACCGCCTTTTAATCTTCTCCCACCTCAAAGACTTTAGTTACAGAAACATCCACACGTCCTCAGATGATCACTTCACTCCGGCGATGACGCTCCCCTGCTCCCTGTTATACAACGGACTCACTTATATACTCGTGTCTAAAAATACATGTATATTTCCCCGGTAATCACGGCATCATAAGGCTGTAAAAGCTTCCCGAAAAAGATGGAGAGCCCTCAAACAACATGCATCCTGGAAAGGGAATTTCATTTTCTAATGGACAGTTTTGGACAAGGTTTGCTCTCTGAAAATCAGCCCCGGTAATACTGTAATATCCTACAGTTGTATGCAACCGCGAGATTAATTTTCCTAATGCTAAAGTTCTTGTTGCTGCAGCCAAACATGCATTTACAGCATCAAGGCCGTTAGATCTTTACAGTCAAATTAAATGGCGTGGTATTATTTCCCAAACAACAAACCAATGCTGTTAGGTTGTTGTGTTTTATCATTTTAAATCACAAAAACCTCGTACAGCAAATCACCTGAGTAATAAAATATCCGTACTGGTTCTATTTATGTGGCCTGAACCTTAATAAGTTTAAAATGTGATTATCTTCAGCTCAGCATAGCTGCATTTATGTCATCGTCCACAGTTTCATTTCATCGTGCAAACATTTAATGCATTCCTGTTGTTTTTTATTATGCATTCTGTGACTTTTTCATCTATCCTGTGCACAAAGCTCATGATTTCACACATTCACCGTTGACCCATTCCTCACCGGTTGCCTCCACCATCCCCTCCAGGATGACCACGATCTCAAAGTCCTCCTTCTCCAGCTGGGCCTGCGACATGTCCCAGAAGGGCGAATGCGCGTTGATCTCGTGGGAGATCACGAGCGGCGAGACCAGGAAGAGCCGATCATCGCCTGTCTCGAAGCCCACGCTGATGTCTGTCTGGTCCAGCGGGATGAACTCACCTGGAGGAGACAGGAAAACAGAGGTGTGAGGAGGAGAGAGAGGTTCAGCTGCTTTACAGTATAATTCAGGATTATCTAAAAGAAGGCAAATCCAAAATCCGATAAATGAATATCTAAATATCGACTTATTTAAAGAGGCGGGAGGTAGTTAGGTCTCTGGTTGTTGGCTGTTGTTGTCATAGTGGAAACAGATGTAATTGTACAAGTTGTAGGAGTTGTTTTAGTCATAGTCGACTCTTTTTTATTGGCAGTGAACCAGGAATCGTCTTATCTGGTGGACTCACCTTCCTGAGTCTGTTTGGACTTGATGAGCTTGGCCCTCATGTTGGCGCCGACGATGTGGGAGCTCCGAAGGTCGCCCACCCGGAACATCAGGCAGAGCTTGTCGTCTCTCAGTGAGATGACGGCGTGTTTGGAGAACACCAGCGTCTCTGCCCGTTTGTTGGGCTGCGAGATCTTCACGAACATGCAGCCCACCTGGGCAGAGAGGAGAGGAGGGGAGGTGTGAAGGCTGGAGGAGAGGAGGGGAGCAGCTGGAACATGTGTAATAACTGGAAAAACTGCTAGTTCCCAGCCTGGATGTCAGTGTGGGTGTTAGTCCTCATCAAAAACAGTCCCAGTGTTGTGCTTCATCAGCACTTCCAGAGTAAATACTCTCAGGAGGCAAACCATCTGCACCGAGTTAATGTCATTTTGTCTGCATGGTAATGAAATGTTGCGCGATCACTTTATGACTTGAAAACAAAATGTACTTTTGTTTCTCGGCTTTCATCGAATGAAATTAGATCATTTGACCATCTTTTTTTTTTTTTAGATCAATTTGAATTTTCACCACTCAAATACACCATAATGATCATTTTAAATAAGTGACATGTGGAAACAATCTTCTTTATCTGCAACATTAACTACGATGCATTACACCTCGAAAATACTCTTTGGCGTATACCAGCCCTGATGCTCACCATGAAGGCGTTCACCATGGAGCCCAGTATAGCCTGCAGCAGCAGCAGCATGGTGCCCACCGGACACTGGTCGGTGATGACGCGGTGGCCGTAGCCAATGGTGGTCTCCGTCTCGATGGAGAAGAGGAAGGCCGAGATGAAGCCGTTGACATTGTTGACGCACGGCGTCCACGTGTCATCCTCCAGATGGTCCAGATCACCCCTTGGGAAGGAAAGGAGGAGAACGTGTGAGAAAAGGGAAGGGGGGAGGGCGACAAAGTGGGTGTCGAGAGGGAAAAATAGAAAGTGAGCGAGAGGACTGATATTTTAAGAACGGAGGTGGAGAAGTCTATGTAACGAGGACTCATCTCTGCCTTTATATTTACTACCTCCTTTCAGCTAATTCTCATAATGAAACACTGCTGATCCATTTCCTCATATCAACGAATATGATTAACCTAATGTTTATTCTTACTTTTCCATCACACATCATCACTCACACCCGTGCCTGCTGGGTTTTCAGTCCAGTGCCAGAGTCTGCAGATTTCCTCTCAAACTACTCACAGCACAGGCTAATGTCCCTGATTAACACAGCTCCGGCCAGAGCGGGAGAGCTAATTAATGAAAGTGGTGTTAAGTAATTTATATAATCTATGACTTTTATTGACCTGTGTTGGTGACCAAGGGATTGCGGCAACACTGGCAGCTCTCTGGCACAGCTTAAGGTGGCCTGTAATCGATCTAGAGAGGTCGCGGTTTTACGAGACGAATACGTTAGCTAATTGGAGCCGGGATCCAGCAGACACATCTTGTGAAGAGGTAACACATCATGATGAAATACGCTGTAATATTAATACTGCTTTGTCATCTGCTTTTTTGGCTGAAATATATGTACACATATATATACACATATATATATGCTTTTTGCCTCCGTTGCAGAAATGTCTCGCAATGCTGGCAACTCGCTCGCAGTGTCATCCTCCATCTTTGAGCAATTGAAGTTGGGTAGCGATGACTTGGGACGACTGTATTAAAGGAACAGCCAGGGGACGGTTAGCATAGCTTAGCACAAAGACTGGAAACGGGTGGTAACAGCTAGCCTGGCTCTGTCTGATGGTAAAAACAATGCAATCTCACTGTTTAATCTCCTCGCTACATGTTTCACCTCAGGTTTTGTACATGTTAAACAAAGCTAAGCTAACCTGCAGCTTCATATAAACATCAGAGTGGTATCAATCTTTCAGTAATTACAGCGCAATCTTAAAAATGCAGACTCCTCTATGACTCAAGAGACTGACTGTGACACAAGAGATCTAAATGGATAAACATGTTTCACCCCCTCACTCAACAGTCTTACCTGCAGTAGGCTATGAGGTACCAGATGGCCCCGAAGAAGAGCCACGTGACGGCGTAGGCCATGACGAAGACGAAGAGCGAGCAGCGCCAGTTGAGGTCCACCAGCGTGGTGAAGATGTCGGTCAGGTAGCGGTAAGTCTCCTGCATGTTGCCGTGCTGCACGTTGCAGCGACCATTCTTCTCCACGTAGCGCTGCCTCTTGCGCCGATTTCGGGCTAGTGGAGAGACGGGACGATGGGGTAGGTCACAGAGGTTGGAGATGAACAATATGTACGGCTGGAAAATGGCCGGTTTTATGGAAAACACGTGGTTACGGCTACATTTTGGTGCTTGTCTGTGCTCGAAACAAGACAAGTCCTCCTAGGTGTCAGTTTCATAACCCTTGGTTCCAGGAAACCCTTTCAAAACCTCTGTTTAGGGTTGCCTTTTTAGATTTCAGAAAAGTTTTGCTGTTTGAAGATGCAAGCCTGACTGCAGTCAGAGGATGCGAGCTGAATGAAGGCAAGACGCGACACCGGAGGATACACAGAGGAAGGTGCCAGGGGACAAAACTACTTAGAGATTTGCAGAAAATCAGTCTGGTGAAGAAGGGATGACAGGAATGGGAACAGACAGGTGAGGAAACGGGAGGAGATGAAGCGCGACAGGACCGCATCATCAAAGACTCAGAGAAGAAAAGCTACAACGTTGGACTTTGGTTGCTGTACAACCCTGAAGGCGACTGATGATAGTTTGTATTGTTTTAACGTGGGTGCACCCAGTCAGAACAGATTTTGACTCAAGCGGGATGCAGAACGTTTCTGCTTCTTGACACAGTCGTCGTCGACAACAGTGGCTTTCAATCAGTGTGCGTTGTGCTCAGGTTTCAGAGTCACAGCTTAAGGTTTAAAGGAGTAGTTCGGCCCTTTTTAGATACGTTCGGTGCTGCATTTTAATATTTTGGTGCGCTCAGATACATAAAAATAAGCGTCTAAGTGTTTTTCCTTTCACTAAGATGTACAGTGAGGAGGAGAGACCTGAGCAGAGCTACCGGAGAAGCCAAATGAAAAAGGCCGTGCAAGACTGTCAGAATCGCTGAGGGATGAAGCGCTGCAGCACGGTCCAAATTAGGGGAGATTCACAACTATTGCACGAGAGACGGGGAGGAGAAGGCGGAGCAGCAAACACACAGTGTGTCTGAGAGGAGTGGGGAAAGTCGGTGAACAGCTCCTGATCTCTGGAGGAGTTCAAAGAGTCAGTAATGATGTGCGACCGTACACTTTTGTCTGCGCTTGAGTGAATAGAAAGCAGCTATAATGTGTATTTTATCATTTAATGGCCAATTAAAGACAGGAAACCACATCTGAAGCCACTCACCCCACCCAAACCGCCCCCGCTCCTTCTCCGTCCCCTGGTTCTTCTTCCGGGTCTGATTGGCTTTGGCCTCCCGCTCCGCCAGCTTGGCCTGGAACGACCTGTTGACCTTGGCCGGGGCCGGAGGGGACGGCGTGGTCTCCGTGGTGACGACGTGGCCCAGCTCCTGCGATAGGTTGAAGACTCCCGTGGAGGCGGTGGCCTCGGTGGCCACTTCCACTTCGTCCCCTTCCCCCTTCACCTCCACAGGGAGCGAGAGGGAGTCCGGGCGGGAGGGGAAGACCGAGTTCTCCAGCGCCATGGCCTATGCGTGTATGTGTGTGTGTGTGTGTGTCAGGTGTATTAGCGTGTTATTGATATCCTCCCTATGGCAGACTCTGTCCAGTGGCTATTGATTGGACCATTTGTTTGCTTGACTGGAGCCTGGAATATAAAAAGGAGAAGAACACAGTGCGCCGTCACAATAATTCACTGACAAATGATTTTTCCAAAACAAACAGGACCTGCAGAGCTTTTCACCGCCTCTGTCCCTTTAATTACTCTTAAGATACTTTTGTATTTCCCACATTAACAACAAGGCCTGCGGGCTCTGCGCTGCTCGCCATGCAGATTTGACTTCCTGTCTCTGTCCCTTTCATCATTTCATCCCTTTTTAATAGCAAAATGAGCAAAGACGAAAGAAAAAAATGAAAAATCACATTGTTGGGGCTGATCGTACACAGTTTTATTAGTCTTTTGCATTAGACATGAAGGGAGAATAAATGTCTAATCCTGGACCACAGCGCAGCATATGCACATTAGAGCCACTTTTACTGTTTTGCATGTTTCATAAAGCCCCTTCAGGGTGGGTGTGAGTGTGTGGTCCATGCATGCGTGTCCGTTGTTGTGTAATTGCACTCACAGCTGTGTTAAAGGAATGGATTTATGCTACAGGCCTGCTGCAATTTCTTACATAAGTCCTGTATAAGTATGAGGAACTGAGTTAAATATGTATGTGGACACTGAGATGTGGTGTGTCCCTGAAGTGTGTGCACAGTAAAATGGAGTCCTAGTCCACTGTAGCCTTGGGTGATGTGCATTCATTTAGACAATTGGCGGATGGACGCAAGAGGAGACTGATGGTGACAATCAAGATGACGCACTACGCCTGATGGATGGATCAGAAATAGCCTCTATTACAGGGTGCCTGTTAGCCAGCCAATAGGCTCCAGAAAGCGAAAGGCTACGCTTGTGGATTAATGTCAGAGAGATGAGCAAATGAATAAAACCTTACCTGCTCAGTGCAGCAACTTGTAGGTGTATCAGACCAGGAATGGGCAGATGTTTTCTTATCATAAGAAAAGCGAAAATCGGGTCCAGGAACGAACCGCGGTCGGCAGCCTTGGTTCAATGACACCCATTTCTGGTGTTTACCAGCGACGCAGCATCAGTCCACTCCGGTTAGTCTTTTCCAGGAAAAACAAAGACCACCTCGATCCGACCTCAGCGCTCACAGTAAAGAAAACGCGAACACCAAATCCACTGGACGCTCAAGCATTAAGATTGAATATAAGCCCCCGACGATAAAACAATCACAGCGCGGCGATTATTTGCATTTGAAGAACATGTGTCGGGCAGTGGACGTGCGAAATGGTGGCAACAGGATAACCCGGCAGCGCGGAGAGCTCCATCATCTGTGCATCTGATGGAGACAGTCAGGTGTGGAGCCACTGAGCGGCGGCGGGGGGGATGCTGTCGTCAGCCCAGCCCCTATCAACCCTGCCTGGCCCAGACGCTTCTCACTTCTGCTACAGAGAGGGGACGGCAGTCATCTCCCTCCTCTCTCTGCTCACTGTCAGACCCCACAGCATCTGCACACAGCCCACATCTGTTTAACAGCAAAGGCCTGTTTTTGTGACGCAATTGCAATATAACATCAATATTTTATATTTAGTGTAAACAGTGCAGTGTAACAAAGCTTAATTTGGTTTGTTCTATTATATATAAATTACTTTTAATTTTATTTTAGGTCTTCTACATGGTTTTTATCACATTAGTTTCAATAAAACCCGATGATGAAAATATTAATGAGCTTTTTCATTAGTAAAATTACTTCTGCTGATAACAGATACAGTCACGCGCCACATTGTATCATCAATTGTATCAGATTATAATTAGCGTCACATTCATTAGCCGCCGTTCGGCCGCCGGCCTCTAGGTGGCAGTGTACGTTCACAGCGGCGCCGGTACTCGGTCCTCCTTTTCCAAGATGTCGGTGTACGGGCCAGTGGTGAAAATTCACCCAGTCGTTCTCGCCTCTATCTGCGACTCGTACGAGCGGAGGAATGAGGGAGCGAGTCGTGTGATCGGGACCCTGTTGGGTAAGCAGAAACCTGACATGTTTGTCCCCCGTAGGGTTGACGGACTTCTGGCGAAACAGGTGATGCTAATTTTAGCTCGCCTGCTAACGCATGCTGCTAGCTAACCTGCATCTGGCTAGCGTAAGCTATCAACGGTTAGCTAGCCAAAACAGCTAGCAGCATCACTTGTAACAGCTGGCTGTGCATCAAAATGGTCACGGGGGTGGCAAGATTGGCCACTCGACAAGTCTTTGAGTTTTTCTGGACATTTTTTAAATAATAGGACTCAAATCTTTAGAGTTGAACTTTGTCGTTAACATTTCGTTTACTGGGTGCTAATAGTTCGTCATGATTTTAGCTTCTTGTTAGCTAGCTAATAGCGCGAGTGGCTAACTGAACAGTAATGCCATCATTTGTAACATCTGTCCCCTTCAGGTACTATTGACAAGCACTCTATTGAAGTGACCAACTGCTTCTCCGTCCCCCACAATGAGTCTGAAGATGAGGTACGTCTGTAAAACTAATTTATTCATAGAACAGTGAATAAATGAGTTTGGGGTGTCGTCATTAAACATTTATTATTGTCCTGTGGCTTGTCTCTGTCGATGCTGATGAGAAGTTGCCCGTTTACAAACCAGGATAACAAATACCATTGGGCACCAGTAGATGGGACATAATCACAAAAAAGCTAAACCTTAAGCTAAATAAAACTTGATATAAAGAATGATCATCCTTGTCAATAGCATGTGAAATATGTATATATATTGAAATCCTCAATTGGTATGACACGGTGGAATTCCTAAACAAAACCTGTATTAACGCTATATATTTGTCATGGCTGTACAAACCGGTGTTGGTGGTTTTGAAAGGGTTAGAAGTAGAAAAGTTGATCAAGCATTGAGGAGATTTAAACTCATGACCACTTTCAGGCCTAGATGGATGTTGCATTCTAGAAGAGGGAGGATGCTTTGTGAAGAAATGGCCATGTGTCAACACCTATCCTTTTCCCAACAGGTTGCTGTGGACATGGAGTTCGCCAAGAACATGTACGAGCTCCACAAGAGGGTGTCGCCCACTGAAGTCATCGTCGGATGGTGCGTCAGCTGGCCAAATTTGGATTTTCAAAGGTTAAAGTAGGGGGAAACGAGTTTTTACCTTACTACAGTAACGTCTGTCGCCGCAGGTATGCCACAGGCTTTGACATCACAGAACACTCAGTGCTCATTCACGAGTACTACAGCCGCGAGGCCACCAACCCCATTCACCTGACCATGGACACGGCGCTGCAGAGTGGCAAGATGAACATCCGCGCCTACGTCAGGTCGGCCGCCCTCCTTGTCTTCCTGTCTTTGTTGTGATCAACTACAGACTGAGTGTGTGTTTGAATGTGCTTGTGTTTCTTTCATAACAGTGCGCAGATGGGTGTGCCAGGAAAGACAGTTGGTGTGATGTTCACCCCGCTGACTGTCAAGTATGTCTACTACGACACTGAGAGGATAGGCGGTAAGAATACAGAGAATAAATGACAGTGACTGTTTGGAAACAAATACTTACTGCCTAGATAGAGCTGTGAATTTCATTTTTAAGTAACCACAGAGAAAAATATTTCAGCCTGAGTGTAAAAGAACTTTGTGTTCATGTCAATGGGATCTCAATTTAAACTCTGTTTCTCTCAGTTGTTGTGCTGTGCTCCTCACACTCCCATCTGTGTGTTGCAGTTGACCTTCTACAGAGGACGCGTCTCGCTCCAAGTCGCACCAAGGGGCTCACCTCTGATCTGTCCCAGGTGGCTGGCTCTGCAGCCAGGATCCAGGACATGCTGACCACCGTGCTGGCATACATCGAGGATGTTCTGGTGAGCGTTTAGATCACATGCACTAATCGCCTAACTCAAATCACATCTGTGTAGTTTTCATTGTTTCCATATGCACAGACTAATAAAGGAATACTCGCAGCTGGTTTTCCTGGTCACAGTCCAGCTATTCCACTTCGTATCAGTCCGCTGTGTCTCTAGAGATCATTTGTGCAGTGATGAAGCTTAACACTGATGGCGGCTATTAAGGTAATGCTGTTCGATCTGTCTCAGTCTGGCAAAGTGACAGCAGACAACAGCGTGGGCCGCTTCCTGATGGACCTGGTCAACAAGGTGCCCACCATCTCGGCCGAGGACTTCGAGAACATGCTCAACTCTAACATCAATGTAAGTGCTCTTTATCTACTAGTAAACAGCCTAAACATCAATGCCTCTTATAGACAGAAATGTGTCTAATTACAGTTAATGGTTGTTTTCCTCACTGGCTTCAGCGCGTCTGCTTCAGCCTTCCTTTCAGCTATCTACTTGCTGCTGTCAGGCTTGCTCTTAGCAAATTGGCACGCTCGCCGTGGATAACAGGAAGCGTTTAATAGCCTGCTCTCCCGGCTCCTCTTCTCTGATTCTTTTTTACGCAGCGATTGCCTGGCACACGCAGGCATCTCAGGAACATGGGTGTGTCCATGAAATCTGTAGTCGGAGGATTCCCTGGCTTTGTAGTCTCTCCGTTCTTTGTGCGCTGTTAAAAGAACACAAGCATGTTTGTGTCGCTCTGAATATTGTAGTAACAAAAAGGTAAATGCTCTCTTCTTCTGCCCGCAGGATCTGTTGATGGTGACCTACCTGTCTAACCTCACCCAGGCACAGATTGCTCTAAACGAGAAGCTGGTGCTGCTCTGAGGGGATTTCTTCAAAGTGATTCATATTTAATTTTGTATACTTTTTTTTTTTTTTTTTGGCTGAGATGAATAAAGATGTTAAACAGTCGTACAGCGTTTGCTCCTGGCTTCCAGACATTGTCTTTGGTAATATTGTAATTACAAATAATGCAATGATAACGTAACCCGGCCTTTTGAATAAATGTTCCCAAGCCACGTCTCAGACAGCTCACACTTACCGCCGTCAACTCCTTTATGATGTTTGACATCATATGCAAAAGTATTGAAATGTGTATTTTAGTGCTGCTGTCAATTAATTACCACATTAATTTCATTTGCTTCTTTTCTTTAAATTCACAAAAAGCTCAAATCCACAAAATATTCACTTAATTATAAAGTAGAACAAAAAAGCAGTTCAGCAGGTATAAGGAACCATTAAACATTTGACATATGTCCCTGTTGGGGAGCTGGTTATTTGCCTTTAGTTTGAATAAATCACTTTAAACTGTGCTTGATTTGTATTCATTTTAATTTTTATGTGACAAGTGCTGAGGGCAGAACTCAAACAGCGACACTTGACATGACAGGATTTTAATCTAAGACGATAGATCTGGATCAGTTCCCCACACAAATATACATTCAGATCAGAAGCAGAAGTTGAACAGTCACGCTGCAAACCGCTCGTGACAGGCCATGCCCGGCCTGAGTTACATGTGAAGCTTAGTGCAAAGAAGTGGGCATGAGAAAGTCACACACATCAGAGCCTGTCTAGGTAGCGCACGTCAATCTATCAGGAAATGCTGATTTGTTATTGCTGAGTTGTTGCGGAAACGCACACTGAGATCCTCAGGGTTTGGTCTCTGACTCGGAGACCTTTGCAGCTTCGCTCTGAGGCTTCAGGATCTTCTCCACGGCGGCGTAGCTCTGCACGGCGCGCTCGTACACGGAGTCACCGGTTGACTTTGCGATGGCTGCAGCCTGCTCCGGATAGTAGAGGGAGGCGCTCACGGTCACCAGACCTGCTGGGTAGATGAGCTTCTTAATCCTGGAGCCTCTGGCGAGAAAGAGCCCAAGGACACCGGTGAAGCCGATAACTCCCGCCCGGGGATAGAAGTCCTTCGGCGGGTTCTGCAGGTAGTTGTAGGCGTCGTTCCCAAACCGGACGACACTTTGAACTTTGGGTTTAATTTTATCATAGGTGCCCTGACACCAATCCGTGTATGGCTCTAAGAACTTCCTGAGGGTGGCGACACTCTCCTCCAGCTGACCCGTTTCAGGCTCCACATACCGGGACTTGTGCTGCGGAGCGGTGTACAGAGACAGTTCATCCAGCGGCACCGGGGCGGTCGCCTCTCTCTCCCCGTCTCTGGCAGCAGCGTAGACGGTGAACGGCAAGAAACCCAGCGCTCCCGGCATGGCACTACCTGTCACCTTCAACATGATCCTCGCGGTCCATGCATTTACTACGGTGTCCGCGGAGGGACACTGGCAACTCGAAGCAGTAATCACGCCGCCTCTCAGTTGACTTTTGACTCTTCTATTGTTTATACTACGCTTGACAGCACAATCACAACAAAGCACGATTATTTATTAACAATAAACACGTGAGATTTTAATCTTATTTAATTATAAGTTTTTTAATTTGCATTTACAACTCTAACTACATTAGAAAATGTGCTTTTTGTTCCACTTCTTTTGACTGCTGGTTAACAAAACGCTTTTTATATACCCTAACAAACCTGATCTAATGATATATGATGCCTTGTTATAGATTAAACTGTGCATTTTGCTCACCTTAACCAAATTCAGCTTTAAAATGCTACATATTAATGCATCAATAACGAGATTCTGATACTTTGAGATGGGCTTGTCCGTTTATTTCAATTCAGAAAGTCTCCTTAAATGACGTAGGCTTAACTAATTACGTATTTGTTAATAATTTATTACAACTTTGACGATACATACTTACAACTTGTTCGAGGATTCCTTGTCCTCTGTGACGTCTCCGTTTCCCATGGCAGCCTGGTCGTCTCCAGGGAAACGAAAAGCGTCAACAGCAACAGCCCGTGCGCTCGATTAGCAGCAGCAGCAGCAGCAGTAGCAGCGTTTACATATTTGGGGTAACTGCAGTCCTTTCTGGGGAGCAGTGTTTTTTTTTTTAAAAGATAGTAAATTTGTTTTATTCTGAATGGAGAGTCTCGGGTCCGTTCAGAGCTTACAGGCGCTTTCTGCCTTGCTATCAACCCAGCAGCAGCAGCAGCAGGAGGAGGAGGAGGAGGATGAAGAGAGGAAAGTAAGATACTGTACAGTCAGAGGTGAACTGATCGCCATTTGGGAATTAGCTGTTCATTTACACACGACACACATCATAAACAGAGTTAAATAACATTTAAAGGCATAAAGCCATTTTGTGTCACGCTTGCAAAAGTTTGTTTTTATATTAATATCGGACACTTTTTGTTTGTTAGTGACTGCGTATTTAATAAGCGGATGTCATTAGTGTATTTTCAAACTGAAGCCTAAACTGTAGGTGTTTTACGTTGGTTGATCTCAGCAGAATGTATCAGCTTATGCACGACTGAATCCTGGAAACATTGGCCCCCCACCCAAAAGAGAGAAAGAGGGTAATTTCCTCTGTCTTGCGACACATTCCTGCGGCATTACAATAACCCAGGTGGCTTTAACGACAGGTACAGATGTAATTTGCGTGCGTGTATTGTTGTAGTGTCTTCTGCCTACGTGAAGAAGGACAGCAAAGATATCTGGAGCGAGGAAGAGGTGGCTGAGGGCTCCCAGTATGATGATCTCGCTGACCTGCGGCCACAGCCCGAGTAAGTCTACAGACAGACAGAGATGCACAGTAAAGGACTCAGTGATATCTAAAGGGGCCGAAGCCCTTATCATCATTTCTTGAATTTATCTGAGCCCTAAAACCAAAAGCTGCACAGTCCTGTTTTCCGGTTATAAAGCCTTGTGCCTACTCACAGAAGTATGAGTGAGGGCGAGACTGCCGACACTCACTTCATCCTGCTCCTCTCTGCTCAGTCGTCCTTATTGATTCTGTCTAATGTGATGTCAAAAGATTTTAAACTGCATTGATTTCCCTGTATCCTAGTTTAAGTGTGTGTTTAACTGCACACCTGTGTTCAGGTATGAGGTGATCCTGAAGCAGAGTGTGGGGACAGAGGATCTGTTCCTGGGCCTGAGTGGAAAGGACCCGTCCTCCATGTGCTGTGAAGCCATGCTGGTAATTAACCGACAACCGCAGGATGTTTAAACCTCGCTCAATGTACCTTTTGTTTTGGAGAATGAAAAATGAAATGTGCAAAATCAGGCACGGTAACAGAACAGACTGAGAAAATATGGGTTGAAAAGATCACATTAGGCTCAACAAAGCCGCACAGCAGCACACAGTAAATGCAGCTGCTGATAAAATAAGATCAGAGACTAAAAAGAATATTACAGATGTATATTTTATCAATTTCCATGAAAGAAATGTCACTACCTTTTATAGATTTTGATCAGACTTTTCTAAGAACCTGCGTTTGAAATGAAGGGGTAATTGTATTTAACAATTAATCAGAACAAGACATTTTTGGATAACACAGCTGCATCCTTTGTGATTTGAAGTAAAGTTTAAAATGCGCACTGTGTACAGTATCAAAGATCTTGACTTTGCTCCACTCTTAGGTGAAAATCAAACTGCCTGACACTAAAGCAACAGATCTGGTCCTGGATGTAAAAGAAAGGTTCCTTGATCTTCGGACGCCAAAATAGTAAGGGGTACTTTGAAAATGTTCTCTTTCATGGTCGATCCCCTTAAGACGTGGCAGCACCAGCGGTTCACACCAAACGCTCCCATTTCCACATTCCCTTTTAATCAGGTCTTCACATCATGATCTGAGCTTTGATTGCTGTTTTACACGGCTCTTAACACCCTCCTCTCTAATATGGACACTCTCTCTCTCCCTTGTGCACTCGGCGTCCCTTCAACCTGACTCCTCTCTGCAGCAAACTCGGCCTTCATCTGCCGCATCCGATCCACAGCGACCGGGGAAGGGCTCAGTACTTCAGTGAGAGGGAGGAGCTGGAGGTCACTCTCCTGATGAAGCGCCCCATGGATTTTATCAATATGCAATAACAGAGAATGACAACAGCGGACAAGCATTCAAAAGAGAACATCTGAAGCTACTGTATAAAGGAGATACACAGACATATGCTCTGTGTTATCACAATATGTCCTCTGCAATTTACGTTCTGTGAATGTTGATTTCGCACTGTTCTTGCATCCGTCCAGTATTCAAATGTGCTTTTCTAATAAATATTTTGTCTTATTATGTGATTTCTTTATTGCTGGATAAGATGGTTAATGGTAAATGCAGGCAAGCCTGTCCATCATCTCAAACATGAGCATTTAAGGGAAAGTGGAGGCTTTATATTAAAGCCACTGACCAATCCATAGCTGACCAATTAACTTTGGAGTGAGTGAAGTGATTAATAACTTTTCAAACACACACATGACATGTAAGCATTGTATTAACAGATAGAAAACTCTTTAAACTCTGATTGTTTAAATGCTAATGCAAAAAAAATCCCTTAAAACAAATGATAAGTTAGATTTTAAGGGTTAAAATGAAAGTTGCACGTTGTCACTTAACGACAGTAAAGTTTTAAAGTAGCACAGAGAGGCCAGTGTTAATGCGCAAGTGTTAACATACAGTTAGTTACATTAACATCCAGTTAGTGTATCAGGGGCATCCCAGGGTGAGCAGTGCCACACCTCCGAGCATCGTTACCGCAGCAGCGGTGGTGTGATCACGTGACGCCTGCATTTCCGACACAACAATACAACACCGTTATCGGTCTTGCATTCACGCTCCCCACTCTCTCTCCCCCCTCACGCCTCGCTCTCGGTATGGCGGACGGCGAGAGGTCCCCGTTACTATCAGATCTGGGAGATGGTGCTCTTGGCAGCGGCAACGGCGGGGTGTCTCCCGGCGCGGCGCCCTACGGTGGGTCCAACAAACCACAGGGTGAGTATCCATGGTGCTCTCTCCTCCACCCGACTCTAGCACTGAGTTAGCCTAGCCTACGTTAGCCTCCACTGACTTAGCATTCTGGTTAGCCAGCTCAGGTGAGACAGCGACAAAGAAACAAACCTGTCCTAACTGTGTTTCTGTAGGATCCAATACAAACTTCCAAAGTGTTTATTTAGGAGGATCTCCCCGGGGGATGAAATATGCAACCAGGACGTGAACCAGGAGACTGAGGGCAATTAGCGCTATGCCAACTAGCTAACCTAGCAACCGTTATATTAGCGTGATAGCTAGCTCCTCTTAGCACCGGCAAGCCACCCGCAAAGCTTCAGGCTTGCAGCTCATTAATATCACTCATGGAATATAATTCATTTGCGTTTCATAGCACAGTTATTTCAGTGTTTTTCCAACAGCAGAGTGGTACCAGCTGCCCTCGCGCAAGCCAGGTAACTGTGCGGCTTAGCCAGCCAGCTAGCATCTGTGAACACCTGATTTGATTGATAGGCGCGTGAGGCTGCTGAGGGATGCTGCAAGAGGCAGTCGCAGCCAATGGGAGCTCGCGCAGGGAGGGACTCTCTAAATTCATTATTGGAAAAGGCACGAGATATGGCTCCTAACTATGTTTTGCTCCCACAACCACACGCTGTCATTCACTTTGCGTGCTAGAAATGTAAGCTGGGTATTAAAGTATCTGTTGCATCTGACCTCTAGATCTTACTGATCCTTTTACCCACTAATTTCTATTTGTTGTTCACAAATACTTCAACTCTTACTTGTTGAAGCTAAGCCTGCTCCACATTCCAGGCGTAGTTTTCCTCTAAAGCTCCTTTCAGTTGAACTCGAGACCAAATCTTATTAACTTGTTAATCGTCAAGTAAGTGGTTACTTGTCATGGGAATCGCTTTTTTCCCCCCTAGTCCATTGCATAACTCTTGTGACTGCCACTGGTCATATTACTTTTGTGTTCATCAGCCTTTCCCTTGCGCGTGTCCCTCCTTTTGCACAGCCTTCGCTCCGTTCCCCAGCCCCACTCAGCCCTCGGTGCTCCTAGGGGAGGACCCTCCGCCCTACTCCCCTCTCACCTCCCCAGAGGGTGGCAACCCCCCTGTTATCAGCTGCAGGGTGTGCCAGAGCCTGATCTCGGTGGAGGGCAAGATCCACCAGCACGTGGTGAAGTGCGGGGTTTGCAATGAAGCTACGGTAGGTATCTGGAGGGATCTGTAAATAACTGGATTTTGATTTCCAGCGTACAAACTGTAAATGAGACATCTGTAAGTTCACATCACATCATTTCTGACCAAACCTGAGGGAACAGCTGATGTTTAAAGGAGGAAAGGTGACAGATATTGATCCAAACAGTGATCCTAATGTTGAGACAATCAAGCACCAACAACAACCACCGAAGGTCGCAGATAAAGTCTTTCTGTCATTTTGACAATGATGTCATTAAGTTTGTTTTAATTACACCGATGTCGCTGTTAATCTGATGCACAACCAGATGCACAGCTCCACCTCTAGATTCCTGATAAATGAAAAGTTGGATACATGAAATGTTTAATTTAGTTACCGAGATTTAATCATCTCTTTGAGGAAAACAGGATCTAAATGATTGAGACGATTGTACGACTGCGCTGAAGATTACGCAGCATGTAATCTCAACAGCCATCGCCGTCGGAGTCTCAGGTTGAAGGGGCTCCACCAGTGTGCATCGCTAGCTGTGCGGATCGGCGGTACAGATGGGAGCGAGAGGATGAAAAGCGCCCAGATGTACCAATTGGCAATATGAGCAATTTACAGATGGCGGGAACATATGCAGATGTAGAGAAATATGTCGACGGTGTGCAAAAGTGGATTGTTGGCCGCTGCCCTATAAAACATTCAGATGAGAATGCATTGGTGGGAATGTGCAAATGTGCGCCGTACGCGTTGCAGATGGAAGTTGAATCATACGGAAAAGTGTTAAGACCCAGGTGCTGGCTCAAATCCAACCCAATATGTAAATGTAATATCTGAGGGACAGCAGTTATGATTTGATGGGTTTGATCTAAAGGTTTTTTATCAGTGTTAATGGGGCATTCCTGTCTGCGTCAGCGCCCCACACCACCCCGTCTGTCCGTTAATTAGGCTGATAAATGAGACACATTGTGACATAACAGTTTTGTCCGACCCAGCTTTAATTTGACAGTTCGGGTCGGATGGCAATCGATATAAGTGGTTGCGAGTAAACAATATAAATGGTCGTTTCGCTGCCACAGACTCCTGTAGCGACGCAGCAATAGCAGAAGCAAAGAGTGTTTGTTGAGACATCACGCGTTTATTGCGGATGTGTACGACTGCGCATTATTGTGTTTAGACTGACAGACTTTGCGATAAAGTGGTCTGAATAATAAAAACACTTTTCTAGTATAAAGCAGTTCAAAGAAAAGTGCAGCCTGTAAAACTTTTTAAAACCGGTAAAGAACAAAAACTAAATGTCATAACCTTCATGATGGCTCTACTTATTGCAGGTCTGTTGTATTATATGTATTATACTGCCTTAAAAGTAATATAAATGTTAATGCTGACACATTTTTATATGACAATTTGGAGGACCAAAGGTGACTGAAATTAGGCAATTCACCGTGTAATGATTACTTAAGTGATTAGCTCTCCCTGCCTGCCATTACTGCCCTCGCCGCAGCGCCGATGCAAACCCGACTCCCACAGCTATTGTAAGTGACACTGATAATGGAGCAGGAAACTCGCAGGGCTCAATCTGGTCTAGTTAGTCAGAGTTTAATGATGCAGTGAGCAGAGCCATCAGCGGGACAGGCGTCAGGATGTTCTACTACGCCCAGAGGAAGGTGTGTGGATCGTATAGTCGTCCTTGTGCGAACCACAGATTTAAGTTTCCGTTGTCCGCGTGAGCTCAAACAGTGGCCACAACTTCCGATTTACTCCTCCAGTGTTATGTGACCTGGTTCACGGCTGTGGCCCAAATGGTTTTGAAGCTTTTATCTGTATGTAGCTCTATATTGATATTAAAGTTGCAGAAGCAGTGCTAGATACACCTGTTGCCTTGCAGGAAGCCACTACAGGGCTTTTACTGTCCTTTCCTTTTCACATATATGTTTTTGCACCTATTAAAATTGCACAAGAACTGAATAATTATGCCTGTTATGCCAGTTCAACACCACCAAGCAGCAACTGTTCATTTTAAATGTCTTCCTCAATTGTATTATTAATGCACACATAAAATGTATTATTTTAGTTTTATGTTAGTCTATTAGTGTGTGCAACAGAGTGGGACAAGGCAGCTGCTTGTAATCACTGTAGTAATAGGAGTTATTAATACTCCCGTCCACCAGAGGGCAGCAACGACCAGTGTTTCTCCCTGTAAGCTACACCTGTATTGTCTTGGTTAGACACTAAGATTGGGTAGAAGAAGACCAACACTGCATGTAGATGCTAATAGAGGTTCTTCAGATTATATTAGAGACATTAGAGGTAGTAATGCAGCAGTAATTGCATTGTTTTATTTGAAATATAATAATACACTGGTCCCAACCTTGATGTCTGTTGAATCCACCCGTTTTTACCTGTGCCTGCGGCACGGCCACCTCAGTATATGCCAGAATAAATCACTCCCTCATGTAGCATTGGTTAATTCTGGTCCGTCAAGAATAATTGGCTTGTTATCTACTCCTATTCTAATGTGTTGTTCTTCTGTCTTCTTATCTCTACCTCCTGTGTGTCTCTGCCTCCCTCTGCAGCCCATTAAGAATGCCCCAGCAGGGAAGAAGTACGTTCGCTGCCCCTGCAACTGTCTGCTCATCTGCAAAGTCACTTCCCAGAGGATTGCCTGTCCCCGGCCATATTGGTGAGAAATCTTTTCTGTGTGTGTGTCTTTGCACTCTACTGTGAGACTGGAAGTACACCGTGTGTCTGTGTGAGCGAGGTGAAGCAGAGGAAACAAGGTGCAGTGGGAGCAGCGGTCCTTCAATTAGGGCTGTGCTCCGAGCGCAGTATACATGCGGTGCTCAGCGAGCCGGATGAGGAAATAACAGCCTCATTAGAACAGCCACACCATGTGTTTCACCACAGCATACGTCCAGATTACGAGAATCCCATCTGCATGAGTGATATACGGTGTTGTGTTGGGCTAGATTGTATTTAGGAGTGGGGATGATGTTGAGGTTTCACTTTCAATCCAGCTAACCAAACAGACCCAGAATCCATTCAGTGTGCAGCTGCTTGAATTATGCACCAGCTTCCTGCAGAGTAGCTACAAACCAAATGCACACTTAGCAGATTCATTCGTGCAGTAATATCCGACAGCAGAATGAGCACACCGGACTCTTCCGTGAGTTTTAGCAAATGCCTCTTGCGTCCAGTGCACAAAGGAAACATTACGGGGTTGCCGAAAGTTCAAACACAGTCTGGGAAAAGCAAAGTTTCACTTGGCTTCTGTCGGGCAATTAGCTCAACAAAAAGAGATTAAAAACACTTTTTACAGGTCAAACAGATGCCAGTGAGTCGTTTTAAAACAAACAAACAAACATCAGGCTGATGTCAGTCACCGAAAATGTGCGGCTTTGGCAGCTCATCTGAACATCATGCTGCTGCAGCCTAGTTTAATTGCTAAGACAGATAAGATTCCTTGTTTACGCCTGAGGCATAAAATGTGCAAGAGAAACATTTTTAGCCATTTATTTTGTGTGTGTGTGTGTGTGTGTGTCGGGGGGAGGGGGTGTGAGTAATTCTCTGCAGCTAAATGTGTATAATTTTAAACTGTACATCAAAAAAATCTGAACATAAAGATCTGACGCACATAATTCACCTGTGAGCGCCGATCGGCGAAACACCGAAGTCTCGTTGGGGTGCATGTGTAAATATTTGGCAGTTTGCGCTCAAACCAAGTGAAATGCCCAAATATCTTTATATGTAATCTAAAATATATTCCGTGACTTAACCTTTAACCAGGAGTTTGCTTTTACAGTACTGTTCTTTCTGAACAAAATGAGTTTCAGTGTGAACCCGTCTCTGGACCTTGAACTCTGAATCACAAATACGCCACAAACCGGATGAGATGTTGACATCTGCTGGCAGGAAGCAAAATCTTACTTTCATTGTCGACTCGAGGGATTCTGCATGTAGATGTTCACAGTTGTGGTTTTATTACAGCTGAGCAAAAGTTACAACATTTAGTTTGACGGATGCCAAAGGCTGGTGTATAGATTTTCCTGAATTCATTTTTTTCGCCTCCGCCGTCACTGTTTTGCATCCGAGCCCGACATGCTGACTAAACCAGACACACCTCTGCGCTGCCGCCGGATCGGTGATTCTCCCGCAGCTGTCTGAGGAAGTTGGTTGTAGTAAAATCGTGTCGGCGGCACTAAGAGGATCGGCCGCTGATGGATCCCAGAAAGTAAAACGCCGTCAGAGTGAGACGTCAGCTCGCAGCAGGCAGTGATTATTAGCTTGTTCCTAGACTGGATAATATCTTGAGTCCTTTGTGGTGTGAATGTTGACTTTGTGCACCTGTCTCTTTCTAGTAAGAGGATAATTAATCTGGGTCCAGTGCATCCTGGTCCAGCCAGTCCTGATCCCCAGCCAGCTGGAGCCCGCGTTTCCTGTGGACACTGCAGCAACACCTTCCTGGTAACGCTCTGCTACTGCGTCACTCAGAATCACAACACAATCACTGTTTTCATAATGTCACACTGGAAGGAACTGTCTGCCTGGCAAAGCTACAGCCACCAGCTAGTTAGCTTAGCTTAGCTTAGAAACAGGAACACCGCTAACCTGGACATTCACCCACCATCACTTCTACCTAACACACAGTGTCTTATTAGCTAAATTCATCCAAAAACAGAGTGTGAAATCAACATTTGGTTTGATGCGGCACTATTTTTGTTTTTATTTAACAAATCTATGAGCGTGGTATTAATTTAATGCAAATTTTCTCAAATGTTACTAAAACCTTTGGTTAAAAATAACAATAATTTCAGATCTTGGTGGCATGCAACTGATGTGGAACAGCAAAGTCCGATATAAACTGAGCAACTTCCTGTTTTTTGAGCTTTTAATCACTTTTCATGGTTTTCATTTGAAGAATGTAGTTGGCCAGCACTGGTGAATCTAATGAATATTCTCTTTGCCCACTGCGTGTGTCATCTAAATGTAATGGTATTTGTATCATAGGGTTTTTGAGATAACGTGCTAAAATGCATAAAGTCAAACTAATGTAGTTTTCTCTCACATCTGTCGGTTTCATTTAAGAATCCATTAATTGATTACCCCTGTCGGCCTCTGTGATGATCAGATGAAGCGTTTATTAAGCCTCTGGCACAGGTCCCCACCTCTCCGCTCTCTTTGACTGACACACATTCAAAAGAGACACAACCAATCAGATCACCTTCGGCGCAGGGAGCCAAGAACCAATAAAAATGTTTATGAAGAGGTGATTCATTGCTGTGTGAAGCAGCCGGATAATGAAACCGCTTTGGCGTTCTCCGTTTTTGGCTTTGAAGTTGGCAGAAGTGCCTCGTGACGGTTTCAGCAGGCCTCTGAGGCGTCCGTTGTGCAAAGCACTGTAGTGAATTACTGCAAAGCTGAAAACACGTTAGCGCCAGGCCAAGTAAATGTTGAGTTACTGCTGTGGATCAATAACTCCATCAAGTCCCCGCTGATATATTTGGGCCATTTTGTGCTAAAGGGAAGTGAAATTTTTTAACCTACTGCTCTTTAACGACGTGTTGGATGCATGGTGAAAGAGAAGAGGGTAGCGGCGTCAGAGACAGCGGAACAGAGTGGTAAAAAGAGGTTAGATGGATGCTTCGGGCTGTTTAGCATTCAGTCGGACCTTTCCTAGCTGCTTAAAGACAGGGCGGCTGAATGAAAATACAAATCTGTGTCCTGGGTGGCGTTGCAGAGATCCTTTTGTCGCAGATCTGGTGATAATGTCCTCTGTGCTGCCCATACAGAGCAAGAATAATGTACAGCGCGCACAATGCATCCCGCTCTGCAGGGTTTACAAATGTATCACGCCCCGATGTTGGGAAGGGAATGAATGTCTGCGCCCTGAAAGAAGACCATTTTTCTCTCTCATGCTTTTGGATGGCACGCAGGGCCTGTTGGCGAGAGCTGGGACGGTTGTGTTAAAATTCTTAAAACACGTCATCAATCCGTGCAGTAGGCGTATTCAAATCCGCGGGCCCAATTTAAAGTCCATCTGCGATTCGACAGGGGATTCGTCATTAAGTCGCGCGTTTGCCGCCGCCAGACATTCACTTGCAGTCAGAGTACAAGGCCTGTCGGCGCAGCGGTGGATCATTCGAGTCGTTTGTCGAGCAAAAATGCCAAACATCCGCTGCTTCCAGCTTCTCACATGTGAGGAGAGTTGCTTTTCTCCTTTTTGTGCGGTGTCACAAGTTCAATGCTTCTGCGTTTCGGATCGCTGGACAAAAGAGCAGGCAGCTTACAGCCGGGGAGAGTGTCACGGCCACTTTTTTAATGCGTTTTCTATAAAGCGAATTAATCTATTAGTCACTTGGTTTACTGCCATATGCGCGTTTGATCTCTACACCCAGTCGTCATATAGGGTCCTTCACACCTCCTCCATTAGCCATTCCGACGCCTACAATCAGGTCACTAATATAAAAACCTTGTGGCCGGGACGAACACAGCAAATAAATCTCTAATTCCAAATGCAAACGCGTTAGAGGCGAAGTGAAGGACTCTGCACCTTGAACACCCTCCTACATTTGCAGTTTTCTGTTTCCCGCACGGCCAAGCACACCACGTTTATTTATTTGCCGAATATATTTAAACTCTGTCTCCGTCTTTTTATTGTGAGTTGTGTCAGAGATCATTTTACACAGGCTTTTGACAGAAAACAACATTTTCCAGAGCCTGAATCCTCAGGCGAGGTGTAAGCAGCAGCAAAACAAGTGGTATTTCATGTCAGAACGGAGGTCAGTTGTAATTACAGTGGATTTAATATCGGTGTGTCATCACCGTGAGCGGTAATCTGACAAAGATGCATGTTGGTTTTTAGGCAGAGGCTGGAGATCACATGTCTCTCTCTTCTTGATTACAGTGGACAGGGTTCACAGACCGGACGCTGGCCAGGTGCCCACACTGCAGGAAAGTGTAAGTAGCTGTAAGCAGTTCATCCGCTCCATCGTCCTGCTTCTCACTGTACTTTTACATCTTAGCTTTACGTCCTTGGGCGTCCCGTTAAAGCTGGGAATTAGCAGGCACAGCCGCGATTTGTGATTGCTGTATCAATACTTGAGATGCAAATCTGAAGAAATATTCCTTCAAGTGTGGGGGGAACATCTGCTTTACAGTTTGTGTGTGATTTCTGCCCTTCCAGGCATGTTTCTTGAATCTGTCAGGCACACAAAGCAACAGATTGCCTTCTTCTTCCTACAGTATTTTATCTCCCAAGGTGCTGAATCGCAGTTTATGCAATGCACAGGTGTGCCGTGGCAGTCTTTACAAACAGCTTTAGTTGTCAGATTCAAGTTTGTCAAATTTAAAATAGCTCCAGAAGACAGGTGCTGCTTGAAGCTGAATTTCAGCAGGTGCGTCGCCATCACGTTTGATGTGTTAGTTCAGCCCTGCACTTTCAAACAAGAGTTTAAACATCCCCGAGCTACAGTTATTGATCCCGGGGGGACTCGTTTTGCCTTAAAAGACGCCAGGTTAATTTTTGAGCAGCCTAATATTTAATGGGGCTTCTACGCAGAACGCATTCTGACAGGTCGCAGCAGAGAAAGCACAGCTGTAAATAATATAATCAGTGATGTCTGGAATCAATTTAGCTGCTTTACTGTCAGGATGCTGTTATTGTGTCGCGTTAACAAGGCAAAATTCCTGCTGTGAATGGAAAAACGTCGTCGTCGTGATGTGTTGTGTTTAATTCAGTCTCTAATCAAATTCACTTCCTCTCTCCTCTGTTTCCTGGCTCTGCAGCTCCTCCATTGGTCAGAGGTATCCTCGGAGGCGGAGCTTGTGGTGTTTTCTACTCTGCTTGCTATTCAGCATCTCCACCGCCGGGCTGATGGTGAGCGGTCGCCACCAGACACCATACTTAGATTCTTAGAGATGGAGACTTTGGCACAGATAAAGACACGAGCAGCATCTGGCTTGTATGAATTAACCTTATCAGCAGAGCACAGTGTTATTCATTACTCTCATCTTTCCTAATCCCGTCCTCCCGCTTTTAGTTTCGAAAGTGAAAACCACACAGTCGCAGATGAAACAAAAGCTGGTGGGAGGAAGCAGCACGATCGCAATCTCTCCTTCTTTGTTGTCGCCTGTTTAGCATGGAAGGTGTGCACCTCCCCGCCGCTCTCCAGACACTATGTGACAGGCCTCTATTTGTCAGTGAGATATAGCACAAACACAACCTAGTTTAACTGTAAGCTGTGTTCACTTTGCAATACCGGCATCAACACCCACTGAATAGCAGAAGAGATTAGATCATTCCTGGCTCGTTTTGAGCTTCTGGTACTCGCTTTTTTATTTATTTCACTCTTCTTGTTGTGCACGAAGACTTGCAGTGTAGTTTGTATTATCTGTTTTTAGTTGTTGCTCGTATTTAAATGTGGATATGAGAGCGTGTCAGCGGTAACATTTCACAATTAGAGATCACAGCGTTCAGGCAATCCAAAGCAAATAAAAGCAGCTTAAAAGTCTGGAAACGTGGATGCACAGAGAGAAGTAGGCGGTCGATACATTCTGCTTCATAAACAGCAGAGGGTGCAAGATGAGCACGAAACGGCGCCTCGCAGCAAAGACACAATTCAACACAGGATGCATACGTGCCTGCCAGCATGGAGAACAATGAGTACCGGCGTGCAGACGATAAATATGCTGTACTGGCAGCGTTGCATAATGCCAGCGTTGTGGCAATAATTGTCGCAACATGAGACCAGGTTGTGTTTAATAAAAAGGTTGTTTTTAATTATAGGAAAGGCACAAGAGCACGGGGTTTGACTGTTAAATCTCTGCACTGCATCAATAAACTTTATCGGCAACAACCCAAGACAAATAACGGATCAAACTTAATTTTCAGACTGCATTTAATTAGGATTAAGGAGCCGATGGTGTCACCGTATTCGGAGGTAGTTAAAGAATTGGGGCTAGTTAAGAGATTCATCACTGTAGCAGACGCTCTGCCACCAACTCGATCAATAAAACTCTGCTGATCATCCAGAAAAACAACTGAAAGACGGGCTGGATGTTTCTTTTAATTACAGAAAATATGATATCCATCCTGCATGAGCTGTTCTGACCTCACGGTTTGCACAACATGCCTAACAACATACGTGACACCTCAAATGAACGTCTAGTCTTGGACTCAAACATGCCCTGTGGTTTAATCTTCATCAACCGTCTGAGCGAGGAGCGTGCATCATCCAGGAGATCTCAGGGTGTTTGGAACATGAAGAGCATCCTCTGACTCTGCACACCCATGTTAGCTTTGCTCTACTGTTGTGACTTTGAAGCAGGAATTCACATTTCCATATTCTCGGTGAATCCCTGTGGGTTCTCTCAAAGTCACTTTTGCCATCTTCATTAAATCATTTTCGTCTGAGCAGCTGCACACTTAATACTTGATGGGAAAGCTATTTTCTGTGTCTTCCCCCTCGGTCTCTCTTTCAGTATTGAATATTTGCTCTTCCATGACAATTTGTGCATTTCAGATAGGAAACCTTAGCGTCACCGCATCCGTCGGGTGCAGGTGTATTAATCATGAACGGTGGCTAACACAAATACGGTGATTGTTTTAATCTGCGCTGCATGGAAATGTCTCAGAGGAGAATCCGTGTTTGCCAACAGAAATGTTGCAATTCAGTCGTAAAAAAGCCAGACTGGTTCGTCTCATCCCTGGAATTTTGCACAGTTTGCGACAGCATAAATGGGTCACATAATAAATTCATAGAGCATTTTCAAGCCTAATTGTAGCTTTAGCTGTCTGGTTCCTTGCATTCAGCCTGATTGGACTTGAGCCGGCTCATTATAATCACCATAAACACACTCAGAATGTGCTCGTAATTCCCTCTAAAAGGCCTTTTGAGCAACATCTGGTTTTCTGAAACTTCCCCCTCACCTCTCCTCAGGCTGGAACGTGGGTGAAGGCTCAGACCTACCAGGGGATCTACGCCTCGTGGGCCGTGCTGCTGCTCCTGGTTCTCGTCACCCTGGCTCGGGCTTTCTACTGGGCCTGCATGAGGGTCAGCCAGCCCCTCCAGAACTTCACATAAAGCCCCTTCCTCCTCCTCCTCCTCCTCCAACCACGCCGCACCCTCTTTCCAACCCGCCATGCAGGAGGAAAGATGGCTTTAAAGAAAAAAAAAAAAAACACAAAAAAACAAAAATATTTATTTAAAACCAAACCCAGAAAGAAACAGTTCTCCTCCTCCTGCCCCTTCCCTTTTAGTCCAATGTGTTTCTAAAACTGGATGGCGGCGGCTGCGACTGCTATATATCTATCGGTAATTATGATGACGCGTATAGCCTAATGTACTGTTTATCTGTTCTAATCTCGTGGCCAGTGTGGGGTTCATTTTAACATTATAACAAAGTTTCTTCTCCTCTTTCCTCCCCCGCCCCGATTATAAGTTTTCACTTTTAGTCTGTGGCACATCTGTTGCACTCCGGCAACTTCTAAGATGAGGGCTTAAAGTTAAGTCTTACATGTGAATATTGCCCTTGTTTTTCCGTTTAGGGGGGACATTCCTCCCTCAATCCTAATTTGACATAAGGTTTAGTCTTTGAGCATTTAGTGTTTTGTTTTTTTTTAAACAGAGGAGCAAATTATTTTGTTAAAGCGGCAATGAAGTCAGACGAAGCTATCAAATCGATGCCAGCATGTGATGACTGGCTGGGGGGACATCGGCCTCCTCTTGTGAATCAAAAGATCAAGTAGGTGTTGAAATGTGTCTGAAAAATTGAATTCAGCAGCATGTGAAGGTAGGCTATGATGTTTCTGAACTCAATGTTTATGCTGAATTATCCCCTGGGACTGACTTTGATCCAAAGCAGCTTGAAAGCCTTAAAAGGAGGTGTGATAGAAGGATTCAACACACACACACACACACACACGCGCGCATACACACAGAAACACACAAACCTACATACATGAATGCATACCGGCACACAACAAAAGGAGGATGCTCTTTTAGAGTTTCAGCCGCTCAGAAACCAGTTTGTCAAAGGCATCCCAGCCTCTGTCTTCAAAGACAGACCCGCAAACAGATTTTCTCCATACTGCTGAAGAAAAAGTGACATGCACGCCACTTTGCATGAAAGTGTGGGTATTTTGTTGCGGTCCTACGAGGCTGTAATGACATCAACTTTTCTCCTTTTATCCAAACTATAGCCAGTGGGTTTACTTTTTAAAACTTTTTGTTTTAATCTTATTTATTTTCCCATCGCATCTGAATGCCAACTCCAGTCTCTAATTGACATATCATAAATAGCAAAATGTGACATAATCCTCCCTCCCCATTTCAAAGAGACAGGTTTACGTTATTTCATACGTCTTTTACTTTCATCTCGGCTGATTTTGTACTGCTCGGCTTTCCAAAACAGACAGGAATATGAAATGAAATACAAAAAGCCAGTGGTAACATCAATATCTGCCTCCTTATACCCACAAAACCCTGTGAGTATTAGGTGTGTTGGATTAAAAGCACAAAAGCTTTAGGCTTTTACAGCTCCCAATCGCATCCCAAACGTATTTTGGAAGAACATCTAAATGCATCAGAGCTTAAACTGAGTGTAATTGTCACAAAAGCACCATTGCTCAGCGTTATGAAGGCATTTCATTGTGGAAATATATCAAGGGGGTTTTTTGTTGGGGTTTTTTTTTGTTTGTTTGGGGTTTTTTTTTGGTCATTGAAGATGGGGGGGGTTGGTGCTGAGCTTTTCTTATTGGTCAGTTTCAGATGAAGCATTCACCTCATGGCCAGTGGAACAATTGTTAGAGAGGAAAGCTGTACTCTTACACAGCTGTACACAGCCTGAAGTCAGAATAGGTCAGTGACATAAACACACACACTACACTACACTATACATTCTCACTCAGTGTAAGTCCCACAATGACTTGTCTGTGGTTCTGAATGTGGTTACATTTCTTTTGTCATGAATTATGTATTTTTGTTTTGATTGTAAATATATTTGTCGTTTATGTACAATGGAAGTGACTAAGCAAATTACGTTGCACTCTGAGCTTAACACTACTGCTGTGATCGCTGCAGATTTATTTGTTGTTTTTAAGAGGGTTATTTTTGCAACTCTTCACCTGTTACATATTTAATGATTTGATGAACTACTAACCTAATAAGCCTCCGGACACCCGGTCGTGTCCAAATGTTAAACACAAACACGTCAACATACTCACACCGACGACAAACATTACGACTGAATCACATTCCCAAGCAATGACATTTTTATCTCTTATACACACACACACACACACACACCCAGCACCTTATACAGTAGTGAGAAACACTGCATACACCAAGGAAGATCAGATGAAGTTACCTTGCTAGACTAAACTGAAGTTGCAGACAGTTCATATGGTGTCATGTTATTTATTATAAACACTGTAAAAAAGGCCCCTTTGAACAAATGAGTCACTCATCAAGTCCTAAAATCTTATTTATTGTCAAAAAAAAAAGTCTTATGGATTGAGGTTATTTCATTTTTTGCAAAATGGATCAAGGGCAATTATGTTTTCCTTTTTTGAAATCAGTACAATAATCTGCCAGTTTCATGTACGGTCAGTACATTCCTTTCCAAGACTTTGGTGGGGAGAAAAAAGAAAAGATTAGGACAGAAATCAAGATGGCACGACTCGTTTGATGAGACCTTTTTTTCGCAGTGGAGTGATCATGTTTTATCCATGACTGCAAAAGAAATCAATCATGTTAATGCCAATAATCAAGAACCTGGCTGATGCTCTTTCCAGAGTTTGTTTACACACAAATAAAGACATGATGATGTTAAAAAAAAAAGCTAGCTTGTGTTATTTTTATTAACAGCCCACATGATTTGATAGTGTAATGAATTATAGTCTATTTTGTTTTTTTCTATTTTGTTTTTATTTGCAAAAAAGTAAATGCATGTCCCAACTAAAGGCTTAAAGTAGAAATGACCTGAATTTTAAAGCCTGACGAAGAACTTGAAGGTCAAACCCTTGCATCATAAATCCTTTGGGAGCTTGCAATATTCAGTACCGTTACCACCACTCTTTTGTATGCTGCTTTTGTCCAGTACCTGTACTATATTGGCTTCAGATGTGTGCACCGGTACTTCCCAACATTTTTTGTGTGATGTAACCTCACAGCACGATCACAGGTGCAGCAATTCCCACTGATTCATACTACTGTCCTGCTATTTTTAGCTATTTTTGAGAGCATTTTGAACTGGATGCTCGCCAACACAAGTAATTATGTGGCGCAGCAGCGTCTCATTCTTGTGAACATAATACAACGTCTTTAGAGTATTTCTTGAATTTAATTAGCACAAACTTTCACCAGGACTCGAGAACAAGCTGAGTTAAATATAAAAATTATTATAATTTATATGATTGGAGTCTGGACAGACATGTTAACTGCTACTTGACATGGCCGCCTCAACCATTTATCTGTTACTTTTAGATATATCAGCTGTTATCCCTTATTTAGCCAACCATTTAAACTGTTATCCATAACTTTAAGCTAACTGTTTCAACTTTTTCACTTGTCATTCCTTATTTAGACAACGTCTCAGCTTTTAGCCTTTTTTAGCTAACCATCTCAGCTGCTAGCCTTTTTTAGCTAACTGTTTTAACTGTCATCTTTGCCTTTTAGCTAACTGTCTCAGCTGTTAGCTATTATTTAGCTTACCGTCTCCACTGTTAGCCATATAAAGCTAACCATTTTAACTGCTATCACTTACTTTTATGTGACGGTTTCAATTGTTATCTGCTTCATGGTGACTGTGTCAACCGTTATTACTTTTAGCTAAGTAAGTCATCTGTTAACCGGAAAGTGGTCACCATTTCAAATGTTATCCATTACTTTATGAACATTATCTGTTACTTTTAGCTGTTTCAAATAATATATATTACCTTTATCTAATTTTATGATATAATCCATTAATTTTAGCTAACTCTTTAAAAGGTTTTTCATTGGACCACCTAGCTAACTATCTCAATTGTTTTCCAATAGCCTACTTATAGCCAATATGTTGAGCATTTCCTTTACTTTTAGGTGACTTTCAACTATTTACTCCAGAAAGCAACCATTTCAACCACGATTTTCAACCATTTCAACTTGCTTTCAGCTGTGTAGACCATTTCAACTTCTCTGCTTGGTTAATTCCCTTACCACATTTTTTTCCAATTGGCTGAGCCGCTCCATAATCATGTACCCCTAAACTACCTCCGAGGTACTACCCCCATCTGTAAAGGTTCTAATATACATCTGTTAGTTTTAAAATAGACCCAACAACTGTCTTAACAGAGTAGGTGTGGAGATATGCTGGGAACTGAAACCTATAATTAAAGCTGCCATCCACTCTATTAATTGGGATAAAACCTAGTCATTAAAACAACTGAAATCAAAACCATTCCTCTTTTTGTTGAACCTGAAGACCCCCAACTTTAGAGCTGCTTATTTTAAGATTTGTTCTTCTTTTTAAAAAGAAGGGAAATTGGTTTTTATCTTAAAACAAAAAAAGGAGCAACCCCCCCCCCCCCCCCCCTTCCCACAAATGGTTGGAAAGAAGCTCATCTTTTTCTCACACATCTTGCCCCCGTCGGCCTCTTGAGTTTCATGCGGATATATTTTTTGCCTGGACACAAAGAGATGGAGGGATTAAGGACACTGAGAAACCTTTCAGAAACCACAGCTCCCTGGAGAGTGGCACGAACCATGGAGGCTGAGAGATCAGAGAGTGGAGGGGGAAATGGGGAAAAAAATGAAGAAATAAATAAAAAAGTGAGAAAGACGATTGGTCCCATAACCTTCTGGTTTTAAATAGATGGTGCACATAGTGCTTCAAGTCTACTTTGTCATCTTATTGACTCAATTTTTCATTCATAATATTGCACAGCTTAACCTCCGCTGGGAACATTTCTGTCCCTGTTCCCCACTTAAGTCCTCTGTTTGCCATCTTAATGGTTTTTCCATCTTATGTGTGCCTTTCTTACATCATGAGGGTCACCGTTACATTGAGTTTGCCAGCCAGCGTACCACAAGGTATAGATTTTCATAACTGCTGACAATAATTTCTGCACGTCACTTTACAGTTGATAAACCTTTTGCTAATTGCCATTCATTAGGAAAAGGCTGTTTTACTGAGAATTATTTTTCTAATAGCCCTTGAAAAAAACCAGTAATACAACAAATCCCATGTTTTGAATGGTAATTGCAGACAAAGCTCTTGTTATTTTGGATGAAATATGTGTTTCTGATGCCAAAAGAGAAACAACAGCCCAGCAAAAATAATGACAAAATATGAGGCCGGTCAATGTGGCAGAAATAATATGATTATTTCAGTGTTTTTCAAATGTTTTTTTTACCTTGTCTTCAGTATTTCATTCCTTCCTCATATATCCACACATTCTCTCAACCTATACAAAGATTTAGGGTTCATGATGCACCTCATGCACACACGCATACATACATACATAGCCCATTTATTAACATGTAGAGCAATTCCCCTCTCTGTTTCCTTTCTTTACTGTATCTGTGCCATAGCTTTTGTAACTCACTTTGCTGCAGATAATAAGATTTTTACTTTGAGTTACTAATTTGGACATCCCAATGTCATTGCATCCTCACTGGGAATTTTTATCTCAGATGTTAATGCAGACTGCACTTAAATTTTGAAGTGTCCCTAACAAGACCCTTCAAACCAAGTTTTCTGCAAACTGTGTGCTTTAAATAAATCAGGTGTAATCACCAGTGTTGGAAATTAGCATGTAATTAGATACAAATTTGGTAAGATGAACTTTACTTGAGTAATTTCCTTATTTTATGCAACCCCTCACTTTTACTTTGAGACACATCTGAGGGAAATATTAAAGCACAGCTGTGTCATTCATGGTTCAAAGCTTTAATACAAAGACTGCGATCATTGTGTTTTACATTATAAAGCTGTAAATTGTTGTAGAAAAACATGTTGACTCGCGCGCAGCTCCACCTCCAGCTTTTACATCTTTCCAACCCACGAACATCAAGCAGCACCTGTAAGATTTCAAATGTACCCTCCTAGTATTGTCAATGTTTGGTCCAATGATTAAGCAGTTTAGAAGTCTATATGCTTGTAACTGCCTGGGCTTGTAACGTGGACAATACTCCAGAAATCATTACAAAGTCAGGTTCTTTCTCCTGCACGCATGTAAACACACTCATTGTTCCAACCTGTAAAACTTCCCAAAGTTCCCAAAGTTTGCAAATGACCTAGTGGAGTTAAATTATTTTAGCCTTAACACTGAGGAAAGCACTGATTATATATTTTTATCTCACTCGAACAGATTGTGCATCTCAAAGGGTTAATCCTGACACAATGCATCGTTTTCTTCTCTCCTCTGCTTCTGCTTTATTGCTTACATGTTTTAACTGAGCTCAACTAAATCAAACTAAGCAGTTTCTAAGCTTTTCCACACACACACTCTGCATGTCCCTCACTTGCACACACTCAGAGAGCTCCTCTTGCACAGTGTCAGTGAATATTGCAGCAGTAAAAAAGGCAGTGCCTTGCTAAAGCCTTGATCCCTCTTACTTCTAACAGGATTTGACCCTTAAGTCCCGGAGCATGACCCTCATCTGCTGCAACACCATCATCCTGTTTAACATACACTCTCACTATTGTCCTCCCGTCCCTCACACACAGACACACACACATACACATTTAGAGGCCCTAACGCACATACATGGGCATATTTCAGGGCCTGAAAACATCGCTCTACTCCTTCCCATCTTCCCACACACGCACACACACACACACTCACACATGCACCCACTGTACTGTATGATGTAACAGCGCTTAATTTTACGCATAACACACAACCTGATGGATCCAGTTAAATGTAAATCGCGAACAAGTGCTCCTGGCGCTACAAATAAAGAGAGAAGAGAAATAAGGAGATGACAAGGGATGGAGGAGGATGATGGAGAGGTGGTGGCAAGGGGGGGGGGTAACTCGCTGCGAGGGGATGATACGATTGAGTGAGTGAGAAAGAGAGAGATGAAGGGGAAAGAGAGAGAGGCAGAGAGGATGAGAGGATGCGGAGAGACGAAGGAGAGGAGAGATTGAGCAGGCAGCTAAGCACCAGATTAAACTCCGGGGTCGTCAGCTGTAAAACAAACAGTCCTTTTAGTGGGGATCAAATCCAGACTTAACCCCCCCAACATACCCCCCCCTCCTCCTCATCCTCCTCATCCTCTATCCACACACAAACACACACACGGTTCGTCACAGAGGAGATAATGCCGCTCGCTGAAGGAGAGGAGAAAAAAAAGAGGATGACAATCTCGGTGGAAAGCAAATTCCTGTCTCAGAGCCCGTTTTTGTGTACCGTTACCTAAATTGCCCCTCAGGGAATGTGAAGTTTTATTATACCCAGGCACAAGTCCTTCATTATATTTGTTTTTTTCCCGCCCTCTGCAGCTTCTGTTGGTGATAGACTAGGCTAATATCTGGCACAGAGACACTGCAGAGTAAATAAGGCAGAGGAGAGGGTTTCTTCTTACTATTCTGTGTTTATATTACATCTTTACAGTAATATTCCCCTGACAACGCCGCTCGCCTCAATATTCAGCCCGTTTGTTTAAATCTCTCCTTCTGTCATCTGGTTCTGGATGCTGCCTGGGCGACTCCATCAGTCCGAGGGCTCAATTTCCAAACTGTCAGCTTTTATACCCACCGTGAGGCCTCTTCCTTTGTTGTTGTTACGTGTGTGTTGAGTGTGTGTACAAAGATATGTCTGTGTAAATCCATGCAGCAGCAGCAGTGTCTTTTATTGTGCACATCTTTGTGTGGTTGCATCTTTGAGGGGACCAATTTGAGTTTTGGTGGTTCGGATTGGAAACGTTTTTGCGTTTTGTGCTGCTGCCCACCGCTGCTGTGGGATGTTTGAGGGGTTGGAGTGGATGGAAACTGACAGAATAATCTCCGCTAAAGGTCCCCTTTCCGGAGCTTTCAACAGTATTATATGGTTTTCATCATCAGAGGTTGCACAAGTGTCCAAAACTGTATATTTTTAGCTCTTAAAAAATAAACTTGTCAACAAATGGTCTCTAATAAAAGACCATGTAAAACAGCCAAAAGCTCCGGAACACGTAAGTGGACCTTGAGTGGTGGATCTTCTGTTATTCCCAAAAACCAGAATGAAAATAGAGATGTCCTTCATACCACCACTACTGATACAAATGTTAATAATAATAATAATAATAATAATCATCATCATCATCATCATCATCATCTTTACTTGTATAGCACATTTAAGACAAGAAAACTTGAAATGCTTTAGGAAGCATTGAAGAAATGACAAGCATTACATATAATTAACATTAAAACATCATTAGAATGAATTAAATGTACAATTAATATAAAACAAGATGAATCCACGTTACGACAACTGTATAACTTTGATAAAAGTGCATAAAACAGGGATTAAAAGATACATTTCATGTGAGATAAGATGTTCCAACTTGATTATGTAGTAAAAATATGATAGCGGATCATAAAAACTGTGATAAAATGATGCCGTAATTATGTGTAAGATAAGACGGAATTAAAGCTCACTTTAAAATAGTGAATGTAAGATAAAATAGAATAAAGAATGGCCGAGATGGAAATAAAACCCCTGAATTATAGTAATAAAAATCAAGTTGGAATAGAGCGCACGTACAAATCAAGTTAAACACAACAACTGAAGTGCAGCAGCGCAGACCAAAGTGAAAAAACAAGAGTTTCAAGAGCAGAGAGGGAACAAGAAGTTTCCAGACTAATGGAAAGTTTCAACATCTTCTTTTCCTCCGGCAACAAAGACCGTGACAGTCCAAAAAGCTCCAAAACAAGCGTGCATTTCGCATGAGGGTTGTTTCGTCAGCCGCCGTTTTCCAAAATTAATGATAAACTGTCAAGATCAATTTGAAAACTCGTCTCCAAATCTCAAGTATTTCATTATAGCGTTGCATTAAACATGACTTAACAACTGATAAAAGTAAAATGGCGCTCTTAGTTACAAATGTGGTTTGTGGTTATGGGGCTAATCAGATTTGATAGACAGTGGCAGTGGTTTCCATGGCGACATAGGCAACAGACACAGATTGTAGTTTTTTAACTTCAGGTGTGTGTGTGTGTGTGTGTGTGCACCTGACATCACCTTCTTCCAGTTTGGCTCCTAATAGTGTATTGCTGTGTATTTCATAACTCACAATAAAAGAAGGGGACTGAAGGACCAGTGTGACATTTCCCGAAATGCGTTTATTCGCCGTCTTGCGAACGGATGAAAACACTGGTTCCACCCTCATGTTTGTTTATTATTTATGGAGCCAGACCTGGGAGGGGAGGCGAGTAGCAGCAGGGAAACAGCTAACTCTGGCTCTGTACTCAGTTTGAAAATCTGCTCCTCGGCACCTCTGAAACTCACTTCTAAACAAATTATATCTATTCTATTTAATCCATACGCAAACAAAAATGCAAAAATCTCAATTTGTTGTTTTAGGTGCTTCACAAACAAAACGTGCAGCGCATAACTTCGACTAATACCCCCAAATTTTCCACTTTACAGATCAGTATGTGTTCAGTAGAAAGCTTTGGATTTGCTGATAGGCACATGGTTTGTTTTTTTTTTTACTTTGGACTGAGCTCCTGCTCCAGCTTCATACCAGAGAGCGGTATTGATCTTCCCATATAACTATCAGCAAAAAAAGCAGAACTCTTCTCCCAGAAGTTAACTATTTATGGGTTTTCAGGGACTTTATGACTCAAGGCTTTAGGGTTAAGGTTAAAATTAAGCTTATGTTAAGAATTGGAGTTGTGTTTCCAAAGCAGGCTATGGTATATCGTAAATTTACAGCCTCAGGAAACAATTGATTTGACTAATCCATCCCAAATCTCATTTCTTTGTAACATGGCGATGCAGTTTTTAAGTGCTGTATTTACACCGATTACAACAACAATTATAGAAGCAACAGAACTTCATGCAGGCTGAGCATTTACTTTGATGGATCGCACAACCGCGCGAGGTTCTGCCAATTTATTTTTCACGGCATATGGAAATTAATGTAAAGCGCAGCGTGGAACCACTGCAGCAGGATTTGCAAAATCAATGTCTTCTTATTAATATATGCTAAAGGGTCTAAAACATGCAAAATCATACAATATATTAAGGTTAAAGTGAGAGGCTACAGGCTGCACGATATAAATAAGGGTCCTCACAAGTATATGTAAGTGCAAATGTGTGTGTGTTTGTGTGTGTGTTTGGTTTCAGGCTTTTTGCATGTGACCCATGGTCCCTGGGCTGCTAAAAGCACAACATTCAACTCAATTAGTGGCATGCATAATTGATAGCTGTCTGGGAGAGTATTTGTATTTACACTGGAATTAAAAGCCTCCGGTGTCAGCTATCGCATCCGAGGGGCGATAAGTGTGTGCGTGCATGTGTCTGCGTGCGCGCGTCTGTGTGTTCCAGGGGAGGATGTATAGGGATGCATGCATATCATAAGCCTAAATGGGTTGCTGCTGCGAGCTTCTCCTTCTTCTCTTTCTCTGCTGCGGTGAAAACTGAAGCAGCTACAAACACAGCAGCAGGGCTCTCTTTGGGGTAGAAAGTCCAATAATGTTGTAACCTTGTTCTCACTAAAATCACTTTGCGTCCAGTTTCCATTTATCTGTGTTTTATTGTTTCACCAAATTATGTTGAAATTTAGGGAAACATGCTAATTCGCCTCCTTGCCAAGTGTTACATGAGCTAGTTTAAAACTATTTGCATAATTACCACATTAGCCTAAAGAAACAGCTAGCCTGGCTCGGTTCGGTGGTCACCGCGGGGTTGCCAGGCAACCGGTTGGCCCTCCAGGAAGTCACAGCACTCGGCACAAGACCTAATCCAGAAAACAATATGCAGATTTGACAAATGAGATGTATCATGTTAATTAGCAAACTTTAGAAGCGATGGTGGATATGGGTACATGTGGACATGGCTAGGCTAGATGTTTCGCCCTGTTTGCAGTTTTTGTGCTAGGCTAGGCTAACCAGCTGCAACTCGTACAGACCTGTTATCGATCTTCTAATCAAAACTGTGCAATCGAATTTCCCAAAAATGTCAAATTATTAGTTAAAATGTCGTTGAAACACAAGCAGCTAAACCTCGCCACAATAAAAAGGTCCAAAAGTGGTGAAATGTTTATTTAAATCGAGAACTATGTCATCAAAGAATACGTAAAGGATATTACAAATCTGTCCAGACATTCAATTCAATGTATGTACGTATGAATGTGTATGTGAATCTATTTCTTTTATTTGTCTTTTTATTAATCATACTTTTCTTTCAAAGCGCTGATTTAAACCTAACTGCTAATGTGTTTACCTTTAAATCCAGTGCATTCGGTTTAATGTGCATTGTGCACCTGTCTTGTAAATGCAATATGTGATCTGCTTATGATGAAAAAGCTGCATATGTTAAATGCAAAATTACAGTATTTGGGGTTTAAGCAGTTATGTGAACAGCTAATTTGGAGCCTAAGTACCCTTGACTTAGCTTAATAATGACTTCATCCATTTTGGGGAGGTTTCTGCACAAACTCTTAAAGTGAGAGAAATAAAACATGATGTCTTCGCAGCTCTGTAATGTTATTTCTGCTGGCTGCAGGAATCCATCCTCAGTTTCACTGGAGTGAGACAGGCATTTGAGACTCGAGCACTTGAGGGACCGCTAGTCGGACGTCTGCTCGAGCAAAATGTGTCACCGCTGCCTCCACCTCTAACACCCTCCTGAGCCTGTGTGGCGGAGTATTGAACAGCCTGTTGACCTTGGCCAAGGTCACGCCTTGTCGACTGAAAAGCAGCTGTAGTGGAGTTAAGTGTGGCTCTGGTATTGAGTTCATCACCTATTTGATTCAGCGAGGAGAAAACCTCCAGTCACCTTCACTCCGCTCAATCATATCTTCCCCCCTCGGCTCACTGTAATACGCACCAATCCTGAGCGTATTAGAGTACCCTCGCCTATTTCCTCCCAGCTTATTTTTCCTCTTTTTGCTCGTGTGCTCCTTTTCAGGCGTGACCCTTCCCTCTCTCGCCTCTTACAATGATCATTTAAGCTTAAACTGGGCAATAGCTGCAGCTGACCTAGGCTCATCTCCCACCAGCCGCTGTCATTGTTTAGTCAATAAATATCAAGAAAACTGAGAAATGCCCTTTGAAACTACAAAGTCAACGCATTACATGGCATATTTTGTCTTAAAATGTAAAATGTATAGTCATATAAAACAAAAAAGGCTTCAATTATAGCGCATGAGAAGCTACAACCGTGCAAGTTTTTTGCTTGATTAATCACTTCAATGACCAGTAGAGCCAGACTAATTAATGTATTAACCAATTGGTTAATTGTAGGAAAATCAATTTTACAAATAATTTTAATTACAAGTAGATAATTAAGGATATTTAAAGCAGAAAAAGTCAAACAATAGAAAACATGGTGTGATATCAATGCTTTTCTTTGTCGGAATAAGAATAAAAACCAGATATATGGATAGAAGGACATATACTGATGATCAAAAATGTTGTAGATTAAATTTCTGTAGCTTAATTAATTAATTAACCAATGTATTTATTCATCATAACTTTGGAAAAATCTATTTTTAGAAGGACCTGTCCTGACGAATTGTGATTTATTACTCTGAGACACTTGATGATAAGGTCTTCCAGTTTTGACCCAGTCTCCCTAATTCTGGGATGGGGGAGGAGAGGGATGGAGGGAGGGACGCTGTGGGAGAGAGAGGGGGGAGGTGGAGGTGGACGTGTGTGCGGTTAAGGGGGTGAGATGAGATAGAGGGTTTAAGATTCGGTCCATCCATCCTTCAGTCCTCCCAGACCTGAAGTGGGCCGGCAGACACACTGATCACTGTTGTTCATCTAACGAGGCTTTTCCCCACTCCTGCTCCGCTCAAGGTAACAGGACCAATTGAGTTATTATTACACTTACACGGGAGTCTTTCATTAGCTCGCTCTCTGTAAACGAGATGATTGTGAGGGGGAATTCTTGAGAGCGATTAGTTCAATCACTGCTACTTTGTCTACTTTAAAAAAAAAGGAAATTCCCCTCTCTGTGTGCCGGCCTCCTGCGCCTGACTGGCACGATGATTTAAACTTGTTATTTTTTAATTGAAGCATTCGCTTTAATTCTGGCTATCACTGGGTTGATGGTGCATTTAGTTTTTGGCATGTTTAGGCACGTAGCTGATGCTCTCATCCTGGAGAACGAGCTTTAATTTGCAGCCGACCAGCAAAAAAAAAAGCCAATAAAGAGGCAGGAATGCAAATGTCAGAGCCAGAGCGTGCATAAAAGTGCGGAGGAAACATATTTTATTCCACTTTGTTGGCAATTCTGTCTCAGCTTGATTGTATTTTTATTGTTTTCTCGTGTTTTAATTACTGTTTTTTTGCTGCTGTCTTTTGAAAATAAGGCCCTGAAATTAAAACGTCTGTTGCCGAGCTCTCCCGGTTTCCTGATAATGTCCCCGTGACCTGTGCAATGAGCGTGTGCGTGAGAGCAGAGCTGCACTGGGGGGAAAAAGAAAGGAAATAAAATAAGAGCTAAGGGGAGACATCGTTTTTTTGTTGCTCCAAGATAAGAGGATATTACAGCTTGTGGGAGAGGGCTTATAGGAGAGGAGACATCATTCAGCGGGGGGAAAGGGTTATGTGAAGTACTTCTTGAAGAGATGAGTTTTCAGCCTTCCAGGGAAGATGGTGGGTGTCTCTGCTGCTCCGAATCGTCGCGGAAGGTCATTGTGTCTGTGGGTGGACGACGTGTGTGTTTATAGGATGAAATCGAGGGAAAAGCGAAATTACTAAAATACTAAACAGCGTCTGCGGGCGGGGGGGCAAACGATGCCTTCACACGTTTGCTTCAATCACAAAATCAGCTATTGAATTAGTAAATGCAACTTCAAGCACATTATGAACCGACAGAGATCTATAAACCTTAGATTCACTTACATTTAAACCGATATTAATGCAATATACAGTCTGGAGGGTGGGGGTCAGGTTTGTCCTTAAATGAATACGCGTGAAGATGATTTAATCCTGGGAGTGATACTGAGAGCAGAAGCTGCAGGAATCAGTCACATCTGTGCTTTGTGCTGCTGGCTAATTTAACACCACATGACGGATAATTAATATCTCTTTTAAGCAGCTTTGCGTCTTTTCTCGCCTCTCCAACTCCAGCGCGATGATGATCACAGTGATGAAGATACTGAGCGGCTTTATTGGCTCTTTATTCTCTGGTGTCTCCTCAGATGCAGTGCGGCTGCAGCTCTTCAGTGGGACACCTTTCATCGCCCTACTGGAGTAGAAGTAAGTGTGTGTTGTTGGTTGTTTTGGTTTTTTGTCTGCGTGTGTTTGTGTGTTCGGTTGTTTACATGTCTGTGGGCTGTCATTTGTGTGGGAGATCTTTCACATTTATGTAAGACTTATTATATATTCATTCTTTGCAGTGTGTGTGTGTGTGTGTGTGTGTGTGTGTGTGTGCCTGTAGTGCAGCACTATAAAAATAGAAATATGTCAAATGAAGTGACAGTAGATGTGTCATCTCTGACTGGTCCAATTAGCTGAAAATGAGTAATTAGTTACAGTTAATTCTCTTAAAGGTAACAAAATAACTTTAACAATCGCTGTAAAGACAACTTATAAGTTTCTAACCTTTGTGCTACTTTAAATGTTTGCTTCAATCCTCTAATTAAAACATAAATATCTATATATGTGGGACAAGACAGGTGTCAGATTTGATCTGTTACTGTCCACTTTACCATAGTCGTGATAGAAATTATTTAGACTCCCAGCCACTAGAGGGCAGCAATCAAGGTTCCTGCCTTTAACTACACTTGTATTGTCTTGGTCAGACAGCAGGATTTGGTAGAAGATCAACAGGAAGCTGAATGTTCATGTTAACGAGCTTTGATCAACACAAGTTTCTGCAGTTTACGTAAGAGACATTACGATCACTAAGACGATGCGCCACCCCGAGGTTGACTGACATTAGATCACAAATCAGAAAATCCAGGGAATAGAGCAGCAACGCTGTTTAAATGTCAGTGATTGTAGTGGCATTAAATAAATAAATAAAATAAATAAAAGTACTTAACCACCAAACAAAGTGAACGTATGGTAAGACGTTAATCCGAGCGCTGCTGACAAAACATCTTGGTCAATCAACTAATATCAGAAATATAATATAATATAATATAATATAATATAATATAATATTCTGTTTATACTGGTTGATTTAGATTTTTAGTGCCACATTTAGCTAAACTCTTGACAACTTTGCCTTTTATTTGTAAGAATTAAAAGGTACACAGTGTAGTCTACAGAGGACGAGGAGGTCATTAATAAATACTGTTTATTTCTTGTGATCACAAGAAATTATGGTTATGTATTAGTATTCAGTATTATAAGCACAGAGCTAACCACTGTTGTACAGAGCCTTGACACTGAATCTGCAGAAATGATTTATTGAAACATGAGTTTTTTAAAAATCAAATTCCAGGTTTGTTTGCTGAGCTAAACCAAAGGAGCTGGGTGTGAGCAGCACAAAACCTCCTTTCAAATGTCACGCCTAAATGAAGACTGCACAGATATCTGAGAAACCTGAAACGATCGCGCCGCAGACTCGGCATCATGAGCCTGAAATAGTTTTCTCGTACTGAAGAAGTGATTAGTTTGTGCTCATGGGAAAACAAAGCCTCCCGATCACGAGAAAAGATAACGGAGGCAATAACTACACGTGTCCTCTCCGGCCCTGGATGATGTTTTGCGCGACACGTCTTGTTGAGGCAATTAGTGGCCAACATCTCTGCTTCAAAAAAAAACTTGCTAATTACTCAGTTTTGAGTGTTGAAATGTTTCATTTTCCCAAGTTTTGCCTTCAGTGAATAAATAGCAATTTGTGGAGCATTGTGGTACAAACAAATGAGTGAACAAATGGACAAAAAGAAACAATTAATGCAGAATAATGGAGACTGAAGCGGCCTACCATGAGCTCAAACCAGCGAAGGTTACAGTGAAGAGCAGCGGCTGTTGATTCAACATAAAGCTCGTGTTCATCAGCGTAAACTCACGTTGAGTTTACTGATGTTTAGTTGAGTCTGAGGGAAAGACGCTTAAGCTTGGAACAAGGTGCTGACACGTGTCATCTTAGATTTATCAGCAGAGGTGGAGGAAGTATTCGCATCATGCACTTCAGTGAGCAGTGTGCAGGATTTAATGGGGTGTAATGATAGAAACTGAATATATTGGCCTGAAAATAAGACTTGTTGTGTTTCGGGGGAGCATCGTCATGGCTACCAGCACCTCTAAAACTCAGTTATTAAGTGAGTTAAGTTAAGTGTGGTCTGTTTAATCCCTGCAGCCACCAGAAGCTGTGGAGCTACAGGCGCCTGAGATTTAACTTTCACTGGGTAACATTAGAAAGCTTGAACAGAGCCAGGCTAGCTGCTTCCCCCCGCTTACAGTCTTTGTGCTAAGCTACGCTAACCAGCTAGTGGCGTTAGCTTCGTTTGTACCGCACAGATACAAAAGCAAACAGTCACATTGTTCCTTTAAGATGCTGCTCCTCCGTTTGGAGCAGTGCTGTGGAAACGGAGCAGGTGGAGGTGAACCATTCATGGATGGCTGGCAGAGACTCAGTGCTGCTACACTTGAGACTACATACAGGAAGTCCTACATCTCCCAGCATGCTTTGGGGGGCTCGGGGAGCCCATGGACAAGCTGTAAAGCAGGTTACTGAAGGATATCTCACATCTATGCACGCCTGGGCGGTGAATATGCAGCTGGTTAGCTTAGCTTAGCTTATGTGATGCATAATGAAGCTTCATATCAAAGCCTGATTTGTATTGTCAGCAACAAATTAACAGATTAGCGTGCAGGGCTCATCAGCACCAAACCCCTTCAGCTCCCATTCATAAGCAGTGACCTCCCCGTCATTCACGAGACTTCCTCCATGTGTCTCCAGCAGTGCTGTTCCCTGACTGGGCCTACAAACCGGCCTGGTCGCCCGGCTCCAGGCAGGTCCAGCTGTGGCACTTCCTGCTGGAGCTGCTGGGGCGGGGCGAGGGCGGCGCCATCGGCTGGGGAGGGGAGTGGGGCGAATTCGTCATCCGGGACCCCGAGAGGCTGGCCAGGCTGTGGGGGGAGAGGAAGGGCAAACCACACATGAACTACGACAAGCTCAGCCGGGCGCTCAGGTGATGATGCGCCTCCTGCAGCTGCACACATAAACACCAATGGTTTGCGGTTCAACGGTAAATGTGTGTAATCCTCTCTCTCTGTGTGTGCAGCTTCTCCCTCGGGCTGTTGCTGTAGATACAACCTCGCCACACATGTGTTGTCAAATTAAAATTTTAAATCTAAAAATGCCCACGCTCCCCGTCAGGGAAGCACTTTTATCTAAAGTGCCCCGCAGGGTGGAGGAGCACATACCAGGGACGTGACAGCCTGACGTGAGCGCAAACAGCCGCAGTCAGAGTGTAGTCTGACACGGAAAACGTTTTACTTCCAGGTACTACTACAACAAACGCATCCTGCACAAGACCAAAGGGAAACGATTCACCTACAAGTTCAACTTCAGCAAACTCATCCTGGTCAACTACCCAGGACACCCGGCTCCACCCGGCCATCAGGTCCTCGCCACGCCTTCTCATCTCATATCACAACTTAAAGGGCGTCACTATCTGGAAGACTGGCTTATATATTATAATACTTTTTTATATAAAATGGTTAAAATAGCTACCTGTGGTTTTATTTTCTATTTAAAAACACATATTTTTAAAAATTCTATTCTGCATTTTGATCAGTCTTCCAAAACATTGGCGTCGTCCTTTAAGAAGAGTTTTATTCCAACAACAAAGTAAAGATAATGACCTTAACTGTAATTTTATTAACATTTACAAACGGAGCGACTTTAATAGAAACAATTACCTCAACTTTATCATTTAATATAAAACTGGCGGCCTTGAATAGAAATCATTACTAAAACTTTATCATTTAATGTGAAACTGACTCTAAATGTGCAGCGGAGCCAGCGTGTCAGAGTTATACCACGTTCGCGGGCAAACCGGGGTCCGAGGGTTACCCTCCTTTAGAAAAGCACCGCACTTTGTTTAATTATATGATTAATTCTGTAGGAGTTGGGATTAGTGGGGACGGGCTTTGTCTGTTAAGGTAGAAGAAGTGCCGTCTGTTTAAAAACACCCAGTCCCAGTTTGGAATAAAACTCTTGTAATTAAGTTTTTCTTTTCTCGCCATATTTCATTTTTAAACCAGGCCTCTTGTGTGCAAAATATCAGGAGCACCTTCCTGCTATTAAGCTGATTAATGGTTTCAATCACCCAAAGTGCTTTTTTTAAAACTTTTCTGGCTCCTCTCAACCACATTAGCTTTGATCTGCAGGCCAATCAGCGCTCGATGCGACGCGTCGCCCGGTGCTCTTGATGTTTTGCGCGCACGCTGTCGTGTTGCTGTGTGTCGAACGGTCCCTGTTCCCATTTCAACTCATCCTCCCATCTCATCCCCCCCACGTCCGCGCCGCTCTCCAGCTGGTTCAGGGCGGCCCGCTCCCCTTTCCTCTGCTGCCCGCCGAGAGCGGTGTTTCTCTGTGTGGAGGCTCAGTGATGGACAGAGGTAAGAGCGCAGCCGTCGGGGACTCGGGTGCACCCACGGGCTACAAATGCGTCTCACAGTCAGCCTGCTGCGACTGGCAAAGAGTGACATGTGTGAGATTTATTGCAAAAAACACCCCAAAAACCCAGATATTGGATCAAAGCGTGAAAGGACAAGGTGTTATTCTATATATATAAATCAACAGTGTGTTAGTTTGTTCCTTTATGGTCTGCTGCGTATGCGCACAACTCGCAGGAGGAGCGCGCGAGACTTAAATACACACAGGTAACGAGGAACAGGTGTAATCTGTGACAAACCTCGCTCAGGCAGGAGCAAATTGTGCGTTTCCGGGGACTATTTTCAGCTGCGGATTGATACACGTTCAGTATTTACAGCAGTGTAAGTATAATGAAGTCACCCAGGACGGCAATGCACTGCAGCTCACTGTGTTTTTAGTCGTTTTTGGATAACAATGGAGCTCTGTGGCACAAAGCAGTCTGGCTCTGGCCTCATAAATAATTGTTAGTCAGTTAGCTGGAGTGAGAACGCTTTTCATCTACATTCGCTGTTAAAATACAGGGGGAAACACAGAGAAGAAGACAATCGCTTCCCCCTCCTCCTCGTCCTCACTCAGTTTGACATCACATCACTCACGGCGGGAACGCTGCCGAGCTTTCTTTTAGTTCAAGCCGCCAGGAAACAGCTTTCCTGCCGCGCCTCAGCCGTGTGATTTCTTCCACTTCAAGGTGAAAACGAGATGGAAAACGATGCAGGAGTGGAGTTCAATCTTGACCTTGAAGACAAATTCTGGAGGGGGGCTTCAGAATGAATAAATTCAAGCATCTGGGATGTTACTGCGGTGTCTTCTGAGAGTCGACATCAAAACACAAAAAAGAAACTCTGCAGACATACAGAATTTATTCCAAATTCATTGAGCTGTGGTTGGATCCACAGCAATTTTGCAGCTTCTGATGAAACAAAATCAACTGAATTTCAATCTGAAAATGCATCAAATGACCAGATGCCCTTATTTTGGTTTTTTCAAAGCTTTCAACCACACCTCACTGTCTTCCTCTGCATCCCATCGTTTGTTAAATTGCCACGAAGGATCAGTTTAAAGCTCCGGGAAAAGCCTGAACCTTGAGTTAAAGTCACCGCCGAACTTCTCTCCTTTTCATTTTATTACTTTATCCTCAAAAATGTCAAATATATGCACTTTAGCTCACACAGCAACAGGTAAAAGACAGTTTTCATTAAGCTGCGAATGATTTTAACTTGATTGAAAGCCCTTTCAGTGCTTCCAATGCATTCTGGGTAAGAGGCGTCCTGCAGTACTGGGATGTAACTCAATATATTTACTGTTTCTCTTTCAAGCAAATTTAAATTTTCTGATAAAACTTGTTAAAAATGTACAAATACAGCTGAAAGAATGAATCGATTCACTGATGAACTGACAGAAAATGATATATTTAGATGGTTTAAGTCATTTTTCATGCTTCCAGCTTCTCTAACTTGGGATTTGGGATTAATTTATTTTGAACTATTTCATCATTTTGTGCTACTGATTGAGCCTGATAAGCAATGTGCGTGTGTCGCTATGGGCCCTGGGTAACAGTGATAACATTTCTCACCATTTGCAGAATGTGTACAAAACCAAACACTGGGTGATTAATGGGGAAAATAATCAATCGTTGCCGTTTGAGTTCGTTTTCCTGATTACACTTTCATAGTTTTACTTGAGAAATGTATTAAAAGCAGGACTTTTATTTGTGTTTCCATGATGAAACTCATGGAGACAAGTTTGTGATATTTCGTGATTGATGTGACTCTCTCTGTTTCCTGACAGCAGTCCAGCCGGTCCCATACCCCTTCTTACTCCCGTGCTGCCTCCCTAAGCCCATCCCGACACCCCGAGCTCTCCACGGCCACTTCCCCTTCATCTCTGCCCCTGCACGTCCAGGGGCGAACCTCAGGGAGCTGAGGGAGTCGGGCCTCCCGCCCCTGGCTTCGGCCCTTCACGTCAGCGCCAGCGGCTGGCCGCACAAGAGCCCCGCAGGGTGGGATCTGAACCACATCAGCCGAAGCCTGTTTGGTAGAGCGAAGCAGACTGAAATTCAGGGAGGGGAGAGGAGGAGTGACGCACAGATGGGGGAGAGAGAGTGAAGGGGAGGACTAAACTACAACAGATGGACTGTTTTCCCTCTTCAAAACTCTCAAACACACTCTTTTAGCTCATTGTACAATAGTTTATTATTCACTGCCTGTGATACACAGGCTTTGTATTTATTGAGTTGGACCACGATGTGTGTTTTTTTTGATAGAAATATTGAGGAAGCTGCTTTTCTTTTGTCAGCACTTCACGCCACAGTAGGGGAATTGCACTTGTAAACAATTAACAACATGGCACTTGTGTTTGAGTAAATAAAGCAGCGCACTCAACTTACATTATTCAGCTGTTTGTCTTGCATTCCTCGCCCTCCTTCTCCGGGCTTCATGAAAATAATAAGAGCTGCATAAATCATGCATTCAAACAGGCACTGTGAAATTTTCATGAAAGGAGCTTTCATGTCTTCTTCTGCAGCAGCATCAGGACCAGCCGCTGGTGCGTGCAGGTGCCACTCCGACACAGCAGGGGGCGGCAGCATCTTTGGCTCCTCAAAGACTTTCCCGGGAGAGAATCAGAGCTGAGATATGTTTAACAGAAAAGAGGTGCCACTCGGTGATATTATTAGGACAACCTAAATCTAATCAGTTTACTGGGAAAACTACAATGTTTGCTTTCACAGATTGGCCATTATTGCTTAAATTAATATGATATTATTCTATATTGTAGGCACTTTTACTCTTACCAGGTTTCCTTTTTACATTATTAAATGACTTAAACTGTACATGACTGGACACAGTTTAGATGCTTTCTATGGTTACACACCGAATGTCAATCTCTAAACATAGCAAATAACAACCAAGAAGCTTAATGTAATGAATGTTATATTAAAGACAAACGTTTTAACGCTGCAGCAAATCAATATAGTTGGTCTGAAGCCAGAGTAACTGCCAACGGTTAAAGCTCAAACTGAAGAGCGCGAGCGTTTACGTTGGCAGACTGGAAAACGGCTCCGATCTTAGCTAACGAGTGATTCTTCTTCATATTTGACGATCTTTGTTTGAGATGTCATTTTGGCGCCGAATATTCCAAGTGTTTTGTGGCGTTACAGCGCGGGAGTTAGTGTTTTATTTGGTGTGTGTGTGTGTGTTTATGTGTAGATTGGACCTGTCCTCTTAATTCAACTATTAGCCTTAATTTAGCATCAGGTGAAGGAAGAGTTTTAAGACAACATGCAGCGGAGCATCGCGTAAGTACGCAGTTGACAACTAGCTTCCACTTAGCTTGCTGTTGGCGTTGAGTTAGCGTTAGCTTAGTGACGTCTTACTTTGTATTAGCATTAGCCGACTTGCAAACTAGCTAACAGTGGTGAAAGTTGCCATTACGTGTCGTAAATTGCCTGTTTGAAAGCTCACATTTACCAAAGCTAGCTGATTTTCGGTGTTTACCGCACAGCCTATAAGTTAGCATTAGCATACACGATAGAGCAACGTCTGTTTTGGTGGAGTGAAGACGTACCAAACTCTTGTCAGATTAATGTGTCGTGTTTGTGGACTAAACACTAAGCGTTTTGAGGTTTTGCTCGTCAAATGAAGACTTTACAGTCGCAGTTTGATCCAAGCAGCGAGGTTAAAGTACTTTAAACATCAGCTACATGAGGCTCGCTCTGCTTGCTAAGTTAGCAACATGGTAGCGCACTTCTTTAAGTTAAACAACTAATCTACCACGCCACTAACCTATATTTCTACCCATTAATCGCCATCGGCCCAAAGACTGTTTCTTATAAGCTTATATTTTTCTTTTTACACCGAAGACGGGCGTGTTCAGACACGCGTTAACTGTTTACTGTCTGTAACTGCCTGTCGTCCTCCATCAGATCCTTCTTTCAGCCCAAGAGCAAGGACAAGGATGTTCAGAAGAAAAGCGCAGATGAACCAGTGAAAAAGTAAGTTTTCTTTTCAGTCACACAGAACGGGAAGTTATTGCTATGTGGTCACTACATTCATCTGACAGATAGACTCCGAATATGAATGATACACCTACCTGAGATGATATGTAACTACACTCAGTCCTGTGCCACTTCCATTATATTATGTGCAACTTGAGATATGAGCAACATATTATCCTTGCTTTTAATTTGTTTATACTGTCAGCATTATTTATTTTGTGGATTTAGGATATCTGTTTACTTTTATGCTTCTGTTGCAAAGACTGAACAGCAGTTTCCTGCAAGATAAATGAAGTTAAATCTCATCTTTACATCTAATATTACCTTAGATGTGCACAACTGCGTCATGTTAATGCAACAGTTGGTGTCAGATGAGACACTGCAGGAGAAAACAGTGCCCATTTGCGCTGAAGTTGTTGCTGTTGGTGCACACTTGTCACTCTGTTGTTTCAAATTACACATGTTGGGGTATTTGGGGGATTGAGGATACTGTGAAATGTATTTTGAGGCAGTATACCTTTTAGTGCAACTGTCAGAGTAGCAAAATAATGGCGATATTACAAATAAATACTGCATTTTAATAGGAATATGCATTTATAGTGGATAATAAGACTGCAGAGAACAGTAAATCATATCTGTGCATCAGCTAATTTTCAAATCTTTTTTTTTTTTTTTTTTTTGTGGATACCCCACTGACAGTTAAGTATGGGCAGTTATCTCCGAATCACACCGAATCATAGATCTCTGTTTTCGTGGCCGGCAGTCACAATCAAAAGAGCCGATAGCTTCTGTTTCTCATCTCCGAGCTGCTTTGATGGTACTGTTCGTTATCTCTGGAATGTATCATCTTTAAAGTGTGTCTTAAAACTCACTTTAATACACTTCTCTTTATGTAATGATCTTTTCATCATGGCTTTGACCTCTCTTTTATGACTCTTGCCTTGATTTTTATGTCTCGGTTGTTTTTTATGGCTTTTGCAATTGACTTTATCTCTTTTTAAAATACTTGATGTATCACCTTGTAGCTGTGCTCTGGAGCAGTTTTATACGAGTGACGCTTATGGCTTTTGTTTTAACTACATGTTTGCAGAGCTGTCAAAAGCCCCCTCAAGGTGCAGAACGGTGTCCAGGAACCTGATTCGCCCATCAAGAAGGTCGCCAAACGCAGCCGCCAGATCCTGGACAGCGACGATGACGAGGCGCCGGTTGTTAAGGAACAAGTTACCACAAAGGGACAAGGAGACAAAGACGCGCCTGGCAAAACAGAAAAGGTACAAGCTGCTTCACGCTTCCTGATCCAGACATCAGGATCTCTCTGAATCACTGAATGCATCAGACACGAGTTGAGAGAACACCTTTCAGTCTTGCAGTGAACTGCAGTGCAAACGACACTGCCTGAGAGTCTAGCACACGTTTCCCAGCACCAGCACAGGCATCAGCGTCGGCATTGACTGCCAGAGTTGTGGCGACGGCGCCCCGTGTTGGAACATTTCAATTTATTTATTGTTATTATCACTTTTTCAATGTTAGCGCCGCATCAAAGAAACGCAGAGCGGAGCCAGACGCTTTTTAAACTGGGTCCTTGGAAAAGTCCTTGAATACGTTTCAGAGAACAGAATGATAAAACACATCACCAGCTGCTTCCTGGAACCCGCAAGCTAAGGACAGAAAGTTTCTGTTAGCCGCTGTGTTGACGAGCTGCCCCGACGGTCTGAGTTTCAGCCTGTGTGCAGAGCAGGCTAACGGTAAGCTAGCAGCATCCTTCCCCTGAGACATCAAGTGAAACAGCTTGATGAGTAATCATCTAATCATGTGCATTATAGTTTATTTACCCTAAAGGTCACTGGTCAGTGATTAGAGAGGATAAAGCAGATTAATCAGCTGATTACCTCCCACCCTCTCGGCTTCTGCACAGCCCTCTTGTCAATATCTCTTTGCTACATGTTTCTTGCTGTTGAACAGGTGGTTTGATGAAGTACTCGTTATTGCTCTTTAAGTGACAAAGTAATCTGTGGGCGACAGTGTGGCAGTTTGACCGTGAAAACACACGGTGTGTGTGAGGCGTCGGTGCAGGTGTTGCACGTCTGCAGAGCTGCAGAGATGGAGGGTGTCTGAGCCACGGTCTGCTGATTTTAGTAGTTTGTCAATCGTCCCCAGCATGCCCCACAAAACAGTCGACCACACAGAAGAATCGGTCGACGTCTAATTTTAACGAATGATAATGTTCACGAGCAAAGCTGTAAACTCAGGTGGGCTCAGGTTGTGTTTCAGGACAACTCTGGAGGGAGGGTCAAAAAGTCAGCGAACAGACCTGAAGTGATGTCTGTGCCACGGGAATTTACTGTTCCATTGGCCGACGTTGTGATTCCCAAACAAAGCTTTTATATAACGTAATGTCTGAAAATATAGAAGTCACAAGTAGGCCCCCTTTTTCTTTGCACAGTGTTCAAACCACAGAAACGGCGTGTAACCCAACAAATGCTCTAAATCCACAAACCTGCACAAGCCGAATATAATAAGGCTGTTAGAGCTCCTGTAGGCGTATCAGAGCCTATTGTTTATTCAGCGGTTGGAAAAACACTGTTGCACAAAGGCGCAGTAATTGTACGGTGAATCACAATGTTGAATGCATTTGTCAATAAGCCACATAATGAAAAGACCTGATTATCGGCGCTGGCTGTCGCTCAACCACCTGTTGTTTGATAAACACTTCTCTTAACAGCCCCCTTCATTTTGTTTGTAATATGTCAGAAATGATTCATTACTCATTCATTGAGGAAAGAGATTGCGACGGCTGCATTGTTTCTGTCAGCACGACCAGCCCCGCGTCGCTGTCACATGCTCACACGCGTCACGTGTGTTTGCGATTAGTTACTGTTATGTGCACTCTTGTGCTGTCGGCCACTGAGCAGCTCCACCGGGGATACATGTAGCAGCAGCTTTGATTATTGTCCTCAGTGATTAATCCATTTGTTTGGTTTTTTTTGGGCGGGGTTTGTCTCCATTAGCGGGAATAGAGTTATTACTTATTGCTAATGTTTATAAAAAGACCAAAATTTGGCGTCTTCCGTCGCTCACTGCAGTTAAACCAGCCGTTGAGTGAGAGTTTGCACCTGCAGGTGAGCGAGCGATCGCTGAGGAGAACGACCAGCTTCGGCGCGGCTGCTGCGGCCTAACCGGCGCAGGGCTGGGCCGCGTCGTCTCGTCACATCCCAAACATGTTAATCTTTCATTTTAAAGTCGGCACAACTTGTAAAATAACCTAAAATCCAGGCAGTGCTGCTGTTTATGTTGTTGTTTTATATAAAGTACTGTTTTCATGCTACTACAGCTTGGAGTAGCCGTTCATCCAGCACTGTTAGCTCTTTTAGCCCGACAGTCGACAGTTGATCAACACATTGAACAACTTATGTTGCTGCAGCTAGTGAGATATGGCATCAGCCTTTTTATATCGGGTTTATTTATACAGTTATTATCGTTTTAACGAGCTGTGCTACTTAATCCGTGCATGTACCTCCCCGCGGCTACAGAAGTACCCCCCGGGGTGTGTGCGCCTCTGGCTGGGAATCCCTTTACTGTGAGACAGACCAACACGTTTCTGCTCCTGACCTTCATCGGGGTCGCGCTCATCGGGGAAGCTGCACGAGCTGCCTGTGCGCGTGAAGCTTGCCGCAGTGGCCAGGTGGTCCTGCATAGCTATTAATACGTTTCAGCTCATGCAAGAACAGCCGCGCGACAATGATTAATTGGGGATATTGAGACATTTCACGTGCGGCACAGGCTCCGACGCTGACTCTTAGACGCGTTTCCTGGGCTGCCTCCTCGCCGGCCGCCCTGGAGGACGCGCCTCGCTGAGCAACACACTTATTTTCCCGGCTGATGGAGGCGTTTGTCGTTCAGAGCTTTGCACTTTAGCGGCTGCTGGAAAACACTGCAGATACTTTTCCCTCATTGATTTCCCTTCAGCTTTTCTGTGTGTTGGTTCCAGCCGACTCGTGTCGATGAGTCATCCTTGACTTCTCGTAGACAGCCGGTGAAAGAAGACGCCACATTCATAACGGGTGGTACAGACGGACCACAGTGATCCACGCTGTGCTGTTGTTTGGATGGACCCCTCACTTCCTCCTCTTTGTCGTCAGAATAATAAAAAAGAGAAATCATTTTAAGTTGAATCCAGATTCTCAGTAATAAAAGCTTTTGTGGAGGCCCCCCTCTCTGATCACAGCGATCTCTAATATCAACACTGCTCGTCTTTCTCAGAAGGACGATGAGTTCAAGGCAGTTCCCACCCCCCTGTCTCCTCCACCTGCCCCGGCCACCCCCGTGACCCCTGCTACTCCAGCCACCCCGGCCTCTTCGGCTTCCCCGGGGACGCCCGGCACGCCAAACTCCATCTCCCCCACTGGGATTGTTAAACGCAAGACTGGTGAGTATCTGCTCGGACTCAGTCTCTGTCTGATTCTCTGTTCGCCTCTAAATCTGTTGCTCTCTCGACGTTTTCCTCCAAAGTTGCGGCAATTTTGAACTTTGACACCAGCTGAGGATTAATAGTTTTCCCGCCTGGAGCTGTTTTACTTGATTACTTATTAGCAGGGGCCTAATGGCTCCAAATACTCATTATTTCACAACGAGGGAAAAACAAGACATTCATCACAAACCGCCTGCACGGGAAGTTCGTTCACCAGAAACGTCCCCCCCGCCCGCCCTCCCCGCTCCATCCGTCTCCCGACTCCGCGGACACTCAGACCGACAGCCGGGAGACGACTGTGCTGCGCCTCTACCCACCTCATCTGCTGAACCACGAGTGCACACGAGTACACACTCTCTGAGCCTATATCATTATTTTTCTGCATGTATTTGCATTGAGATCATAATGATATTATCTTGGCGATGTATAGTTTCTGCTGACTGGACGTTAATGGAACCAGCAGAGCAAGTCGTCTTATTATTGTAGCTGATTGTTGATGCTTATGTGCCCCCCCCCCCTCCGGTTTGCAGACTTTTGTAACTTTCTTTCACCAACATGTGTAGTGATGATGATTTCACAGCTGCAGCTTGAACATGCGCAAGGATGGGAGCGATAGAGAGCCGCCGCCGCCGCTCCCGCCATGCATGTTCATTATCTATAAATCCTAAATGAGATGCATGTTTTAACTATCTGCGTTTAGCATGAAAGGGAATGGCAGAGCGACTGTAAGCGGCGCTTTGTGCTCGCTGTATTTGTCACGTCGCACCAGAAATGCGGACTTTAAGCTACTTACAGCTGCACAGTTTCCTCGCGTCGCAGCTTTGTTTTCATTTGGGAGGCACCTCCTTTCCCTCACTTCGTCTCCCTCATCCTACTTTGGCAGGCTCGTTCTCTTTTCATCACCCCGTTCTCTCTCTCCCTCTCTCTCTCCGTTTGATGACTGCGGTGTTTGCTTTCAGCCGCGGTGCGTTGCCACAATGAGCGCCCCACCACCGCCACCAGCGTAGAGAACATCACATTAAAGCAACGCTCTAATTTGACCAGAAATTGCGTTCTTAATGTCCTGGGTTAATGCTTTCATTACAGTATGTTCGAGCTCGTGCTACCTGTGCTCGAACCCCCAGCAAGGACCAAAACAGGGGCGGCTGTGGAACCAAAACTAAAATTACCCCCGAGCACCACTGCTGCATAAAATTACGGAGGAAATTACAGAGGAACCCTAAGCTGCCGTGCTGCATAATATCTTTCAGGATGGAATTAGTGTTTTCATTAGTAAAGTATGTATCTGTGAGTCTCTGCCTTTTTTTTGTTGTTGCCCTACATCTGCAGAAAGAGCAGCCTCGTCCTGTTTTCGACTCCACGTTCTCTGTGTTTGATCACGGCGTGATTTCAGCTGGGATGCCTCTCGCTTCCCTTTCCTTCCTCTTCCTCCTCCCTGTTTTAATTTAATGCCCGTTTCCCGTTGTGCACAGCGAGGAAGATGTTCCCAAAGAGGAAGCTCGACGAGAGCAGGAGCGGCGGCGAGAGCCAGAAGGAGGAGACCGACGCCAAGGAGGAGCAGGGTCAGCGGAGCAAACGACCCCGCGTGGAGAGCGGCGCCGCCGGCGCAGGTATGCCCTCACCTCTGCTGCGAGTCAGACAACAGAGCGCGGCCTCCTGCACGAGGCCGGGAGGTCTCGCTGAGGAAGAGTCACCGGAGACTTTCCAGGATTTTCAAAGTTTGGAAGTTGGTGAATTATTAATAATGATTATCAGCCTCCGACAAAGTCAACACTGTTTCTGCTGAGAGCCCACACACACTGGTGCTGTTTGTTTTCATGGTGTTTGGTCCAACTTTGACAATTAGACAGACGATCAACAGACTATTTGATATTTAGTTCATTGTTTAAGGCCGTGACGAAGTAGAACTGACACTCTTCTTGCTTCTCAGATTCAAGTTTTTCCGCTCATTCAGTCGCGAATTCACAGGATCTGTTCTGCTGGTCAGGCAGTTTGTCCTCTTTGAAGCTGTGAGAGACGCCTTTTGTTCTTTTAACACATTAAACTCTTAATGGATTATTAGAAAAATGAAAGATTAATGAAAAATCATAGCGTAGCCTTGATGTCGAGCGAGCGCTCAGAACAGCAATGAGTGAATAGAAAGCCAGCCTTGTCAGTCATTGCTTGCGCAGTGAGTGCTCTCTGTTGCGTAACGCCAGTCGAATCTTTGCATTAAGGTAAAACTTGAAGTGCCGGACCCTCCAAACTGCAGGATCGCTGCTCTGTCAACTCGGTGAAAATGCCGCTCTGTCATCGAGAAGCGTTGCACCGTCCACCAAAGCTGCTTCGGCCCTGCCTGCGTTTCAACACGATGTCTCATTCAGGGCGAAATTGCAGTAATGAGCGCGCGAGAGCAGGTTTTCACGCAGTCAGCATCTCCACACGCGGCGGAGTTCATTTCTTTTTTTTTTTTCTTTCAAAGCAGCGTGTGTACCTGCAGCAGCGCGGCAGACAGCAAAATGACCCCCCTCTCTCTCTCTCTCTCCTAAAATTGGCCGGTGAAGTACCAAAAGCAACTGCCGGATTCACCGCGGATGAGAAAATTAAAGTTTCATGTCTGCCTCCTCGCTCGCAGCCAGTATCGTGACCCCGGCTCTGTCCGCCGGGATTCGGCGCTACAAGTTTGTCAATAGTAATTTCTCCCTTACCTGACTCTCTCGGGTGAGAAGGAAACCTCAAAAATGTAACCTGCGGCATTTATTGAAAAAGGCTGTTATGTTGAAAGTCGTCTTCAAACGCGGGCTCACAAATAAAGTGGGTCGCCCTCAGTCAACCTGCTGGCATTTATCTCTTCAATGACTCCACTCCCTTTCTGTCTCGCCCTGTGTAGGGAACCCCGGTGAACCCATGGAGGAGGGAGCAAAGGAAGAAAGAGTTGAAAAGGCAGCGACCGAGGCTAACGGCCCAGATGAGGAGGTGGAGAACAAGAAGAGAGAGGAGGAGGAGGAGGAGGAGGAGCGGGCAGGGAGAAAGAGCTCTGATGAGAAGGAAAAGAAAGCTGAGGGGGCGGTAAAGGAAAATGAAGCAAAGGAGAAGACAGATGATGAGAAAGGGCCCGCCGCCGCCAAGAAGGAGGTGGTTGAAAAGGACACGCGAGAGGGAGAAGGGAGCCCGAGAAGTCAAACGAAAAAGCAGCAAGAAGCAAAAGAGCAGAAAGATAAGGAGCCGCCCAAGAAAGCCCCCATCAGCAGTTTCTTTGGTGAGGAGGAATTTGCATAGTTCTGTGCTTGCACAAAAAAAAGAAATGTGTCCGTAAATGTGCTATGCTTTTATCAGTTAGGAGAGACAGCAAAATATTGTTCTGCCCCAGCCCTCCCCTCCCTTTCCTCCACGCTCACCTTTCCCTTTTTTTTAATTTCACGTCCCCTAATAGCGCCCAGAAAAGCTGCAGTGAAGACAGAGAAAGTGGAGAAGAGTGAGGGGGGGAGAAGGACGAGCGCAGAGAGGAAGACGTCAGCGGAGGAGAGCAAAGACACGAAAGGGTAAGAGGAGGCTGCACGCGGCTCACCTGCCTTGTTCGTCTCCCCGTCCGCGTGGCTGCCTCGGCTCGCCGACGTGTTCGGCTGTCTTTCACCGGCGACACCCCCTGGTAAATGCGCGCTTGCGGTGCGTGTGCGATTTGCAAACGCAACACTCACAGTCGGCCCCCTGGTCCCCCGGGGTCACAGCTTCCTGATGTTGATGCGGGCGCTGACAGTTTGGCACCAGGTGTGTCCCGCCCCTCGCACCGTGCAAGCTGCTGTCGGACCGTGGACGTACAGAAACATACGAAAGCAAAATGAGAAACTGAACCCCTGCAGACACTGACACACTTCAAGAGGGTGGTCAGAGATCTCCGATGTTCGCTCATTCACAATTCCAGTGAAAGTCTGAAACCAAGCCAGACGGCTGCACACACACACACACACACACACACACACACACACACACACGCTGACAAAACGAGAAATGCAGCAGCGGAGGACTGAGGAGCCGCAGATGGCCGGGCGTGAATAATCTGCAGTGTTCTGTCTGTTCAGCAGCGAAGTTCACTTTTATTTATACCACAGCAGAGAGAGTCGGGGCCACCGGTTGTAGCCACGACATGTGCAAGATGAAACACAGTGAAGCTTAAACAGCAGCCTGAGTCTGAGCTGGTTTGAAATCAGTGCAGCAGCGTCATACGTCATATGTGAAGCAGAGCTCTTAGCGGCGGCAGCCACAGTGTATTACCGCTCTGTCGTTTTGAGGTCATGCTAACTATCACAGCCGCCAACTATTTTTAGCTGCCGAAGTAAAGAAAAGCGTTTTTCATTCTTCCGACGGCGTACGATAGGAGTCGCACACAAAGGGCGGCTCGCAGCCATCGTGCCGCTCCTTGTAACGAGCCGCTCCTTGTAACGAGTCAGCCTAATCAAAAAACTTTTTTTTTTTTTTTGGGTGAATGCATTGCATAACTCTGCCGACGTAGGCAGCGCTCCTCGATTAAAACGAGCTAAACTTTCTCTTAATAAGCGCCGGTATGTTTCCCTCGGAGATGAACTTTGCTGCAGTTCAGTTTATTCCGGTGCGAAGCGACCAGTGACTCTTCCAAAGTGTACGTTTCAAAATACCTCACTGTTATGGTAACGGCGTGCACGGCTTTCTGCCTCCGAAGAGATCTGAGTCGGCCTCGGGGCCTGATGCAGCTGTCGTCGTCGTCCAGTCGGACGTGTAATCTTTCGTTTGCGTTCTCCCACAGCGAGCCGACGCCGGGACAAGAGGACTACAATCCGTCCAGGCCCAACTACCATCCTGTGGACCATGCGTGCTGGAAACAGGGGCAAAAGTAAGTCCAGCCTGGTTTTATTCAGCTGTGAAACAATTAATCACTTTGTTAATTGCGCTATAGGTTAAGTCTGTAACCAGAAAAAGGATCAGTGCTGTCACATAAAATAAGAGTCCTCCCGGCCGAGGACGCAGAGCTCGAGGAACGGTTCGTTGTAAAACTGAATCTCCGTCTTTTTCCCTTTGCCAATATTTATTTTCACTCTCTGGCGGTCAAATCAGAGCGCAACCGCCCCGATCTGCCGCAGCGGCCGCCGAAAACACCGAGATGAAAAGGTCCCTTCAGCCGGCGGCAGGCGACGGCCGTGTTTGTGTATCGGGTTTTTATTCTCACCTCTAATCCAAACTGTGGTGCAGACCGGCCTGCTTTTCTCTGTGCAGCCCTCCACCGTCAGACGTTAGAAGAAACTCGGAGGAGGAAATCAATTTTTCAGCCCAGGGAAGTGCTCCGACTTCGTGATGACTGGGGTCAGAGAAAAGACACTGAAGTGACTCGTAAAAACTGCGCGACTGATTAACGGCACGTCGACAGATCCTCTCACTTTGTAAATGAAACCCATCTGCCGCTCCCAAAGAGAGCGAGAGAGAGAGGGGGATACAAAAGCTAACGCTGATGGCTGTGTGATTCATTTCTAATGGCGTGGCGTTCAGAATATTTAACAGTCCCGCGGTTCGTCGGAGCCAAACTCCGCACAAACTCTCCTTTAGAGGCTTTTCAGTGTCCCGTTTGCCCTCTCAGCACCCCACAAACGGGGCAGAACAGACTTAGCTTTGCATATCAAACGTCGCTGTAAGGACGCACTCTTCCCACCGTGGCAGCTCTGACCTTTCTCCTCCCCGCTGTTGCTTTCGTGGCGTTTAGATAACACCGAATCAAAGCCCGCTCCGCTGTTGCGCTAATTGCTAGCCGCTCCAAACAGCCGAGTCAGCTGAACGCCGCCGAATGATGCTTCCTGCCTGCTAACTACATGCTCATCACCCTCCAGAGTGCCGTACTTGGCGGTGGCGCGCACCTTTGAGAAGATTGAAGAGGACTCTGGCAGGTAAGAGCTCCATCTGGAAGAAAAGGTGCTTTGAGGAAAACACCATTTAAGAGAAAGTGACTGCTTTTCTTTATTCAAATGATGTCGAGTGTGCGTATAAACCAGAGCATTTTCAGCAAATTACTCCGTTTCCTGCTGGGAACTTCTGGAATATAATTAGAGAAATGTGCTCCAGCCAGGGAGCGTGATGAAATTGGATTAACTTTCCGGGGAGGGCAGGGAACATGGAGGAATTCTCCAATTGGGTCACTTTCTAGGAAACGCTCAAGAATGCGCTTTAACAGCTCCCCATCACAGCCGGGCTTTGGTTTTAATGGCTCTCGGCTTTTATCCTCCACGACTTACATGGAGGAGCCGGGCCGACGACTTGTTTCGCAGCTGCCGAGCTAAAAATAAGACGCCGAGAAACAAGAAGGAGAGTTTTCTCAGCGAAGGAGACGCATGCGGCCGTTAGCTGCAGGAAACCACATCATACACTTTCAAGGACGCTTCATAACTTAAGTCTCTTGCCGACAAGTCGAGACACACACACACACACACACACACACACACACACACACACACACACACACACACACTTGCTTTCTATCTTTCGAGGCTATTGAATGACAAACTTCCCGGTGATGACTTGTATTTTTCCCGCCCGCTGCAGCTGATGTATAGCGTTTCATAAACGAGCTGTTCGTCGGCCTCCCCGGCTTCCATTTCCGATTAAAACCCCCCAGACAAATCTCATTTCCCGCCTCCCAGTATTTACAGGATGGCTTTAAAATGCGTTTAACTCGTCTTCCTTGTCTCAAAGCAATCCCGTCGTCATTTTCTAGGCTGAGAAACATCGAGACGCTGTCGAACCTGTTTCGCTCCGTGCTGCTGCTCTCTCCAGGTAAATGGTATTTTATCTCTCCCATAATGCATGCTGATGTAGCTACACAGGCAGCTGGCTGCCAGCCACTCTATCAAGGAGATGATGATGAAGCCAGGTTGCACATAAAAGTAGGAGGATGAGTCAGTTCATTGATGTGTGTGTGTGAGTGTGTGTGAGCGAGCGTGCGTTTATACCTGTGGGACTCCGATGATGTCTGCTCTGTGTGTATTTTTGATTGTTTGTGTGTGTGTGTGTGTCTGAGCCTCTGTTGTCTTGGCTGTCGTTGTCTGTGAGTGTATCTGGTCATGATTTGGTCTGAGTGTGTGTGTTGGCATCTGTAGAGTGTGTGTGTGTGTGTATTTGTTGGCGTCTGTAGAGTGTGTGTGTGTGTATTTGTTGGCGTCTGTAGAGTGTGTGTGTGTGTGTATTGGTGTCTGTAGAGTGTGTGTGTGTGTGTGTGTGTATTTGTTGGTGTCTGTAGAGTGTGTATTTGTTGGTGTCTGTAGAGTGTGTGTGTGTGTGTGTATTTGTTGGTGTCTGTAGAGTGTGTGTGTGTGTGTATTTGTTGGTGTCTGTAGAGTGTGTGTGTGTGTGTATTTGTTGGTGTCTGTAGAGTGTGTGGTTGTTTTTTTTGTGTCTGTCCATATGTCCTTGGTTTTGTGTGTGTGTGTGTGTGTGTGCGCCTTGTTATCAGCCTGTTCTTCTTTTTGTCTGTGGTTTTCCATTTGAGTGTGTGCAAGCTCCTGTGGTCTATGTAATAAACTGTGTGTGTGTGTGTGTGTGTGTTTCCAGATGACCTGCTGTGCTGTGTGTACCTGTGTTTGAACCAGCTGGGTCCTGCCCACCTGGGGATGGAGCTTGGCGTTGGAGAGACGGTGCTGATGAAAGCTGTTGCTCAAGCAACTGGTAACACACACACACACACACCCACACACACACACCACCATTCTGTCGCACCCAAACACTTGCTTGTGCATTCCCAGCCTAACTGCTAATGCCACCCTCGTCCGCTCATCAGCCGGCGAGGCTGCTGCTATTTACCGCCTCGCTCTTGTTTCCAGGGCGACAATTGGACAAAATCAAGGCAGAGGCGCAGGAGAAAGGAGATTTGGGCCTCGTGGCTGAGAGTTCCCGTAGCAACCAGCGCACGATGTTCCAGCCGGCCAGTCTGACAGCAGGGGGCGTGTTCAGGAAATTGAAGGAAATTGCCAGCATGAGCGGGAACTCGGTGAGCCACAGAATAACATTTTCATTAGGGGAAAGCAGTCTCGGACAAATATTGTTTTCACTCTATTTGCCTCTCAGTATTGGGGTCAGGGAGGGAGAAAGAAAAGGAAATGTTAACGTGATTGTGTATCGAACAAGGAATTATTAGTTTATTTGTCCGCTGCGGCGGGAGGAGGGTGATCCCTCGGCCTCTGAGCGAGACGTCACCTGGCTGGAATCTCTCAAGCAATTAGCTCCTTTTTCATCCCCGTCGCTGCCGGCTCTCCTTTTTTTCCCCTGTGCTTTAGATTGAACATGGAGTTTGTACTCGCTGGTGACCTCAGTCTTTTTGCATTCTGTCTCCTCTCGCTCTTCTTCTGTGAATCTCAATTTCCTCCCGCCCGCCTCAGGCCATGAATAAGAAAATCGACATCATCAAAGGCCTCTTTGTGGCGTGCCGCTTTTCCGAGGCCCGCTACATAGTCAGGTAAAATAACACTCTCTCACACACGTACGCAGACGGGCTCGGCTGCGTGTGCGACCACACACACACACACACACGCACGCATGCACGCATGCACGCACAGGCCTTCATGTGTATAGACACACAGATATCTCAGTGCTGGTCTTGTAAGCTGCAGGTCTTGTGGTTTTGACGGACAGGTCCCTGGCTGGGAAGCTGAGGATCGGGCTGGCCGAGCAGAGCGTCCTATCAGCACTGAGCCAGGCTGTGTGCCTGACGCCCCCCGGACAAGGTAATCTTGAATTTTAAATAATAGGTTTCACAGTTTCTGCGTTAAGTTCATCCTGAAATGATAATCAGGTGTTGGTGTGAACGTTCAGCCCGTTTCTGCTCGCGCCAACCGTTCCTTCTGCTCGCGCGTCGAGACCGATCCCAGTGTAAGTGATGGGGAGCAAAACGCACCCTCCTCTCCCATCGTGTGTCTGAAGTTTAACATGAGGCTGAGTTGGACGAGCCAACGCCTTCCAGAGATCAATCGCTCTTTGCGCGAGAGTCCCGGCGCCGCAGCCGAGCCAGGAAACTCTGTCCGGGCGAAACACAAAGAGGGAGTTTCGTACTTAAAAGACTCCGAGCTTGGAAAACCTCCACTCGATTTGTCAAAACTCTGACTTCTGAAACCTGAAGGAATGTTGGTTTTTGCACAGAGAGGGGACTGCGGGGGTTTCGTTCTGCATCAGTTCGAGTTTCTAAACTTTTTTCCTCCTAATTGGTTGTATTCATGAGGTGCCTCTGTACCTGTGCGAAGGAATTATTCCTCCTCAAATTTAAATAAAAACCAAGCTGGGAGATCACACTATAGAGCCGAGGAGGGCGGGGTGTCGGCGCAGGTAATGATCTGTATTTATAGAACTCTTATTAAAACAGCGTCAGACCACTGGTTGCACTCGTTAGCGCGTCTGACGTTTGAAACAGGTGAAGTGTCAAACGCGCGTCCGGTCACGTGCCCCCTCCAAAACAAGGAGAGACAAAACCAGAGCAGCGGCGTCGACGGGTGCGACGGCTGAATTCGCCACTTCCTGACCTCTCGCCACCTGCGCCACCTACGCCAAACTGAATAAATTCATTCCCGACTTATTAGTATTCGCGGCTTCCTCGCGACTGGAGGTGTGCTTTAATAAGAGTCAATTAGACCAGAGGCTCGGTGGGGAAATTTGCACTGATCTGTGGTCTGGAAATGTTTTTCTTCACATTTTTATTTATTTATTTATTTAACCATTATTTAATCAGGCGGGTCAACTAAGAGCAAATTCTTTTTAGGCCTGAAGTGGATCATTACAATTAATAATTTATTCCGATAAATTAGTATTCAGTCGTATTTTAAACACACTGAAATTATTCATGTTGAACTGGGAAACACAATAATTCACCGCGCCCTCGAGCCGGCGTTACCTTAACCGTTTTCACCACGGCGGGACCGGAGCCGCGTCTGTAGCGCGAGCTGGTGGAAGACGCTTGCCACGTCTTTCCCCCGGCCTTTGAAGTCGCCTCTGAACTGTCATCCGACAAACGTTGGGTCATACAAATGTTCAAACCCTTACGCGGATCTTCCCCTCCCTCCTCGTAGGTTTCCCTCCCGCTGTGGTCGACGCAGGGAAGGGGATGAGCGCTGAGAGCAGGCGGGCCTGGATCGAAGATAAGAGTCTCATTCTCAAACAGACTTACTGGTAACTGGAGCCTAAACAAACCCCCACGTTTCACTAAGCCCTGTCCCTCATCCCGCCTCACTTATTCTGCTCACTTTCATTTCGGATGATATTGATTTTTTTTCTTCTTCTTCTCCTTTTTTTATTTATTTATTTATTTATTTTTGTTTTCCACCCCCCACCCCCTCCCCTCCGTCCAGCGAGATGCCCAATTACGACGTCCTCATCCCGGTTCTGCTGAAAGAGGGCATAGACCAGCTGCCCAATCACTGCAAGCTCACCCCAGGTAAGCAGCCAATCAGGACGCAGAGAGGCTTTAAGATCCAAAACAACCACTTTTATGTGTGTGTGTTTATTGATCTGTCGAGTGGAGGTGAGTCAGTTATTGTAGTTGAGTCATTCATCACAGAAGGATAGAAGATACCACTAAACCAACGATGAGCTCCCAATTACGCTGTTGTCGAGCTATTTGTGATAAGAAGCCTTGGCACTAAAGTGGGAAATTAATACCAGCCGCCATCTGAACGCGACTAAATCGGGAAACTAAATTGGGCCTTGTTGGTCAGTCGGACGACTCGAGCGGCTCTTCTGGCAGGTAAAGGATTGTTGTTCAGACGGCCGCGCCGCACAAAAACAAAGTTAAAGGAGCTGCTGGAAACCTGGCTGTCCCGTAACGTCTGGCTCCGCACACTCGGAGCTGTAATTAAAAGAATTTGTTTGATATATTTCATTAAATCACATCCTCTGCTCCTTTTTTTTTTTTTAAAGATTAACTCAGGGAGCCCAGCGGGACGTGAGTCAGAGAACTTTCATACTGCGGCCAAATGCGAACAAACTAATTTTGACTGTGGGTGTGACGTGAACGCGTCACCGTGGGTAATTTCACAGCTCCTGGGTTTTTATTTTCGAACCCATCCGAGTTCTGCCTCGCTCTCAGCCCGCAGGCCTGTCAGCGACCTCCACGCCCCTCCCCCTCCTCCCCGCACGCCGACAGGAAGTGACAAAACTCCCCCCGGCCCCGCCTCGCGATCAGCTTCTCAACTGTTTGTGAATCGTGAAAAATGCACGACCGTGTGTGGATTTTAGCTTCGGCGTCCCGCCGCTTTTCAGCTGTGTACTTTCTCCAAACTTACTTTGCCACCTTTCGTCTTCCAGGCGTGCCGCTGAGACCCATGTTGGCCCACCCCACCAAGGGCGTCGGCGAGGTGATGAAGAAGTTCGACGAGGCGGCGTTCACCTGCGAGTACAAATACGACGGGGAGCGCGCGCAGGTGTGTGTTTCGTCTGTTGGCGTGTGCGCACGTAGGTGGGGAAGTGACAGAGTGCAACTGTTTGTTTGTCTTGCGTTTGGCGCCGAACATATGCCTGCTGAATTTGCTATGCATATACCTCTCGGCTGTGTTCTTTGAACGGGAGGTGTTGCTGTTCCCCGGCTCTCCATGCACACACACTGCGAGCGTGCGCGCATGTTCGCGTGCCCTTGCATATTCGTTTAAGATAAACAGTCGTGCTGCTTTTGCCCTGGGCCCGTAGGCAGAGCGAGCTGCTTCTGCCATTTATGGACCAGCGAGAAGGAGGGGAGCTGGTGGGAGATTGAGAGAGGGAGAGGTGAGGAAAGAGTCTAGAGACGGCGAGGGCGAGACACATAAAAGGGAGAGGGAGACGAACACAGGAAGACACAAGGGGAGGACGGCAGCGGGGCTGAGGAAAATTCGAGAGAGAGAGAGAGACATAAAGAGACACAGTGAGAGAGAGAGAGACTGTAATGTAAACCCCTCCAGCTGTATTGTTAATTTTGGGCAGTCATGCCAATAAAGTGCCTTTGAACTGAGCTGAATTGTGAGGAAGCGAGATGAGCAGAGAGGGAAACAGAAACAGAGAGAGAGAGGATGGAGTGAGGGAGCGAGCCACATGACGTCGTCCTCATCTCTCTCTCTCTCTCTCTCTCTGGTCTGACTGCAGTGAACGTTACCTCTGACGGCCAGCAGAGGGACTCTTGATACGCCGACTCGTTTAACGCCTAACACTCCCAGTCTGTGTGTGTGTCTGTGTGTGTGTGTGTGTGTGTGTGTGTGTGTCTACTTTTAAGGACACATTTCAGGTTTAAACCCTACGAACTGGTAACAAAGCTGTGTTTTGAGGTTAGACGGGTGAATGAATGAATGCACGTCCATGTAATGTCCCCCGGAGTGAGTGAGCGTGCGTGCGTGCGTCTGTCCGCCGTAAGAAAGCGTGTTTCTGCGTGTGTGGCATCCGATGAGTCAAAACAATGCTGTTTGCATTCGCTGAGTGTGCGCGTCCCATGTCATCAGTCAAGCCGGCGATCCTGTGCGTGTTTCTCTTTGAGTTTATGCATCTGGGGCGCTGGTCAGTGGGAAAACGACGTATACAAGAACAAGTTGTTTACCAACCGAAGCTAGATGTTGAAAGTCAAACACCAGAGACCATGGTTCACGTTATTAGGGAGCCGCGGCTTCGGCTGGCCGGCAGAGGAACGGTGATTGAGCTCTTTAATGGCGGAATGACGGACCTGCAGCTCAGAACACACACACTCAGCTGATCGACGGTTTAACCAGTTTCATCAGAAACGTTTGGTGATTTCAGCTCCCGAGTCTGCGTTCGAGGCTGCTGCTCCGACAGAATCATTGTGAAGATGCTTTGATTGGTCGGGGTCCAGCTGGTTGCCTGCCATGTGCCTCGGGCAACGTCACAGCGAGATTTCATGACCTTCCGATCATCCGGCGTGACACGGCGTCCGCCTCGTAAGGCAGAACTGTAGCGCGGTCTGATCTTGACGTGTGGGGAGTTTAATTTCACGTGTCCTGTGTTTTTATTTGGCAGCGGTTCCTCCTTCATCACATCCGTCCATCAGGCCTGATCAATAAATCTGAGCCCTCGGTTACATTGATTGATTTAAAACTGTTTTGTTTTTTTTGTTGTCTTGTGCTTGTTTTTCATTGTTTCTTTATTTATTCCCCCCACAGATTCACATTCTGGAGAGCGGCGAGGTTCGAATATTCAGCCGCAACCAGGAAGACAACACCAGCAAATACCCGGATATCATCTCTCGAATTCCCAAGGTAGAGCGCTGGAGCGCACGGAGCGCCGCGGCTCAGCCCCCCCGGGGGAGAGGAGAGTCGCTCTGAGCTGCGATTGTCAAATGAGAGCTTTTACGGCGGCGCGGATAACAACTGCACACATTCATCTCGCTCCCTCCGCCTTTCATCCTGCCTGCTTTTCTCATCCTATCGCTCATCTGTCTGGTTTCCGTGTGCCCACTCCTCCCGTCGGCCTCGGTCTTCAAAGTTTATTTGTTCCTTTGCTGCTCCTTGGTGTCGCCTTGTTTCCCCCTCAGCCACCGGAGAGCGAGCGCCATTAAAGCCCCTTCTTTTTGAATTAAGAGCGGATGGAGATTTAAAACCAGCTTGTCATGAAACTTCCCTCTAATAGATGTTTTAAAACACCGGCCGTTCAAATTAAAATTGCAGCTGTGAGTTGCCTTGCCAAATTAGCGAGCTTCTGCTTTTAGAGAGAGAGAGAGAGGGAGAGATCGCCAGTACCTGAAGCCGTGGCAGTTGGCCTGGGGGTTATCTGAGCGCGCTCACTACCTCGACACCTGCTGAGTGTGTTTTTCTGCTTTAGTGAGGAACTGCGATGATGTTCTCCACTCCCTCCCGTCTCCTGCGCCGCTGTTGTTTTCAACACTTTGTCGGGCGCACGGCCGTTATTGAAACGTCAATAACACAAAAAGAAATTCCCACCTGTCCGATTAAATTATCGAGTCTCAGAGCGTTTTTACTAATCGGCCCCTTTTCTCTTTTCATCGGGATTTATTGAAGCCGGGGGTCGATAAAGTCGGAGACTACGTTTTTAAAAGTATCAAACAAAAAACACATCCTGTCCTCGCCAACCAAGGCCTCATCATCGTCATCGGCAACCGCATCCTGCTCCTTCACGTTTCACTCACACGCGACAGAGCGTCCGTCGTGATCGACGTAAACGAGCAGTGCAAGCAGCTGCCACGCTAACACGCTAGCACATTAGCATCGGGAAGACTTAGCTGCGTCTCTCGTGCAGTGAGCTCACTGTAGGTTGGTCAAAGACTCCGGTAATGACCAGTGAGTGTACAGGAGGAGTGGACAGAGGTGCGCGGGTGGATAGTCCAATCATTTCACTTGAGCCGCGACAGCCGCAGATACTTTACAGCTCGAGTTTATCGGAGGTGAACGCTAAAACACTCGTGTTTAAGCTTTTCCTGATTCCCATGAGGCTGCACAGCAGGGCTGGCTCCTCCTGCGGGGGTTGGTCGAGCTGCTTTTGCCCAACCGAGCTGTAATTGGTTGTTTATGTGAAGCGCAGCAGCCCGGGCGCCGCAGCCAATCAGCGCTGAGGGCGTATTCTTTTGTTTCCTAACTGGATAAAGATGAAGAGTGGGAAGCGGCACTTCACGGGAGGCGCAGTGACCGACCAGTTCACGTTGTTTGTCTTGGGCCCAGTGTAGCTTAGCGTGCCTTCGTTTTGCCCCTGTGGCTTCACAGCGGGGGGCTAACGGCACTGACCCGCGCTGCCGTGGCTGCGGGGGTGCAACACTGAGGCGGTGTCCTCCCTCAAACCAGCGTCTCGTGTTCTAGTCCTGATTGGCTCCACACGTGTGCGTGACTGTGCTGGAAACCCGAGAGAAAGTGCTGTTTGTGGCTCGTTTGTAGCTTGGGAGCTAAGCTAAGTTATCATCCTCATGTTTTAGCTTCCTGCTCCGGCTCCGGTACCAGATACCAGAGCTTAAGGCATAACGTTTAAGACCCTGACCCTGACCCTGAACCACAGCGTTCCCGGTTAGAGCGCGGTCCGGTTCGTTTCCCGCCTCCCTCTCTTCTCACTTCCTTTCCTCTCTCTACCTTCACCCCCCAGATAAAGGCATAAAACACTAACAAGAAGCCGAACCACCGGCGGGCTTTTATTCTGAAGTGCTCATCTCATCGTCCTCGCATCGAGACGAGTCGTTATTCGCGGATGAGTTTTAATTACAGCAGGCGTTGGAATAAGAAGCAGGCGCGCTGAGATGGTGACGCTCATCCCACCGTCTGTGTGAGGCAGCGCACCTCCGGCACATCAAGGTAAAAAGCGTCTTTTATCTCGGCTCGCCATCCTGTGGCAAACCAACCGCCTGCCTGCCAGCATGACTGGAATGAGTGTGGTTTCTCACGGCTGTGTGCGGCGCCGAGTTTAAACCCCCCCCAACCACCACCACCCTGCAACCGCCCCGGCTGTTGACAAACACCATCAGGTCACGGCAGTTTACTTTCTCCGCTCTGCCCGCCGTCTCATCATTTCACATCTGCCCTCTCACGTTCCTCCCGCACTGATTTTCTCTCTGCAGAACCTTTAAAGCTACGCGGCTCTTTGTCTCTCACTCTCACCCTCTCTGTCCACCCGTCACTTTCCCCGTCTCTCCGTCTAATCACTCCCCTCTCCTTCCTTCATTACTTCTTGATGATACCTGTTGGGTCCCTCGCTGCTCGCCGCCCTCCTTTCACCTCTCTTTCTCCTCTCGTCTCGCTCGCCGTCTTATCCATTCTTGTCTTTCTCTTCCTCTCATCTTCTTTTCAGGGCTTTGATACAGCCTGTCTCCAGCCTGCCTCACCACCTCATATACCCCTCTCCTCTCACCACTCTTGTCTCTCCCTCCGTCCACACTTCTTTCATATTCACGCTTGCTCTTTCTCCCTCTTCTGTCTCCTCTCACCTTTTTTTTAGTTCTTGCTGCCTCTTTACTCCCGTCTCCCTCATCACAATTTGTCTTTTGCACTCTTTTCCCACACCCTCCGTCTCTAAAACACCTTCTTTCCCTCCTTTTACTTATTTTGCTTCTTCTCTCATCTCCTCAACCTTTCCCCTTCGCTGTCTCTTAGCAGCCTTTCTCACCGTTACCTCCTCCTGAAGTGTAAAGAAACATTTTGTGGTGTTTCGAGCTTCATTTGCATGCCGTGAGGAAGAACCACATCCCTTCTGAAGTGACGGCACCGCTTTGTTTTATTTAATTCCAGCGCGAAACCATTTTCCTGCGCCCATTCAACGCGCGGCCCCTAATTTATGACGTTTAATTCGCCGTGATTGCGCAGTAAAAACAGCCGCCGTCACTTGTCCTAAACGCGGCTTTCATCAAGGAAATCGATGGCCGATCGTTAACGCGGCCGACAATTGATGAAAGAATTTGCATCCTCCGTCCCGACGCCACGTTGTCACGGCTGCGTTTGTGTGTGTGACACATCCTCAGGAACACAACAAATGAAGGAAGCCCGGGTGAAACTTTGCGCCGGCGCTGCACGGAGGAGATGGTCTGATTAGGTTTTACAGCACCTTGCTGCATTATTTTGCATATTAATGAGGGAAAACTAATTCTCCCGGCGCCACCATAGCGCCTTAATGCTTCTAATTATGAATTAATATTAATGCATTAACACATTAATATTAATACAAATACATTAATTGGTAATTAATGTGTTACTTAGCTGGATGACCTTATGTGTATAACTGGTTATGTTTCGTATATCGGAGTGTTTGCAAACAACCTGTAATGAGTCTCTTAGTCTGAGCTCTGATTGGCCGTCTCTGATCACCTTTCTGATTGCTGATCTGCTCCCAGTCTGGTCCATATTGTGCATGTAAAGCGTCCCGGCGGCCCCGGATCGACCAGGACGCGGGAGATTAACGTCCCTAAGCTCCACGCGCAGGATTGGGCGGCTCGGATAATTAGCAGCCGCTCCGTCTGATCTTGAAAATCAGCGGCGATAGTCAATATAATCTGCTCATAGATGGTTTATCCCCCACATTTTTCCTGCACAGGGTAGAATCAGCAGCCTGAGCCGTTTTGGTTAACGCACAACTGAAGGAAAGAAACAAACAAACTGAGAAGCAAAACTGCAGAAACGTCTCCGGTGAAGCGTTTTGGCTTTTGGCACGACGTGGGCACCCGACCAAACAGAGGGGGCGTATTTAACACTTTGGTAACTGGTTGAGTGGAAGAGACGGTAGCAGCGGACTTGCCCACTCAAGAGTGGCGATTAAATGCAGCGCGGGGAGGAAAAGAAAAATGCTAATGTGTTGACTCCCAAAGCATTTGGCAACAAATTGAGGGCAGCTGTGGGCCCTGAAACCGTCTTCGCTCTGATTGCTTGTGTCTGTGCCTGTCTTAAATGCTCCAAGTTTCTTATTTACTTCGCTGGAAACTTGCAGACGACCCCCCCGACTGCTGCGGCACATGATGCTTATATGCAGATGAGCAAATGACGCCATCTTGCCCTCCTCTCCTCTGCTGGATGTGCTCTTTTATTTCTTTAAATTCACTCTCGGCGTGTCTTTGTTATCTCTTGAAAAGGTGAAGAAGGACTCCGTGGTTTCCTGCGTGCTGGACTCGGAGGCGGTGGCCTGGGATCGTGAGAAGAAGCAGATCCAGCCCTTCCAGGTCCTCACCACCCGAAAGAGAAAGGTACGGTGGAAGAAGGATGGAGGGATGAAATGTGAAAAGGGTAGACGCTTGGAGATGCTGATGAGGGAAGAAGAGGGAGGGGGGGGGAAAGGTTGAAGAGAGAAAACAAGACAGAGATAAAGACCGAGAAGGTGGAGGAGAGGTGGATAATGGAGTGAAATGATCCGGCAGATGGAGGGAGATGGACGGAGAAGGAGCAGACAGAACGAGGGGGAGATTGATAAGAACGAGACAGAGGAGTCAAATGGATCGAGCGGCGGGGAGGGGAGGGGAGGGGCGAGCGTGCAAATGTCAGCGAGGTGTTTTTTTCAGTTTTGATCAGAGTAACGGCCTCTCTCCACCGCACCAGTCGCATCACGAGGGGAGCGGCTCCCGTCACCTCGCCTCCTTGTGTTTGTGCGCACGATGACGATGAAAAGGGAAACGAGGGTGCCCTGCGAAATCGGGATTACTTGTAATGACGGCTTGATGCACAAACTGATTGCGCGGCGCTTCGGGCGCTTTGTAACAACAGCCGCCGCCGTTTTAGTACCAAGAGCGTTCGGGGCCAAATGAAATATTTCAGACGGAGGAGATGAAACCCGATTTGGACTAATTAAACATCGTTAATGGGCGGAAGGGGGGAAGTAATGAGGGAGGGAGAGGGAGAATGAAGGAGACCGGAGGATGAATCAGGAGAGGAAGACAGCAGAGGCGTTTCCGCTTCGTATTGATCTGATCACATCCCTTTTCCACTGATCATACAAGTTTCTGAGAGCGATCACATTTTGGAAAAGTTCTTCCTCTTTACAGAAGTTGGTTAAGAGCCGGCCGCGTCAGCTGTGCGGGCGCTCAAACCACAGACCGAACGTCACACGTCAGCGCGCGGACCGCCTTGTTAAAGCCTGTGAGCTGAGCGTGATAACCATCACAGACCTGGCATTTAAGAGCCAGAAGTAACCATGTTTGAACAAGAGGGTGGAGTTGCCATGGATACGTGTTGGTACACCTCTATCACGCAGCACATCCTGCATTTTACTGTGAACGGGAGCATGATTTACACGCTGAACATCGTGCAGAGGCGTTTGACTTGGTGGCCATTGATCACCATTAAAATGACAGTTTAAGGCACGTCGACGTTGGCGGTACCTTTCAGATCCAGGTGCTGCGTTCATTTCTTCATATCGTCCAATCGTTTTTCATGCTGGTGTTCAGCAAGATTTAGAGATCACAGGTCAGCCAGGTGCGACTGTTGGCTAGCTAACAGGAGAGCCGACGCCAGCTCGCCGTTTACGCCGGCGAGTAAAAGCTGCGACGTGACGTTTGTTTGACACGTCCTGACTGGTGCTCAGTTAAGCAGTTTGCAACACGCAGCGCCTCCGAGTGTAACACGTTATTATAACACGTGTTGTTCACCTACGTCAACAAAGCGTTGCTAGGCGATTTTAAGATGCTACTCCTAGGATCCAGCTCTTGTCCAAATTCATTAATCTCCCACGTTAAAGAAACCTCTCATCAAACCTTTTCTCTCCTCGCTTATTAGCAGACGGCGGCGAAAACCACACAGCTCGCCGACTTCTCAGCCTATTAGTTGAATTTCTTTGACCTGGTTTATGTAAATTTCATATTCTGTGCAATTTAAAGTTTTATTTACAGGCTGTTAACACGAATTCAGCTGCAACTAAAAGTTAGTTTTCTGCCCTCTGAGTTAGGAAAAGGAGGTTTAGGGTTAGAGGTTAGGAAGCAGATAGCTGGTGCAACACAGTCTTGGAATTTAATATTGCTTCAGGCAGAAGTTTTGGAAAAGTCCTGGAATTTTACATCATGGCCGCGGTGGAAAAAGCCGTAATAAGGCCGAGTCGAGACTCCGGAGACCGGGGGGGATTACACATGGGTGGAATAAACAGGATGAGGTGCAAAAGAGGTGAGAGCAGGAGACGCAGAGGCAGAAAAGAGGTGAGAGCAGGAGACGCAGAGGAGGCGAGCGAAGTGAGTCCAGGAGCAGGAAGAGAGGGAGGAAGGCGACCAGGAGGTGCGATGCTGTTAAAAGGTAGACGGGGCGGCGGGGGGAGGAAGGCGGGGGCGCTTAACTTTCAAGATGAACGGGAGTGAAATCAAAGAGCTCTTTGTAACAAGTCCCAAGGTTGGGTGTAGCGATTTGTGAATAAGACGCGTCTATTTGCATATTTTTGTCAAGGGAAAAGTATTAAAATGTGTGTGTGTGTGTGTGTGTGTGTGTGTGTGTGTGTGTGTGTGTGTGTGTGTGTTGACGCCTCCCTGCAGGATGTGGACGCCTCGGAGATCAAAGTCCAAGTGTGCGTGTACGCCTTTGACCTCCTCTACCTCAACGGCGAGGTAAGGCCCCGGCGCCGATGAGGAAAATATTACCCAGAGATCTCTCTCAGCCCCGCCGCTGTCATTTAAACCCGGCGTGTGTGTGTGTGTTTATTGTTTGTGAGTGCACCCGCGTGCAGGTCGCCCCACTGAGATGCCAACATCGTCCCTGAATGCCAATGATGGTGCTACTGGAGGCCGTAACTAGATAATGATTGTAACGCTCATTGTAATTCCAGCGGAGTGTGTCTGAGTGTGTGTGTGTGTGTCTGAGACTGTCTGTGTGTATGAGAGAGAGGGAGGGGAGTCAGATCCTGGTTGAGAGTGTGTGTGTTTTGGGTGGTAATTGTCAGCGAGTGTGGGATTTAAGAAGTGTATGATTCCATATAAATAACACGCTTTATTTTTTTAGTTTTTAAAGTGAATTTCCTGAAAGTCCGCCGCGGAAAATGCAAATCAGGGAGCGCCGGTATCAGCCAGCGCTGCGCGAGTTTTCCCAAGTGGACGGCAACCAAAGCACGGAATTAAAAGAGCGCCACTGACTCTTAAGTTGTGCCATCTCGTTGCCGCTTCCCACCTAATGTGGCGTTTATGCAAATGCTCCGAATTCATGTTTTGGTGTTGCGCCTTTTTTATTCGATTATTCTCTTTCCTGTGCGTTTCTGACTGTCTAATGCGTTTCCTGTCACCGCTGACGGCCCCTACGAGCGCCCCCCACGTCCCCGTGCAGCCTGCAGCTCCCACTGAGGACGCTAAGGTCATGCCCTTGGTGCTATTTTGGGGGTAATTAGAGCAGGTTTAACAACCAGAGGAGGTGTTAACATTCATTAATTAAACACATGTTGCGCGCTGCGTCTTGCTTTTGAAGGCTGAGGCTGCGTCGCGCGCGGAATAAGGCCCCGCAAATGTCGTTATTAATTGGAAAAGCCTGCGTCTGCCATCTCTAATGTCGCCCCTTGTTGTAAACTCATCGGTGCTTCTCACTTCCTGCAAAGCGTTCGACTTGTTTCTGCCACATTTGTGCGAGCGCGTTGTCGCTTCATTCATTTATTTTATTTTATTTTTTTCTGAAGCGCACATTCACAATGCCCTGAACACTACAGTAGGTGGTTGGAAAGCTGCACACAGTGATTGAGCTGCAACCACGACGGTGTGTGTGTGCGCGTGTGTGTGCTGCTGGTTCGAGACTGTGCGGTGTATACATGTGTGTGGGTGTTTGTATGTGAGTCCAAAGCCGTCGTGACTGTGTATCTGTGAGTATACTCCGAGCCCGTGTGTTTGTTTGTGTGTGGGTAGCTAGTAGAGATGGCATTTCATCCTTGTCATTGCAAGGCTCCAAGCTATGAAGAGGAAATGGTTGTAATGATACACAGTTTTGCCATTCGTAATGGTGTGTGCACGCGCGCTTGTGTGTGTGTGTGTGCGTGCGTGCGTGCGTGCGTGTGCGTAGTCCCTGGTGCGACAGCCGTTGTGTCGGCGTCGGGCTCTGCTCAAAGAAAGCTTCTCAGAGGTGGAGGGAGAGTTTGTGTTCGCCCGATCCATCGACTCCGACAACACCGACGCCATCGCCGAGTTCCTGGAGCAGTCTGTCCGAGGTTTGTGTGTGTGTGTGTGTGTGTGTGTGTGTGTGTGTGTGTGTGTGTGTGTGTGTGTGTGCGCGTGTGTGTGTGCGCGTGTGTGCGCGTGTGTGAGGAGACAACAGACTTTTCTTACTTGCTTTGTCTTGAACTTTTTGTGTGTGTGTGTGCATTGTTTCCCCGCCTGCTGTCTCTGTGCGTCTTGAACCTTTGTCTGTGGGGGGGTGTGTGTGTGTGTGTGTGTGTGTGTGTTCCTTTTCATTTGTGCCTGCTGCCTTCATGTGTGAATTGCATGAAGGGCTGTGCGTAGTGGTAGTTGTGTACCCTGCCTGCTGTCTTTGTTTGGCCTGTATGTCGGTTGTGTGTTTGCTCGAGTGTGTGTGTGCAACATAGAAACGTGTTTCTCCATGTGTAGTTTCTGTGTGTGTGTGAATGACTTGTATACCAGTGTCCTTGTCCGCTGTCTCCCTTTGTGTCTCCAACCTCTCTTTGTGCGTCTGTGTGCGTGTTTGTGTGTGAGGAAGAGACAAAGACCTTCCATGTATCTGAAAGATAATCTGTTCATTTCCTCTCAGCGCTACGTGAATCGTGTTTTGGTGTATTAATGTGTGTGTGTGTGTGTGTGTAGACTCCTGCGAGGGCCTCATGGTGAAGACTCTGGAGAAGGACGCCACCTATGAAATCGCCAAGCGCTCCCACAACTGGCTCAAGGTAACGGACACACACACACACACGTTGGCTACATGTTGCATGTTCGTACACCGTGAGGGCACGCTCATGCCGCCGCCTCGCCGTAGAAAGGAGTTCAGATGCGCGAACTGAAAACGCTCACTGGTTCAGATGTTTTAACACGAATTGAGATCAGAACATTTTTAAGAACAACACGAGTCGCACTTTGTTAAAACCGAGACGCTTCCTGGTCGCGCCAGACCGCGCTGCGATGTATCTGAACATCCCTTTTTTATCCTGACCCGCGCAGCTGAAGAAGGACTACCTGGAGGGGGTTGGCGACACGGTGGACCTGTGCGTCATCGGCGCGTACCTGGGGAAAGGCAAGAGGACGGGCACCTACGGGGGCTTCCTGCTCGCCTGCTACGACGAGGACAACGAGGAGTTCCAGTCCGTCTGCAAGGTGCGTGATCCGTAGGCATATCCAGATCCGTAGCTACGGAAACACGTTCACGCCAATAGTGCGACGTTGACGCGTTTGTGGCTGCAGCCGCTGTTGTTATTTATAATACAAGTGTTTTGACGTGTTCACTGTGATGTTTCTATAATGCTATAGATGTCACTTTGTAAACGCTCACACACACACACACACACACACACACGCACCAGCGCGCTGTTATTCACTTTATTTCCCTCCCACCCGAGTCACAGCAGGGGAGCCGTCACACACACACACACACACACACACACACACACACACACACACACACACAGCGCTCATACGGTTCTTCATACACCAGCGGGGCATTTCTGGAGCCGGCCCAGGCCCAAAGCACCCCACATTAAACGCCTCCGGAGAAACCGATTTTACATTTCCGGCCTCGGCGTTGGCGTCAACGCTTCCAGGCAGCAGCTGAACCCTGAAGTTCAAAGTGTTAATCTGCGTAACGTTCCCTCGGGCGGGTCGTGTGTTTAAACGTGTAACCTTTACAAGGCGCGATGAAACGATAATAACGCGATGATGATGATGTCGCAGACAGGCTCCAGCTCCAAGATGGCGTCCCTAAACACAGCGGTTTGTTTGTTTCTGTGTTTGTGTGTGTTTGTGTGTGTTAGTGTGTGTGCTGCGGGGGTGTTTTTATGTTCCTCCTGAGTGTGTTGGTTGTATTTTCTCTGTGTGTGTGTGTTTGAAGTGTCACTATTCCCCTCAAATCTGAGTTGGAGGAAAATCTGTGTGTGTGCGTGACTGAGTGCACCTGAGGATAAGTGGTAAGCATGTATTGGAGTGTGTGTTTGCGTGTGTGTGTGTGTGTTTGAGATAATGAGCGTGCTCTCTTCTCTGTCCCGCAAAAACCTTCAATCTTCATTATTTTTCTTTCCCTCCTGCAACTTTTCCGTCTCTATCCGCGGTGAAAGGGATCGAACGAGCAAGCGAGTGCACGTTTCTGGCGCCGCCCGCTTCTTTTTCACACGCTTACACACATTCACACCTGGGAGCCGGCCGCCGCTGCCGGCCGCTGAGCAGCTCCGACGGAGGTTAAAGCAGCCATTAGAGGAGAGTGTTAACTTTCTCAGGCGGTGCTGGTGTTTCTCTTTTCCCGCGCTCCCGCTTCTCCTCCGGTAAACAAAACCTCATCGGAGAGCGGTTTCACACTTGAGGCGACTTCCTTGGGTTCGAGTTGCACAACAGAAGCCGCCGCTCGTCGTATGAAGAGCTCCTCCGCCCTTTGCTCGGACGGCAGCTAAGCTAGCTCCAGCGTCCGGCGTTTGTATTTTTACACAGTCGGAGGTTTTATTTTATGTTTTTCAACATGGCCACCGCTGACTGAGCTGCAGCGGCGCGGGGGGACTCGGCTGACACCTGTCAGTCAGCGCGACCTGCCGCGTCCAATCACACGGGGCTTTATTAGCTCTGTTGTTCACACGTTCGGCTCAGATCTTGGCCGCGTCGAGATGGAAGTCTCCAAATTTCCACTCTGAGGTGTCCTGGCTGGCGTTCCCATCTGATCTCAGCTCTGTGCGGATAACTTGGCAGTGACGCCTTGTTGTTAAAGTTGCATTGGTGCGTCACCTCCCCCGTGCACAGCAACTTAAGGGATATTCATAAAACCACGCAGCGGCCTGTCGTCTTTGAAAAACAAGAGCCGTGACGAAGTGGCCGACTGAAGGGTCTCGCTCTTTACTTTGCCCTTACACTGAATTCACTCGTCACTGTTAAAGCAACTTAAATAGCTTTTAAATGTTCACGTGGTTAATTCATAAAATATGCATTGTTGCGGGTTTTACTACTCGACAGAAGAAGAAAGAAACCCCATTAAACAATTCAATTACACAACGTTAACGAATCGGTAATAACCCAATTAGATTAATGTAACAGTCCGAGGCCATTTTGCATAATTAGTTCATTTATTTGTGATACTGCAGGTAGTGCTCTGCTAATACCTTCCGATTGAAGGGTTACTCCACTTTTGAAGTGGGGCCGAATTAATTATTTATTTATTTATTCTACATTTACTTCAAGACTCTCAGTGAGGAGCCAAGTCGGCTTCTTAGATCTGTGCCCGCTGCCTGAACGTGTCAGGCAGCTGTTGATTTGAGTCATTAATAAACAAAAAGTTCCTGCGTGCCGCTTGTTGTTTCCCTCTTTCACTGTTTCACTCCTCAATGTCAAGCTTTAAACAAAGGCGACCCCCGTCCCTCCACCCCGCACACACAGAAATAATAAATCAGTTGCCCTTGACATGGTAAACTTCGGGAACTTTCACTCTGGGAAGCTCTGTTGTAGCTGAAAGCCTGAATTTAGCCCACATCTCCATATCCCAGATGTGCTCTCAGCCGTTCGTCCTTGAGCCAGGCACGAGTCCTGAGCTGATCCAGGAGCAGCGGTGCGGCCGAACTGAAGTCCTCTCAGACACCAGTGTCAATCAGCAGCCTCCGCGTTTGAATACATGCCTTCTGGTTTCCGTGTGTAGCCCGAGGCGCGATCCTTGTGCGATCCTTGAGCTTTCTCTTAAATGGATCTGGATTCATACGCAGATGCCAAACTGTCATCGTGTTGTGAATCGGGCCTGCAAACGATAACCGGTGCACAGAGGAGGAAGTGTTGACCCGGGAGTCTGTCACCTGTTAAACGGATAACCGCCGGCTGCACCTGAACCCCGGACTGACGTGCTGTTGTATTAAAGGCAGAGGAAGAAGCCGAGGCGTTAAATTCAACTTCAGCTCGACAGAATCCAGTATATCTGTGGTCTCGGCTGTGTTTTACAGTCTCACGTCTGTGTCCAGGCTGCTCACGGTTAGCCTCTTTTATGCTAATTTGTCTTAGCTCGATGCTCGGAGAATCAGGGGCAGCAGCCTCGTGCTCGTGTTTGCCTCGAAGAAGAAAAATCAAGAAACATATTTACAAAAACAACAAGGCGTGCAACGTCGTCCACTCGGATCCAGCAGCTCCTTAAAGCGCCGGAAACGTTTCTTCTTCGGCGCGCTCTCTCTCTGTTGGTCTCGCCGTCGATACTTTGAGCTCCACCCAAAATGTGTTTGCAGAGCTGCTCGGGCTCTCGGCGCACGGTTCCTCCCGCTTTGATCAAATATTTCTTGGATCTTTTTTATTGTTGTACAGCTGCTCGCGTCAAGGCAACACAACATTCCCGAGGATCGATGCATCTTTATCGTCGAGTCATTAAAAAAGACACATAACCGTTCATCGACTGCGCCGCGCTCTGTTTACAGGCCGCTCCTTCGCCGGGGTCGAGCCTTTAAGGGTCGTTTCCTTTTTATGCACAGCCCATTGATCAGTCACGTGACGAGAAATGTTAAGTACCAAATCAAACGGAGGTATTTTTAATATCTTTAACGCTACGCGCCTCTCTGTAATGTTAGCACGCACTCGCGCGCACCTGTATTGATCAGGCTGCTGCAGGGCTTCCTGCTGATCTGTGTCATTCAGTAAAACAAACCTTCCTTTGCATCGCTCTCCGCAGAAAAGGCGCCAACGGGGTTATTTCCTGCGTTCGTTGTGAAGGAGCGGTTTCGTCTTAGGCTCGTTCTCCTAACACAATGACCCGCGGTCGGCTCTGTAAAGGACTTGGCCTGGCCAGAGCGATAAAACTGAGCTCATAAAGGTGCCAGCGCTGAATGAAGCGCCTCTAAACCTTCTCGCGGCGACTGCAGGCTCTAAAAACACAAAGCTGCCGGCGGACACCTGCTGAATGCACCTTTTTGGAGTGTGTCTGAGCTGCAAAGTGCTATATTTGCATGACACGCCCGCCTTTTTTTCCCTCTCCCCTTCTGTGCATGTCAGCCCGCCAGGTGATTCTCGTGTCTCAGCGGGTTTCGGGTCTTTTGAGAGGTGACATGACGCTTCAGGCAAAGCGGGCCGACAAGGCGCTCGCTGGTGTAGGAGGCAGATTTGCTTGCTGTTCCGTGTTCTGCCGCTCGCTGCCAAATATCTGCTGTCTCACCACGAGGGAATATGTGTGTGTGTGTGTAAATCGGCGTCTGCGTGCGCGCGTGTCTTATCTCCTTTCGTCTCTTGCAGATCGGGACAGGCTTCAAGGATGAAGATCTGGAGCAGCATTACAAGTTCTTAAAGGTAAAGTGACGCAGCGTGACTGTCGCACTCACGGCTCAGTAAAACTCACGGCTTGTTTTCCAACACCGACGCCTTCATTTTAAAATCAATATAAATCCCAACCTGGGTTTTAACCATCCAGCGGCTGCGAGGACTTCATTATTCAGGGTCACTTTTGAGGTCCGCGCAGCCTGAATGAGCGCAGCGGAGGTCTTCGGGGGGCTTCCCTCATTTAATCCCTCGCTCATTCAGATATAAATTGAGATTTTCTGACCGAAATGAGGGGGCCGGTGTGCAAATGTCGCCCTAAATGCAGCTCAAATACTGCAATTATTTAGTAAGTGACACCTCCAGGTGCCGAAATGAATGAAGTCATAGAAGTAAGCTCAGGTATTACAGGAAATATGTTTTTTTTTACTTCCCCAGGCTGGTCCACGTAGCGTCTGCTCAGCCGAGGTAGTGACAGAAATATCAATACTGTGGCTCTGAAGCACAAACGTGGAAATTTGGACCCGAGACGCTTCGGCTTCACCGGCGCGAGATCTGCGTCTGTAGCAACCGCACATTCGCTGCTGATCGCTGCTGAGTGTCGCGATCCATTCGAGCGCCGCGGCGACCGACGCCTGCTAAATTCAGAACCCGCTTTCAGAGAAAACACGAGGGGAGGGGGCTTTTAAACACAAAGCAGCGCGTTTACGAGAAGTGCCTAACTGTGGGAAGGCGTTGGCTGTGCGGACGTGTTGCACGCCACAGTGTTTTCGGGTTGAATCGAGTAACCTTAAAGTAATATTTGAAAGGTTAAGGGTTTGGACTCAGCGGCACAAACTGCTGCACGGTGCAGAATGGCTCTGGAACAGTGATTGAGAAGGCGGCGCAACCTTTCCCACCCCCCACCTCTTTCTCTCTCCAGACCAATACAGCTCGTGCTGTAGTGCTCTGTAATGAAGCCCTCCGTGTGAAAGTGATGGATGGTGAATTAAGGCGAGCTGCCGGTGCGGCCATGTTGCTTTGGTTGCAGTGCTGCAGGCCAGTGGGACTCCAGACACAGAGACAATTGGCAGCGTTCGCGCTCCTCCGGGTGGCGAGGTGCTGTGCAGTAACGAGGGACACACTGATCCCCCCCCCACATCGCACATAGTTCACTGAGAGAACTGAGACGAAACAATGAGGCAGCGTCTGCACAGCTCGCTAATGGGAAATTAAACATCAGCTCAGATAAAAAAATTTGATTAATTCACATATTTTCACTCCTGTGATAACAATCAGAATATATTTGGCTTTTTTAGTGTTTTGACTGAAACAAACAGGAGAGAATCGGCCATTTTCATAATAATAATTAACTGTGTTCATGCAGCGCTGTTGAGAACAGCGTTGCAGTGCGCGACAAGGCTAAGACGGGGTTAACATTTCAAGGCCGAGGCAAATAAAATCAGACAAAACGATGCAGAGAGGAAAACGAGCAAGATCGCGAAGTTAAACCAGGATACGGACGAGACTTAGAGTAAGGTTACAGCTGCATCGAGCGGAGGGAGAAACGTTTCCACGTGTGGTTTTAAAGATGTCACGGCTTCAGATCGTCAGGCGGGAGCGCCCAGAGCGTCGTACAGACCGGTTTGTTCAGTCAGGACGCTTCAGATTCAAAGAACGCCTTAAGGCTCGTTGTGAAGCGTTAACTCTGCGAGCGCGACGTTACTACCTCTGATGACGGCCAAAGAAACGCTGGCCTTGGATGAAAGCCCGTACAGCGCTGCATCAGTTCAGTGCCAGACGCGTCACACTCAGCCACTCCGCCGCTCTTGAGTTCATGCCACAGAGAAGAGGTTTTCATTCGCGGATCGCGTCCTTTTTCGAGCGCCGCTTAAAGCCAAACTCGGCATTTCCTGCACGGACGTTTCACATTTAACCGTCGCCTGGAAACACGAGGGAGCGTGAGCTCCGAGTTCTTGGCTAAAAGCTTTTAAATGCAAAGTTGTTTTAAAGTGGAATTTGCTTTTTAAACGCGCGGTTTGAAAACTGTAAAACAAATTACACTTAACCACGTTCTCGGCTTCCTTCGTCTCTTTGTTAGTTTCAGCAACTTTCTGTGAGTTTAAACATTATTGGAAGTGCACCAATAAACAATATATATAACAGATCTGGTCACTTTTAGACATTTTAATGTGGTAATGATGCATTTTCTGCCTTTTTAACCATAACAGTGACCATTTGCTCCGCTTAAGCCGCCACCGAGAGGCTGCCGCTGATGAATTCGCCTCTTTGACTTCGTGTTCGGTCGAAAAACTGTTTAGATTTTATCACGTCCAACTTATTTTTACTGCGTGCTCTGCAGAAAAAAAGGCAGGAGCCTGTGCTTCCTGCAGCAAAAAGCACCTTCACTTGATTATAATTGCTCCCCTTAAATACGTCTCCTTTCATATGCCCTCAAGATGTGGGCGCACTGACGCAAATATTTGCATATATATGTAAAAACGGGCCCGTGCAGCTCATAACTGGAAGGTTTACGTTCCTGTAGGAGGCTGGATTTAATGTGCAGCGGCCGCGCCGAGCTGTGGCCCGACCTGTCGGGGTGTAAAGGTGCATCGCGGGCTCGTGTCTGTCAGCAGCGATGTTTCTCTGCACGCCTACCAGCTCACTCATTGTGATTCACTCTGTATGAGAGTGTCACTTGAATGCCTACAGTATAAATAATGTGTGTGTGTGTGTGTGTGTGTGTGTGTGTGTGTGTGTGAGAGAGAGAGCCAGCTCTGCTACTTCCAGAGGCTTCTTCCTTCCCCAGCGTTACTTAACTATGACCCAGTTCTGTGGACACTGCGGCAGTCTGGTTAACATCACGCCGCTTCAGCGCCGCTGGAATCGCCTTTTTTTTCAAATATCAAAACAAGAGGAGGGAGGGGGGTGGCGTTTTCTGCGAAAGTGTGACACCGGCGCCGACAGAGTTGAAAAGGCACATTAAATAATTTAGAAGCCGACAGTTCGGCGAGGGCCCGAGCTCCGCCGAGAGGTTTTTAAAGGTGAACGTGCGGTAACCGCGCACACCAGGGCGTCTCCCGCTCCCGTCGTCCCACAGGTAAGTCGGCGTCTTTCGAATATGGCGGCGTTCAGACTCCGCGCAGTCCCCTGGGAGGTGATTTTGAGGCGGCAGCAGGATGCAGCGGGGCAACCAAACCCACTCTGTCACTGTCTCTTTATCGGCCTCGCTGTGAATGCATTGACCTACTTCCACAACACCGTGCTTGTCGGTGTGAATCTACAGTTTATTATGTGTGTTTGGGTTTTAAACTGTGCACGTCTGCTCCCGCTTTTCAAATCCAACGTTTTTGGGTTTTACGCATCAAACGCATCGTGATTCATAATGAAAGTGATCTTCTGTGTGCTCTGTGTTCTCCAGGAGCACCTTCTGCCCAAGCCCAGAGCCTACTACCGCGTCGACCAATCGGCAGAGCCCGACGTGTGGCTGGACGCCGTGCAGGTCTGGGAGGTGAAGTGCGCCGACCTGTCGCTGTCGCCCGTCTACAAGGCCGCCATGGGAATGGTCAGTTCGCCGTGTTGATCCAGCGATAAGTCCCGCCTGTTGCGGTCTGTCGGCCGCAGTGAAAAGACTTATTAAAAACGCTGTAAAAGATGCCGCGCTTAATGGGACAGACACTTGTTTATCACCGGCACCTCGGCTGCACTCGGTCCCACAGCTCGCTGTCTAACCCCAGAGCGAGTAAAACGACACAGAGGCGAGTGAATTTTACACATCCGGACAGTTTTGCATATAAATCAGAGTTTAAAGTGTTAATTTAAATTTTTTTTTTTATCGCCGGCGAGTCTGAAATTTTACAACTTTAATATAAAAACGCTCGAGTTTGAGACGTTGTAAACAAAACGAGACCCTCGCTAAGAGGATTAGCATTATCTGCACTTGACATGTCGTCGACCGCCAGGTGATTTGTTTGATTACTTGATGGTTTAAAACATCATTTAGCTCCCCGTCGGCCCCTTTTCCTCGTTTATTATTAGCTGGTGGAACCAACAGTTTATGGTTTAATGGGACAAAAACCCCAATTAAAATATAGTTTGTCAATGACACCAGTCAACATATCGATAGGCCTGATCGTTACGAGTAAACGTCCTGGTCCTTGAAGGTTTTTACGGCGATGCAAGTTAACCCAGTGAGCCCATCAGTCAGGTTTCATCCCATGCATCTTAATGGGGGATCGAGATGAGGAGTTCTGCTGTTAATAACGTCTGTAGACTCTTCACGTTGTATGTTTTTGACAAATACGCAGTCAGAAGGTTTGTGACATGGTTCGACTTGAGTAAAAGTTACTCTGCGCGGCTGCTCGTTATTATTATTCGCCCGCGTTATTAATCCTGACGAGGCTGTCGCCGGCCCCGGTAGCTTTCATTGATTAGCTCGGCTGCTGTTTCTGTAGTGAACCGTCGCATTTGACAACTTCTAATGAACTTCCTCTGCCACAGAATACGTCTACATACATAACAATCCACCAGAAATCTTGCGCGCAACCATCCGGCGTGTTTTAATTTCTCAAACCTCTCGAAGGAAGTGTGCGGAGCGTCCACGTTCGGAGCTAATGAGAGAATTCGAGCAGCAGATGAATGAAACAAAGGGCGGTTTGCGTCCCGAAACTCAAAGTGCCTCGAAATCACTCGGTCTTTGATGATTTAATAGCTTTATCGCAGCCGAACAGTCAGAAAATGAATTCACAGCATGCACCGTGCACAGGGGACGGATGCTCACGTGCATCAGCGGACGGTTTACGGTACGCTGACTGCGACTGTGTCCGCCTGTTTGCCCTCAGGTGGATCCGGAGAAGGGGATTTCTCTGAGGTTCCCGCGCTTCCTCCGGATCAGAGACGACAAGAAGCCCGAGGACGCCACGACCGGAGCCCAGGTAGGTCGCGCCACCGGGAGAATGTCAAATACTCACTTTAAGCGCCAAATCAACGCATCAGGTGTGCGTTCAGCCGTGTTACCTGAGCTGCACCGTCGTCATCATCATCGTGGTCGTCGTCACCTCGCAGAGAGCTGTCCCGTAAAAACCCGAGGGTGAAGAGCAAAACAAGGACGGCGTGAACAAAGCCGTATAACAGTCTGGTAAACCTCTGGAGCTCGCTGCCGGAGTCCGGCTCGTATACCGCTGTGAGTGATGTTTTACAGCGGAGACGAGCCGGTCAGCTTCACCCCAGCCGTCCCACAACAAACAGCAGCCTGAGATTATACCACTCAGCCGCCCAATCAGCGGGCTTTGAACGGACGCCACTGTCGGCGCGGGTTTGACACATAAATTAAGTTTCACTGGTTCTTTCTGATTTATTCTAAAACGATGTTTACCTGCTCCTCTCCGACCTGCCCGCCGACCCTCCAGCGCATCACTTATTTATTTACGGGATTCAACCGCGCCAACCTGAATTACAAGTCAGCGCGCACATCACCGAGTCGCTGTGTATGACACGGACGACCTTTCGGAAGCAAACTTCTCTTTAAATTCAAAGACTGAAGCAAGTTGCATGCGGATACTAATGGAGCTGAAACAATTAAACCAAAAGAACTGAAAAACAAATCTTCTCCTCCGTCGGCCCGCAGTTCCCTCTCAAGATAAATCGTTTGGTCGATGAAGCTGCAAGAAAACCAGTTTTCTAAATATTATGATTGTGTTTTTTCGGTCGAACCGGCCAACCGGAAACAAAAATGTGTGATTTTCTGTAACGCGGCAGGAGAAAAAGGTAAGATACCCTCAAATTAGAGAGGCTGAAACTTTGAAATGTTTCGCCTTTTTGATTAAAAAATGATTAATAGTCACCGACGGGTTTTACATTCGTCTGTTCATTGTTTCATTCTATAAAATACTCGCCTGCACCACTAATTAACAATTATTTAGACTTTGTTAAGTAAAAGTTACCTGAAATAAAAGCTCCACCACTTTAAATTAAATATAATTGGGGGTTTTTTTACTTTCCGGGGGATAAAAGACGACCTTGAGTCCTGTAAAGTTAAGAAGTGTCACCGCTTCATGACGTTTCATAGATTAAACGAAGAATCAAATCCAAATAATTTGCTGTTGGAGCTCGATGTTATGTTCAGGTAATTGGTACCTTTCACGCTGCGGGAACATGTTGCACTTTATTTTGTGCAGAGAGGAAAAGAAAAAGTTGTGCAACCTTAAAAAAAAAAAAAATCCAAAAACCCAGAAAAATAACCTGAAACGTGTTCCACACTCACTTCCTGAAGCGCTGCACACCTGTTTTTCTTCACTGGACGCACAGACCGAGCGCTTCCCTTCCTGTAGTCCGATGTCAGGCTGAGCACTCGTTTCCAAAATCTATTTAATTTGCCAATTACGCTCCTGACAGATTGATTGTTTGGCCCGCGTCGCGTGAAAAGAGTCGCAGAATGGAAGTTCAAGGTGAAATCTTCAAATTGCTTCTTTTGTTTATGTTGGACCGACAGTCAAAAGCACAGGACGCACTCGGTTTGTGACAAAAAAGGCAGAAGAACCTCACAATCGAGGAGTTAAAACCGGGAAATATTCACGATTCAACCTCAAATTTGAGGGTTTTGATCCTCAACACTGAAATAACTGGTTTATCCGACTGTTCGGCGCTCTTCTGTAACATAAACTGTGTCAGAGTCCAAGATCAGAGTCTGCACTGGCGCCAAGTCCTGAATCCTGCGCCTCTGTGCCAGTGCTTTAAAGTCTGCGCGTGACCCAGAATCAAAACGCACCACCAGCCTCACACGCTGAACGCAGGCCGCCGCTTTCAGGTTTGATTGTCTACAAACTCCCAACCGTCAGGCGATGCCAGACATCACCTAAGCGAGGGTTTGGAGCGTTTAAAGGGGCAGAAACACCGAGTCAAAGCCTTAAACTGGTCTGACTGTATAAGCTCAGACTCATCTCTATAATGTGAATTCTCACTGACTTGAACGAACAGCCATCTGTTAACCGCCGAGTCTGGATCCGTGCTCAGCTGAGACTCCGGTCGGGACGTCGGCTGCATTCAAATGACACTCCTGCCAGTTATTATCTGTGAGGGTGCACGCGCGCCCGCCTCGGCCCCTCGTCCTGCGGACGCTTCAAATGAAACCCGACATCACTCGCCGTCGGAGGGAGCGCGGGAAACGTGGCGGCTGAGCTGGTTGGACCCGGTTAGTTTCAGGCAGAGCATCAAAGCTTTACCTTGATCCCGCGAAGGAGAAATGATGCGGTGCTTCATTGTTTTCCTTCTCACCGTGCCGCCCTGCTGCACTGCTACTGATACCGCTGATTCTGGGTGGGCCTGCTGCTCGCGCATTATTCATCGTCCCGCCCGCCGCCCCCTCGCTCCCAAACCCCGATGAGCTCAAATGAACACAACCTCTGTCTCCCAGTCAGCAGCTGGGAGTCGCCGACTTCAAAGCCCGGGATATGAATAATCAAACTGTTATTTTTAGCTTTCCCTCTTCATGTTACTGACCTGACTCCATGATCTTCTCCCACCTCCCTCCCTCCTGCCTTCTCCCCTTTATGCACACTCCCTCATGCAAACCCTCTTTCTCTCTCAATCTCCGCCCGTCTCTGCCGCTCTCTGCAGATTGCCGATTTGTATAAGAAGCAGCAGCAGATTCAGAATCAGGGGGAGAAGGCTGATCCGGAGGACTACTACTGATCGCCCGTGGTCATCTGCAGAGAATAATCAATAATGCCAATTTCAAAATAATTGTAAATAGCTTCTTTCTCTTTGTAATGTTGAATGAAAATAAAGGCTCTTGCCGGTTTTAAGCATCCTGTAATTTGTGTCATTGATTTATCGACGCGCGCTCCCTCACGGATTCTGATTTTCCTCTCTGAGAGCGAAACTGCGTAAACATCTCGCCACGAACTCCAAACGCCCGAATCGACTCAGCCGTTACAGCTTACCTGCTGGTAATAGATCCTTATCAAAAATTCACCGTGCAAAACCGCCCGGCAAAACACGAAACGTACGGGCGGCATACCAACACTCAGGGCTGGCCTGATTTCTGCTGCAGCGCTCAGAAAGGCGGCAGCCAAGTGCAGTCGGCGTGTCGTGGTAATAAGAGGACAGGCCAAGGAGATTGCCGGCTGCCTGAAATGTTATTAGAAGTAGAAAAAGACGCGGGAGCTGACAGTTGCTCAAACAGCAGGACAAAAGAGGAGCACTCACAGCTTGCATTAGATGATGGAAATCCACTAACTGTCCAGCCTGAATCAATCAGAGACTGTTGGAGATGTGTGGTGGGGGGTCAGCCTGAGAGCCAAGGACGGCCGGTTATTAACGCGAGGAAGCAAAGAGGATTTTGAGAGTTTTCCCGCGGAGTGACGCCGCGCCAGTGGATGAGTGTGCGCCCGCGAACGAGATTGAACCACTTAGCGCCCGCGACGTGTTTGTGCTTTTCGTCTGCGGGCGTGCCGTGAGCGAGTCGGAATCGCATTAAATGCAGAGCGGAGTGAATGTGCGGGAAGTGTTGAGCTGACATCTACACGCAGGCGGCGACTGCTCGAGAGCAGAGCTGCGTTAAAGAAACGCACAAAGAGCTGCGGACGGCTCGCGTCGCTGCTAATGAAGCGCCGCAGCTTTGAGCGTCTGAGCAGCGGTTTTTACTGATTTTTCAAACGCCACCGCCTCCTGGGATGCTGCTGTTGGTTGGTCGATCCACCATTTTGGTCCAGACTGAAACATCTCAACAGCTTCTGGGTTTAGCAAGTGATTCCATGCATGCAAACGGGAAACTGCAGCGTTACACCTGCAAAACATTAGCAACGTCACTGTTAGCTTCCTGACTTCTAACTCAAAGTTAGCATCATATCCGCTCATCTGGCTGCGCTCCACCCAGTAAATCGCTGCTCCGGTGCGGCGGCCGGAAGTCGGGCTGAAGACGGGGCGCGGGAAATAAATCACAGGCGCTGGTGGGCCGGCGTTCCCGCATCGAGCGTGCAATTTTCCAGCGCTCGTCTGTCTGTAAAACACCGCCAGCTCTTGCGGCGACTCACGCTGCATGTGGCACGCTATTGTCGCTGCCGTCACATGCAGAGCGGTTTGCATTTTGTATACTGGAGAGCGCCTGAAATCGCTATTTGTTGTGCCGTCTTGATATGCAAGTATGCATACTGCACGGCTGGTGGTTTGCCTATTATTTGTGTGTGTGGGCTGTGTCCTGTGTCTGCTGAGGGGGAGTTTTGAGAAGGACAGCATTGTGGTAGAATAATCATGGAAATTGCCCTGAAAATGCCCTTCTCGTCTGCCTCCGTTGTTAATCTCCAACACACTCTTATTTTTTCATCAGTTTTCATTCACTTCCAGCTCCTCGTGAAGATTTTAATGTATTTTCCTTCTCCCGTTTGCTCTTTCAAACACGTCTCCTCTCCCCGCACTCAACTTCGGCTACGTCTGACACTCACCGCCAATATCATCGCCGTCGTCATCGTCGCATCTCATCTTCTTTTTTTTTTTTTTAATAGAAACAAGGGACTTGCTGGTGTTACTAAAATCTGAATTTCAAATGGCAGTTATCAGCTGTACTGTTGCTTTAGAAGTGGGCTTGAAACAGCAAGTGTGCGGGCTGGAAAAAAGGCCGTAATGGAAATCAAACAGGCAACAGAGCATGAAATATTGAAAATGCAAATATGTAATGAATTCAATTCCATACTGCGTGTGTGCTGTATGATCCCGGCTTTTGTTGTGAATTACTCTGAAGGTTGACTACGGCGAGCGTCGACTACGGTGAGCGTCGCCTCCGCCTAATTTGTGTGCATGTGATTGTGTAAGTGGAGTGGAAGCGTGAAAGTCTCTGTGAGTCTTTGTTGAGCGTAACTGGCTGCACGCCCGAGACGTGTCCGTCCGCCTTTGTGCACGTGTTTTTCTTTATCTTCTATAAAAATGTGTGTTCGCTCGTGTGTGTGTGTGTGTGTGTGAGAGACAGAGCTTAGTTTAACCACCCGTGTTTGTGTGTGCATATATGTGTCACTGATGTTTACCGAGGGGGGCAGCTGGCGCACATCGCACGCCCGCGGGGCATTGCAGCACGGCGGCCTCCATCTCCACCGAGGTCCTCGCCCGTGTCGGAACAGCTGTGCTGTTAGTTCACATCAAGTCACCCGTTCACGCCGGGGTCCCGCGGGGGACGTTGGAGTTGCAAACCTACCTGCACGCCGCCTCGGTCGAACTGTGCTTTGCAACATGTTAAGATGCGGCTCGGGGGGGGGGAGTGATTTTAAAAGAAATGCCCCTGAACTTGATCTGTGGTGTTGTGACAGATGAAAGGCAGGCTGGAGATGGCTCTTGTGTGCAGAAGCTGTCCCCTCTGTTGTTCCTCTTTTTAAGTTTTAGGAAGTGTCCCCTGAAGCAGCGTTATGGATTATCTCCAACTGCAGAGAAAAAAAGAGAGGGGGGGGGGGGCATCTATGCCAGGTTTCACCTTTTTCTGTCCTTTTGTGCCCCTTTCTCTTCCCCCCACCTCATTCTCCCACATAAGCTATCTGTCTCCTTCACAATACCCCTTTCTCCACCCCGAGAACAATGCGTTTGTTCTCCTCCACCTCCTCCTCCTTTCCCATCCCTCCATCCCTTCCTCTCCCTCCTTCCATTTGTTTGGTGCTCTCTGTGACATCTCGGCCATGCCAGGCTATGAGGGAGAGAGGGAGGGACAGGCGCTGCCATTGTCCCCGGCCAAGCCCACAGAATATCAATAGTGTTTTTCTTGAGCAGGAGCGCCGAGCGTTGGCCAGTAACCTTTTGGATTTGATGATGTCAGGCCCCCGTCTTTTTTTGGGCCCTTTATATGAATTTTCCCTCTCGTCCTCTGGTCTCCACTCCAACAAGGCCTTAGGTCCTCGACATAAGAGACAGTGCAGGATTGTATGCGCTGTGTGACTCATCAGGCCACTTCATCAGCTCAGTTTAACCAGTGCGAGTGTGTGTGTGTGTGTGTGTGTGTGACTGTGCCAACAAGTCCTCCAAGTTTGATGAGAAAATAAAGCGAGTGTAAATGCCCTCCAGAGCGCCCTCCTGTCCTCACTCACGATTGTTAAAATGAAGCAGTCCTCAGACGCGCTAGCTGCTCTGAGACGCTGATGCGACGCGCCGGTGCTTTGAGGTAAACGCAAATGTTGTGTGGCGACGCCGGCATCCGCCTGTTTAAAATCCATTCATGTAAGTCACTCTTGGCCTGACTGAGATTTACAGACGGCTGCGTTTGCATACGAAGAACGTGCAGATGTGATTTTTAAGATGAAGCGCGCTTCTTCGTTCCCGCTTTGCATTTACAAGGGTTGCATAAGAAAATTAAAATACGAGCTACAAACAAACAAAAGATGCAAAAGCAAGATTTTCAGGCGTCGTGCACGCAAGCAACAGCTACACGCTGCATGTTTTCTCCAGTCAGCGTGAACGTTAAGCTGCTTTCCTTTAAGGACAGTCGGTCCTGCAGCGGTTTACCCAAAAACCAACTGATAAACACTCAATGTTGCACAATGCAAAGTGGCACTTATTTAAATTAAGAAATGGGAATCAATGCAAACTGAGGTTTTGGCTCATACTGTGCACGTTGGCTCGCTAACATTTGCAAATTAGCACCTTATTTATTGGGAAAAAGTCACATTTTGAGCTGCTGGTGGGGCGAGATGGAAAGTCCAGGGCTCATCAAAGTAGCATCCTCTTGGGAACACGAATGACTGAGCGGAACAGATGAGCACTGATCTGCACTAGCGTCCCTCAAGCCCTGCAGCTAGCATGGCTAATAAACGTCCAGCTACTTAATTAAAGTGAGGAACCACCCTCCTCTGGTCGTTATCGGTGTAAAGCGTGAAGTGAACACCTGGTTCTATTTGTCAGATTCAAACGTTTTGTTCAACCTTTATCTGAAACGACCAATCGTGTCGCGTGTCTCGACCGCGCACACGTGGAACAAAACCGAAAGCTCCCGCGCTGACGGCCCCCCGTGTCTACAAACAGCCGGGTTTTCTGCGTCGGGTTGCCAAATGTCGTTGAGCTCGCGCAGGTGACGGCCCTCTGAATGAGCCAGACGTCAACTCCGCAGCTCTTCACGCCAAACTCAAGCACCCCCTTCATGGACTCAGCCATCTCTTTCAGCCATTTATCTGTAATTTTTCGGCAACTATTATTTTTAGCAAACTCTTTCATCCTCCCCGCTTGCTCGCTAAGTGGTTTTCACACACCCTTAACGCATTTTGAGGTGTTGCACCTGAATCGCAATCACTGACGTTGCTCCATAAATGTTTCCACATACCCCCAGGCAACTGCAGAAGGACACCAGGCCCTCCAAGGTTGGTAATCGCCGCTCTGAACGCTTAATATACTAAATGTATACAGACGCTTTCTAGTCTTATTTTTCATGGCAGTTTCCTACTCGGGATCTTTTTTTAGTCGGCAGGCTTTTAACCTGTTTTATATTAGAAAACCTAGATGGCGTAACGCCGCTGCATTTATATTTAATCCTGCCTTCTAGCCCCAACTTCTGACAGTTTTCTGGCCAATTGCTCGCCGTGGCTCATTTGCCTTATTTGGTTATGGAAATGTTTCGCTTGATTATCCAACCCCTGCAGCAAAACTGTGAGCCGATCCAGTCGTTTACGAGACCACTTTATGATTGGTTTATGATGATGGCGGCGGCGGCGGCGGTGGTGGTTGTCGTCCCCTACTTGTCAATGCTTCACTTTGGCCCACACTGAGAGGCTTGTGCTTAAGGGGCTAAGGCTGCAGTGCACTCCATTGGCTCATTGTTGACTGTCATTAGTCTTATGACCTTCCTGTGAACCTCTGTCGTTTGTGTGTGCCTCTCTCGTTTTCGCCCGTCTTGACTGGCAAAGAAACCCCCTCCAGCGGTCCCATCTCCAAGACGCCCTCCATTCACAGAAGCCCTCCACATTTTGAACAAGACGCCCCCCCCCACCCCCCTTCTGCACATCTGCCAGCGCTCCTTGTGATCCGGGCTGCACTCAGAGCTGTGACAAACATACTCAGCATTGCAGAAAAATTAGACATGGATGGAGTTGACAAGAGCCCCTAACATCTCCAGCTCGGGATGCTTTCCCAGACTGTGATTATGCCCGGTCTTTTTGAATGTGCGCTTGGTGTTTCTTCTTTTTTTTTTTTTTTTTCATCCCATTGGAAATAATTCTGCGTCAAAGAAAATTACAATATCACAGGAAAATACGCTCTGTAAATTTCTACGGGTGTCTAATGACATGCCCTCGCCAAACGCAACCGAGGCCACTGTCTCAACCCCCGTGAAAACGAGCTTGATGAGTTATCCGGGCGGACAGTTGAGATGGTTTCATTCACGCGGTGGCTGAAGCCCGGGGTACTTTGCGTATTCAGTCATTCCTAATAACACCAATTGATATGAAGCCCTGTCCACCTCAATATCACTAAAATGCAGCTGAGGACTCATGTATAATTTAGCAAAAATCTCTAAATGGGTTCACAGATCCAGCGTTCTCTCCGTCCGCCTCTCGCCGGTACCTCTCTCCTCAGTTCTCCCTTCTCCTCTCTGTATATTTCAGCCACAGATAAGCTCTCCCTCTCCTGCGTTAGTGCGCTATACCGCTGCCAGCTGAGGGAATGGGAGGCCCCTCGCTCTATATGTGATACAGTTTCTCCCTGCCAAGCTCAGCCACTGCCGCTGCTACCGTCACTCGGTGCTGACGAGTTTGGGCGCTTGCCACGTTCTGCACCTGCCAGGCTCATAAAGAATCCCCCTGTTTCTCCGGGGCCCGAAGGCAGGATCTGCCATAATTGTTAAGGATGTCGCGATTTAGACGTTCAAGCCAAAGCTTAGACAGTTGATGGCGCCAACAAGTTGGCAGATGGTCCATTTTGTTCGGCTGATCCGTCAGTGGGGTATTTGAGGCGTTAAGATGAATGAGCGGTTGCGATTTATCACAAGTGGCGAGAATTTATGCCGCGGTCTCAAATGTAAGCAAAAGTCGATCTGTCGCTAAACGTTTTGCCGCCGTCTCAGGCCAAGAGCCCCCTCGCAGAGGAGATTTTAGCATCGGGAAGCTGGATGAGTAGGCTCGGTAATATAACAACGTGGAGTGGATGAAGTGGGCATCCTTGTGGAGTGCCTCCTCTTCTTCCACTCTCATCACATATACCTTCCCGAGGGGGGGTGTAGGAGGAGTCAGATCATGACTGATAGGGTTTACACTCCATGTTGAGGATAAGTGAATCCAGCTCGTGTGTTTGCCGGAGCTGGCGGAGCACCGCAGACCATTAATTTGTGCATGAATTCACTCATTGCGATGCCAGCGGCTAAATTAATGCATATTTATGACATGTGACAAAATGATGGAACGAGGCCTTCAGAAATGAGGCTTTTGCAGAATTTCCACCCCAGCGTGTCTGCACGGGCAGAAAGGCGAGAGAAGGATCCGGCGACGTGACCGCCGCCGTCTCGGTCGCATGTCTCTGCATCTCGACTTGTCCTCGTATCAACCCATCTATATATAGCAGGTCTCTCCCCACACTCTCGCTTGTCTGTGTTACTGGAAAAGTGAGGAGTGGGCGCTGCGCTTTTGAATACGCAGCTTTGTCCGGGCGAGAGGAGAAAACGAGGCTGGGAGAAAGAGAAAGGGGAGAGGCCGGAGAGGAAGAAAGCGCCATTGACAGATGGGCAAACACCAGTCGGCCCCTGTCCCCCTCTCTCTCCATTGTCTCAGAGAGCGAGACGTCAGCAAACGACAGGAATCTGGAGAGAGGGAGGACGGAGAGCGAAGAGTCGGGGCTTTGTTTCGGGCCGCTGGCCTCAGACCCGGTGAAAGTCCAGCCCGAGGAGAAAGGGGGGCGTGAGGGATGGGGATGGAGGAGAGAGCACTGGAATGACCTCGCCTCAGGATCCCCTTCATCCCCTCCTCCCTCACTGTAAACAGGCAGACGCGGGCCGAGCCTGCCTCCCACCAAATCCCCATGTAATATTTACATATGAGCAGTGATCACATGCAGAGCGGACTGCAGATGGTCATGATTCCCTGTCACATGCCCTCGCTCGCGCCTACACGCCAGGCGTTGATTAGCGCTCCCTCTCGACTCAATCACGTCGTGGTGAGGGTGTAATCTAGCACATTACATTCATCATGGAGTAATGCTGCACGGAGTTGGCAAATTCGCCCCAAGTTGCCCATTGTTTACCCAATTAATTCACCGGCTACAGTGCGGCACAGGTGCCTTTCGCCGACGTTTCCCCATCCACTTCAAACAGATAGTGTGCGTAATTTGTTTCAACGGGGGATGAAACGGAGAGAAGTGACAGGAGGGGGTTGGTGGGGTTGGTGCCGCCGGGGGGGGGGGGTGTGGAGAGGAGGAATGGGCCGGGCCCGGCCTGGCCGAGGGGTGTGGTTGGGTATAAACCGAGGGACAGTGGGTTTTCTGTTGTTGTCCTCTTGCCCTCTGTCCTGGCATCCTGCACCCCTCCACTCTCCTTCTTTCTCTCTCTCTCCTCCTTTCACTCACACTCCCTCCAGAGTGGGACTCCTTCTCGTCCAACTCCTGTCAGGTCTGCGGCATCAGTCTTTTGGGAGCTCCGTAGAAGCCAGAAACCATGCTGACGTTTTTGGCGCTGGCGTCGGTTGTCCTCCTGGGAATAGGTAAAACACACACAGAGAGAGAATGGATCTGCTTTGAACGTTTCTGTTGAGTGTTATTCTGACGAGGTCTCAAAGAGAAGCCCGCTCCGAGCGCCGTCTCCTGAAACTGAAGATGTAGAAATTATCTTTGCACTGATGTGGGGTTAGAGGTTAAATGAGGATGATGATTTCTGTGTTTTCCTCTTCACCGCTTTGCTGAAAACTGATGGACTTGATGATAATAAAAAGGGGTCAACAAGCCCAGGAGTGAATCTAATTGATCTTTCACTGAAACTTAATGTCTCCCTCTGCACTGGCTCACTCCTAAACTAAAGCATTTTAATTAATATCTTAATATTTGCTTATTGATTTCTTCTAAAGCCATTAGGAGACCCGTGGAGGAGACTGTTCATCCTTAGGCGCATTATGATAAATGGACCTGTGCTCCTCATATGAAGCAGGTGTCTCTGAGCTCGCAAAGTTAAAGAGCGCCAGTGTTTTGACTTTTAAACTGACGTTCGGCAGGAGCTTTTGCTCTCGGGCAGAGAGCTCTCTCCGCTCCCCTCCTGTCAGACATTCGCGTTTTTTGTCAGAATCGTAATTAAAAATGTCAGGCGTGATTTCATTGACAAGTTGTGTGGGGGCCGGGCTGCACTAACAGCGTTCGCTCAAGGACGCTTGCGGTGAAAGCTGTGAACTTTACACTCCGGGGTGTTTAAAGAGAGGCAGAAAGCTCCAGAACACTTAGGGACATTAGTGTGAGTGTAGCTGTGAGAATACTGTGACTCTCGGTGGCCCGTTGACGCGTCTTTTCAAAGCAAACAATGCAGAAACGGTGCCGTTCCGACTGTGTGGCCGGGGTGTGCAGCGCTCGGGGGCTCCTGGTGCTTGTTTGAGATGCTGAGTGCATTTTCCAGGGAAGTAAAATATTGATTTTGCAGCCAAAACCAAATTAACATCGATCATTAAATATTATTCATGCATAAACAGCGCACATGATTAAGCCAACATGATCCATATTAATGGAGAAAATGATGTTCCCCTTTGACTTTTAGAGACTGGCACCGATATTCCAGAATAATGTAAATATTTACAGAGTGCACGTCTGAATCGATGGCGGAGCCGACACCGCTAAGTGTGCAGTTTATCGGGGTGTATCTGGTGCATATCTGAGGATCTGGGAGTCATTTGACTGATTTCAAGGAGAAAACCAATAAAGGGTGAACGTGAGTGATGCCTTGTGTCTCTCCTGATGATGGTAGGGGTTGAAAGCTGCAGCAGCTTCAGACAGAAATACCAGTCGGAGCAGTTCACTTACATCAAAAGTCAACAAAACAAGGATGTTTTGGAGAGCAGTTTGCAGAAAGAGAGTGTTTTTCTGCAACTGTGCATGCAAACCTGCTGTTCCCCGTACTGAATTCTGATCACTTGCTGCCTTCTATGCGGTAAAGAACATGTTGATTCCCTCTGCAATCTTTTGTTAATTGCTGGTGCAGATGAGTTTGTTTGTCTGTTTGTTTGTTTTGTGAATCAACCGTGTTTTCCTTTGTGTGCCCCAGCACCTGAGCACTCCCAGGCCATAGTGATTTACACCGGCTGGGAGCGCCACGCCCTGGTGGGCTCCGACATCCGGCTGTCCTGTTCCTTCTTCTCCTGGCGCTGGACCTCGGAGGACGTGACCTTCTCCTGGACATACAGACCTGACGGCTCCCGGGACAGCATCTCTGTAATGCACAAACAACACACGCACGCTAACTGTACATACTGACGAGCGTGGGGGCAGGCAGGTGCACTAATCTGATCATGTCATCGTCCTGCGAAGAAAATGCTTTGACGACTAGATAGAAAACGCAAAAAATCCGCTGCGAGGCTGCACTTGATGAGGTTGTCATGGATCAAACCTGATGGAAGTGAAAAGTTCACTTTTAAGCTCATTGATCTGGTTCCACAGCCCACAACTTTGCTGTCTTCTTGTCTCAAAACGGTCTTTTTCAGCTGCAGCATGCGACCGTTTTCAACTAAAAAGCTCTGATAAACAAACTTCGCTCCATCTGTCCAAGAGCAGACGCGCGATGGTGTAGATGTTTAGCGTTTAGCAGCTAATGTCTCATGTTGTTTCCTCATTCTTAAGATTTTGGTTTTTTACGTCCAAGAAGCTGCAAATATCTAAAAAATGTAAAACGAGAACCAGTTGTCGGCTGTTGCAGCAGCCGAAATGTAGACTCGCCAACAACGGCTGCATCTTCTGCCAAAAGACCGTCTCCGCCGCTACCAGGCACGAAGAGAAGTCAGAGGAGGAGGAGGGGGTGGTTTACTAATGTCCCGTGATTTATGGGTAGAGAAGTCTGTTAAACGATGAAAAGAAGTTATCTCATCAGTTTGGAATCACTTGCAAACTTGTTTCATGCAGCTCAAGCGTGAGGATCTTTTAATACAAGAGGCACAAATTCGTGACTTTACCCTCATTTTTCCGGCGCTCTCACTCAGACCGGGACGCCCGGAAACGATCAAACACGAGAGAACCAGATGAATACACGATCATGTGACCATCCGAAATGTCATCGCGCCCACTCAAGTGCAAGCGTTTGTGTATTAACCCGAAGCGAACAGCACGCACGCTGAAAACTTTCTGTGCTAATCTTCTCGCTCCTCTCGCTGCCTCACCTGCCTCCTGCTCTTTAATTTCACTCTCGCTGGCCTTATCGTCCTGCCATCTCTCTAATCTCTCTATCTCCCCGTCCTGACTGCGCCTCCCTGTGTCCACCTCCCTTAATCTCCTCCTCCCCAGCCCTGCCTTCTTTGTCCCTCCCCTCCTCTCTCATTATCTCCTCCCCTCACCTCCTTCGCTTTCATCCGTCTCCTGCGGTGCCCTCACTTTGAAACGAGATTCCCCCCCCCCGCCTCTTCTGTCGCTCGTTTCTTCACCCGCCTGGGCAGATTTACAGTCTCATACGTCTGCTTCCATGATGCATTTGTCCATTTTTAAAGATGCTACGTTTGGTTTCTGGATGCCTTTTCATTTGGGCTCCTCAAACCTTCAGTTTGACGTGTGCAGGAAAATTATAGACGTTACCACAAAAAAACTTAAATTTATCAGCTGCTGCTGCACTTTTACTTCTGTTTATGTTCAATTAATTCGACACTTTTCTTTGTTTCTCTTTGTTTTCTAATGCGTCTTTATAAAAGCCTGTTGAAATTAAGGTCAAATCAAATAAACGCCAACCAAATCTGAGCTTGTGGAGTCTCGGACATCCACATTTTACCCCTGATTAACCCAGTTGTACCCCCTCCTCATGTTTAGGTTTCAACCCAAATCATTTAACTCTCAGTTTTTGGGTAGGGTTAGTTTAAAATGTGTCACGATTAGTGCTGTTTGCCCTGAGTTTTGGTGGAACCACTCACTTTTAGGACTATAAAACACAGAAAAATGACTTTAGTTGAAAACACAAGATGTCGAAGCATAAGCAACAATGAAATAGTCTAAAAGTGGCAAAATTCAAAGTCGCTCCATGTAATCTTTTGTATTAATCGTGGCTCGAATGATTGTAATGTGTACTCAGCACTAGACTCAGCTGCAGCTTCCCTCAGCTCTAATAAGTCTTTTAGCACCTTTAAGCTCATTGTTTTGGTTTTTCGGGCCGACAAATGAACTGTCTTGGTTCGGACCCCTCTAGACCACCTGCCCAAGACAAGAACAGATAAATAGCAACTAGCAGGTGAGCGCGGTGGAGCGTTAAGCTGCTAAAAAGAGCGATTGTTGGACGGAACTATGGCTCCAAATGGACCCCGATGAGCAAGTCTCTGCTAACAAGCTAGCTGTGTCAAGCGTTTCAATCAGAAACAAGCAAGCAAAGTTGCAAAGACCAGCAGGTTTGATTGCAGCTTGTGGTATTCAACAGGTGTCTTCAGACAGGTTTGTCGTGAACCTGCGCACAATGGAACCATGATCCTCCGCGTTAAAAACAACCGCACGCAGCCGCGGCTCTTGACCGAATGCATTGTGTCATTATGTCGACGCCACAGGCAGCACAATGACCTCTCTGTCCTGCACAGATCTTCCACTACACTGGCGGCGTCGCCTACGTCGACAACAAGGGCCCCTTCAGGGACCGGCTGGAGTTTGTGGGGAACCCGGGCCGCCGCGATGGCTCCATCCTGCTCAAGAACCTGGAGTTCAGCGACAACGGCACCTTCACCTGCGACGCCAAGAACCCCCCTGACATAGTGGGCCGGCCCTCCAGCGTCCGCCTGCTGGTCTTTGAGAAAGGTGAGGTGTGAGGGGGGAGGGCAGGCGGGGCGGGGGTTTCTCAGCGAACTCAGATTCCCCCCCCGGTGTGTATCGTCTTCTGCCTGCATTGTCTTACATCTGCGACTGCTCATTAGCTCTCCACTGGGCCCATATGGCATATTTTGGTGATTTTTGTGTTTTCTTTTTTTTTTTTTTTCCCCTGTTCGTCAGACGCCAACTGTTCTCAATTGTTGTTATAATCATTCCAAACTCAGAAATTAATCTCAATTTGCGCTGTTCATCAGACTAAAGCGCGTTCTGTGTTCAGACCGGTCGCCGCGCTGCCGCCTCGTTTAGAATTCCCCGCGCCTCCCGTTAAATGAAATCAATTACAATTTTATCTCCCTCTCTATTTGAGATTGCTATCGCTGCCTCCCTTTCACTCCCTCTCTCCCCCTCCTCGTCGCCCTCTCTTCCCATTTCTCTGTTCCTTCTCCTCTTTCCGTCATCTTCCACCCCCCGCCTTCCTCCCTCCATGCCTCCTTCCCTGCTCTCACCTTTATTCCACCTTATCTCTCCTCCTCTTCTCTGCCACTCCTGCTCTTGTTTTCTTCATCTTTCATTCAACCTTTATTTTACCTTTGCTCTCCTTTTCTGTTCTACTTTCACGTCTCGTTCCCTTTCCTTCCAGCTCCCCCCTCCCCCCCTCCTGCGACAACATCTTTACGTCTCCTGCTCGCCTTTTTACCGGTTTCTCAGGCGTCACACCTTCCACTGCAGACCCCTCTGCTTGCTCCTCTTCCTCCTCTCCGTCCTCAGATTCTCTGCGTCGTTCTCCCCTGCTCCACCTCCTAACGCTCCTCTGTTCCTCCTCTCCTCCTCTCACAGTGCCCATCCAGGCTGGCGTGATCACAGGAGCCATCATCGGGGTGGTGCTGGGCCTGCTGGTGCTCATTGTGGTCATCTACTACCTGATGAGGTTCCTGGTGGCGCGCCGCGTCTTCAGCCTCAGCGTCAGGTCAGTGACCGGCCTGTGGCCGGCGGCGCTCTGCCAGTCGGGTCTGTGCCAGGGACTGGAGCTGAGGCCGGAGCCCATCCCTGGCACCGACACCTGCGTGGCCAAGCTGGCGTAGCTGCCGTGCCACGATTTGATTTGGTTAGGTGTGCGAGGTTTAGATTTGAAGTTAGTCAGCTGGAATGAGACCGATAACGATCTCTCATTTAGATTTAATCTCAGAAAAACAGTACTGCACGGGTCCACGGCGAGATGATTAAAAGTGGTGAGGCTTGAGAGTGGATAATCTACTCGATCACGAAGACGACGGATCCATCATCGCGCTCATACCCATCCAATCTTATGAGATCTTAACGCACCTTGCAGCTGGGGGCTGTGTTTGAGACAGGGCCAGTAGATTATGTTGATGTTCTCTTTATGATGGCTGCCAGGCAATGCTGCCCTGTGACCACTGGAGGGAGAGATAGATTCGACATCCTGACATTGTCTTTCTTTTGTCCCCTCCAGCAAACATGGCAAGAAAAAGAAAGAGGGATCACAGCAGAGACAGGCAAGTTCCCCCGCTCGCCCTCCTCCACGTCCCCCCTCTTCCCCCCTCTCCTCTTCCTCGCTCACTCCATCACGTGCACACATCCAGTTGACAACGCCACACGCAACAGCCTGGGTCTGCTGTCATATTCGGGCACTAGGCGGGAAAACGATTACAGTCGCGTTCAGCGTGAATGTTTGTTAGGCTCGGGAAACGTGTCGTCGGGAGGAATATCCATCCACTCCGTTGCCGCACAATAGCGCACATCCACCATGACAGCGCATAACGGCACAGTTTCATAATCGCATTCCTCCCCCGACGCCGGTCCAAGCCGCTCCAATATGTCCGCGCACTTAGCCGGCTCCTCCTCGAAGCAACATATCAACAACAAAATAACATGTCAGTCAAACTCTGCCCGGCGAGCGCTAATAACAGTGCTCACGCTGTTAAAATTCTAGTGCCATCTCGGCGTTTGAGGTGCTCTAAAGCCGGCGCCGTTCCTCCCCTCTCTTTCTTGTGGTCCTCAGCCCCTCCTTCAGTTCCCGCAGGGGGGCCAAACAGCACGAGTGCAAGTAAACAGCCACGGGGCAAAGCAAGGGGAAGAAAAAAAAAATCAAACCAGCGAGTGTGAAATGGCCGAGGCCGTGTCACGGCCCTAATGCTGTTGCTGTATTGAATGGAGACGGTGATTTGCTCGCAGTGGGGAAATGGACGGGAGCTGCTGATTTCGCTCACTGGGAGTCAAATGAAAATCACTGGGCCTATTATGGTCTGGGCTGTTATCAGTGCTTTTACACTGCTGCGCGCCAAGGATTTGGGGTGTTTTATTTTTCTCTCCCCCTCCATCCCTCATGGGAGTGCGATAGCCTCAAGTGGTGGATTAATCAGACATTTTGGTGGCTTGTATTCACAGAAGAATACAAGCCACCGGGGCAAGTTCTGTTTGATTACGCCGTGGTAATGCGGGGGCCGGATGGTTTGCGGGGGCGTATTGTAATCGACTGTACGCCTCGCGTGCTGACGATGGGCGGGAAAATAAAAGGGAAATCGCGAGTTCACGGAGCTTTTACGTAAAGCGGGAGTTTATTTCCGATGGGAGGCGGGTGGAGATGTCAGAGATGGAGGATTGAAGGTGTTACCGTTGCAGCGAGTCATCTAGCCTCAGGTAGGCGGCGGCGGCGGCGGCCCCGTGGCTCAAACCTAGGGGGCGACAGCAGCGAGGGCCCCCGACGCTTCCTCCTTCCTCCCGCCTCAAACGAGCGCGCTCATTGCCGTCTCCCCGGAGCCCCCTCTTCCTTCCCGCCGTCTCCTTCTTTCCTTTCTACTGTCGTGTGATTGTCAGGTTACTCTTGAGCTGCAGTCAGTTGCTCTCAAGTGCCTGCGGCGGGTGACAGTGCATATATGAATAAATAACTCGCCGCCAAAAGGACACTGAAATATTTGACAATGTTGTCATTTACAGTTACTCTCCCGCAAGTCTCGGCTCGGAGGAGGAGTGCAGCGAGGTGCCGCTCTCCCGTCTGCGCTCGCACGCCCTTATTTTTTATTTTTTCGATGTATTTTCTCTCGCCTCACACGGAGGACTCGTGGGATTTTACAGCGTGCTCATAAGTGGTTGTTTGATCAAATAGCCCCTTATTAGGGAGCTCTGCTGACGCCGCGCAATTTCGCATCAGCCCCTCGCCATCTTCGTTACTTTCCGTTTGCCGGGCTTGCACCGCAAATCTCCAGAAGGCTGCGAGTGAGGCGAGCGGGTGAGGGAGCGAGCGAGGCAGAGAGACAAAGGAACCCTGTGGTGTGTGCTGCTCCCCATTAGGTGGAGTTGTGAGAGAGGGAGTTTACCCCCACAGCCACACACACACACACACACACACTCGTACTGTACTGGAATGATAATTGAGTGCACTCGGTATCGATCCGAGCGCTCGTACACACACACACACGCACACGCACAACCCACCCATTCTTCTTCTTCTTTCCGTCCTCGAAGTTGCCCCCCCCCCGACTCCTCTGCCCTTCCTCCTCCCCTCCTCACTTCACTTTACTTCTCTCCTTCCCTCACTCCCTCATTCACATTCCTTTTATCCGGTCCCCTGTCTCCCTCTCCTCAGTCGCAGCCTCCTCCTCCTCCTCCTCCTCCTCCTCCTCTCCTCCTTCCCCACCTCTCCGTGCCTTTGACTTCCTCGCTGACCATGAGAAGCATCTATCCGTCTGTAATTCCCTCTCCCCTCTTCCCTTTTTACTCCGTCTCGCTCTGTCGATCCTCCCTCATCTTCCTCCCCCACCCCCAGCCTCTCTCCTCTCCCTCCTCAGGTCTTCTGGGTTCTGATCAGCTTCGGTTCTGGACAGAAAATCACTACCTCTCACTCTTCATCTACCTCTCAATCTCCCTCCTCACCTGTCACCGCCTCTCTTTAGCATGCAGCAGGGGACGCAGCCACTTTACCTACCTATCTGCCTCCGAACCAGCGCCTCCTATTTTGCCACTGTACCCACAAATCCCTTTGAAGTTTTGTTCTGCCCCCCCCCCCCCCCCCCCTCCCTGTAATAACAAGGGTGGTTCTGCATTCTGCCTAAGCAGGCTCGAGCGTGTTTACGAGGCAGCGCTGTCATTAGCGTGGGAGCTCTGCAAAACAATGCACCAGAAGCAGAGCCTACCGTGGGATGCATAATGGTAAACAATACCATGATGTATGAGACAACGTAAGTATGATCGAAGGTAATGACACCGGATGGGCCGTGCAGCTGCCCCGTCGAGCCGGATGGTGGTCGCGGCGTCCGCCTCGGCCGCCGCCTTATCAGCGCGCGCGTGCAGCTTCTGCACAGAGCGTAATTAAAGATGATACATTTTTCTAATGCAATCAGCGGGGTGTTATTAGTGGAAGCTTCGGTGGGTAGAAGCAGCCTCTGGCGTGCTTTCCAACATCGACTAACTTGATGTATTAGAGGGAATATTTCCGTCTTCAGAAGTCGAGATCCTGCACGCGCACGTGGCTCGCTCTCGCCGCCACCGGGTAGAGCTTTGCATTACATACAGTGCGGCTGAAGTTTCATTAAGCACCACCGCAGCATTATCGTGCACTTGTGATACTTTTCAATAGGTTAACGCGCGGGTTAATGCACCGGAATGCAGCTATTGTAAAGTTAAGTGTTTACCTTGACCTCCTCTTCCTCTCCGTCCAGGCCTTCCTGATGAATTTGTTGTACTCAAGTGAAGCCTCACTTTCACTTCCTTCCTCCTCCTCCTCCTCCTCCTTTTTTTTTTTATAGATTTCTCCTCAGAGATGTTTTTAGACTCTGCACAGACAATATACAGAATGAGTGGGAGTGAATGGATGAATTATATAAACTAGTCAGATGAATATTTGAAGCCGATGTTTTGTTTTTTTAAAGCATCTCGCAGCCGGTCGGGCAGGTCGCTCACTGACCGTGACTACAGCAAAATGAAAGTTTAGAAGATCCACAATCATTTATTCCGCCCTGAAATCAGATTATTTGTTTAATCGACCCGTTTTGTGATTCGTAAACAAGTATTTCTGCGTATTTCTTATGTAAATTTGGTGCAGTGGCGTCCTCTTGAGCGATTCAAACGTGGACGGATGAGCTGATTCACGCAGCGGTTGGCGATAACAGTAGGTCGGGCTCAACTCGGTTGAAAATTAAAAGTTTGGAACAGATTTTCCTGTCAGCGTCATCTTGTTTTTCGAGGATCTCCCGACAAAGACGTTGCATTTTCACAATTTATGCATTTTAAATAAAAAAAAAAAAACCTAAACAGACTTTGAATAACAATAATCATTAGCGTGACACCAAACCCGAGGTTGAAAAGTAAACCTAGAAGCGAGAGCAGATTGGTTTCAAATACCCAGAAAAAGGCTGAATTTGAATAATTCAGGAGAGGTTGTGAAGTTTATGGCGCCGTGTTTATTTATCTTGGTTACATAAAAAAAAACATTGTTTCAAAAGCCTTTGTGATCTCTTTGTTTCGTTGTGCGGCGCGCAGCAACCTAGATTTCTGAAGGAGACGGTCGCTTTAACACCAAATACGTGACGGTTTCAGTGGTTTTTAATGCCCCGGTCGACGCGTTAATGCTTTCTGTGGACTCCGGACGACGAAGTTTGAAGATGTTGGACATCGGCACAAAGTATCAAGGGTAGTCAGCTCCCTGTGTGTGTGTGTGTGTGTGTGTGTGTGTGTGTGTGTGTGTGTGTGTGTGTGTGTGTGTGTGTGTGTGTGTGTCATTGATCATTTGTCACTCAGTTGTCACAGGTGTATGGAGCCTACCTGCCACTGTGTCCCATCCTAACGCATGGTTACCTGTTTTGTCACCCCCTTACAGCTCTGGACACCGCCCCCCCTCACTTGCTACCCCCTCCCCTAAAAGGACTGTCTCTCTACCTCCTGACCCCCCCCCCTCCACCTGTCTCTCTGTATGTCTGACTCTCTCCTCCTCCTCCTCCTCCTCCTAAATGTACTTTTTCTCTCCTCTTCACACAGCTCCACCCGTCCTGCTAACCCCATCTCTCATCTTCTCATCTTCTAACTCACCCATCTCACCCCTCCCTCCCCCTCTCCCTCCCCCCTGGGCCCGGCCCTGCCTCACTCTCTCTCACTCTCTGTCTCCCTCACGCTCCTTTCCTCCTGAAGTGACTCTCCTCCCCTGTTCTCCCCCCGACCCCCTCTCCCTCCTCCCCCACAGGGCCCCGTGCCTCCCGCCGACCCCTCCAAGGTGAAGGCGGCCGCCTCGGAAAAGAAGAAGCAGGAGTCACGCAAGGATAAGAAATAGGATACGGGGAGGGGCTGGGGCGGGCTCGCCGGCCGGCTGCTCCAGCCCGTGCGCCAGGCGGTGGCAAAGGCCCAGCCCAAGCAGCAGCAGCAGCAGCAGCAGCAGCGAACCGTAGTCAGAAAGACAGAGAAGGTGGGGGGAGGAGGGGAGGACGGCTCGGGCCGGGTGCTGATGACCATCGAGCTGGAGCTGACCCGCAGAAATGGGGAGGAAGGGCCCGTTGCTGAGGGGGGGGCGAGGAGGTCCAAACCGCTTGGTTTCCTCTCCCACCTCGCCAACCAGCTCACCTTCAAGCAATAGACCAATAGGGAGGCAGGGGAGGCCGAGGGAGGAGGGGTGGGGGAGCTGTCTGCAGGGGAGTTTAACCACAAACCTACTTTACACCCACCACAACGCCCACCTGAGTCCCTGAGTAAATGAGTCAAATCATATCTGCCTCTTGCCACAGGCTGATGACTGTAGACGCGAGTGTATGGGGCCGAGATCTAAGATGTGGCGATAATCTCGTACGCCAGCCGGCCGCCGCCGCTGCTTCTGTCAGGTCATAAGATATGCCATTTGAAGCGCGACCCTAAGACGGCTGGGTTTGATAACAAAATCTAAAAAAGCTGCTTGCTCCCCGTGTTTTTTGCCTTTCTGGTTCCTTTCATTGTGATCCCATCCGCCGCAAAAAAGAAAAAGCCTTCTCCAAGTGCGTCCGATACGCATCACGAATCCCAAGCTGCGGGGACAAGCCAATTTGCTTTTTCTTTCTTTCTCTCTCTTTCTTTTTTTTCTCGACGGCGCCGCGTCAAACTCTAACTTCCCCTCCCTTCCACGCTGATCTTCATTCTCTTTTCCTCTCCTGTCCCACTTCTTCCTCTTCCACTGTGAATTTCCTGACTTTCTTGTTAATTCAAATTACAGAGGTGATTTATATGCTAACTGCTCTATCCTGTTTCTCTTCCTTCTCTTTCTCTTCCTTCTCTTTCTCCTGTAGATAAAGGTCTGACTTCTCCATGACTGCCTCCACTCCTCTAGTCTGCTCCCTCCTTTTCTGCCCAGCCTGATGCAACCCCCCCTAGTATTCCCCATTATCTCCACTCTTTCAAGACAGCTCTGGCTGTAAGAGTAGTCCTACTATATCAGCGGCCACGGTGTCAAGTAATTTTTATAACGTCTCATCGGAGACCATGTATGCACTCATTGGGCAAACTGTAAAACTGTTTAAGGCCTAACTACGCACATAACATCCTTAAGAGGAACCCGAAAGACATCCCTCTGTGTTTAGAGCCCCCTGAATCTTCCCCCCTTAATGTTTACGACTCAATCACAGGCGCTGAGCGGAGCTGTGAGTGCACTCTGGACTTCGGATAGAGGAAAAGAGAGACAGAGGAGGAGAGGAGAGTGATAGTGGGAGAGAAATATGATTCCTGCTCTCAGCCGGCGTAGATAGAGGTTCAAGCCCTCGAGCTCGGGGTGATTCAATCCTCTCACATTTGAGCTAATGGAGGTTGTCGCCGTGTCCCTGCCCTGGCTAAAGGGGGCTATTTCTGGCCCTATAAGAGCGTTCGGGCTTACTGTAACAGCTGCACATTTTTCAGCCGACAGGGGAGGAGAGAAGGGGGAGGGAGGGAGGGGCGGCAAGGGTGAGGAAGAGAGAGAGAGAGAGAGGCGAGCCCTCTGCGCCGTTTGCGCCTGAGTGCATGAGGCTGTCCGCTGTTGACTCGACCGGCCGGCGACTGACAACCCGGAATGACGTCACGGCCCGGCTGCCCCACCCCCTCGGGGGGCTGGCGGACGCTCTCAGGAGTCTGACAAAAGGGCTTACCAGGAAGAGGTGCAGCTCGCGTGCTCTCCAGAGTTATTTTCGGTCCGGTTAATCCCACCCGCACGTTTCTCCTCACCAACTCAGGGCTAATTATGTTAGCACGCGCTGGTAATGAGATATCTCGCTCTGCATCTTCTCCTCGCTCTCTCTCTCTCTCTCTCTCACCCCTGCCCGCCTCCTCCGCTGTCTCCACTCCTCTGTTATTTGCTCCTCATCCTCCGCTCTCATCTCGGGATTCATCTCCTCCCTCGCAGCCCCCGTTTCGTTCTCTCTGTCCTTACGTCTTTGGCTTCCTTTATCTCTTCCTCTTCCTGTCGTCTAGTGACTCTGCACTGCATTATTCCCCCCACAGAAAAAAAAAAGGCCTATACACAATCCACTTCACTCTTTAAGCCTCTCCTTATCTGACTGCCAGGCCTACAGCTCAGTGCTCTGCTCCTCTCTCCTCTGTCCTTCCTCCTCGTACTTTCTTCTTCTCCTCTTCAAACTCGGTGACGGACATCTCTTCTCCCCTCCCTCGGCGTTGCCCGGTGATCGCCCTCTCGCCTTGCCCTTCACGACGCCACCTCCCCCAGAGGCATCTCCCCTGGCTCCTCGGGCCCTCCTTCCTCCGACCCCCCTCCTTCACTGTCTTTTTTTTTTTTTCTTCTGCTGGTTCGAACGCCAAAACGCTCTCCTCTGCCCTCCCCGACCCTCCACCTCCACCTCCACCGGCAAAGGAAGCAAAACACATGGGCAGAAATCCGCCTTTAGTTCTCACTGAAGACGCCAAACAGAAACTTATAATCTAGCTAGCTCTCTTCCGGTTCGCCAAATACGACGCGTGTTTTATGTATATGTGTGTCTTGTTAAAAGAGATTTGATATAAAGCAACAACAAAGTCACCCTAAGTAAAAGCAAATAATGTTTTCCGAGACATGTTCCTGCACGTGTGCACGTGTAAGAACATGTTTATTACGGACAGGGAAGGAAATGTAATCGCATTCGACGGAATATGTCATTATGTTTCTGACCTTGTGTGTTATTGAAGGTACTGTGTGGCTGTCTCTTTGGTGCACGCTTTTTGATTCAGAGACGACGGGAAATCGAGGTTGCCGTGCGGTGTCAGAGAGAAAGATGAGGGGCGGATAAGGGTTCGGTTAGACTCGGATTCGGCGGGATGTGGCCGGGGAGGAAAAATAATAAAAAACAAAAAAAAGGGGGTTGAAGGTGCTTGCTGTGGGAGAAAGCTGTGGGAGGAAGAGACTTATCTGGCGTGTTAAGCCAAGCCAAAAATCCATATGTATCACTACAGATAGAGCCGGCTCTTCCCCCCAGAGCTTTCTTTTAAAGGTGCTCCTTCCCCAACCCTGAGCCAAAGATGGATCGCGATCTGCGTGCTTGATATGCAGGGTGGACAGTAGACTTGAATGTTCCTTTAAAATTCATAACGGGAATGGAGGTGCTAAAAAAAAAAAAAAATCCACACATCTTTTACAACTGGAGACCTGTTTCACTAGTCGCTGTTTTAACTATCCAGTCGGATGGATTACTTCGAATGTTGTCTTCTTTTTTCCTCAAAAGCCACACAGACACCTGACGTAAGACAGACGGCAATTAAACACCTTTTTATTTTTATGTATTATGAACTGTATTAGTTGCGCAATAACCTTAAGCCTTTATTTGAAATGACTGGAGCTTCTTACGTTTTTTTAAAGATTTATTTTAATGCTTGTGATAAATCCAGAGCACTAACCACTTTTGATGACTCTGTGTAATATGTTGTAAAGAGAACGTAAATAAAAATAAAAGCCCCACCCCCTCCAAAGCTGTCGCAGCTGTCGTCAACCCCCGAAGACAAAGTAAACCCAGCTGAAAGCGTCTCCAGTCTTCTTTCTTTCGGTTCAAAGTCCCGAGCGCCGAGTGAGTCTGCCAGGATGCACTTTCATGAACTTCTCAAAAGAACAAAGTCCCTCCAAAATGAGATTTCCACCTTTTTCGGAAATATTTGAATTCTCTGATGGCTGGCATGAAAGTAAAACCGATGATGGATAGCAGCAGCCTTATTATCAATCCAAAGACATTTGCATACACAATAAGAAGGTTTTACGGGACATAATGTGGAGGTTTTTAAATGCTTAACAATGGACAGCAGATGTTATTCTTGCCAATACAAAGAGAATTTGGTTTTTCCGAATTAAACTTTGAATCTCCCGAGTCACGGCAGCAGGCGAGGGCTAAAACGGTTTCACCTCACCCTGCCCTTTGTTACCCAGCTACCAGGCAAGTAATGATGGAGAACTGAAAATAAACGCTCAGTGACCATTTGCAACCTTTTCACATTTTACACGGTGACAAAATGAGGTATAATTTTCAGGGAAGCTTAATTTTTTCTGACTTAACTTGCCGGCTGGGTCCAGTGAGCATACATAACCTTTTCCGAATTGCTCTGCTTCATATTCAGACAGTTACACACACACACACACACACACAAAACGCACCCACACACACCGTACGACCTCAGTCTTTAACTGATGCCCGCTGACCTGCTCGGCTGCAGCACCTGAAAGTCTGGCCGGGGGGGTGATGGCCTTGCTGTTTGCCACAGATGCACGTTAGCCGCTGTGTGAGCGCAGTTTACGGGATTTTTGCACTTTTTAAAGACATAGTTTGACATTTTGGGAAGCACGCGTGTTTCCTTTCTTGCTTTGAGAAGATTGATACCACTGTCATGTTGAGAATTTGCTCCAGAAGACTATTAGCTTAGCTTAGCTGAGTTTAGCGTAGCATGACGGGTGGAAACAGGGCAAACAGCTAGCCTAGCTCTCAACAAAGTTAAAACAACACTTCTAAAGCTCTTTTAATAACAACGTAATCATGTTAATTGTATACAGAAAGAGAAATATGTGGTTTTAGAGGGAGTTTGTGCAATTATTCCTTAAAGTGTGAATGAGACGTCATTTTAAGAGTATGTAGCTTCATTTCCAAGTGGAACAGGATCGGCTTGCTCAAGCTAACGTAAGCTAACATATTTTGTTTTAAAGCAGGAAACATGATTGGATTTGTACAAGAAAATTATAAATTTTTGGATTCATCCTGGAGTATACTGTTAAATAGCTGTAATGGTATTAATTTATGGTTTAACTTAATCAACCTCAGTCTTGTTGTAACATCACATCGTCATGTTTTTCATATTTCTGCATGTGTATGATAAGTGCTATGGTGTTGGACTAAGACAGGCTAGCTGTTACCATCTGCTTCCAGTCTTTATGCTAAGCTAAGCTAAGCTAATTTCCTTCTTGCTCTGGTTCCATAGTTTAATGCTGAATCTTGCGAGCCGGTCTCAGCCCCTCATTATCACGTTTTGTTATAGATGCTGCGTGTTGTGTAGACGTACAGGTGTGAGCGTGATACCTTCTCATGCAAGTCTTGGCAAGAATAAGCATATTAGTGTTAAATGTTAAATTATTTCGTTGGTAAAGTCTTTTTTATTTTTAGGTAAATTAGAGGCAGCCCAGGTGCAGTGTTCAGGTGCGTGTTGTTTCCAGGCAACGTCTTCAAAACCTATATGTAAGGGTTTTATGGGCAGACTACTGATAAAAATAACTTATTACAGGACACAGTCTCTGAATTTTCCAAAAGTTTCTATTTTCCTTTTTACTTTTTATATAAAAAAACATTAAAATGTTTATCGTGACCCAAAAGTCACTGTTTTTAGATCTTTAAGTAAGAATTAAGAATATGTAGCGTTAGCTTTCTAATGTCTCTTGCCTCTTGACCCATTGGTGCTTAACTTGCAAATTAAATAGCACTTTAATATATATTTTAGTGTGAAATAATAAACTTTAATAAAAACTTTGCTCAAACTTTATACAAACAGTTTTTCGCCAGTGACATATGGTAAACTCTCCAGACAAGGCCAACAAACAAGAAAACATATCCTTAAAAACCCTTTAGCTGGGGAGAAAAACCAACCCAATGGAGAAACCTTGAAAAGAAGCACAGAGCGTGGCCTTACACATACGTCAAGGTATACAGTTTGAAAGCTTTGCAGTGTAGGAAGAGTCCAAACATAAAATGAACTCTCAAAGTATTGGAGGCGAGTGAGAGGACATTTGGTACTCGTCTGCCACAAGATCATTCGCTGCATCTGTTGTGTGGGCGCCGTGGTGATGACCCACCTTATGTTGTAAATATGTTGCTGCTGGCCACCAGCCGCTTTAAGTGCAAGCATAAGAGAAAGAAACTGGTGTCGACGAATCATCGCCGAGGATCAATCCGCAAACGATTCAACAGTTCATCGCGGGATCTACGTGCAGAACGGACCTGGTGATGACGATTCAGTCTGCGCTCTGCTTCTGCCGGTGTCGGCCCCTCATCATCACGTTTTGTTATAGGTGCTGCATGTTGTGAGGAGTGGTATCATTTGTGCTGACGGCCGTGATTGATGGACTGTTCTCCATGGAGCCGTGTGTGTGGAGCAGGAGCAGGAGGAGGAGTAGGAGGAGGGGTTGTGGACTTATTGAGCAGGTGCAGGTACACACACTGAACCTCCATCTGTGTGTGAGTGTGTCTGAGTGTGGAGGCGAGGCGGGGGTTGCTAGGGGTATGGCTCAGGTTACACTGACAGGAGGGAGCAAGAAGACAGGGAATGGGGTGTTTGCTGTGTGTGTGGGGGTTGAGGTGGGGGGTACCAGGCCCAAAAAAAGCTACCAGTGTGTTTCCCACGTGGGGGTGGGAGGTCTCAGCTGTGGCGGGGCCCCTGGCTGCTGTCCTTCACATTATAACCTGCCGACGTCTGGACATCCAGCATGGGCAAAGGGGTGAGTCCTCAGGTTTTTAAAAACTATTTTTACTTAAATTTATGTCTTTCTTTAATTTATTAGACTCAGCCTTGTCTCGTCATAACTGAGGCATTCTGTGTTCCTACTGCAGCTTATGTATATGCAGCATATGGCGTGGACATGCATCATGGAAAAATACTGATTTCTCAGCGTGTGTGCAGGGCTTCATGTCTCTGAGCGTCACAGTGCTCCTTTCTTTTTGTTTTTTTATTTATTTATTTTTTAAAGACAGTAACATCTCAGGATGATGGCTTTTCTCCTCAATAAGTTTTGTTCCCGGCTCGCTGTTTACTTGGGTAATTACGTAATTTTGTTTTTATTCTCTCCATCAGGCCCATTCCATTTAGCTTTATGGGAGGACGGGCTGGTAATCTTCCTCGCACACAGTGGGGGGAAATTGCTATGCCAGACACATTTCAGGCACTCCACCGGCTCTGCGCTCCCTCTTTGGCTCCTTTTTGATTACTTTTTCACTGTGTCACTTGCTCACACGCTCTCCTCTCATTCTCGCCCGTGTATCCCTCCTTCACTGACATGCACATGTGCTGCTAAGAGGAGACTGACAGCAGCAGATGATTTCCATGATTCACCATTCTTCCAACTGTCGCGCGCATGTACACACGTGCTTTCCCAGCTCGCACAAATGAGGAACTCGCGCTATGACGGGAAAAAAAAAATAATTTTTTCTCCTCCACATTCGGTGAACGGTTTGCCAATAGTGCCTGTGAGATTGAAATGAACCAGCGTACACAAAGTCCATTGTGCTCTCACTGATGTTGTAATACGTGGCCGTGAATGTAAATGGCGAGGCACAATGTGGCTACAAGCATGTGACTTCCCCCTCATACTTCCTGTGGAGGTTTGGGGATGATAGCCTGCGGGCCTGATGTATGGTAATCTCTCCCTCTCCCTTTCTGTTTCCATCCAGTGTGGCGATGAGAATGGAGGTAAGAGGAAGAAGGACAGGGACTTGGATGAGCTGAAGAAGGAGGTGGCCTTGGTAAGAAAAACAAGCTGTCACAGCTCCAACCCACACTCACTCTGCACCGTGATTGATTCCATCGCCGCTGCTCCCAAATGATCCCCAAATAACGTCACGCCGAAGACACCGGGTTATTTAACAAGGCCATAAATGAAAACAGTGGCCCGTAAACAAAATGGCACTCCAGCCTGCTTAGTGTAGTCACTTGTAGATGACTTCTAAGCCAGCCTGTCTTCTCCTATCTGTTACACCACCCTCTGGCTGCTCTTCTTTGTACTCAGAAACATACTGAATAATTTGTGGGCCACCAGCAGTGTAGTGCAGAGTTTTTTTTTTGTCTTGTGCAGAGCTGTAGCTCTTTGAGGTGCTGTCAAGACGCAGCCAAGCGTTGCCCGTGAAAACTGGGCTAAGTTTGCGCCGCGCGCCGCATCTCTCATAGAGCAGCTCTCGTCAATTATCGAGTTGGCCTGTGACTGATTAAAGACAGGAATTCCTCGGGTGCTGTCATTTATTAGGGCTAGTTTTTTTGCGATGAAGCGTTGTCTTTTGCTTGCATCCGTCTGCCTCGTGTGCCTCTTCAGCCACAGTTTTGTCCCAGAAATCAGATAAACAACCACCACACAATGGCTCATCAATACCGGGTGTAGGGGCGAATAAATAAAGCCTAACTGTCTGGCAAACTGTTTTGTGAACACTGGGGCATGACGGTGATTGTGGCCAAAACCGCTTGCAGCTGTATTTCACTGTGGTCCTTTGCTGCTGCTGCGGGATGTCGAGCGTCTTAAATTCAAATTTTAATAAATATTAAGCCTAAAAAAAATCATTAAAAAGTCATAAATTTGGATTTGAAAGCTTCTATTTGCCACAAACATTTCATCTAATTTTAATTTTTTGCATCTTGTGGCTTGTTTTTGTCCAAAAGCGTCCAAATTTCTGATGTTACACCTACAACTGAACCTAAATCTCTCTTAAATCTACTTTACCCTTGCATTTACCTGTTGATTGGTAGTTTAACTCTATATTATACCAATATTATCATACTATATCATAATAACCTTATTCCTATAACAACCTACCTCTTCACAAGACCACACGAATGTGCTTCTTGGCTTTATTTGAATAAGAAAAAGACGATTTGTCCCAAATCAGTCTTATAAGGCGTTAAAGTTGAGCGTCTCTAAGCTGCAGACGCTGTGTGTTGGTGAAGAACTTCTCCTTCTCGTCGTGTGAAGACAGAAGCTCCACATCCTGGTGGACTGACACCATCCTGACAGCTGGTAGCTGCGTTTTTTCCCCCTGTTGCTTCAGCACCAAACCTCATTTTAGCTGCAGTGGAAATCTCTCACAGTGGCTTTTTGGCCCAGTTGCACAGGAATAATAACGCAAACGTGTCACCAAGCAACTAAATGAACCCAGATGCAGCATCCATTTCTAAGTTTTTAACCGACTGCAGGATTTTATTTTATTTTTTCCTGCGTGTGCAACAAACCTGCAGCCACAGTTTGCTCACTGTGAGTCCAGCACCACTTGGAGATGCAGGGAGAGTGGACGCGACTGGTTTGATCTGTCATGAGGAATGAATCATGCATCCAAAGCCCCTGAATCCATGTCAGATGCAGAGAATAAAGTATTTTCTCAGTGTGATGGAGGTGTGTAATGCGTCAGAGCTACCCCCTCATGATCTCTTTCACCATTACCCTGGTCAGTTATTAAATTTCCCATTATAGCTGCAGCCATACTGCCTTGACTTCACATAGCAGAGCGCTGAATGCATTGCTGAAAAATAATAGTTTTCCTTTCATGACGTATCAAAGAGCGATTCCCTTAAAAGTAAATTTGCCGGCCAATTAAAATTTCTCTGATTCTGTTTACTGGTTCTGTTCCAGTGGAGCACAAATAAAAAAAACATTTTATCCCTGCAGGACGACCACAAAATACCTCTGGATGATCTGGGAAGACGCTACGGAGTGGACCTCACAAGGGTAACGACACACAACCACAAGCGCGCTGGTTTGCGCATGCACACAAACGCCCAACAAAGAGCTGCTGTAATGTCTCCCATAGAGATGTAATCTGTGCTCGGCTCGCCTTACTGGAAAGCAAGATCCAGACTGAGACCAAAAGCACTGCTTTGGTCAAGTTAGATCCGCAGCGGCGTCCCCGGCTCACCTTGAGCCTCATTCATCTTTAATCCCCCCAATGTCACGCACACATGCGCACGCACAAACAAACATACACACTTTGATGCAACCACTCCTGCAATCCCACAGGCGGGCAGATACGAACACACATCACAAAAGTCTTTCCGCCGTAACCGCATTTGCCGCTTACCTTAAGGTTGACATTGCAGGTGTAGTGAAACTGATTTTTATCTTTTTCGAGATCGGCATCAGGAGGAAAGTGGGAGCCGCTCCAAAAAGATCACAAACTGCAAAAATGTCAAAAGTCTACTAACGTTTGAAAAAAGAGTCAATTTGTGTGTTTTTCCCTTTATAATTAAATGATAGTGGTTCAGGCGCTGACATGGATTTTCTGTAAATTAGACCTTGACGCTGTTTGGTGTTAAATCAGAGAAGAAGTGTTCAATAAAGTTACATCCAACAGTTCTGCAGTGTGAAACCTTAGATGAGGAGAGTCACCCAGTGTATTATACCCGTGGTGTTAAATAGGCCGGGCAGGAATACTCGATGTTCTGCAACTTTAGCAGTAAAATTGCTTTTTAAGCCGCGGTGAAAATGGGACCGTTGTGTTGTAATAAGATTCTCGGCGCATGCAGAAAGACATTCATTCCTTAAAAAATTGCCTTCCCTCAGGGTCTGACCTACGCCAGGGCCGTGGAGCTCCTCGCCAAGGACGGCCCGAACGCCCTGACCCCCCCTCCCACCATCCCGGAGTGGGTCAAGTTCTGCCGTCAGCTGTTCGGCGGCTTCTCCATCCTGCTCTGGATCGGTGCCGTCCTCTGCTTCCTGGCCTACAGCATCCAGGTGGCCATGGAGGACGAGGCACCCAATGACAATGTGAGAAACTGCTTGCTAAACACGCACGCAGATGCACGGGAGCTCGCGCCGTACATATTAATCACACACAGCGAGACATGCGGGCGTGCAAACAGACCTTCAACTGTAATAGAGGTGCAATAAACACAAATATGAGCATGTGCATGGAAACACACGTTTAATTCCACTTGTATGCACCTATGAATGTATTTATCTGTGTTTTCAAGGTGGTGAATTAACTATATATAGATACACAAGCAATAAAAAGTCATCATACAGGCTTCAAACAGTAGATATACACACAAAAACCAAGTTTATTATCCAACGTGAACTTTAATCCTACTCTTAAGTGGTAAAATATCATTAATTTATGGGTTTCAATTAAAAAAATATCCTTGTTTTTGCTTACAGTATCATAATATTAATGAAAACGGTAACTTCAAGAACAAAATATGCTGTATTATATGATAAATATGTGCAAACGTCACAAATGAGAGTGCTTAAATGCGACGCCGTGTGTTCAAACCCTTCACTCACGTAGAACAAATCCTTTTTTTTTCCATCTGAATCAAGTTACTGATTTAAGTGATTTAAGTCGGCTCCGGGGTTTTTAGTTAAGCAGAAGGAAATCCAGCCGAATGGGGCCCCGCTCTCCTGACTGGATGGCATCTCTTTGATTAATCTCTTGATATTCTCATTCGGGGCGTAAAGCAGCGGAAGAAATCCTTAAAATACTCTCGTTTCCTTCGCTCCGTGTGACGGAAAGCCTCCAAGTTTAGCATTTCCCGCTTTGCCCCACGCGCGCACTCTTGTACATTTCCAGAAAATGCGCGCATTAGTACCAATTTATGAATCACATTTAATGCACTGGAGTGAGCTTGCTTCCTTAATAAGGGCGTATGATGCAGCCTGTTGTGAAGTGGACCAGGGCTGCGTGACAGTTTCCTGTAAAACAGATAAATCTAAAGCAGACAAACCTTAAATGACTCATTTGTTTGTAATTATAATTGCTGTGGAGTCATTAATTTGGAGAACAGATTTTTTTTTTTTTTTTTATTAAACGATGACACCATCTGTCAGTAAGACATTCATAACATGAATGAACATAAAGAAATGGTTTTATGAAAGTGTAGATAAACACACTTACAAACTAAATCCTAAATCTAATCTTAAGCTTAAACCAGAGATGATAAAGCGTCAAAATACTTCATTTCTGTGGCGTTTCCTTTTTTAACATGACCTTTACTAAACCAGGGTGGCCTCCTCTTCAGGTCTAAATCTCCTTTCCGAGAGTCCCGGCCAAAATGGCAACGCAACTGGGTCACGTGGACCGACACGGAGCCGATGCTCATCAAAGGAAAAGGGGTAAAGAAAGATTATAGAAATAGAAAAAGAGGAAAACAATAGGGGAGGAACAAGAACATAAAAACCTTAAAAGCCCGTTAAAACACAGCAGGATTTGGTCCTCATTAGTATAGAACTACGAGTAAAAGCAGTGGGTCCCCTCGCCCCCACCCATCAGAGAGCGTGACGTAAAGACGGCCGCTGACACTGGCACCGTTCCTGGCATTAGCACAGATAAATACCCAGACCAACCGCTGATCAAATGGAGCCGAGCAGCCATCCATACTGCACTTTATGGCTCTGAGTCATTATGCAATCATCGCTCAGCGCGCTCCGAACCCCAGACAGCATTAAGCCCTTGCATAATATACAGTAACATACAGTAGATAGACGCACGCACATGCAGACACGTGGCAACTTTAATCTCCCCATGATTTAATCTCTGCATTCAGCGCGGAGTACGTACAGCTGGATGCTCTGGTGAGCTGCTTCAAAGCCCCGGCTGCCTGCGGCTTCGGCACTTTGAGCCTTTGCATAATGTACAAGCAGTCATTTAAGATGAAAATCCACCTGAACACGACTTTAGCAGACTGCTGTTGTCAGATTAAAGCTTAATTTTCATTATTTCTACGTATTTGGACTGAAAGATCGCACTGTCTTCTTCGCGTTTCGAGAGAATGCTTCACTTCCCGAAGTTCCCGAAAAGCTTCCGCAATCTGCTGCCGCGTTTTAAAATTCGTGCTCGCGGTCTTCCTTTAAACCGCAGCAGGCTGTGTTGTGTCACCTGCCGGGACAAATGTTGCTCCTGCAATTCTGTGCAACTGGTGAACAAGGACGAATGTCTCCCGAAGCGAGAGGAGGCAAAAGAGCTGAGCTGAAATCTGGAAAAAAAAAAAAGGTGTGCAGACAAAACCAGGAGCTGCAAACTGAACGCCGAGTTCGAGGCAAATGTTGTAAACACTGACAAGTGATTTTCTGAGGCTACAGATGTTTTTCCTGGTTCAGGAGATTTGTGCACTGCAACGGTGAAAAGAAAAAAGAAGAAGGCAAAACATTAAAACTGTTGTCGCTGTCAAATGAAAGCAGCTCCCTCCAAAAAGGAAACTTCACAGGGTTTAGGAATTTTGTTTTCCAGGAGTCCAGGACATACAGTACACCAGCTGGCAGAAGCCTTTCATCCGAAGTGCCTGGCTGTCTTGTTTGCATCAGTTGAGAGCTCAACCCATGATAGCTGAAACGAAAAAAGTACTCGCTGAAAGCAAATGTCCCCCCCCCCCGGTTTAAGACGACCACGAGTCTACAAAGCCGGGCTCCGGTTCAGAAGAAGGGTCTCTCGGTGGCCTCGCTGATCAGAGTATCAGCTCTTGGTTTTCTGGGTTTGGGAGACAGATGTTCACTTGGACTTGACACTGAACGAACCGTCCAAGATGACAGGAATAGTACACGGGAGCTCAGCTCTGCAGGACCACTTTTCCCTTTAAATCTCCCACTAAGACCGAGAGCTTTCCCGGGGTTTCCCGCTCTCAACTCGGCTCCTGCACTCTGCGTTTAAGGGTTTTGCTGTTTTAAAACCGTTTTGACGTCTGTAAATCCCCCCTTTTTCCCTCGCTCAAACGCGCCTCATGTGAACCAAACCGACTCGATAATGACACCGACCCCCCCCCCAACCGACTGTGATCCGCGTCTGCCCCTTATTTCAGTTGTACCTGGGCGTGGTGCTGTCGGCCGTGGTCATCATCACCGGTTGTTTCTCCTACTTCCAAGAGGCCAAAAGCTCCCGAATTATGGACTCCTTCAAGAAAATGGTGCCACAGGTAAGCTGGTGTGCATTTCTTCTTTTGAGGGGGGTTGTTTGGTGTAGTCTCAGAGCTGTCTGAATCAATAAGCTGTCCCTCAAGTAGGGCTTACACACTCACTTGAGTGGAAACCTAATAAGCTTGCACAAAGGAAGAATAAATGTTTGAGCCAACTTCGGATTGTGAGTGTGTTTGCATAAAAACTCCCCTCGCGTTATCCACCTCTAGCACTTCGATTGCCTAATTCTTTAATCTATTTAGGCTGTTTTCACTCCCTCCTTGTCTCCTTTCTCCATACCTGTCTTTCCCCCCTCTTCTTCCTGCTCCTCTCTCCGTCATTCACACACCTCCACACCCTCTGGCGCTGTTTTTTCCCCTCTTCTCTCTCTTTTCCTCCGACTAAATCCTCTCTCTGTTCCCAAACTCTCTCTCTCTCTGTATCTCTCCCTTCTTCTCTTCCTCGTACTCCCTCTACCTCCTCGTCTCTCTCTCTCTCCCTCGCTTCCTTTTTGTCCATGCCAGCAAGCATTGGTGATCCGGGAGGGGGAGAAGATGCAAATCAATGCCGAGCTTGTGGTGCAGGGAGATCTGGTGGAGATCAAAGGGGGAGACCGCATCCCAGCTGACCTTCGAGTGATCTCCTCCAGCGGATGCAAGGTAGGGGAGGGGTGCTCGGCTCAGCCCTGGGGAGCCTGGAAGTGGGATTACAGTAGCTCATCCGACTTGCTGTTTACTCTCTTTTCCCCCCAATACTTTCCTTTTGATCACTTATCAATTTGTCCTAAGTTGGTGCGTTAGCATGCTAACAGATGCTAAGTAAAAGTGCAACAAAAGCTGGCGGGATAGCCACTAGATTTACAGGTGTTTGGTCCCATAAAACAAAGCATTTCACATTTACTATTCACTGTGAAGTAAAGGTGGCGACATTCGACCTGGAACCACACGCTGGCGTCATTAGAGGATGCATCCTCTGGGAACCATGAACGCCATGAACGCCTGTCAGAAATGTGCCAATCAGTCCTGTAGATTCAGGACTGCTTCCCTGGATCGCTTAAAGCTTTGACCCGCTGGTTGTGCGAGATGGAAATTCAGGGATTCGTCAAATTTCTCCGGAGACGTTGCATATTATTGCCAAATCTCATGGCGTATCCTCGCGCCAGCTGTTGTTGTACCGGTACAATCAGAAACACATGTACGGTCTAATGTGATTCAGCACAACAGCTCTGCCACGAGCCCAACTTTCACACAGCGCCTAACGTTTCTGTTTCCGTCAGAAAGCTGAGGATAGTAAAACTCTATGTTCATTATTAAGGTTGTAACAAATAGGTGTCAAACACATGGTCCACGGGCCAGAACAGGCCTACCAAAGGGTCCAATCTGGTCTGCTGAGCAAAGCGTGACTGAAAAGTCTGATTTTCCATTGAAATCCGACACTATTCCTATCATCACCTGTTTTTTAGAGACGTTATTGTTTTTTATTGGTTGTCATGCAGCAGCGGTTTAACGGGTCTGGCCCACTTAAGATTAAAAGCAACTGTAAGGGTTAACGCCTCTATCGTAGCGGTTGATTCTGATATTCTGCCCCCAGTCGTGCACGAAATACAGGGAACACCTCCAAATATAAAGGAGTCCAGTTAACGCCACGGCAGTCTACTTCCTGGATAATGAAGACGTGGTTGAATTGGTTCCTCTCCGATAGCGTCAGCCACAGCTGATCGTCATTACATCGGCGAGCTGTTTTCCTTCCACACTCCAAACCCGAAATGTCAACCTGAAGGTGGCACTGGAGGAATGTGTCAGTCACCACGGCCCGCTCGGCTCCGTCCTCCATATTTAAACAACCGGCTGCTTCTTCGGCATATCAAATCATCTGAAGGGTCCACTTTCCCCCAATTTATATTAAAAAAAAAACAAAAACTTTCCTGGACTCTCAGAAGGTCAGTTTCCTCTGAGTTAATTTCCTGAATGATATCAAGCTGTTGCTTTGTCTTTGAGGGATCAGTTTATACCAGATCGGTGCTGCAAAAGCCACGTCGAATGCACTGCAGAGCTGCTGTGTGACTCAGATATCCCATAATGCCTCAGTGATAGCCTTTTTTTTTTTGTTTATACCGTCTGTGTACTTACTTTAGCTGTGTTTCTTAGACGTATCACCCTCTGAGCCTCGTGTTTGAGTTCGTCCCAGTGGGTTTTGAAGCAGAGTAATAAGACTGCGGAGATCAGCAGCATAAATTTCTCCACCTATGGAAGAACGCGTGAAAAGTCACCAAGACCAGGAGATGGCTTTGACATGACAGGTGTTACATCAGTGCACTTGTTTCTGATAAGTGCTGCTTCTTTCATTTCCACCCTGTCAGCCTCAGCCCGCCACTCCTCCCCCTGTGCCAGTCCCTCAGTCTCGCTGGGTAACGCCGCTCTCTCTCTCTCTCCCCCCTCTCTCTCTCCCTCCGAAGGTGGACAACTCCTCGCTGACGGGAGAATCCGAGCCTCAGACGCGCTCCCCAGAGTTCACGCACGACAATCCTCTGGAGACCCGCAACATCTGCTTCTTTTCCACCAACTGTGTCGAGGGTCAGTAGGCCACATCTGGCCAAGATTGTCTCTCACCGTCTCCTCAATGTCTTTTTTTTTCTGTTTAAGCCATCTGGAGATCAACACAGTTTTGCATTATCTCTCAACCGTGAGCGTGTCTCAGTTCATCAGAACAGGCTTCCCGCCATCCTACAGTGCAGAGCGGAGTAACTGACTCCTGAATGCATAAAGATTATTAATGAGCGCCAACCAGTGGGGATTTTATCTGGTATTTCACTTGCTATCAATCATCACACACCGATGCATTGAGCATTTCAATGGGATTTTCTTATTAGAATCTACCACTTCATCAATATCTACATCTGAATTCTTATGTAGGATGTATATTAAGCGGACTCCCTAAGCTACAAAACATTCATTTAGGAAATAAATGATGTTAGATTTAAAGGCAGCATATTGTAGAAATTGATTATATCATTTAAAGATATGATAATAAGTGTCTTTATAAACACTGAGAGTACTGAAACTTTCACTCGGTGCAAAGCTGTGACTTTAGGGGAGCCATTGAGAGTTTGGTAAGGTTATGATGTCATAGGTCTACCTGTAATTGGGTCATCGGTGATTCAGTCCCTGCACGGGCTGCACGTCAAAGCGTCCCTGGGCAAAGACACTGAACGCCTCATCAGTCCGGATGGCCGTCCCATCAGTGTGTGAATGAGTGAACGAATGTTAGCTACGACCGCACGCTGCTGTTTACATAGCAATATGCAGTCTGTTGTAGTGTAAGCTGCTTGTAAGCACACTTCATTTAGCATTTACAAGTTCACCGTCACTGCGCTCGCAGCGCGGCCCACGCAAACCCACCGTGCACGCTTTGTTTTGAAAAATACGGTTTGATTGTGTTTTTCACGACAGTGTAAACAGACCAATGTCGAGTTAAAGACAGGACGTGTGGTTAGCATTTGTGTTTAAGAGCAACACGGCTCGCTCGCCATTTGGGCGCTCTTGACCGTTTCAGTGTTTCAGCTGCAAAGGTTAAACTAGCATAGCGCCTGAGCCGTACGAGAGCAGAGGCGTGCTGGCCTCAGCGAGCGGCACAACCTGCGAATGTAGCTCCGCATGTAAATTACGATCACTCAGAGCGTTTGCTGGTGAATAATGAACTGTTACCTCCACTCAGCACCAAAGTCTGACACAGACACGGAAAGAAGGGATGATCCAATCAACACCTTCCTCTCCCCGTTAACTCTACTACTGAAGTGTTTAACATACACATAAACCGTTCAGATATGAGTACACGTGTATTACAATTTAAAAACTTATGGGGCGTTTAGGGTTTAATTGCATCCTTTCCTGATATTAATAACTTGCAGCGCGTCTGCCAGCTCTTTCCTGAATCTGAATCAGTAATGAGCGCAGTGTGTAAAGGCTTTGTTTGGTCTGCTATCTCAAAGGACAAATTCTCACAAGTTACAAATAAAAAAAAAACATTTTCTTTCTTAACTCCGCCGGTGTCAAGCTTACAGTTTGGGTTTTATATTCCTTAGATTTCTGCTTTCATCCTAATGCGGTGGAAGATAAATTACATTACGTTCGCGGCGCGGGCGGCTTTAAAGTGACAGCGAGGCCACATTTCTTCCTCAGGTAAATCTCTAAACCGCAGATTTTGTTTTCAGCTGCTTTAATTGGACAAATTGCCCCCCGTTAAAAAACAGATTTCCGCGTCCGAGCGTCACATTTGTTGCGTTTCACTCGACTGGGGCTCCTTTCTCGCTCCCTCAGTCCGGCATCTGCTCGGTCCAGCCAGCCATCAATCACTGGCCAACACCTGTAATTCACCTCCATCCATCACCGCTCTTCATCCAGGCATCGCCGCCCTGATCGACCTCCCTTCCTGTTTACAAAACAGAGCGCTCAGCTGCTACAGTGTCTCGCAGACGGTTAACAGTCATTTGTCTCTTTAGATACAGTTTTGAGAAGCTCGTATTTAAAAATATATATAATATAACACAATTATTCATTATTCAACTGACGCTAACCGCCAGCCTCTGCTCCCTCTCAGGTACGGCCCGTGGCATCGTGATAGCCACCGGTGACCGAACAGTGATGGGTCGCATCGCCACGCTGGCGTCTGAGCTGAAAGTCCGGCGCACGCCCATCAGCATTGAGATCGAACATTTCATCCACTTGATCACGGGCGTGGCCGTCTTCCTGGGCGTGTCCTTCTTCATCCTGTCGCTCATCCTGGGCTACACCTGGCTGGAGGCCGTCATCTTCCTCATTGGCATCATCGTGGCGAACGTCCCCGAGGGGCTGCTGGCTACTGTCACTGTGAGTCGTGTGTGTGGGTGTGTTTCTCGATTTTGATGAGAGAGGCTCGTTTGAAGTATGTGCTGGTTTATTTTTTTTAAGAAGCAGATGAGTTTAAAAGCTTTTTAATTGCATTTGATGTCCTCGCGCACCCTTATTTTGCTTCTGCTGCAAGAAGACAGCGTGCACTTCGGTTTACAATCAGCAAGGTCCCCTTGTAGCAAGGACAGGTCACCGCACGCTTCTGGGAATAGTGAACACAGCCGCGGGGGGGGAAGTCATAAATTACTGCACCGCACCGGACCGCACTGCACACAAAGGTTACAGAGTGTTTGTGCTGGGAAGGGTAAGTTTAAACACACAGTATGTAAATCAAAACAGCAACAAAAGAGGCGGCCTGGTGCTGCTGCGAATTAGCGAGGGATCATGGGAGGTTTCCGCTCTCACCATCATTCACCGTCGCCTTCTCCCAGTTACGATTCCTTCAGTGTTTTTAGTGGGAGATCTCCTCCTCACCAAAACAAACAAACAAACAAACAAACTCATTGAAACAGATAAAAACACTGAGTAAAGCAGTTTCGATGTTCCTGGAGGGGCGGCGAGCCGGGGTGCTGCTAACGTTTGCTCAGCTTGTTTCTCTGATAACTTAAGATCCAGACGTCCGACGACAAAAAGCCTTCATCTGAGTTAAAAACAACCCGCGGCCGACACGAGGGGCACAGAAATGCATCTTTAAGCTAATTAACGACATCCGGCATATGATGACACCAGTGACAGGTGACCAATGGAAACTGATGGTTATAGATAGTTATCTTGAATGATTAAATTACAGATTTCTGTGGATTTGGACACAATTCAGCAAAAAACATGATAAAGATCTCGTCATTTTGAAACATTTTAATGCAGATATGTTAAAAATATCAAATATGTGGCATGTTATTACTGCAGAGACTATAAAATACCATATATCGTGCTCTTTGACTTCTAAATGAATGCTTTTCTCCGCCAGCTATCAGTATCTGCTGTTTGTTGCTGTGCAGGTGACTTTCAGTGGATTAATGAGCCCGTGTGCTGAGAGCAGCTGCCTGAGGCTGCTGGACAGGACGAGACTGAGCTCTGCAGCCCCGCAAAACAAAATAACGAGCTAAAAGAGGCTCAACAGCTCCCTGGAAGTAGGCAGGAAACGCAGAGCCGGGTGCTAATTCCCCATGACTCTGTTGTCTCAAGCAGCTGTCTCCTCATTACGCGCAGTAATTCGATCCATTGTTAACATAAAAATATTGATTAGTGCAGCTTTAAGCATGCCAGTCCTGGAGGCCTGATATTGTGCCTGCTGGCTCGCCGTCACGGCTTACTGGCACACATAAATGGAACGGAGCCATCATCAATGTTATTAGTTACACCTGTGCTTTCCCTAACTCTAATTTACCCTCAGCGTTGCGTTAGCTGTAGCTGTAATGATGCTACAGAACGCGGCAAAGCAGGTGATTTATTACCGACTGTTGAAGTAGCTCAGATGTCGAATGCATCGGACTTTTTTTTCTGCAACAATAAACAAAGTGCGAGCTGAGGTGGGTGCCAGCTGGCATTTGAAATGCCATCAGTCGACATTTCACTGGTCCCAGAAAATAAATTAACTTCCAGTGACTGGTTTCTTTAGTTGCTCTTGCTTTAAACACACCACCAGAGTCGCAGGGTGGAGATGTTCGTTCGTGTGTGTGTGTGTGTGTGTGTGTGTGTGTGTGTCTCTGTGCTGCGTTTGATGCCGTTTGAGTAATGTGGTCAGCTTGAATTAATGTGTGTCGATGTGCCTCTCACAACATATGGAATATGTCTATTCATTGCATTTTTATGTTGCTGTGCACCTGCTGTTAACCAGCCATCCAGATACACACACACACACACACACACACACACACACACACATTCGCAGATATGCACATTCGGTAACACACTCGTACGCTGTAAGGCACCTGGACCACGCATGGTTTCACATGCACAAACACTTGAACGCACCGGTGCGTACACATGCTCTCTCCCCCTTCGTCGACTAACAATCATCCATCCTCGCCTCTCCTCCCTCCCCCTCCCTCCCCCTCCTCACCTCCCGCCGTCCTCCCAGGTGTGCCTGACTCTCACTGCCAAGCGAATGGCCAAGAAGAACTGTCTGGTGAAGAACCTGGAGGCCGTGGAGACTCTGGGCTCCACCTCCACCATCTGCTCTGACAAGACGGGCACGCTGACCCAGAACCGCATGACCGTGGCCCACATGTGGTTCGACAACCAGATCCACGAGGCTGACACCACCGAGGACCAGACTGGTAAGACAGAGATAGCGACAGAGAGAAAGGGAGAGAGGGGGGGAGGAAAAGAGAGAGACTGTATTAAAGGGGAGACAGATAGAGAATGTGAGGGAATGCAGAGAGGGAGTGTGACCACCTGCCGAAATTCATCTGTCCAATATTCGCGCCGCCAACCAACACTGCTGTTCGCGCTACCGCTCGGATTAATTGAGCAGCGGTATGCAGTGGGCGGCACAACCCTGAGCTACAAACATATCTTTTTCCCAGAGTTCCAAGCACGGCTGCTGCTGCGGAACCAATCGGATTCCTGTCTCCTACCAAACAGCGACAAATCGAGCCAAATTTCAAAGAAGCTTTTAGCAGTAACCAAAAGGTTTGCAGGGAGAAGAAGAAGAGGAAGAAGGAAAACAGGTGTTCTTTGCATACCAATGAGTATTGAGTCAGATGATTGTGCAATCACACAATGAATAGCCAGCAGTGCAGACAAAGCCCGTGCAGCTGAGACGGTGCAAGCGCTGGAGAAAAACACAGTATATTCATTTTTCAGGAGAACAGGCTTTTTTTTTTTTTTTTTTTGCAGCTGCTGCAAGTTCCCGAGCCTTTTGCACCTCGCTTTGTCAAGTTCAACAACTCCAGCCACAGTTTGCCACTGTGTACTCTCCGTTGCACCATGCTATCATATTCTGTTTTTACAATAACAGTGACAGTGACCACTCAAGAGAGTCTGGGCTTAAAAATGAAAAATGAATGCGGGCGCCGGCGGCGGAGAGCGAGGGTCATTTTCGGTTCGATTTGGGCGGGAGGGGGGCGGAAATTTTGAGAAATTTTCGAACGGCTTTTATTTTTTGAGACGCTCTTGTTAAAAATGAATGTCATTTTTATGACGGGGGAATTGAAAAATCACTTCTGTCAGGGAAAAAAAAGCGATTGTTCAACTTAACTGACCTCTGATATTTAGCAACAATATCCAGTGCTACTCTGTGAACCGAGAGTTAAGTCGGTAGCATAAATACTGCATGAGCCTCACTTTAAAAAAGTCTAACCCAGCTCCCTCTGCTACTCTCTCAGGTTTGGGTTTTGACAAGAGCTCTGGTACTTGGATTGCTCTGTCTCGCGTGGCCAGCCTGTGCAACAGAGCTGATTTCAAAGCCGGACAGGAGAACCTCCCCATCGTGATGGTATGAAACCTCCACCGCACATACGCACGACAACAGCAGCTTTCCGAAGCTTTGCACTGATGCTCCCGTCTCATGAATCATCTCCACTCTCTAAAGCAGTGGGATATGACAGGTTTAGTTTAATCCAAGGACGTTATGAGCGGGCCTTTTTAGATTAGGATCAAATAATGCATGCACATTATTCATAAGAAGTGATTTTGCCCACATAGTTTGATGGTCGGGTGAAGTCATCTCAAAAACAGGCAGCGAGGAAAATGAAGTATTTGCAGAATTTACTTAAGTAAAGTGGCCATATTGCAATGCTAAAACGCTCCATTATAATAAAAGCTTTGAATGGAAATTGTCATAAAAAGGTGGATCTTCTGCTCTAAATCCTGCAGATCCCAACTTCTACAGGCACACACTGTGTTTGTGGCCACGGCGTCATATCGCTCATTCCTCCACTTCGGGTTAAAACCAAATCGAAAACATCGTTTCTGCACATGCACAGTTTACCCGCTTGCAACCAAAGCCTGCTCAAACATGATTGGTCGACACTGCTTGGACTACAGATGGAAACTACAGCGCTATAATCTTGTATTATTACAAACAGTAATGTAATGTTGCAGCAGGTGGAACTCATTCTAACTATTTCACATATCGTTTTGCAGTTTAATATATAAAATATCCTTATTTTTGTAAGTTTCTATTCATCGTCCTGATCTGAAAAGCAGCCAGAAACTAGCTGTCGTCATATGAATGCAGCTAAGCTAAAAGCTACGCTCTGGACCTATGAATTTAGTGGAGTACAGGTACAGAAAAGCAACAACAATATTATTTATTTAGTGCATATTTTATTTATAAATGTATTTTTTAATTCTGGGTTTTAATGATAATAATTAAGCAAGTAGCAAGACAGGAGAGGCATTAAGCAAGTCGGTGGCGTACTGGAGCAAAACTGCAGTATATAATATAACATGGGTATGCTTGAATAAAGTATTCGAGTACTCGAGTAAACGTACTTTGTATTCTCCTCTGTAGCCGACCAGTAGTCCCCCAACACGGCACCCGCGGCGAAAAAAACCATCCCGTAAAAATAATTTGTCGATACCACTTGACACAGGTGCACTGCACACACACACTTAACCTCCCTCCCGCACGTAAACACACACTCGCGGAGGATAATCCAACACACCCCTGGAAATAACTCCCCCACACTGATACACAAACACACACACTGCTGTGCAGGTAAGTCAATAATATCCCAGTGTTCTACCGACCACCGTCCTCCAACCTGTGCTACATTGACCCGAAGAAATTCTCAGTGTGGCTCTCGGCGACAGGGATTACAGCTCCTCGACTCCGGTGGGAGCGGACCCTGCCCCTGTAGCCTCTCTTGCTCCTCGAGGTGTCCGTGCTTCCTCCCTGCATTAAGTAACAGCCGTATCTCCTGACGGCACTCAAACACAGCAGCCAAGGCCCGGGCTCCACTACCATTACGAGAACAAGTCCCCATCTGCACCCGGAAAAACAGAGAAATGGAATTTCCTTGGTCTATTTATTCATTCATGAAAAGGCACAAACAAGGACAAATCTTGTGGAGCGCGTGTCCTTGTTTTCTGGCTGTTCATGAATGAATAAAGAGGAACAAAGAGAAATCTCTTGTATTGGTTCGGCCCCCATTGGTATATTGGGCGTCAGGTCAATCAGTTCAGCACGGATTTTAATAAATTGGCTCCAAGAGCGGGATGAATTGCTTTGCATGAATTCTTATTCGAGGGGGGATTTTACAGGTTATCAGAAGAGAATTTTCTCCTAAATGATTCGAGCAACTCTGTCACACAAGCTGAAGCAGATAAACCTGCGAAAACCAGGAGAACACATACCGAGCAGTGTGCATCCAAACGGGGGATAATTCAATTCTGAGCCTTGTAAAATGGGCCACCTTGTCATCTGTGTGTGCGTGTGTGTGTGTGTGTGTACGTGGTCAGATTCATGGACCTTCCCTTAAGTTATTAAGTTTTAATTCCTTCAGGCATGAATTTACTCGTTAGCTTCAACCGTAGCAACCACTTTGCTATTGATTTTGGCCAATGGGCAACAATGTATATTTCCTACATGATGTTAACTCTTCACATCCGGGTCCTTTTACATCCATACAATTCAAAAAATACTGTTAAGACACACTGCAAACGTCGCACCCGGCTGATTAATCGGTTATAAAAAATGAAAAAAGGTCAAATGAGATGTTTTAATCAATTAGATTTCTGCACCTGAACCGAAACAGAAGCCTAGGTTTCATTACTTTTACATTAAATTGTTATATAACTTTAAAAAAACAACATGGCCACATTGCACAAGTGCTGGTGATGCAGACGATGCTCTGCTACCTGCATCATTAATGAGAACCATAATGGAAGTAAGGAAAGTCCTCTCAGGGACTGCTTTAATCAGTTGGAAGCTGCCTTCCACCACAGTGTGATAAACACAGCCAGGGAGAAAGACAACACTCATTTCTCAATATGCATATGTGAGCGACTGTGCTAATGTGCGGCTGTGTGTGTTTTCCCCAGAGGGAGACAGCGGGGGACGCATCAGAGTCAGCTCTGTTGAAATGCATCGAGCTGTGCTGTGGGAGTGTTCGTGACATAAGAGCCAGAAACCCCAAAGTGGCAGAGATCCCCTTCAACTCCACCAACAAGTACCAGGTACGGGATTAATGTTGCATCATGGCTTTGAGCTGAAAGCGCCGCTGATGCAAGTCCACAATGAAACCCAGACAGGCCACGTGTAGTTTAAATCACAGCGGTCCTACATTTCATGCAAACGGGTAATTAATATTAAAGCGCTAATCTTATTTTATCATTCATCTTAAAGGAGAACTGCAGTGTTTTTTTGACCTGGACACAAATTTCACATGTTTTGTTTTGAAAATCATAACTTTTGAAGTTCTTCCAGAATCGACAGAGCTACAAGGTAGAATAAAGTGAAACTGCAAAGTGTGCATCAACAGAAAAGTGCTTGTTTTTACCAGCGACAGGAACAGATTGTTGTTAAAATCGTCCGTCAGCATCGTGAAACCTGCTCTTCTGTGAACTGATGCCAATAACTTCAGCTAATAGCGTTAGCGCCGGCCTGTCTGCAGCAGCTCTCTCCAGTCTTGAGCAGCATGTCTCTCTAAGAAGTTGTGCTTTGGTTCAGGATTTCCTCACTTAATCGGCTGCCAGCAGTCATCCCGGTTAAAATGCTCCCCGCAGACCTGATGGTCAGCAGTGACGTTGCACGGACGGGAGTGTTAGCATCCATTTGTAGCAACAGCTAGCCACAACCTCAGTGTGCCTTCATCCGGCCGAAGCGGCCTGTGAAAGCTGAGCTGTGCACGATGTTTTGTTGCCACAGTTCAAAACTGTGCAGCTCTGAACGCTAAGCTACATTCCCTGTCCTCCAACGCAACAAACGCCTCACAGCGCTCCTGTCTCCAGCTCTCACTCAGCGTAGATTGATGGGGTGCCGTTGCCCTATATTTTACATCGCATGCTGTTTCCTGGCTGACGGCTCGTTTCAAAACTGGACCAGTTTCAAAAAAACGTGGTCCCCAGTCGTTATTTGGACACCAAAACAGGTGAAAATAGAGTCCAGAATGAAAAATACTGACATTTTGTATTAAATGCATGTCTTTACATCAACATTCTGGTGTTTTAAGGGCTGCATCTTCAAGCCTTTCTAAACATGCGTTGAGGGGATCATGCATATTCATTTCTAACCTTTTTCCATCTGGGGAAGGTGCAGCCTGAACACGTGTGGTCTTTTACAACAACACCCTGCTTTACATTCACACCGTTGAGCACATTTATATACTTGGAGGCCGCCCAGCAAACGGGCCACAGACACGGCACTGTTAGCCGCAGAGAGGCTGTTGCTGTGCTGCGATGTGTGTTATTTTTGATAGAGGGATAAACGCGGAGTTAAACAGGTTCGTTTTGGCTGCTCAGAGGATGCTCTCGCGCTGGGCGAGAGGGTCAGCGAGGTTTGGTTGTGGTTAGGCGAGAAGAGCTCGTGGTGCTTGATGCTCGGGATGTAAATAATTTGCAAATAAACCTGGCTGAGCAGAAGAAGCTCGGCGTGATGATGACCAGAATTTGCAGAAATGCAATCTGCTGTATCAAAAACGATAACAACAACGGCTAAAGCGTGATTCTCTCAGTACAACAGGCACAACAGGAAGAGGTCCAAGGCTGCGCGCTTTGTTGCATCAAGCAGGAGTCGACAGCAACATCGACAGAAATTAAAAGTTGATATTAAACTATGAAAAACTCATCGCGCTGAGCTTTAGCACCTTGCGCAAGGGCAACATACCAATTAACGGCGGCGGGAATGTTTCCGTCTTCCACACCCAGTCTTTCCCGGCACCCGTCTGGAGATTTGAACCGGCGTATGAATAACACAACAGCGATGGCGGAGCAAACAAAGGACTTCCTGCGTGTATTTTGTGCACCTGTTCCCTGACTTAAAATAGGAACGTCTGTGTTGAGGGAGGAGGGGGGCGTTGGGGGAAAAAAAAAGCAATTTTGCTCTGGTTTTCTGAGATTAGATATGCTGTGACTCAGATACAAATTACCTGGGGTAGTGTGCGTGAGTGTGTGTGTGCTTGTACGCCGTGTGTGTGTGGGAATGGGTAGTGCAAGGTGTAACAGCACAGGAATACATTTGAGAGCGTGAATGAATGTTCCTTCAACACGGGGAATACATACGACTTACAATGCGCACTCGGTCATATCGGCGTTGACAAGACTTTTTTATTTCAAACCACTGGAAAAAAATAAAAAAGTAAAACCTCAACAAAAAAAAAAAAAAAAAAAAAAAAAGGAAAGAACGTTTTCTGGCACCAACGTGTCGTTCTTTGCTGAGCATTACCGAGGAGCGTGTCTGCGACCGGCAGTTGTTTCAAATTAAATCCTTTCGTGTTACGTCCTCACCACTCTTCCTCTGTCCTCCTCCCCACTCTTCCTCTGTCCTCCTCCCCTTTCGCCAAAGCTCTCCGTCCATGAAGTGGAGGACAATCCCTCCGGTCATATTCTGGTCATGAAGGGAGCGCCAGAGAGAATCTTGGACAGGTTGGTAAATCAATAACAGATCGATTATATGTCTGACAAATAGTTTTTCCCCTGTTTTTCATTTACCTACTCCTCCTCTTCCAGGGATGCAGTGAAAACTCTCTTTAAATATATTCTATATTTCATTTTTTATAGCCAACAAATCCTCTGAAAAGACTAAAACCAGCTTTAAATTGAGTCTTTGTGTATCAAACCAATTAAAAACATAATATAAATACATAAAAACCCATTCAGACTGCATAGAAAATGTAAAACACATCACTGGAGCATATTGTCGCACTGTCTCCATGTTCATTTAACACCATGCACGTGGCAACTGTAGTTGATTCTGAGTCAGTGCCACACACAGGACACCATCCTGCTACCGTAATCACCCACTGTAGCACCAAATGTTGTATTAATCCACAAATGGGGGGACGTTTGCTGAGAACCACAGAGTCCAGCTGCTTTGGAAAATGACTGGCCCTTTTTAAAAAACCATTCCAGCTAGATATTTTTGACCTGATATGGTCAGGAACTAATGGGCTTGCTGCTGAGAGCCGCAGACAGAGTAGAGAAATCCGAAAGTACGAGGAGACACGCTCACACGTTGCTGGGTTTTGGTCCTTTCAGAGGATTTGTTGAAAATGAGACAAAATTAGATTAACACCAGTCTTTGTTATTTCACATCGGTGGCACCGGAGGAGAGGCTGAGGTGCTGAAGTGTTTTCAAACCAAGACACTCCTGTGCTCAAATTAAACACCATCTTGCTTAACTTCCAGCATTTTATCGCAATAAGTGTCACGTTTCACCGACGCTGATCCAAAGCTTCGCTCACGGTCGGATCGAATACTCCTCCTCTGCGCCCACTGAGTGTGACCTCTGCAAAAATGAACTTTAATTAAATTAAATTATTCGTGTTTAGGTTGTTGTTTTGCAGCAGTTCGTTGACACAGTCTCTCCACATGTAGATATGACATAATTAATAATAGAAAGTGTTATTAATCAACGTTTTACAGGTGCAGTACCATTATGATCCACGGCCAGGAGCAGCGGCTTGATGAGAACTGGCGAGAATCTTTCCAGAACGCCTACATGGAGCTGGGAGGACTGGGAGAGAGAGTGCTTGGTATGTTGTTTTTCATGTCAGCAGCTATTATTAGCCTGTTTGGGAGTAGTTAGGAGTCGGACACAGCTGTCCCCTTTTCATCATGTCCTTGGTAAGCGGAGTAGTTGATCCGATAAGAGTGCAGATTCCTTAGCTTGCAGCGGTGCATTGAAAGACGAAGAAGGCGCTGCAGTTTGACTGGAGCTGCACAAAACGTGAGGGATGAGGGGGCTCCCACTGGTGTGAATACAGTTTGTAATATTGCCTGGATTATGACGGACCGGTGATTTCATTCAGGTCAACCTCGAAACTCAAACTGTATTATAATTTGTACATGAAATAATATTTTTGCGAGGCACATTTTGGGGTTAAAGAAAAAAAAAAAAAAATCATTACCCTGAAGTTCAACTTTCAATATCTGTGAAGTGTTTAGCATCCAGACTCTGTAAATGTCATCGTTTTGACAAGCAAAGGAGGGGGGGCGAAGAAAAGTTGCCTGGCATCTTTTAAAAAGTGCCATAGGAAATAATTATGTGCTATCATCATTTTGTTAGAGTAGGTGTCACTTTTCTCTTTTTTCTGCAAAACACTGAAATGTGGAATGGTGCCATTTTTGGAGTGAGGCTCCTGAAATCATGTAAATTATTAAATCTCAGTTATGCCTTTGGGTGGTGCTGCTGATGGGTTGGGTGTTTCGTGACAAAGAGAGGTTTCTCCACTTCTTCTTCTTCTTTTTTTTTTTCGCAAGCTGAGTCTGGTTTCTCATCCCAGGCAGTTTGTTTGCTCTGTAGGGCTTCAAGAGATACATATTTCAGGGGGCCGCGGATCATTAATTAATAACGGTATCGGATTCAATTTGCGCTTCAGACCTGCAACCTCCTGAAATCTGCATTTAAAATTAAAAGTGATTTGTATGCACACTGCAAGGTAAAGGATCATCGCTGCCAGAGGACAATATATTTTGTGAGAGAGCCTCAGGACCTCTTTCATATTAACATCTCTTTGTAGTGTTTCGCTTTAAGTAGCTACAGCAAAATACATTAGAGCACGCTTTATTGTTTACTGGGTGTTTTTAAACCTGCAGTGGGTCATGGGAAGTTGTCTGCTTTTTAAAGTGGCAGATGAACGATGTCAAAGCGTCAGAACAACGGGGCTTTTCGTCTTGTCTTCGGCGGCTGCAGTACACTCTGAGATGTCATTTCAGTCACTTATGAGCGATCACCTCGCTGATCCAACCCCTCCTCTCTTGCAGGCTTCTGCCACTTGAATCTGTCTTCATCCCAGTTCCCTCGAGGATTCACCTTTGACTGCGACGACACGAACTTCCCCACCGAGCAGCTCTGCTTCCTGGGTCTCATCTCCATGATTGATCCGCCGCGTGCCGCTGTGCCCGACGCAGTGGGTAAATGCCGCTCTGCCGGTATCAAGGTAATTGGTTCCACCGATTCAGCCTTCATTGTAGTTCCTGAAATGCCTCAACTGAGGCTTCGATTATTATCTGGCTTTTTGGAGGAGGGATTTGCACGTCAAATGTCTGTTCAAATCACAAAATGGAGTCCAAACGACAACTGATCACTCCCAGGGGGCCCTGACAGGTGATAGATCGATGGATAAATGAAGCTCTATTACTCAGGGGAAGCTCCTGATAACATTTTCAGTGCAATCACTCCAAAAAAGGCACTAAAGTGACAGAGTTTTGATGTTTGTTCAGAGGCTGTGTATTCATCTCTCTCAGGTACGGCTGTTTTCGGAAATTAGAAACTCTGGAGAGCAGCAAAAAAAAAAAAAAAAAAAATAAAAATGCACAATTTTGTTTTCTGATGTGAAAATGACAAAAAAGGGGAAAATGACAGGCAGTAATGGGCGAAGCCAGTGTATTCCCACGTCAGTTCTTAGAAAAAGGGTTGCTGTTTTTATAAAAAATGCAGATTCAGTACATTTATTACAAATTTTCATTAAACGTTAATCAAGTGCAAATACACACGGAGCAGATGTTTTGCCAGAGAAGCAATAAGCCGGGCTGCGGGAAGGTTAAACAACTTCCACCAGTGATAAAATTGGATAATGAGTCGCTCTCATTTCGGGGGGTAATATTACAAATATGGGGAAGGGATTTCGCGCGTTTAATTTCAGGTGGAGTGCTTTGGCTTTCAGGCTGCCGTTTGATAATGACATTTTGAAAGACATACTGTAATTGGCTTAAAGAATAATGTGGAAGCAGGAAAAAAAGAGATAATGTTATAGTTTGACAGGTTCAAGCAAAAAAAAGGGGGGGGGGTTTACAAAAACTGATGAAACGACGAATAAACTGTTATTATCACGAGGAGTAAGTTTGAGTTGGTATTATATCGGCTCGGTTTTGATTGGAGCTTTTTGCTATTTGCTCTAAATTGTCTCCCTCGCCCTGACAAAGATCTGCCTGGGACTGGAGCGTCGTCTGTTTAAACAGCTCGGCAGGATTGACTCTTTTCATCGAGAGCTTTGCACATACATGTTTCTATCTTTACACCCCTCCCGTAAGACTGAAGCATCATACTTTAGGTTTTAGAAAGCTGTTAAGAAGCCAAACACTCATATATTCTCTCTTCTCTCTATATATTCCAATCATTAATGAGCTAACTCAAAACTAAAGGTCGGCATGATTGTTAGCCGTTTATTCTATGCAGACGACGTGATTCTGCAAGCTGGATCGAAACATGCTGCTGCAGAGCAACGCGCATTGAATCGTGCGCTGCGGCTGTTTTGTCTGATTGAGCTGGAAGAGCACCGTTTTACACATGTACACGCGCACACTCGCGCAAATCTGGTGTAGTTCCCCGTGGCTGGAGCCCAGGGAGGAAACCGGAGCGAACGTCTCTGTTGCTTTAATTACTTTTTAACGGATGAAGCGCTAACGCCTCAGTGCGTCGTGCATCCTCAGTCCAAAGGCTTTAGAGTAATATATAGTGCTCTATCTTTATTGCACCCTCACTCAGCCTGTGTCTTGCCGTAGAATATGATGGCGTTGGGGATTTACTCCATATGGCTCTTTATTACTTATATATATAAAAAAAAGAGCTGCTACCATCGTTTTTATTTCTCATATTTGGATGATTACGAAAAAGAAATGTACAATATGTGTCAGAAAAGCTCCTTCAGGACAAGAAGCAGCATATCAGTCACACTAAAGCTAAACAATGAACGCTGGTGTAACTGCAGAGGGGAAATGAAAACAGGCCGCCTGACACCAGTCACATGACATTGCTCACCTGCTGCAGGATCCATTCAGACAACGTCTGTCTGTTTTGCATATAAACACACAAAGTATGATGTTTTTTAGTATAACCTCAGATTCAAACCCTTAACCCTTGATAGCACCATTTTCCAGTTTAACTACACAGCACATCTGGATGACTTATAGACCCCAAAGGCCCATACTACAACATAGCTCAAGCAAGCTGTGACACATGACGCACATACGAGATACAGTGGGCTTTAATGTGATAACGCTCTGATTTACGGGACCCTCCGTCTGCGGTCAGGTGATCATGGTTACAGGGGACCACCCAATCACAGCCAAGGCCATCGCTAAAGGCGTGGGCATCATCTCTGAGGGCAATGAGACGGTTGAGGACATCGCTGAGAGACTGAACATCCCTCTGAGCCAAGTTAACCCCAGGTGTGTGATTGTGAGAGTGTGTATGTGTGCACGCGCGCGCCTGTGTGTGTGTGTGTGTGTGTGTGCACGCGCGCGCCTGTGTGTGTGTGTGTGTGTGTGTGTCAGCAGAGGTTTAGGCAGTGCACCCAAGCGTCTAGGAGTAACTTCTTGTGTGACTGTTGGTGCGTGAGCGTGTGGGCGGTGATGTGCCTGCAGGATGTGTGTGCATGCAAGCTGATGTGTGCTAATAGAGCCAAATTTTGGTAAACTGGTTATTTGAGAAGATCAAGACAACCCTCGTATCTGTCTGTGTATGAATAAGTTGTATTTTATTATAGGAAAACTAATAAATATAACAACAGTAAAATCAGAAGAAAGTCAGAAAGACAATATTTTACAGCAAAACATCAATACAACACATTAATTAAATGCTTTAAAGGTTCTGGATTGTATTACCTTTAGCCAGAGCTAAGCTAGCCGTTTCCCTCATTTCTAAACTTAATGCTAAGCTAAGCTAACCCGCTGCTAGCTCCAGTTTCGTTCTGAACCGACAGGTGTGAGAGAGAATATTGATCTTCTCCTCCGGCTCTGCAAATAAGCGTTTCTCCCCCAAAATGTCAAATTTCTCCTTTTAAGACAGAAAGCGTGAAAAAGAGCATGTTCTCTGCCCGCGGAGCGTGTGTGTGTGTCTGTGTGTGTGTGTGTGTGTGTGTGTGTGTGTGTGTTTGCGTGTGAGAAAGAGACGGAAAGACAAACTTGAGGAGAAAGCAAGAAAATGTCAATGCTTCCCTTTGCATAATTGCCTCTGGTATCACTGACTTCTTACTGTGTGTGTGTGTGTGTGTGTGTGTGTGTGTGTGTGTGTGTGTGTGTGTGTGTTGTTTCCCAGGGATGCCAAGGCTTGTGTGGTGCACGGCTCGGACCTAAAGGAGATGAGCTCTGAGTACCTGGACGACCTGCTGAGGAACCACACTGAGATAGTGTTCGCTCGCACCTCTCCTCAGCAGAAGCTCATCATAGTGGAGGGCTGCCAGAGACAGGTCAATGGACGTGTGTGTGTGTGTGTGTGTGTGTGTGTGTTTGTTTGTGTGTGTGTGTTTGGGCCTTTTTTTTTGAGAGCGCCCAGCTGAATGGTGATGTTTGCGCGTGGCTGAAGGTAAGCATGTGCGTGTTTGCGATAAGGTCTGGATGAAAGCTTGAATGTGAAACTCTAAAGTGTGGCAGTACGGCTGAATACGGGCGCGCGCGTGTGCGCGCATGTGTTTGCGTGTGTGTCCTTGCCATTTGAGGTTGAATACAGTTTACCCTGTGTCTGTGTGTGTGTGTGTGTGTGTGACTTCTTATGTGTGTGTTTGAGCCATTTGTAAGTGCAGGTGGTTGAATGGATGAATACAGGCTTTTGTGCATGTGCGTGCGTGTGTGTGTGTGTGTGTGTGTGTGTGTGTGTGTGTGTGTGTGTGTGTGTGTGTGCGCCATGCTTTGGAGGTCCATTTGTGAGTATATGGTTGAATCCAAGTGTGTATCTGTAAAAGATTGTATATGATTAACCCTACAGTATAAACAACCCTTTATATATATATATACGGTATATATATGTACACACACACACACACACACACACACATATATATAATGCATATGCTCAGCATCTATGTGTGATATGAAGTGTGTATTCACTTGCACACGTCCCCATATATTGAGGTCATGCTACAATTCACCCTGACTCACTCGCTCTCACTCCGTGTGACTGAATGATTGCAACTCAGTCCCATTTTTCATTTAATCTCCCCAGAGCTGCTTTGAAAAGACATTATTAAGACAGAAGGGGAGGGGGAAACGAGAGGGAAGTGGAGAGAGAAAAGCTTTAAATCACGGTACTTATCTTTCCCTTCTTGACACTTTTTTGTTCGTCGGGCCTTGCGGGTGCAGGGGGCGATCGTGGCGGTGACAGGCGACGGCGTGAACGACTCCCCGGCCCTGAAGAAAGCCGACATCGGCGTTGCCATGGGGATCGCCGGCTCTGATGTGTCCAAGCAGGCGGCTGACATGATCCTGCTGGACGACAACTTCGCCTCCATCGTCACGGGAGTAGAGGAGGGTGAGTGTGCGGGACTGAGAGAGAGGAGGAGAGATGAGGAGAGAGGAGCTGGAAACAGAAACAAAGACACGAGATAACTTTGAAAAGTCAGCCGGCTCCTTTTCTCATGAAGCTGCAGAGACTGGGGGATTGTTTTTTAATTAACACCTGAACATTTAAAACGTGATACACGCGTCGGTGTTTAACAGAGATGCAGACCTGACGCTTGTGACTTGAGTCAGGCTTCAGTGTCAAATATTAGATTGTGATGTGCCGACGAAGCAGTTTTTTTTAACTCAGCGAGTGTGGAAAGTTCATTTGAACATGATGAAGCCTTTAACATCAGACAGAGACAGAAGTAAAACGGTATCACGGCAGCACGGAAGCAATAATTCGACCAACGTCCGCTCACGTGTACCCGAATTAACGTCTAAGACGAGCTGTTTCTGCTCTGTGCGTTTCCCTTTGCTGCAGGTCGCCTCATCTTCGACAACTTGAAGAAGTCCATCGCGTACACGCTGACCAGCAACATCCCCGAGATCTCGCCCTTCCTGCTCTTCATCATCGCCAGCGTTCCTCTTCCTCTGGGAACCGTCACCATCCTCTGCATCGACCTGGGCACCGACATGGTGAGTGGCGGGGAAAATGAACTCTCATTGTTCGGCCTCTCGGCCCCTTTGTGGATGTGCCAACGTTAGTTTTTCCTCAATTATCACAATCAATATCAATAGTTTTGACTGAGTTTCTGAAGAATGACCACTTAATAGATGTATAGACCGCTGCCACTGCTGCTGCATTGTGTTTTAAGTGGGTGATGTATTACACCTCTGGACTTTTAGACGCCGACTTTCCAGTGTTTGTATTTTAAAAATGTAGTTTCTTAGGACGTTTTCACATTCAGCTGACAAGACGTCGACAGCAAACCACATGGTTTTGGATTCGTCTTGTTTATATTCTAAACCGCTCTTAATGCTCAAAGCTAATACCCAGCTAATTTAGTCATTCTTCCAAATGAGGGGATGCTAATTGTTAGCATGCCGCACAGCTACGGGCGAGCTAAAGGTGACCTAAAGGAAACTGGCGTTAATACAGCAAATCACATGGTTTTGGATTCATCTTATTCATTTGTTTATATTTCTAAACCGCTCTTAATGCTCAAAGCTAATACCCGGCTAATTTTAGTCATTCTTCCAAATGAGGGGATGCTAATTGTTAGCATGCCGCACAGCTACGGGCGAGCTAAAGGTGACCTAAAGGAAACTGGCAATAATACAGCAAATCACATGGTTTTGGATTCGTCTTATTCATTTGTTTATATTTCTAAACCGCTCTTAATGCTCAAAGCTAATACCCGGCTAATTTTAGTCATTCTTCCAAATGAGGGGATGCTGATTGTTAGCATGCCGCACAGCTACGGGCGAGCTAAAGGTGACCTAAAGGAAACCGGCGTTGATACTTGTGTCAAACGTGACCGCCTGAAGGTAAAAAAAAAGAACAAAACTCTGGTTTAATTTGTTCTTACTGTTGGTGGGAGAAATTCGCTCTTGGCTGACTGCCGACGTCCATTTGTTCAAGCAGAACAAAGACCGTGTGACACTCACATACAGATTTACATTTCACAGCTCTGCCATTTCCAGATGCCAGTCTCTCCATTGTATTTCCAGCAGCAACAAAAAGAGTTGCTGGCACGCTGCTCGCCTGAGGGGCGTAATCCATCATTGCAAAAGAAAGGAAGCACAGGATGAATATATTCAAAAGGACTTGTTCACTTGTGTTCATTATTTTAACTTTAATTTTTCTTGCTCTCAGCCGCCACATTGTAGCATGCAGCTGAAACTGGTTCTTCTACATCCCAGTGAGCTAAAACGTCTCAAGAAATGAGGTCCAGTCACTACAATGGCCCCGTATTCGACTGCCAAGGCTTATTTTGAGTCTGAAACAGGTTAAAAATAAAGAGTTGCGGCTTGCCAACATTGTTAAGAAAGCAGTTCTACTCATTCTACTCAGGTGACATCAAAGATGAACTTCTTTGGTTTTTCTAGCAGCGGGACAGATTTGTTCATGTTGTTCTTGTTGACAAATATTTACTTAACTGCCTGAGATCACAGCGATAGTGCCTCCTTTATTGGCTGGCTTTCTCTTTAAAGATGCGGTGATTGAAGCTTAAAAGCACCTAATTTGTGCACCTGCTTTGCATATAAAACCCCTTCCCTTCAAAGTAACATGTCTGCATGTGTTTAATAACCGCTGGTGGAGAGAACAGCTGGATGTCTGCTTTGAAGAACGGGACCCGAAAAATGAAAATATTTAAATATTCAATAAAGTACCTGAAAAGTGTTTATAGTACAGTACGCAAGTAAAACTACAAAACTACAATTTCCCATGTCTGCTGGTGAGGTTGTTAACAGCTTGTTAACAGCTTAGTTCAACTCCAGGCAACAGGCTCCAGGGCTCTGCTGAGATTTAGCAGTGACAAGCAGCACTTGGAGTCTGCTATGATTATTTTTAGCAAGCACTGCCATGTGGAAAAGGATGGCTGCAAAAGATGTTTATCAAAGCGAGATGTGGCACACTTAAGGATGCTCCGAGACTGAAATTTGGGAGTTGTGCACGCACTTTTAGAGGTGCACCTAAAATAAATAAAAAATAATAAAATAAAATATCAATGCCTGGCTGGCAGAGTCGCTTCCTTTCCCTTCTTCTCGTCTTTGTTGGCTGCTGTGGGTCAGGGGAGTGTAACGCCAAAACAAACTGGATTTGTAGACCGTAGAGCTTGTGTTCAGTCTCACACAGTGCTAAGTCCCCACCTCAAATCCCACCTAAGTCACAGAGATATCCTGCCCTAAGTCACACATATTGCTCTGTTGCTTACCTGGTAAAACCAGCCAATATAACATCTTTATTACAGAGACCTTTCTACCTTCCCATTTTATGAGTGTCTTGAAATTCACTATCAGTCTCTCTCCTCTTGTCTCCTCTCCCCGCCTCTCTCTTTGTCACTGCCTCCTTTTCCCTCCCTCCTTGCCCTTTTTCCTGTCTTTTCCACCTTCTGCGTGGTGATTGAATGCTGAATCACATTAATAGTGATACGTCTAGGCTACCCTGTGTCTGCCGCTGTCATCACGCCTTTGTACTGTTGCCACGAAGACGAATTCCTGCACATTTATTGCCGCGGCTGCGTGAAGTGAGCTAATCCTGCACTGTCCTCCCACTTCCCTCCAGGTTCCCGCGATCTCACTGGCCTATGAGACGGCTGAGAGCGACATCATGAAACGCCAACCCAGAAATCCCAAATCAGACAAGCTGGTCAATGAGCGTCTCATCAGCATGGCCTATGGACAGATAGGTTTGTCCTCCAGTGCATCGCCTCCTCTTGGCGCCGCAGCTCTTAAACCCGAATCGTTGTGACAGGCCTCTCGTAGTGAAGTTACGGCTACAATAAACATCACAGGCATGAAAAGATTAAATATTGACATTTATCAGAAGCTCTGGCTTCTTTTACCGCCTTTGTAAATGTTTAGGTACATACAGTTAAGGAAAATAGAGGCGGCGGTGAGCAGACAGTCATAAGCGAGACCCGCAGTTTCCTTCTAATTGTTGTGACATTTACAGCAAATTGAGAGTGGAGAGTGCAGCTATTTCCTACTTAATCTTGGTCATGTTTCACTGGTTGGAGCCTCTCTTGAATGCATGCTTTTTATCTCTGGTTTTATATGGTGTGGGAATAGTGAAAATCAAAGGCTGGCCCAATTTCATAGGCTGTTAAATAGGTCAAAATATGACAGGGCTTCATTGGATGACAATTTAAAGCCAAACATGCCTCAAAACAGCCGGCATCTCACATCAGCTCCCATAATTCTTCCGAGATGAGCGCCACTGGGGCAAAACTTTTGCAGGTCACATCAAATCACATTTACAAGGCGCTGTTTTGACATTACAGCTTGAAGTCCTGAAGCACCTGCGCTGAGCGCCGAACCGATGATGTAGAATGACAAACAATGAACGGCGGCGGCGGTGGGGGAAACTTTATAAGCAAACAGCAGTGAGGAGAGGTTGAAGCAGCGGCATCCAGACAACGGATCCAACCAGATTCCCCAGCATTGAGAAAATGATGTTGACGTCTGTCGGCAGAAACGCTGACCCCGGTGTCAGGTTTTAATTTAGCAACGTGGTGAATGAGAATGATTGATAAGCGTCGCCGCATTCCTCTATCAGTGCTTGTGCAGGTTCGGTGTGTGTGAAGACTTTAAGCTCTAAACTAAGACGTCCATCACGCTGAAAACGTTACGCCCACTCTGACAAAACAAATTTTCCAACATGAAATTAAAACTCACTATCGGCTATTATTGCAGTCCTCAGCTGTCTGGAGCCATCTACTTACAAAACAGCATTGTGGAGGACAGAGGGAGGCAGATATAATCACCGCCGCTGCTTTTGAAAAACGGTATTAAGAGAAAAACACCAGGTGTACCAAGACTTGCACGCAAGTCGATTTATTTGTCATATTTACGTCTAATTCCTGTAAATAAGTAACACAAAAACACTGGACCATTGGTATTATTAGTGCTGCTGCGCTATGAAAATAGCTTTTGTCTGAAGACATCCATTTTCTATAAATCCCATCATTTTCCTGCTTATTCCGTAAAAAGCAAAACAAAGCCAAACATTGGCCCAATTGCTACGCGGCGCTGTGGCACAACGGATGAGTAAAAACCCAGTCCAGCGGGCGCACGATTTACATAACGGTTTTGTTCCCGGCGCTTTATCCGCACAAATCAGACTAAGAACCAAAAATGATTAAAATAGCTGACCTTTGCATCCGTTTCCTCTGTAATTAACACCAAATTACAGAGTTATTTGGAGTAAATTTGCTGGAAAATTGGTATGCAGTTGCCGACCAATAAAAGTAAAGTGTTACCTTGGCACCTAAAATAATGTATCGGTAACTCTTGCTGCCAGAAGAACAGGAGATGTTTTGGTAATGAGCCACGTTTGTTGTCGTTTTCCAGGGATGATCCAGGCCCTCGGTGGCTTTTTCACCTACTTTGTGATTTTGGCCGAGAACGGCTTCCTCCCATACGACCTGTTTGGCGTCCGCATCGACTGGGACGACCGCAATTTGAACGACCTGGAGGACAGCTACGGGCAGCAGTGGGTAAGGAGAGGTCACATGGAGAAGCCAGCGAACGCTTCGAATGTTCCCTCACTCGTGCACGAATAGATGTAACGGCTGTTTCCACCCGGCAGAGCTACGAGCAGAGGAAGATCATTGAATTCACCTGCCACACCAGCTTCTTCGTCAGCATCGTGGTGGTCCAGTGGGCCGACCTCATCATCTGCAAGACCAGGAGGAACTCCCTCCTCCAGCAGGGCATGAAGTAAGTCGATTCAGTCATTTTGAAGCTTTTCATCGTCTTGATCAGTTCGACCAATGATTGATGAAACCTTTTCCTTTCGCTGATGCACTCTGATGCCGATCCCTGCTCAACAGGAACCGGATCCTGATCTTCGGTCTGTTTGTTGAGACTGCCCTGGCTGCCTTCCTCTCCTACTGCCCTGGAATGGACGTTGCCTTGCGCATGTACCCCCTGAAGTACGCTCTGCATATGCATATCTCCACCGAACCGAAAAATAACCTCTTAAAGACCTAATAGGCTGCCATTAGCCTGTCACTCCCGACTTTAAATGAAGTCTGTGATCTTCTTAAACACCACGTTGTTATCCTTAATATTCAAAAATGGCTGCAATGAATTTAACAATTTGCACTTTGCCTTTGACTCACTGCCACTCTATCCACCACCACCCGCCCCTCCTGCCCTGTTATGCTCTCTTTCTCTCCCTCTCAGGATCCTGTGGTGGTTCTGCGCTTTCCCATACAGTCTTCTCATCTTCGTTTATGATGAGGTCCGTAAATATATTCTGAGGATTAGCCCCGGAGGTAAGCAGTTACTAAGAGAAACCGAGATTAAAAGGTTTCAACCTTCTTTGTCTTGTTAATAAGATGAAAGAGAAAAAAAATTGGCAAGTGATGGTTTAGTGATTGACACCCTCTATCTCCAAAGCCACATGTACCATTTTCCATCAAGACCTTTTCTCCCCCATCCTCTGCACCTCTCTCAGCTTTCCTACTGTACACACACCCTAAAAGCGAAGACTGTCCACTCCTTTAAGGACACGCTGATTGACAAAGCAGCCACAGCTCTGCTCTGCTGATCTGACCTGAAGGATCTCAGCAAGCGTTTGACAGGTGGTGACACGCGCGAGCTCAAGTTCAATGTCAAACCAAACAGGCACCAAAAAAAAAAAAAAATCATATAAAAACAACTTTGAACTGTTTAGAACTGAGATTTAAAAAAGGAAAGTACAGGTACCAATTTTACAAAACAATGCTGCTAGCAATTATAGACGATTACTGATGACAAAGGATGTAAGCTTTGGTTTTTTGTGTAATTTCGAAAATGTGGGTTTAAAAACGGGCGTTCTCCACACAGGTGCCAGCTGTCATATTGAAAAATGTCATTTTAGTTTTCGGAATAAAGTGCACGATGCAAATTTTGCAATTTGCATAGTTCCTCTGTCAGATTTCAATGCGGTCATTGTCATTTTTTTTTTTACATGCATTTTAAAGTGGGACCTGTAATGATTTCATTTAAAAGTTATTATTAACCACCGTTTTAACCATAAAAGAGAGCTGTAGCACCGCAGCTGAGATCTATCAGGCAGCCAGCAAGCCTCTCAATGCTGAACACAGATTTCAGAGCTGCAGCCTCTGCAACACTTGACTGATTACTGTTTGTCTTCCAGGTTTGATTTCTGACAAAGTAGCATGTAAATGCACCGCTGTCTGGCAGTTTGCTGGGGAATTCCATTTGATAAATGGAGCATAAAATGGTGACAATCAGACATCCACATCACCACTGAAATATAATCTGATCTGATTCCTGCGGCTGAGGGCTGCATCTGCACTAGATTCCAACCAAAGTCCTTTAATATGTCTTGCAATTAAACAGACAGGGATGGAAACATAAGCCCCTTCCAGTTTTGTTTATGGAAGCAGTGAAGAAATATGATCACAGATCACTGAGGAGGCGTTTAGTGATTCTTGTTTTGGAGGTAAAAGTATTTATCTGTGTGCAGCGCGTGGTTTGTCTCACATGTCGGCAGCAATCTCCTCAGCCTGCCCGATGAACATATGTAAAACTTTCACCGGGAATCAGATTATACCTGTCCGACACCAACGGCAACTGTAGCGAATGATGAGAAAGGAAATTATAGCAAGCTGATGAAGACTCTTGAGATATGCCCCAGAGATCACGCGCATGATACGGACACACTACAGTAGCTCGAGATCTGCTCACTGCCGCGGCGGCTTGAGCTGAGAGGGGCAAGACACGGGGAGACAAATACAATTTATGGTGACAGTTAATCATTTCTGTTAATCTGTGTGTCACGGGCTGCTGATCAGAGTCTTAGAGTTATAAGGGGATTCATTTGGAAATGTACAGAGACAAAGGCAACGAGATGAATACAAATAGAGTGATACAAAAGGATATTATGAAAACTGCTCGCCTGTCATTTTGGTCTCTGACACTTTCCCCTCTTTCTCTCTCTGCCTTTCTCTTCCTCTCTTCCAGGTTGGGTGGAGCAGGAGACATATTATTAACATTCAGAAAATGTCAGTTTGAATTGTGTGTCTGTGAGCGCGTGTGTGCGTGTGTGTGTGTGTGTGTGTGCACGCCTGCGAGGGTGAAACTGCGTGCGTGTGTCTGTCAGTTGTAATATTGCATGGATCAGTTCACAAATCTGATTATCATAAAAAATACTGCTGAAAATAGGCTTTTGATTGTGCTTTGAGTTTTTCCCCTTTTGTTTTCTCTGAAAACATTTCCAGCAGAACAACGTGCACCCATGTGCCTTACATAAACCGTAACCAAAGTGACGTATCCCGGCCCGTTTGGCAGCAGAGGAATACCAAATGTCGTGCATCATGTGAAATATAATAAAATCTATTCCAACATATTCCTGGCTGTTATTTTAATTGCTGTTTATTGATTTATGTGGTCAGTGTCATCTCTTTTGTTATTATTGCACAATAATCCTCTTTATTGATGCCTAGACCTTAAACTTGTTCACCCTAATGTGCGGTGCAGTTGTTTCTACAAACTATTCTGACTAAATTTGAAACCTATTTACTCAAAATGCAATTTTCTTATGTATATGTCCCCTAAATTTCTGATTTTGACTATACCGACTTGTATTTCTGCATAGTTTTCACGTTCCCCTACCGAAGCTGGGAGCTCTCTCTGCACTTCCATAAAGTCTGAGATTCTAGTGCACAGTGTTCACAGTAGATTAGGTACAATTTGAAGGCCAGTCGCCGTCTAATAGTGCCACTAATGTTGTGTTAGCCGCTGTGAAATGCGAGCTACTATGCTAACAAACAGTATAAACAAATATAAGATTGTAACTACACGTAGCATTTTGATACATCTCCAATTCAGGTTCCTCGTCTGAGTCTGACTGTGGCTCAAACATCTAACGTTGCAGCTGGACCTGATATTTGCTCTGATGTGCACCATCCTGCTGCTTTTCCCAAGGCCTCTGATTCATAGATCCTGAGTTTCTCAGTGAAAAGTAGATGTGCTTCTGCTTCCTTTTCATGTTTTCGTTTACTTTACAAAGAGTAATCACATACAAACCCTTACTGGCTCTAAAACCAAGCCTGGCTTTGAATGCGATTGTGTTAGTTGATGCTGCCCAATGCTACAGATTAGAATTTTAACCCAAACCCTATAATAGAAAAAAAACACATAGTAAACACAAGTAATTTCAATCCACCCATCAATCAAACTATAACTTTTAGCAGCACAGTGCTAACAGTCAGTAGTTAGCTAGCTAGCTACCAACAGCTTTGTATGTCAGTGTGTCTTTGGGACTTAGCCGCCTCAAACCTTGTTGGGGTTTAAATCCGATCTGAATCACTGTAACTCTCCCCGTTTGGTTTGACTTTCCCACTTTTCAGCGTTCAAATGAAACCTTTTGTCCTGCCTGCTTGTCCCGTTTCACCCTGTAGCACATCATGATGCAGCTTCATCCAGCCTTTAATCAGCTACAGCGGATATATTACCCTTTATTAGCTTAACAGATGTTCCAGGTGAAGAAGCCAGCTAATAAAAACAGTAACAAGACACTGCAGTAGAAATATATCACTGATGCTGTTTAGAAACTCTGATGCCATTGTTCACAGATGAGTATTAACAAGTCTTTTTGTTAAATGTAAAACCCGCTGCTCAGTCCACATGTTGGCCACAATTCTTACTGTATTCAAAAATATTGTGCATTTATAAATAAATAAATAATAATCTGACAAATATTATTAGCAGCTTTTTAAACTCCAATATCTCAATATTGGTAGCAGCCTCAAAAACCCAGTGTCAGTAGGCTCGATCTCCGCTCATATTTTCCTGATCTTATCATCCATTATGTATGTACTCATGTCTTCTATTCACTAGACACTCGTTAACTTACTGTCAAAATAGTCAGGAGGAAATGCGTCGCTTCCTGTCGATTTCATCTCAAGTTTCTCAGCTCTGAATCTCGCTCCTGCTGGCGCCTGTTTGTCCTGAAATCTGTGATTATGCAGCCAGCATCAAAACTGTTTGGATGTTTAGATAAAATAGGTTTAAATTTTCATATAACCAACCAAGACCTTGCCTCGTTTGCATCCTACATGGCCTCTTATAATACTTTATGCAACATTAATAAAGAAACAGGCAATTGGGAAACCAGTCCAGAGCTGCTTCTGGGCATCATTAACCTCACTACCTGTTTGCTGCCTGGACAAGTGTGTATGCAGATGTGCTCTTGTGTGTGTGTCTTTAATAACTGTTCTATGCATTAATTTAAACCTGACCATGAATGCGGGAAATGTTGTTTTTCTGTGATTTCCCATCTCAGTTTCACATTTGACCATTTCATTGTTGACCATCATCTTTGAGCGGGTTGGGATGTTTGTGGTGTTGTTGTTTTTTTGGTCACTAAAAGACTTTCTTCTGGCTTTCTTTTGCTTTCTCGTGTGGTTTTTATAGTTGGTGGTACAATAGTTTAGGTTGTTTAGGTTGTATTTCCTCCTTCAGTGTGTCATAACCTCGTGTGTTGTTTCCCTGTAACTAGTTTTGCCATGTACCGTATTGCATGATTACCTTTTTTGCAGCTCTTTCATATCTAATTATGGGGTTGTTTTGTGTAAATACCCTTTGTCAAAAACTAAACTAGCTCCTTAGTCAAATAGGCCAATTACCAATTATGAATCAATGTAATTTTAATGTATGAAATGACTCATCAATCACATGGGACAAAGAGGAGTAGAAAATCCTCGACCTAGATATTGGAACCAGAGACTCTTGCCAGTTTTGTGTTGAATATTAGTTCATCAAACAGCTGACAGCTGATGTTTTTGCTGCCCAAACAACTGATTAATCGAGTTGGCAAGTTTTAGCTCTAAACTGAACTTCTGCAAAACATAAAATGCTACTACTAGTTTTACATTTGACTTTATTAACACTAATGTACCTGCACTGTTTATTCATTAGTAAGCCTATTTATTTTGGCTATTTATTACAATTTTATAACAGCTAGAAGAGGAAGCGGGCACATTTCTGTTTTGGCTCAGCAATGTAAAAATATTTGATGTGTAATATGAAGAAGAAGTCTAACAAGGTCATAACCAACGTCCTCGCATCACTCTGACCGGGACTGACCTTCTCCGTTCAACCCGTCAAGGTTTTAGATAACCAGGCGACATAACAACATCCGCAAACGTCACTTCCGCTCACCGCTTGCCAAACATGGCGCTGCTTCTAAGGTCAGTACATCGGTGCTAAACATTTGCTGTGCTCGGGGGAAGCGCTTTGTGTCACTTCTGCGGGTTATCGTATTAGACAGACGTACCAGGAGTATCATATTGTTAGAGCTGAGGAAAATTCACCCGGTTGTAGCCTTTGACTTTGGTTTTTTATCCTTATTTAACGTAAAAATAGTGCGACATGGCGCTAGCTGGCGTTAGCTAGCAGGCTAATGCTGCCTGCTATGCGGGAACGTGAAAGCTAGCAGGGAGTGAACTTTGGCGTTAATCGTTATTAATAAAGGACTCTAACAGTTTTATTAGCTTTCTTTAGCCTTTGTACACTATGACACCACGAAGAGTCCCCGTCATAAACCTAGGTTTCCTTCCTTTCCGTGATGTTTTCTCGGGTTTAGCTTGAAGCTAACTGACAGTCGGCATTGCTACGCTGTGCCTTTATCAACAGTTAATCAGCCGAGCTAGATAAGTCTGTCGAACTTCGTTCACTTGATCATAGATGGCAGTTGAGGGTAGACGCGGTGCCTTTCATGCTAATCAAACCAATATGTCCCTTGAAGTTAAGTTCAGTCTGTCCCACGCGCTGCCACTATCAACAGCGCCTTCCTGTCCTGTTTATTATGTACTCCATCGAGAATGTAAGAATTGCTGAAAACAGCTGTCTTTGTTATTGCCTCAGCTTGCTTTTGATCATCAGTTTACGGCTTTCCCCCAGTGTTCAGCTGAAAAATGCAGAGCACATAGTTGAGCTTAATGTGACGTGAACGTGTGTGTTTACTCTGACATTAGGTGTTTCAAAACAAGACAAAGAACAATAAGACAGTAAAAAACAAGTGCGGGAGTAGTATTGTAATATTGCTTTGTAGTAATTGTGTAGACAGTATATTTCATGTTTCACTGTATGGTTATGGACTCATTAATAGATGTAAGTACTGATGTGTTGAAACAGTTGTGTTTATCAAACGTCTCTGTCAGTGAGCTTGGTGTGTGGTTTATGTCTTTTTCATTTCTCCTGGGTCGTTTGACTGCAGACACAGATGTTAGATGTTACTCTTCTCTTTCGCCTGCAGGACATTGGCCCGTCAGGGCGCCTGTATCTCCAGACCCCACTACAGTGTCCTCTACAGACAGTGAGTTCTGTGTGTGCGTGTGTGAGTGAGTTGTTGCTCATAGTAATGGTGCAGATACATGTTATATCCCGTGTATTATAAAACTGCTCTGCTGTAAACTTATGTACTATTGTCTTGTTTCCTCACTGCAGTGTTGCTCCAATGGGAACCACAGCCAAGGAGGAGATGAACAAGTTCTGGTCCAAAAATGCCAGACTGAACAGACCCATGTCTCCTCATCTCACCATTTACAAGTACGTACTGCAGGTCACATGCGGTTCAGTGTGTAGCTTTGGTCTCATTTAGTAAATAATCTCAAGTTTAGGACTAAGATGACCCAGGTGTTTAAGTGAGAGCATATGCTCCAGATATTTTCAGGTAGAATAAACATCCACTGCATAAAGCTGTCATGCAGTCTTAAGGCTCTTTTTAGACTTATATAACATCAGGGCAAGCTGCCATAACCAGAGCTTTACATCCACTTTGATACATTTAGTGCAGTGAGCACCTTGACGGGCTGTCAGAATCCCAGGTCGTAACCATTGGTTACCATTGGTTGGTTCTAGCCAAATTTCTGCCTATACATGCCGACAGAGGAACCTGTAAATGACAGTGTCAGCTGTCATTTACAGGTATCTCAACCACTCTGAGGTGGCTTTGCTGCCTGCAGCTGAGTGCGACGAGTCCCTTTGTCCTCCTGCACTCTGTTGCATTGGTGCGGTTTGCCTGCGACAGCCTAACCTGAGATAAAACAGTTCTGAAGGTTCAAGTAAAGGCCCAGCACTTTGACGTGTGTGTTTAAACCACATACAGCACGTCTGCCCTTGTAGTAAACGGGCCGACTTTGTTTCAGATGGTCCGTCCCCATGATGATGTCCATCACGCACCGAGGAACAGGAATGGGGCTCAGTGGAGGTAACACATCTGCTTTTTCTCATACTCATTGTACAAACCGCTTCTTCCGCGGCCACTGTCAGCGTTTGATTGACCCTGAAAAATCTCTTTAGGGCATTTTAGTCCACAGCTATTGATTTCTGCTAAGAGCATTTACTGGCATTACCAAACAGAAGTTGTTCAATACAGTTCCACCCTTTGCATGTGAAAATCAAGTATAACGCTGGACTGCTAACAGCTTTTAGTCATTTGCCTGGTGTAAAGGTTGAATCTGTGCTGCTGTGACATTATGCAGTAGTGCTGTTGACCTTGATGTACTGTGCTGTAAAAGCTGTGTCCAATTTTGCTTATATATTAATGGGTTTAACAAAGGTCAGCTCCTGCAACCGCCACTTTTTAACAGCCACTCACTTTGTCCTGCTTTTCTATTAAAGCATCGCCTGTGTTTAATCACACCGTCTGAAACGAACTTACTGGCACCCGTGCAAAACTACAAATACCCCCCTCTGAGATAAATTCCTATAAACTGTATTGATGTATTATATTGTGGATATATCCTTCTTCTACTTGTGTTACGCATGTGGAATTAAAACTGAGAGTTAATTCATTATGTGGTTTTCAAGGTCGTTGATGCGCATGTGAATTGCATGGTTTCTCCTTTTGTGCTCATGTGGATTCACTCCGGCGAGAAGCAAATAACACTCCCGCACCGCTGCACCTTTTAAAAATCACTCAGCCGGCGTGGAAACAGGAGCTCGGACAGAGCTGCTGTTGGGCCTGCGTGTTATTTAGTCAGCGGGGGAAAAGAGTCTTTACATAACTGAGATAATCAGAAGTTTAAAAATGACTGGCCAGTGGGGGTCTGCTGGTTTGATGACTCACGGGGACCCATTGCTGCAGCACGTTGGTATTCGAGATGTGTTCATTTCTCACTTAACTGGTTTCTCTCCGAAAGGCGTGCATGCACACCCCGCTTTCCTCTCTGCATCCATTCACAAACACGCCTTGTCCCATCCCGGGTCTCTTTACTTCTCTCTGTACCCAGCTATCTCAGCGTTTGCCCTGGCGGCGCTGGTATTACCTGGAAGTTACCCCCACTACCTGGACTTGATCCACTCGCTGTCCGTCGGCCCCTATCTCATCGGGCTGGCCAAGTTCGGCATCGCCTTCCCCGTATCTTTCCACACCTTTAACGGCATCCGCCACTTGGTAAGAGCTTAGCCGTTTGATTTACAGAACGAGCAAGCGTTTGTCTTTTTCCCCACGTCAAAGCACATTTGAAATACTCCGTTCATTTGTTGCCATGGTTTTCCATTTTGCCTCTCTCGCTCATATCGCTTATTCCATAGAATATGTAACATGTTTGCCAAGATGCATGAGCTGATGGAGTGATACGGTTCTTATGCTAATCTTCTCCTCTCTCTTTTCTCTTATTTGCTCATTATTATTTAAATCAGTGGTGGGACATTGGCAAGGGCTTCAAAATCCCAGAGGTCTACCGCACCGGCTACACCGTTATTGCTCTGTCCGTCATCACCTCCATAGCTGTGGCTTTTCTGTGAGCGCAGGACGGGAAGAGATGAGCGGAAAGGAAAGCAGGGGAGGGAGTTGGAGGGAACGTGGACTGGCTTCACTGTGGGACTTCTGTGTATATGTTCTGTTCTGGCCTACTGCGGGCCCCGTTTCATCAAAGTGTTAAATAAAGGATTATATTATGCAGTATGCAGAAAAGGTGTTGTGATGTTTTTGTCCCTTGGAATTAATTATGCCCTGGAAGGCTTTGGGGTCATCAAGTGCAAAGTGCATGCAAATGTGACCTAGTTTATTTCACACTTGTACTCGGCGTGAACAACAACCGGCGGGCCAAAATTAGACGTGTCCTACATGTTCTGTCCTTATGTAATTTGTCTAATCGTGCTGTGACGTCAGATTTATTAATCACTTTTCTTTGCCCCCCGAGTGCTCCGTCACCGCCGGTCCCGCCAGCGCGCCTGCCCGTTAGTCTCTGTGCACAGGAATGTGTGTTTGTGTCTGCAGCGCGGCTGTTTACTGTAGGCTGTCATTCATATTTCACCTTCTCCGGGCCGCAGCTGCTCAGATGCATTTTTAACATCAGGAAAGGGCTGAAATGTGGAGAGGCAGCCCAGCGGTGGAAGCTGTGTATGTGAACAGGCTCCTCACCGGCAGCCTGCCTCGGGCCTTACCTCCCACCGAGCCACACAGGAGCTGCGCAGCGCACCTGAACAGCTTTTGTCCTGCAGTGTGAATAAAAGCAAGCCGTGATGTAATGTCAGATCCAACTCCATTTATGTAGGGTACAGTAACAAGAGCGGGGGGTGGGGGGTGGGGGGATCCAACAGTAAACGTTGAGGGGAGGAGGCTGCACCCGTGCTGTTTGTGTACGAGCCGGTTTGAAAACGTGTCTGTTCAGATCAGCTGAGCCCGCGTCAGGAGAAACAACGTGACCACTTCAGTTTAGTCACCGCCAACAAAATCGGTTTATCAATTTGTTGCTGGTGGTTGGAAGGGAAAACGCTTGTCAGATCGCATTTCTTTTCACAGCTGTTGATAAAATTTCTTTCTGAGCCACAGATGTGATCAAACATATTGCTTACAAAGGACACGACAAACCACGTCTACAATAACTGTCAGACTTAAGAGCTGGTTTAGTGCTTTTGATGGGGTTATATCCTCCTCGGAGCACTGCCGGCCCTGTTACTAGACAGACATCTCTATATTGAACAGTTGCCGGCTCAAAATAATCGTCACAGTGAAAAACAACACTTGCAAAATTGCTCTCTCTCTCTCTTTGGCTGATTGGAGTGAATTTGACATCTAGATGATTCCCTGCACTGAGTCTAATCCGCGTTACAGGCACATTTCCATCCGAGCCAGAGATCCGTCGGACTGCAATTTTCAATTGTGATTGGCAGGAAAATTGCTCAAACTCTGCAGGGTTTAAGACTGGATTTGCTTATAGTCTGCTCACACCATTTTCAGTGCAAAATACAAACCGAGGTAATAAAAACATGGGCTGTTCGCTGGAGCTTCTCCCCGCCAGGAGTGAGCCCTTTGCCTCACGGCTGTCGATGCATTCACAATGTAAGATGTTCCGTCTTTTGGTTTTGCGCAGATAACATCACTATTACGATGTTTTGACGAGATTACCTGCGTGAAAGCAATGGGGGGGTTGTTGAGCAGGGGTTCTCCCCGTGTCCGTGAGGCATAAGGAGACTAATGAATGCGCGGCGGCAGCACCCCCTACCGGGCGGCAGGTTATTGACCACAGGGCTGCGGTCCTGATGCTGAGGGATGGTGAGGATGCTGCGCAGGGTTGGGAGGGGGAGTATAAACCCGCTTTTGATCGAAAAAAACGTGTCACAGTCTCTGTGGCGCAATGGAATAGCGCGCTGGACTTCTAATCCAGAGGCTCCGGGTTCGAGTCCCGGCAGAGATGTAGACAAAAGGATTGTGGCTTTTTGGATGAGAGGAGATAGAGTAATGTGATGTTTTATTGCTTATGCAACTGGGATGCATCTCACAAGGCTGCTCTGTCTGCGTGGATGGATGGATGGATGAGCTGACTTCCAGAGATGCGTTAGTTTAGCAGAGGCCGCGGCACAAAGTGCATCTGGACCGAATTGTTATAGAGATTTCACACGGAGCCCGCAAAGGTCATCGCTTTGATATGCAGATTTGAAACGGGCAGAAAGCCTGAAACCACAGTTCCGGTGGAGCAGCACAGCACAGCACAGCACGGGCTTCGTTACCAGCCATAGCTGTCCAGGCTGCGTGCTCGGGCTCCGGTCTTATATACGGCCACCACGCAGGCACCGCAGGATAACACACACACACACACACACACACACAGAGCACCGTGCAGCCGCGTCGGGTGAAAGTCAGTGGACACGCGCGCACCCGCTCGTTCACTCGCTCTCTCTCTCTCTCTCGCGCGCGCGCTTTCAGCACCTGGGGCTGTCCACTCATTTAAGCCAGAGCAAAAGCTTTTCTAATGCGGCGCCAACAACAAAACATTTAAAGCCTTTCTCCGTCCTCATAACAAGTGTTTAATGATGCCAGATGCTGCGTTTCTAGTCTCCCATTTGGTTTAGAGACAGGGGGAGATAAAGACTCGGGTTTACTTTGAACATAAATGGCTCACAGTGCCAGAAAATGGTGTCGTCTCAAAATCTTTGTGTGCAGCTTTTGCATTGAATTATAGCCTCTTAAGTGCAGCTTGGCGGCGCAAGTGGAGAATAAGGATTGCAATAGTCATTATGTATTTTTAATTTAGTGAAATCCGAGTGGGGGACTTTTCTGGGATCCTTTCAAGGACCCCTGAAGGTGGACTTCCTGCTCAGGAGAAACCTGCAGTATACCCCTAAATCAAGGAGGCCCAGAGCAGCGCTATTTATGTTTTCAGTGTGGAAAGCAGCTGCTTGCTTGAAGATCTCCCAAACTCCCCGACTCTCTTAACCCCCACCCCGCCTCCCCGTGGCTTTTATTATTTCCTGTTGCCTTCAAACCCACCTCCCCGGTGTAACTTTGTCGCCGCTGCCACTGATTGGGCTGTCGTGCGGCTGCCGCCATCCATGTTTAACCCCATCATGCCTCCCCACACACAGGCCTAATCCGCCAGTAAAACTAATCCTTAATCCTCTCTGGCAAGTTGAACAACCCCCCACCCCCCACCCCCACCCGCCTTCCTCCTCTACCCACCTCCTGCGTCCCGCAGATCCACAGTTCCTGGTTCCCCAAACCGGTTTGACACTGCCCCTGATCAAGTTCACTGGCATATGCAAAACTGCCCATTCCCAGGCGTATAAACATTATGAGCTTTAAACATTATGGGACTATTATCCAAATTTGGTCGATGATAGAGATAAAGTCGCTTATCAAAGGTAACCCAGTATTGACTGAGGACAGACTCAGGCCCGGGAACAGTCCCGCAACTCTACAAGGACTCGGTACATCATTACCATATTGCAAATTATCAGGCCTACGGGAAATAGCAGCGGGTCTCTCTGCGAGATAGGGGGTAATAGCTCCATAATAATATCGACGATAAAACACATCACAGGGTATTGGGAACCGCGACAATCAACTTCTCGTGACCTCTGCTGCCTCGCCTCGGGAGATATGTAGGCCTGAAAACCCCGTGACGGATCTGAGACCTACTCGGTATCAGACCTGCAGATAAAGTGAGCTGAGCTATCACGGCAAACCCTACAGTGCCGCGCTACCACGGGAGATAATGGAATACCATGAAGCCCGATAAGGTCAGCGCAGACTCTCCGTGGAGCATTGTGGGGAACATTATGGTGATTTCTTTCGGTATGGTGAGATCACACTTCTCTATCCGCTGCATCTCCTTCATGTTGCTCTCAGCCAGTAGGACCCTGCTCTGGCCCTGTTATTATCCCCGATGGTACAGACCGTCGTATTAAATCCCCTCCTCCTCCTTCTTTCCACTCCTCCCTCCTCCCTCCCTTGTCCCCTCCCCTCTCTCTCGTCTTTCAGACAGACTGTTTTTGCTGCAGTGAACGGCAGCCGTGGTGAGAGAGAGCGAGCGAGATAGAGATACAAACACACAGGGAGTGTGTGTGTGTGTGTGTACTGGTGAGCGAGAGAAGGAAAGAGAAGCGCGGAGGAAAAGGCAAAGAAAAACAAAAGAGTCAGGAGAAGGAACAAGGAGATAAAAGTCGATAAAAGTAAGATTGAGAGGAGGCTCCGGACAAGCGGCCGCTGCGCGAGGAAGGGACCTTACTGGGGACCTTATTGGAATAGCACCAACAAAACCCCGACTCCGGAGGCGGAATATAACAGTAATGTGTGTGCGTGTAGCTATTGCCGTGGCTAGCCGCAGTTGTGTTGTTATTGTCAGGGTTTGGGATGGGCCTGTAGGGCGGACAGACACCTGTCAGTGCGCCCAACCTTTTCCGTCTCAGGAATGTGTGTGTGTGTGTGTGTGTGTGTGTGCGCGCGCGCGCGTGTGCACTCAGGTAGGTGGCAGGGGTGTGTCCGTATCCCGTGTTTGTATGTAATCCGTTATGCCTGCCCGGGGAGAGAGAGAGAGAGAGCTCTATAATCCCTGCGTGTTTTATAATTTACTCTGAATATGCGTTTTGCTGTCGCTGCTTGCGCTCTGCCCGGCTCCTCTGCCCCTTCCTCTTCTCTCGCAGCGCCGTTGGATCTACCGCTCTGCAACTAGGCGCTGTGTGCAGCCACTGCGCCATCCTCAGCCGCTACAAGAGTCCCGTCTCATCCCATCCGCTCCACATACATCCGCAAGTGCGGGCGTTAGAAACAGGCTCCGACCTGACAAACATTGCTCCGGTGTTCGCGCGGTCCGTCGCAGCGACGCAGGCCACCACGAGCTGTTATTGTTGTTGTTATTATTATCGTCATTACTATTATTACGCTCCACGTAAGAGCAGAGAGCGGGAACTTGTGTTGAATCACGCCCGGGGAGCGTCCGCGTTATTTCCCATGGATGCACTTGTTCTAGTTTTGTTTTCGTTTCTCGCCATCCCTCAACAGGAAGGGCTGGAGCAACAATAAACACCCTCCCACCCCTCCCAGTCCCCACGTCCCATCCCGTGCCCCCCTCCCCTCAACCCACTAACCCCCACCCCACTCCTCTATCCCCGCCCTAACCACCCGCCCGTCCCGCAGGCAACATCCAGCCACGGTTCCCTCTCAGCGTTGACGATGAGGGAGCGTTTCGCAGATGGACCGAGGGCTCACCTCGGCGCAGGCAACTGCTATTTTAAGCAATGCGCGCGAGAGAAAGAGAAGAGAGAGAGAGGGGAAGAGAAGGAGTGTGCGCGCGTGCGTGCGTGCGCGCGTGCGTGCGTTTGTGTGTGTGACAAAGGGAGAGAGAACGAGCGCCTGAGCGGCTCTTATGCATGTCTGTACGTCTCCAGTCTTGTGCAAAGCGCACCGAGTATTCTCAGCGGGCGACAGGTGCATCTCTCCACCGCTGCTGTGGTTTACACCCCCCCCCCCGTTTTCCGCTTCTCACGACCAACTGGGGGAATGTTGCTTTGCGTTATTTCTAATTAGCGCGACTTAGTTGGAGCTGTCCAAAACACTCGCTTCCCTTCACTCCACACGCGCACAGCTTGTTAAAGAGGACGGGTAAATCCACAGGAATATGACCCCCCCCACCCCCCTTTTTATCACCACCTTTACACGCACCACACCAGAGCACCATCGTAATATTCTTCTCTGCTGTTTGGCTCCACCGCCGCACCCTCCCCTCACCCCGCCTGTCTCAATCGCCTCTCAGTATGGTGTGACACAAGCAGATCGATGAATACCCACGGAGTAACGCGTGAGTAACGGGTGGGCCGAGCGTTTATTCAGCAAGCAGCCGACCAATGGCGGGGGACGCAATTAGTGGCCAGTCGGCCTGCCCCGCTTGTTTTCCTTATCTCTCCTCTGCTCCCTCCCTGCAGGTGACACTCCAGAGCTCCTCTGCCCTCCTGAGGATTCAGTGAGACAGGCGGATCTGCGCGCCCGACCATGGCCTTCCCATCAGCCCCCTCCGCATTATGGAGTGTCAGCTTATTGACGGTGCTGTTCTGTGCCGCGGTTCACAGCAACATCGTCTATGGTGAGCACCTCTCTCCCGCTTTATCTGCCCGCTTCCTGTTCTCTCCATCTCGCCGCGTCCCCCCCGGGCCCCTGACCTCCCCGACCCCTTCTTTCTGTCTCTGGTGGCGCCCCTTATCTGTTGACTTGAGGCTTTTTCGTTGTTTCCTGTACTTTGACAAGGGAATCAGAGAGCCGTTAATAAGCACAGGGGACACTCCCACCTCCCCGGACCCCGGTGGAATTTGTGCCGTTGTTTTTGAGGAATGTGTGTGACTTGCACGTGGGCGCAGGACTCCACACACACACACACACACACACACACACACACACACACTCTCACTACAGGTCCCTGCTGGAGCAGCTTACTTGGCCCGTGGCTTCCTCTTCTTTCTCCCTTTCTCTCTCCATGACATCTCCAGTCACTTGAACACACATCAAAGCAGCCGCACGCGCTCACACACCGACGCTCCTCCTTTCATGTTCACCTGCTCTGCGTCTCCTTGTCTGTCTGAGATCGGCGCAGACTTCATCTGCGTCGGAGGTTCATGCATCCTGGAGATAACCAGTCATCATCTGGTACTTTCTCAAATAGCGACACGGGAGTGCGCGCACTTGCCCCACGCGTCGAGTGCAGACACACGACGCTCGTCGCGGCTGAAGCTCAACTTGTGATGAGCTGGGCGCGGCTGAACGGGGACGGTAAGCGAGGATTTGATGAGGGAAGCACTTTGTAATGATATCATCCCTGCTGTGAGCACAGAGCGAACAGGAATATACTATCCAATGTGCTTTTCCAATTACATAACACTCAAGCGACGGGCTGGCGGTAATACAACCTTTAGAGGGCAAACCCTGCTGATGGCGAAGTGGTGCATCATGATTGTCCCTCAGTCCACAGGAAATTGATTGACGCCGGCAGAATCCTGTTGGCGTTTTCTCATTACGGCGCGGATTTAATTGCACAGAGTGTTTGTTAAAGAACAGTAAGACGGCATAGCAGGCAGGAAAGCTTCCCATGGACGTTCCCTGATTTGCATTTGCAATATATAGGCCTATCCTCAGAGGCCCCTTGCTCTCACTTGCACACACCCACACACATTCACAAATCTGAATACATGCGTGAGTGTATCGTCCACACACGTGCAGGGACGCGCGAGCCGTGCGCACGCGCAGATACGCCAGCGCGCGCGCGCGCCGCGTTTGCCCGTGCTTCCGCTCGGTTTACCCGCATCAGCTGTTTTTGCTTTCTGTTCTATGAATTATGCATGCCTGTGTTTCTGCACATTTGTGTGTGTAATGTGGGGAAGTGGAGGATTGTCGGCGCGAGCTCGCGGTGGTCAGTGCGGCAAAAAAAAAAAAAAAAAAAAAAAGTGAGAAACAGTCCTGCTGTGCCAAGAAGCTGTGATGAGGTCACCGCTAAACAAATGCAAATGTGGGCCTGTCAGGGCCTCGAAAGCTGTTGAAGATGAGAAACGCGCAAACAATCTCCAGATTGAGGCGCTGATGATGAAATATCAATCTCTCGTCAGAGCGCTGACCCCGACCGTGTAGCTCGTCATTGAAACCCAGGCGGCGCTTCGTTATTTGGGTCCGAAAACGATTTTGGCTCGCATTCAGACGCACGTCACATTTGATTAAGGTGTGCCTGGCGGGAGGCCTGACCATGCATGACCAATTCCTGCTTTGGTTTCACCTAAGCGCTGTTTTACATTATCATGTCAGTCAAGGAGAGTAATTAAGCCTGGGACGTCTGACGGTGTTTAGGAGATGAGAAAACACATCAAAGAGTGCAATTGAGAGAAGTGGAGAAGGGAAGGAGTGCTGGCTTAACGGTTTCAGTGTGCATCTTGTAAACCGTCAAGCTGTACTCAAGGACTTAGTGCCATTCATTCATGCTTAAAAGCACAATCAAATACTAATAACTGCAGTGAAACAAAGCCCGTGAAGTATCTGCCAGCGCATCAATTAGTATCACTTTTCCTAGGAACTTATCAGAATAAGACGGCATCTCGTTTTCATCGATGCAGAACGTGAACTCTGAGAGAACTTATGGACTTTCTCGCTGGCAAACGAGGAGCTGAGCTCTTATGGGACCTCACATACAACGCGGAGGAGCGGTGCCAGAAATCCAGCAGACGGGAAACTATATATACGGTACATTGTGTATATATATATATATAAATGGATCTTGTGTTCACTCCTCTATAGTTTCCAGGCTCTTGAGCAATGTGGCAAACCGTGGTGTTTCAGCTTCAGAGGAAAATGTGCGCAAGCTGCAGAGCACTGGTCCATCGCTCACATCTGCTCCGATCTGTCTGACTGGTGTTGTTGTGACACAGCAGCAGAGCTGTTAAGTAGAAGATGGAGCAGGGCGGGGTGGGCAGTCAGATAATGCCGTCATAATGGAGATCTCCATGCTAAGAGGGCCCTGGAACAGAAGGGTCTACTTAGCATAAATAATTCAGTGTTATGTATCAGAGAGGAAACGATCAGCTCAGCAAATCAATGCGAGAGCAGATGAGCCATCAGAGAGCGGGTCTGTCCATCACTGCTGCGCTCGGAGTCCACGGTGGATTGGAAAACATGCAGACTGTTCCTATTCATCATTCAGTCAAGTAAGAAGAGGGGAAAAAAGCCTTTGCCACGAGTTGAGAGTTGATTATCGCACAGCAACCAACCCTGGGCTCCCAGCGGTCCAGCTTCCCCTGCCCCGTCTTCATTTGATGTGTGTCAAAGTCAGGGAAAGGACAGCACTTACTCTGTTTTTTTTCCGGATTCATCTGTGACCAGGCTTCCTTAGAGCGAGCGAACGAATCGGGGAGACACTAATTGCACGCCATTTGACATATCCATTTCCACAGCTGGATGTGCAGCCATGCGCCTCGGATGGAAAGTGCCTCTCAGAAGGGCACAGATTAGGCATGCAATTGGCCGGCTGTGCCCTGGTTCTGTGCTGCTGACCCAGTTACCTCGGGGCTGCTGCTGCGGAGTGTGGAGGGTCCATCCGCCGGAGCGCTCTGCGAACAGCGGTTAGAGCAGCGCGGGCGCGGCCTCCCATCAACCACCTGGCCCTCAGCTCCCCGGCAGCCTGATCCCGGGCCTCGGGAGGGTGTTTGCATTCGTGACAAGAAACATGCCTAATAGTTTATTTACCTCGATGAGTTCTGCCGGTCGGAAACAAGTGAATGGAGCCTTAACGCTTCCAGCTGAGGCCAATAATGAATGAGGATTAAAGGACGGGCGCAGTGTGGACCAATCGTTAGTGTGGTAAGATTTACAGGCGGGAGGGCTCGGCGTGTGTGTGCCTCTGCCAGCGGTTCACTTTATCCTGCCACAAAATGGGCTCCTTCCCCCCTCTGGACCGGCTCTTTCTCGTTGGCCCGATGCCTACTTCCTGTGTGTGCCGCCGTTGTTTACTGTTGACTTCCCGTGTGCCAAGATGGGGGAACATTTGGCTAATACACAGCACGGCTAGCGCACAATGGCAGTAGGCGGTTTGGATGCGGGGCCTCTGCCTGTTAACAAGGCTGACTGATAAGCAGTGACTCATTAACAAGCCGAGGTACACAGAGCCCGGGGGAATTACCGCGTAGCCACTGTGACATTAATAAGAGGCCTAAGCTATTTTTCCATTTGGCTCCGCTGGCATCGGGCTAAACCAGTGGTTTCCAATCTCGACCCCGGCTATTTACCGGCTCCAGCGCTTTTCCATTTGTTTCAGCCACTGGTTACCTGGTTTGATTGGACTGGGGCAGATCAGTATTGTCAATGTGGGCTGCAGTTAATGACATCTGCCGCTTGAATGGAAAAAACCAGACACCCCTCATTAGTTTTCTGCAGATTCATTCAAAAACATCTGGGGAGGAGCCCAATTAATTCTCCTCTTGCTGATCATGCCAATTAATTAGTGATATGTTTTTTTTTCCCCTAAGATAACAACATATTCCATCTCATATGTCCTACGTGTCAATCACGGAAGCGGAAAATGAGGCTGACACCATATAGATCCAATTACGGATCGAAAATACTCCCAGGACAGTATGCACATATCAGAATTTAAATCCAAAGCCATATCACTCCCATTGTCTTGTGTGTTTATGTTTCTCTGATCCTGTAAGTGTTTTGTCGACCAGATCAGTTTTGTGATTATAAATCGCGTCCTGATTGGCTGGCATTAGTTTGCAACAGATTCACATCTGGCAGAAAACCAATTATTTCTCCTGTTCATCATGCCGATTAATTAAGGCGCCGTGGCTGATTGATTAAACTCCCAACAAAGCTCCAACCATGAGCACTGGAGCCCCCGCGGGTGATTTGCACCGCACATTATGCGCATTTGCTGTGTCTTCATGTTATCTTCATGCAGCTCCTCAGACATGCTGAGACATTAGGCGAGCGTCAGCGACAGGAAGGGAAACTCGCAGCTCGACGAGCCAAAAGTGTTGATAAGTAATTTGTGTCTATATTAGGCAGAATTAAAATGCAGTGGCGCGCCAGTATCATCGGATCTTGAGGGTATCAGGAGCACCCAAACAAGACTCCATTAGACCTCATCAATCTGAGGCAGAGCTCATCCACCCAGGCCCACTCAGCCAACGTGAGATTACATCAGAGCGGATCAATCTCGCCTGCGAGCGTCATAATAACAGAAAATGCCATTTAGAAATTGAAAGAGAGGAGTGCTCTTGAGATTTTATTTTATTTTTTATTTTTTTGCAAAGCAGCAGCACACTCAGCTTCCTCTCAGGTGCTCTTAAAAGACACATCGCTCCGCCGCGGCTCAGGGCCGGTAAAATTAGGGAGTCCGGCGCGATCGCCGAGCTGTCAGCTTTAAACCGTCGCTTCTCGAAGACGCGGCAGATTAAACAAACCTACCGACAATAACAGCGTCAGCCTCGGGATAAATTAATTCACCTCGTTTCCATCAACAAGAGCCCTTATTATTTTATTTTTGAGCTGCGAACTCGACCGGCTTCCCTTTGATCAGGTCCCTCGCTCTCCAACCTCCACCTCCATTCTTCCAGTTACCTGCTGGAATTCTCTGATGGAGGTTTTAATTGATTGCTGCGGGGGGGGGGGCGGAAATCACCCATCCTGTCATTGACGCATGGTTGGCCAGAACAAAGCCCATCGCCGCGTGCCGGAAGATGCGAGCGCGGCGGCCGTAAAGCGCGGCGTATTGTATTGATTGAGTCTGAGTGCTGAGGGTTCCCCCCGCGAGCGCAGGAGCCCCTCCGATGAGCGAGCAGAGGTTGCTCTTGTTTATTGCCTCTTTTTTGATGATGCCATCACTTCAGCCGGTGGTGGGGAGTGTGTCTTGGCGGGGGGGGAGGGTATCTTATCGCTGATGCCACAACCATAAAGCCCTTTCTAATTCACCTGTGTGCTGCCTTGGGAATTCTCCCTTGCCTGGTTTCTGCTGAGGATATCACCGCCCATTGACTGAGTCTTATCAAGCCTCCAACATAGCACTGTCTCATATAGAACCGGCGCAAAATGTATATTTATTTATATTTTCCCTTTCCTACTTCATTTCACTCCTCGCCCCCTCCATCACATGACTAGAAATGTTGCTGTTTGATGGCAGTAATTTGTGATAACCACGCCGGTTCAGCTCTGAGTTATCCACAAACTCAAACAGAATCTGGCACTTGCGCTTTACCAGCTGATCCAATGTCAAAGTGAATCAGCAGCCAGACTGACAGAGTCCCTGCGGCTGTGTCCTGTTACAGCTTTGACTGACTGATGAACGGTACACTCTGAGAGTCTGTTATGGTACCGAAGCAGTTTGGATATTGTTTCCCATGCGTCGCCTGCTTCTTTTTATTGTTTCGCTTGCATGATATGGCTTTAGCATCGACGCCGCTGGATGGCATCGTTATTAATTTCGGTATTGGAGCGCAACTACTGCCTGGTGGAGTTCATTTGCGCTTCCGCCGCGCTGCTGCACTCCTTATGTCTCACAATCACGCTGCTCGAACGCTGGTGGCTCCCATAAACAGCACATCTGCTATTAAAATGCAATTTGTATTATTTGAATGTCCTTTTGCATGAACGCAGTACCTGGCTTTAAGTGCGTGCGTTCTCGCCGCCATCTGAGGCTGCAGCGTAATTGGATCTAATTCTTCATGCACCCTATGCAAAGCTGGGAACGTAGCCCGGGAGCTTGCGCTGTCGAGAAGAACAAGCACGACGGGTGCAGGATCATTAGACTCGATACGATAGAGGCCGGATTTACTTTTCATCCGAGTGGAAAAGGTCGTCTTTTATGGGTCTTTCCTGGAAGGCAGCAAAAAATGATGACGCGCGCGTTTCTCTCTGCAGTTTGCAACTACTGTAAATGCTACGGAAGAGCGAAAGCAGCGAGGGCTGTCGGGAGCGGGCTGTAGGTGTCTTGTGGAGAAGCTGAGTGGATGGGAAACTTTGGAGTTTGAACTTCTCTGCACTGTTCGCAAGATGTGAATAGCGTGTGGACTGTAGTCACACCTGGCTGCGGTTTGATCACCTCTGTAGGAGCTCACTGTACTCACTGCATCACTTCTTCAGATCTGAGGTATTCACACAGACATCACGCGTTAATGCAGGGTGTGAACGAGGTCAGGCCGCCTCGTTTTATTCCAGGCATCTTGCGTTTCTCCATCACTTTACACAATGAGCACGTTAATTGTTTCACACTTTCATTGTGCTCGGTGAATACGGTGATGGCGACCTGCAGCGGCGATCATTTCCCTTTCAGCTGCTCCCACCTGTTCCTTTCTGTGGTGGAGGAACAGAAGTCGTCAGTGTTTCCCAGCAGCCGGAGGACGAGCGCGAAAATAAGCGTATCGGCTTTATTCCATTATCCTTGAGTTCTGTCAGGTGCGCCCATGTTTTCCAGCGCTGGCTAGTGTGGGGAATATATTGTCTTCCTTTAAACATTGAATAAGGTCAGCCGATCAATCGACCGGTCAATCACTGTGACGCACGTGGAAGCTTCAAACTCACACACTGCCCAGTGGACAGGTGCTGCCTTGGCTTTTATTCCGCATCTGGCTCTTGACACTGATCGGGGTGTGATGAACACACGATGAGTGGATGTGGTTTGTTACGACGAGGCCATCGCCGCGCGGTGTAACTCAGCGCTGCGGCGCTGGTTGAAAACAAAGGCACCAAATAGGCATCTCTAATCTCCCTGCTGAATGAATCCGAAACAAAGAGAGGAGGAACGCAGACATAGAGGCTTGGACACACATAGGATAAGCTGATTACCCAAGGAGAGGAGGGAGGGCGAGGGAGACAGAGGGAGAAAGACAGAGGCATGCACGTGAACAAGAGAAATCCATACAGCGCGGGAGCACGAGGGCAGGAAAATGAAAGAGGAGGGGTAGTTAGAGGAGTGCACTCTAATGATGGGGTGCACAGACCGGAGAGAAAATGAAAAGAAACAGCGCGGGGAGCGAGGGAGGCAGGGAAAACACACAAGAGGGGGAAAAAAAAAAATAAAAAGGTGAACGCTTAAAAGGACGAGCCGCGGCGCGCTACGTAGAGCGTGCAACGGGAAAATGAAGGGAGCGCATATTTGCCTGTGATATCCTCCTTAGGCGCACGACACAATCAAAAACAGGACATTATGCAAATGTGAGGAGGCTACGGCAATATAATCGCTACCTGAGTCGTTTCACCTGCTCCGCTCGCCAGTCGCTATATATACAAACGGAATTACACCCGATGCAGGTGTATGGGCTAAATATACAGCTAATTAAAATTAATGAGATTTACTTAGAAAAGAATATGCTCCTTCCCTAAGCTGCTTATCCCAGCATGAGAATCTTCACACACACTGGCACACACACCTTTGCCAGAGTGCTCAAAAATGCACACACACACACACACACAAACGCACACTTTGCTTTGATTCACTCTCCTTCACTTTGCTTTCTCAGAGCCTGCTCGGCAGACTATTAAGAATCCTGGGGATGCTTGCACACACACACACACACACACACACACACACACACACACACACACACACACACACACAAGCATCCAGTGTTACGTATGGCACTTTTGGGGACAGTGCAGATACTTTCAAAGAAGCTTTCATTTCCTGGAGCCTTACCTTAACCCTAAGCACTACCAGCCTAACACAGCTCTTTACCACTAAACCAATAAACTAGCTTTTTCCCAAGTGGGGACACAAGCTTTTGTCCCCAGATGGACAAGCTGTCCCCAGTTAACCGGTATTTAGCCTGAAATGTGTCCCCAAATGTAGCGTAAGTCAGACTCATGCACACACACACGAACAGTCAGTCTATCTCTCTGTCGTTCAGCCGGCTCTGTTCTCACGCAGACTTAAACACGCTCCTTGTTCAGTGATCACGTAAGTCCTTGACCGTATGTAGGCTCACACATGCTGCACGGAGACAAATGCATATAGGCGCACGTCTGAGATTCTCAGAAACACACACACACACGTATTTACAGATGCCAACACACTCAGAGAAACAATTTAAGAAAAACACTTATGTGCATATTTATGCATGAAGATATGCACACGCACACAGGCATGTATTCGAGCAGAGCTTAGAAGGCCTTCAAGTCTTAAGGCTATAAATACCCCTCTGAGCCATGCTGTTGACTGTCAGGCGAAATGTGTGTGTGTGTGCGCGCGCCTGCCTCGCTATCTGTGCGCACGCATAAGTGTGTGCGCTTAGCAGGCCAGCCAGTGAACGCGTGCGTGCCCCTCACACGCTCCTCACTGCCTGCATGTGCGGCGCAGGCACCTGATACGTAGCGTTTCACAAAAGGTGGTGTCCAACCAGGGACGCTCCGTTTCCCAGCGAGCAAAGTGCTGAGTAATTAAACGGCTCCTCAAGCTCCCTCGCTGTTGAAGGAGCTGGGTTTGGGGAGGGAGGGGGGTTGTGGGAGGTTGGGAGAAGCCTGGGAAAATGACACAGCGCGAATTAATCACACACTTTATTAACAGACTTAGGTTTCGGTGGAACGCCGCTGCCTCCGCCGCAGCTAGCTGCACCACTTGGCACCTGACCAACTTGCGTTACACCCGACCCGCCGTACAGTCGGACTAGCACCTTGCACACACACACACACACACACACACACACACACACGAGTGCTCTGCGAACACACGCGTGCACACTCTCCTCTTTTCTTCTTCTTTGGTCTCTCTATCTCCATTTCTCTCCCCTTCTGTCGCCGCTTCATTTCTCAGCTTGGTGAGTACTCGAATGTCATTATGACTTTTGCTATCAAAAGCAAACAGCGGGGCCGGTTTGCGGAGCGCGAGCCAGACCTCCCGTTTTTCCACGCCGAGAGTGGCGCAGCATGTCGAGTGCTGCGATTGTTCTGCCTTTTTTTTTTTTTTTTTTTCTCCCTCTCGGCTCCTCTTTCAACAAACGGACCGCCGTTTTTCTTTTTTCTTTTAAAGGACAGATTTATTGACAGAGCTCCCGCTGTGAGGCTCAACTCACACCCACGTGGTCTACTTTCTGAATGGAAACCCCCACCACCACCCCGCTCCCTGTATATTTACAACACAACCGCCCCCTGTTGGCCCGCGTGTCAATGAAGATGGCTTCATATCTGCTGGCAAATTCGATCCCATTTGCGAATTCATCGGCGCAAGTGAACGATATAATTGAGTTAATGAGCTACACGCCCTTATCTGCTGTTCATTCACACGGGCAGCCCGAGGCGTGACGACTATCAGCCTCTTACACAGGCTACTGTATGTTTGATGAGTCCCTTGAAGGGAGAATTTGATAATGCAGTCGAACTTCCTTAAGGCAAACTGTTTTGATTTTATGAGGCGAAGAAGAAGAAGGAGTTTGTCCTCTGCGTTTCAGTTATTTCTTTCCCTTCTTGTTCTCTTATTCTACTATGAATATTTAAATATTATTGTGATTTATTTATCGTGGCTCGGTGTTTCGGAGCTATTTTCAGGTTGATATCCTCGCAGGCTGGAGGGGAAGGGGGAGGGGGAGGCGTACAGACCTGTACGCGGGAGGCGTCGCGCTTGACTTTGTGACAGCGTGCGGCGACGCACCCGGGAGAGCGTCTTTTTGTTGCTGTTTGAAGGGTTCGGTGACATTTTCTGGTTCTTCCCCCTCAGGGGCAGGAGAGAGGCAGAGCTGGCCTGGTTTCATCAACCTCCCGGTACAATTTACAGGAGCGCCGTCTGAAAGGACGGCGGAGAAAAGGAAGGGTCATTTACGTCACGGGGTCAGCTGCCAGTAGCAAGATGTCTGCATGCTGACATTTCTACGTACGGTTGTTTGTTATACCTTTGTGCACCAAACATGAAAACCATGGCAACCCGCTGTGACCTGCCATCCCAGCGTGCAGAGAGTTAAAGGGGATCCAAAATGCTTTTGTACCTCCGCACGTTTCCATTCCAGGACGCGAGCCAGTCGATTTAACGCTCGTTTAATTTGATCCAATCCGCTGCAAACTGATGGATTTCGCCTTATAAGCGAACATAAGCCGCCTCGTCGTAGGATATATTTAGTGATACGTTCAATCACGGAGATCTTCTGCAAAGAAGATGCAAAGAGTTTGATTTAATTGGCATCAGACAGGTCAACTGAGTCTCAAAATCAAGTTTCATGCAGTCAAAGTCAAGTGGAAGAAGAAGAAGGCAGCCTGGCCGACTAATCACACCCCTAACTTTTTCCTTTATTAGCGTTGTGTTAACTCGATTGACGCAGAGTCTTTCAGTGCATGGGCTCTGCAGACATCCAAGCTGTGTGACTGCGCACAGCCTACCTGACGCTGGCTTGCTGCCACATTCTGTCAATTTACTGATAAATCCAGCAGGAAATCAATCGGCGCCATGTGTGGGTGATCGTTTCAGTCGTTTTTCAAACGTTGTCTGGTTTTAGCGTCTGACTGACGAGGATTTGCTCCTTTCCAGCGCGATATGAAGCGATCGTTAACGAAACATCCCCAGGTTTTGGTCTGTCGGTCAGAAAGATACGAGCCATTTGAAGGAATCATCAAAGACTTTAGTGGCCAAACAATTACATGAGAGAATCGACGATGAGCGTAAGTGTTAGTTGCAAGCTAACAAGCTGTTGTGGCAACACCGAGGAGGTTTTTGCATGCAATTATGGGAAATTTATGGAACTGAAACATCACTGGGTCAAACCCCACTGCAGCTGTGTCTCCTGTAAATGCGCCCCCCCCCCCAACGCTGGACTCCTCCTGCATCTGCTCAGTCATTGTGCTTGGCTCCGTCAACCACAATGTGCATGAGCCGAATGGGCCGACGTGTTAAGATGCGGTAATTCCATCTTCAAAAATCCAATCATTTTTACTGGCGCTTCGCGATTAGGTCCGGCCACCATGTCATAAATTGACTGGCACGTATTCCCCGAACAATAAACGTCCATCAGGTCGCGCGCAGACGCAGCTACCAGCGGTTGCAGGGACCACGCTACTTTAATGAAGGCGCGACGACAGTAGGCAGGAGGCGGCGGCGGCGTTCCCTCGCTGACGCTGTCACTCTTCCAATTTGGTTCATCTTCAATAAACTACTGCTTTCAAATTTTCTGTCAGAGTTGAATCATTTAACTCCCCGCAGTCCACTGATGCTGCACAGTTTGAAATGAAAACTGAAGGCTCCACCTGAATCGAGCCCGACATCTTCAGTTTCAATAAAGAAACACCTGATAACGGAACATTAATCAGCGAGACGCTATCAAACGTTTATACGGGCAATTTATTGTATGTAGGGTCATTTAATGACGCTCGCGCCCACAGAGTAAAACAACAATAAAACAATTACCCCATCAGGCACTCCTAAGTACCCCGTTTAATTTTCTTCTTGCCTGCTATCCGTACATAGAAGCACATGCTGAGACCATGCAACCACTCCCACATAAGTATCTAATTAACAACGTGCAGTGGCTCATGCCGCGCTATAATGTACATGATGTGCAGGTACGCTCCATGCAGACAGAAGGAAAGCTTCAGGATCGGTGCGTGCCCAAGTAGAAAAGTATAAGAACACACTGAGGCTCCCGTCTTCCCTCGCCTCCACCCGAAACACCGACGTTGTGGGGGCAGCGGGATCGATGAGAGGTGTGGCGACAAGGGAGGGGCGACTGTTTGGTCGAAAACAATGGCGGCGCCCGGTGAGGTTAGATCAGAAGTGGAGAGTATTTCTATTAAAAGAAGAGCAACAGCCCGAACTGTGGGTGTTCCCTCAGTAGTAGAGTTTCACCCCAGTTGGCTTCGGTAGGCATCACGTACGGTTTGTTGACCTGATTCGTTGCAGTAAGCCCGCAATAGACAGTGACAGACATATGGTTCGTCCGGTCACATGCCCGTTTTTTTTTTTTTTTTTTTAACACTTTCCAAGGACGATTTCCCAGATGGTTCAGCGTAACAAACCATCTGATGCATCTGGTTACCAAAACTCACATCCTGCTTGCACAGTTTGTCCCAGACGGTGTAGGCCCCCTTTTCCTCCTGGGAGGAAAACACCTGATGACAAACAAACGTGGTCGTGGGTCACATGCTCTGCCCTAAGCCAATCATTTCAGACCATTCATCCGCACTCTCACTCACCAGTCTTTGCAAAACATCCAGATTACACACACATAGCAGATTCCTTAGAAAGTGACATTTAACGATTTGCGCTCCAAGGCCTCTGTTTGCATACCTCACATGTTAACAGTGTGTTGAGCAAAGATTTATTTATTAGCAATATTGTTGGAATAATTTCAGTTTGCATACTTCGTCTAACTGAGAAACGCGGGTCATTGTTTGTAGACGCGAACAAGGTCTTATATATAAGTCAAACATAACTCGAAACAACATTAAGTCATTATCCTGCAGAGCAGTTTCACCTCGAGCGCGCCTTAAATGACGCCGTGAACTGGAAAGAGACTGTGAAAATCAGTCCAAAGTGTTTAAATCCTCCGCGGCTGTAAATGTCCTTTGCCTGTTTAAGTGCGGTGCTGCTTACAGTAAATTGCTTCAGGGGGTTTCACCCTCGGTAACACGGTCTTTTGGACTGCCCTCGGTTATGTGTGAATGCATTCGGCGAGCGCGGCGGTGCTTATGGGGCGGGCGTGAGCGAGACCGCGGCGGGGTGGGAGGAAGCGTCACAGCGTACCCCACTACAACAAACCAGACTACACCAGCGCTGCTGTGTTTGAAGCGCCTCACTGTAGGCAGACTGAATCTAGTTGACACACATCATCACGCGCATTATTCTTTCTTTTTTTACACGAAAACACCCCGAAATAGGAGCTTTAAAGCTCCGCGAGGATACTACTAAGACGAATATTAATAATTCAGAGTGCCAGACGTGATAGACAGCGCGATAAAATAACTATTTATACAGAGGTTTCAAAGTAAAGTCACAAACATCTTCACTGTCAGAAAAGTAAATCCATTAAAAACAGGAAATAGAACGGTGATGCAACACCCGCCGTTTGTCGGATGATTCCTCCCAAAGCGCAGCCATGACTGCATACATTTTTGAGCACTGGTGGCCCGGGGGGGAATCCCTACCCATGACAGTGTTAGTGCAGAGATCTATCTATGGAGAAGCGCAGTAGTATTGCGATGCAGCAGATTTTCTGCAAGGTTTGAGTTAAAAAGGCCAGTGGAGGCTGTCAGTCTTGTGGGAAACAGCCTTCTCGCCTATTAGCAAGAACCACAGGACGGAGCTCAACAGCAGACGTGCGCTCAGTGAAATGACAGTAATTCCCATTCAGGAGTAGCTCGTGCAAGGTAGCCGGCCTCGCGGCTCAGTTTCAAGCGGCTTCGCACTCAAACAACAAGCTGAGTTTCCTCTGGTTTGCGGTGTCGCGATGAGGGCGGTTCTAGGTTTTCATACGCAGCGTTTGCTCGCGGTCGTCGTCAGTAAGCTCCTCACGGGTGATGGATAGCCGCTTTAACGGTCCCTCAAGTTATGACACACATAATTTCTGTTTAAAAGTGCGATGTCCAAGGTAACTGTCGTCTATAAAAGCCTTCAGTTCAGAGTTCGAAGCATCCATAAAGCCAGAAAGAGGAGCTCTATTCTAGCTGCCTTTCACTTACAGCACCGCGGCCTGTGTGAATAAGATCGACCCGAGACAGACAATAATATTTTTTCTTTCTGACCTTAAAATCCTGCACGACACTCAAAGCAACGGAGAACTTTATCTCTCCAGCTTCAGTGCGACACGCGGACTGGAAATCTGATATTGCCCGCTAACGTCTCGGGGTTTGCTTCGAAAGCTAATGTTGGCGTACGCGCAAAGGCAAACGCGCACATGCTGATGCGAAGGCACGTAAAACGCCTGCAAACACAAAGAGCGGCTGAAGCTGGTGGAGAGGCACTAGGTTTTTAAGTAAATTATAACAAACGGTGAAATATTGGTAAGATAATGGCGCCGGGTGTAAAGTTAAGAGACGCTGAAGTTGCGATTAAGGTTCATCCTTTGGGGAACATGAACCGTCTGCAGAGGTGCACGTATGATTGGTCCTCTGAGGTCCATGAATGACTTCTTGTTAAGTTACTGAAACCAACATGGTGGACCAGCAAAACAACATTGCTGCAGCGGTGCAAGGCTGCTAGCATGGCTAAGACATAGCCTTAGCCTTTCCAGAGCCACCAGAGGTGATCCAGATGTTCATGGGGTCATTTCGTCCATCTCTACCTACTACGGGCAAAGAGAGCCAGTAGACGAGAACCTCAATCTGTAAATGACAGCGACTCTGAGGGAGCAGCAATCGCTCTAACGGAAACGCAGCGATCGCAAAACAATGCAAACAAATTATAGCAGATGCGCCAAATAATCACAGCAACACGATGTCAGCGTCGTCTCCTCCCACGCTTCTTTCCACAGCTGTGTTGTAGTCGGAGTGTCAGTCAGAGGGGCCGCGGCGCCCGAGCCAATAGACAGTCGACAAATTACCATTTGGAGCGGAACCCGGCTATAAATGCGATTGGGTTGGATTTGAGTCTGCTCTCCCGGCTTTGGATTTGAATAGAATAGAGTCTGTCCTCCATTTTTTTTTTTTTTTTTCTTCCCCTGGCCTCCGTGTCTTCAGAAAGCAAGATTAGATAGAGGTAGGGAGGGAAAGGGACACATAAAAAAGAAGGAGAGGAGCCGAGTCGGAGGAGACAGAGAGAAAATAAGGAAAACAGACCGGGAGGGAGCATCCGCGGGTCTTTAAAATTGCAAAAGCCTTAAAATAAATCCAAATTTAAGGCCTTGAACAGTGTGGAAATGCGTGAAATGTCTGTATTAGAGATCTTATTTTCCCACCGCCCTGTGATTCGTTTCTTTGTCCTGCATATCTCCTCTTAGATTATTGCGGAGCGGGCCAGGGTTAGCGGTACAATAGGTTGTGTAATGTTTTATTCATTATTTCTGCTTTGGTAAACAAAATTGGACTTCATGTTCCTTAGCAAATAATTTCATGTTGTCCTTTTTATTACACCGCCCATTCATAATTTGAGGGTTTTTTTTATTAGCTGCACTGAATTGCAAATAAGTTGCTTTTTGGCAGTTTTATAGTCTCGTATTTGTAACGTTGCAAGATCTGTAAACCTCCCGCCGCATTTTGACAATAAAGTAATTACCATAAACAAATGACACTATTACTGGGAAGATTGTCAGCCTCTGAGGGCCTCTGGTCTTCATTTTACACACTGGCCTATCAAGTCAGATTGGGCAGGAAATCTGCTAAATTGCTAACAACACGACGAGGCTGCATTAGGGTGTAAAGCAGGTGCTGTATTTACCTAACCGGGCAACGCACGCGTTGATGATGACATGCTACGTGCCATTCATTAAGACCCAACTACTGCAATTTAATCCCCTGGTGAAAGAGCACGAGTGCACCGGTCCTCCTTCACTCTCCAGCTTCTGTTTTGGGTCTAACTGCGTCTGAGCAGCCTGCAGTCACTGAATATGACTGTTAGAGCACAGAGAGTGAACCGGTATAGTAAATACAGGGGCTTTAGATTAACATTCGACCTGTTTCGCGATGTGCATTGCTTTCGCCAAACCTGTGCACCTCCTCCGAGCTTTTAATCTGGAGATGTACGTTTTTTTGCATTCGTTCATTTGCCAGACGCGTTCGTCCAAAGCGGCACTCCAGTGACAAACAATCCGCGGTTTGAGTGCATCAAGGAGAAGCCTTCGAGCGTAAGTGCCACAGAGCTGAGTTCCACCTGATGCATGTGCCACCGCAAGGCTGCAGGAGGAGGAGGAGGCGCGAAACACAAGTGCATGGAAAATAAGAGAGCAATAGATCAAGAAGGTTGGAGAGAGAGAGGTTATTTTGGTTTTTTGACATTTGTTCAGACTGTGTAAGCAGTTTCGACACCCCGGCGTGCTGCCGCGCCGCCTATCTGTCTTCATTTTATTTCCTGTGAGTGATCGACTAATCAAAAAGTAATTGACGGATTAAAATAGTGAAAACAAAGGTTAGCTGCAGCCCGACATATGTCACATTTAGACTCCGCGAGGCCGCGTTTCATTTTAGCAACCCCGAGAGTGGCAGCAGGAGATTCATTAGCTCATTAGCCACAGTCTCATTAGCCTAGAAGTCGTGTGATGTCGTAATCTTCGGTAATGTAAGTAATCTTGGCATTGCTGCCAAATGAGTGGACGGTGGGCGGGCAGGTGGCCGGTCAGCTCACTTCCTGTTTAGAGGACACTCGGGGGCGTCTTCGCCGCCGTTTGCTTCGCGCAGTTGAGTTTTGATTCATGCGCAGTTTGCCGGGAACGTTTCCCCGCCACCGAGCTCCTGTTAGTTCATTAGGACAGGCGTGGACGTTCTGAATGGCGGGACGCTCCACTTTGCTGAATCGTGTGAAGAATCGGCGATTTGGGCTGATGAGACGTGCGTTCTCGCAGTAAAATACTGCCAGTGACTTCAAAAAAAAGAAAAAGAAAAAGAAAAAAGGTGTTAATTCATTCCCTGTGAAACCTGCAGAGAGCCCGTGGAGGCAGAGACGGGGAGAGGAGCTGCTGCGGCTGAGGTCTGGGTTATTTCAGGATGGTTGTCCTGCAGTCTAATGTGGTTTGGCACTTGTGTGTCTAGTCGGGAGGAGATATATGGCTGAATTTGCCTTGAGTGGCTGGCTGCTTTCTGAATGGATGCGCTCTGGTTTCCCTGGTCGCTGATTGCTACAGTCAAGACTCCTCGCTCCTGTTCTTCTTCCTCATTTTCCTCCCCGCGTCTCTTTGTCTTATCCCCCATCTCCTTTCCACTCTCCTCTCTTAATTTTACCCCTCTTCCTCTTCGCTCCTCTGATTTCTTTCATTTCGGCCTCTGTCTCCTCTTTCTTTTTACTGTTTCTTTGTCTCCTCCTCATCACCTTCTCACATGCTTTCTGCCTCTTTCCTCCCCTCCTTACATTCCCACTTCCCCCTCGTTGCCCTCTCTCCTTCCAGCTCTTTCTCTCTTTCTTGTTTTGCTCGGAAACACCTTATTTTTCACTTGCTCTCTCCTCCTTCTATACATCTTCATTCCCTCCATTTTCTATATGTACGCCTCCTCCCCTCTCATCACTTTTAAGTCCCTCTCTCATCTTCTTCTTCCCTCTCTACTTTCCTGTCCTCCCCTCGCGCTCTCTCTTTGTCTCTTTGCCTTTATCCACATCTCTCTCCCTCCCTGGCTCCTTCTCTGCTCTCCCTCTGTTTTTGTGCTTGCTGTTTTAGCATACTCTGCAGGGAGCACTCCTGCGATGCCAATTATATTGACTGAAGAAAAGGAGAAGGAGAAAGAGAAAAGGGAAGGAGGGAGTCGGGAGGAGGAAGGAGGAGGGGCGGGAGGATTGTGGAGACCTGTGCATGCGTGCACAAATACACACATTCATGCTGATGGAGGGAATGAATAAGAGGGGATGGGGGAGGAGAAGGAGAGGAAGAGGGGGATGATGAGAGATGGGGAGAGCTGGGAGGAAGAGGACAGAGAGAAATTGGAGGAGAGCGAATCCGTCTGTGAGTGTAATAGTCTCCCGCTGTCGAACCCGAGGGAATTCACTGACTGCAGAGGGGGAGAGAGAGAGAGAGAGAGAGAGCGGGGAAGACGGTGAGAGAGGGGGGGAGGGTGCGATCACAGCAGAGAGGGAGATAGAGAGATACAGAGGCAGGGAGAGGGAGAAAGATGACTTCAGTCCTTTCCTCTCGGAGCTCAGCTTGTAGGGCTCCACTCCAGGCAAATGTGCCTCGTGACATTAAATAAGATTCAGCGTCATGACTGAGTGTGTGAATGGGGCGCGTAAGTATATCATAGTAATGTGCTGCCGTGGCGTAGCTCAGGCCGGAGAGCTGCTTGCACCGGCCCCTTGCGCGAGCCTCAGCGCCGGATGTTTACGCCGCGTGCGCTTATGTGCGCCGCGCGAAAAGGGTCAGTTCACCCAAATTACCCAGCAGGCCGTTTTTTTTTCCCCGACTCACCTCCGTGGAGTTTCACTCGCCGCGGTTCAGTCGCCGAGGTTTCTGCTTTTTAGCGCGAGGCATTTCGGCACAATGGGGGTGAATGGAATTTCAGTTTTGGCGCTTACAGCGCTGAAATGTTTTATTGAAAACGAGCGTGGCAGGAATCCGTCCTCATTACTCCGGATAATCTACAGACTTCGGTCTCAAACAGTTTTTTATTCCAAAGATTTTATCATTCTTTTGCGGTTTCAGGATGTTGTGCTCCTTTCTGAAGCGCTGCAAGAAAATAAGCAACAAGCATAAAATATATTGGCTGTAGGAGCTGTGACGAGAGCAAAGGAGGAAGTCGCCCACAAAGCCTGGATGTCAGACTTAACCTCGGGACAGTTTCTTACCAGCAATCGGCCCTTTGCCTTTTAAACTGTGGCCGCAGCCTTTGCCTCATCTCAACCATGTTTGCGTAACTCTCTGTCCAGTGCCTGGGAACACATGTTTCAGCAACGCCCCGCCGGGGAATCCCTTCAAACATCCGCTTCAACTCAAGGACTCGGTGCTCAAAGGTCACTCACAAAAACATGTTTTTTTGGCCTTTGCATAAAACTCATGGAGTGAAACCATCACACGTATCCAAGAGGTGAAAGGTCAACGTCACTGTGACCACTTAATCCTGTCGGACGCTGATGCTAATCTTTGGTTGCCCATGTGTCCGGCCGTGCTGATTGAAGCTGTGTGTTTGAAGCGTCCGTGTTTTGCGAGCTGTCGCCTCTTTGCAGCAGCGTCTGAATATAAAGCCACGTCGTCCAGCAGCAGCTCACCGGTTCTGCTGATATTTAGCTGCGGGTGACTGTTGTTGCACCATGTGACGGTACTATTTACTGGAACCAGACGTGTCAATATAACTATAAATGCATGCATTTAAAGAGTCCGGAAAGGCATTGATGTAAACCGGCGGAGACTTACAACCTCTAGGTGGTTATTCTAATTGCCGTAACCATGACAACAATAGCCTCATAACCTCATCGAAGGAGTCATTTCGACCCAAATCTCATTGTTTGCACTTTCCCCAAACAACAACCGAGATGTTTTCCATGCACGGATGGAACCAGACCTCTTTGCATCACAGAGCAGGTCACAAACAGGGCGTGTTGTTGTGATCTGGGGAACTTGTTGCTGCATTTCGGTGACGGTGAGGATATAAAGCAGCGTGCCACGCCGAAACAGACGAGTGCAGAAGCGTAATGAGCGACGCTCCCGCGCAGGGCTCACGGCTCGCTTTGACATAGCGTGGAAATGATTTGAATTGCACGCTATGTCCTTTGCAGTCGCCGCATCTCAGCCGAATGAAACACCTACTGTAGAGAGCACTCTGCAGCACCATCATTAAAACGCTAAATGAAGGATTATCAATTAAAAGAATGGCATTCGAATGTGAGTAGACTCGGGGGAAATCCATGTCAAGGGGGCGCTGGAACGGCTCCGAAGGTTCTTAATGGAACAAAACCTTAATGTCGTGCTTTCACCCATCAGTATAATGACGCTTTCAAAGGAAGACCACCAATCGAAAAGGACACGGCGAATGATTTTTAAAAGACGGGCTTAGGTAACAGGCATTTGAGAAATGGACGGAGAGGAAAGAAAAACAAATTTACGGACGCTTTCGTTTTTTTTTTTTCCTACGAAACCCGACGGACGCGCGGCACCTGAAGCTCGGCGGCGAATCTGAAAAACGAGGCCGCTCCTCATGGTTCCTGACAGTTTTAGTTCGGGTGACACGAGTTTGTCAAATGACATTGACGGTCCAGTGCGCACACACATCTGCGCGGTCTCCCTGGACATCCGTCACGCATCTGTGCTCGCCCGCAAAGAAGATGTAGTGGAGGGTGTTTACCCGGCTTTTTAGCCAGACATATACCTTTATGATGTAAATTTATAGCACGCGTTGGCGCCCGGGTGATAGATCTGGCTGTGTTTTGGCCTTTTTTATATCAGATAGTGATGCTCCTGTCTAAATGATGGTTCCTCCCTGGAAAATAAAAACATCCTGGAACACCTGCATCAACATTTTATGCTCGAGCATCGACTCCTTTTAATTATTCTGTTTCGTCTTCTCAGATTTATTTTTCCACTGCGCGCTCCTCGCACATCCCAGACTTCGGCCGGGGCGTTGGATCAGAGCGATGCGTCGACCGATCTTAAGGGGTCCGCTCCGAGTTTTATGGTTGGGAAATGACTTTTAGTGTTCTGTGGCTGCTCTAAGTGGCGCTTCAGAGGCTTCTCCCTCACTGGCAGGGATGAAATGTACATTTTAATACTGAGCAGTGATGAATTAAGTTTGAACCCATTGTTTGAATAAATTACAGTAAGCGGCATCACACGGACGTCAGTCACGTTAAGTCCTTTTAAAGACTAAATCAGGGCTTTCCCTGGGAGCACAATAGATGATGTGTTTCATAAGTGGTGCCTTGTCTCATGACTGACACTGACCTGAGCTCCTTCTTTACCCGCCCATGTACTATATTTACTGTAACATGACTGCCTTGCATTATCCCGAGCCTGGTGTGTATTTATAGTGTGTGTAGGTGTGTGTATGAGTGCGGCGAACACCGCGGCGCTCGCATTTTTAAAATCATTAGGGTCCAGGGGGGTCGCTGATGGAGCTTCGCGCGGCTCTCCCGCAGAACGATAAATGGTTTCGTTTCACTGTAATGTAATTAAGCGGAAGTTAATTTGTCTAAATGAACAACAATAATAATAATAATAATAATCAAGCAGNAGGTTATATCTCTTTATATATAGTTTTTTCAATATTTAAAATCATTTAAAATTAAAGTCAAGGTTAAAAAAGAAGGATAAATGTCACAGAAACAATTAATTGAACAAAAATTCTACATTATACATCGTTTATATTACAATACTGTTAAAAACTACTACTAATGGTAAATAATAATGACTGACAGTCTTATATGACAGTATTTTCTAGAATTACATTAACAATAACATTATATGCAAGCAATTGTATTATATTATTAGCTGTCGTTGTAGTAGAACTACAAGTAGTTAGTATTAAAATAATAAATTATATTACTATTACCACCACACCAGTGATACTACTAATAAAAATAAACTTAAGAACAACAATAATAATAATAATAATAATAATAATAATAATAATGATGATGGTTTGGATGTTTGTCGAATCTCCACATCTCAGCCGCTTGAACATCTGCAGCTGCACGCCAGCGTCGTACATGACGACAGCCACCCCTTGTATTTCATCTCTCGTGTCAAGTGGGTCAACAGATGGTCGCAAAGGCGCGCCAGTTCCTCGGCGTTGGCGGCCATGACAGTTAAGCCCACGTGGAGTGACCCTAATTAGTCAATTAGCCCACGAGGGGCGCCCTAACGATGTCTGGAGCCGCCACGCCGCTTGGCGTGCACGCACGTTAAAATGCAACTGTCCAGCCTCTATTGTTCTGCAATCTGTGTCTGTGCCGCCTTTGTTTGAGAGCAGCGAGCCCCCTCCCCCTGCTGCTCTTCCTCATCCTCCTCATCCTCCTCATCCTCCTCCTTCGCCTTGCTCTTCCATTGATCTCTATTGTCTTGATTGGGAGTGACAAACCGTGGGGGCCGGCTGAAAGGTTGCGTTCGTTAGTGAGCGTTCGTCGGTACGAGGCACACAAACATTCCTACAGACATGATGGGGGGGGGTGGGCGGGAGGCGGGCGGTTACATGGCACACACACACACACACACACGCACTGATACACTGGAGGACACACACATACTCTCAGAGTGGTCCCTGGAGAAAAGAGACATGGCTGGATACAAGGAAGACAGCATTCCAATACACTGACTAACACACACACTTCCAGTAAAGGGAAAAGACACACACACACACACACACACACACACACGCACACACACACACACACACTATACTCCAAAACGTTGGTCCACATTAACATTTCTGCTATTCTCAACCCTGCTTGTCTTTCTGTGCTATTTCCAGGGAGACGCACAAACACCGACTTCCATACCCTGTCGTCACACACACACACACACACACACACACACACACACACACACACGCACACACTTCCAAAAACACCCTTCGTCCTTTCATGTCATGTTGCCGAGCAGTCGGAGACACGGAGATGAGAGGAAAGGAACGAGGTCTGCCTGAAACAAAGCAAAAAAACATCCCGCAGAACATCCAGCCTCATGTACCTCAGCAACAATTACACCATGAGAAGAGAGGACGCGTTTATTTGTGATTTTTCAAGTGGAAGCAGCCAGACAGGAGTGTTGACACGCTACCAAAGGAGCTGACTTCAGTAGCACCTGCGAGTAGTTTTAGTGGCGCGGCTCTCAAGACGCGTTTCTGATAATTTTCTAATTGTGCAGGGGGGGGGACACAAAAACAAGACGAAAACACGGCTGATTTCTGAAAACGTCTAAATGGGTTTCTGATCAAATCTGCACTGACATCAGTCTTGGAGATGGGTGATTGAAGCTAAAAGCTGTACTTGTAAAGTGAGTGCATGCAGAGGCTTTCAGCTGAAGCAGATTAGTTAGTCCACACTTAAAAGTGTTTACCTTCCCCGAGCGGCCGCACTCTAAGGCGCTGTTAGTATGAGCTCCTCCTGGCTGCGCCGCGCTAACTATCCACTCTGTCACCGAGAGCTCGCTGTCCGCGGCGCGCCTCTGTTCAGCCTTGAGGTGATGAATCCGACAAACGGAGAAAACGATGCACGCTTTGACACGGTCTCGCTTCCGGAGGCGGTCCATTGTGTTGCGCGCGAAAAAGTGACGGGGAGCAGCTGTGTGAGGGATGAAAGTGACGCGCGGCATTTCTGCAGGAAGTTGTGGGGCCGTTGCACAGAGGTGGGAATCGCGAATGGCTTTGTTAAGCATTGGTTGGGGTCTCCTCGATGCGTTCCCTAAGCTAAGCACAGCAGGAGCCCTAGCACCAACTAGAGAACGTTATGGACACAAGGCACCAGAGCAGGAGTCACAGGCCCCAGTTGCATTTTCATGAAAAACTCTATTTTCTGCGCCCTCGCTTTAAGTTTTGAGCGTTTGCTCAAAAGACGCTCCGGCGCTTTGTCCAGCACAGCGCCACGTTGCCACGTCTAATAATCAGCCGGTCTTTGATACGTGGCACGCTGCTGTTGAAGGGCCCGAGGGAAGAATGAACACAGAGTCTGCCCGCTGTTGATTAAAAGCTCTGTTTTCACTGTCGAGTTTCCTCTTTTTAAAACTAGATCACTTTCTTTCCGATGCACTCGTTTTGTCCGGCTCTCGTCTCTCGTCTGTCCAGTGTACATGTGCGTTTAAGTCACTCGCCGACTCAGATGGCGATGCTTATCGTTATGCACAGATCTGATTGGCTGAGCAGCATCAGGCGCAGTAAAGGTTAGAAAACCCTCCACCGAAATGTCACAATTCTCAATTATTTAGCAGTTTACGGTAAGTGAATGCATCACAGCCCGGGGTCCAGCGCTGAGTCCCGTGTGAAGCTAGTCAGCTCAGTGCGGAACCAGCCTGCACAAGCACTGCACTTTGTTTTGCAGGAACGAGGAAGCGACGTGCTCCGAATCGCAGCTAAGCTAACGGTGAGGTGAGGAGCGCCGCTGCTAAGAGCGGCCGCTTCGCTCGGTGGCACTGCGTCAGTGCAGTCGGTTCGCTTCGAAGACTAGAAACTACACTGAAGTCGGGTTCTTCAATAATAAATAAATGTGTCTAACATTACGGGCCGGTGAAACGGCGCTGCCATCAGGAGCGTGGAGGCTCTGGTTTTAATATTTCACCCGGCGGAACATAACACGGCGCTTTATGATGCTGTCATTTTGAAAGAAAACGACGAAAACTGTTTATTAAGGGGTTAAAAACGTTGAAAACACATCAAGCCCAGGTCTCTTTGTGGTGCACGTCTATTCCAAATGCTATGGCACTTCATGGTGTTTCAGTATAAACGCCCTCCGTTGTAACACCCCTCTGTTAAACGAGGATTGTGCATCCTCTTCCCTTACTAACGGAGATTCTGGGATCCATCCATCATTTCAAAACAGCGTTTGTGTGCCGACGGCGCTGCCAAAAACCCTCTGAAAGATACAGCCCTATTTGTTTATTCTCCGAGCTCATCTTGGACATCGGACAGTTTGTGTGTTGTGCTTCGCTAGCTGTTGATTTTGGCTAACGTCACCCATTAGCCGCCTAACCTCACATCCTTTCAATTTGAAAAAAAAAACACAACAACAACAACTCTTGATTGAACCCCCCCCCCACACCTTTTTGTTTGTGCCACGGGGTGACATTTCCGTTGTGTTCTGCATTTTCCAGAAGACACCGGCTGTCTGTTTGCGTTTGTCGGACGGACCTTGAATGCAACAGAGAGCGATCGAGCGAGAGAGAGACAGAGAGGTGGAAGTGTGTTTGTGTGTTCACGTGTGCGTGTGCCGATGGACGACAAGGGCGACTCCATTTCTTAGGTCAAGCTTCGGGTCACCTCGGTTGCCCTGGTAACCCCGTTCTGGCTGGGTTGCTTGGCAACAATCCTCTTTTGTTCCAAATGATTTAATTTGAAGCATATCTTCCCTCGTCACCCTTGGCTCTCTGGCTCACCCTTCTGCCTCTCTTTCTCTCCCTCCCTCCGTCTCCTTCCCTCCTTCCCTCCCTCTCTTCCTTCATCCTCCTCAGCCTCCCTATTTCGCTGAAGCTTTAGGACTCTTCCCCTTTTTTTCTAATCTTGGCCCTTCCGCGGGCATTGAGAGCCGTATCCTTCTTTTGCCTGGTGTATAAGTCCCTGCTGTTATCGAAAGGTTTTACGAGTGGATAGGTGTGTGTGTCTGTGTGTGTGTGTGTGTGTGTGTGTGTGTTTGTGTGTGTGTAGCGGTGACTTTGCCTCCCTCTGTGTGTGTTTTTGAGCTCCTGTAGAGTCACGGAGGCGCAGAGTGCGTGCATGTGTGTCTCTATTCATGTGCATCATCGTGCATCAGCATCACATCACATTACCCGCGTTAACACTTCATTGCCAAAAGTATGTGGACATGCATATGCGTACATCACTCGATTGCGTAACCGCTGAAGGAGCTGCATGTTCAGTAAAACCCCGTGCATTAATCTGCTGCGGTAACATCCTGCACTCTTCTTGGAAGGCTTTTCGCTCCGGCTGCTGGGATTTGCTCCCATTCAGCCACAAGAGCATTAGTGAGGTCGGGCGCTGATGTTGGCCACAAAGTGAAGTGAAGAACTTGACCTGACTGTTTCTGCACAGGGGCGCTACAGGAAATAGCCCTCCCCAAACTGCAGCCGCTCATTTGAATCTCCCCGCAGCATTAAGGACACATCTTTGGCGCGGGATGTTTACACCTGTCTGGCGTGGCAGGGTCATGCAAAGGCGCATGCAAAACGATGTAACTGTCGCTCACGTGCTGCGGCCCGCTCTTACATCCGGCGCCTTCGTCTCCTCACGCGTGTAAAACTTCAGGACTTGGTTCTGTTTTATTCTTTAATCACAGTTTGTTCAGACCCATTCGTCTAGATAACAGAGTTTGGTGGCACACTAACATCATCATGGTGATTCCACTGAAAGACAAACGATATGAAATTATCACCCAGCGTCAATTTTATGCTTATGTAAGAGCGTGTGTGTGTGTGTGTGTGTGCGTGCGTGCATGTTTGCTTGATTGCAACACACTGGTGCATTGCCCAGAAGAGACCAGAAACTTTTTCCAGCCTCCTTGTTATTGCTGTTTTGAAAGATGGGTGTTGTCTGTGCAGAGAGAGAGGGAGAGAGAGAGAGAGAGAGAGAGGGAGGGAGGGAGTGATGGAGCAGGTTCTGAGGCTCCCCATCGCGGGTCCGGTGCTCTTAGTAAAAAGGGCAGACTTCTGGTAATTGACTACTCATTTCTTTAAGTGGCCTATTGGCAGGGGCAGTCAGTGCATTTGCCAAGGCATTAAAGATTTCACTCTCTTGATCTTCCTGCGTGTGCGTGCCTGTGTGCGTGCCTGCGTGCGTGCGCAGACGGACAGATAAAGCTCGGTTTCCTTTTTTCTTTATCAACCTGATGATCTTCGGCGGGTGAGGCTCGCGCTGGCACAGTGACGGCCTCTTGTCTTTAAAATCAAACGCATCTCTCGGTCACCGCCGCCGCCGCCGTCTGTCTGCGTCCGATTGGTTAATTTTTAAAGAAGCTTGGCTTGCACAGCTGTCAGATGATGAACAATTGCCAAACGTGGTTTACAGTGCATTGCAATAGCGGGAAGGTATCAAAACACCGGTGATGATTATAGAGCTAATTATGATGCAACGGTGGCTGACTAATGTGTTTCAGCATGATGAGCGACTAAATAAAGGCACATCTGACAATAACGTATAGATTTGTTGTTTTGTTTTGGGACGCTGTGATCGTTCCTCCGGTCCGGACTGTGCAGCCCGGAGCTTCCGAACACCAGCTTGCTCCGTGCAAAGCGCTTTCTGAAGTTCATTTCAAGGTGACGCGCAGAGTTTTCGCAGTCTCTGTCAGTCAAATGAAGCGTGCGCCTCGGTTCTGACAGCTGCGGGCGCGTTTGCTGCAGCTGTTCTGCAGGACGGGGCCACAGAAGCAGGTAACAGTGCAGGACAACTGATGGATGGTTGTGCGAATAGAAACAACAACAAAAACATTAAATGCAACTGTTTTGCTGCACGGCCTGCACGTGGTAACTGCTGGTCACGTGTTTGGCGAGGGCGCTGTGACGCCGGCGTGAAAGTCGCCCACCACCCTGACCTCCTCCACACACGCCGTTGCCCTGGCATTAAACGCTGACTTTTGGCTTAATCCTCAGGCGCACAGTCATCCACTGTGGATGCAATTAGTCGGACAGAGGCTGTGCAGATCCCGCGCCGGTGACAAAACCTGCAATTTCAAAAACCAAGTGACGTGCACCTAGCAGGGAGTGAACGCTGAAACACAGAACAGAGAGTTTCATACCCCAAAACACTCTTAAATATAGAAGATACACCCTGATTTGACTAAATTAGAGTTATATTAACCCGTTTAAGGATTTCAGGTTCTCTCGCTCATCATTTACAGTGAAATCGCCTCGGAGAGACCCGTATGGACTGATTCCGGGGGCCGATTACTCTTTCAGCCTCTCACTGTATAAAGACAGGCAGGGGAAGGTCTGAGCCTGTCTTGTCTCACCACCTCTGTCAGCGTCCCTCCGTCTCCTTCTTTGACTTTCCACTCTGCTCCACTTCCCTCCGTCTCGCTCTCTCATTGTGTTTTTATGCTCTTTCAGTCTTTTTGCCCCCCTTTCTAAGTCACCCTGTCATCTCTCCTCATTGGTCTCATCTATCTATATATGCTTATTTCTGCCACGTCCTTCGCTCACCTCTCGCTCTCTCTCCCTCCGTCTTTCTCCTTCCCTCCTGTGCTTTTCTCCATCCCTCTCTTGCTCTCCCTCGCTGCCCCAACTCTCTCTCTCTCTCTCTCTCGCTCTCTGTCTTTCTCTTCCTGGAAAATCATTATTCTTTTTCTTTTGTCAGCAGTGATGCTGCTGCCCTTTTCTGCAAGCTGAACCCCTCTCCCTCCTCCTCCTCCTCCTCCTCACCCTCTCTCAACCCGCGCTCTCTTTTCTTTCTCACAGTGCTGTTCCAGTGGCAGGGTGGGGCGGCCGGCTTGGCGCCTCACTGCTACTGCAGACACACTGCTGGGCTGTGATGGTGGTGGTGTGTCTGTGTGTGTGCGTGTGAGAGGGGTGTAGGCGATGGAGGATGAGGATGAAGAGGTGGAGGGGGTGGGGGGGGGTGTCTGAGCTCTGAGCTAACTATGTTTGACAGGCAGCAGAGGAGGGGTGGAGGGTGGCAGGGCTGCTGGGGGTAGTTGGAGGGGGTACTTGACGAGAGATAGGAGGGGGGCTGCTTTGGTCTCCCACAATCCCCTGCAGACCCTCAGCCCTAAGAAAAAAGGCGGCTGGAGGAAAAACTAAAGGCTAAGTAGTTTGTTTGCGCTAAAACGGCAGGCAGGGGTGCTTAAGACCCGGATACACAGCCCCCCCCCCCACCCGCCGGCCCCCGCCCTCGGAGATTAGAAGTAATTTGTTCGGCGCCCCCAAGTTGACGGCGACGGGACAACAGAATGAGAATCGCAACAACCGTTCCTCCATTAGAGGCTGCGAAACCGCGAAAATCAGGCGGAAAAGAAAGGCTTTCGCTACACCCGCTCCGCTCGGCGCTTCACGGGTCGGAGAAGTGTTTGTCTCGAAGTGAAGAGGAGGAGGAGGAGGAGGAGGGGAGTGTGGGGTGGTGGTGGTGGTGGTGGTGGGTGGCGGGGTAACTGGTTTCTTGTTGCAGATGTTTTGCTTTTTTCTCATCCACTGGGCAAATCTGGTTTGAATTTGCATCTTTTGACTTACTGAGGCACGCGGGGGGGCGGGGGTGGGGGGGTGGAGACAGGAATAAAAATAAGAGGGCGAGGTTAGAGGTGGGTAGAAGGGCACACACACACACACAAACAGACACACACACACTTACCCAGGGGGATGGGTTTTAGTCGGGGACAGCTGGGCATAGATGGATGGAGTGGGGGAGGTTGCTCTGTCTGTGTGTGTGTGTCTGTGTGTGTGTCTGTGTGTGTGTCTGTGCGCTTCTTGTGCACGTGTTTGCGTGTTTGCTTTATGTGTCCAACTGTATCTGATGCATTTTCAAGCGCATCTTTACGTATTTATGTCTTTTTGTGAGTGTTGGGGCTGGTTTGCGGTTGACAAACGCGAGTGTCTTCATCTCTGTGTGGTTTATGGTTGTGTGTGTGTGTGTGTGTGTCAGCGTCTAAGCTCCTGTGTTGGACTCGGGGGGGCGTGGCAGCATGCTTGCAGTGTGTGCAGGCGGATGCCTCTGTGTGTGTGTAATGGCCTGTATCATACCATGCCATATCAAACCGCACACTGTTGCAGCACCGAGACACATGACTCCGTCTGTCACACACCACGGCACAGTGTAGTCGCTGTGCAGCTGCAGCCAAATGTACGTGCACGCTAACACGCGCATGCACACGGCCTCCGCCGCATGCAGACAGAAACCATCTCATAAATCACACGGATACTTCGTCGCGCGGATAAATTCCATTCCTGCAAAACAAATACAACCGCGTCTGAGCGCAAACACGCACTCGCATGCAAACAGTAACGCACAAACATCGATAAGCTCCTTGAGACTCGCGCACAGGGAGCCACGCATGCACTTAACGCACATTCAGATAATTACCTCCTTTCAGAGCGACTGCAGCCTACACCCTGCACTGGCAAACACCTACGAATACACACACTTGACACGCACATGCACAAGCATGCCGGTAATAACCTCATCACCCACACACACAGGTGCACACACACACACACACTTGTATTACAGTAAATAAAGTTCATTAACCTGTGCTAATTAGCAGCAGCAGTGTAAAGCTTCCCTGGGAGAACAGAAAAACGAGGGAAAGAAGGAATTAAGGGTGGCAAGAAGGAAATGAGTTGATCGGGAAAAGGGGAGGAGGTGAGGGAGGACGAGAGGGAGGAGGAGGCTCAACAGAAGGGCGAAGAGGTGAGGGAGGACGAGAGGAAACCAGGGAGGACATCGGGGCAGATGGAAAGGAGGAGGGGGGAAAAAAGATGGAGGGAGACAGATGGAGGAGGAAGGAAGAGAGGGGGCGAGCGTGGCGATGGCCAAGGTGGTTTGAATTTTGAGTGAGACGGGTGGAAGACGCTCTCACTGAAGCAGTCCCTCGATCTTTTCGGAAATACTCTGATCTGCTTTCGTCCTGGGAGGAGAGAGGAGAGCAGATCAATATCAGTCTGGTGCCTGTGTGTTTAGAAGTCAGGACTTAGCCCGAGTTAGCCTAGCTTAGCTAAAAACACACACCTGTTACCCGACTAAGGCCTCTTATCTGAGTTTAAACAACGTATCTTTAAATGATGCATCAACTTCAATATAACAATGTCATTGTTTTGTATTCATCCACCTGGTACATGTGTGCAGGAGCCAATACGACCCCCCCCCATAGATCAACATTACACCATAAAGACACCTCATTAAGGTTTTATTCCTGCAAAGCCGTCCCGAAGCACGGATGTGCACGCCCGACTTCACCCCGATATAAAGTTAGTGCACTGGGGACTTTGTTGAGATGAACTGATTAACGGTTTGGTCTGATAAACCATAGAAAACAGAGACTGGACAATATTCTTGAGACCAAGGTGACTCATCGACTGTCCAAGCTGCAGATTCTCGCGTTTGAGGCCATTTTCCGGCACTTTTGCTCGCGGGAGTTCGATCTCACAAGAGCTGCTGATTTTCTGTCAGTTAATCAACTAATTGACGCAGCTTTTCCGGGAAACTGAGCCTCACACACCGCGTGAGCAAATTTAATTCAAATTAAGTAGAGTTATCTCGAAATCCGGTATCCTGGCTCTTACAGTACAGCGCTGGTTGTTCGCCAAAGAAACAGCTTCAAGTAGATGTCTTAAAGGGTCCGAAACTTTGGACGCCGCTCGTGGGCTTTCGCTCTCGCCTCGACAACGTCTCGGTTTAACTGAAATCCTCTCGTACGCCGTGATGAAAACCCTTCATACCGTATTACCGTGTTTTTCAACGGTGACTGCGAACTTTTCAAAAAGTGAAATAGCCGTGTTTGTGAGCACACTTTGCAAGTACGTGTGAGAGCTTTCTCAAAGTGTTTCGCCTGCGCATGTTAATGCATTTTCACTTGTGACGTGTGTGTGTGAGGTTTGCAGTGTGGCGTGCGTATGCGTTTGCTCTCTGGCGTGTACACGAGAGGAGTTTCTGCTCCTCACGGCCTCAACTGACAGATTGTGTGAACTGTGACTATTTCATTTTCCTCACTTGGAGAAAAGAAGTGGCGCAGCTTCGTTCTCGTGCGCTCCAGCATACGGATCTCCACTTTCAAGGGCGCTATTTCGCCTAAAACCACGAAATGTCAATTTTAAAATTTCTGCATAAACAAGATTTATTGTGTTGCGGCTTCTCGATAGTGGAGGAGCTCCTTATCGTGCGCAGGCTGGTTGTTTGCCGCCTATATCCGGTCTTTAAGCGAGATTAGGTGCAACTCACACGAGACTGACGCTGATCTTCTCGACTAAGAGAAGAAGCAAAAAGCCTGTTTTCGTAAACCCGCTGAAACGATTCCTTCAAGCCCCTCCCCGCCCCTCGCTCCTTGTTTTTTGTCATCACCGAAGGGCCCTCGAGCTCCTCACACTTCCTCTGTTGTCTCACCACCTCCTTCTCTCCCCGCCCTCCCCTTTTTCTCACACACACACACACTTTCCCGCCTCGTTTTATCACCCGCCCTCCTCTACATACCCTTATCCATCCATCTTTCTCTCCCTCTCTCTACCTCCAGCCCTCCCCCGACTTGCTATCCCAGTCAGCCTTCTACCTCTGCGTTCTCTCACCTTGTTGCCAGCGAGGGAAAAAGTGTAAATTGTGTTGCTTTAAATACCCGTGTCTTCCTCGGGCTTACAGCTCGAGGTAGGGGGAGTGAATGTGAGGATAGAAGAAAGACGAGCGAGCCACAGTGTTTAACTTAACGTCTGCTGAGGATAGATAGGTCTCTCCTTTCATTTTTGCAGCCCGGGTGTTTAGCCCGACTTAACCGTTTAAACTCTGGTTGAACTTAATTTGCCTCCCCTTTAACTTTGCTCTTAAGCAGCTTCAAAGGTAACAAGAACAGCTGTATCTGTATCCGAGGCTTATGGGGGGGGTCGCGCGCAGCCGGGCGAGTGACTCTGCAGCGTTTTGCCCGAACCAGTTCGGACCGGCGGTTGGGTTTGGGTGTGTTTCGGATGTGTCATTAAGTTTTTGAACCACAAAAACAAAACTTTTGTCTTCTTTTAAAATAGTCTAATCTCCCTGGCGCCCATCTTTGCAGCTAACCCCGCCCATCTCACCGTACGACGACTGCTTTGATTTGAAATATTGTGTTTTCCTGACGCACAAGCACACAGAGCTCCGACTAAATCAAACCAACTCGTCTCTGATTAACATCTGACCGATGGCTCTAACGAGGCTGCTGCCGTGCTCTTATACAGCGCGGCACCAGGTGATTTGCATGCATTGGTTGCAGCTTTAGATTTAAGATGCAGGGTGCAGTTTAATTATCATTAAAGCATTAAGGCCTCGTGCTCAATAAGAGTGAGATTAACCTTTATTTATTCGCTTGCATTCGTTTAGATGCAGAAACAGGGTTGCACTGGAGGAGCCAGGGTGCCTTGCTCAGGGGCAGGCCGACGGTGGTAGGAAATAAGTTGCAGGTGCTGCTTTGGGTTTGGGTTTGCGCTCCTCCACGCAGCTTCTCACTTATCTAACCAGCTCTTTGGCGATTGGCTGAGCTCCTGGTGTTTATTTCGGGGTGCTTCGTTGTTATTTTATTTTGCAAATTCAATCGCGCGCCTCAGCAGACTTTCCACCAGGGAGCGGCGAGGAAAAGCAGCACGCAGAGCCAGAACAACGTGGATTAAAGGCCGATTTCAGTCAAATCAGACCCGGTGCCTGTTGAAACAGTGGACAGACGAACCCAGACAGTTACTGCGTGCATTAAACTGAATAAAGTTTCAATAAAGCGAGTTTGATGATGACTTAATGAGGCAACTTAGGGGGTCTGTGTTCGTTAAAAGAGAGAAACTTGGATTCAGACGGTGTGCGGTTGTATGTTTCTGCTTAATAAGGAATAAAGAAGTGCACGTAGATATTGGAAACTTCCATTGAAACAACCACAATAACAAATAATAGTTTCCTTCAGGTTGAATTGTACAGAAATATATATCATATGACGCCTAAATGACACATTTATGTATAATTAAGGCAGTTCCTTATTGAGGCATCATCTAAGTTATTTGATAAACGTGTTTCTAATGAAGCCGATATAAAGCTGAAACCATGAGAATGGGAGTTTGAATGTTTTAATCAGTGTAAATAATAACAAGACGGGCGGACGGAGGAGGCGAAACTCAGCGCGACGCTGTGGGCAAAAATGTTTTAACACGTACTTTCAAAAACTGAATTTTGCCCACGGCGCGACCGCGGGAACGGCTAAATCTGTGAAACACGTTTCTGAAAAAAACACGTGATACCCCTCCGGGTTCTGCTCATCGCCGAGGAGCCGCTAATTGACCACTGAGAATGTTCTACCAGCAGCAAATGTCACTCCGGGCCTCGAAACACAGGTTGTTCTCGGTCAGAAATGCCAGCGCTCTGCGGCGGCCGGAGATAAGACATCAGTTTGGCTAACTTGTCTCAGCTCGTTGTGGTTGGCTTGATGAGTGATGCAGTGGGACAGCCAATTTGCCCAAAGTGTTCATGCCAAGTAGAGGAGCTCTTGCGATCAGCCGCAAGAATTAGCCCAAGACGCTATTAAAGGAGACACTAATCCGCGGTGCACTTGACCACACATTCAGCCCTCAGCCATCGTGGTGGTGCTTAGATAGACTAACCACAAGGTCAGGGCTGCAGTGCAACACCACAGAGAGCAAAGGGGCGACTTACTCTGACACGCAGAGCTCAGGAAGCCTCAGCGTGCAGCTCGAATCCTGTCAGACGGCAGCTGCGGCTGTTCCACAGCTTTTTCTTTCCTCCGACGCCGAACCGGCCGTGCAACTTTAAACACAGCCCCGTAACAAAGATGCCCGGCTCTCGGCTCATGTACGGCAAAACGCGCGCGTTTGATGCTACGTGTAGTTAGTTTGCTCGCCTCCTCTCCTGCATCCTCGCTTCGCGTCTCTCCCCCCTCCCGCCTTTTCATGTCTTGATGGGAGTTCCGCGCTAAAGCAGATGTTCTTCCTGCAAAAAAAAAAAAATAAAATAAATAAAAAAAATCAATTCCACCGCCGGTGCAAGGATGCGATAACGCTCCGCACCGAATATAAACCTGTCTCCCGCTTGACAATTTGGTTCCAATTAAACTATTTATGCACGCCATATTTTCAGGGGTGAGAAGACCGCTTTGAGGCACATCTTCTCAGGAGATGTTCCCTCTGTTGGCTCGGCCTCGTCGTCAATTATGCCGTATTTTTGTTTTGCTTGAGATTAGGTTGAGAGAGCTCTGGCGCGCTTCAACGTGAGCAGGAGAGGAGGGCTCGGCGATGCCCGACGGGGGGGCGCGCTCGAAGCCGAAGGCGAAAAGTGCCGCGGCGGCCGTGTTCGGCGTTACTTCCCCGTTTTTTTTCTTCTTCTTCTTCTTTTTTTTTTAACGGCTCTTGTCCTGATTCGCATAATCGTCCGCCACCCTCGCTGAATGCAAAGAGCAGAATTAGCCTGCACCATCACCCGTTATCAAGGGGGTGCCGTTAAATACCATAATTTGAGCCAATTTGAATACTGTTACACACCCAGACGGTTCACTGTTCAGTGGTTTTCCGTGGCGCTGCAGCACCAGCTCCAGCCTTTAAAATCCCTTCATTATGCCGGGTCATTTGTATTCCCTCTCTCCTTCCCTCTGACCTGCTCATTTCCATAATGCCTGTCCCGTTTGAGCTTGTTCCGTACCAGCCGATACATATGCATGGCTTGAAAAACTGACACAGATATTGACAAAAGAGGGTTACAAAGCCATTAGAGGTATGAGACAGTACTCTTGTTGTTGCTTTGACCTGTCGGGAGCCACTGTCTGCCGTGGTCTCTTCATCTCGGCTGGTCCCTCAGGTCGCGCAGTCTCGGGATGCCTGGGCTGCTACTGACTCATCGCTCTTACATTGGCCTCGCAGACATGCAGCCAGATAGCCATTTGTCTGCTTTCTTTGTCCCTCTGACAGCGCGTCCGTGTGTGTGTGCGTGCATTGTGTCTTTGCTTTCAGAAAGACAGATAGAGATATAGAGATAATCCGACAAGCAGAGAAAGCGATGGGCGGAGGGGAGGCAGAGGGAAAGAGAGGGAGCGAGGCGCGTAATGCATTTTGTGGGTTTATCTGATTTGTGTGTTGGTGTGCGCTACTATTTTTGCTTGTATTTTCATATGAGCGCGGTGTCTCCCTGACTTGTCTCCGCGGCCTCTCTATCGCTCTAACTTATGAATTTCCTCCTGCCTCTTCCCTTTCGTTGCCTAGACGACGACCCCTTGCAGCCAGTGACCTCAGACGAGACGGTGTCCGTGGGGGGCACGGTGACGCTGACCTGCCGGGTGGCCGAGAGCGACAACTCTTCGCTGCAGTGGTCCAACACCGCACAGCAGACCCTGTACTTCGGAGAGAAGAGAGGTGAGAGGGGAGGAGGGAAAGACAAACTGTGAAAAGTCTCAATTAAGCGACCCTACGTTTAAAATTCAACTATCCAAATACACAAACATTAAAATTATACTCACTGGGTTTCACTGTGTGGCAGGTTTAGCTCGGACCTTGACGTCAGAGACATCTTTGTTGGCCGGACTGCAGCAAAGCAGGGCCGGCCCCGTCTGCCCTTGAGCTACTGAGTGATATCGTTTCGACCTTGTCTCGTTAGGTTTAGGCTACGGAAACGGTCGTTCACAGTTCGGGCAAAAGGCAGCCACAGTTTTAGAGAGATGCGCGCGTTGGAGTCGGCGGTGACTGAAGTCTAAGTTGTTAAAATTACATTTGCAGGAGTTATTTCAAATGCTGCTCATCTTTATAAGATTTATTCAACAACGATCTGCAAACTGTTCATGGAAAGTTATATATATATATATATATTTCTTAGGGTTTTCATTCACACCCTTATCTCATGTTTGTGCAGATCAGTGCTCTCTCACCTACGCAGATCATTAAGTGGTGGCACCAATCAGGGATCAGATGCTACAACAGCTTGGCGCGCCTTCTGCATTGTCACAGCCCGTGTGTCGAAATCGCCGGAGAGGTTCCCCTCCCCGCCGTCGACGGACACGGCGGCTTGTTCCCGTGTCGCTTTAGCTGCCGACATCACAAGGGATAGATGGTGTGGAGGCCACTTCCTCGCCCTGCTCACTGACGTAGCTCCGCTCTGGAGGCGTAAAACAGATTTTAACTTTTTACAGCATCTGGCCAGGGTGCATCTCGAGGAACTCAGGCTGTCTCGAATGCTTCTTGGATGCATTTATACGTTTGAGATCGCCACCCGATCCGCCTCTATACGAGGGACAAGATGTAAACAGGGTATAATTTGATAGAAGAAAACAACCCTAATGCACATTATGACTGTAATTTTAAGGAGATAGCGTTTCAATGAAGACGTCTTTGCTGGAAAAGGCACTAATAATTACTTTGCGCGCACTGGGTCAGAAGCTTTTGAAGAGAGAAAGCTCCGGCCGGGGACACGAGGGAGGCGAGACAACAAACAACGTGTTGTTGTGATATTGTGTAGTCAGTAAGTGCAACAATTGAAAACGGGGGACAAAAATAAATCTCCCAGTCTAATGGGCTAAAGTGCATCAACATGTTCAATTCAAACTGGTTTTTTTTTTAATTTAAGTAAAACTGTCTCGTCCATTTTGTCCAACTTGATGGCCTAAACCACGCCGGCTTTTAGTCGCATTCTGAAAAGCGAGGCCACCCCCTCCTCCGCTGCGCCGGGGCAACAACGCAAAAAAAAACAACCCCCAGACCCTGTATTTTGAAAAGGGGGACGGGCGGGTCGGCTAGTGGCGGGGAAAAAAAAAAAAAAGCCGCCGTAAATAAGGACTGACATTATAAATATGGAGCTCTGGCGCTAATGATTGCTTTCGACTGTGTTGGCGCAAACCCGCGTTTCAAAACACTGTCAGGAGTGAAAGGGAGCGTGCACGGCAGCCGGTTTGAGCATAAAGACGGGGACATTACTCGGCTATGATTGCAATAAAAGAGATGTTTTCTCCTTTATTTGACGTGATGAAATGGTAGTTAAAGTCGAACGGTTTCGCAGGAACTTTAAAGCCCGGCGCTAAAATGTTAGCACCAACTTTCTGTCTCTTCAGCGGGGCCAGCATCGCACAGCAGACTTGGTAGTCGGGAGTGAGGAGAGAGAGAGAGAGGGGTACAGATGGAGGGAGGGATGGAAGAGCTGGAATTAGAAATTAGATTGGTGAGAGAGACAGAGAGACTCCTCCGAGCGCTAATACAAAGCAGCAGAAGTGAAGTTGATCGAAATATGGAGTTAAGAATGGACGGACACGAGGCCAAGAAGCGTTTCGTTGCAGAGGGCCAGCGTTTTTTTGCAGCAGACAATTTGGAAAACGAGAGGGCGATAGAGAATGAGGGGGGAGGTTGGGGGAGTAGGGGAGGACAAATGGAGAGATCAGCAAGTCTTTACTCCAGATGGAGCTTCAACAACAGTGAAGAGGAGGGAGATAGAAAGTGAGGCTCTTGTCTGCAGTGATACAACACTCAGAGGCCGACCTCCACTTCGGAGGGAATTGAGAAGAGTATTGGAGGAGGAGGTGGGGGAGGAATGGGAGAAAATAGGAAGAGGGGGAGGTGGAGGGTGGAGTGAGGTGGAGCAGAAACTCCCCACTGCAGTGGTCCGACATGCACAGCAGATGCTGTAGTTTGGGAGGCTTAGTCGAGAGACAGAGAGGGAGGAGAGGAGGATGATGGGAGCTCAGAATTCAAGCCTTCAACCATGTCCGGTCTTCAAAGTGCAGCAGATGGAGGGAGGAGGTAGAAAGATGGAGGAGGGACAGCGCAGTAGGATAAAAACTTGCGACGATGGGGGACAGTGGGGGGAGGAGAGGGGGAGAAATGTTGTTCAATTTGAGAGGAGCAGATGGAGAGCATGAGGAGAGGCGACAGAAGAGTCATTTAGACTCGAATAATACATTCATGCGAAGTCTCAAGACAACCCTTGTGATGATGTCCACAGTCATCCATACGTGCTGCGGGCGTGTTTGCACTGGAAGTCCCAAAGTAGACAAACAAAATACGTCTTTGCCTCATATGCACATGTTGTAAAACGCCACAGTGCGTTACAAGAGCAATAGATTTCCTAATTTCGGTTGAACTTGGACTCAAAATGACGCAAAGCTTGCGTTAGAGGAACGCTCGTGGATGTGCTTAGAAGAGAAAAATAGCTTGAACGTGCATTGTATTTGGAGACGGCGCTCCAACTGACCTTTTATCACCTTCAAATGCTTTTAAAGGTGCCTTTAACTTCCTGTTTTGATGTAGCATTAACTGTGTTTGTCCAGCAGCATCAGAAGTATCAGACTCTTGAGCTGCTGAATGCTCGGCCGCGCTCGTTAGCTTGTTGCTAACTTTGCCGGGAACGAGTCGAGAAGATGCTGACACCTACAGAGCTGCGTTCATGTTACCATAGCGATACAGCGATACGATCCACCGCTCGCATGAAAATGTTAATAAGAGAAGCTTTAAGTTAAGGAAATCGCTCATGACAGTGGTTAAAAGGCTGCTCGCGTGCAGGATGCGTCAAAGTCACACAAATATCGTTGTGACTATGACTGAACAGTTTCCAAAGCCATTCAAATATCATCTCCTCCGGTGCCGACGTGGAGCTTCGCCATCTCCCGCACATGGCCGTCCAAAGAAACTACTTGCTTGGTAGTTTTACTGTAACGGCCCGGCCAAGAAGAGAAAGGCGAAGGAAGGACGGAGAGATTATGAAAGTAAAAAAACAGACTGGTTGGATCTGAAATGCGAAGCAGGACGGAGGGAAAGAGAGGCTGAGCATTCCTCAGTGCTCCACTTTGGAAATGATAGATGGAGCTGGAGCAGCGAGTCATCGATGCAGTTGGCCCGAACAGCACAGTGCGCGCAGTGTGCTTCAGAGCTGCTACAGCTACAGAGATGGAGTGATGAGAAGGAAGGAAGAGAAGGACGACGTATGGAAAGGGGCTGATTGAAGAGCGGGGATGGGAAGAGCAAATCAGGACTCCTCGCCACCACGTTCCAACGCCGCGCAGCATGCACCAGGCTTTGGAGGGTTGAGACGGTGGAGGGGAGCGAACGGCGTGATGAGGGATGGAAGAAGAAGAAGAAGAAAATGATGAGCAGCAACTCCTCACAGCGATGGCCGCCAAGCTGCAGAGGAGAAAGGGTAGCACGGCAAGATCAGAGAGCTCAGAGGCCGAAAAGACAGGAGAGAGAGTGTGAGAGAGGGAGGCAAAGAGAGAGGAATAAACAAGAGAGAGCGAGAAGACAGAGTGGTGGATATAGCATGATGGAGTGAAGAGATGTGAGACTATAAAGATGATGCAGGGAACAAGACCTTGGATTTAATTTCTAAAACCCTTCGCATTCACAAATAATATGAGAGCCGCCGAGAAACCGAAGCCGCGCTGTATGAAGCGTTGCTGTCGACGTTGCATAATCACAGGGTCACATCAATTCGATCCAGCTCCTCCGCGGTCGGATCGAAACCTCAAGCTGACTTTTTGTCGTTACCCGGGCGAAGGGAAGCCATTGATACCGGTTTAATTTGACCCCGCTTCGCCGCAGATGAGAGACGAGACGGGGACGCGGAGGAGAGCGCAGGCGCCTTTAAAAGAGACTTCGCGCGAAGTGAAAAGGAACAAAACCGGGTAAACCAGCCTGGTTCCAGTGGAGCAGAGCTAATGAGAGTTCTGCAACTATAACTGCCCAGATAAAGATAAAGCAAAACAGGAAATTAATTGTTAGGGGACACAAAGCCCAGTTGTGTTTATTAAAGCTGATACAATGACAGAAAAAAAACACATGTGCTGCTAATCCTGTCCTGTATTAATCTGAGCGTGAACATTTAGAGCAAGGGAACCTGTCATTCCACGGCGAAAAACAAAATGATCTGATAACTGTGGCCAATACCGGATGTTTTAATACATTTTAAAGCCTTAATTCTAGATAATTTATTTTAAGACCCTTTTAAGGAACCGCAGATACCCTGGAGGGAGCGTGTGGGAGTGGATGGGTGGATGGATGAGGGGAGAAAGGGAAAAAAAAAAGACCCAGTGCTGCTAATAGAAGAGATTAGACAGCTAGGAAAGCATGAAAACAGATGGGTTCCTACGTTAATGGGAGACTACCAGGAGACGGCGAGAGAGAGAGAGACGGAGAGATACCGAGACAAAGAGATGGACGTGGGGGAGATAAAAGCAGGCGGAGAAACTAAAACATTGAAATCAAGACAGAGAAAGGGGAACAAACAAGGACATTACATTTACATATCTGGCTTTTAGCCGGCGCTCTCATCCAAAACAGCTCGCCTATAACGCGTATTCATTCGGAGCATCTATGAGGACTGTCTGAGTGTCTTCTTAGGAGACTTAACAGCTTCAGAGCGAGTCGCTCGGTCGAAACAAACAGTTGACAAAGCGCCCCGAAGACCTCGCTTGACACCGCGCTCCGGCCACCTGAGCCGCAGGTGCCGGCGTGGGAAATGTTTGCGAGACCATCAAGTAATTGGCAGACACCGCAGACGAAGCTGGGTGACTTGTGTTACAGTCCGGAACTCTGACCCCTCGGGGAGCGCTCTCTGGTGCCTTCGGCCGCCATGATTATACTCTGCGTTTGTCACTTTGTCTATAAGATGTCAGAAAATAATGAAAAATGTCCAAAAACACAACGTGATTTATTCTTATTCCTTGAAAAGAACACAAAGCAGAGGTATATGATGCCATAAGAGAGAGAGAGTAGCAGGAAAATGACCAAATTTGAAAATATTTGGCATTTTTTTCATTAAATTATGACTAAAACTGGTTAACTGATCATCAAATAAGCGGCCAATTAATTTTTGGTGGAGGACTTATCAATTATGCCACTAATTGGTTTAAATCTATACAATTTTGTGCTTTAAATATTTGATTTAACATGAATGATTGGTACTCCAGTTGAAATTAAAATATGGGACACCCAGCAGCTTTATTTGGCGCTAAGGCTGCGTTCGAGGACCTCCCTGCCCTTTCTCTGTGCATACATTGAAAGCCTAAGGCTGCAGGAGCACAGACCCTCCTGCAGGACACAGAACAGTGGAGGCATCAGAAGAGACATTGATTAATCCAGATGCAGCGTGAAAAGGAGGAGGCAGCTTGCAAAGCGGCTTGCAGAGGACGCGGCAGAGCTCGGCGGGCTAAAGCAGCTTAAATGAGGCGCCCTGTGTGAGATTTGCCAATCGGATGCAAAGACAGGAATCAGCTGAGCCGTCAGCTGATGCGGATTGGCTTTGAGATCAGCTGATGTAGGTGCGATTACAGGCCGAGCTTGACTTGGTGGCCTGCCTGAGCTGATGCTTAATTAATATTTTACTTTATTCTACTTAAATTCGCAGCGTGTAGGATTTACAGGGATCTTTTGCCAGAAATAGAATATATTATACTTATTATGAGTGTGTTATCGCCTGAAAATAAGCATGTTTTTGCTGCCGTGTAAGACGCCATGTTGTCCACCATGTTTCTACGGTAGCCCAGAATGGGCAAACCGAACACTGACGCAACGGTATCGAGATTACTTCCCTCCGTGGTGAAAGATTACGAGACAGTGGCACAAATTGGACGCTGTATATTCGCTTGTAAGCTAACGATTAACTCTCAGCTGCTGGAATAAGGATGAATGAAGATATTTGTTTTGGTTGGTGTGTTCCTGATTAAAAAAACTAAATCTGTGGGAGAAAACACGCTCGGAAAGATGCGATTCAAGAGCTAAACCGAGGTTATTGAGGGTGGAAAGCAAATGTGTCTGCCCACCGTAACACCTGGACTCCTCCAGTCCAATATTAAACTACATCATGTCTCCAGCTGTGTCCCGCCGCCGCGTAACACCTTCCTATTTCTCCTCGTCCATGCACAAGGACCACGTTATATATATTTTAAGTCATGTTCGTTCAATAAAACTTCATGAGGCCCGGGCGCGCGGCGTACCCCCGTGTGCTTATTTTACACAGTGTGCAGACAATAAAACTAGGCGTCCAGCGCAAATACTCACAATCTGACGTTCTGCAAATACATTTCCCCGGCTGAAAAAAAAAGAAAATATCTGTATATTTGCTTTCAGCCTGCCTATAATTTTATTTATTTGTCATGTACGGCTTCCTTCCTTTCCATAAAAGCATCAGCAGACATCAGACGGGCTATCTGCCTCTGTACAATTTAACAAGGTAATGGATCTCTGGCCATTTGCAAACCATGGCGGACGAGGAAGCTCCGGCCTGGTGGGAGGATATTGAGTAGGCGGGCTTTGAATGTGGCGAAAAAGCCTGCAACTTGTAAAATCATTTCATTAAAAATGCACACTAAGCACCGTGTTAAGCAGTCTTAAGTGAAACGAGACGCTAAAGAATATTGAAATTGACGGCGAGATCCACGCTCAGCCTCCCGGAGAGCGAGGCGAACCGACAATGGCTGCCGAAAACACAGCGCGAGGCGGTACTCCAGATGCAGGGCGTGAAATGTTTTTTGACATTTTCTGAAAAACTATTGATCCACATCGCATCAGTCAAAGTTTTCTTGGTGTCTGGGAAGGCTCTCTGGAGAGTGTATTAACAACAACCATCGCAGGACTGAGAGACTGCAGCGGAGACGTTTGAAATCTGGCACTTGAAAGGAGCCTTTTTCTACATTTTCTCTTTGTATCACCTGAACTCTGGATTTTTTTTACGTGCGCGTCCTTAAAATAATCACGTGTAGTGGAAGACAAGTGCCGGGAGAAGAAAGGGACCCGAGTACAAAGAACTCAAAGTTAAAGAAATCCAATCTATTTTTTGAGGTTAATGAAGTAAATATGTGAAAAACATCCCATGTGTGATTCAGAAATTGGCCTTTTTGCCCTCTCAGCTGTGAAAAGATAAATAAGAATCAATAAGCCAGACATGAAACAGCAGGCATGCATACATTGGTACACTATTAATCTAATTGTTATGACTCTGCGCTAATATTTTGCCTGGAGGAAGCCGCAGACAGTCAGTCAACCGTCCTCGGCCTTTATATATTACCTTCTTTGGGTTGTACTGGTTCATAGAAGGCGGCAATAGAAAGGTGATTGTGTTAGCCTCCTCTCTTTCAGCTCGCCAGCGCATCACTGGTGTGCATTTTTCTTTTAGTACTTCTACAACGTTATCCTTCACTATAACCTGCTGAGCCCAAAATCCTGCCCTTAAATGAGTAGTTTGACACTTTGGAAAATACACTTATTTTCCCTCTCGCCGAGAGTTGGAGGAGAGGATCGATACCACTCTCATGTCTGTGCACCAAAAACGGTGCTGCAGCCAGAAGCCGGTGTGCTTAGCTTAGCATAACGGCTGGAGAGGGCGAGCCTCGCATCGCTCCGTGCAACTGCAAAGAAAAGCCTGCACACCGGCGCCTCTGAAGCCTGCACACAAACGTTTTCAATCAGGTTCGGGCGACCTCTAGGAAGCAAGCGCGCAGATCTCACTAGAAGTTTGTGGAGACGCACAAACGACATAGCTTCAAGTGTATTTTCCAGAGGGAACATGAATAAAGATATGAACGTATATGAAGTATATATGATGTGCTGTAGCAGGTACTGCGCATTAATAGCAGCTTCAAATTTACACTAATAATAGGTCAGAATAATTGTTATTAGCTAGCGAATACAGCATTATTTGTTAGCAAGCTAATTAACCGACTAGCTAGCTAAGCCCTGTATCAGACTTCCCTTGATTAAACACCCTCTGGTTATATTTGTAACCCTTCTATTCTGTTGATTAGGGAGCTTATCTTTTGTAACCAACCCAGCTTTACTGACAGTTTGTGCAGACACAACTGAAGAAGGGAATCTGGGAAATGTAGTCCAGAAGCATGCAAAGGTATCGGCTTGTTTAGGATGCAACGGGCCAAACCGCAGAGGACGATACATACGCTGCAAAAAGTGTGTGTGTGAATTACATGTTGGCATCCATTAGAGATTATTTAGTCCTTTCCAACCCTTAAAGCCGCTGCTTGTATCATCTATGGACAGAAGCACGTTAGCTGCTTCCTCCTGTTTCCAGTGTTTATTCCGAGCTAAGCTAACCGTCGTCCTCTCGCCAGCTTCAAACATAACGGACAGATATAAGAGCGGTATCGATCCTCTCATCTCACCCTCGACAACAAAGCAAATACGAGCATTTCCCAAAATGTCAAACTTTTCCTTTAAACCAACCTCTCCTACAAGTGAGGGTGGACTTTTGGTCTTTAATAAAATAAATAAATAAAATGAAAAAACAGAAGAGTGAAAAGAGCTGCTCTCACACATCACACCAGCAGGCACAGGCAATCAAATCAAAGCACCACAGGGCATCGGGAGACGTCGGGAAGAGAGGTGAAAATATTTCCCAATTTACTTTGCATTAGTCTGATCCTTTTGACTTAAAAAATGAGCAGCCGAGTTAATGTGACGGCATGCAGACATCCGAAAGCAGCTGAAAGCAGCGGGCTGATAGTGACAGCCATTATGATAATTGCTTCCTCGGCTTCTTTTTTACTACAAAGGTGAGGAGAGATGAGGAAATAAACCGCGCTTCGACATTATACGTCCTTTCACTCCGTTGTGCTTTCTTTCTAATCCCTCTGCACCAGCCTGAGCAGCCAGCGCCAGCAGTGTCTTCTCTAGGTAATCTAGCTTCTTAGGATGTGTCATCGGTCAGTGTTGTTTGCCAGAAATCCCCAATGGACGTTTTTCGCTGCTGTAAATACTACATGGCAGGATTTCATTGGCACGTTGCTTGAAGCTGATACACCGTTGGGAACATTTCTCTCTCAAGTTTCGACTGGAACTAATGCCTCCTTGCTTCAATTTGCACCACCTTGGGCAGAGTTTGGTTCATCTCGCTCTGTTTGCCTCCCTCCGTTGATTTTGCATACATCTGGCCTGCCGCCTCTAAATGATTATTTTTTAATTCTGTCTGAAGGTGGGGGAAAGGGAGACGGGTGGATTGAGAGGGAGAACGTGGCGGAAGAAGGGAGGGAGGGAGGGGAAGCTGGATGAAAGAGACAGAGGTGTGTGTTTATCAAGCGTTTCATAGTTGGCGCACTGATCCAGGATCAATTGACACCCTCAGATCAGTGGGAACGGTATGATCAAGGGAAGCCCGCGGTCACTGAACCCAGATCAGCTGTCGGAAAGGACGGATAATTAGGGAGCTGGAGAGAATATTCAGAAACAGATGGGAGGATGGAGGCGACATGTGCGGGAGGGAGAGAGAGAGAGAGGGAGAGGAGGAAGAGGAGAGGCAGTCTCTTTGGTTGTGAGTGTCAGCTAAATGCCTGAAATGTAAAACAAAACGAGGGAGAGAGTGAGGCATGGGGGGGGGGGGAGAGAGGAAGAAAGGGAGGCAGAAGAAAGGAGGAAGACAGTTGGACGGGAGGGGGAGACGGGCGGGGAAGGGAAGCGGGAGGGAGAGGTGAGGCGCAGATTCAAGTTGAGCCAAAGAGCGAGATGAAGAGATGCAGAAGCTGGGAGGCAGATAGAGACAGAAATATGAAAATATTGGTCTGTAACTGATGTACTTTGCTTCGGCAACACCGGTTTCTCCCCTATCGTGCCAATAAAGCAAATTTGAATTTGAGAGAGTTCTCGGCAGAGTGGAAACTTGGTTGGAAAGGAATAAGGAGGCAGGAGGCAGATGAAAAAGGAATATATGTATGTGCGCTCAGTGTGCGTTGTGAGAGAAATTCCCCTCGTCCCGAGTGTTTGAAGTTGAAAGAGCATGAGAAAGATAGAGGGAGGACGAAGGGAAGGAGGTGGAGGATGAAGACGGGTAGGCGAAAATAGCTGCTGTGACCGGATCAACAGTTGGACCTTTGGGGAGGATCGAGTGTCGAGTTTGAGCTGCGGACAAGAACACACACACACACACACACACACACACACACACACACACATATCAGAGACTCGCTTTCAAACACTGATGTACAAACAGGTTTGCGCGCTGATAAGCAGATCCTGTACTTGGTATGTAATCAACACACATAAATCCTCCATGTTCTCAGCTCAAAGCCCTCCCGACACCACTTGTAAACCACTCACACTGTCGCGCGCGCACACATACACACACACACACGTCGCGGTATTGGTATTTATTCTCACTGCGAACTCTCATTTTAATCCAGCTTTTTTCTTTTTTTAACCTTAATACTCCTCAACATAGAAACAACCTCAACATAGAAGCGCTTCCTTTATGAGCCCGCTCCTCTTTTTCCAGACTTGTGAATGCATATTATGTTAAAAATCTATTAAAAATGGATATCTACTGATAGATTAAATTTGGTATAGGCTTTGCCTTTGTTTACTTTTGTCTGCTTATCAGGCTGAAATTGAGGTAACGTGATAAGATGTGGAAATCAATCATAAACGAGTTTCACCTGGATTTTCAATTCGCTTTTTTAAAACGCAAAGTTGTCTACGAAACAGCTCCCAGTGACGTTGGAAACGCGTCTGCTGAAGAAGAGAAAGCTCCACTGTTTCTGAAAACACTTAAATTATTTCGACTTTTTCTGTCTGGTAAGCAGATGGCTCCAAACGCTGCGACACCCATGAGCCTCGGCTGATGTTGCTATGGAGAAGAAGAGCGCAGTCAGAGGCACAAAGCAGCAACTGCTGCGAACTGTAGCGAATTCAGAAAAGCCCTGGTTGTTGCGAGCGGGAACAAAACACCACGATGTAGACGCTGAATTCATGCATCCTTTAACTTTAGCTTGCAGCTTCTGGTCCATGCAACAGTAATATCAACCCGGTGACTGACCAAAAAGCCTGTACTCGTCCTTTTTCACTATTATTTTGGGATGTTATGCCTTCTGACAGAGAGAGAGGTGTCAGGAAACAGTGCAGTCAGCAGTCCAACACTGTAGCTGATGGCCATTTCTAATTCCCCTGTTTTCTAATGCATTTCATTCAGTCGGACCAGGACAGATTCACCCTCTTGCCTGTTTGGAAAACGTGGACTGAATATGTATTTTCCGCTTTTAAACAGTGGGAATGAGGAAAGGAGGAAACAAACTTCCTTTTGTTGTAAAAGTCATAAAGACGTCAGGAGTTGTGAACTCCAGCGCTTAGATGTTTAGAGTTTCATGTCCATCCAAGCGTTGGAAGCGCTCCAAACGTCAGTCATCCAACATGTTCTCTGAGAAGAGAAGCTGGACTTCTGCTTTGCACCGATATTCCTCAACACGACCTCACACACACACACACACACACACACACACATACATGCACCGCCCGTCCATTAATCCAGTTTATCTCAATACAAAGAAATTCATTACATCCCTGCGCAGAAGAAACAAAAGCCAAACAGCGGAGTGTGACCTATTGGCAGACTATTTATGTTGCCCACCTCTCAGGCTAAATAGCGCGAAGCACATGTACAATTTTCAGGGGCCTCCCGATCGATACGCCCCCGTAACTAGGTATCATATCGTTTTTGAAAATCCATCACACCTGTACTCGCAAACAATATACGTTGCCCATGATGGAAAAATGAAAGAACACAAAATAAATAAATAAATATATATAAAAAAAGAAAAGCCTGGAGTCAGAAAAGATTAGAAATGGGCGAGATGTAAGAGAGAAAGACGGAGAGGAACAAGAGTGAGGCAGAGAGGGGAGATTGAGGAGAGATGAGGGGAAGAGAATTAAGGAGACTGATAGCTGAGCGCAGGGTCCGGGGGGCATGGATAAATGTGTGTGCGTGTGTGTGTGAGAGAAAAAGTGAGTGACCGTATGCCTCACACACACCCACATGCACACACACACACACCCACGCAGAGAGGGTAGCTCATGAAGACAAATGTAGTGACCTTGCTTAGTGATAAGGCCTGAAGATAAAGTAGTGTTGGATGAAATAACTGAAAAATATCAAGAGAAACAGACACACAGCGCGCGCGTGTGTGTGTGTGTGTGTGTGTGTGTGTGGGTGTGTGGGTGGGAGTGCAATAGAGATAGACAGGTGAACAGACAGATGAGAGATAGAGAGACGGGGAGATAACAGCGAGACAAAGGGATGAGACAGACAGATGTGGCTCAATGCTGACAAAAGGCAAATTAATAAATAAGGTATGGAAAACGACACGACGCACAATAAAATGACTTTATGAGGTGCTTTTGTGTGTAGTTGTGTACTCGGGGGCGTGGTCGGTACACTGTGACATCACTGGTAGGCGTGGTTACAGGTGCAACAGAGCACACTCATCACCAACCATGTTTTAATACATATAAACACATAAACAAAGACAAAGAGGGGTTAATGGATGGGTCAAACACTGGATTTAAGAGCAGTTAACTGTAATTATTGTAAACAAGTGGATATCAACCCCGAATATGATCGTTCCCTAAATCTAAACGCTTATTTTGAAAGTCTAACCCGATGTGATTTGCATTCAGGTAGTCATGAGGAAGCTGTTGCTTTATGTAGACGAATGAAAGTCACCTTGCTCCTCGTTGAAACTTCGTGAATTGCACTTTCTGCAAAACCACAACCACATCCTCATCTTGGTTTGCACCTAGCTAGCGTTAGAAGTCGCGTTAGCATCCTACCCCTCCCGAATTAGCCTGCTAGCTCATTAAAAACACGGTGCCATAAGAGGTCCACTTAAAATGCAGGATTACTGTGACACGGTGCGAGAGACTAAAGCTGTTGCGTGTCATTTAGCTTTGAATCTGTCTTCATGACAGCGGATAAGTCCAGACTGTCATCATCCAGGGGAATTTAGGAGCTGGTAAAGGTTTTGTTATTGCTAACTAAGCCGTCTGCACCGATGCTACAACTTAAACTTAACTGCTAAAGCCGCACATACCTACAGAGTCACAGTATGTTTGTTAAGGGTTCACTTTGTCTGTTACACTGCGCTGTTTCCCAATTCATTTGTAGCTCTACACCGTGCCTGCGTCTACCTCTAGTACAACCAACACCGGGGAACATGGCTGATAGTTTAGCTGAGTCTTCTCCTCGAGTTTCACAGTTGGGACTTGGGAAAAGACAAAAATAGCTCCTCTGTAACTTAAAACAGCTTTGAGCGTGGAAACAAATCTATCGGACGATTCATTTTACGTTTTTTTTTTTGTTTTTTTTTTCCGTGGGGCAGGTATCTGCTTTTTGTTTTCGTCTGGCTGCTGCGCGTTAAGCCGGCGTTCGCGGGGAGCAAACTCTGCACGATGGCGCCAGAGAACAAAGCTGGGAAAGACTTTATTGTGAGACGGGAGAGGGAGACGGATAGGCATCTAGATAGACAGGCAGATAGGATAGGCAGGGAGACAGACGGCAATCACACAGCACAAACACCGCAGAGGTCAATGCTATCACGGAAACGAGCGGTTATTTCGTAGCATTTCATCATCATCATCTATCTTGGTCGCGCGCGCTCTCTCTCCCTCTTTCATGGCTGGATTTCTCATTGATGACAAAGCCATTTATGTCTCTCTTATGTTCCCCCCACCCTCCCCTTCATCCTCCCCTCTCTCTCTCCTCCTCCCTCCCTCCCTCCCTCACCCGTCCCTCGGCGTCTCTCCCTTATTCTCTTTGCTATTTATGCTTCCTCTCTTATTTTTCTGTTTTTTCTCTCTCTGTCGCGCTTCCTTTCGTCTCTCATTCTCATTTTGCGTCTCCCCTCCCTCCCTCCCTCCCTCCTCCCCCCTTCGTCTTTCTTTTCCTTGTTTGCACTCACATCTCGGCTATTTTTTCCCCTCCTCTCTCTCACCTCATCTTCATCACTCCGCCTGCTCCTCCCCCTCTCTCCCACTCTTACATCATTTGCTCTCCCCCCTCCTCCCCTCCCTCCTTTCCACTTTACCTTTCTCTTTCCCATGATTTAAATTCTGCACATCATCTTTCTTACTTTCCCTCCAACTCTGCCCTCCCCATCCTCGCTCGCCCTCCTTCACACGCTGCCTTCCTCTCCTCCTCCCATATTTTCCTCACCTCCTCCCAACTCCATCCCTTCTTCTCCCGTCTTCCTCGTCTTTTCTGTGCTCCCTCGTTTCCTCGGCTTTCTCCGTCACTTCTGCCGCACTCACTCTCTCCATCCTCCCTATTGTCTCACCTCTTCTCACCTTCACCCTCCACCTTTCCTCACCTCCCATCCTCCACGGCCGTCTCACTCCCCATCCCTCCTTTTTCTTCATCCTTACATCCTCTCACGTTACCTTTCTTCTCCCACCTCCTCTCCTCCATCCTCCCTCAACCTCCCTTCCTCTGTCACCCCCTCATCATTCCTCCCACTTTTCCTTCTTTCCTTCCTCCTACCTTTACCATCCTCCAGTCCCTTCTACCTTCCTCCTGCTCCACCCCATTTCTCAGCCTCCTCTTCCTCCTCTCTTTGGCTTCTTTAATACAAGAGGCAAGCACATGACAAACATGAGAACTGAATATACAATTAATGACTTAGTATTAAAGTTTAAAAGCCAAACTGAGTCCAACTCTTAAAATAAGTAAACAGATGAAATATTTTAAAATAGCGCGCCGTACACAGCTGAACTCCTTCAATAATTCATAAAGCAGAACAATTATAAATGCACATTTCAAAATATTAATAATCATTTCCTCTTCTTCTTTCAGCGCTGAGGGATAACCGCATCCAGCTGCACCGCTCGACACCCACCGAGCTTTCCATCACCATCGCCGACGTGCAGTTGTCCGACGAGGGCGAGTACACCTGCTCCATCTTCACCATGCCCGTCCGCACCGCCCGAGCCACCGTCACCGTGCTAGGTGGGTCACACACGGCGCATGTTCGCGTCCCGTCGTGAAAATCTTGAAGTCCTCTTGATTTTACAGCAAAGTAAAATAAAGGCTGCAACTTTGAGAGACCTTAAAATAAACCCTGGAAATGAAAGTGCAAGGCGTGTGTGAAACAAAAAGACGAAAATCAATCGAGTCATTTTTCATTATAATTTAAGAAAAACTCCCTCTGCTCTTAATTCCAACCTTCCTATCTCCTGTGTGTCCTTAAAGGAGGATCTCCCTCTCTCTATCTCTCTGTGTGAGGCCCATTTTAAGGTTCCTTCAGATTTCTGTTTCCCATGTAGGCGTCTCTAAAATAATTTCCATCTTTGTTCTCGCCGAGGCCTAAAAATGACACTCCTACCTTCCTCGCGTGCTCACACTCCGGCTCGTCCTCGCTGACACTGATTGACGGCGGTACAAATCAGCTTGAGTGCAGTCAATCTTAATTTCTCCCCGCCGAACCTGTAGGATTTGTGACACATTTAAACGGATGACTCGAAAAGCTTTTGGCATATTTTCTCGTTTTCTCCCCAGCTGTCACGTTGTTTGTGGCAGTTTTGCAACGCCGTCTCTGCCGGACGCTGTAGAGAATGTGCTCAGATTCACCTCGATGCACCTGCTGTGGGACTGCGCCTGCAGGGTGCACCCTCTCTGTTAGACCACCATGTCTACTGTAAGCAAAGTATTGGTAATCCCACAGTTTACTGTAGCACGTCTACGAAGTGACTTGCAAAAGACCGATTAGAGACTATGCAATCGATGCGGCAAAGGACGTCCGGCCCCTTGTGTGGGTAAATGTGCAGTAAAAACAGTGGATGGTGTTAATGTATTGATTCCGCAGCCTTCCTCATGATGCCTCCATCCAGTTTGATCCAGATCCCTGCTTATTGCGTCGACCTTTGCGTGCGGTCATGACCTCGTATAACTCTGGTGCGGAGATAAACCGGCTCCGCTCGTCTTCTTCGAGATGGATGTTATTACCTACGCGTGATGCCTGCAATAAATTGCGGCCGCCTGTCAGCCGCGTTTGGGCCCGTTTATTGATTGAATATTGGCCTAATCGGCTTTGGACCCCCACAAACGGTCTTTCAAGTATTGATTTTTATTAGTCGAGTTGTTGTGGTGGCTAATTCTGGCCGTATTTCATGGTTTTACTTGAAGACGAGAACAAAGCGTTGTGCTTGGCAGTACTGTAATGCACCAGCTAATGGCCATACAACCACAATGGGGACTTACTGTATACATGGGAGAGACAGCTGGTCCGATATCCCTGGGAGGTTGCGGCGGGCGGATTTACAGCCAGCGTTTCAGGGCATCCGATTCCACTTTTAAACTGCTGTGTAATGAAACTGAGTCATTCTTTTAGCTGGAAAAACAAAACCTGCACGCACATTTGGACAAATATGGACAAAATATGGCCTTACCGTCTGACACCGAGCAGTTTTTGCCATTTCCTCTTTTAGCTTTGCTAATTTAATTCATCACAATCCGGAGGGGGGGGGGGGGGGGGGGTTCAGCCTAAATCCCTCGAAAAATGCACTAAGTGGAAACAAGAGATGCTGAAATTTGAAAAATCCAGGGCGGGGCGTGGTGGCTTATGTTTGCGACGGCTGTTCTGTGACGGAAAGGCCACGGGGGTTGTTCGCCAAATTTCGGGTTTGTCAGTCAGCAGCTGCGGAGGCATCCCTGAATAAATCATTTTGATGATATTTATTCAAATACTTTGGCAGCGCTGCAGAGTGTACTGAAAAGAATTCAGTGTAGTTGCTCCGGACAACAGCATGAGCAGAACGCCTGAAATGTTAATATGATGTGTGTGTGCGAGTGTGTGAAAGGGGGAAGGGTGACGCATGTGTCAAAGCCAGGGCGAGGGCGGCTCTACTTCAGCTCTTTATATTCAAATTAACCGGAGAATCACTCTGCAGTAATTGTGATTCAAGCATTTATTTATTTTTTTTATTTTATATGCGCCATAATTGACAGCTGTGACACTGTATTCTGTGTTCAATAAATATTTCATGACCCCTGAGAGGGAGCCAAACCATTAAAAATGTATGGTGAAAATGTCTAAAACGCACAGACCCCTATGGGGAAAATCAGCCAAAGATATCGAGTTTCGCCACAGCGGCCGCCGTGCGCGTGCGTGCGTGCGTGCGTGCGTTTCACCCTTGTTTTGACATGTGCAACGTTTTGACGGCCGCATACCCGTGAGCGCACGGTAACTGCTGAGTGCGGCCAGTTTTTTAAACGCCCGCGTGTCCGCCGGGGCGAGAGCGCGTGGCGGGCCTCGCCGCTCTTCCCTGAGCTAAGCAGGGAATAATTTATAATGGCTTCATTCTCTTTTATTCTCCTTGTAGAGGAAAGGGTCTCGACAGGGCTTCTCCAACCAATTCTATATGTGCAGTATTATTCCCTCATTAATATTCAATGCTACTTTACTGCCAGAGAGCTTCTGCACACAGCGCACTACATCAAATACTGCTACATTAAAAATTGACCACATTTTTATTTTTTTGATCTATACCATGGTTAGTTCACGGCACTTTATATCGGTGCTTCCATGTCCATTTGCCTATCATCCATCCATCTATCCGTCCTTATATCCGAAAAAGTTAAAACATTTTTAATAAAACTTTTATTTTTTTCAGTTTTGATGGGAATATATCATTTTCCCGCCTGGCGTCTCTTCACGACTTGCTCTCCACCTTCTTCCCCCACTCCCTCTCTTCCCGTCCATCACTCTCCGTCTCTCCTCCCTTCGTGCGCAAGCCAGCGGTATGCGCGGTCGACGCCGAGCCGAATGTTCATTATTTTCAAAAGCAGAATGACAGTAATCTCCGCCAACTCTCGGAGAAGAAGTGCCGCCCACCACGGCTCCAGATGGAGGACGGCGAGAAAAGTTTCATTTTCTCCGCTCTCGCCCTCGACCGCGGTGGCGAAGTCGATTCTGAAATATTTGGCAGAGCGCCGCGACTAGATTCCTTCTCCGGCTCGTGTTGTTTTTCCCTTCGCAGTTAAAACAGTAATTAAGCAAAAACAGTGTCTTATTTGAACTGGCTGCGCTGGAATCTGGAAGAGCACCTCTGGGAAAAGGAAGGTGCATCATGAAATTTTGGTTTGGCCGGGGCGCGGGCGTTGCCGCGGCGGCTCGAGTGGCCGAAGCTCGACCGAACTGACCCTCGGTTCATTTCGCCACTCCGCCCCGCTGAGTTTGTTTTGCCGGCCATCACACGGTGAACAGAAAACATTTAGCCAGGCCGAGTCATTCTAACTCCCATCTTGGCTTTTAACTAATGAATTCTGCGAGTCGTCTCTAATGATCCCTGCAAAATTTAATTTACTTGACATTTTGAACCGACCTGGAGGACTAAGTACGAACAGTCACACAATACTGTTTACTACGCTGGCTGGAACTGCGGAAGTGCCGAGGCAGTCGGAGTTATTGCCGACCTCACGCTGCTGATTTCAAAGCAATGACGCATTATTATTTTTTAATTAACTGCACTTCAGCGTTCGTCTCGGTGCGCAGCCATCTTCCCCTTTTTTTCGGGCTCCGCCGCATACGTCGTAATGCCGACACAAGTGCTGTTGGAATAGGAAGTTAATGAAGGATTTTATCTGTTTGTGTTGCGCGCCTTGTCTCCACATTCAGCCTCGCTGCCACGTTTTCGAGTCTGACTCCAATGTGGTCACAAGTCCCGTTGTGCAAATTCATAACAAGGCTGACATTCAGTCAGAGTCTCGCTGCGTCTCGTGGCATCTCTTTGTGAAATGATACCAAAAGCCTTTTGCAGTGAATCTCAGTATCAGTCTCAATTTCAGATCCAGTCTGCTGGACTATAATTGGATCTGATCTGACCTTATTACTGTAAGCAAAGAAACAGCTGATCCACGTTGAATGTAGTTTGTCGGTGGGAGTGACTGCATGCACAGAACATAACCAGGATAGCAATGTGCATGTTCAGATTCATAAATCTGGATCCAGGTTTTGTCAAATCTGCATACTGCGCCACGCGAACACCTGATCCAGGTTTCTGAACCTTCAAGACACAGCTGCAGGAGGACGAAACCGGAAATCAGGCACCTGGACACCGTTCGCATACACAGGGATATAAATAACCAGGTTTTTCATCCTCCGTGTAAACACCGTATCCTGAATGCACAGTCAAAAAACAGGACAAGGTTCAAAACCAGGTTAGTAGCGCACATATAAATGCGTTCATCGTTAGTATTCCCGCATCCTCCAACCGCTTCCTCCTTTATATCCCACCGTTTAACAAGTCTTCTCACCGTTGCCGAAACGATGCACGCGAATGGTTTCTAATCTAGTCGCCACTGAGAACGTTGAAGCACGAACCCCCACCTGGCTGCAGTGTGGGAATAACAGGGTCCCGGCGGCGTTCCCCGGTGCCAAAGCTCACGACCTGAGCTCCTCTTTGCGTCCCCCGCTGCAGCATTAAGCCGCTCTCGCCTTTGCTTCTGAGACACAGCGGCCATTATTTGCACAGCTTTAAGTGGTCACTTGTCAGCAGAACGCAGCAGTGTTTTGTGCACCTGCCCTGACGGACGCTGATGGGGAGATTGTAGGTTTGATGCCTCTTGAAGGTCACCGCGGACCAACTCTTTGCAGACGTTTGAGCTGCTGCGCAGGGACTCTGGACCACTTCTGGAGCGAAATCGTTGCAACCCTGCATCATTATTTTCCTCCGCGCTGGTTTCCATCCGAGCTTTTAGAGTTGACCAAATAAATTCCCCGATTCGATACACAAGCAACTTGTTAGGAGCTCAGCCACCGGCCCTGAACTTTCCTGGCTACAAGGTTCGCCCTGCAGCATGAAAGTTTTCTCGCTCTCTTGCTAACTCTGTAACTCTCTCTGCCTGTGCCTCTCTCTCTCTCTTTAGGTGTGCCTGGCAAACCTCAGATCTTGGGCTTTGAGAATCCAGTGCAGGAGGGGGGCAAAGTCACCCTGACCTGCACCAGTACGGGCAGCAAACCCCCCGCCAGGCTGCGCTGGTATCGTGGAGACCAGGAGCTGGAAGGTGAGAGACGCAGGGAGTGTGCGGGACACTCTGTGTGTGTGTTTGTGAGTGTGTGTGTGTGTTGTGGGGTCAGAAAATGTGTGTTGGACGTGTCTGTTGTTGTCCTCTGGCTTGTACTCATGCTGGAGCTGTGTGTGCGGTAAGGAAGCGCATGGGTGTGGCTATGTGTGTAGGACAGCGTGTGTGTGCGTGTGTGTGGATGCAAGGGTGTCTCTCAGGAATGCGAGGATGTGGTTTGTGCGTGTGTGTCTCTTTGCAAGCCCGTGCGCTTCCACACACACATGCACATTTCCCTGACATACATGCATTTATGTGTGTGTGTGTGTGTGTGTGTGAGCGTAGCGTGTGTGTATGATCACGCTGCGTGCGTATTCTGTCCTTGCCACGCTGCCTGCTGTCTCTCTGTGTGCCCTAAACCTGTGCCTGCATATGCGTGTGTGTGTGCAAATGTGAGAGCATATGTGTGTGTGCAAGTGCGAGAGCATGCTGCTTGTTGTGCGTGCGAGTGCAGAAACCTGCTGTGAGTGTGCTTGTCCTTCTTTCTTATCCTGCCTTCATGTTCTGATCCCGTCACTGTGTGCCTATGCATGTATCCAGGAACTGTGTATGTGTTTGCTTTTATTGTATTGTGTGTGTTTGTGCAGACGCACAGTCTATTTGTGCAAGCGTGCGCGCGCGTGTGTGTGTGTGTCATCCGTCGAGCTGCAACATATCTGCAACCGGGAGTGACACAACAGAGAGCGGGAGATAGCGTGGGTCGGATCTAGCCGGGGATAACGACAGAATCCAGCAATAAAAGGCAGGGCGGAGGAGAGGATGAAGGGATGAGGTCGAACAGAGAAACAGAGATAGAGGGAGCTTTGCATGAGGTCAGACTGACTGGTCTTTTGTTACAGATAAACGGGAGAAATGAGCAGGGGAAGGGAAATAGAGAGGCAGAGAGAGAGAGAGAGAGCGCAGCGAGGATGCCATGAGAGGACAAATTAACCGGCTTTCTTCTTACAGATAAACTGAAAATCAAAGAGGCGATTGGCAGCCTCTGACTCACACCAGTGGTATTGGCAGTCGTAGTGTTTCTCCAAATTGCCACCGTGTTTTTCCCCGTAACCCCCCCCCCCCCCCCCCTCCTCCGTAAATGCTTCTCGCCGCCTCATCAGTCAAAGGTTTTCTGTTTAGCTTTACCGAGCAGAACAAACATGTTGGAAGTGTTGTTTCTGTCGCCCTTTCGCTCCCTCCGCCATCTGCCATTACCAGAAACTCTATAAGCTGTAAGCTCTTGTTTGCACTGGAAGAACAGCGCCCTCTGTCTGTTTACAAAGCTCTCCGGCAGACGTCCCGCCAAATCGCCGCGGCGCTCGGACAGCTAGATCTTCTTCGCAACGGCCTTTTCTGCAGTAATTACACTAATATAATGTGATGATATAATATGATAATGATTTATTGATGTGAGAACGCTACACTCGGGCTTTGTAATGCAAAAATGCCCGTCTTGTGTCCCGATGCCTTGGCAGTGTTGGTGTTTGCCGTAATTATGGATTGAAATGAATCGAAAGAATGGACTGAAGCTACAAAGAGAAGGAGGGAACGGGAGAGCCGGCTGCCTGAGGACAGATTATCTGGTCTTTGTGTTGCAGCTGAACTAAAAACAGGAGACAGAGAGGGAGCGAGCGAGCGAGGAGTCTGGAGATTGCTGCTTTTTAAAGAGGCTGGATTTTTTTGGTTTAAAGGGTGAGCGCGCCCAAAAATACAAAAAACCCTGGGTTCCTCTTACCTGTAATAGCATCCGGCTACGCAGATAGCTCCGGCTCTGTTTGTCCACACTGCGGGACGCTCGTCTCTTTGAGATCTCCGCTCCGAACCATCCGACACGACGGAGGTGCTCTCACGTCGCCCAAAGGGTTCATTGCTAAAATGTTTCGGCGGCGTGTCTTCGCACAGGCAGAGAGTGTGACTGCAGCCCCGTCGCCGCGCTTTCACAGTTTCCACCGCCTCGTCCAATCCCGAGGAATTACGCTCACGTCGGGCATTCCTGCGCTTCGTGGTTTACATCCGGGTGCTTGTGCAGAGAGTACTGTGCTCTTTGGGTACGGTAATGATCGCAGACTGTTGGTGGATTTCAAACTTCAGCATCAGAGGAGTTCAGTTTTAGCCCGTGGTGTTGGTCAGTTTCCCTCAATGCAACCTGACAGCATCTTTCACCGTCCTAACCTTGTGACGCGGGGCTTGCAACACGTCTAAATTGAGATAATCCCGGCAGCATCATCATCATCATCAGGGTCATTTTCTCAGACCTGGGGGGATAAAGCCCTTCAGAGCCGCAGAGGACAATTACGCAACTGTTGTCAGCGGCTGAGCGGCGCTCCTCATGACTAGTGAATTAAACACCATGAAATTAGCAGAGTGCCCCTTTGACCAGAGTTTATCTGCCATTATCCCATTGCCGTGCAAATATATCGCATAAATAAACAATTCAAATTAAAAAAAAAAGAAAACGTTGGCATTGAGTGTTTTAAAAAAACACACAGTCATTGAACATAATCCAGGCTTCTGCTGAATCGACGGTCCTGTCTGCCAGGAGGGATGAATCCAGAGCAACAGGGACTTTGGTTTAGTCATTAGGGTGAACAGACCCTTTAATAGAAAGATATGTGTGTGTGTGTGTGTGTGTGTGTGTGTGTGTGTGTGTGTGTGCGTGTGTGTGTGGAGGAGTGGCAGATCGAGGCAGACAGAGAGAGATTTGACGGAGACCAACTTGATGTGAATGATGGTGTGTTCGAGGCCTCGCCCAGCCGCTCTGACGCTGCGCAGCACCGATCAGTCACTGCTGGAACGACACACACACACGCGCGCACACACACACACACACACGCGCGCACAGCATTTCGGTTTAACACACAAACACTGGTGACGGACAGATGATAATCACACACACACACGCGCACACACACACACTGTCAAACAGTGCTCATCTCCGGCTAGATAGCAGCCGAGCGGTATGGGTCAGCGTGCTATTATTACAGCGTCTCATTCATGCAGTTGTAGTCTACATACTGTATGTGTGAGTGTGTGTGTGTGTGTGTGTGTGTGTGTGAGAGTGTGTGTGTGTGTGGGAAAGATGAGCCCATAGACTGCTGCTCATCACTGCTCCTCTGACAGCTTCACTGACAGTAAAAGCAAAGAAGGAGAGAGAGAGAGAGAGAGAGAGAGAGAGGGTGACACAGATGTAGAGTGTGTCTGAGTGTGTGTGTGTGTGTGTGTGTGTGTGTGTGTGTGTGTGTGGGGAGAGAGAGACGGCAGGAAAGTGACAGTGAGGGGCTGCAGAGAAAATAGAGAACAGAGAGGGAGCGAGCGAACGAGCGCGAGAGAGTGATGGAAGTCACAAAGAGGCGACGGAGGAGAAAGGAGACCGGAGGAAGACGAGGGAGCAGGAGGGGAATTAAGAGAGGAGAGGCGCGGCGGCTCTGCGGCTGAGTGGGAGCGCAGACTGGGGGCAGAGGATGGAGCGGGTAGGGGTGGGGGGCGGTTTTAAAGGAGAGGGGACTGGAGAGCGCAACAGGAGAGAGGGGAGAAGAAGGAGGGAAGGCTGACGAAATGGAGAAAGAAATCCGGAAAGAGGATTTAGATAGAGAGAGAGGAGGGAGGAGGGGGGAGACGGCGAGCAAGAGAGTGCGGGAAAGGGAGTGGTAATTGAGAAGAATGAAAGGCTAAGAGCTTTGAAGACTGTATTAGTTGTACTGTGTGAAAGGGCTATGGATCATTTAGTGACATCGATGTATTGGATTGGGGATAATGGGGATTTATGGTGGCACTTAAGGCCATACGGGCTGAATGCCGGCCCAAATTGTCATAATGCAGGACGTGGGGCGGACGGCGAAGGGTACATGGGCGTGTGTCCGTATGGAAGCGGCGTGATGTAAGAGACGAGACAGAGGGGGACATTAGAGGAGCAGGCTGCGGTGGGAGAAGTACTCAGATCCTTAAAATAGCTGCGGCGTTACTCCAAAACTCATCTTCGCCGGTAAAAGTCCAGAATCGGCTCTCCCTGCTCGAAGTAATGGAGTAAAAGTACTCGTTTTGATCGCTTCATAATCACATATACAGGATTATATAACACACCTGCCTCTCGCCGCTTTGGGAACGAGGCAGCTTTGAGGCCTAAAGTGGAGCAGAGCGTGAGATAAAGAAGAGTCTGGATTCGTAATTGACGCCCTGTTAGAAACGAACGCAGCCCAGTCGCCGACGATCGCTGCACGACGGTCGATGAATCTGTCGCGTTCACGTTGATCAATCGCGTCACTGTTTGCTCTAAAACGTGTCAGGAGATGGAGAAAAATCTAAATTACGTCTTTGAGTCGGTCGTGTTGTCGCGGAAACCATCCCGACGACAGAAATATTAGATTTTGCGCTGAGTTAAAATGTGAATAATGTAAATAATTACAATTCTTCGCTTGCTAACCAGCTTAAGTGACTGATAAGTTTTGTTTTTACTGGACTAATTATTTTAAAGAATGAATTATTATTAGCACAGATGCGTTTATGTGCACGCTACGAGCTTCGCACATATGTTGCAAGGAGTGAATGCACTGCGCTGGGAACAGAGTCAGGACAGACCAGAAGACAGGACCAAAGTACGTCCCAGGCTTCACGCGTTCACCCGGTAATCAGGTAACAGGACTAGTTAAACCTCTTTCCAAATTAGATGACCTCACGTGAGGCTGGAGCGCTTTCACTGGCCGTAATCCGCTTTGATCTTAAAAGTGATGACTGTTTTGATTGTTTTAAAACCTTCCCCCCCTTGTCCCGGGGGTTAGCGGTGGCTTCTGCTGAACACGCCGCGGCGGTGGTTAGTTAGCCACAGCGCTAACACAGTTCACAGTTAGCAGAGGCCCGGTCCTGGTGAAGCAGCGTCGGTGGCGTAGCTGCAGGTTTAGCGGCTTGTTCAGCTGGCAAAGCCGTTGGATAATAAGCAGGTTTTACTTATGGTGCAACTTATCATTACTTTATTATGTGTCAGGATACCCGGGGTGTGGTTCAGTGAATAATATATCTCGATTTTTAGAATAATCCGTGTGAAAAGTTGAATTTCTGTGCGTTTGCATTCGTCACCGCCCCTGCAGCGTCCACAAATCCGAATATCACAGCACTTACGTGATGTTTTTTCCTTGTTTTATTCCAAAAACTCCGAGATATTCAAGATGGAGAGTAAAACGACGCATTTTTAAAAGGTCCTCGGCTTGATTACTTTGTCTGATGACGGGCTAATGGCTTTTACTTGATGAATGTCTTGAAATGATAAATTGATTAAATCTGTCAGGGATAAAATGTTGCGGGCTCAGCGAAAAGAGCTTTTACTGCCGTGGGTCTTTTGTTTGTGTCTGAATATTTCCTTAATTAAAAAAAAAGAGAAAGTGATCATTTGGATAACGGCTGTGACTTTCAGTGATTTCCCTTGATCGGGCGACTGCGATCCACGTCTCACAAGGTGACGCCCAGTTTAATCTGCATTAAAAACACATGCTGCCGTCTCCTCCTGCTGGCATATTAATACCTTTGATTATTCAATGCAAAAAATAAATAAATAAAAAAATAGCATTTTTGCATTTTTACGTCTCGCAGTTCGACTAAATACGATTTGTTTCAGCTCTTGCTGCGGCCGCGTGCACGCTCCTGCGGCCTCAGAGGGCCCCAAACACGCTGGACTGCAGTAATTGCTGCATCCAGTTGTTTGATTCTCCTAATATGATTATTTTATGGCGGATTGTACGCTCGAGGGTTGAAGCATCAGCGGCGCCGGCACCTCATCTGCATCGCATCGCCACCTTGGGGGAAGTTAGTCTCAAGAATGTGCCGGTCGCCCACCTTTTTTTTTTTTTTTACTCGAGGAATAGGAGTTTTAATAAAAAAAGTGCGGGCGCGCCATTAAACTTTCAGCAGGTGCTGGAGTATACTGCAGCTTAAATATTAAAGAAGGCGAATGCCGCACATGCACTGCCACTAATTGAATATTGATATTTAAGCTCAGTGATTTATCCGTCATTAAAAGTGCGACTTTGATGATATGGTTTTCATAACGACGCGTTGTTTTTAGGGGCTGTTGTAAACTTTTGAACTGCTTTTAGTCGTAAGCAGTCACGTGATGAGGTAATGATGTCATTACTATATTATAATCTGACCGCACCCGATGACTTGAGGATGCATTAGCAACCCAATACACCAGATGAAAGCTTTCCAGAGGGGTCAGCTTCTAAGTTTAGCTTTTAATTTATGTTTATTCCTTGAACATGTGTTACTGCAAAACTGACTCGGCCCTGCAGACGCACACAGAGCGTCAAGTGCCACCGACCAAGGCGCCGAAGTAACGTAGTGAGAGAGGTGAGAGTAAAACCAAAACAAAAAGCTGAAAGACACACAAATACATATTAAAAAGTGGATAAAATCACATTTCCTCGCTTCTTCCACTGCAGCCATTCAGTTTTCATTTTGTTTGTCCAGGCTTTGAGACGTTGCCATGATTTCAGCCTCTACCTAATATGATGCCGGTGCTGTATAATTTTGTTTTCCCGGGTACTCACCGTGTTGTATAATGGTGTTTTATAATCCACAAGACACACGGGGAACAGTTTTCTATTACTTTCGATCAGAGAAGCGTTCCTCAGTATGAAAAGCTGTCCGCAGCCTGCTTTTGTGGATTGTGCTGAGTAATGAGGACCCTGTTCCCGGGGAGAGGGAGAGAGAGAGAGAGATGTGCTGCGTGCATCGTAATCAAAAGTTTCATTCAATTCGAGGGTTATTAAACAAAACAAACAAAAACAACCTTTAAAACGATCCGAACAGCTAAAAATATGTTTGCAATTTCGTGGAATCGGCCCTTTAAGAAGCAGACCGCGTCAGCTCGCCCGTTATCCGGTGCGACGCTAACTGTTGCCGCACCCCCGGTCCAATTCGCCCGTTGCTGCATGCAAATCCGGCCCTGATTATCTAATAACGAACTGAGGAAATGTGAATTATGGGTAAATGTGCATGGCCGCTGTCTTGGGAGAGGAGCGCTTAAACGGACTGCATCTTGTTTATCCCTTAATGAATCTGTTGAGTCTGCTCCGTGACCCCTCGGGCCACACTTGATTGTGTGATTTCCCCCCCCAAAAAAAAAAAAAAAAAGTAAATAAATAAAAAAATACTGTACACAAGAGTCGGTGGGTAAACAAACAGGATTTGCTCATTCCCAGGTCTGGTTTTGGAGATCCACGGTCTTTAATAAAGGCGATATACTGTCCTTATTTGTGTGTGCCGAGAGAGAGAGAGAGAGAGAGAAGGAGCGAGAGGGGATGGTGGCGGAAAGACTCCTCTGAGTGGCGTGGGATTATTGAAATGCACCTGGAAAGTAAACTAATTTTCTCTGCGGGTCAGAGGACTGGTTATGGTAATAAAAAGAGAGATGTCATTAGATTCAGTGGTATTTGAAGAGTTCTCTAGAGGAGGAGGTGGAGGAGGAGGAGGTGGGGTCTGTAATATCTGCGTTTGAGACAGACAAAGGGTGAGACAGAGGAGGGGGAGTGTGTGTGTGTGTTCAAGTGTGTGTGTTTTCCAATCTGCTCCCTTGCCACTATCTCTGTCTCCTCTGTGTATATGTTATTCATGAGCCTGACCTACATGCGCCCGCGTTTGTGTGTGCATGCGTCCGGGTGCGTGCACGTGTGCGCGTGTGCGCGTGTGTCAGTCCACGCGGGAGAGGCAGCGATAAGGTTCCGGTCCACTTTCCAAGATTCGCCAGCCACTTTCACGGTCTGACCACCCAGTTTGATGTTTTCTCCCACAATAGAGCGCCGATCTCCGGACGACAGTCTCCGCTGTGTTTATGCTTTCATACTTTGTCTTGCTCTCGGGGCTGCTGCTGCTGCTGCTGCTGCTCAGGCTCACATGCACCTTCTTCTTCTTCTTCCTCCTCCTCGTCTTTTTGTTCTGCACGTGCTCTTTTTGCAGAAGCGTCGAGAAACGGCAGCAAAGTTCCTATATGTATATCGTCGCAGAAAACCCTAAAAACAGACTGCCTTATCACCAGAAACTACAAAACACGGCTGCAACAGCTCGCAGTTGAGACGCCGCAGATTCTCTTTATTTGCTAAAATGCAGCTCTGTTCTCGGGTAGAGTTGCCTCGCCGTCCTCTGTGATGGATTACATCATGTGAAATGCGAGCTGTCTCCTAAGCAACAGCCAGCAAAGTAAGTCCGGAGGAATCTGGACTTAGCAGCGTTAGACGCTCAGCCCCTCTCGTCCCTTTGGTGTCCTTCAGCGTGAGACATCACAGACAGGCCTGGTTAGTAAACATGAGCGTGCTGCGTGCGGTTCACTGATGTTACATGAGACGGACTGAGGGGAAGTGAAATTCTCACAAACAAGGATGTCGTGGCACGGTAGACCGGCGCAGTCTGGAGTTTTTATTTATATCTTATTAAAAATAAGCAAGTTTAGTAAATTCACACGCAATCAGGGCTTTCTGGGAAAACGAAAACAAATTCAGAGTTAAGTTTCATTTTCATCACTGATGCGTCTGAAGATTAGCTTTTTGATTAATGCCAGGAAACAGAGCGAACATGCCCGTCATCATCCTCATTCTCCACAGCCAGAGATGGTGATTATTACAAATTACGTTTTATCTCAAAATAAAAATAAAAAAAAAAACAAAACCCCAACGATATAAAACAGAAATGCAGCAAATCCTCACATTTGAGCCGGAACCAGGAAATGTTTGGCAGTTCAGCTTAATTAATGACCTGGAACATTAATCACTTACAGAATAAAAATGGCCGTTGAGTCATTTTCCACTAATTGACTAATCACATTGACACAGAGAGAGAACTGCACACCTCAGACGGCTGGTCCCTGCAACCTTGATGATCGCCCTGCAGGTTTTTGTCTGATCGCGTTTTATCGGATGAAACATTCATACACATCAACGGGTGAGTCAGCAGGAAAAAAAATAAAAAAAAATAAATAAAAAAATTGATCCTTTTACTGAGAAAATGTGTGATATTGCTTTGGAAATGTGTGGAAACGCATTGTTAGACCTGCAGCACATGTGGCGTATAGTGATAGATAGCAGAACAAAACACCCGGGGGCACGAGGTAACTGCACCGAAAAGGCATTTTTCATTTAATGGGAACAAATGGGAGGTCGCTGCAGCTCTGTACAGTTCCACAACATGAAACCACCGTGCCGTAATTACAGTAAAAGAGCCTTTTTGGTGTCTCTGTGTCCGTTTGGTGTGTGTTTCTGTATCTGTGGTTGAGATGCCTCGCTCTTGACTGTCCCCCCCCTCCCCTCCCTTTCTCATCACCTCCCCGTTCAGGACGTCCAAACGTGGTCGAGTCCGTTCCAGACGATCCCACGTACAACGTGAGCAGCGAGCTCACCCTGGAGGTGAGCCGCAGCGACGACAGCGCCCTCATCACCTGCGCCGTCGACCATCCCTCTCTGGCCTCGGGGGACAAGAGGAGTGAGCAGGCTCTGCGGGTGTTGTGTGAGTCAACTGGGAAATGGGGTGGAGGAGGAGGAGGAGGAGGAGGAGATGCAGAGGATGCTGGGGGAAGCGAGAGGGAGAGTAGAGGACAGACGGACGGTGGGAAATGCGAAGTGAAACCTCACACTGCTTTATTTTATTCCCACATTGCTCTCCTCTCACACCCCCCCCTTCACCACCTCGCCGCCACCGCCGCCATTACCCACTCCTCCCCCTTTTGCAGTTTGATCTTTGCTCCAACAGTTTCACATTAGCTACCTGTAATAATGACCGCACTGGAATTTAACCTTCCTCTGCTGGTGCACCCGCCCCGAGTTGAGTCGCTGTGGATAAGAGGAGCGGGTTATCATCCGAAATGAAGCCACAGATGCAGCCGCGTCCGAGCCCGTGTCGGTGCTGCCACCCGGTGGGCGAGGCGGCGGCACTGCATCGCTGAGGGAGAGCGGCGGCGTTGTGTAAGGGCTTATGTCATTGTGGGAGGCAGAGAGATGGTGACGCCTACAGGATGCAGATGGGAGTAGATGGAGATAGGGATGAATGAGACGGTGCCGTGCCCATGTCTGTCCGGTGTTATGTAACTATCCTGTGTGTGTGTTTCTGTGTGTGTGTGTGTGTGTGTGCGTGTGTGTGTGTTATTCTTCTTCTTACAGATTCCCCAAACGTGCAGATCCAGCCTGAGAGCGATCTGCCAAGAGAGGGGGAGAGGTTTCATCTCCAGTGTTTGGGCAACGGCAACCCCGAGTAAGAGACACACACACACACACACACACACACACACGCACAAGTCTCGTTCACACCATGTCTACACAGGACGCACCCTTACACACATACACAACAAAGTGAAAAGCATTAACCGTGAGACAGTTTAAAACAAACCTAAAGCTTTGAAATGTGATAATCAGCGGTGCTAAGCTCAGTTTTTGAGGAGTCAGCGCTGCACGTGCTACACCCTGCGTGCCCGGAGCTACACCGGCACACGAGCCGTTCCCGTGGCGCAGCCGTATGATGTCCGTCAGGGCCTCCAAAGCCATGTGACTCTGATCTGATCCGATGCCGTTTCCGCCTGTGCTTATCCGTCATTTGGGCCATAGATTCGATTTTTTTTCTGCACCGTCTTCTCGTGCTTTTCATCAGCTCACCTCAGCCAGAGCTAATGTGATACCTCAACTTGAGCCTGGCGCAAGCTCCTAATATTGTTCCCCTGTCTTGTGAATCTGCACGCATAACCCAACAGATTATCATTTATACCAAGCCGGTGCCTCCTCCAACACAGGAGCTCTTTCCCCCTTTTAATCTTACTAAAGCAATGATTGATGGGAGCCCTGACTCCACTAAACAGGGCAGCCTGGGTGATGCTGTCCTTGCTCCAATCAAAGCTTTCACCCCGGGGCATGCGGAGGGTCTCAAAAGGTTTGAGAGGCGCTGTAGATCAGCATGTAAAGGAGCAGACGCGCAGAGAGCCCGCCCACATTCAGTTGCTGCAGAGATGTCAAATTACACGGCAGGTACACAACGGCGAAACACAAAAGGTTTCTTAAAAATGCACATGCCCACACACACTCACACACACACACACACACACCTACAGGCTACATGTGCAAGTGGCAACGCTGACAGGCGGCACACAGGCACCCCCACGCGTTAACGTGTTCGAATCTCCGGCGCCTTCACGTGAAAGTCGTCGCTTGTACAAACACGACACGTACATAAACACGCGCACGGGCGCAGTTAGCGGAGAACACCTGCTCGTACAAGCTCTCCGTCGTTCGCCGGTGCAGTGTGTGTGTGTGTGTGTGTGTGCGCACAATTATCCTGAAACAAACGCGCGCACACACACACACACTCAGTCACACCCAGAGAGAGAGAGAGAGAGAGTGTGTAACAAACCCTCGTCTTAAATCCTGCCCACACAAATACACTCTTTCCCCTGGCCTTTCTGCATTATAGATGAACCTCCAGCCAACCAGCCCTATCGATCCACACTCCTCCTCCTCCTCCTCCTCCTCCTCCTCCCTCCATCCCTCCATCATCGGGTATCTCTCCACCGCCGTGTCACTCACAGCTCGTTCGCTCTCCTCCCGTCTTGTCACGACGCCTCCCTGCCCTCCTCCTCCTCCTCCTCCACTTCCACCTCTCCCTGTCCTTTCCTATAACTCTCCTCTATCTCTCCTCACACCTTTTCCCTCCAAACTCCCCCTCCTCCTCCCTTTTCCCCTCTCCACCCCTGTCAGCCCATCACAGGAGCGGCTAGGAATAAGACCAGCCGTTTAGTTTGACTGGCAGGTGGAACAGATAGGGGGCGGGGAAGGAGGAGGTGACTGTCATCGCGCGTACGTGCTTTTACAGGCAGCGAGGGAGTCGATAAATTATAGACGGGGGGGAAAGCAAGGCGTGAACGCCGCGCCGATGGTCAGCGGTTCAATTCCTATGCAGGGAGAGGTCGGGGGTGGAGGGGTGTATTTACCTGTGATGCAATTAGACTCTGTGGATGAAAGCGTGCGTTAAATGATGCACGTTCTGTGCAAGAAGCAGGTAATAGATGGGTCTGCGTAGTTTAAAATGGTCCTGACCGTGCAAGGGTTCAGGGTTCAGCTCCCACTGGAATCACCCATAGTAGACGGAGAGGCTTTAGATAAAAGCGCCCGTTGAGTGGCAGCGGCTGTATGTAAAAAAAACAAAACAATGAGGCGACAGAAGAAATTGTGAGATCGAGGTATAAAAGATGACAAAGGAAGGAAAGGTGGAGAGGGAAGGAAAACAAACCGACAGGAGAGGGAGAGAGAGGGAGAGGGAAGCGGAGGAAAGCGTGGGCGGAGAGGAGACAGAAAGATTTGGTGACAAGCGGCGAATGACTAAGACAGAGAGAGAGGGAGAGCAAACAAGAGGAAGCCTGTGTGTGTGTGTGTGTGTGTGTGCGTGTGTGTGTGTGAGTGCGTGCTCACTTGTGTGCACCGCTGCCCGTGGATGAGCCGGTGTCCAATCATATCAGACGCAGGTCGCCCCCGCAGCTGCCAGTCAAAACCCAATCACCACGGCGACACCTTTCCTCCGACACACCCAGCCACTCAGATCCCTCTCCTCCTCTCTCAGCCGCCCTCCCCGATCAAACTCAAACGCTCCGCGCGGCGACGCGCGCTCTTCTCGCCGTGGTCACATCCTGTCAGGTTCAAAAGAATAACTTACCGTATCAAATTCTACAGTACACTGTGTTTCCTTGAGGCCCCGGCGGCGAGAGCTGTCTAATAGAAGAGAAAAGGGATCCGTGCTCTACATTCTATTATGTTTCCCATCTATTCGATCAGCGCGGCCCGGGAGTGCCTGCAATTGCATCACATTTCTTCGCTCGGAGTCATTTAACCGAATTAAACTCCCCGAGACTGTTCACTTAACACACTTCACAGCTAAAAAAAAAAAAAAAGGCTCGCATAACTTTGACCTATTGAGTGCACGAGTCCTTCCGTGTTCAAGGTCACGGCCATGGTTAGAAAACAGCGGGTGAACAGGATTACAGTGATCTCAGAGGTTAAGGCCAGGCACGTGCAAGAACATATATCCGATGTCCGAGTGTTGCCTCCGCCCCGGCGTTGTCCAGCAACTCATCGACGAGCCGCGCTGCTGCACCCGGCGACCTGTTCATCGTCACCACCGCGGGTTTGCTTTCAGTCGCGCCTACAGGCTGCACCTACACAGGCTGCACCTACACAGGCTGTCCTGCTGCCGCGAATACTCACACGCGTGTTAATCCGCCGCCTAAAATAGTCCCCGACAAATGGACTATTTACCCTCGGCCTGCTTGTGTCAGGTGGCTTTAGGAAAATGCTTCTAATTACTACTCCCGATGCCGTAACGTCGAGCAACAGATTCGGGCCACGAGACTTCTGCTGTGTCCGTCTCATGTAGCAACCAACGATATTTGGACTGGGAGACAGAGGCACTGTGGGGAAAGTCAGAAAGTAGTTGGAGCTGTTTGATTGGTTGGAAATAATTGGTAATCTCCAACTGTAAGAACGGCACTAATCAGATGACAGACACATTTTGCAGAAAACAAGCGTCGGATTACAGAGATTGTAGACATTAGCATAACTTAGCAAAGCTTACATTAATAATTTAGCGAAAAGCGCCCGATGGCTAATTCTTTACCGCGGTAATGATTACAGATGCGAGGGGGGAGGAACGTGCAGCACCAGAGCAGAGCGCCAGTAATTGCAATAAAGAATGTCTTCGAGCGTGTCATGGCTTTTGTGCAGTGTTTACTAATGCATGCGTGCTAAGTGAAAAGTTTCAGCAAAAACCCAGACCTCCAGACGTGCATGATGGGATATCGTCTGCGCCTTGACGGGCCCGCTGTCCAACCCGGGCTTGACTTTCGAGCGTCGTGTTTTAACAGCACTGCACTACAGTTACAGCCTGTAAACGCGGAGTTAATTGTTCAGTTAATTGCGTATTATCTAGCATTCAGAGGCGGCGTGATACAACAGCTGATTACGTTTTACTGCAGGTAGCCAGACGGTGTGGCCAAACGCAGACAGGACACGCTGTCTTTCGCCTTTTTTAACGTTTTATGGTTGAATATTCGTTTTTTTATTTGCCCGGGCGGCGGCTGAGTGAACTGCGCGGCTCCTTTTTTTGAAGCATTGTTAGGTTTTATACTCCTCCAGTGACACGAATTCAAAACTTCCCGGTGAGCCTCCCTCGTGTTTGCTCGGCAGCAGGTGTCAGGGGAGCAGGCGATGCTCATTCTCGTTAGCGTTCTCTCGGCGGCGGCGGCGGCAGCGGCGGCGGATAGAGCTGCTGCAGGTTCAGCCTATGAAATGCACCCACGGAGCTCGGACTAAGAGATTCACCGCTCCCGCCTTTAACAGTCTCTGTACACAACCTCCTCCATCATGCATCCTCACGTTTTGCACCGTTAGGTGTCGCTTTTTTCTTTTTTCCCCCTCACATTTCGAAGAGCGATTAATCAGTCCAGCCCGTTGAGGTCTGTCCCCGATTCACACTCCCCGTCATTGTAATTACTGTACAGCGCTTAAGGACTCGCGCATTTACATAATTGATTCTTTTATCAAGGCGCGTCTCGCTATCTCTCTCGTACACAATCTGTTATGCAGAATGGATTTTTTAGCGCCGGCTGATTTGAAATGCTGATCTTTGTTCTGTTGTCTTCCTCTCCCTCCATCTCTTTTAGTCTCCCTCCCTTCCTCGAGCTGCGGCGCTCGTCTCTCCATCATTTTCTTCATCATTCCTCCACTCCGCAGTCTTTTACCGTCTGCTGCGACAACTCGCGGGCCCCCTCTCCTGCGTCCCCCTCTCGATTTTCTCCACCGTGACATCCATCTCTTTCTCTTATTTGCTCTCACTTGCTCCCCTGTCCTGCTTTTATCTTTTTCTTATTCCATCTTCTCCCCCCCCCCCCCCCCCAACCCCGGGCCAAACCTCTCCTCCAACCATTCCCTCTCTCTCCATCTCTGCCTCGTCCCTTGATCATTTCACGTCTCCTCTCTCTCCTGCAGCACTTGTCACTGCTCCCTTCTCCTCTCATCACGTCTCTCCCCTTTTGATTTTATACTTTTAGTTACTCTACTTTTGTGCAGAGTATGTGCAGTTCAACCCAGGACTCTCTTGTCTGTCCCCCCCCCCGTCAGGCCCACCTCCTACACTTGGGAGAAGAAGGATGGGGAGCTCCCCCCTCTGGCCAAAGTCGACGGTGCTTACTTGCGCTTCGAGATGCTCAACAAATCAGATAATGGCGTCTACCTCTGCCACGCTGACAACGGCATCGGACAAAGCCAGGGGGAGTACACACTCCTGGTGCAAGGTAAGAAGTCAGCGAGAGGGACGTGCGGTGGGGAAGAGAGGGACTGATGTTCAGGAAAGAGTTGGGGATGTCTTCTTCTTTTACGTTTCTTCATCACGTTTTTTTATTTCTGTCGTTTGTTGTGGCTTTTGCTTGTACTTCCATCTTTTTTCTCTTCTGATTTTCTTTCGTTTCTTTCCTCCTGTTTTTGTTTTTTTGTTGTTTTTCTTCTTTTTTGTTTTTTGTTTTTTTTTGTTTGCTTGCATTTCTCATCCAACCGCGCTGCCGCAACCACAACCACAACCACCGCCGCCGCCGCCGCCGCCACCCGCTTGCCATCCACAAAAACCGCTTTTGCTCGTTCTGGCGCTTCTTCCCCTTCGTTTTTATGTGTCCCGTTCGTTCGACCCACGGCCATTTTTGCGCTTTGCTTGCTCATTCCCGCTCCTCCACCGCCTCATCTTCCACCACCTCCACCTCCACCCCCTAAGATCCCATGGACCCAGACTCCCTGGACACCACCACCCCCTCCTTTGGCTCTTCAACCAATCCATCGTTACCTCCCTCCTCCCTCCCATCCTCCTCTCCCCTTGACGTCTTTGACGGCTCTGGCTCAGACTTCACCTACTCCACCTCCTCCTCCTCCTCCTCCTCCTTCTTCTTTCCTTCCGACCTTGCCTCCACCTTCTCCACCGACTCCCCCACATCTCCCACCTCCACCACGGCTGGCGTCGCGACCACCATCTCCACCACCACCCTCTCCAATGCCCTCTTCCCCGACCTGCCGCTCTCTCCCTCCTCCGCAAGCATCGCTCCTTCCTCCGCCACTCCCTCCTCTTCCTCCCCCGCCTCCTCCCTTACTCCCTCAGTTTCCGTCCGGCTGAATGGAGTGTACACTTTCACAGGTAAAACCATCTGAGTTACACACTTACACACACACACACACACACACTTGCAAACAAGCGAGATTGCGAGAAGCTCGGTAATGGAGTGGGAAAACAAACAGCATTCAAGTTACTACTTTGCTATTTTTTGTCTTCGATACACAAACTGTGCTTGCGTTGTGGAGCGGTCAAAGACGCTGGGAGTTTGTTTTACATGCACACACGCACACACGCACACACACACACGCTCAGCTAACAGAACACACACACACACACATGCACAATGAAGGAAAAAATAGCACTGGTGTGGCCTTGTCACAGCTGTTTGATGTTTTTTTCTTGTTTCCCCTCTTTCTTCCTGTTAACAACCCCCAACCCTAACCCCTAAACCCCCGACACACACTCCTCCACTCACCTAATCATCCATCCATCCATCCATCCATCCATCCATCCATCCATTCATCCATCAAAACATCCAACAATCCATCTACTCATCCACTTGAGAAGATGCTGCAGACAACATCGCAGGTATAACTTTTCCACCAGTCACCTGTCGTTCTGACTCTCTGTCGTTCTAACTTTTCGCCTGTCTGTCCCTCTGCCCGCCTGTCTGTCCGTCTGTAGCTCTGACTGTCTGTAGCTCCGTCTGTTTTGGTCTGTCTGTCACTCTGGGAGGAACTAGTCTGGGGACACTTTGAACTTTGAAAGCGGGGAGATGAATATTTCATGCTCCTGCCCACGTAGTGCTTTGTTGTCGCCCATACATGCACAGACAGGCTGCAAAACACACACACACACACACACACACACACTCACCTCAGCACCACTCGCACCTTTCCCACACATGCACACACACACAAGCATGACCTCTTAAGTGGTACAAGTCATTTACACAGTGTTCCACTTCCTCTTTGTGTGTGTTTCTCTACGTGTGTGTTTTTTTCTCTGTGTAGAGGAGAGAGGGTGTGTGTGTGTGTGTGTGTGTGTGTGTGTGTGTGTGTGTGTGTGTTGGGGGGGGGGTCAGGCTTCGAGGTGTTCTCGGGTCTTGTCTGCTTTCCTTTGATGCTGACAGCAGGATTTATGGGCTCATTCTCAGTCTCGCCTCGTCAGCATGCCCCTCTCACCTCCACGCCGGCCAGCCGGAGTGTGTGTGTGTGTGTGTGTGTGTGTGTGTTCGACTTTCTCTGTGCGTGTGTGTCATTCTGACTGGTGCTCGGAGCCTCCCCTCCCCTTCGCGCCACCCCCACCCCCCTCTCTCCCCTGTTCTCTGTCTGCTCCTGGCCCCTCGTCGGCCGCTGTCATGCCCCTTCACTTCTCTAACTGGCTGAAATGTGACTCTTTCCTCCAGAAGTGGCCGCTCGCCCCGTCATTTGGCGCCCCGGCTGGTTGTAACGTGTTCCTTCCTTCCTTCCTGTTTCACTTCCTGTTTGTCAGTGCCTCTGTCTCTCATTCCCGTCCTCTGACTGGTTAAACCCTTGCCCTCCATATTGGTTTTGACCTCCGGTTTTTGGCCCCCTTCCCTCTTTTTTCAGTCTCTCTGTGCTTCATTTCGCTACCAGAACGTGCTTGCTTTCCGGTTGTGCCGATGTGAGCGACCCTCAAATGTGGCGCCCGGCGTCTGATCCGGTCTGAAAAGTCAGGCGAAATAAATGACGTATCAAATTATTTCCACGCAGGTTACTCTCTCCTCCGAGGGGCAAGTAGCTAAAGCGGCTGAGGCGAGGCGAGCTGGGAGGGGAGATATCAAATCTCTGCTGTCGGGTGAAAAACTTGGATCTCGGAAATAATAAATTTATTTTTTAAAAAGAAAAAAAAAAAAGAGACGTCTTGTTTTTTCGGCTCGACCGCCGTGAATTACAAACTTTATTCACAAACCTCCCCGAGTGGAACATTAGTATATTTTTACATAAATTACCAAAGCGCGGTTTAATATACAGACTATACATCACCAAGCACCTCTTCAGAGTAATTTATTAGCAATTAGTACGCTGTCGCATAACTTGTTTAATTATTTTTTTAATGAATTTACAGTGCTTCCTCATAATGTACCGCACACTGGATCCATTTAATATCTACTTTTAAACATGCATTAATCTCGTTTAAAGTTCGGCTAAAGTCTGTTACATTGCAGTTCGTTTGTAGCTCATGGAGACAATGCGACAACGCTTTTAATGCTTCATGTGTCAGTGCGGCAGCAAAAGCTAAGGGCGCTGATCTTCAGTGCAGAAAACTCAAGTACACGTTTTTATCATTTCGTGCAAGATTAAGTTCATTAAATTCGTTTAAATGTTACCTTTAAGATATCTTACATGCAGCTTTTGATAAACCCAGCACAAATTTATTGAATTTAGTTTAAAACACGACCAAATTATTAGTTCTACGCGAATGAAAAGCGCAGTAAAGTGTGAGATATGAGATATTCTATCAGGAAACGCACTTTTCTTTATGGCTGAGGATCCGCCGTGGCTGGATTCAACTAGAAAATAACTCTGTCGTACTCGGGGCTGCCGGGGCAGGGCCCGGGTCAGTTTCTCACAAGGTCCCAGCCTCGGATTCTCCAGAACCGGGAGTTGTTTTTGAAGTTTCTCAGCGCGCAGGAGAGCATAAAATCCTCCAGTTGAGGTAAAAAAGACGGCTGGAGGATCGGGGATTTCGTCTGACATCAACGCCGCGCGCTCCCACGACTTTCTTCCAAGCGATCGGGACTCGCCCGATAAACTGTACCAGATCCCGCTGCTTGTTAGCCCACGAACAGTTATTAAAGGAGGGCGACGCGGTGGCCTCTTTTCTTTCGCCTGGCTTTTTTCATATCCTTGTCTTTGTCTTCTGAAGGTTTGCTGCTGTGCCTCGGTATTATATATTGACAAGTCCTCTCCTCCGCTCCCCTCTTCTTTTCTTCCCCTCCTGCCTCCCTCTCTGTCACTCTCCCCATTACTCTCTCTCTCTCTCTCCCTCTGTTTCTGCTGCCTTTCATCATCCGTCTCCCCTCTCCACCAAATATTCATCCTCCACCCCCGTCCTCCCTTTCTGCCTCTCTCCCCCCTCTTTTCTCACTGTCTCTACCTCATTTTCTCTTTCTTTCCCATCCTTTCTCTCCTTCCCCTTATCACGATTTCCATTTTCTTATCTGTCTTCTCCTCTCCTCTCCATCCCACCGTCCTCCTCTGAAGACCCCACAGCCATGTCGACCTCCTCGGGGGTGGACCACGCCGTGATCGGAGGGGTGGTGGCCGTTATCGTCTTCATCCTGCTCTGCCTCCTCATCGTCCTCGGCAGATACCTCATCAGACACAAAGGTCAACTGCTTAACGCGCTCGCCCGCACAAACACACACATGCACACACTCATGCATGCATGCATGAGCGTACGCCGAGATACACTTGCATAAATATGGATACATGCGTACCGAGACAGGATCTCACACGTACAAACATGCATATGCATACAAAAGCACTCATACCTAAATACGGATTCTAAGCATAAACCTCCCCGAATGGAAAAATTAATGAATGACAATAACTGAATGTTTATTCATTGCCTCTTAATGCATCTTGGTTCACACAACTTCCTGCGAGATTAGATTTCCTGACGTCGGCGATTGTTCTGCGGCATATTTTCCATTATACGGTCAAATCTGGGATTTAAAGTGAGCGCGTCGGAAACTTAATTGCCTCCAGGCCCTGGGGTTAGTCAGTAACTCTGCTGCTCGTGTGCTCCGTCAGTGAGAGACAACGAAATGGAGTTACTTATTCCTCAGTTTCACCCTTTTTTTGGGTCTTTTTTTAAGCACGTAAACAAACCAGAACTAAGGGAATTACAGACATCTCACCTCCAGCAAGGGGACAGGTGAAATTTAAAGGGTGCTAAAGGCACGGCGCGGCGCCCAGGTGGTGCAGTACATAAACACTCGGCGAACACCGCCAGCTCCGGTGCCTCCAGCTGTCGCAGGATATCCAACACGATTGCTCGGCGGCCCGTGTTGGCAGATGCCGGGGTCTGTGAGGGATCAGGCCCGTGTCGCCGCATTAGGGGCTCCCTCTTGGTTGCTCAAGGCACCTGTGCAGAGGAGCGGGGGACTCACAAAGACCCGAACTCGGTGATTCACCAGTCATTTTGCCGCAATTACACGAGAGTAAATGCAGGCGGGTTTCACTTCTCGAGGGGATGGTTTGGGGGTTTTTGAAGTGGGGCCTTGTGAGGTGCTTCTCTGCCGTCAGTGCGTCATGTGCAAACAGGCAATCACGGCCGTTACATCGTGCTCTTCAAATCCGCCAGACTTGCATGACACAAATAATCATTTTACCTGGCAAAATACAGGAGTTACTGCTATTAACCCTTAAAAACGCGGAAGTCGCACCACAAGGCGAACAAATCAACCAGCAGCACGCGCCTTCTGCGAGGTAAAATGATGTAAATCTTGTAAAGACTATAACTTCTATTGTTTTTATTCAAAATGCGTGGCGCTGCTAACCCTGGCATCTGCTGCAGGTGACACACAGGCTGCGGATAAGTACCACCCCAGCTTTGAAAACCCAAACTAGCATTTTAAAGTGCACACAAGCAAAGAAACGACACCACTAAGAAATGTCTCGCAATGACTTTTTGTCTCGGTTCTGACCCGTCATAACCAGAGAAACCTCCGAATAAAACCCTCCCCCCGGAGGAAATGTCCGGATAAACACCTTTTTATCAGCTGTTCTCGGGACTCTGTGGCTCCTGGCGTGCCCAGAGCCTCAAGAAAACTTTAGCGCGCAGTAATTCACCCACATTAAAAGCAGAAAGAAGCGGGAAAAGTTACCAAAAGCACCCGAAGTGATCATTTAGACGTCATATTGGAACATCTTGCCACTCCGTCCTGCAGGCCTTAAGCCATTTTTCAGTTCCAGTGTTTGACTTTTACTACCTCAGCAATCTTATTTCTCTGCCTCCGTCTCTCGCTCTCTCTCTTTCTCTTCCTCTGTCTGCATCTCTTTCTCTCTCTCTCTTTGCCTCCTTCCACAGGAACGTATCTGACCCACGAGGCCAAGGGCTCGGACGACGCCCCCGACGCAGACACGGCCATCATCAACGCAGAGGGAGGCCACTCCGGAACAGATGACAAGAAGGAGTACTTCATCTAGACAGAGGCCGGAGCGGCGGAGGAGGAGGAGGAGGAGGAGGAAAAGATGGAGGACGTGGTGTGGAGGAGAGGGGAGGAGTGAAGGGAATAAACCTCCATTTGTTTTCACGACGCTTCAGTTCTTCACTCGGTTGGAGGGATGATGGGAGGGGAAGGGAGGGAAAGAACTGCGGGCAGGATACAGCGGCGAGCTGAGCTTCAACTTGGTACTACCCTCTTTGCATCGATACAGGGAAGTGAGAGTTTACACTGACATACGGACGAACTGAAGTTACACACACACACACAAATATACAGCTACATGAGTCAGTCCTGGGGAACACTCTTCTCACACAGACTTGAATGCTCGTAGATGCTGAGATTTAACAAACACGAGCCTCCTACTAACACGTCTGAATCGTTTCTGAATGACACACTTTGCGACACGGGCGCCGCGCCCCGTTTCTAACTGTCAGCGCCTCGAAAAAGCAAAATTGTAACTCACATTCCGGTTTCCCCCGCCCCCTCCGAAGCTGATAGCTTCACTCTTCTCACGCCGACCCGACGCCCTCCCTCCTCGTCTCCGCGCCGTTCAACCCTCGACCCAAGCCGTTTGTGTCCTCATCCCCATCCATCCGCAAAACATCCGACCCAACCCATCCAGAGCAAATTGCGACTGACGAGCATAATCCCTCCCTCTCCCGCCGTTTGATCTTCTTACGCCATCGAACCTCACAGACGCCGGCACGAGCCGTTGAAACGCCCCCCCCCCCCCAACCTCCACCCCGACGCAGCGCCACAACAACATGCAACACTCATGCAAAAATAGCATTCCCGCCTTGCGCTACCAAGCCGAGGAGCTCCAGTATACATATATAAATATATATATATATAGAATTATATAGCATTCTTTTTACTTGACAGAAAAATGTTTGGTGTGCTGTAAATACACTCTCCCTGTCCTCTCTCTACCTGCTGTCTCTCCTTCTTCTATCCGTCCTCTCTCTCTCTCTCTCTCTCTCCTGTATCTCACACATCTCTGTTACTGCGCCACAGTAACGTATATACTCGGAAAAAAAAGGTTTAAAAATTAAAAAAAAAAAAAAAAAGCCTGCCTGTTTTTACTACATGCGTGGAAATGCGGAGTCGAATCTATCAATATCCGGGGGAAAAAAAAGGTAAAAATAAATAAAAATAACGACGATGACGTTGCGATGAAAACTAACCTTAACTGCAAATATTTGTATGAGGAACATTTTCTTTATTTTAATTTCATTTCTTTTGTTTTTCGGGACTTCTGAGAGACTTTCTCTCCTCTATGTGTTACTGTCAGTGTTCGTTTACAGTGTCCGTCGGCCCAGGAGTCCACAAATCTGTTTTTCCCGACTTGTGTTTTGGTTTTTCAGGTTCGAGGTTTCGATGATATCCGCTTGTTTTTCTCCGCGCCGCACTCAGTGCCGCCATTTCTCCCTCCCCGCCTTGCTCCGTCGGCCACTCTGCTCCCAAACTGCCGAACTGTAGCAAAACGTCGCTCCAACGCCGGTTCGAAAGGTTGTCAGAGTGTTTTTCCCGGAGCGCACGTGGCCTCCCTCTGAACGGCAGCGCTCGCCGCCGCCGCCGCCGTTTTCCCCTCCCCGCAGCAGACCGCTTGTCTTGGCGAGGCCGCCTGGCGCTAAATTCGCCGAGCTATGATATCACGACTTCCCCCGAAGAAGAAGCTGGCACGGCCGCTGCTTCGGGGAGGTGAAAATGCTCGCTTGCTTTCTCGCCGCGGGGGCCAAACAGGATTGCCTACATGCATTATGACAAACCTCCTGGCGTAAAAGAAACACCATTTGTATTATTGTTTCTTTTCCCGTGTGTGTGTGTGTGTGTGTGTGTGTGTGCGTGTGGTTTTTGTTGCAAGCAGGAATCAGTCACCAGCTTAGCGAACAGGTTCCCATAAACGAGCGGTGTTTTATTAAGGTTCGGAGTTCGCCTTGGCACTGGCACTCTCCACTTGGCCCGGTCGTGGAAATTGATTGCAATCTAACTAAGAGGCTCCGGGCTCCAGACTGTACCCGTGCCAAGGTTTGGCTTGGTGGGCAGGGTGCCGAGCCGGGAGTCTGGGCTGCACTAACACTGAAGAAAGTCATTTAGGAACTTTAATGTCCTCTTTTCTTTTTTTTTTTTGCCCGCTCCTCCTCCTCCTCCTTCGCTCCGCTCGTCCATTTCTTTTCACTCTTTAATCAATCATCCCGTCTGCGTCCTGATCCACCTTCACCCAGTCTCTCCTCTCCACTCTCTCCTCATCACTCCTTCCCCCTCGTCGTCGTCGTCTCTGATCGGTGTCCGACCCTCCTCGCTCGTCGCTCGCCTCTCTCTCTCATTCAGGAGTCCATGTGAACGTACGGTAGAAGTAGCGCCTTTTCGGTTTGCTGGCGTGCGCGCTGGTGGCTCTCTGCGGCACTTTGTTGTTTCGGAGAAGAACCCATTCGCTGTCGTCAGTCCACCCGTAGACAGTTATGTCTGTGATAGTTTTTGTACACCCTCTTTGGGAACGTTCAGGGATTGTGCTTTTCGTACCTTTCCCCGCCCCCTGCATTGTCGTTAACTGCTACCTAGCTAGCTGCTTTGAACGCAAGTGGCCCGGCTAGCGTGTCTGTAAGCTAGCTAAACCACAAAGGGTAACATGACCTGAAGCGGGGCCAGCTGTTTTAGTAGTTTTCCTGTCTTTCTCAAGCTCTCGGTTGGAATTTGAGGTGGCTAAGCTGCGGTAAGCTCGTCTTTGAGCGGCGTTTGAATCCTGTCGGCGCCTGATTGGACCGGGACGTCGGAGAATCCAGAGCGCCGTTTAGCTTCGCGCGTTTGCCCTGCAACAACTCTGCGTCTTTCCACAGCGCTCATGTCTGCAGACCAGAGGACTCCGGCTCCGTGCGCTTCGAAGCGTAGCCTTTGATTTGTATTTAACCCCAGTCTAATTCTGCTCTGTGAATGGAGAAATGAATACCTGCCTCATACTCAACAAAGTGTAGTGTCTCTTAAAAACTAATGGACCTGTATTTGCCTGTAATTTATCGTCCTGTCCTTCGTCTTAGTTAATGTGCTAGCATGTAGCTTGCATGAGAAACGGTTGGAAATGTAGATAGTGTTGGAGGTGACAAGTGCCGACGAGCTTCTCTCCCGAGACACGGCCGGCGGTCTGTCCGACTGACCTCCCGTGCTGTTCTCTGATCTGCAAACATGGGCCGCGTCCCAGTTAAAACCTGCCTGCACCCCTCCCTCGACACCGCAGTCCCCAGAATAACCCTGAGAGAGCTGACGAGGCACGACTCCTTCTGCTTCGCCCAACCTCTGCTACGTCAAAGCGGCGTCGCGGGGGCGTGTTGGCGTCGAACTGGGACACGCAGTCAGCCTAATTCATATTTCATTGCATCAGTGCAGTAATGACCAGCTGTCACCAGATGCCAGCAAACAGCAGCTTTTCCTTTCCCTCTTCAATCAGACCGAGCTGTCCCGCCCCAACACTTGACTCTCACCAACTCCCCTTCCGGCAGTCGCACACTAGCTGCCCGTCGTCTCTTTTCATTTTGTAGGATAAACAAATTGATTTTTAAATTATGTTTTGTAAAAGGTGTGCATAATCTTAAATTTATTACTTTCAGCTCAATTGATAATCTTTTTTTTTTTTTAAATTAGATTTTCCAAAACTTGAAGGTTAGAATTATGATTTTCCTTTTCGCATATTTTATTGTTTCAACAACCATTTTTTGTATAATTTCATGTATATAGTGTTGCCTTTACTGGATACTCTTACAAGCGCACCCGTACACACTTTGCACACACACCTTGGGTACACACACGCACACCTACACACATATCTGGATATGCACGGCAGGCATGACGTCTGTGGCTACGGTGTATTTGCACATATGTGTGTGTACGTGTGTTTGTGTATGAGTGTGAGCTGTGCATCAGCCGACCCAAACAGACTCCGGAGACACTCTTTACATGTGTTGCGTTCACAAAGGTGTTATGATTTGGACGAGTAAAGCAGCGTCTTTGTTTGCAGAATTATGATTTCGGATGACAAGTCTTCCTTTTGAATAAATATCCATATCACATGAGAATAGTGCTGTCATGTATGTTAATTTGTACTATGGCTGATGATGTCATCAAGGCGAGGCCTGGCCGCATGCTGTGGTGGGTTTTTACGTCTGTTGGCCGTTACGTTGAAACAGTATTTGTTTAATTTGTTCTGGGTTTTTTCTTTTTCTTTGTTTGTTTTTTTTTGGGGTTAAAATACCAGTTCAGTTGTTGACTTCAATAAACATGCATTTGGGTTAATTTCACCTGTCTCATCGTCGGTTCTTCCTGTTCCTGCCTGGGGCATGAACTGAGCCCAGTGTCTCACAAATCTTAGTATCTAAATCCTAATTATACATCTTGCATTATTAATTTAGTGTTATATAGACTTGAACTTGTGCTGGTTGCAGGAATTATGTTTTCATCGAGCGTCCTTTCCCCAGTGCCTGTGTACAAATGTTCTAAATAATTATGCTTCACAGTAAATATTAGATAAATAACATAAACAAACATAAACTGTAATCACTGAAGGGAAAACTATCAGCTAACGGCTTCAAGACAGACACCACTGTTTTTCTGGTCCAGTTACAGATAGTGGCCAGCAGAGGGCGCTGCAATGCAAACAAAAAAGGTTGTCTGGTTGCAAAATGAGGAGAATCAGTGACCGACTGTCTCTGAATTCAATTAAATTGAAATTCGTATCATCTTTGCCTTATTACTTCTAAAACACATGATCAAACAATGCTTTCGTTCTTTCTCTGAGTCCCTCCTTTACTGCCTCTCTGCCTGGTTTCTTCTTATCTCTCCCTTTTACCATGGACTGAGGTTTCGGGTTGGGGGTGGTTATGTTGCCACACGTTGATACTGCTGCAGAGGCTATCAATCAGCATCACATTGTGCACGTACTACTACTACTTCCATCTGTGTGACAACTGTGACAGCTCACTGTGCGACTGCTTTCAGCTGTTTGAGGATGAAGTTCTCGTTTTTGTGCTGACCTCCGATGTTCTCAAGACCTCCAAAGAACCAAAGCTTTCCGGTTAACACCAAACAAAACACATCCATGCAGGTGCCAACAAGTGTGCAGTGCCAAATACTGATTTCACCCAGTGCGTATCCTGCGGCATGTAGCTTTACTGGACTGTTGAGCCATGCAAGAATGAGTGCACGTACAGCTTTTTTGTGCTTTGAAGTGTTAAACCTGAGCCCGAGCTTTCCTCAAAACAGGTCCCTTTGAGTATAGATGCTGCAGACACTGTCAGGTCCCACTGAGTAGCCATGGAAACCTGTATTAAAGCCGTATACTGCGATGCGGCCACCGTAGTTATCAATTTAGTTCAATCAATTTAGGAGATGCACCTGTTAGGTTTCAGGAACAGACCGTAATGGAAATATCAAAGTGAGACCATACGTTTGCTGTCAGATACACAGAAGGAGAGCATTTGGAGAGCCAATCGCAGAACGGCAGCAGTGAAAACAATAGTTTCTCTCCTGATTGCACTTTAATATAGACTGACAGGTCTTTTCACAGAGAGCACACAGTACAAAATTCAAGTTTTTGCGTGACTTAAGTTCAAAAATCCTAGTTTTAATTGGGAATTCCTATTAAACGATTTAATATTCATGATACAACATTAAATAAATCTTTTTCTCTTGCTTGACAATCAAAAACAAACCTTTATTGAAGCTGTGAAGGTGCGACAGTGACCTGGCTACAGCACCCCCAAACACATTTTGATATGCTTAGTTCAAAACTATGATTGGGGGCGTGGAAAACCGCTGAGAAAAGCAAGGACGGACTCTAATTTGAAGAGGAAGTGTCCATTAATTGTAGCAACAATCTGACTGAGAAGGTCCTTTAAACTATGTGTCTCCATAGGGTGAGTAAAACTGATCTACATACAGTTATTAGAAACACAAAAAGTACTACTACTACTGTAATATATCAGTATTATTGTTATTTATTTCACCACTTTTGTGAAGTTTAATCCATTTTATTGTCATTTTATATATTTATAGTGATTTTTGTGACTTTATCCATTGTCTTGTCTTGTCTTTCCATTTCTTAATTAATGTCATTGATGTTTGTAGGACTTTTATTTACATATATAAACTGTTACAGAATATTCTGGGGTTAAGTTGCGCGCAGTGGTGAGTTTAAAGCGCTCCACGGTTTGAAGTTTTCATGTTTAAAGCGCAGTTCTGTTTCCGGCCGCTGGAGCGCCCCTCACCTCTTCCTCTCAGTGGAGTCCAAAACGGAGATTTGGAGCGGGGAGGCGTGGAGGTGGAGGAGGGATTGAGGGAGGGAGGGAGGAGGGAGGTGTGTGTGTGTGTGTGTGTGTGTGTGCTCCTGATTGTATGAGAGGAGGGGGGCAGTAAGAGAGAGAGAGAGAGAGAGAGAGGGAGAGGGAGAGAGCGAGAGAGGAATTCAGTGCTGTTTAAATGGGAATCTAGAGCGCAGAGAGGAAAAGAGACGCAGACTGAGAAACCAAAAGAGAGAGAGAGCAGGCAAAAAAGAAAAGTGGAGACAGATTTATTTTACGCACGGGAAACGAGTGGAAGCGAGGGAAGGAGGAGAGAGGAAAAGAGGCATCGGGATTTTTTTCCTCTAAATTTGGCTTCTTTCACTCTCATGACTCAAAGAGGATTCCAGTTAAATTCACCCGGTCGGGAGGGCTTGATGGTGTCTTTTCGGGGAAGCAGAGCCGAGGGGAGGAATCTGAATGCGCTCGGCTGAACCATGCCAGCCCTGTGGATCATAACTTTGGCCATCACTCTGAACCAAGGTAAGAGATGTTTAAACACGCTCACCCCGAACTGTCTGAGGCGAAGAGAAACACTGGAAAGTTTCTTTTTTTTTATTCCCGAATATTTTGTTTTTCTTTTACCCTTCCTCTTTGCCCTGTTGTGTGCGGGCGTCTGTGCGCTTTGTGGGTGTCTTTCAGGCAGCGCGTGTGTTTGTGCATCTATATGTCTGGCATTGCGTGTGTGTGTGTGTGTGTTTGTGTGTGTAGAGGCGCGCGCGCGGCTCTGTGCGCGCGTGTGTGAATGTGTTATGTTGTTATAGATTTGTGCTGCCCTGGACATCATCATCACAGCCCACAGGCGCTGAAGGGAAAAGAGTCGTGGGGTGTTCAGGGTCTCTGCTCTGCCGGGGAAAAAAGAGATTTAGAGTGCAGAACCCAAGCGGTCCAGACGCGTTGCGTTCATTTTTCTTGAATTACACGTTCATACGGGGGGAGATGTGGAGCATGTGCACACGACATTGCTTTGACGTGACCTTTGAAACGCATGAATAGATAGATTTGGCTGACACAAACAAACGCAGTGTGGGTCAACAGAAGACGTGCCACGAACACGCGCGCGCACACGCAAACAGACTCGCACACACACACACACACACACACACACACACTGCGCATTGCCTGCCAGCCGGGGGATGATTGATGAGGCGAGGATCCAATGCACAGTCTGGTCACCGGGCTTTAACATGAGTCACACTGGATCAATTTCCCAAACACACGCGCGCCGCACGCACGCGCCAGACACGTGCATTCCTTTCATTTTAGTGCGTTTGTGTGCGTGTAGCTATGAGAAAGAGAGTAAAAGCACAAGTGACCCTCTAGACCGAAAGTCGGTGTGTGTGTGTGTGTGTGTGTGTGTGGGGGGGAGAGAGGGAGGTTGGGAGATAATAGAGATCAGTGCACCCTCCTCTTAGCATGCAGGTAGAGTCTCGCTCGTGCCCGTGCGCGCGCTCCCGCTGCAAACGTGCAGGTGCCAAGAAAAATTCATATTTTACCGTAAAGACGGAGACATATTCACTGGACTGGAGGAGAGCCCCATTACTAATATTAATGTCCCTATTTATCGATCACCTTGATAGATTGCACTCTCTTTCCCTACACACACACACAGACTTCAGCGACAGAGAGGATGAGTTTGTGTTTGAGGGCAGTCACGGCTCCAAAGGCAGAGGTGATTAATTGAGGTGGCCTGATGTGAACAGTTCAACTGTGTGTGTGTGTGTGTGTGTGTGTGTGTGTGTGTGTGTGTGTGTACCTGCCTCAGCACCTGGGTCCCCGGTGCCGCAGGCCGCCGGTGTGATGAACCACAGACAGTGATCTGCCCAGACAGACAGTCAGAGGAGCTCCCAGGCTGGAGCAGAGCTGACCACCTAGAATAGAATAGAATAGAATAGAATAGATTAAAATAGAAATAAGTTTAATAGAATGATACATATGGTGAAATGAATCAGCACAGCGTTAGCACCTTGCATTGAGGAATACATACATTTGTTTCTGGATGAAAAAAACAATGCGTCAGAATCAATCAGTTGATATTATCATGAATGTCAATCAATCAATCAATATTCTAAGGAGCTCAGATTGATTAGGGCCAAGGCTGGGGAGTGTGTGCTGGTTGTAGCTGGAAGCAAACGAAGGGTAGAGAGTAAAGTTTGATTATTCCAGCTGCAGAGAATCAAACGGAACAAAAGCAGCAGAGCAGAGTCAGAAAGAGGAGAGAACAAGGCGGAGAAGAGCAGGACACAAGAGAGGAGAACAGAGCAGAACAGATCAGAACAGAGCGTGGCAAAACAGCACGGGCCAGAGCAGAACAGAACAAAGAAGAGAAGTAGCAAACAGATCAGAAAGAGAGCAGATACAACCAAAAGAGAATAAAACAGAAGAAAAGAACCAATTCAAACAGAAGAGAACAGCAGGGAACAGAACAGCACAGAACAGCAGAGAATTGAACAGCACAGAACAGGCACACGAGCACAGAACAGAGCAGTACAGAGCAGCAGAGAACAGAGACAGAGCAGTAGAGAGCAGAGCAGAGCAGCAGAGAACAGAGCAGAACAGTAGAGAACAGAGCAGTACAGAACAGCAGAGAACAGAGCAGAACAGCAGAGAACAGTAGAGAACGGAACAGTAGAGAACAGAGCAGAACAGTACAGAACAGAGCAGAACAGTACAGAACAGAACAGTAGAGAACAGAGCAGAGCAGCAGAGAACAGAGACAGAGCAGCACAGAGCAGAGCAGCAGAGAACAGAACAGAACAGTAGAGAACAGAACAGTAGAGAACAGAGCAGAGAACAGTAGAGAACAGAGACAGAACAGTAGAGAACAGAGCAGAGCAGCAGAGAACAGAGACAGAGCAGCAGAGAGCAGAGCAGAACAGTAGAGAACAGAGACAGAGCAGCACAGAGCAGAGCAGCAGAGAACAGAACAGAACAGTAGAGAACAGAACAGTAGAGAACAGAGCAGAGAACAGTAGAGAACAGAGACAGAACAGTAGAGAACAGAGCAGAGCAGCAGAGAACAGAGACAGAGCAGCAGAGAGCAGAGCAGAACAGTAGAGAACAGAGACAGAGCAGCACAGAGCAGAGCAGCAGAGAACAGAACAGAACAGTAGAGAACAGAACAGTAGAGAACAGAGCAGAGAACAGTAGAGAACAGAGACAGAACAGTAGAGAACAGAGCAGAGCAGCAGAGAACAGAGACAGAGCAGCAGAGAGCAGAGCAGAACAGTAGAGAACAGAGACAGAGCAGCACAGAGCAGAGCAGCAGAGAACAGAACAGAACAGTAGAGAACAGAACAGTAGAGAACAGAGCAGAGAACAGTAGAGAACAGAGACAGAACAGTAGAGAACAGAGCAGAGCAGCAGAGAACAGAGACAGAGCAGCAGAGAACAGAACAGAGCAGCAGAGAGCAGAGCAGCAGAGAACAGAGCAGAACAGTAGAGAACAGAGACAGAACAGCAGAGAACAGAACAGAGACAGAACAGCAGAGAACAGAGACAGAACAGCAGAGAACAGAACAGAGACAGAACAGCAGAGAACAGAGCAGAGAACAGAGGAGCAGAGAACAGAGCAGAGCAGCAGATCACTGTCTCCAGCTGAGCCGGTGTAAGCCTGTAAATGTGATCAGAGTGAATCCGTCCCCTACATGCAGCAGCTGCAGCCTAATGTGTGTTTAGCCTGTTTGGAGTCTTCCAGGTGCCTCTGCCTGCTCTCCTCTGCTGACAGCTCAGACGGGCTCTCTCTGAGCAACCTGATTTACTGCTCAGTCCAGTGGTGTGCCTGGCTTCCTAACACAGACCGACTACACCTCTGTGTGGTTGACCGCGCATCTGCGGGCCTCTGTAATTACCGCCCGGCCCTGCATGCGTATATGTGTGCGTGGGTCCGATGTAGCGTGTTGCCGCTGTGATCCGACGCTGTGCTGCCAAGCGCCGGTCTGGCCACAGGCGAGGGAGCCCGAGTTTCTCAGAGTCGATTCTTGAACAGCACTTTTGCTTGAGCCGAACATTTTTGCAGCCTGATCATGCAAGCAAAGCAAGCAAAGCAATTCTTGCACTGCAAGCACCTGTCCCGTCTCTCGCCTCTCTCCCTTTCTCACACACACACAGACACACACAGACACGCACACATGCACACACACAGACTTTCTTTTTCCTCCCTTTTCTCCCTGCCCCCCTCCTCCTCCTCCTCCTCCTCCTCCGACTGACTCTTTTCTCCCGTCACAAGAATAGAGCAGAGGCGCAGATGTAAAGAGACAGGCCAAAAGACAGAGAGATGGAGGCAGAGAGAGACGAAGAAAGGAAGAGACAGCGGGGTTCAGTCCTAATCTGTTGACAAGAGGGGATGTTTGAGGATAAACAGAGGCAGAGCAGGAGCGCTCAGGAAGCAGAGAGAGAGAAAGAGAAAAGGCCCTGTTGGCTTGAGTCTCTTCTTGAACAGCAACCCAGCTGGACCATCAATGTTTGATGGTTTACATCAGCACAGGTTTACGCCAAAGTGGGCTCCAGGGGCAACGGGGGATCCTGAAAAAGGTCTCTTAAGATGCATCTAGAGATGCTAAGTCAAAGGCAAAGATACTTGCTTTAGATCCTCATCCAAGACATCTTCAGCAGTCTTCACAGACCCCCAAAATGGTTTATTCCTCTTGCTATAACTTTGCACAGCGACAGTAGATTGTCTTTGATCATTAGCTTCAAGCTCGCCACTGTTCCGCCCTCAAACAGTTGTGTAATTCCTTTCTGAATCATCTAACGACCAAAATACTCTCTTGTTGGTTAAGACAGGACTGCTCCGGCATTTACAGCATGTAAAGATTTGGAAGAATGCGCCGCAGCTCGCTAACATTATTTCTGTCTAATGAACCGCCGCTTTATGAAGTTTCGCGAGCACAATCGGGAACGGGAAAGCTTTATTTTTCTCAGAGTATCAGACATATTAATGCACGTTGGAGGACAAGAGTGATTATGTAATTTCCAACTAATTCAGCTATTCAATTCTGCGATTAGCCCAGTGTTGCATGGGTGGATTAACGTAGCTGTTAGGGGAGACGTTTGGCTCCTTGCTGGCCGTTATTGACCTCCTGCCACCTACACCACCTCTCCATGCATTGCATACACACTCTAACATTCATTAGAGTTTTAAACATGGCTCTTCTCTCCTCATTAATCTGCTGCTGCGGATGAACAAACACAGAGAACGCGCAGTCGTCTGCAAAGAAGTTGAACCTGGCTCGGTTTATGCGGCAACAAAATGCGACGTCATCCGGCGAGGAGCTGTGTTTGCTCATGAAACAAGTGCAAGCAGATTATTTTTGCTGTATTCTCCATTTTCCTCACAGAACAACTGACATCATGTTAACTTACCAGATCAGTAAAGTCATTCCTCGCAGATCATTCATTGCCCCTACCTATCGTGCCCTGCATCAACGCAGCAACCTGCATGTTTTAAACACAGAGCTGTTTTCCATCTGGACGCCCACTCTGATAAACTAAAAATCCAGGAACTGTACCAATTTTGTTGACATTACCTGCTATTAGTGGATGCTCAAAAGCAAATTTGCAGTTTATTCAAATTAAAGCAAACAAAAGTGAGCATACGGCCTCCAGGGCCCCTGAAGGTCTGCGGCCCTCAGGGCAGTGGCCTGATTTGAAATGCACTAAAAAGCAGGTTTTATCATTAGATGAGATGGGATGAAATCAGCCTGTGGCCTTGTGTTGCTAATCCAGAGCTAAAAAATTCAACAAGTTGAGGAACAAGGAAGAAAGACAGTAATGAGTTTGATTTTATACGATCAAGGGTGTTTGGTGCACAGAGGGGCTAAATCCGTTCTTCTTCTTCCTGGTAGAGTTTATCATCTGAAGCACCACTGATGGGCATTGTTTGCCTGAGTGGCCTCAGGATGAATCAAACCTCCAGCCTTTAGCCATTAGAGCCATACCGTCCCGGCCGTGCCATAAAAGCGAATATAAAAGGTCGACTGACTCCGCCGCGCTAATTGGGTGTTAAAAGAAAATCCACTTCAATGAAAAACGGCGTACTCTCAAATGAAGATAATTAAAAATGGCATGACAAGCCTTGTTTAAGAGCAGAGCGGAGGTTCAAACAACACGGCAGCAGTGGTGGCGTTAGTTAAGTGTGTGAGTGTGTGTGTGTGTGTGTGTGGGCCTCATCCCAAAGCCCTCCAGTGCCTGACAGATCTGATATCCTTACGGTGCAGGAAGCGTAATCTGAGGTGACAAGGAACAGCAATTAAAATAAATAAATAAAATAACCGCCACAATTAGCCGCCGCTTAATTCAGCACGATGCCCCCGATAATCTAGTAATCTGCTAAAACGACGGCGGCAAATTCCCCCTTCCCTCCTCTGAAGGGTTTGGTGTGTGTGCGCCTGTGTGTGTGTGTGTGTGTGCATGAGAGCATGCAGATCCTAACAGAGAGCGTCGACCGGTATTAGGACTGACACCCGTCAATCCGGCGTATGTGTCTGCCTGAATGAGGGAGGAGGAGTGGACTGCATGGGAGGAGCAGGAGGAGGAGGAGACATGCTGAGAAGTAGAACAGGGAGGGAGTGAAGGAGCAGGTGGAGGAAGGAGAAAGGATGAGGGGAGAGGCATTCAGACTGAGTGAAGAGGAAAGGAGACACTGGAGTGAAATGCAGAGGAGGAGAGGGAGGTATAAGGAGCACAGGAGGAGGAGGGCAGGGGTATATGTGTGGAGAAGAAAATAGAGGAGAACGACAAAAGAGGATCGAGGCAGGAGAGAATCTCAGGTGAGAGGAGGAGTGCAAGAGGGAAGGAGGAGGAGGAGCTGAAAGAAGAGGACAAAAGGGGGAAGGAGGCAGGCAGAAGGTGTTCGGAGGAGGAGATGGAGGGAGGATAAAGGCAGGAGGAGTGCAGAGGGAAGGAGGAGGAAGCAGGTTTCTGTGGGTCCTCTGAGGAGGAAAAGCAGAGGATGGATGGAGGAGGTATCGATAGAGGAGGAGAAAAAGGAAGAAGGGGGATTCTGTAGTTGGAGAATTAGTCGGGGAATAAAGAGGAGGAGAGAGAGGTTCGATCAAAGGAGGCGTAAAGGAGGCTGGAACGAGGAAAGAAGAACAACAGACAAGATGAGAGGAAAATGGAGGAGTAGATGAGGGGACATGGTGAGGGAGGAGAGGAGTTTAGGTGAGAGGAGCAGGGTAGGGCGGCAACGAGATGAATGGTCAGAGGAGGTGTGGAGATGGATGGAGGAAACACTGGCCGGGGGGGGGGGGGGGGGTGAGAAGACAAAAGGATGAAGGGAGGAGAGAAGCTCAGGTAGGAAGAGTGAAAGGGGAGGATGAAGGGAATCCTGAAAGGAGGACAGAAGGAGGAAAAACAAAGACTGGAGGAGGCGAGCAGGGACAGGGAGCACAGATTTATTGTTTGGCAAGTGTCGGAAAGAAGGAGCAGGAAAGGAGAGAGGGGGGGAAGAGAGTAGGAAGGAAAGGAGCGCAGACACAGGAGGAGAGGGAGAAGGGAGCTGCAGCAGTGTGGAGCGAAACGCAGAGGAGGAGCGGGAGCTAACAGGAGTGAAGGAGGAGGAGGAGGAGGGTCGGGGAGCAGAGATTTATGTGTGGAGAGGGTTGCAGCGAGGGAGCAGAGGGAAACAGCCAGGCCTATTATAGATGGGGCTCTCCTGGGAGAGCAGGGCCTGGAGTTTTCCAGGCATTTCCAGCATATTTCACCGCCGTTCCAGGCGGCACGCTGCAATGCACAAAGCTCCGCCCCCGACAGAGTCCTCAGAGCCCTCTAAGGATAAATAAAGTGGGTCTCCTTTCTCTGCGTGAGTATTCAATAAAAGTGATAAAAGGCTCGAAGTAACCCTCCTTAGCTTTTTATTTATTTATTTATTTATTTATTATTTTTCAGGGGAGGGGAAGTGAGAAACCAAACTGGCCACCCTCTCCGCGGAGGAGCTTTCAAAGACGTGCACGCATCAGGCATGAAAGCAGCAGAAAGCATAAAAGCGCTTCCTCTTCGTACGAGGAAAGATGTCAACAAAGAGGACTGTGAGATCAAATAAGCGTAGTGTGGAGGTAGTTTAAGTTTCTGCCTCTCTCGCTCTCTGTTTCTTTGTCTGCCTGTGTTTTCTCTCGCTCCTTCGCTCGCTGTCTGAGAGCCTCGTGTGGTTTTGCGTGTGTGCGTGTGTGTGGAGGTGAGAGAGAACAATTGAATGGGCCTCCCACATGAAATCCATTCAGAGACATCTTGAGGATTAAGAATGAGAAATTGTCCGGCGCACTGAATTAAATCAATCTGATCCATTACAAGATCGCTATCACGAGGTTTTCCCTTTTGTCTTCGCCCTGGATCACGCACGCTGCTCGATAAACGTGTGTGTGTGTGTGTCACGTGCATTATGTAACACCGTTATGCGCCATCCCCGTGACATCAATGAAACAATTAACCGATCACCAGACTGACAGATTATTCAGCTGCCTCTTTGGCGGCCGATTGATTATTAGAGCTCGGGGCTGCAGCGTGATCGCTTCAAATCTGAAAAACCTTTATTGAATCGTCCACCTTCTCTTTGTCCCCACACGTCCTGTCCGTTGGCACGCAGACACCAAAAGTTGGCATCCAGTACCTGGTCTGATTGCCATGCATGTTTACTGATTCTTTAATCTGCTGATTTAAATCTAAAATTGAAGTTTAGACTATTAGAGTTGGGAAAAACAGACATTTTCATTAAATTTGCATTAAAAACATGTTTATATATAAAAGCACTAGTATAAAAACCAATTGGGGACTGCTGCCATACCACGTTATACTGCATCAAACTGCGTATACTGCATATACATTACCACGTCATTATATATCAAGCCCTTCCCTTCGTCCTCGTCTAACCAGGCAGCTACTATTTCTATTAAGGCAGCGTATCTTGTCCAAACTGAGGCTGCTGCTAAAGGAAAAGTTTGCAATATTTAATACTTTCTCTTTCATAAAAAACCCCAGTGTGTGACGATTATAATCCTAATTTTCTACACCCCACAGACCCAGTATCCACCGGCTCCACTTTCACTTAATTTAACATTTAGCGCCTTCCAATCTTCCCCACAGAGGCTTTCCCAAACTTATTTCCCTTATCGGAGACTGAACTTGTGTAACCAAATGATTTTATTGCGTGGGCGCCACGACTAAGTCTGAATATGCCCCCCACCCTCCTCCTCCATCCCTCCACCCCTTTTATTTCGTCTCCTTTGGTGGATGTTAAACGGCGATAAAAGGAGAGGCAGCGATTTGAAGATGGAGATGGACAACATGATTACGGATGATGAAAGCCGGTATCCATCACCACCCACTCTGTTTGTGTTTCCGTCCTCCTTCTGTCTGTCTATCTGCCTGTTCCTCCTCTCTCACCCTCTTATGTTTTAATGTAAGTCGATAACTATCAGGAACTGATAACACCCCGGGCTGCGCTCGGCTTGGCGAGGCTCGATGAGGCGAGGCGAGGCGAGGAGAGGAGGGTTGGTGGTGGTGGCGGCGGCGGTGGCGGTGGTGACACTATCTCCCCTCAGTGAAGCCTGATACGCCTGGGTGCAGGGGAGATAAGCGAGCAGCTCTCAGCGGTGGCGGTGAGCGGGGACGCTGACGTCACGCCGCTCGTCCCTCGGCGCTGTAAATGAAGTCACGGCGTCACAGGTGGAGATGATGTCACAGGCAGATTTGTCTCTGCAGAGGATGTTAGACTGTTTTCACCCAGAGTGACTCCACAGTTTTGTACCTTGCAGTGTGTGTGTGCATGCGTGTGTGTGTGCGTGTGCGTGCTCATAACCTTTTTTCCCAGCAGACATTTCGTCTCATCACGGCGAGGAGCTCACAGGTGTAAACACTGAAAAGAACGACGGCGCCGTTCTTTTTAAGTGTCCCGGTAAGTCACGACAGCGTGACGGCGAGCAGTACCAGGACCCTGAAACTGAAGCAGCTAATTGGTATTCAGCCATCATTAATTTTATTATTCACGCCTGTGATTTTCCTACTGTCAAAACGTCTTCCATGAGAAGGGCTTATTGAATTTTATGCCGTGAGTACACAAATACAAGCGATTAAATTGATTGCGCTGCAGCCACTTATCCGTAATGTCGGATGTAATATATGTTTGTGGGGAGCCTGTTTGTTGTGCTGTTTGTTTAAACGTTGTGTTTTGTTGTTAACAATTCTGATAATAACAATTAAATCAACTGACCAATCAATACACGTTGGTGCGTCGTGGAGGCCCGAGTCCGATCGGCGGTCACAAAAATCAGTTTCACAACAGGTCAAACGCCAAATTTTAGGCTTAATAGTGCGGCGTTCTCCTAAGTGAAGCATGAATGTGTGTGTGTGTGTGTGTGTGTGTGTGCAAGTCCACAATATATGGCGAGGGCCACGGGAAAATAAAAGAGCAGGTCTGCAGGTCTGATGGAGGCAAAGCAAGAAAGAGAGAAAGAGAGAGAGATACGGGGGGAAGGGGGGAGGGGGGGGGGTGAGCGAGATGGGGCAAGCGAGTTAGAGGGGAAGGAGGGAAGCAAAAGCAGGAGCAGTGTTGGGGAGAGCGAGAGAAAGATAATTTCAGTTTTCTTTTTAAATAATAAGTCTGTTTCTATAGCAACCATCCAACCAGCCGCTGGAGAGAGAGAGACAGAGAGAGCGAGAGGGAGAGAGAGAGAGAGAGAGAGGGGAAAGTGGGGGTGCACCAGAGAGACAGAGGGAGAGAAAGAGAGAGAGAGAGAGAGAGAGAGAGTGAGAGTTACCATAGCAACGGAGGAAGAGGGAGAAAAAGGACTTATACTTAAAAAAACATATAGGGAGAAAATGTAAAAGTCAAGATAAGCAAAGGAAGAGTGAGTTTTACTGGACCGCAGTAATCGGGTGGTGTCGGGCAAGTTAATTAAAAGATTTAATTAATGACTCATTACTCACTGAAAAAGTGACTACATTACTTTGCCTATAGTTGAGTTTGAGAGGTGGGAGGAGGTGTTTGGCGCCGCCCGGGCTCCACGTTGTAAAAGCCCCGTTTGTCTCCCCGCGCTAACGACGCGAGGTGACTGTCAGCCGGAGCTCTTCCAAGACTCGGACGGGCGGAAAGCTCTTCTGGTCGAATATTCAGCGCGAGCGATGAGCCGCCGACGTTAGAAACAAACACACATTTGGTTCTTTTTAATAAAAAAGTCAATTGCCGGAGGCCGCCGGGAGCTGTCGAGCTCGTGTTTATCGCCGAGATTGAAGGAAACGTGTCGACTTCAGAGTTAAGTCGTGCAGCTGTGTCAGCCTCATCCCTGCCTGTCGCTTCTATTGCGTCACTGCTGTCCACGGCTGCGGCTAGCTAGGCTGTTACCTGCGAAGGAAGGTGATGTCTCCTCTCCTAATCCTTCCCACAAAGGTCTTTTTGCTCAACTGTTTCTCCGAGTGGCATCTTATTCGAAGCCAATCTGAGACGCGCGGAAGCAGGCCACGGCTTTGGCGCCGCGTTTTGTTCCCAAACGCAACGACCAATTATTCTGAATTCGCCGCAGCTCTGATTTATGTCCCCGGCTTTGCTGCTTCTCTATAGCGATGACAGCCGAGGCTTACGGAAATGGTACGGCCTTATTTAACGGCACCCTGCCACACCAAACTGCCGGAAAATACCTCAGAGAAATAAATAAAACTGAGGGTGACGACATAAACGTGTAGTTTAGTTAAATTAATGCCCGTCTGCGTTGAGGGAAGCAGAATAAATAACGAATCAATGGCTCTCGTGCAATGAAATTTGAACAATTTGGGAGTTTTGTTTTTGAAGGCGCAGAGATAAAACTGATAAAATTGCTCCCATCCATCGCCTGCCGAGACGGCAAACCCTCCCCATCCCTCCCCCGGTAATGTCGAAGTAGTGTGTTACCGGGATTAATCCCTCACATTACTCGTTAGGAAAAAGAAAGTAATCACATTGCCGTACGGCTCAGCGTTGTAACTGGGAGATAAAGACAGAGTGAGCAGGGTAATATGGCCGGAGTGTATAGAGCCGGCAGGGAGAGAGACAGAGATATGAGCTGCAGTGATAATAGTGGGTACGGCTGCTGCCTGATTGTCCATTCTCAGCTCTTGACCACACATGACCTCCATCACTGCGTGGAGAGGGCGAGTGAGCGATGAGAAACGCGGAGGAGGGGGGGCACAGAGAGAGAGAGGATTGATTGGGAGTCCCAGAGTTCAGACAGCTCTGACCACAGAGGCCTCGATCTGTTTCCCCCCCCCCCCCCGCCTCCCGACAGCACTGAAGCTGCACGGTGATCCGAAACAAGAGTAGACATGGGTCACGTGAGGGTGGGAGCGGGTGCCCGAGTTCTCCATCCTACACGCTGAAAACACAGAAACCTGAGTGAGCGCGAACTTCATTTTCCGTGCTTGGCGAGCACAACGTGCGAACACATACGTTTCTCAACAAAGCGGCGGACCAAGAAGAGGCTCTTGCAGCGAAAAGTCAAACTGCAGCGCGTTGTTTTTGCTGATTTCACAATAAAATGGGTCTTTTCGAGCAAAGCAGACGAGCTTAGTGTTGAAAGAGTAAAGAAAGGAGAAAGGAAATAAAGAGTTTAGCAAAAAATAGAAACCCTTTTTCATAAATATCTGTAAAATATATCTATTTTTGTGCTTGAAACTCCTGCTCGTGGTATAAAGAATATGTGCAATGTGCGTTTAAGAGCCTGCAAGGGCTGTTCTAGCCTGTTGATACGGTGGCAGGTATCAGTCCACGGAGATGGTGCAGTGGACGCCACAGGTGTGTGGGCTTACGTGAGGAAACAACAGATTAATAGGTGCAGGTGTTGTGCATCGAATGGCCGTGAGATGTGATTAAAGGCTTCGATTCTGCGATTCGACTCTGACTCCGGGCGGTTTGCAGCGCTCTGCCTCTCCTGGTGGGAGTCGCGGCGACGAAAGCAGACGCCAGCAGGGCTGAAGGTCCCTCCCCTTTGCGTCTTCCTCCCGCTCTTCTTCTGCTTCATGTGCTTGAACCACCTTAACTGGCCCGGTAACTGCACAAAGGCAAATCCTGAATCCCTCAAAGGAGCCTCAAGGGTCAGCTCGGCCTCACTGACATCGCCAGCGAGATCAGAGTACTGTTTTTGTGAAAGGAGTCTGGTGGATTTGAAGAGAGCGTAGATGAAGCTTAGCAGCATTCATTCTCCAACTTTAATAGGCTGTCAGATGGCAAGGTAAAGCAGTAAGTGATTCTAAATATAGCGTACACTTAAAAAGACTTTTATTAGGTTTTCCTTCTTTTAGGCGGCGATGATACGTGTTGCTGCTGACTCCCGTCACTTAGCTTCCTGCACCAGCGCTCCTGCTGCTTCTCCAAACTAGGCCAGCAACACAAACTACCCCTTTAAAAGTCCTCTCTCACCCCACCGAGCAGTAAATTAAGAACTTTTCTCTATGCCCTTCTGAGCCGTGCCTGGAGCTCATGTGGGGACATTGTGTCTACCTGCGTTTGCAAACGCCTCCTCTACTGTCGATGGGTTTTTGGGGGTTTTTTGTTTTGTTTTTGTAGACCTTGACACGAGTGAAAGTGTCTTAAAAACAACTTTTTTTCATGCATACTTTTTAAAAGAGTTTTCGCAAAGCGCGCGCCGGCAGCCTAGGAATTATTTGGTTTTAAATTATTAAAGAGGCAGTGTACTTTCATCAAACTTTTCTCTCCCGACATAAAATGCTTTCTCTGTAAAGTTGGAGTGTGGGTGCATGACTCCTCAGCCTCAGACGAATCCGAGTCTCCCGCTCTTGAAGCTTTCTTTTGCCTTCGCCTTCATGAGTTGCTGTTTTCTTAACGGCGCGGGAAGTATCTGGTAGATTTGTCCTTTGAAACAGCTCACATAAAGTCAAGCTGTTATACACTAGACGGAGCAGGGTGAAATTAATGGGGTTTGGAACAAAAGGTTTCGAGAAAGATTTCCTGACTATTCCCCGTGCAATTACTTAATCCCTTGTAATTAGTCTCCTTGTTTGAAAAGGAATATGCATTCTCCGTCTCCCCCCTCTTTTCCCTCTTGAGTTGGAAGATGAGATTGCAGACAAATACAGAACGAGTGTCTGAACGGCTATAAACATCCACACAGTCTGGCTTTGAACAGCGGTTATGCTATATGCAGTCATTAACGATTTACATTTGTCATACTCAGCTTCACAAGGATAATTATTTTCCAAGAGGACTGGCCTTTATAATTGGACGCGGGGACACGTGGTCCGGTTTGTTTCTGCATAAATTAACCTTTTTGGATTTGGCTTCGGTGCACTCGGACGGCAGAGAAATGCTCATCACTTTCTTCTCCTTCCGCTTTTACGGACGCCGATTCTGATTCGGTGGTGAATTCACCGCAGCAGATAATGAGGAGCACATAGTCATTTCAATTCTGGCTGAGTCCCACACAGGACAGCTGTCTATTTTAAGCTATAGCTGCTGGCCAGCGAACCATTAGCCTGTTTTACACCGATAGCAAATAGCCATTAGGCGTAACTGCAAGCCAGTTAGCCAACAGCCATCTGCCGCGCACTGCAATTACGCTGCCTTAAAGTGCTGTTGGAAATATAGTAATTATGAGTTGAGCGTGCATTAATGACCCAACACAGTGGTAAATACGCCGGGGAAAGGGGGAATTTTCAATGATACCTGCGGAAACAATCTGTGTTCTGAAGAGCACGCGTGCTCTGTGAATACTGATGGGGTTTGTTAAGATGGATTATTTTGTAAATAACAGGAAGAGCCAAACTACTTATGCGACAAATTAACTTTTAATAGCGCAGTCCAGAAGCATTTTAACGCGCTGCAAAAAGTTTATATCATCATCTGAGCTCAGCTGCGTGATGGGCTTCGAGTGCAGCGGGCGCCAACTGGAGTAGCTGGTTAGCCGTTAGCCGCTAGCTGTTTCCGTGCTTGTCTCCCGTGTTCTGCTCCGCTCTGTTCAATGACAGCGGGCTCATTCAGGCGGCGCTTCCACTACTAGCTCTCAGTGTAAATCCGCAGGCTGTGTTCGGTGACTCTCTTCCTGGCAATGACAGTCGCTGTAGTCAGCAGCGCATTCAGGTCAAGCAACTTGACTCATTTCGTCACATTGTGCCACAAGCCTTTTTGCTTTCACAATGCTCTGATTAAGTGGTACAATAGTTGCAAATCTGCTGGCGTGTTTGCTGAAGAGTAATTACTAGCGTCTGATAAGCGTTCTGGGGAAGTTTCCCAGCTACATGATTTCCACCGAGGCTTTATCTCAATTGAATGTGATTGTCTTTGCCGAATTGGCTCAGCCATGATCCTGGAAACTGGCCTTGTCTCACACACATGATAAGACAACAGATTGCCTTGTACGCCATCCAACCAAGAATAATGCTGCAAGCTGTAATAATTTACACCATCCGTCAGGGTTTTTCCACGACGACATGCCTTCTTCGCCGCACAGACAGAACTGCAGCTCGCTGGCAAAGTCTGAGAATCATAAATGGCGTGTTGGAGGCGCTAATTGGCCACATAGAAGCGGGCTCGGGCTTCTCATGAGCACATCATACAATATAAACACGGTGATGCAAATCAGGTTGAGGCGCTGCACCGGAGACGGGGGATGGATGCGGGGATGTGAAGAACGAGGTTTCCCACTTTCTTAATGTGTCTTTTGTGTTTTGTGTGTGTGTGTTGGCCTTGCTTCCTCTCTCAGGATCCCTCCGTTTGCGTTACCATGGGGACGGCATGCTTCCTATATCTCTCCCTCTTAACCCCCCCACCAGCATCGCCACCTCTCCTTTTCCCTCTCTCCTTTACTCACTGGTTTCAGTGTTACCATGGCGACACATGTCTGTCTCCTCTCCGCCTGCTACCTGTTTCACATGCCGCCCTGTCTCACTGGGTCACTCTCTCGGCCTGCCTGTCTGCATGCGCGCCTCTCTGCTTGTCTGTCCGCCGCTGGGTTGTTTGTCTGCCCTTGGCTTGCCTTTCTTTGTTTACTCTTTCTCTGTTTGTTTATTTGTTTTGTGTTTTATGTATCTGCGCGATTGTCTGCCTGGTTGTTTTCCTGCGTCTGTCCCTGTCTGTGTTTGCTTTCTGTCTCACTCTTTTTTCTGTGTTTCTCTCCGGCTGACTGGCTGCCTGTCTGGCCACCAGGCTTCTCCACCTCTAATCCCTCCTCTCCTCTCTCTGCTCTGCTGCTCTGCTCTGTTGTTTCCCTAACATCAACCTCCCTGCTCGCTCCTTTTTCCTCTTTCCTTTCTCTTTTTCAGCCCCCCCCCCACCCCTTTCCCGACTCGATTGTGTGTTCCCACATCAAAACAGTATCCATTGAATGTCACTGGGAACACACAGTGAAAAAAAAAGGGAGGGATTTAGGTAATTTTCGCAGACGGCAGCTGTTGCTATGGCGACACAACTTTTGGATTTGCTGGGGAGAGCGAGGGATGAATAGAGGGATAGAAGGAGGGAGAGAAAATGTGTGAGGAGGGCTGCTGCTGCGGGGGGGGGGGCATGTCTTTGGCTCTGGTGATACATGCTGGCCCTGGTTTGTCCTTTCAGCAGCGTGAGATTTAATCCAAAATACTTTGGGTAGAAAAGCATCACCGGAAGAAAAACATCCAAAACCTTTAAAGCATCAAGCCCCAAGAACCTGCGCCATGACCATCGTTCAGTCAAACAGCGCCAGCATCCTTCGCTCTCCGCTCAAACTACCGTCGTTTGTTCGGGTTTTACGCCGTCGGTCACTTTTCTGGGAAGCGCGTGCCTGCTTTTCCAAATCTCACTTTTGAGATGAAACTCGTCCGCGCTTGCTAATGCATGTAGAAAACCACTTCATTAAGAGCTCTCTGTGGTACGCTCCGGCCTTGCTTTGTTCTGCCTCGTGTGCAGTTTTAACCGCGCGAGGAAAAAAAAGGAAATAGCATCATCGTGACGGAAATAAATCAAGAAATCAAGAGAACCCTTTAAAAAAAACCAAACTAACCTATCATCCCTGCAGAAAGTGTCTCCATCTTCTTTGTCTCTGCGAACCCTGTTGCAAACGCGCTTGTCACTTCCTTCGAAATGGTGAAAATTTCATTTTGGATTTAACCCCCCCGCCTCCTCTCAGAGTGCTAATGCATTTAGAAAAACCACTTTATTATAATACGCATTTGAATATTCATAGTAGGCAGGCAGGGGGGTGATGGAGGAGACTGGAGCCGTTGGGTATTGATGTAGAGCTGTGGAATTAGCTTCGAAACTGCTATTGATTCAAGCTGTGAGGACTGGAATATGAAATACGAGAGGGGGGGAGGAAAGGGGCAAAAGACCTTATCAATGAACTTGGAGAATGAAAAGAGAGAGTGGAAGAGAAGGGTGCTCAGCGGAGGGAAAGAAAGAAAGAAAAAACAGATTATCAGTCAGCAGAGAATTGAATTAAGGGGAGACAGAAGGAGAGAGTGGCTGAAGAAGGAAAAGGAGATTATCAAGCAACACAGAAGGGGAGCGAAAGAGACAAAGTCGAACAAAAGTGAAGTGAAGAAAGAGCGAGCACAAAGGATGCACGAGAGAAAGACAGAAAGGAGAGAAACATGGTCAGGGAGCTGAAGGAAAACGCAGAAAGACAGATCAAATAAACTAAAGAGCGAGAGAGCAGGGCGAAGGGTCAGGGCTCGCCAAGAGTGGCGCTTTAGCCTGGAGACGGCACGCTACAGTAAACCCTCCACCCCCGGACGCTGCGATTTGTTGAACGGCGGACTAAGTTGACAAATGTCAAAGTTTACGTTTCATTACAGAAGGTGGTGGGGGGTGCTGGAGAGGGAGGATGGAGAGAGGGATGAGGAGGAGGAGGTGGAGAAGAAGAACGGACTTTTTGGAGGGGGGGGGGTGGCGAGCGAGAGAGGAAATGCCATGCATTCCATTAAGTGGCCAGAGAAAACCACAGAGAGAGGGGAGGGGAGGGGAGGAAACGCCAGAAATGAGAGAGAAATACAGGAAACGGAGGAGGAGAGGTGGAGAAGGAGGAGGCTGAGGGCGGGCAGGGATTAGACCACCATACATAAAGACAGATAGAGATAGAAAGGGGGGTTTATAAGCGAAGGAATGAAGCGCCCGATTCATCACCGCCTCATCTGTGGTCCTGACCTTTGAAAATGGAGTTAATGTTAGACAAGGCGGCACTTAACATTCTGACGGCCTCCATGTTTGCTCTTGAGTTGTCAAGGCAGAGCCTCGTATTACGAAAGCCCCCCCGCTTGATCCAGAAATTGCGCGGCTTCACGGCTCCCTCGCTGAAAGATAATAAGTTGACATGACAGTCTCTCACACTCTGATCTGGTGATGTCCTCTTAACTCTGTTTGTAATTGCTGGGAAATCCCAAGACCAACAATGACTTGATCCTCCTGAGTGTTGCCTCTTTAGCCAAAGCCCGATACGTCTCGTTGAACTGCTCACGCTCGCACGCCGCTGGAATTAACCGCCGTGGAACCGAATGTGTATCCATCCGCGGACGAAACTAGTCCCCAAACAGATCCGCTGCTGTTCCGGTAATGCTTCTGCAAGACGACAGAGCCCAGCCTCTTTTTTTTTAAAAGGTGAACCGACATTTTTAACAGTATTCAGTGAGAACAGGTGGATTTGAGGCCGAGTGCGACACAGAAAAGAGTTTTATCTCATTTTAAACAACTTTCGGGCACTTGTAGGTGGTAGTTCGTGCTTATCCTCAAGGCTTAGCTTCTGCTTTTACTTTGATTCAATACACTTACAACCTGTAATACAATCAACAGAAGTAATCAGCTGGGGAGAATGTCGTCTCTTTAGGGAAAGAAAACCGGTGTAGTCTCTGAAAACACTGAAGGGATAATGAGGGAAAACTACCTCAGCGCACGAAACAAGTGACACATCTCTGTCGCCAGCAAATTCAAAACAACACTGACCGGGCTTACTTAACTTTTCTGTCTCACTCATTTCAATGTGGAAAATGCTCCGTCGGAGGAAGGCCAGAGGGACAAAATGACTGTGCAGAGTCTTTTTTGCATTTGAAATGAGGACAGGCCATTTTCTCTGGAAATTTACAGAGCTTGGAAAATTGCATAACTCCAGAGTTTATTAAATCTTTAGAAAAGCAAGAACATAACCTCAAAAAAAAGAGAAAGAAAGAAAGAAAGAAAGGGCCCAGTCAATGGGCTCAAAACGAGGCTTGTTTTATTAGCGTTCAGCGAGATCAAGGCTGTCTTTCACGTGGTCGTGTGATGATGTAATGTGGCTAGAAAGGAGCACAACTGCGCGCTGCCTGAAGCTAGAAATCTAAAAGTGTTAGCATCATCTTGAGGAGGGTACTTTCAATAAATGTTTGAATTTACCATCACCGGCATTAGTTATGAGCAACTAGAAATCCAACTTTTTTAAAACCCTGATACCAAATCTGATACAGGATATTGGCCAACGCTGAGTACCAGTCTGATATCAGTGATACGTCGTTTCAATGGGCCATTGCACTTTGTAAAGACGCTTGCTCGCTCTGCATTGAAACACTGGAAGTGATATAGCTCTCTGGAGTCGCCCATCAGTACCTTCTTAAAAGCAAATGCACGTTGAGAATACGAGGTGCCATCGGAAAGTTCTGAAGCTGCGTACGGATCGTGCCTGCAACGCCCTTCAACGTGCTCTCCTTGTACAGTGATACATGCTCCCTGGAAGTACCGTTAACCAAGCACCATCTGCAACACGTGCTGGACCTCCTCCACTGTGTCAAAACAGAAAATCTTCAGCTTGAATTTAATTTTTGGTTTGCAGGAGGTCAAGGAGGTTGAGTAGTGGCAACTGTGAGTGGGACTGTCTGATCCTGGGGCCCAAATCTGTGGCGCACAACCCTGCAGACGTCAGAGAAGACGGTGGGCATGCCTTCTTCCATCTTGGAGGCTCTTCCACTGCAAACCCTGCCGCGCGGTCTCTGGATCATAGTCATAGAGAGCCAACTGTTGATGATCAAGGCTGGGTCTTTGTGGGACCCTCGCAGACTCTGCAGTCTGAGGTCCGTTGCGAAATCCTAAATGTGCACCTGCAAATGGTCACACATGACCTGATGTTGATGGAATACTGATTCCCTCAGTGTAATGCTTGCACTGCCACATGCTCATTACCATACCGTGCTGTGTTGGTTCACCACCGGCCCAGTCTCTGTACTTTCTGATTGCACATCTTCAGTGTTCGACTGCAAAATAGGACCTTTGTGACTCGACACGTCTGTAAAAACAGGTTAAATTAATGACTTTCTCTCGCAGATGGTGGAGTAACCTCGCAGAGTTTGCGACGCGGTGATCGTACCGCCGCTGCTTCTCCATTAAGTAAATAACATTACGTTTACCTGCGTCAGCTCACCTTGAATGAAAATGCAATTTCATCAGCAAACCCATTTCACTGAAATGATAGTCTAGCTGCTCTCGCTCGGGAGGAAAAGAGAAAGTGGATGTATCTCGCTGCCGTAGCTACAGTTTCCTCGTAGGATTCAGGCCAAGATGAGTCAGAATGAGACTTGGGCAAGCCTTGAACGAATGCCATGGACGTGCAGCGATCCTGGTTGTAACAGATTCTTTGCATTCAGAGAGTCTGAGAGGAGGGACAAGGGGGTAAAATGCTTTTCCTCGTGTTTTATATAGTAATAGAGCTCACCCTGCTGCGCTTCGCTCTGTATATTGTCTGCTCGCGCACTGTCTAGTCTGCGCAGCGTTCATCGGCTGTAATCGTTTGTTTCGCCAGCTTCTTTTTTAATTTAGGACCCGGACTTTTCAAAGTTTCCCGGGTTGCTCCAGCGGATCCGTGTTTACGAACTCACACGGACCCGTAATCATTTCGAATTCTGCTGAAGATCCCAAAGTTTCCAAGGACAGGCGAAATATGTCAGCTTAAATTTTGGAGAAATGTGCGTAAATGATGCACGAGCCAGCAAGAATATTTGCGTCTGATGTAAGAGTGAGGCCATAAAAACACTGCATCATGGTTTTGAATATTTTAACCATACGTGTGCACCGCGGAGCTTCAGTAAAACGTTGGAACAAGCATATGTGGAGTGTTTTTCCCCATAATTTCAAGAACTTCATGGTCGATGTAAAGAGTTAAAGAGGTTTAATGGTCTTAAATCCACCTCTAGGCGAAAATTGGCATGCACATAACCTGGTTACTTCACGCCAGGCGGTCCACGCCAACAACCTGTCAAAGTGTATGATGAAAGGCATTATAACAACAATCAGTAAATGGCACACAAGCAGATCTCACCGTTGCCTCCCCAGTGCACGTACACGGTTGAATTTGTGCTTGTGTGTTTTGTTAGAAAGCGGGGGGGGGGGGGGGGGAACAAAACTTGCCTTTATTCTGATGTTTCCGATTGAAGCGTGACGCTCATTCAGGCCGCGAGAGGAAGAGTGAGCTCTTTGTGATTCATATCTTTGAGCGTTTGATTTCTAGAGTGTGTGTGTGTGTCTGTGTGTGTGTGTGAAGGAGAGGGGCGCGTTTGAGTTGTGCGTACTGTATGTGAAAGGCTTTGTGGGTAAACACTGGAACAGGTTTGTTTGAGCGCCGGCGGAGAGAAAGCGTTTTGTGACATGAGATGAAGAGATGAGGTGCGTGTGAGCGCACTTACTGTCAATATGCAGTGATCAGATCAACACAAGGTGCAAACACAACTTCCCTGTGTTGAGAAGTAAACTTGACGCTGTGCTTATTTAGGTCTAACAGCCTTTTATTGATCACTTTTGACTGAAACTAGAATAAAATGCATCCTTTATTATGATATCCAGTGCAGTGGAATGCGTTAATTGGCTCTAAGTTAAGAAAAATGCGTTTAATAAAAGGTTTAACCAAAATCGGGGAGCAGTTTTGCATTACTCATGCTGCAGATTGACGCTTTTCATCCAGAACTCACAGCAACTTTTCATAGTTTTGATGCAATGCAGTGGCAACGCCTCAACACCTGGGCTATTCGCAGCAGAGGAGCTGCAAGTTGAAGTGATGCTCACGCGTTAAAAGCACGTCGTGTGAATTTTCATAGTGCGCAGATTAATATTTAATTGATTTCTCTCATTAAGAGTCGTTGTGAGCTAACAAACATGTAAAAAGCCTTTCATCCCTCTGTGTTCGCATCAGTTCTCGGCCTTCCCACTCCTCTCCTCTCGCCGTGCCGCTCCGTCTCACGCCCAATATCGGCACGCACCGCCGCCCCCGATGTCACGTCACCCCTCAGCGCAGAGTTCAAACAATATTAAGGCCCGTTCATCAAAACGAGCCTTCACAGCGCCGCCGGTGTGTGAAAGTTAACTCTCAATGCGTCATCAAAGCACCGGAGTTACCCTCACACTGACACTGCGACCTCTGCACCTTTATACCGTGTTACTGCTGCTTTTCGCGGAACGGAACAGTTTCTTTTATGTTTTCTTTGTCTCTTTGAAAGCGTATGTGTGTGTGTGCAGTATATGTGTATGTACCGCGTGTGTGTGCGTGTGTGTGTGTGTGTCTGGTTTTGTCCGAGGTGCTGCTTCCCTGCTGATAGTCCTGTGACTGGGATCTCCTCCCTCCAGCCTCCCTCGCATCCTCCTCCACCTCCTTCATACTTTATCTAATGAAAAACCGTCTGCCCCTGTCTCTCTCTGTCTCTCTCGCTTTTACACACACACACACACACACATACACACACACACCCGAACCATCCACTTACTGCCATGCAGACAGAGAAAAACAAGTACAGTGTGGGTGCACAAACAACAAAGCACACGAACACACACAGATAGAGGAGCGTGCACTTCTCTTCCGTCAAACACATACATGTGTAAAGTGCACACGCACACGCTCGTCCCACGGCTCCACGTCTGGGAGCAGAAGAGACGCCTTTAAAAAAAAAAAAAAGTGAGTCCTCCGGTTCAACTCCACAGAGATCGCTTTCATTTCCCTCCTCCCTGCAGCAGTCGGTCACAAAAACACGATTTCTCTCACTGATGATTTTAGAGCGAAGAAACCAAATGAAAAATTCATCAAATTGGAAGAGAAGTCCAGGATTTCTTTTATTTTTTCTTTAAGAGGTGGTGGTGCAATTGAGTGTGTGTGTGTGTGTGCGTGCACGTGCATGCAACAAGAAATGGAACTGATGCATCGTTTCTGTGTCACTGCTAATGTCGCAACAACCTCCAGGGGGGCTGCAGCCTACACACACACACGCATGCACGCACAGACACACACACACACACACACACATCATATAGGATTACACACGCTCACACGTCCTTATACATATGGCGCGCACGCTCATGCACTACACACACACACACACACACGCACTCAAGCACACATCCTTTGAAAGTACGTTCACCTAAACACACAAACGCAGCTTGCACACACACACACACACACACTCACATATATTACACAAATACGCAAACACACATTTCATGTCATGTTCCTGCTCGGCATCATGGGAGTTCAAACTCTTCCACTCTGAACATTAAAGGAGGAATCAGGACATGTATCTGCTGTTGAGAGAGAGAGTGGAGAAAATCAATTCTGGCTGCCATAACACACACACACACACACATAAAAATGTACGTATGCATGTGTGTGTGTGTGTGTGCGTGTCAGTTTGTGTGTGTATGTGTGTGCGCTAATGCGGAGGAGCAGAGGTTGACCCCAGGCTACCGGCTAATTAAAACTGTTCCAGAGAAACGAGGGAGGGAGAGAAAACATAGAGGAAGAGGAGCAGATAGGAGGGAGAGTGAAAAGAGAGAGAAACAGAGGGAAGGAGGGAGGAACGAGAGAGACAAGGACTGGGAGGCAAAGAGAGCGGGAGAGGAAGACGGCTTTCTGGGGTTTTCTGAGTTCTTCGGTGGAGCCGTTTAATTGCGGGTCTCAGGACAGAGCTCGGTGACAGCGTGAACAAACGTCTGACTCTTGCTCCCAAATCAATCAGCGGCGATAGAGACGTCACAAGCAGCATCCAATGCTCCGCCGTCGCACCGGCCCGTAGTTTAACGCAGGCGTTAATATGTAATTGTGCCCCTTTTGCCGCCATGACAGCCTTTTCAGGGGGGAAGCTCTCCACAGGACTTTGAAAACCGGTTCGCTGGGGTTTAATCCCGCTGAGCCGCAGAAGCATTAGCGAGGTCACCCGCTGATGCCGGCCGACTTTCAAGTTCACCTCAAAGGTGTTAGAGGGGGTTTCCTTAAGTACCTGGCTTAAACTGTTCCCGCAAAGTTAAACTGACTACGTTTACATGCACGCTAATATTCCACGAATGAGGCGGTATTACAAATTTGATGACAGCCTATGCATCCTGGATCTTCTGAGTTAGCCCTCAGTCTGGGTGCAGCATTTTCAGATTGAGATGGCTGCATGCAAACGGGAATATTAGTGGATTATTCATCGTCATTAGCCACGTAAACAGCAGGACTGTTGTCTTTTCAGAATAAAGGCAAAATGAATTAATATGCAGCGCGTTCAAACATGACTTTTACGGCGTGTGTAGTTAGTTCTGCATTCATTTATTAAAAAAAGTAGCAAAACATATGGGACGTGTGGTAGATCGAGGCAAAAGAGACATGGAGAGAGTGTGTTTGTAAGAAAGCAAGAGAGTAAAGAGGAGCGAGGGAGAGGGAGACGGAGCTGGAGTGAGGTCAGCAAATGTGTGAAAGTGTGAAAGTGTGAACAGACGGAGACACAATGACCTGGATGTGTGGAGGGAACATGGGAGAGAGAGAGAGAGAGAGAGAAGCTAGCCGCGTTCTGGATTTTACTATCTGCTGTGCTTATTGTGTGCATCGCTCGGTTAAAGTATTGAACTGAGCCGAATGTGATTGAGAGGCAGGAAAGAGTGTGTGTGTGTGTGTGTGTGTGTGTGTGTGTGTTTGGGGGTGGGGTGGGGGCGTAAGTGCACGCAAGAGAGAGAGAGAGAGAGAGAGAGAGAGAGGAAACACAGGACGTTCATGTTTTATTCACACAGCAAATATACAATCGATGTCTCCTTATATAATTCATGGTTCATTTTAAATATTTCACTGTCAACAAGCCAATTAGCCAGTTTAGAAGTGTGTGTGTGTGTGTGTGTGTGTGTGTGTGTGTGTGTGTAGTTTCTGTCATGTTTCTATATCTGTGTGCACTTGTTTGTGCATTTTCTCAAGTTTTTGCATATCCCCCCCCCCCTTCGCTCTGTCAGTCTGAATGTGTGTGTGTGTGTGTGTGTGTGTGTGTTTGAAACAAGCCCGACCCTGCCAAACAGGCTGCTGGGTTTGGGCGAAGGAGAAAGTGTGTATTGAGGAAGGGGAGGAGAGGAAGAAGGAGTGGAGGAGAGAGAGGAGGAGAAGTGTGTGTGTGTGTGTGTGTGTGTGTGTGTGTGTGTGTGTGTGTGTGTGTGTCAGGGGTTGGGGGGTTTGTAGAAGGAGGAGGAAGGAGTGAAAAGCCTAGACTGAAGTTTGATCTGTTTGTTCTCTCCCCCCTTGTCCCACTTACATGTCCCCATGGAGCCCGGAGAAGGAAGGCATGCTGGTGTGTTTGTGCGTGCGTGTGTTTGTGTTTGTGTGTGTGTGTGTGTGTGTGTGTGTGTGTGTGCACGTGAAACGCAACGACACAACCTCGACGAGGAAAAAATAAAAAAAGCGCCAAAACAGATCGAGATAAACAGATAAACAGACGGATTGAAATAGACAGACTGACAGCGAGACGGGGAAAGATAAGAGAGAGGAGACATGAGCTGGAGAGGGCACAGGGATAGAGAGATGAAGACAGTGGGAGACGAGTTTCCTTCAGATCATACACACGCGTGTGCTCGCGCACATACACACACGGCAGCGGCGGCGAGTGATTGACAGAGACCGACAGACACGCCTACAGACTGAAAAAAGGATGAGCGGAAAGAGAGTGACAGAGGGAGAGGGAAAGACAGAGAGAGACGCAGTGATCCGCAGCCACATACAAATCGAAACAGACAGCGGAGAGACAAACAAAAAGACAGACAGACAGGCAGACAGGCGGACAGGCGGACAGACAGGCGGGCAGACGGACAGAGTGACAGTCACTTGCTGTATTTGTCTGTTCGTGTCCTCGGTCGCTCTGTTAAACACCTTGTGACCGACCGGTTTGGTCACAAACGTCGATTTCTTTCTTTCTTTCTGTCATTCTTTCTTTTTTCCCATTGCCTCGACAGCAGTCATTCACAAGGGACGCCCAGTTAGAAACTCTCACTTGTTTGGTCGTGTCGGCCCTTTTTTGGGGGGGGGGGGTGTTTTTCTGTTTGTTTGTTTCGAGCAACCGGACGAGGAAGTCAAGTAGTAGCAGCAATCTCGGCTTCTAACGTCGCAGCCAGAGAGGAAACGCTGTGGAAATGCCTTGTTTCTGTTAAATGCCAGCAAAGGAAACTTATATCCAGTCACACCCAAAGACCTTGTCTGATAACCTGTATTCCTTGGGGGCGACTCCATTTGTACCAAAAAGGAGTGCGATCGCGTATATGAGCCCAAGGCACGGCCACCATCGCTAGCCTGAAGCCGTTTTCAACGCAGCGTGGCGACATTTAGTAAAATACAGTCCCATTTAAAGTAAAGCAGATGATAAAGCTAGCTATGCTTTCGTTACCATGGTGACTGCCAACCAGGAAAGACGTAGACGCGTCCAACGCAGCTCCGCCATCTGGTCTGAACATGGTCACCTCTTGCTGCTGAAATCCAAGATGTATAAGCCAAGACGTCAGAAGTCCACAAAGCAACAGAAGGCATCACGATGGCTACCTCCACTCTTTTATACAGTCTGCGAGGCTCAAATACTGCCTTTAAAGTCTGGGTTTCTCAACTACTGTCCCCTGGCGACGGCTCTTCTGGAGGATAGAGTAAAGCTAAAGTGGACTTCCTTTACACAAACCTGCAGTATGTGACAATTGTAGTGACTTAGTGATCCTCACAAGTCGTTGCAGGCCTCTGACAATCCCTAAAACCTCACTTTGGATGAGGAAACATCAGAAAAACATCTTTAAACAGGGACAAAATGGGTAAACCTGCCCCCAGACAGAGCGAGCAGTCTTAAATGAAGTGCTGAAGTGAGACATCTCAGCTCGTGGGTTAGGTACACACCAATTTGTCCACAGTTTCGGGGGAACCCGTTTGACTTAAACTGACACGGAGGCCTTGAATGCACCATGTTTTGGGGTCTACAACCAGACTGAAGGACTCTCCTGCCATGGGCGGCATCCTCCACAGCCGAGCATCCCCTGAATGTCGTTAAAAGGAAGTAATGTTTCTAGAAATCTGTAGAAACTGTGAATACGATAGGAGAGGTGTTTTAAAAGAAGATATAAAGGCCTTGAAGCCTTGAAAACTTCATCTACAGGAAGTCTTTGCAGGAGCCTGAGCCGTGCCGCTCTTGTCAGAGTGTGTCTTTGCTTTTCTTGCTTTGAGAGGCTGCAGCTGTGCTTTTCCTCGCCGTCGCTGCGCCGACAGAGAGAGAGAGAGAGAGAGTGAGACACACTAAGAGAAAGACAGTTTGCATTTGGAGCAGTGATCCAAGCTATTACCTTAATTCTGTGCTGGAAGCAAATTTCACCAAGATCACTTTTGAATCCCCCCCCCCCCCCACAAAGACAAACTTAATTCAACCTAATTATCAGGGCAAAGGGAGTCCCGCTCTCCCTCGAGACAAACATTCGGAAATCTGGAGTCTCCTGATAGACTCGTGATGCCTAGCCACTGTGCTGCGACGCCGCTTGATTGGCAGATGATCTCTGGGAAAACGCGGCCCCGACCACCTCAGATGTCGCTGCATTAACAGGAAACACACAAATCCCGAGGCTTTCCCACATCAGACGTAGCCCGATCTGCTAATCCGTCTCTTATTAGCCTTGCTCGCCAGCTAGGTTTCATTTTAACTTTCTCAAACACTGAAAATTAGGATGATCGAAAGCTTCAAAACTCTGAAACGCATTGCTCTTAAATTACGCATTAGGCGGGGAATACAGAGATTCCCCTAACTATCGCTGCACATGCCGGGACTAAAACATACAGCGTGCGACTGAGAATTAGCTCACGCTAAAACCTGAAAAAGACTTTTTTTTTTTTTTTTTCATATTTTACATTCTTTGCAGTACCGAGTATCAGATCTTCAAAGTGCGCAGGAGCTGAAGTATCTTGCACTTACATCAGAGGGAAAGGAAATGATGAATGTTGAATGGCGCTCGGGCTGTGAAGTCCTGACAGAAAAAAGGGGCCTCCGACGCGCGGCGCTGGCAAGCTCTCGCTGCGGCTCTATTATGTCCACGCGAGGAAAAAGTGTCAGGCGGTCGCTGTGGGAGGGGGAAAGGAATGTAAAGTGAATTTTTGAAATGCAAGGAAAATGCAAACGATGTGTGTTTCCATCGGCGGCGGCGGCGGCGTTGAGGAAAATAAATTGACGGGCTTTTTGAAGAGCTGATTTCTGGTTTTGGCGGGTTGTTACAGCGCTTTCGTGTCGGATAGCCCAAGTGATATTTCATGCTTTCATCGCGGGGACGCATGTTGCACGCCGTGGTTTTTTTTAAACCTGCAGACCTTTTTTCTCTTTCACCTCGAGCGAGCACAAAACCTGACATTTACACTCAGCCTGTCCTGCTCCTGGAAGCGAGCCCGGCTCTTGTTCACGCTGCGTTGCCACAGCAGCTCCGTGGAAATTCACTCATCACCGCTGTAACTTATTAACAACCAGACTAAATCGCGCGAACGTGGCAGCATCTCCTCTCCGTTCCCCCGCCTTCGTCCCTGTTTGCGGCGGGGTGTTTTCTCTTCCTCGTCCTCCTGTTTCGCGGGGACACGGCGAGGTTATTTCTCTCCTCACCGTCTCACTTCACAGCAGAATCTCATCTCCTCCGCCTCGGTGGAGTTCGCATCGCCAATTCTTATTGAAGGGGAAATCGCGCAGCCATCGCCGAGCGAGGTCGTTATTTGGATAATGACTAATCCGCTCCCGACTTAATTCCGTTCCTCTGATCCGACGTCCAGGTTGGAGTCAGAGGATGTGGCTAATGATGTGGCTGCGGCGTTGTCTGGGAATGCAGAGGACACACACGCACACACACACACACACACACACACACACACACACACTAACAGGAGATACTTGCAGACATTCACTTGCAAGTCACTCACTTGCTCACATACTGTAAGCACTTACATGTCTGACTTCTCTTTAGCGCCGCGCGTTGACGCACACGTTTGGCCTCAGCTCGCTCACTACGTCTCCTCATGCCACTGACTCGTGGCTCACTTTTGGTTAAACGTTCAAACACTGCGCATAGTTTTTACGGCGTTTTGTAGACGTTCGGACGCAAACGTGACACATTTAATAGAGGCTGGCTGTCAGAACTGATCTTTAAATTCAGATAATGTGAAACACAAACACTGTTGGTTGACTCCACAAATCAAGTTTACGCATGCATGTGTTACGAAATGAATATATCCAAAGTAAGGAGGGTTGTCTCGGGTTATTTTTACCCAAATTTATAAATGCACAGGACAAAATTTAGTGTTCGGTTGTTTGTCTCTGCACCGTCAGCCGTGTTTGCAGCAGCAGCTGTTTTTAGAAAAAAAAGGCCCTGTCTACAACTGCTCAGCACACCAGATCGCTGAAATACAAAGTTTGGGACTGGCTGGTGAAGAAAGTGGGACATCTTGCAGCAAAAGAACCAGATATAAATGAACCTAAAGGGAAAATGGAAACCAAATTGTGAACTATGTTTAATATTCTGTGGGTTGGTTATAGTGCATCTGTATAAGGTAGGGCTGCGCTCCCCTGCATGCACTGGATATAAGGCGACTACATGCCCACGCCTCGCACTGAGCTCAGTCTGCAGCTGGTTTATTTTAATCTGAACCCTTAAACTGAGTCTAAACTCACAAACAGCCCTGTGACGAGGGGGACTGTCTGGTGTGGGGGGCACAAAGTCTCCAGTGGGTCCTCACAAAGACAGAGAAGCACACACACACACACACACACACACACACACACACACACACACATTCATCCATGCAGTTGGTCTAATTTTTATCGAATGCAACATTCACAGCATTGACCTGCTCACTCATACGCACTCACTCGCACATGCGCCAAAACACACACACACACACACACACACACTTCTCACATGCTCTTTCACTCCGTGCTCATTTGGTGATGTTAATGCTGGCAGACATGTACAGTGTGCTCTAACAGAGGAGGGGAGGGTGTGTGTGTGTGTGTGTGTGTTACTCTATGTGTGTGTTAGTGGTTATGTGCAAACGCGTGGTGTGTGCGCACATGTGTGTGTACTTACCGCTCTTAAAAACCAATTAACAGCGCACAGCAGCAGCCCCCCGCCTCCCTCCCTCCTCTCCCCCCCCTCCCCTCCCTCCTCCAAATGAAGAGGTGAATTAAACATCACCAAGACCAGATGGAAAGAAATCAGAGAGAGAAAGAGAGAGGTATGAATAATTGAAGACAGAGGGGATCGTAAAAAAGGGAGAAATAAAACTGAAATAAGAGATGAAATGAAATGTAAGAAAGCAGAAGTCAATTAGAGCGACTGAGAGAGAGCTGCAGGGAGAGAGGCAGATAGGGAGAGAGGGGAGGGATTGCTGCGAGTGTGTGTGTGTGTTTTTGTGTGAGTTTGCCAGCATGTGCACGCGGCGTTAGTGTGTGTGTGTGTGTGTGCGCGCGCGTGTCTCTCCTGCCTGCTTTCCGGAAAAGAGTCAACCAGCACAACCTAGTTGTTTGAAGTCCTCGGCGGCATAATCAGGTTGGTTGCAGCACGGCGATGATTAGGCCGTGTTCTCTTTCTGCGCAGCTGAACACCCGGGGGGACTGAACGCCGCCTCACGAGGGTGTGTCCCATAGGTGTCCTATAAGCGTCGCCTGGACCTCAAATGGTGGCAGCGACACGTTTAACGAATGACGAACCGCTGAAATTCAAAGATTTGGTCAAAACAGCAGCGTGTGAGACGGAGTTTGGTGATGTCATGGAGTAGCGTGGGCTCATGGGAGTTGTCGTCTCCATGTCACTCAGCTTCTCCCAGTTAAGGTTCCTGTAGTGTTCAGTGTCTTTGGGGTTTTTGACACGTGCCTAATCACCAGCGACAGCCTCGGTCATGTCCAAACACACGGAGTCGCTGAATAAAACACAAAACCGACGCTATTGGCTGGACGCAGGACGTCTTGGAGGGGCTGCAAAAGACTAGTGTACTCTTTAAATGTACTTACATGCAGTGTGTGCATGTGTGTGTGTGTGTGTGTGTAGGAGAAACAAAATGTCTGCGTGCTCGGATCCAGCCGCGCTGTCTCGCAGTGATTTGGGGAGTGTAACTGAGTATATTTGTGTGTGAGTGCATTTAGACGTGAGTGTGCGTTCAGCTCTGCAGGCATTTGTGTACATTTGTGCAATAAGTGTGTGTGTGTGTGTGTGTGTGTGTGTGTGTGCAGTTTGGTAATAGTCCCTGCTTTAATTTTTGTGTGTGTGCGCGCTTGTGAGTCATGCGGGCGGTTGTCTGCGTGACTTTTTGCACTGTGTGTCTGAGAGTGTGTGTTTCTGCATCTTAGTAATTGCCCCTGGAAGAGCTGGTGTGTGTGTGTGTGTGTGTGTGTGAGTGCATGTGTGTGTGTGCGTGCACGCCCGCCTGCGCGCGCGTGTGTGATTTCCAATAAGTGCTCGGTTTGCTCAGCATCTCCTCCGCGGCCGACGTCACGCTGCTCCTCTGCTCTGCTGGAAGTGTTTGTGAGGGGAAATAAAAGCGGCGTTTGGTGGCGAGGGGGACGCTGGGAAATCACTGAGCCACTGATTACCGCAAACGCCGAGCGAGCCGGGACGCACAGCGGCAAAGTTATGATCTCCGCGTCTGTCCCCCTGTGTCTGTCTCGCTCGGTCCTCCTCTGTCTCTCTGTCTGCTCTCGTGTTCGTCTCTGTCAGATTCATGCCGTGTGCTCTGGGCCCATAAATGTTACATGAACGATATTTCCCAAAACATTAAAGCAAACAAGGCAGCCGTAAACATATCGTCCCACGGGAATGAGGCAGTCGTCCCTCACGGCCAATCAGAAACAAGCAGGTCGCTGCATTCTGACCTTTGTTTGTAAATGACTGGAGGGACGCATGGCTTTGTAATGTGACACAGAAGTCAGATTACCTCTCAGTGGTAACTTCAGGGTCCCGTGCTTTATGAATCCAGCCTCCTTGTGCTGCACTGCAGACCGCAGTGGACCATAAATGTGCTCCTCAAAGGCAGCGAGATGCAGCAGCAACAAATCGCAAACACCGATTATAACAAACAAATCTAATTAAGGCAGCGATGCATTAAACACTGTTTGCATGCATCTGCCGTGTCTGCGACTCTGGACGTATGATTAATCTGTCTCTTCTCTGCTGTCACACCATGACATCGGTCCATGCAGCACGTTTCCCAGCATGCATTGCCCCTTATCTATACGTTCATGTCAAGCGGGGCTGATATGTGATCAGATACATTAGATTTTGGGGTGTTGTGATATTGTAACATGGTTGTGTTTTCCTGGTTTTACAGGCTGCATTACAGTAAAGTCCCCACTTTCCACCAACTGTACAAAAATGACAATGTCCCGAATGCAGGCGCTGCCATGTTGCAGTGGCGGTCTGTGCAGTGGAGATCAGAGCGTTAATGGTCTGCACAGCTACATCGCCGCGGCAACGCGGCGAATGACTGGGCTGCTGCTGAAAATCCTAAAATCTGTTCACTTTGATCCTGCCGAAACCCGCTACTCTGAAAAACTAATGTGTGTGAGATTAACTGACTTTGCTAAAAACAACGACGACGTGCTGCAAGTTTATAAGAAAAAACAAAAACTAGAGAAAGTCTGCAGCACAGCCAAAACTTAAACCAAAGCAAATCCACTCTTCAGTAACTTGATGCACAAACAAGGAAGGCTGAGATGCGTTTCACTCGACTCTTAACGGTCAAGTTCGATAAAGTCTTTAAGTTCAAAAAGTCCAAAGCTTCTTCTGACCACTTGCGCAAAGGGCCGAGTAATGATTCAGAAAACAACTTTTCCTCTCTGAGAGGCGTCGAGGCCTTTCTCCGCCGCGCTGAGGATTCGTGCAGGGAGACTTTTTACCTCCCCGCTTCTATTCAACCCTCTGAGCACAGAACTGAGCCTGAAAATGTCACAAAAAGTGAAACCGAGCAACAGAGGAGTCTTTATTTTTTTCCCTTTTGGTCTTTCTGAACTCTCCATCCTTTGCTTCTCCCTCCCTTTCTAGTTTTCAGTGGTTCTCTCGCCCTCTCCCCCCTCTTTCTCCCCCTTCCTCCCTCTCTCACACGCACTCTTCACTCTCTTTCTCTCCCTCTCATGCAAACACCTTACTCTCCCCTCCACACTTTGCCCTTTGCTGCCTTTTCAGAAATGGCAAATATATGCACACGGCATACACAGCACAACGGTGACAGATATGTATGCAGGCATGCGTGTAAACACGGACAATACTCTCTCTCTCTCTCTCTCTCGCACACACACACACGCACACACAGTCTCTCCTGCCTGAGAGTGGTGCGCGGTAGTTGAAATGGGAGCGAGCTGTAGCCCCGAGGCAGAGCTGGGACATGAATACGCGCAGAGGGTCAGCGTGGCAGTTTTTGGGGGCGGGGGGTTAGGCGGATGAAGGCTCCAGGGTGCGGAGGACTGCAGTTTAGGGTTACAAACCTTCACAAACTGTCCTTTCATTTCTACACAGGAATGATTTGCTTGCAGGAAATTGCGCTTGGCCTCTGGTGGCCGCGGCGGACGTTTTTCAGCTCTTTGGCAACAGCGGGCGCATTCTTCAGTGAATAATGTGATTGTATCTGATATGATGACAAGACGCACGACTCTGAAGTCCAGAAAATAAAAGATCCACTGACTTGAAAGAGTGGTAATGATTGAAAAGTATTAAAACTGGTACCTGGAGCGTCTCTGACTGGGAAAACGTGTGGCCTCACTTGAAGATTCACTTGTGTCGATCGCTGCAAAGATGGGTGGACTGCAGAAACGGTGTCGGACGCCAGCATCGTGGAGGGACGCCGTTGTGGATGTGCACAAAGCAGGACCGTGACACCAGGAGTCCAGGGTTAGCGTCCAGGTTCCTGTCTGCGGAGTTAGCTTTAGGCAGCAAACGCACTTTGGTTAAGGTTGGGAAGAATTTGTGATTTCGGCCGAATGCTGCACTGTAGCTCAGGACGCCGCAGAGGTCTTTCCCCAACCTTGACCAAGCGCTGTGAGTCGGTCTGTCCACGTATTGGCGACATGTTTGTGATGGTGCACTGCACATAAAAGTGATAATTCACTTGAAAAGCAACTTAAATGCTTGCTTTAATTCTCTTATTAATGCACGCGCACCTCTACTGTCTTAGTGCCACTGATGTGACGGGCGCCGTTCGCTCTCAGCAACAGCTAGCTTCCCTACACGTTAGCTACACTTGTACTGATTTGGTAGAAGGACCCTCTCAGTGCTAAATGTGCATGTTAACTGAACTTTGCAACAGTAGTTTCTGCAGAAACATAACCACCAGCAAACTCACATGCATCTTTCACTGTGAAATCAAGGGAATAGATGCGTTTGCATGCATTCATCTGCAGCTGTTCACTATGTTTACACATAGTGTAACTGTAAATATAAAAAGTAATGAGTAACATTACCAGTTACTGCCAAAGCCCCATTAACACCCTGGATAATCCAACTCGCATTCAGATTTGAAATCTCACAAATTCACAAGTGGAGTCTTGCGGTGCATCAGGAACCTCACGGCAGTGATAAATAAATGATAAATGATATATTTTGTCATTTGCTTTTGTTTGCGTGAAGAGTCCGGTGTGTGCTACCTGGATCAAATGATGCAACTCAGTGAAACGCAGCTGGCTCGAGTCGCCCATTTGCATTTTGAGAGCGGATTCAAAACCTGGAGACGACTAATTGGCTGCGCGGACGGGCGACTGAGCCCGCGACTTTCTTATTTTTATTTTAAGGGAAGTCTGATCAAGTTGGACGCATGACTTGACTGTCAGTCAAAATCACGTCCACAGTGAAGCTCTGCTGGTCACCTGGGATTTAACCTGCAGTTGTTGGAGTTTCCAGTACAGCTCATCTGTTCCAAGAGAGTCAGCGTGTTCCCCCTGAATCTTAATACTTCAGCTCATGTATAATGGAAAATGTGGAAAAATTCATAATACAGTGCGATGTGTGTGCTTTACGCTTAAACGTTGAGTGTATAAATTGGGTAGTTAAGATAGCACTTGTAAAGATGTTTAATAAAGCTCAGTCTGATGGAAAAGGAAGAGGACCAAGTGAACAAACGGTATTAAAGACATTAAGGATAATATGTTTGGACACTGGGGCTGTTATTGTGAAGCTGTGTCTATTGTACCACTGGGTCATTATGCAATGAGAGGGGGAGAGAGGAAGAGAAGATATACCTAACATCATCCCTCAGGGTAATGATGCAGGGCGGTAAGGATGATGAGAAGGAAAAGAAACGAGGGGAAGGGAGCCGGCTGGGGAGAGACGCAGACAGGAACAACGGCGGGGACGGAGAAAGGGGAAGGACGGTGTGGGGAGAAGTAGGAATGGTGGGATGTGGAGAGGGAAAAAGAGAGAGAGACGCTGGAGAGGGAGGGAAGGAGAGACAGGTGGGTGGGTGAACCGGGAAGGAGAGAGCAAGAGGAGAAGGGTGAGAGGAAGTGAAGGAAGGAAGGAAGGAAGAATTCAAGAGAGAAGGAAGGAAGGAGGAGTGAAGAAGTGAGCACATGGGAGAGGAGATAGACAGGGAATTTGAAAGTGAAGTGGGGTGGGAGAGATAGAGGAGTGTGTGTGTGTGTGTGTGTGTGTGTGTGTGTGTGTGTGTGTCGGGGTGGGGCTGGAGGGGGGGTGGGGTATCCCGTAGGGTTAATTACATCTCTGTTCTCTGTCAGCGCGGCTCTCTCCTCTGCGATCTGAGTCCCTGCTGCAGGCTGACAGGCCACACACACACACACACACACACACACACACACACACACACACGAGCTCTAATATATACCCACACACTCATAAACACAGATAAACACACACACATCCATGCACGTTCATATATCACGACACACAAACAGAAATGTTCTCCGTCTCCTCCTTTTTGTCTTCCTGTCACTATTCCTCTTCTGTCGTTCTCTCTCTCTCTCTGTCACACACACACACACACACACACACACTGCAGTCTGTCCCAGGAGAGCACGCGTTGTTCTGTACCGAGTTATACACGAAGAAGAGGGCCCTCACTCGTAATAGCTGTTAATTTTGCATAAATCATGCATAACATGACCCACATGTAAATCACTCATGTCAGCAGGATATCACATCCCAGCAGCTCCTTCTTTTCTTCTTCTTCTTCTTCTTCTGCTTCTTCTTCTTCTTCTTCTTCTTCTCTGCAGGAAACAGCCGCAGCTTGCTCTCTCACTGTTCTGTCTCGGCTCCCGTGTTTGTCTTGATGAGAGAGGAAGATTCAGGGTAACAGGAAACATGTATTTTGTCACCTTCGTCTGTTTTATTTAACTTATTATCAATGTGAATTACTCCCTGTTTGACTCTTTAAAGAGGCCTTTGCGCGGCTCATTTTCATGGCCAGTGTTTTAGCCGTGTGAATAAAGGCTTTCAGCTTTTTTAACGTTGCTCCTTACTTTGCTTAAGAAGCGCTTCAGGAACGTTTTCCTCTGCGTGACCGGTAAGTTTCAGGCTTTTTTGCTTTCACTTGAAACCGTGCAGCAGAGAGGGATCGGTCCCGTTTGACTCTTCAGACATCAGAGCAAAGTGGTGGCTCTAATGCGGAGCCTCGCCTCTTCAGTTTGGCGAGCTTGACGCCCAACATAAGCAACTTACGTGGGACTTTTCAAAAGCCGGTGTTCAAAGCGATTCGCATTTACAGATGAGGCAACGTGTGGGAGTCAGAAAAAACGAAATCAAGCAGGGAAAGGCATGAAAATGAGCGTCTCCATCGACCCCGCGAAGGACTGAGAGCAAGCAAGAGCGTCATTAAAGCATCTCATTGAGCAAAATGAGATTACAGATCATGAGATTAGACTTAAAAATATAATTCTGCATCACGTCGCCTCAGTTTCTGCACGCAGAGGAAAAACCCCCCACAATCAAACAACGGCAACAGTTCAGCGTTTTAAGGCGGACTGACTCTCTTGCTTCAAACGGAAGGGCGCCGCTATCGGCCCGCAGTCGCAGCGGTTGTCTTCTTGATTCGGCATTCAAAGGCGAAGTTGATGAGACATCAAAGTGCGTCCTGTGAAGTCTGGAGAGTCCCGTTTTCATTAAAAAGGGGCCTTCTGCACAAATAACATGACAGGTCGTGTAATCCTCCTGACAAATCAGCAAATCTCCCTGTTGTTTGCACCTTTGTGGTTGAATCCCGCTGAGACGTGTCCCTCAGAGCCACGGCCCGCTTTATTAACCAGTTTTGCCTTAATTAGCTAATAGGATTGTTTTAACCATGATCCAAGAACAGAATAGCCCACGGGAAGACAAACACCAACTCTGTGGAAGCGCGTATGTGTGTGTGTGTGTGTCTCTTCAGCTGCGTGACACAATGTGCAATTGCATGTGAGCAGACTGACTCAGTGAGGCCTGCGTGCGTGCATGCGTGTGTGTGTGTGTGTGTGTGCATAAACTGGGTGTGATTAGGTGTTGCACGCGTGCAGGAGCCTCTGTTTGTGCGAGACTGAGTGTGTTTGTGTTGCACGCGCCTGTGTACGCGTGCGCGTGTCATCCAAGGCTCCGCAGTCTCCCTCTCCGCCTTAATTAACGCGCCTTCTTGCAAGACTTTCTCTGGAATATGAAACAGTTTTACCTGATGATGCAAACGGCTGAAAACAGCGCCGGGTGAGTGCCTCGCCTCCTCACCTGACACTTCTCTCTTTATGCGAGAGCGTTAATGTATGCGGGCGCTACACTTGTAGTTTTTATACCCGTGTATTTTAGTGGCCAAAAGGCTTATTTCGCTGGAGGAAATGTGTGTGTGTAAGCAAAATCCTTTGTACTGCGTGATGAAAAAGAGCAAGGCTGTATCACAGCTTGGCAACGGCGTTTCTCTCCACACAGGCGCACTTGCACGTCCGTGCACGCGCACTTCAGCTCGCACACGCCCACGCAGTGACACGCGTGAGCCTCAGGAAGGTCCAGGGGGAAAAAAAAACTTGAAAAGGGGGCAAGAAGCAGAGGCAGGAGGCCCGGGTGCAGGTGCAGATCCCAAGCCGCTGAGCTCGGGGTCCAGTGAAAACGTGGACTGATTAAAATGATTTTCTGCAAAGTCCCCCCCCCCCCGTGTCCCTCCAGCCAGCCGGTGCAATGTGTGCATAAACGCGGGCGGTGCAATCCAAAGCCACGCGCTGTCCCGTAAGAGAAACTTCACTCGCGGACGGGGTTTGCATTAAAACACACTCACAATAAAAACACATAATAAAAACGGGGGACAATAAAAACAGCCCATACACAATAAAGACACGTAACAAATCACCCCAACAGCCACCGTATGGACAAGCGCGAGTCGATAAGACCGGAGAGGGGCCGTGGAGCTCGATACAGTGCAATAAAAGATGGCAGCTCACGGTCCCAGGTCACAGTGAAAGGAACTTAAACATTGATTCCCCCTGTCTGTCCCTTCTGTTGCAGCGGGGTGCATTCGCTTCTCCCAGGAGCCCGCGGACCAGTCGGTGGTGCTGGGAGAACGGGTGGTGCTGTCCTGCGTGGTCTTCAACTACAGCGGCATCGTCCAGTGGACCAAGGACGGCCTGGCTCTCGGCATCGGAGAGGGTCTCAGAGGTGAGGCAGGGGAGGGGAGGGAGAGCGAGAGAGAGAGAGCAGCTTCACCAAGCTGCGGGGATCAAAGTGAAGTGAAGAAGGGGAATAACTCAGCTACGGTCTCGGTTCAGTTTTGACTGTAAGAGCCCTGACAAAAGCTATTACGCCTGAAAAGTGTCTTTTTTTTTTTTTTTAAACATTAAGGGAATGAACACTGAACAGAGAGAGAGAGGGAGAGAGAGTTAAGAGCCCGAGAGGCGTGTGAGTGACAATCTGGGCTAAAATGAGTCCTGTATATCACGCTGAATTAGAGAAAATCCCTCACACTGCTGACAAAAGCGGGCGCACGCTCGCATTTACATTTTAAGCCGACGCGCACATCAGGAGCGACAGTGGCGTGGGCTTCACGGAGGAGGAGGAGGAGGAGGAGGGGGAAACATCACGTGTCAATAACAGTGAGGAGAGTCAGAAGGGTCAGAGCATCAGCAGACAGTTGGCGTGCAGGAAGTGGGCGGAGGAAACTCAGGAGAGGACGGGAGAAGAAGACCTCAACCCCGTTTGGCAAATACATTCAAACAAGCTTTTGACCGCCGTGGCTCAGCGGCTGCTGGGATTGAAATCTTATGACTGCAGCTGCCCACAGCTCTCACTCTTTGGCCGCGAATGCATTTGGGCGAAATATTTCAGTAATGAAAAAAAAAAAAAAAGTCTCTGAAACTAAATTGGGAAAGTCCGCCGAAGGCCGATCGTAGACTCCGGGTGCTCAGGTCTCTAATGAAGTTAGAGTCGCAACATCATTTTATAAAAAAAATACTAAATATGCTCAAAAGCATCAAAAGTATACTCAAAATCCTACAATTATGCATTGTGCAGTGTCCCATTTTATGAATAATGGTATATAGTTAGCTTAGGGTTGCATGTATTGATGCAGCAATGGTTATGTCACCTCAGTGCTGCAGCTGGTAACGATGCTGCAGCTGCTTTTAGTGGATTTATATCCTATGTAAATATGCATCATCTTTTATTTGTTTTATCCTTATTGATAATCACAGTGACTAAAGGTGTCAGAGTGTAGTAGAGCGGATGCGTAATGCGGCCCGAAGTGTGAAGACTCGTGCTAATTATGACAAAGACTGGCTTAAAAGCGGTCTTTTGGTCAATAAGCGGTGAGATATTGTGTTTTTACAGTTCTCCGCTTTTTAAATTGTCATCTGTCGGAAGAAAAAAGGATTTCACCCGGCATGTGATGTCTCTGATGCTTTGACTTCTGCTCCGCACTTGCCTGCAGCCGTCAATCACTCTGTGAGCGGGGCCGCGACATCTTGGTTCTCGCGTTTCGTGTCGTCAACTCAAGCCGAAAATGCGACTCAGGCCGAAACTGCTTTGAACTCTTTGTTTTAACCTCTCAGGCGAGACCCTGTTTCAAAACGGCTCCTGCAGAGCGTTCAAACAACATATTTATACATGAAAATGTCAAATGATATTTACTTTAATGAAAAATCTAATAATCCAAAGAGCACAGGAGAGCTCGCGCCCCTCCCTCTGGGCTCTGAAGCACACAACCACCTCTCAGCTCCACGCTGCAAACGGGTCCATACAGAACCACACGTGGCACTCGAACATATCACGTGCACGGCCGCCCACGCGCACGCGAGTGATGACCTGATGCGTGAATCTGGTGTTCAGCCCAGTTCAGTTCACAGGTTCAGTAAAGGTCAGCGTGTCTCTCTCCCTGCTGCCCTTTGTTCTTTGACTTCCTGCTCGTCTGTCTTTCAAACTACAGCTCCATCATCACTTCTCAGACACACACACACACACAGATGCCCTCCTCTCCTCTCTCCTCCTCTCATCCCTTCCTCCTCCCTCTCTCTTTCTGTCGGTAATGCTCTCTTTGTCCTTGCATCCCTTTTTTTTTTTTTTTTTTTTTTGCGAGCGTGGTTCCGGTGACAAACACGCCGGCGTTTGATAAACATGTCGTCCTCTTTGTCTCTTTTTGTCTCCCGCTCAGCCATCCATCATCACCTTCTGTCCATTATTTATCCTTAACTTGTCTGCGCCGCGGCTCCTCCCTTCATCCCTGACACACTGTCTCTCAATCTTTTGCTTGTTTGTGCCGTGAAGCCGCGCCGCGCACCGGGCAGAGCCTGGGAGTTTCTTTCCAGATTGGCACCAACAAATGATATTAATTTGTTCCGATCTAACGAGGCGCTGCCGGTGCGTGAAATATGACATATGAGGGGTTGCTGTTGTTATGTGGCCTGTGTGAATTCGTGCTGCTGCTGATGACAGTGTGGGAGTGCGGCTTGTGCGGTAAATTTATACCTGCGGTTTGCACGCCCACGCGCATGCAGGAGACCGGCGTTCGTTCGCCGTCACAAGCCGCTTTCTCGACCTCTGTGGATGCAAAACGCGTGAAACGGGGGGGGGGGGGGGGAGCCTTGTGGTGCGTGCAACATGTGTGTTATACATGTGTGCATCATGTCAATGTCAATATCAGTGCGAATACTTGAGACACACGCGCTCGTCTCTACTCACTACCAGCAGGCATCAGTGGTGGCAGTTTATTGTTCGTCTTCAACCTCCTCCTCCTCCTCCTCCTCCTCCTTCTTCTTCTTCTTCTCCCCGGGGTGCTTTCACCTCTGTGGTTGCTATGCTGCGAGGTGCTGGAGTGGATGATGTAATCTCCACTAATACTTTTTGTCCCCCCCTCCCCACCTCCCGCCCCTCAGCCCTCACCAACCACCCATCCGCCATCCCACCCTCCTCTCCTCCTCTCCGCACCCCAACCGCCTGCCTGCTCGCCTGCCTCTGCCATCTGAATCCATGATGTCATGTTAGGATTGGGCACGGAGGATCAATGAGTGCCCCCTAGTGGGACGTCACGCTCAATTATGTCTTTGTCTGAGAGGCGAGGGTTCAAACAGAGAGAGAAAAAGGGGGGGGGGGGGGTGCTGCAATTTGGACGACGTCGCTCGCGGCTCCGCAGGCTCAGGATCATACACAGGAATCGATCTGGCATCATTGTGTGTGTAACAGTGTTTGATCAGAGTTGGTGCTCCTGCATCCATTACCTTCCTCCATGCTGTTTGTGCAACATACTATCATCCATTTAATCTAAAGAGGCCCTCAAAACTTTTGAAATAAGGCCGCCATTAATGCTAAACGCTACCTGCGCGTCGCAGTAAAACGCTCTGACATTTCCCGTCCGCCGCTCGGCATCTCACATTGATGCGATTGCAATTCGGCTTTTTATCCGTCTTCAGGAGAGCCTTCACGTTCGCTTCATCGTGTAAACAAGTCAGGTGTCGGCAGAGGACAGAAACACTGAAGCTGAAGAGCAGATGTGGAACTGCTTCGATGATCCATATGCAGCCTTGTTACAATTTAAAGGACAAGTTCACCAAAATTAACCAATTAAAAAACGTGTTTTCTCAGTTAAATCTTGGTTTTTCTTTGTTACGTCTTTGTGATTTGTTATAAGTGGAATTTGGTTAAAATCTAAATAAAAAACATTTAGGAAAAGTGTCTTTCACTTGTATTAGTCTGTGTTCTCTGTTCATTATTACAGTATTACAGTAATTAACCCCTGATCCGTCTCGCAAACTATGCCGTCTGAGTCCTTGAATTTGCAGTTGTGCATGGAAAGTCCTTAAAATCCTTAAATTTGATGTCTACGAATGTGTTGGAAACTCAATAAACATAAAGACTGCTATAAACAGCAATCTGTAAACAAATGTAAATTGAAACAAACTGTTAGAAAAAATATTTAAATATTACGATTTTTTCCCCAAAAATACTTGAAATAAAAAATAATAAATAAATAAAAATTGCTGTTTTTCTGCGTAACTACCTGAAACTCTTCACTCAGTGTTTCCAAAATACGAATGATCCTCAGACACAGATCGGTTGTGAAGGCAGCGCTATTATGATGACTCATAACTGTAATAGCGGCGCGTACTGTGCCTCATCCTTTACGCCAGCAATCATTTGGAAACTCCGGGTCATGTTTTCCAGGTGACAGACTATTTTTAAGTTCATTTTCCGTATTCGTCGGATTTTAAATAACAATCTCGCACGACTTAAAGCAGATCTGCATCAGAAACTCCAGCAGGTGCATGAATCAGAGGCTGGATGTCGGGATGTTTTTCCCTCTGCGTGACTGTAAAACCCGCTGTGCGTCTTCCTGCAGCCTGGCCCAGGTATCGTGTGATACGGGCTCTGGATATCGGCCAGTACAACCTGGAGATCTCCAACGCCGAGCTGTCTGATGACTCCCTGTACGAGTGTCAGGCCACGGAGGCCGCCCTGCGCTCCAGGAGGGCCAAGCTCAACGTACTCAGTAAGTGAACCGGCTGCAGCTGCACTTTTCTGATTTTCTTCTTTTTTTACTGCCATACATGTAGTTTCAGCAAAAGACCTTTTCATTTCAAGGACCATGGAGATGATTTTCAAATCAAAGAATGCCACGTTGGTACTTGCGTCCTTGTGAAGAGTGGGTTTCCTGATCTTGGCACTCAGAAGTGCCTTTATGTGTTTAGAAGTGCGATTTGGTTGCACACATTTGGTTCAACTATCTCTGTGCTTCCAGCCGTACTTGACGTGTCGCTCTTGCAGAAATACTTTAAGTTTCCTCTTTGTTTCCTTTAGCTGAGCTGCCGTCCTTCCTGGCAATTGAACATCCACAATCCATGAAAAACAAACGACCTCATCAAAGAAATTAGAAATTTCATTGCATCTGTGTGCGTAAAACGTAAAATCAAGTGTCCGCAGGTTGCTCAGGAGATAGCAGATAGCAGAAAGTAATGGGAAACCACCATAAACAACCAGTGTTACATGGCTCTAACAAGGCATTTACTGCCTATCTGAATAGTTACCATGGGCGTCTTAAAGGTGCAGCGTGGAGGATTTTAGGAGTATCTGTTGGCTGGTGTGAAATATGATATTCATAATGTTTTCATTAGTGTAAAATCAGTTAAAAATGGGAATTGTTGGGTTCTCATTACCTCTACATAGGGAGTGACAAGCTTTCCTGGTGTCTGCAATGTTGCACGGCTTTGAAAGGGATTGGAGAGGTATGCAGTCGGTTGCAATCTGCAACTTCCCCGCTCCCTGCGACTCCTACGCACCGGTCCTTTAACTTGAGACGCAACCCTTAGGTTTAACGGGAAGTGGGTCTTGATTGTGAAATACCGACGGGCTGCAGGAATGAAACACGGAGCAGAAACCAGACACTGGGTTTCGAAATTGCAAACTAGCAACAGCAAAGAGGTTAAAAGTCAAGTACAGCCCTCTGAGGAAAACGCCGGACGGCAGATCTGGATCTGGTGCAAACTCCATCTTTAATCCTTAAAGAGCAGAGCAGTTTGACTTTACATTCTGCTGCTGCCTTGATATTCATGATTATTACGATGCTTCTTGAGAAGATACGGTGGGTTATAATGCTTAAAAACACTTAGGTTGGAGGAAATCACACTTTTCTGTTTGAAAATCATCAAGTGGGGCAGCATGTGAGCATGTATGTGTGTGTATATGCATATATATTAATATGTATATGCGCAAATGTGAAAGTGGATTTGCACATTTATGTACTTGTGCGTGTGTCGCCCCCAGTACCCCCTGAGGACCCGGTGGTTGACGGGTCCCCGGAGCTCCTGCTGATGGCCGGGACTCCGTACAACCTGACCTGCGTGACCCGCGGGGCCAAGCCTGCAGCGCACATACAGTGGTCCAAGGATGGCGTCTCTGTGGAGGGGGCCTACCAGTCCACGGTGACTCACGCACACCATATGCGCCAGTGCAGATGATAGCAAACACACAACCACAAGTCATGCAACATAGAACACACACTAAACCATAAAGAGTTCATTATGCATAAATGATATATGCATAATCTCCGCTGCCTGCTAGTGGCTTCAAATGGGTTTGTAACACAAATTGCAATCTGCTGCGCGCTAACAGCCGCTCGCAGTCTGTTTGTTGTTTGTTTACATGCTTTTTGCCATGGGCACTGTGAGGGGGAAATACAGTATGTACACCTCAGGCTGCACGTCACCCCTGGAGTCCTGCATTAGGGAAATATGGTATGCAGCGCGCAGACGAGACAGAGTCAGCACAGGGCCTTCTTGGTTCCTGGTTGGCAAGATGATGGCATGTCTGCAGATGAGCGGCATGTTTACAAAGTCATGCTTTGAATGCTAACAGAGTCTCTTACCTGCTAACCAGTGGGAAGCCGCGCTGCAAGCCTTGAAACGTGGTATTTGGGATTCCATTAATACATTATTTATTATGAATGGCGACAATAAGAGAACACAAACATCACTGAAATACATCTGTTTACCACATCAAACAAAAATCAGCCCATCCTCTCACTCCGAGAAAGACGTGACTGCTCGGTTATTTGACGAACGGCACGGCAGGGGGAACACAATCAAATTAAAACGCGACGCGGTGACACCGACGAGTCATATCGTCGCATTAAATGAAACAAAGCAGGAGCTGCGTGTTCATGCGAAGATGAAACAAACGATATAAACTCACAGAGAAATAGACTTGGCGCTTTGTCCTCTGTCCCAGCTGAAGGATGATGAAGCTGTACTTCCAGGCTGCATGATCGCGCACTTAGTGGGTTTCAGACTTCCCGTTTTTACAGTTTATATCATTTATTTATCGTGTCGGTTTCTTATTTGCGCTGCTTGATTCAGTCATCCAATATTTCAGGTCATTTGTGAGCACGATGACAATGTGGAAGCTGTAAAAGTTAAAGAAAAGTCGATGAAGTTTGAACGAATGTTGATTTCCACCTTCTCCACATGCTCAGTAGCTGCACTTGAGGTGTTTAAGTACTTGCAAAAAGCAGTGCTTACACGCTGACTGTCAGCGTTTGGACGTCGCCTCTCTCTGATCCCACTGATCCAGTGTTTTTCAGTGGCTCCTGCATGCGACATAAGAACTCACACACGTCCCAGACATCGGGAACTTTCCACACTCGGTGGTCGTGACACAACTTGAAACATGCACAGATCCAAGACATGTTTAATTAAACCCCCGTGCAAAGCCGCAGACGCCCTCTCTCTCTGTTTCACACACACAAACACACACACACACACACACACACACACGTGTATGCAGGAACTGCACTAGGTGACAGTTACGATCACGGTGATATATTTTGCACTCTTTTCTCCCACATTCACGCTCTTCACGCTCCCGTATACTCTCCTACACACATGAAATTATGCCTGCAAGCGCACACACACACACACACACACACTCACATATGCACACAGAAGCAGCAGCAAACACTGACTCATGCACTCAAACACAGATGTTTTTACATCTCTTGCAGCCAGCCCCACACACACACACGCGCTCATGCATATTACATGCCGCTCTTATGTTACCGTGTTACTGACCACGCACTTACACCACAGCGACGGCTGAACACACACACATACACACACACTTCTGCGACAGATCTCGCAAAGCGCTCCACCTCCAGGATCCAGCTGGATCGGATTTTATGTTCTGCTTGTGCATAAAAGGGATTCATAAGGTATGCAGCTGAAAATAATTCAATAAAGAGCAAATATAATCTGTAAAATGTCAAAAACAGCACACGGTGGTTATCAGACATTCCCAAAGCCAAGAATCAAGCGTATATATATTTGTCCTGCAACGATATAAAACTGAGGAAATCAGCAAAATAGTTGTTATAACTGATAAATCGGCGAAACGCCTCAGCGCCGCTGTGTTACTGTGCTCCGCTCTCATTTTGAATGCAGAGTCCAGCGTCATTACAGCCCTGAATTGCTTGTGTTAATTGAAAGAACATTATGTAGGCCGTTATTTTCCTGCGCCGACATTAAACTTCTGCATTATGAAGATAAAGTGCGGGCACGAGAGCGCCGCTTTCTATAAAATGTCTCCTTCAAACGTCTCCTCGTGCTCCGCTTTCCAACTTTTCTGTGTGCTGCATCATGGTGTTATATTGCTACGTTATTTATTTTGTTTCTGTCTTCAGATTGCTGGTTTTATTTCTATTTTATGGCGTTTCGTTCTCCCTCTTGGCTCCATCAGTAACCCTCCTGTGTCTCCTTCTTTCCCAACCCCCTTCCTCTCTTTACTTCTCCCATGATGTTTCCAAATCTTTTTTGTCCTTTTCGTCCTTCCTCCTTGATGCTCCTCCTCCTCCTCTTCTTTGATCTCACTCTGTCGGCGCCTCATCCTCTGCACCCTCCTCTCCTCTCACTCCCAATATCTTATCCTGCACAGGAAGTGCTGCCGGACAGGAAGAGGGTGACAACCAGGAGCTACCTGCCCATCACACCAGCCGACACCGACAGCAGCCGCAACTTCACCTGCGTGGCCAGCAACCCGGCGGTGCCCATGGGCAAACGAGCCACCGTTACCCTGAACGTCCACCGTATGTTGCCCGCGTGTTCTCTAATTTCAATTGCACTCGTCGTCTTCAAGTACTTATTTATGAAAAACCGGAAACTTTTCTGCGTCTGCAAGGATTTTCCCCAAAGACATAAAGAACGATCGCTCGCAAGGAAACAGCAGTTTGAGTTTTCACTCAAGAAGATTGATGTGCTTCTCCCACCCAGTGTAGTCAGTAATTACTGCAGTAACCAGTGCATTGTTAGCGCGCACGGCTGTAGAGACGTGTGCTCATGAAACTCCAGATTTTATTGTGAAATTCGTAGTTTGCGTGACTTATCTGAGCGGAAAACCGATCCCCAGTTTGCTTGGCGCAGCCGCGACACAGCAGTCATTCACAACATGATTCATTTTATCATTAGCTGCACGCTGAACATGTGTCTTTCTCTACGCAGACCCTCCTATGGTGACCCTGTCCATCGAGCCCCGCTCCGTCCTGGAGGGTGAGAGAGTCACCTTCACCTGCCAGGCCTCTGCCAACCCTCCCATCATGGGCTACAGGTCTGGAAGACGTCTTTATTAGAATTAAACCTTAAAATAGAGAAACTCCACTTTAAAGGGATGGCTTGGGGTTTTTAGTCAGTGTATTACCTCCAGTAGATGTTAGTCAGCATGCCTCCAGTTTGAAGAAAGCAGCGGCAGGACCGGTGAAGCAAACTGTGGACTGCAGCAAAACGATTTAAGAGAGCTATACGATATGCAAGTGCATGTTATATTTGGCATATTTTTATAGTTTTTGTCGAAGGAGTCTGGTGTGTAGATTCATTTAATAACTTCAGTTTCCTGTCAGTAAGAGCTGACGTCCTGCACCAGTCCTCCCGTTGCTTCTCCAAACTGGAAATCACAGCGTATCGTAGGTAATGCGCCGACCAGATAATCTGCTATTCCCTTTGACAGCACTGTTGCAACTTTACGTCAAGTCCGGGATGTGTCGGACCTGATTCGATACCTGCAGAGTAACATCACAGGCCGGGCAGCACGCCTGTTTAATGCCGATAGATTTCCTTTCATCTGTTCCAGTCTGCTTGTAAGCACCATCTGGAGGTGATCCTGCGCTGTAATTTCTGCTTGCAGAACAGAATCGGTGAAAGTATTGAGCATTTGTACAATTAGACGCCGACTTTTATCTTAAGTGGCACCACCGAAGCAGTGGAGATCGCTAAACGCCGGACTTTAACGCGGTGGTTTTAATCTGAGGGTTTAAGACTCCAGAGGGTCCCGCTGCGGGAGCGCTGCCAGGCACTTAGGCACCAAGCCTATTGAGTGTATATCAGAGTGTCATCTAATGGCAGATGTACAATATGGTTATATGATTTTGAGCTATATATCTGGCAAGTTACAGCATGGACAACAGAAAGAGGGAAATTTATATCTGTCTCCTACAATTTCTCCTGCAGGCTTTGACACTAAGGCATTTTAAATGTTGGTTTAACAGCTTTAATTGATAATATAAAAACGCTCATTGTCTCGTAGTTGAAATCTTACGTTTGGATTGCCACCGCAACGTTTCAAGTGCAGAGCAGACATAAATGTGACTTGCGGCGCTTTAGGGCGTGTTGAACGCGTCTGTGTGCGTCCGTCAGGTGGGCGAAAGGCGGCGTGCTGCTGGAGGGCGCCAGAGAAAGCGTGTTCGTCACCACGGCGGATCACTCCTTCTTCACCGAGCCCGTGTCCTGTCAGGTCTTCAACGCCGTGGGAAGCACCAACGTCAGCATCCTGGTGGACGTGCACTGTGAGTGGAGCGCGAACACGAGTGGTCACGCTTATCAGCATTTTGTCTGAAGCATTTACTTCTGTCCCTACTCTTTGTTTGTGCATTGTATAATCTGATCTCTCAGTTCAGTCCAATTCATCTGGGCCTTATGGAAGCTGTTGTCAAAGCCCATAAACACACTGAGGAAACACACAGGAAACAGAGAAACACGAAGGGGTGGAGCCAAACGCAGACACTGGGCGCTGACGGTTCAGTGATTTCATGTGCACAGGAAGGCAAAAGCTCACAGAGGTTTGAGGCATGCGGGGTCAAAGCCGGGGAATCAGTCCGAGACAGGAAAACAAATCCCATGTCCACAGATCCAAACAAAGCCCAGTGAAACCATATAATCAGAAACATGAGGGAACATGAGACAAGATGCTAAGACAGTGGTCTTAATGTAAAGCACATTGTATTGTATGATGAACAAAAGGGCCGATGTACAATATGCACAACAGGACAGCAGGACGGCTAAAAAAGACACTAAATCAGTTAACACAGGCGGGAATCACAACATCAAACAGGAAGTAACCAATCAGGAGCTTTGAAACCATGGCAACGGGCGTCTGTGTGCTCTCTTTCAGTTGGACCCATACTGGTAGTGGAGCCCAGGCCCGTCACGGTAGATGTGGACTCTGACGTCACCCTGAACTGCAAGTGGTCCGGCAACCCTCCTCTGACCCTCACCTGGACTAAGAAGGGCTCAAACATGGTGGGAGCAAAACCCCGAAACCTTCCCCTGACCCTTGACCTTAAAACCTACATTTCTCATTCTCTGTTTAAGCTTCTGTTTCGCTGAGATATATTATTTATTCAAATTTATACAGGAAGGAAGAGAAGGTCAGAGCAAAACATATCAGGTTTAAATCCCACGTCTGGAATTACAACCAAATCCTGCAGAAAACCCCGAATCCCAACCTATATTAATGTCCAAGACCCAGACTTCATAAATGTTTGCTCAGTTGTAAAGCAGACGATTAGAAGTGAGGCTCCGTCTTCGTATCTTAAATCTTTAATTCATGCCTCACAAGTTAAGAAAAAGCTCCAGGAAAAAACTAATGGAGCCTGCTGAGTAAATCAACATGTTTTATGAATTAAATATAGATCTCCCTTACTCCCTCCCGCTTTTTAACATCGCTCCCCTGTCTATCTTCTCTCCCCACCTCACAAACTCTACTATCCTGCTTTATTTATGCCGTGTTATCTCTGTGTTTGTGCGTCCAGGTGCTCAGCAACAACAACCAGCTGTATTTGAAGTCTGTGAGCCAGTCCGACGCGGGCCAGTATGTCTGCAAAGCGATCGTGCCGCGGATCGGAGTGGGAGAGACCGAGGTCACGCTCACTGTCAACGGTAACCTGCTATAAAGGCGTGTTTGTAAGACCACACGGAGCTCCATGATGTGTTCATGGTCCATCTGCGCATCATCACCTGTATCTCTTTGCAAGCTGCTGAACGCATGGAGCAGCGCGCAGCTTGTATTTGTGTCCACCCAGCCTGATTCATCCCAGCCCAAGCCTGACCCGAACCCAACGGCTAATCTTTCAGCCTTAAACAGGCCCAGAGCCAGTGCTTCAATGTCAAAAATGCCTCCCCCCTCCCTCCCTCCCTCCCCCCGAGGGACCAGCAATTACTTAATAAATCAAAACTGATTCACCGAGAACACGGCGACGAAAGGGGGAGTTCACGAATGCTCCTTAAATCTTCGCCAACTGACAAAGTGCCCGGTCGAACCAAAAACAGGGACGCAGACGTTCTCTGGCGCGTCCTTGCGAGACTCGTGGCGCTGAAAGCCTGATGAGCTGGTGACGCTCGCTAACCGAACAATACGTGAATGAATTGATGACTAGCGACTGCGGTCAGTATGTTCGGGGAAGGCCACGCAGATTTTTTTGCTTTAGAAATGCAAAATTTTATGAGTAATTTCAGATTTGACATATTTATTAAGCCTCAAACTTGTTTTAAACCCACAATTATAGTACCAAGGGTTTAATATACCTCTTCTGTTGTAGACAGTAGATACAGGACTTGTGCAGGTTTTGATTTGTTATTCAAGACCTGTTGATAACCTGTTGACCTGTTTCACCCCCACTGCAGCAAGACGCATCACACGTCGCACAGCAATCGCGTTGGCATCCCTTTGTTGGCTCTCTGATACGATAGGGCCACACATGCATTCATATAATGCGTTGCGGTCATTACACCTGCCTCGATGCATTACTTGCTGCAGTCACCCTGCTTACCTTCGTCCTTATACGAGTGACGATGCGTCTCTCTTCGGCGTCCTCGCGGTATCTCTGCTGCCTCAAGGTTTAGTCAGATTGTTTTAGATGCAGACATCAGCCGTGGCCTCGCAGAAACATATAAATGCACCCTCGGTTTGTCAAGGAAACTAGTTCCTGAGCCCGAGTTCATCAGAAACCACACAGGATTTGAAGTTATCTCGTGAGGTTTGGTTTGACCAGGCTGGTTTTTATGTCCTAGGAGCAACTTTGTCATTTGGTTTTCTGAATCATGAAGTTGACGTCTTGATTCTTAATCCCTCCCACAAACCTCTGATTGGCCTCTCTCCAGCTGGGACACAGGCACCAATTAGCAAACACCCAACAACTTTTGCGTTTCTGAATAAATCAGACATGTGGGCTTTGATTTAGACGTGTGGATCCATCTTATCACCGGTTGTCCCCGGTTACAGTCCATATATTCAGGATTTGGGAATGACTTGTTGATCTTTCGTTGCGTTGAACGCACGCCTCAAACCTTATGATTCGTTGTGGTTAATCCTCTTATGTCTCTGTGTCGCAGGCCCCCCAATCATCTCCAGCGATCCGGTCCAGTACGCCGTCAGAGGGGAGAGAGGAGAGATCAAGTGTTACATCGCGAGCACCCCCCCGCCCGATAAGATTGTAAGTCCATCCTCCGGAGTTGTAAGCTGCTGCAGAGGTGCTCGACCTTTTCAGATTGCATCTGCCTCAGACAGAATCCTGATCACAGCAACTCCTTGTCCACCCCGAAAACAACAAAAAAATGATTTTCACCTCTTCCTCCTCGGCTTGTGTTACTAGCAAAACGACTGCCGCAAGTGTCATTGTTCTCCAACTGTGTCACGAGTGTTGGAGAACGATCTGCTCCTCCTCTGTGGTGGAAGGTGTGACTCATCCAAAACAGCTGCTGGAGTGTTCGGCTTAAATAAAAGAGGAGACACACTGTACTGTGCACAGGTTTCACTGACATGTTGGCTTCTAGCGTTACCGCATTTGCATCAGACAAGATTTTAGACCTGTTATGAATCCATTGTTGGTTGCACAATGGAGTAAATTGATTTCATCATGCAAACTCTGCAGCCAATGGGAAAATGCCTTCTTTTCACCTTCATTAATACCGTTTTTCACCAATATTAACGTGCATGTGCAGGTTTTTCCCGACAAAGGGTGAAAATTAGCACCTTTACCCAGGTGTTGTGTTAACATCGCCGCAGATAAAGTGAAATCGACTTGTAATCGAATACAAAATCCAGATGTCAGTGGGTGTTTTTTGTGCTGATGTCTCTTACGAGCCTGCAAGACGCAACTCGGGCGCTCACAGTACAGCTTTTCTCGACCTCGTTTTCAGGAACTCATACGGGACACAGTGACTGTGTGACGCAGGGATTGATTATTGATCGATTTCTGTCCATTTCACATTCTGTCCATTTGTGCTAGCTCCCTGACTCGTTTTCCAGCGACAATGACTCGACTGAGCTGCTGTACGATAGGTATAACTATGCCTGGTTGGGAATCAGTATCATATCATATCCTATTATTTATTCTCTCACATGTCCGCCAGTCTAGAGAAGTGTTTCCACGACTTTGCAAAATGAAGAGCGTTGTTGTCTTTGGGTTCTCCATCAATGTGTTGGGACAAATGGGAAAACGGGTTCAATTGCCCAAATGATTCATAAGGCAAAAAAATGCAAAATTAGTTAATTGCTGTTAATTCCCTCGTGGTTCCTGCGATGCGTAGTTTGACCCCTTGGTTTTTCCGGATCCCATGGGTTCAGAGCCACTGGTGTGGGCGATCAGAGACACATGTTTGTGAAAGATTTAAATCCTCCATCAAGGTTAAAGTTTAAACGAAGCTGCGCTGGAATGAAGCCTTAAATGCGCGGCTGAGGTTTGACTTTGCGTAGACGCATCACCTGATTATTTAAAGGCGGCACTTAATTATAAGTTTAAAAAGGAATTTCCTCAAAAATGCAACCGGGACAATGCGAGAGATGCTATCACCGCATAAAAGTCTACACTTTAAGAGCTTTAAGAGCACCTACAGTCAGAGTTACTGAGCAGTAAAAGGTCAGCGCGGCGTCTATACTGTCTTGATTTTAGTGTGTTGGAGCCACCAGCTGAAATCGTTTCAATTCAATGATCCCTTTTGAAGTGGTAACCATCTTTCCTCTATAAGAAAGCCTTTGCACAAATTGCCTCACCAGCAAACAGTAATGGAATATCCTCCCGAATGTGCCATAAGTGCAGAACTGCACGCGGCTTTTTCCCGAAGTCGCCGAGTGCAACACTTGATCAAACTGCGGTTTAAAACAGAGTACCCGTGCATTATATAAGATACAAAAATGAGCGGTACTGTATGTGATTAAAGAGAAAAAAAACCGCCAGGATGCCCAAAAATCGCCCAAAAACCGGTGATAAATCCGGTGACGACAGTCGAGTTTTGAAGGCTCGAATGAGTGAGAGCGAGCGTGAAACAGATTGAAACAAGAGGGAGAGAGAAATTCTGTACCTTTCAGTGTCAATTATCCAATTGTGCGGCGCCGACATGACAGAAATCAGAGCTTTTAGGCAGCTTCAGCCCCCCTGCTGCACTGGCGGAGAGCTCGGAGCGTATAATGTGATACGACACTATAGTCTCGGCTTAATGCAGAGACACAAGGACTTATAAAATATGGAGTATGATGCTGTGTGTGTGTGTGTGTAAAATAGGCAATGAGAAATTGGGAGAGAGAGAGACGGAAATGCAGACGGCGATGGTGCAACAAATTATTGTGAGAAAAAGAGATGAAGGCAGAGAAGAGCGGGATTCTCGGAGGCAGGCTGTGGAGACGGAGACGACGCATTATGTAAGATCGCGAGCGGGAGGAAGAGCAAAAGACTGAAATGTTCCCCCTCCATCACATTCTCCTTTTTCATTTTTCCAAACCAGGTTAAAAGGCACATTAGCCCGACATATGGCTCTATGTATATTTGATATCGCCGTGCTCCATATTTAATACCCTCAAATTTCTACCTCAGCAGATTTTAAGTAGAGAAACCTGCTCGGGTTTTTATCGCTCGTGTACACTCGCGGCGCTCTGTGTGTGTGTTTGCTCTGATTTATTTGTGAGGATTCCTTTCTTTCTTTGCCAGCCCGAAAAGTTGCAGCACAAATTTTAATTAGGAATATACAGAACCGGGAGAAGAAAGGTGTGAGAATGTAATTTGTTTTTCTTGAAATATAGTTCCTGCCCAGACTCGCTTTAACCTTTCTGAACACCGGCCCATCTGTTTGCTGAATGTTTACGTCTGATTGTGTGTGTGTGTGTGTGTATTAACTGTGCTAAATGCTAAACACAACATAAGATACAGGGAAATTAGCATTATTGATTCCCGAGGGGGGAAATCGGCCGATTGCGGCAGTAAAGAGCGGAGTTTAGATAAAAATCAAAGAAATAAAACATATTGGAAATTGAGTCTTCATCACGCCGATACGGAGCTCCGATCGGCCCGAAGGACTTGTCCCGCCGTGTTGATGATTAACAGATTTGTAGATTTACAAGTGTTTAGCTTAATTCCTAAACTGACGTACACCTGCTTTAACATTTTAATGCGGAGTGGCAGATCACACAGACTCAGAGCAGGTTTTCCCCTATTATAGAGTGTTTTATAGTTACCTGTAACCGTTAATCACATGTATGTGCTCATAATTCAAGGACATGATGCTAAAACCTGATGTACCTTGTTTAACAGCACAGAATAGACCTCGCAACAACACGTTATAAGCAGTATCAAGGCTGTAGCTGCTAAAAACAAAGGTAAGGCACAACATGAACAGGTAAAATAGATAAATATCTGCATCTTTACAGCTTGTATCTTCTGTATTGTGACGTATTTCCGAGTAAATCAGGATCAGCAGGTGGAAGCTAGCGTTTGGAGGACTTTGATGAAAGGTGGGCGGGTCATGAGAACCGTGGAGAGTTACAGCGAATCAGATTTCAGAGGCAAAGCCCGCCGTTTGCTCCATGTTTGTTTGCTGCAATAGTCCAATGCCTAAACCAGAGTTTGGGGATAGCGTTTGTTAGCTGGCACGCTGTCGTTAGCTAACACGTGAAGCTTCGACGTCCTGCTAAAGGCTGAAGGTTTTCTTTTACAAAAAGAAAGAAAAATGATCAAATATTAATACAGAAGGAGTGCAATGTGACATGCATTGGATTTAAAAGGGTTAAGGAACATTTTTGATGTCACTTCAACCTGAGATCCTCCTTTCGGTTGAGTTTGTGGAGCAAACAGGAGAGCGAGGATCCCAGACTTCACTGTAGCTCACAGCAGATTAACATATCTAAACAGATGCGGTATGACAGTCAACATGTCAGTCAGACTCAGCAGCTCAGACAGAAAAGATGCTGAGTAATCCCTGTAAAATGCGTGTTCCAGGTTTGGGCGTGGAAGGAGAACGTGTGGGAGAAGGAGAAGGGGACCCTGATGGAGAGGTACACCGTGGAGCAGAGCAAACCTCCGTCCCAGGGCGGGGCCGTCCTCTCCACCCTCACCATCAACAACGTCATGGAGTCCGACTTCCACTCGCCTTACAACTGCACCGCCTGGAACTCCTTCGGACCCGGCACCATGATCATCACCCTGGAGGAGACGGGTATGGCAAAGCAGACATAATAACTCACGTGACCGATCAGCTGTTTGCGCTCCGACAGAAGGAGAAGAAGATGTTTCTGTGGATGACAGCAGATCTGAAATATCATGTTTCTCTCGCGTTTCAGGTCTTTTAACTCACCTTGTTGTGCCTTCTTCTTCTGCAGCGGCTAAATGGTTTCCCATAAACCCAGTAACTGTGGGTGAAAACACGCATCCGTTTGCATTTTCTCTGTGTTTTCTCTCTTGGAAGACGGCCGATAGATAAGCATATGTAAGGTCCATTCTGAATATCCCACGTTACATTGAGAAAATGATTTCTTCATGCTCTGTCAGTCCAATCTGGCTCTTCTTATTCCCAAAACATGTCCGACAAAGGGAGAGCTTGGATTTGCGTGTTTTATCCCCTGTCTGACTTGAGCGTATCAGCATAACCGGCCCTGGGAGATCCAGTCTTCCATGCAGGTTACTGCAGCAACGAGGCCGCAGCTGTCCCTCAACCCACGACCCGCTTCTCTGCTTGTGTTTGTTTCAGACATTGTTCCAGTGGGAATTATCGCCGGTGGTACGGTGGGCTCCTCCATTCTGCTGCTCATGTTTCTCCTGGCGCTCGCCTTCTTCCTCTACCGCCAACGCAAAGGCAGTGAGTGCACGCCAAATTGCGCCTGAGTGCGTGCGTGTGTGTTTGTGTGTGTAAGGGGCTCGCGCGCACACGTATTGTAAAGTGCCTATCAGTCTCTACTCCATCCACTCTCCCGAGCTGTCATTCCTCGGCTCCACGTTTGAAGAAAGGAGCATATGCCAGCCGTATAGCATTTTATTCAAATGAGATTAATGAATATTCATATAATATGGCAAACTGCCTTAAGACGCCTACTGTACGTTTCCCTTTTCACTCCACTGACATGGAATTGTGTGATTATTTTTTAAATAAATCGTATTTATAGGCCGTACACTAGATAAAGTACATAAATAACAGAAAACAAGAGCATTTAAAGGTGAATGGTATTTAAATTATGAATTCCTATATGTTATTTCCACAGCCTACGGCAATCCAATTAGCTTTTATGAACACAAGCCGCACTTCCTCAAAGCGGCGAGCCGAGGACGTGCGGCGTCTTTAAGTTGTTTGATTCTCGAGCCGCTCCAAAGCAAATAAAGAATTGGGAAAGACAATGAAGGTGACTGGCAGAGTCCCCGGGGGGATTTTCTGGGGATACGAGTGTATTTTCTGGTTCAGAGCTGATAACGCCGCCGCAGAGAAGATATCATTTGGAAATAGAAACTCCAAACAACGAGCTGTCTCTCGTTTGTTGAACCGTGCAGCTCAAGCCTCCACCAGGTTTAAATATTTACTTTTAAGGTTTCCGCTTTTGGAATATTCTTGCGCTGACTGTGCTCGGGATGTATCAATTAAAATAAATAGCGCTATTATTATTATTACTTCACAAGGCGGTGTTTAACGCAGGAATATTCCCATTTTATCGGCTCAAAATCCAAATTTGTATGTCGATATGTTTTATCTCCTTGCGCAGGTTTATCTTAAAGTCACAGCGCTCATTTCAGACGTGTTAGAGGTGTTAAGGCTCCAGCACAAACGAGGCAAATGATTGCACTAACGAGATGAGTCCAGACAGAGACAGCATTAAAAAGAATAGTGTGTGTTGTTGTTGTTGTTGTTGTTTTTAAACCGGGCTGCTAAACAAATCAATAATTTATCTTGACGTTGACCCCGAATATGACCGGAGGTTGTGTTTTTCTTCCAGGTCGCCGCGGCGTCACCCTCGGTAAGCCAGACATCAAGGTAGAGACGGTCAACAAAGAGACCCACAGCCTGGAGGAGGAGGCGGCCGATGTCTCCACGGCAACCCGAATGGTCAAGGCCATGTACTCCGTGAGTAGACACCCAACTGAGTCACCCAAGGGCCGTGGAGAGGAGGTGTATGGGTCAATGGCCTTGAATGTACAGATACACCGACACAAAGGGCAACATGGCAGGAGACACACACACACACACGCACACACACATTAAAACAGACACACATGCACAAGACTTGCATGCAAACACACACACACACACACACACACACACACACACACTCAACCCAAAATCAAGAAAACACCTACTGTACTGTGCACACACATGCACACACATATCTATTCTCAGTCCCTTTATTAAACATGTAATTGCACACACTCGCACAGAATGAACAGACATTAACATACACAAAGACAGACACGCACCTACACACACACACACACACACACACACGCTCTCCTTCTTTTTAGAAAAGCGCTGGAAGTCCCGGAGATCGGCGAGGTTCCTCTGGAGCGGTCTTAAACCTCGGCCCAAAACCTTTTTTCCAACAACTAACCGTTTCTCGTCTTCCGCTCTCTTGGGATGAAAAACCTGAAACTCTGTTTTCCTCTCCCCTCCCTCTCCTCCTTCTCCTTTCCTTTCTCACCCTCCCTCTTTCCGTGTGTGTGTTTCGTTGTTTGATGGTTTAGTTTCTGCCCTCTGTTTCCCTCTCTCCCTCCACTCAGCCGTTCAAAGACGACATGGACCTGAAGCAGGACATCAGGAGCGAGAGCGACACCAGGGAGGAGTACGAGCTCAAGGTGAGACGCTTTCCCATCCCGCCGTTTGTTCCCGCAGCATCTTGAACACATTACCCTGCATGGTGCACAGACATACCACACGTCATGAATTTTGTGGGTCATGTTCATCATTAAGTGCCAATTACCAGTTCCCACTTCTTCCTCAGGTTCAGCATTTGTACTGGAATTAAAACCTTGGGGTTTGCGCCTCCCAATATACCACTTTACTCTCAGCCCACGCCGCCAGTGCTGGTGATTCTTTATGCATCATTTGCAGGAATTCTGCTAGGTCAGAGCACGATCGACCCCGAGCTGGAGTGGAGCTAAAATCTCCTCATAACCTCAAAAGCTTGAGGCCTTTAACAAACAAAGCTCTCCAAACAGAGCAGAGGCTTTATTCCAGAATTTGCTGTCGGCCCAGGTGAGCTGCCCCGCCGCCTTGCAATCGGAAACCTTTATCCCGGTGAAAGGAAGTTGTGTCATCACGTCTCGTGTTCATACACATGCTGTGCGCCGCATCGCTCACGCACCATTTGCATTTTTTTGGACATAGCATGAAGAACAACTGCACCAAGATCACCAACCATACAAGCCGGCAGTGATGTGACTGACAAAAAACAGTTTATGCAATATGAGGAGGGTGAAGTTTGATATAGTGGGAGGCTTTTCTTCAATTCATTGTCATTTTAAATGTTCTGTACACAACATTAAGCCCCTTTAGATGTCAGAAATCGTATCGCTACAGTGAGGTGATGCATCCTGAGCAGAAGACGCAGTCACACCTCCTTATGTGTGTGATGCAGTTAGTTGCTGTTCTGCCAGCGTCTGTATTCAACAAACTCTGAAAAAGTGAGATGTGGACGGTGCAGGAAGTGAATTTTGGTCCGTATTTGATCAGGACTGAGCAGTTTGACAGTTTTTGTTTGCATTTATTGTTGAAATTGTTGTTAAAAATTAATAAAAATATGTTTTTTTTAAGCAGATTTAAGAAAAAAAATCCATTCTAGGTCCTATTTTTTATGATTGAGAGCATTATAGAGTTATTGTATATGATATTTATACATCGTGCCAGGTTAACTGAACACATATTAGCCCCTAGTCCAGTGTTATTGCTTGTACAGATCAGATAATAGGACTAACATTCTCCTCTACGATCACAGGATCCAACCAATGGCTACTACAACGTCCGAGCCACCACCCACGATGAGGCACGCCCCCAGTCCCGCACCATCCACTACCAGGGAGAGTTTCGCTCTCCGAACCCAAACAGCGGACCGGCCGGAGCCACGTCCAGTGGACCGTCAGGTGCTGCGAGCAGCGCCGTTCCACCCAGCGCAGTGCCAGGTTCCCGGGCTGGCTGCTACGACCCACGCCCTCCTTCCAGGATGTCCCACGCCACATACGCCCAGTTCAATACCTTCTCCAGGGCGGCGCAGAGCCAGCAAGCACCACCCAACCCAGCTCTTCAATCGCCCGGAGATTACCCCGGAGACTGCGGCCTGCTGGACAGCACAACTCAGCTGGCGTATGACAACTATGGATACCCATCCCAGTATCCCAGCTACCGCATGGGCTTTGCTCCACCCATAGAGGAAGGACCGGCGTATGAGATGTATCCAACAGGACAAGGGACCGGGCCGGGTCCAGGGCCGGGACAGCAAAGTCCTGAAACAGGGCTTGGGCAGTACGGAAGCTCCACCCGCTTCTCGTACTCGTCTCCACCCTCCGACTATTCCCAAAGACACACGCAGCGGATGCAGACTCACGTTTGAGAGACGCACATGCACACACTCCTTGACTCGCTTTTTTGCAGCAGCAGTACTTATTACACATAAAACAAAAACAAACAAAACCGAAAACAAAAACACACAAAAAAGAAAAAAATCATAAACAAAGCAGATTTTTGTTTCCGACCCCATCCAGTGCATGGAATTCGGTTCATTCTCTGAACCGATCAAACACCCCAACAGCGCACAGTAGTCAGCAGCATCATATATAATGCAGTTAGCAGCAATACATACAACACATGCAAAGCGGCGCGCGGCGTCGACGCTCCGACAAAAGCAACAGCGAGAGCCACAATCAAGAGATAAAGAGACAAAAAAGAGAAGAAGAGCACTTTGAAGACAGGAAGAAGAGGAGCGCCAGGAGCTAAAGGAGGAGCAGAGGAACCTTCTTCTTCTTCCTGCCGTCCTTCTCCCTGCTCTTGGATCATCTCCCTGCATCTCATGTTCCTCCCATCCCATCTCTGTAAATAAGTGCAAATGGAGATTTTTCTGGGGGGAGTTGTTTCCTTGTACAAACCTATAAAGCGTGATGCAGTACAGTGACATACAGCAGACCTCTCTTGCAACACACACACTATAGACTTATTTGTTTCGATGTATTGCAGCAACGGGGCAGCTTGGACTATTAATACATTTGGCACTTTTTGATCCCTCTCCCTCACTAAAACCTGCCATTGCTTACAGGATCTACCTTGATTTAAGTGGGACAGAGCTTCTTAAAGCGGCGCAGTTACTGACCAGAGTGCCAATGCTTACGTGCCAGCGCACGCAAACTCATTACAGTGTGTCTCCTTTCGTTAACGAGCGGACAATGAGACGCTCCGGACAAAGAGGGTTTAGCACGCATCACGTCTGAAAGGAAAGGGGTGGTAGCAAGCGTCTCCGAATGCTCTTTCTCTTCCTCATCTCACATTTCTTTTTTATCTTCATTTCTATACTCAACAGTTTCAATTTCGAGGTCGACACTGTACGCGGTGTTTGTGAAACGAGGTGTGGCGGGAGCGCTTTTTCATTCGATGAATTTCCGCAATTTGTACAAAAAGATACCTCCCCTGCCCTCAAGTGTCAAAAAGAAAAAACAAAAAACAGTATTTGTTTCTCTCACTTGCACAGTAGGATAGAGTTTTTTTCCATATTTGTACCGAAACGTATTAAAAAAGAAAAAAAGGCATTCAGAAACGTTTTATAGTATTTTTATAAGGAGTTGTGGACCAAAGGTTCAGCGTTTTGGGTGAAACTCAGTTTTTAAATGTGTACGTGGCGACGTGATCGATATAAAAAAAAAACTAAACACATGCGACGGATGGTGTTTTTTTAAAAAGTGGGTGTTGCAGACTTAAAATGAGAACGTTTTAAAAAAAGAGCTTCTCTCCAAAGTGAAGGGCATCCGGCATGAGGAAACCTCGCTTGGTGGATATCTCTGTTTGGTGTGAAGCTCTTTCTCTTGACTTCCGGTCTTTTGACTGGACTGCCTTTTTCAAACGTCGACGACATTCAGAACGGTGGGTGGACAAGAAGCGGCCGCTCGCTTTGAGCTGCGCTTGTGGGCAACGGGAAGGTTCGAGTGTGGTCTAACATATCAAAACGAAGGTACAGACGGTTCTATCTAGCTCATGTGGTACTTTGTACATTTACGTGTAAGTATTCTGGTTTGTTGACTGCAGCAGAAGCTTTGGTGGTATTTTGTTTGTCTCAGTTTTTGCCTTTGCATCACGTGAGCTGAGGTGCATGCGACTGGCCGCTGCAGCTGCACAGTCAGTCGGCGTTTAAAATGCTCTGCTCCAACCTCAAGTCCCACGTTTTGACGAGTGTCCACCGTCCTGCTATCAACTATTTTTCCACCAAGAGTGAAAATCCAACTTTTCGGTTCAGTCTTTGCACGAGTTAGGATCTTGCGACACCTGCAGCTGTTGGAAAAACTCAAGTTTTTGTAGCAGTTGAGTAGTTTTGCGCACATCCCGGACACCAACAAAGGGCAAGTTGACTGCAGCGGCTGAGTGTAGCTGCAAACTTTATTCCATCGAACAGTGTGCTCTTAAGGAGGACGTTAAAAACTCACTCACCTTACTTATAAAACAAAGTGCGGATGCAGCCGTTGACCCAGAATCAGTTTCAGGACGGCTGGACGGTTCATATTCTGAAATCGCGTCTGTAGGTAAACAAACGTGTGGCTGGCTGCTACTGCGAGCAGCGAGCGCGAGACATTCAGCATGCAGGACGTGTCTCGGCACTTTCGCCCCTACAGGAAATCATTTGACTTCAAGCCACTTAGCTGTAATGCAGCCCTTGACGTGAAAACACTTAAAGCAGCCCGGTCTGTCTGCAGTGAAGGTCCCGCCGGCTGTCGAACCACATTGTGGTGCTTGGACTCGATCGCTCTCTCTCTCTCGTCGTACCGTCACACAACTTCACCTTTTACGCCGACAATCATGCGTTGACAGCTGCATCAGTCTCTGCTATATACTGAGCTTGAAATTATGAGGTTCCATCGCTCCTGTTTTCACTTTTTAGAGACATTAAACACCACTTTTTTGATATTATTTGGCAGGAAATAGCTAAACGCTTTACCTTTTCTTAGGGGCACGTGTGCTCCAGCGACTTCATGCGACAGAGATTCACCCACATCTATCTCTGCCATACAGTGTTAAACTGGTGGAAATGATAGCAGATGCAAAAAAAAAAAAGAAAAAACCAGAGGCTGCTAAGTGAAGCCAGAAACCTCACCACCTCTAGAGGCAATAATTGAGTCTTTATACTTATCGGCCACCTTATCAACCCCTCACAGATACAGTATATTATGCTAATTTTGCGCTGAGGGGCAGTAAAAGTTGTATTTATTGCCCCCGTTTTGAATAAACACTTTCAGAAAGGAAACCGCGGCCGCAACGTTTCTGATTAGAATATCAGATGGAACCTTGTAGCTCCAAGGTCACTATATAAACCATCTCACTAGTTACAGAGAGAAGAACGGCAGATGGAGCACCCTTTTAAATTTATATGGTTATCACAGCCTTGGTACTGCATACTATTACCTCTTTACAACCTTTTTACAGAGTTGTAGCGGCGCAGTATTTTGCATCTGACTTGAAATGTCGTTATGACCTTGTGTAGAATGAGTAAATCTGACACAGAGGAGGCAAAGGGGCCAGCAAATACATGGCCGGGCCGTCCAGGTACTTAGTCGTTACCTCTTAACTATTTACAGCCTGTTGACAGTCATACAGAAATATGTGGAGGACACCATAGATGCCAAAAAATGCGATGGAAGAGGTGCAGATTCAGGAAGGCTACCTGGAAGTGTTTACTCCACTAGGTTGTTATTTCATGTCTGTTCGCGGCGCCGATACTACGCTTTACTCTCCCGTCTGTGTCGTATTAATAGCCACCTACCAGCTTCCAAATTTAGAGGTTGAGCCTGTCACAACGCAGCGAACCTTTCTCTCACAGCTTTCCTCCACGTTTTCTTCAAGATGATAACATACGGAGTAGTATTCGCAAGCCTCGCCTGCATCGGCGTGTGCACATTGGCGAGCTGGGGCGCATGAACATACAGCATCACGAGCTCACGGCCTCATCCTAAAAGCTTAGCATCCGTTTCTATCTCTGTGAAAATCTGTATTTTGAAGTTTTGTGTTTTTTTTATTATTAATATTTTGTGGTGTTGCATCACCAGTGGAAGAAATGACTGTGGTCACAAGTGCGTGGTTAAACTTTTTATATACAGTGTTTTACTTTATTTTGTATGAATCAGACGGGGTGGGGGCGGGCGGGGGGGCTCTGATTAATCAGCCCAGAGAGAAAGCAAGAGCAGGTGTGTGTGTGTGTGTGTGTGTGTGTGTGTGTGTGTGTGTGTGTGTGTGTGTGGCCAAAACGACTGCTCAGCCAGGCCACAAATAGCCAAAACTCTGTCTCAACTAGGCCAACCCAGGCTAGAAGCAGGCCAGACCCACAGCTAACTGCTCTGTTCCATGCTGCGCTGTGCTGCCGCCATCCCTGGCCGAGACTCAACTCCAGTGGCTCGGTGTCCATTTTTACCTTTTGGAGTTTTTAAGTGAGTGCCAAAAGACTGTGCAAAAAAAAAAAAAACAAACAAAAAAAGAACTGAGCAGACAAACAAATGCAGCAGCCATTTGTGTTTATGTATGTATGCTCATTGGTTTCTGTGTGTGTGGTGTGTGCGTGCGACTGTTTGTGTCTCCATACGTGCACACGGACTGTATGCATCCATCTGTGAACATGCATGCGTGTGTGTGTGTGCGTCTGCAGCATGTAACACCGGTTGCTTTTCATACCATTATTAATGTGCTGGGACCGCTGGATTGTGGAAATCAGGGTTTGACTGATCTGTTTTCTGCAAATATCAAATCGATCAATTGGCGATCGGTGCGATGGAGCATCCTCCCGACCACAGCTGCATATAAACACACTGAAAAACCAAACCAAACCTAAATCCATTTTTGATATTTGCATGGTGTTAAAATGATTTCCAAAAAGGCTTTTCACCATATGTCCAATCCATAGATGCCTCTCTGTACGTCAGTATGCGAAGTCACTGACAGACTCTGCCTTTTCCAGATTTAAATAGTGATTTGTAAATAGTGACGGGTGCCTAGGACTAAAGCAGAAGACAACGTGGTCATTTGTCATCAGCTTCGGTCACACTGTCAAAAATTATCCAATCAAATGCTTTAACTTAGCATCCGGCTAAATCAGGAAATGATGCAATTTGACAAAACAAAACAAATAAATAATAAAATAAACAAGTAATGAAGTGAAATTTATTGTGATTGTCGGGTGAGTGAACAGGAACACGGGTTGCTATTCGGCTTCTTTGCTGCCTCTAGTGGTCGATAAACATGCTACTTTGACGGGGCCTGCGTTTGCAAAATCTGTGAAGACCAATCAACCGTGGTCACAGATTAAATCTAAAGTGCAACGACTTTAAACTGCAAAACCAGATTCAATCTGCATTTTATTTTCAACGAGATGTTTCCAACCTGTCAAACAGATCCAGCTGGAGAGGCTGCGTGTTTGCATTTCGGGATAAAAGCAGTACATTTTGGAGGTGTTAAATCACTGTCAGCGCGGAAAACGCATCAGTCAAACCTCAGTGTGAAGCAGGACAGCTGGTGAGACAGAGCGAAGGAGACATTGCGTGGCCTTAGGACACGAGGAAGGAGCCGAGCTAGTCCGCTCGTCCGACATCCAGCTGCTGAGCCTGTCTGCTCCGTGAAGCAGCTGCACGAGTGAACAGGATTAATTGATGTTCAGCTTGAGCATACGAAGACAATAATCGGTGCAGTGAGAAGGATCCCATATTGCACTTGAACACGTCTGAAGTGGAGGTGTGCTCGTGGGTGAGAGAGGCACAGTGCAGGTGTTCAAATAAGCATATATTCTCCATACTCCAATACTTTATTTTCTCCCTATATATTGCTCACGTGTATTATGTTCATGCTGGGTTCGAGTACTTGTTTATCCATTTTATTAAACAAATAAAAAAATGTACAAATCATACAAGATATTATTAAAAATGTCCTTTATTTTCATGTTTCTGTTTGATTTCTGTTTTTTTTTTCCCCGTCTCAAATTGTATGTAATTATTTTTCCACAGTATTACAGAAAATAAAATAAGACACGGATTTCATAAGACCAGCAGCAGATGCGCCTTTATTTTGCATTTACATATTATTCTGATACCTACAGTTTACAGGGGGTTCATCTTTATTAAATTATATATTTGGTATTTTTGAAAACGAGGCTGCGGGATGTGCGGGGAGGTGTTTGCATCGCGAACACTGTTGTTTATTTAGGTCAAACTGTGACTGACTGCACCCAAACAGTTGTTCTGACAGTTTCTCACGTCGTGCAGCCAAAGTTGAGAGTAAGTGTGTGTCTATGTATAGCGCGCAGGCACGGGGAGCATGCTGGGTGTTTTTACCTGAGAGTGACAGTGGAGCTCGTCTCCCGCTCTGTCCTCGTCTTCTCTCCTTCTTCCCTTCCCTTCTTGCTCGCCTCCTAACTTTTACGCTTTGCTTTGCCCCTGCCTGGTCTTCTCTCCTTCATCTCTTGCTCCGGCTTTTCAGATGTTGTCTAAGCATCTTTCCTTCCTTTTACACCTCGTCTCCTCTCCTCTCCTCTCCTAATCCCGTCAGTCCTTCCCCAGTCATCGCTTTACTTCTCCAGCCTTGTTCTCTTGCACCTCTCCTCTTCTCCTCAGCCCAACGTTCACTCCTCTGTCCCTCCTCTTCTTTTCATTGCCCCATCTGTCCTCCTCTCCTCCCCTTGTATTCACGCCTCCTCTCACATCTCCTCTCCTCTCATTCCTTCTCTGAAGCCCTTCATTCAGCCTCTCCTCTTCTCAGTTCATCTCTCACATCTGCAACCATCTCCCCTCTCCTCTCCTCCCCTCTTTTCTCTCTTTATCCTCCAATGTCTCCTCCTCTGTCCTCTTTCATTGCCTCATCTTGTCTCTCCACCTCGCTTCTCTCTCCTTAGCCCTCCTTTCACCCTCCTCTTCTCCTCGCCTCCAGCTACATGTCCTCAGTCCTTCTTTCACCTCCTTTAACCTCGCTCTTCTCTCCTTCCCTCCCTACGCCTCCTTTTCCCTCCTCCCCTTGATCCTCCTTTCACCTTTTTCTTTTGCTCACCACTTCACCTCATGTTGTCTGCCCTCCTCTCACCTCTCCAACCGCCTCCTGCTCTCCCCTCGCTCCTCCTCCTTTTGTCTATTTTCTCCCAGTCCTCCCCTCACATCCTCTGTGTTGTCTCTATCCTCTTATCTCGTCTTAGCATTTCAATCCCTCTCTCTTCTCGTCTCCTTTGTCCTCCTTTCACCTCCCATGCCCTCTCTGCTCCGTTTGTCCGGTCCTCTCTTCTCTTTACTCCTGATGAGAGAAGGAGGAGGCTCACCCGACCATCCTTCTCACCTCTATGTCCTCCTTTTCTCTTGCTTCTCCTATTCCCTCTCAGTTCTTCTCCTCCACCACCACTCTGTCACTTCCTGCATCCTCTAAGTCCTCGCTTTTCCAACTTCTCAGTCTGTCTCGCTCCCATCGTTCTCTCATTGCCCCCCCCCAGCATTTCTCCCCTCAGTCCTCCTCTCAAGATGGAAAGATGAGGGTGGAGGAAAAGAGAAAGCAAGACAGAAATAACATACAACAGGGGGGAAAAGAAGGACAAGGACAGACAGACGGTGGGTATTACAACCCCTCTTCCTCATCTTTACTTAGTAATAGTGATTATCGTCTCCTCTCCTCCTGCTCTCATTGAGGAATAATGTCTGGAATAACCTTCAGCGCTGCACCCCCGACTCCAGTGGACTCCCCCACCCCACACCCTCCTCCTCCTCCTCCTCCTTCCACTTCCATTTTATCCCCTTGTTCACATTTGAAGCGGTCGTTGTATGGATTATGGCCCCTCTCATACTTGGCACGGCACTCGGCGCCCGAGATATATTATCATATTAGCGGAGAATGATGTAATGCATTTCAAGACATTTGTCCTTCGCACACCCTCTGTCCCTCCGCAGATGATGTCACTGGCTTTGTGTCTCGGAGGCAGAGAAGTTGTCAAGTGGTTTGTGGGGTTTTTGTGTTTTGTTTTCGCACGATGCTGTCGCCATCTTGTGGTGGGAGAGCAGCATTGGGGGATGAGTGGAAAAGGCTGTAGGTAATTATTAATCTCTGAACAGGAAGATCATGTGACTCATAAGGAGCGTCCTTGGTGTGGCTGTAGTGACGTGGACCGTTGGGTCAGGGACACAAGATAAGACACTTTGCATATGACTTGGTTACAAATCATTTGGATGAAAGCTGTTGATAGCAGATGATTCGTGTCACTAATCAATATCTTATTACTCTAACAAATATATTTAAATAAAAATAAATAAATAGCCAGTGTTTTATACATGGAAGCACAAAAACAACCCCTAAATTTTAAATTAGATCATGAAAAGAAAACATCTAGAAACCGGGCCTGGGAAGAAAAAAAGAAAAGAGAATGAAATATTAGAAAAATAAAAAATAAAAACAGTTAAAGCTCGAGTTTTAATAAAAAACAGCATGACCAAGTGAACAGCATTCAACCGACAATCAAAGACAAATAATTAATCAAATAAATTGCAGGAGCCATAAAAATATCAGACAGTAAAGTTTCCAAATCTCCAAGGAGGATGAAAGAATCTAGTTTGAGGGCAGACTGTGATGAATATTTGATCAAACATCAGAGGGGAGGACCCATGCAGGCCCACGTATTGGTCTACCCTTATATATAATGCGTACATACCGATGGATATATTCCCATGGTTTGTCATTCACGTTTTGAAAAAAATAAATAAAAAGTCAAAGTGTAAAAATGTACAAAATTTAAGATGGGTTCCTATATCATGCATTAAAAATAAAAACAATACATTTTAAAATGGGATCAAATGGCAAAACAGCTTAATTTTGACTATATGAACATATGGACAGAGTCCTTTAGCTCTGTTTGTTTAAAATCATCAGAACAGATCATTATTAAAAACAAAGTTATTCTGCACTGTCAGGATTGTTGGGAATTATTTGCGAATACAGGTGGTACCTCGATGTTGTTTATTTGCCCAGTTAGTTGGATAAAGATTGCAGAACGGGAAAAGTACTGTACTTACTAAATTCACTTAAAACAGCTAATACACAGCAAGTCTGGACCTTTGAGGGCAACCCAAACTTGGCCGGGGCCACAGCGCAGTTGCCCACATTGCCCAGTTGGTAATCCCAATGTTTTAACTACTCATTAAGGCCAAAATCATTCATTTGAGTGGACAAAGGTGCAGAGTGCACGCAAAGACCAACAAGATAAACCTTTCGTTTCACCACAATGACTATATTATGCTTTTATGCATCATCAACTTTTATACTATCATCGACATAATGCAAAGGCCCATTACAAATGCATTCATGTGCAATTATCTTGCATTGAAGCATCCTTGTACACATGACTAAAAATCAATGCCGAGACCTTCCCTGACCCTCCAACCTATCACCCCACCCAGAAGTTCCTCCCTATTATAAGTTAGAAGATGAGCGCGAACAGCCCAGGCAGATTTTGATTAAACACTGAGGTACAATGCCTTTATGGAAATGAAAATAACCTCACCAGCATGCCGTGGTTAAAGGTCGATCTCGGACTTTGAAATACCTCAACTCCTTCATGAGTCCAATTAACACTGACCTTTCTACATACATCCACAAAATCTCATAAATCACACCAAGTGACCATAAATCAATTGACCAAATATGAAACTCTGGTGTGATCTCAGACACCACATGTCTAAAATCATTAACTGTTACTGTGCCACTCCATGTAACTGAAAACATAATAGGACATATTAGTTTAAAAAACGTTTTCACAAGGAAATTTAAAAGTGCAATAACACATCAAACTACAGGGATATTAAGCAAATCTGCTGTAACTGAGATGTATAAATCAAATGGAGAATAATGAGGATTCCTGGCTTTATAGAGATCTGTCTCTAGTGGAGGTTGACACGGACATTTCATCAGTAATTTATAATGCAAATGTATTCAGAATATGGTCCAAGTTGCATCCTTCTTCTATTTGAAGATGGGTTGTTTGTTTTATGGTCCCTGGCTGATCACTGAGAGCTGTTTGCAGATTATCCCTCCTCAGTGTTAATGCTTCAAAAGCCTCTTCTTTCACAAAGAGTTTATAGTTGCAGAGATGCATCTGATGAGGCGAGAAACAAACCAGAATGTGAGGTCTGTGATCTGATCTGGTGTAAGTCCAGGCTTTAGCAGGGCAGCAGCCTGGCACCGAACACTGGTCCTTTAAAATGGGCAGACAGCCTTCAGCCCTTTAAAGCACTCCCTTAAACTCTTGCAGCATCTGTGATTAAGAAATGACAGCAGATAGATTAACACGAGAGTGGCAAGACACTGCAACTTGGCACGATAAATGCAAACACTGGGTATTCTGTTGGAAGACATCGTGCTGGCACTCCTACCTGGAGTGAAGCAAAGAGAGATTTGTTCTTCAGCTCCATGGGTTTGACGTCTCTGGATTGTGGATTGGGAGAGATTATGAGTGACTTGTATGTCACCAAAATGCAAATGATGCATCAAAGCAAAATCTGTCACTGTTTGTTCGACAGATTTGGCTTCCTTTCACTCGTTCCTCAATGTAAGTCAGAGTAAAATGATTCACGCAAGCAAAGAAAGAAAATCTCTTCGCACTGTAAACGGTGTCAGATGTTGTGATACACAAAACACAAGAAACCGCTAAATAACAGCATCATCATAGTGTTATCAGGACAATGACAAAAACTATTCCCCACTGCGCTTCGCATACAATTCAATAGATGTAAATGAAACCTTAATATCAGGCATGCGTTAAAATGAGGTTAAAGAGGGCGGCAAACTGGGCAAATATGAAAACTAAAACACTGGGGGGTCAATATCACAAAAGTGTCCTCTTGGATGCCACTATGGTACATTAAAAATGATATGTGATGCACTTCTGATGGAAGAACAAAATTAAAAATGGAGTAAATGTGATAAAGTGCACTTCGTGGTAACCTTCCACTAGAACAAACATGATAAAGTGCCTTTCCAGTGAAGAAACGCGATCAAATGCTCCTCCAGTGGAGACAATGTGATCAAGTGCCCTCTAGTGGAGAAAACTTGATAAAGTGCTTTAGGGTGTCCTTCCAGTATAAAAAACACAACAAAATGTCGTTCCAGTGGAGTAAACATGAAGAGAGCCCTCTAGAAAAGAAAATGTGATAAAGTGTGGCGGTAAAGTGTCCTCTAAGGTGCACGTTTAGTGGAGAAAATGTGAGAAAAGAGTCCTCTTGTGTGCCTTCCAGTGGGGAAAACATGATTAGAGGCCCTCCAGGGTGCTCGTAGAGAAGAAAATGTGATCAAGTGCCCTCTACTGAAGAAAACATGATTAGAGGCTGTCCAGGGTGCTCCTAGTGGAAAAAATGTTATAAAGAGCACTTAAGGGTGCCCTTCCAGTGGAGAATATATGAAAAAACATCTAAGCTGTTGTTCCAGTGGAGAAACTCTAAGAAGTGAAGAAAAGATGTCTCTTAGGGCACAAAACATAATGAAGAGTCCTTCCAGTGGGGAAAATGTGATAAAGTGTCCTCTACTGGAGAAAACATTATTAAGTACCCTCTACTGTAGAAAATATCATTAGAAGTCCTCCAGTGTGTGCTACTAATGGAGAAAATGTGATAAAGTGCCCACTACTGGAGAAAATCTAAGTTCCTTCTGCTGGAGAAACCATGATAAGAGGCCCTCCAGGGTGTGGACACATGTAATAAAGTCCCTTATAGTAGAGAAAATATGGAAAAGTGTAGGCTGTACTTGCATTGTTAGTTGAGTAAAACAGAAATTCTTAATTTTTCTGATAGCCAGTGTAGAAGACAAAAAAGGAAGAAGCAATCGAATGAAACATATGGCCAGGGTTATGAGGTTTGGACCGTGTACAAAGTTACAACCATTTTGAAATCAGTTCTTGTTTAGTGGGTTTTACCAAGCACACAGACTCTGGTTCACATGCTTAAAGGTGCACAGCACCAGACCTGCTGCAGTGGATCATCTGTATGCTTTTGTATTTTCACATCCATAGTCACAGCGCCATGACTTAATGGATGGCACTTTCAGTCTGTCTGTTGGCAAGTGCAGCACTATAATCTAGACTGAAACACATTATCATCAACAACCACAATAACTATGGGCTGGATTTACATTAAAGTTGTTGCAGATGTTAATAATACCAAGAGTATAAAGTCAAACATTGTCTTCATAAAGCACTTGACAAGACACGTTTCCTGGTTCAGGGTGTCAATTACTCTGGTCAGTGGACTAAAACTAGACTAATGTGTGAACTGATGTTGCTCAACAGAGAGTAGATAAAATCACAAGTATTATTTATTTTTTCCAGGGAAGAAACAAGGTCATGTAAAATGTTTTTGTTTTTAACAAACTGCATTCTCATGAAAACTGCATGCAGATGTCTTTCGGTTATAAACTTCACTGCAACACAAAGTTGCAGTGAAGATGACGTCAAATGAAGTATGTGGCCTGCATGAAGAAGATTTTTACTCAATCTTATCGTCATTGTGTAAAAATGCCATTGCAGGATCATCTTTCTGTGCCACACATTGTCTGATGAAGGAGTGAAAATATACAGGCTGTCACAGTCAACAGAGTCAAAGAGGATATGTGGAAACGAGAAAGGAAGTGGTTGTTGATACTGTGCAACAAATGCACAGTAAAAATAAAGTGATTTGTGGTTTTTACATAATGTAATGTCAGCATTTTTGTCATGTTAACGTGCCTTTAACATGTCCTCTTTGCACTCAGAAAACTTTTGTCTAAGGAGCGACGATGAAAACGACTCAAGCTAACATCTTACATCTCCAGTGCAACATACACAACTAATTCATATATATTTACGTTGTCATAATACATGGTTACATTTGGCAGAAAAGCTTGTGGGATTGGTTGAAACACTGGCCGGTACTTTATTAATACTTAAATAAAAATGAGGAACCTTGAATAGATAAGTAGCTTTGTTTGCGTCATGAGTATGTTAAAACTGGGAAAGTTTGTGGTTTTGACAGCAGTTTATCTCTGTAGTGTGTCTGTTAGAGCACAGCTGAACACAGATATTGTTGTAGGAGCACAAGGCAACTAAACAGAAACTTCAATGTCTGTCTTTGTGATGCTGGGACTACTGCTCTGCATTGTGGCAACAGGTAGGATAAGGACTTTGACTCATGAACAGATGCAGCAATCACGTCTGAGCAGGCTTCTTTTACTGTGTTTCATGAACTGAACAGGACTGATTTCTTAGAAACTGAGAGCAGGGAACTCAGAGTGCGTTCATTACAGATAATATGTCCTGGTTCTTTGTGTGGATTTAAACAAAGAGCTCACGTTAAAGTCCAAATGTTAGCTGTGAGGTCATAAAGGTTTGGACCTGAGAAGTGTTTTGTTAGATTCACAGAGTGAAACTTCTCAGCTTCTTGCTGCCAGTGTAGCTTTGGTCTCAGTGGTGTAGGATGACAGAGGTGAAGGACACTGATGTAGTATTGTCCAGTATTAATCAAACAACTATATGTTGCTTGTCATTCTTATTTCATTGTGTGTCGACTTTTGTACTGGGGGCTGGTGCCGTGACACCAGTGTTGTTTGGCTCCAATCGTTGGAGGAGCTTTATGATGTGATATATGAAATATAATCAACAAACACAAACACTGTGTTGTGCTCCTCTGCCTTATTGTTTTGTTTTTTGTTAAATAAGGATACAGAACCAGTATATTAAAGCAGACATATTATTGTGTAAGATACATTACATTACAGTACTTTTTTTTTTTTTTAGAATATGTTAATTTTGCAGATGTTAATCGTCTAAAGCAACTACTTCCTTCATCCATATTCACATTAACTGACAATTTGACAAAGCTGTTATGAAAGACTTTGAAGTAAATATCAATTATGTTATTAAGAATGCATTACCATTTAATATTGACTAAATGACAGCATATTGTGTTAGATATTATTGTGTTGTGTGTCTGCTGTTGTTTCAGGGTCCAGTGCTGTGACTCCTGTGTTTGTGCTGAAGGGACAGGATGTGACTCTGGATGTCAAGGAAGTTGATGATCCTGAGAATTTACATTTAGTTGCGTGGATCTTTGATAATAGCCTTTTAGCAATGTTTATAGTTGATAAAGAACGAGTAGTCTCTGCTGTTTACAGTGGAAGGATTGAGTTTCCAGGGAAAAAATACTCTGTGACATTAAAGAAGCTGCAAGAGGCCGACAGTGGAGTGTATACTGCACGGGGGAGATGGACTGAAAAAGATCAAACAGTAGCTGAATACAACGTCACAGTTCAAGGTAAGTTTGTGAACAGTTCAGTCAGTGATGGAGAGTTTCTGCTGCTGTGTTTCACACCTGTTTCCCCCTCTCAGATCCAGTGTCTCCAGTCGAGCTGACAGTGGACTCTGTGTCCAAAGGCTCCGACTCCTGTAACCTCACTGTGAGCTGCAGGACACAGGACTCTCACATCAGCAGCACGTTTAGATGTGACAGTCAAACCTGCAGTCAGGAGGGAGGAGGGCGATCAGAGGTCATGACCTCTGGTGCTTCTCTCCGTGTCTACCTGGTGAATGGCTCAATCATCTGTAACCATAGCAACCATGTCAGCACAACCACAAACATGACAAAGATTCAGGATGTCTGTGGCCAAAGTTTAGGTAAGATTAAACAACAAAACAACCAACTAGAAGAAAAAAATTGGTAACATATGTGTGTGTGTGTGTGTGTGTGTGTGTGTGTATATATATATTTGTGTGTGTGTGTGTGTGTGTGTGTGTGTGTGTTGTGCATTGTCTTTTTTGTTTTCAGGAGTGGGTGGGTTATAGGATTTTAGCATTATTGTTTTTTGTTGGACTTTCAGTAAAATACAACATATGCAAAATGCAAAATACACCAAATACAGTGAGAGGAAGAACTGGTTTGTCACTTGCACTTCTGTTGTTCTTAGGTGTCACAGTCTGGATCAGTTTACCAATGAAACAAGCTGTTTTGTTGTGTTTTACATACAGAGGGTGTCTCTGCTGGTTTCTCCATGTGCCTGGTGAAGACGGTCGTGTTCTCTGTCGGTCTGATCATCATGACGTCCGCCGTCGTCTGTGTTCACATCATGGAGAAGCTCAGGAAGCAAAAGCAAACTAATGGGTCTCTACAGTCAGCGGCTGCAACGCACCAGGAAATGCAGCAATGCAACAACTGTGGCAGGAAGTAGAAGCCAGCAAGTATAGATGTAAACAATGTAGGATGTCAAATATCTGTAATATTGCAAATATTTTAATAGGAGGCTTCAAACATTTTTATAATGCATTTTGGCAAAAACGACCAGGGATTGTTTCTCTTTAAGACAGAGCACTTTTAATGATGATTTTTCTTTATTATCCACTGATTTATAATCAATAATCATCCTTTGCATGTAAAATTACTGCACAAACATGTTTTAATCTCTGAAAGAAATAAGCTTGCAGTTTCTGCTGCATGCACCATTGTTTGACACTCATTAAAGACATTTACTCATCTTATATTTTGTGATTTTGTGCATTTGTCGACAATAGATGCTTAACTTGTATTGTATCAATCATGTAATATTAGTGTCAATATAGATAGGAGAAAACAAAAAACACTGACACACTACTGTCTGTTTCTCCACGTCTTTTATTTGATGTGGATTTATTTCAACCACAGACAGTTTTCATCAGGTAAAGCACTGTAAACATTTCCAGTGTGATCACGAAATATGACATTAACATTACACTCTTTTTTATTGATTATATTTAATGAATCTGGGTTTTTCTCCTGAAATCATTCACTCAAAATATTCAGCCTGTTGTGATCCAGATGTTGGCCTGTGTACCCCTGGAAAATAGAGTGAAGACAGTTTTAGTCATTTTCAGTTTACATCTTATTCTAACGACGCTATAACACTGTATTAACAGAGTAATCTAACTACAGCAGATCATATCCTTCAAACTACAGACTTCTGTGCCATTGTCTACTGTCTACTGTCTAAAGTGAGAACCATGTTTGTCACAAAGAAGCTGCGCTTTTATTTGAAATGAAGGAAACGGCTCCAGAAAACATTTTGAGTCCTGATTAAGAGCAGATCTTTGTCCAGCTGACCTGGTTGCTGTGGTTACAGGTGATTGTAACCTAGTTTAGTTTCACTTTTGCATTTCACTTCTGCAGCCCTACATGTTCAGAATGTATTTACTTGGAAATGTTTGCTTCACCAAAATAAATGCTCACGAGCTCTGTGTTTAACCAAACTCCAAACTGCACGTCATCATCAGCGAGTAATTCCATCCTATGGTCTCACCAGCAGGTTGGGTGCAGAGGTGTTCAGCCTTTTTAGAGTTCTTGGTCCAACAGACCTGGTTGCTATGGTTACAGATGATTAAGCCATTCACCAGATAGACCCAGAGAAGCAGAGATACAGGAGGTACAACTTACACTGTTGAAACTATTACTATTATTAACTATTATTGTTATTGTTGTTGCTACTATTATTTTTATCACAGCAGCTGTTTTAGGGGTATGAGTAGTTCCACCAGCTAAGAGGATAATGGTTGATCAGCTCACCCTCTGTTCTTCATTCAACTTCACCCATACTCCACTCACTGCTGCCGCACCTACAGCACACTGTGTTGCAAGAGCTATCACTCTGCACCTTATTAAAATAGCAGCCTGTAATTCAAACATTTGTGCCAAAGAATCTCTAAAGAGTGTTTCACCATTTTTAACAAGGCAACAATCAAACACAACAAAATATACATTTCATGTTAGTTTTGAAAACCAAAGATTAATTTGTTGCTCCTCAACGACTCGTCTAATGTGAGAAAACAAGGGGTGTTGATGAACTGCCAATATTTTTGATAACCCTTAAGAGGTCCTTTAATATCCCAACACATTTGTCCACAATGACAAAAAATGTCACAATCTGCTGTAAAATATTATATATTAATATTTTTTCATCTTTACATGAGTCAGTCTTTTAAAACTACTTCAGCATGAAATATACATATCAAATATTAATTATATTTTTGGTTTTTTTAACCCTTTAAAGGTCATTATGTTTACATAACTCCACAAATTAAAATTTCCATAAAATACATTTCAGGGAGTATTTGATTATTATTATAAGGCCCTGAGATGGGTCAATGATTGGCAGCAACATTGAATCCAACATCAATAGTGACACACACTTAACAGTAAAAAGGGGAAATATTGCTGCATGCTTTGAATAGGAAAAGGTAGCACCATCTGGTGGACAAATATAAAAATTAAAAATTGAAAGCTCTTGATCCAAAATGAAATCATGACATAAAGGAATGCATTAGTTTATGCTGAGATAAATGTGGGATCAAAAATGGAATTTTCAGTGGTTTTAATTGGACGTTTTCTGTCATTAGGATCAAATGTGTGGGTTTTTGTGTAGCTTAGCCAGTTTAAGCTCATTTAAGGAACTGAACTGACCACTGAATCCGGGAGCAACAAGCAGTCAGTTAGGTTCTCTGATCTGTTACAATTTCAGAAAGTTGAAAGTCCAGAATCGGAGCAAGGAGAAAGAGATTAAGTGATTTGTAGAGAGAAACAGAAGATCAGATCTTATATTCAAGAGTCATAAGCAGATAATACTATAGGAATCAGTGTTATATCCATTTGACTATAATGCTGTGCTCCATCAAGAGGTTCTGGTCCATAGTGCAGACTGGCATTCAAGTCAAGTCAAGTTTATTGTTTAGTTGCCTAGTCCGATGAGCATGAACTGATGAAGCCTCTTGGAAGAGAGGTGATACGTCTTCAAAGACATATAACCAGGTCCAGTTGCGTTCGATTCAATTTCCTTGCGATAACTATGACCTGGATGAATGAGAATATCTACAGACAAATAGGAGTAATATGTTCATATTTCTTACTTTTGGTTAAAACGCTAGCTGCGGCATTCTGGATAAGCTGGAGTTTATATAAGGCCTGCAAAAAGCATTGCAATAATCAAGTCAACTGGAGATAAAAGCACAAACCAGCTTTTCTTCAGTTCAATTTTGATAATAAGAATCTGATTTTTATATTTTCTGTCCTGGTGATATAAGCTATGTGTCTTTGAAAATTAGGATCTGCATCTAAAGTAACACCAAGGTTTTTGGCATGTTTGCAGGGCTTCACAGACAGCAGAGTTAAAAACGGGAGGACATGGTACCGTAGAGATTTGGGACCTACTATAAGAATTTCTGTATTGTCCTCATTCAATTGTAAAAAGTCTGTTGCTATCCAGTTTTTAATTTCAGATATGCACTGAATGAGGTCATGAAGTGGACTAATGTGATTGGCAGTGACAGCAATGTATAGTTGGGTATCGTCTGCATACGACTGATTTGAAATATTATATTGCTGTATGATGGACACAAGTGGTAACATACATAAATTAAAAAGCAAGGGATCAAGAACCGACCCCCGTGGAACTCCATATTTAATGTCAACACTGATTGATTGGTAGTGGCCGATCGAAACTGAGAAAGATCTACCACTTAAATATGATGAGAACCAGTAATGAACTGTATCTCTGAGGCCTAGACATTCATTGAGACGCTGAAGAAGAATTTTGTGGTCCGTGGTGTCAAACGCTGCACTTAGGTCCAGAAGTACTAAAACAGAAACTTTATGGTTATCTGTGTTAATCTGAAGATCGTTTACAACTCTGACCAGGAGTGTTTGTGCTATGATGAGCTCTGAAACTTGACTGGTAGGCATACCTAATACCTAATACTGAAAAACAACAAACAAACAAATATTTAAAATTCAACTCTACTGTAAGAAATAAAACTGTGCACCACAAGGGACCAGGATGCCAAGGCTGGGACTCAAATGCAGACCGCTGAGGCAGAGCTGGAACAGTTCAGTGATTTCATAGTGAACTCACAAAAAGCAGCACAAAACCTTTCTGCAGCGATGAGGCTGGAAAAAGCTGAACTCCAGAACGAGCAAACAAATCCAACATGGAGTGAGTTTAAGTTCAGAGGTTGGAAGAGACTCATGACCCTCGACTCCTAAGCACAACAATCTGTGTCCAGGAGTGATTTGTTTCAGGATCTCACAGGCTATTTTACACAAGCATACAGCGTCTCTTGCTGACTGTTGCTCTCAGCCTCAGTGGAGTTCATCAGTGCAGGTCCAGCCAAGGAGTAGATGGAGGTTGAAGAAGCATCATCCGTTGGACTACGATCCACACGTTGGTCTCTATGTACGGCCTGAAAAACAAAAACTTTTGTCATTTTCACTTTAAACTTGATCTCTAAACACAAGCTAATAAAGGAAGCATCACTGCTGCTTTGACAAAACACACAGTAGTTCAAGTTTAAGTTTGTGAGTATCATCGATTTGAATTTGACATGAGCAGCGACTGGGAGCCAGAGAGACTTGAACAGAGGGGTGACGTTAGCTGTTTTGGGGTTGGTTGAAGACCAGACGAGCTGCTGCTTTCTGGATCATCTGCAGCTGTTTGAATGTACATGTGGGGAGACCAGCGATATGAAAGATATTGTTTCAATATCATCTCTTTCCACACCAGATTACTGTTAGATTATTAAATGAAAATGCGTGTTTCAAGAACACGCATTCACCGTTTTGCAAATTCACAATTTACAGTATATGCAAAAATCAGCCTTTTGTTCCATGATGAAAAAGGTATATAAAAAAAGCATGGGCAAATGACACATAAGTGGCATAAAGAGACACACTGCAGTCACACAGAGTGGACTGACTGCCAGACGAAACCTCAGCAGCACATTTGGACAGATTTCACCAGGTTCTTCTGCTCTAGAAAGCAAAGCATGTGAGCACAAGCAAGCAGCACAGTCAGTGACATGTGGCAGGAAGCAAGCAGCAGGGTCTGAAATTAACATGTTTATTTATTTCCACAAATCAAATCTTAATTGTTAGTCACAGAAAACTGGACGCTTACCTGAACAAGGTCATATTCAGTGTTTTCGACGTTCACTGTTGGCCCTGCAGATCAGTCAGAAAGAATACATGGTGCTTTAATTTACATCTCAACCATCAATACATGCTGATACCTGGAGATGCATGAAAGTGTGTACTCATAAAGGTTGCACCAATTTTGAGATTTTCTACAATTACAAAACATCAGTTCATATCATTTTAATTGTTTCCTGCCAAAATAAGCAACCTTGTGCTAAACTAACCCCCTCCTACAGATGAAAACATCACTCAAACTTTTGATTGTGGATTACGTTTATGTTTACGCACTCACAGCAAAATAAAAAATGTGGTCCACTGATCAATACAAAAACATACACACACACACGCACACAAACCACCACCATAACATAATTATGAAGACTGTTTAATAACATACAAACTTAATTTCTAGGTGACAGGCCTGGTTTCTCGCATAGAATAATCTGAAAAATGTAATAATCTTTAAGTGAAGCGTTTAGCAAAGTTTCAGGAGCAGGACCACAGCTCAATTTTCACTTCTGACTTCTTTGTATCTATTCCTGCCTAACCCTCTCCTCTCATTCGCTTGTATTCTGCACAGGCCCTCTGCTGGATCCTGCTTAACAATCACAAGCTTCCATTTCTCGTCCATCTCCTTGATGACTTCTTGGTTATTCGCCCCCCTTCATCGCCTCCTGCTACAGGCCTGACCACACTAGCATCAGTTCCTCTCTCTGCAGAGAAAACCGAAGGCCCCTCCACATCTCTCAAGTTCCTCTGGATCACTCTGAACTCAAACTCATTTCAAGCTTCTCTCCCCATTGAAAAGCTTCATCACATCACTCTCCTGATATCCAACTTCCTCCTTGCACCGTGCTGCACCAAACATCAGCTTCTTTCCTTTCTCGGTCACCTCAACTTCGCCTTATGCATCATCCCCCAGGGGCGAGCCTTTATCTCTCACTTATTGTCAGTCGCTTCTTCTGTGCCTTCTCTACTGTCAACAGTAGTCCTTGACAGTCAAAGCCTTGTGGAACTTTGTCTCTGGCTTCACCTTCTCGACAGCTGGAACACTATCAGTTTCTTCTATGACGAACAACTGACTCACCCCCAAGACATCAATCTGTACACAGACACAGCTCCTTCTGTCGGTTTTGGGGGGTTTCTACAACGGAAGGTGGTTCGCAGCAAAATGGCCCCCACAGTTCGCAAGTGAAAGTCAGGTCACTTCCTCAGCTCTCTTTGAAATCTATCCCATAGTTGCCGCAGCAATCCTGTGGGGCCACGAGTGGTCCCGCAAATCGATCCTCATTTACTCTGATAACCTCGCTGTCACAGACATCATCAACAAAAACTGCATGTTTCTGGTCATTCAAATGCTATAGCTGACTCTCTCTCTTGGTTCTCTTTTCAGAAATTCAGAAGCTTGGCCCCCCATGCAGACACCTACCCAGCACCAGTTCCTCCATATTCGGCTCTGGTCTTCAACTTGTAAATCCTGCACTCGTGGCCTTTATTACCAAGGCCCAGAACTCTATTATTGACAGCTTGGCACCTTCTACCCTCTCATCTTACTGGACAGCTTGGAAAAGCTTTTGCCAATTCCACCACCAACATAACCTAACCTTTCCATCTTTTGATCTCTTCACTCTAACGTCCTTTATTACTCATGCTCACTCGATCTTGGCCCTAAAAACACATACCATTAGAGTCTACCTAAGTGGCCTCTGTTTCTTTTCCAAACTCCTCACGGGCAACCCTGATGCCTTCAACCATCTCCAAATAACCCTACTTCTCAAAGAACCTCCCCAAACTCCTCGACGGCTCCCTCTCACTGTTGGCTGCCTGCATCCAGACTATCCGTTTTAGATACAGTGACCTTCACGTCGCTAGAACCTTAGAAGCCATGTTCTTATTCGCCTTCTTTGGTTTCCTCCTATGCTTCGAGTTCACATCTTCTACTCTTCACTTCAATCCTTGCCGTCATGCCTGTATTTCAGACCTCTCTTACTTTTCTGAGGACACCCTGGTGATCTACTTAAAAAAAAATCCAAAACAGCCCAAGTTGGACCACAGACACCGGTCTTCTTCTTCAAGGTCCAGTCTCCCCTGTATCCCTTTGAGACAATCGCCAACTACCTGCAGTTACGAACCTGTTACCTGCAGTTACCTGCAGTTCATATCAGAGTCAGGTCGCCTGGCCACTCGCTTCTGGTTCCACCATCATTTCTGCCACATAGACTCGTCATCTGGCATTTCCCCCGTTCTCTACTTAGGCCGTTCCTTTAGAATTGGAGCTGCTACCTCAGCCTCTGGCAATGGCGTCCAGATCACTTGATACAAATCATGGGCCGCTGGTCTTCACAAGCTTACCACCATTACATTTGTTCAGATCTTGAAGACCTGAGATCAGCTCAATCTCAACTCATAACCTCAGATTTTGGGGGTCCGTTGTGCCCAGGAGCTATGACAGATTCCCTGCCGAAGTTTCCCCAAATTTGTCTACAATCCAGATGAAGAAACTCAGCCGGACAATGCACAATCTCATCAAGCTTGTCAATAACTCGTTAATAAATCTTTCAACATATCTCATTGATGGTGTGGACCTTGCTCGTGAATCGAAGTTACTCAGATGTTTAGCACAACGTTGGTTATGGTAAGGAATGTTGTGGATCCATACTGTATAATGTAAGAAGGCTCTGAGATAATAAAGAGGGATTTATCAGTATGGTAAATGAAGTTTTGTTATAATGCAGAATTCCCCTGAACAATAAGCAAATAAGATTTTGTAGATTTTACTTTGTGATTCAATGTTAAAGTGCATGCTGGACTTACCTCTTTGTCTCTTACGACGATAAAAAACTGTTACTGTAGCAATGAATGGAATTATAATGAAAACATAAAAAATGTTGCTGGGTCCGATCATTTCACCTGTGAATAGAAACAAAAGTAAATTAGAACTGACGCCTGGTTTAAGTCAAACAACATAAATGAGAGTGAGCTACTGTGGCCTCACACCTGGCCCGCCTCTCTGCTTTATATATGCTCTCTGCAGCTTTATACTAAAAGACCTGATCTGCAGCAAGAAACAATTTAATAATGATTTGGTCTCTAAATCTAAATGTTTGGAGATCACAGAACCAGTTAAACTCAATTATGAGGCCAATAGTGTCACAAGAGAAATCCTGCAACCTACCCACCCCTGAAAACTAAAAGACGATAAAAACGTTTTAACCATATTTTGTAATAAATGATTTTTTTCTGTCAGCTGCTGGTTTTGTCTTTCAATCTTACCAAAACTTTGGCCACAGACATCCCGAATATTTGTCATTTCCTTGGTCCAGCTGACATGGTTGCTATGGTTACAGATGATTGAGCCATTCACCAGGTAGACACGTAGAGAAGCACCAGAGGTCATGACCTCTGATCGCCCTCCTCCCTCCTGACTGCAGGTTTGATTGTCACATCTAAACGTGCTGCTGATGTGAGAGTCCTGTGTCCTGCAGCTCACAGTGAGGTTACAGGAGTCGGAGCCTTTGGACACAGAGTCCACTGTCAGCTCGACTGGAGACACTGGATCTGAGAAGGGGAAACAGGTGTGAAACACAGCAGCAGAAACTCTCCATCACTGACTGAACTGTTCACAAACTTACCTTGAACTGTGACGTTGTATTCAGCTACTGTTTGTTCTTTTTCAGTCCATATCCCCCGTGCAGTATATACTCCACTGTCGGCCTCTTGCAGCTTCTTTAATGTCACAGAGTATTTTTTCCCTGGAAACTCAATCCTTCCACTGTAAACAGGAGAGACTACTGGTTCTTTATCAGCTATAAATGTTACTAAAGCATCGCTGTTATTGAAGGTCCACGTAACAAAAAGTAAATTCTTATGATCTTCAGCTTCCTTGACATCCAGAGTCACATCCTGTCCCTTCAGCACAAACACAGGAGTCACAGCACTGGACCCTGAAACAACAGCAGACACAATAACACAACAACATATAAATACAATATGTGCAAACAAAACAATAAGGCAGAAGAGCACAACACAGTGTTTGTGTTTGTTGATTATATATCATATCATAAAGGAATCTAATCTAATATCACCCAAACATTTATTTTCTATGTTCTCTTATTATGTGCATGAGCACATGAGGAGAAACCCAGCAGAGAAAGATGGAGTCAGCTCTGTGCCTGATTATAATTCCTCCAGCGTATTAATTATTTTATTGTTTGTTTTTAAGTAATTTGATCAGAGCTGTCTCAGGTACCTCACTGGGTACTCCTTTCACCAAAACCAAAGCTTATATTTTGGCTTTGAGCATACAGCAGCTTCAAGGTTAATCAAAAGCATGCCATCACTGTTAAATAAAATAAAGTTAGATGCACAGAGCCAAACAAAGGATGTGAGCTTGAAGCATTTCTCGACAGGTGGAAAAGCAAAAAAAAGACGTACGGACAAAGAGGTGACTTCATTTTTCCCATTACTTTGTGTATTTTCATTCAGCGGTATATTTACAGTACTTCAGTTGAATCACAGTAGCCTGACCAGTTATGTGTCACCTCACATGGCTGTAAAGAGTTTTTCTGTCATCCTAACCCTGCCAGGCAGCTGGATTCACAAGATAACACGAGATGACCAGAACCGATAATCAGTGGACCATCTAAGCTTGTCAATCTGTTTCCAGCATGTTTATACATATATCATTAGACACAGTTACTATCATTACAGCATGCGGTCCTTTCATATCAGTCCCATAACAGCAACATAGTGTCAGCAGCACATTGAAATGTGTTGGACAAGGAAACAGGTTAGTGTAGCAGTAAGGACACTGGTCATATAAAGATGTAATGAGATATCAAATATATATTTAATATCACACAAAAACATCTGATTCAAATGGAATGAGACAATTAAAACTCATATGTTATATGAACTTGTAAAAATGACACATGTATTAAGAAGTACCGACACTTCGACATAAAGCCCAGAGACGAGGATGTGGGACCTGATCACCCACTAATCTTCTGATCAATAACTTGATCTGACAAACTCAGACTGCTAAAGTTATTTTCATGTATTTATTAATTTTATTAGTGCCAAAGATTTAGAGCTATGAGATAAGAAGTTTCACTGCCTGAGAGGATAACGATGGATAACATAAAAACACCAAAGCCTCCTACAATGAATTGATCCTAACACATATAATATGTAAAGCAGGATTGCCTGCAGAGCCAAAACCTGATATGTAGTATTTCATTTTGCGTGGCACATATAAATTCCCCCCACAGAACCAAAGTTGTCAGCGTCATAAATGCTTTTAGAACAAGAAGCGCCCAAGAAACTAAATCATTTATTCTTTAATAAAAGGTTTAGCACTTCTTGCCTTTTATTTGTCATGATAAATACAGAGAAATATAAATTTCCCCATTATCATATAGCTCATGTAAAGTCTACACTATCCTGTGAAACTGCACGAGCTGTTTTTTGAGGATGTTGTGTTTGCCTTTTTTTTTCATCAATTGAAGCAAGGCTGAAATGTATATTCTTATTATTCCTGCCTTTACATTCCCAAAATCTGCAATTTCATGGTTTCATCAGCTGCTGGTGAATATACCATCTAACAACATTATCTTAAAATACCCTTTATCTGTTTTTCTGTATCCTATTTTATTTTTGGCTAATGTTCCTGTTTTCCTTTTCTTTAACTTTTATTCTTTTTGTTCTATCTGCCTAATGTTCATCAAACTGAATCTCAAACTTCAAATTACCAATTTGTACGTACAGATTGCCTTACTTACTTACCTCCTCCCCTGTGCTGCATTTGAGTTCATTTGTTGTAGACATATTACCATGATGCCTCAGTGTGAAGGCAAGAGAACGAGACTTTACAAAACCTAAAAAATAAAATGGTAAATATTCGTAGAAAAGAACATGTTCTTACCTTGCATTTGACACAAATACAGCATGAAAACACAGACAAATTGCAGATAAGACATTGTAACACATGCCAAACTGTACGAGGAAGTCTTTCAACTCTGTTTCTGAGGGAAGTGAAGTGATATATCAGTACCTGAAACTATAAAACAGGGAAAGGCATTAGAAACAGGGTGTACAGCTCGTAAACTTAGTGATCAATCAGCCAGCGAAACTGTTGCACCTCAAATTAGGTGTAGTGCAGTGTTTAATGTTCTGCAATAGCTGTACTGCAGAACTGCAACAATTCAATTCAATTCAATTCAATTTTATTTATATAGCGCCAATTCACAACTCATTACTGTTAATTACACCCAACAGTTCCACCATGAGCAAGCACTTGGCAACAGTGGCAAGGAAAAACTTCCTTTTAACAGTTTTACTTTAAAAGTAGAGAGGGTGTCTGCCTCTCGGACCCAGACTGGCAGCTGGTTCCACAGGAGAGGAGCCTGATAGCTAAAGGCTCGGCCTCCCATTCTACTTTTGGAGATTCTGGGAACCACAAGCAAACCTGCTCTCTGGGAGTGAAGCGATCTGTTGGGGTAATAGGGAACTAGCATCTCATTGAAGTACAATGGAGCTTGGCCATTAAGGGCCTTGTAGGTAAGGAGAAGGACTTTAAAATCTATTCTGGACTTTACAGGGAGCCAATGAAGAGAAGCTAAAGCCGGAGAAATATGATCTCTCTTGCTAATTCCCATCAGAACCCTCGCAGCAGCATTTTGGATGAGCTGGAGGCCTCGCAGTGAGCTAGTCGGACAACTCGACAACAAGGAATATAACAATAGTCCAGCCTTGAGGTAACAAATGCGTGGACTAGCTTCTCGGCGGCACTTTTGGACAGGATACTCCTAATCTTAGCTATGTTGCGCAAGTGAAAGAAGACAGTCCTAGTGACCTGCCTAACATGGGACTGATAGGACATATCCTGGTCAAATATGACCTCCAGTTCCTCATGGTAGAACTGGAGGCCAGGGTAACACCATCCAAAGCGACTGCAAGGTCAGATAACCTGTCTCTGAGGTGTTTAGGCCCAAACAAAATCACTTCAGTTTTGTCTGTATTTAGATGCAAAAAATTATAAGTCATCCAGGCCTTAATGTCTGTCAGACATGTCTGAAGTCTGATTAATTGATCTGTTTCTTCTGGTTTCATAGATAAATATAGCTGTGTATCATCTGCGTAGCAGTGGAAATTTATGTTGTGCTTCCTAATAATATTGCCTAGGGGGAGCATGTATAGGGAGAACAACAATGGTCCAAGCACAGAACCCTGTGGAACTCCATGATTAACCATTGTGTGCACGGACGAGTCATTATTAACATGGACAAACTGGAACCTGTCGGATAGATAAGATTTAAACCAGCTTAGTGCTGTTCCTTTAATGCCAATGACATGTTCTAGTCTGTGTAGTAGGATATTGTGATCGATGGTGTCAAATGTAGCACTGAGGTCTAGCAGGACAAGTAAAGAGACGAGGCCATTGTCAGAAGCTATTAGGAGGTCGTTGCTAACCTTAACCAATGCTGTTTCTGTGCTGTGGTTTATTCTAAATCCTGACTGAAATGCTTCAGATAAACTGCTCCTCTGCAGGTGATCACATAACTGATCAGCCACGGCCTTTTCAAGGATTTTAGAAATAAAGGGGAGGTTGGATATTGGTCTGTAGTGCACTAAAACACCAGGGTCAAGAGAAGGCTTTTTGAGTAGAGGTTTGATGACAGCAACCTTAAAAGCCTGTGGAACATAACCTGTTAGTAATGACAGATTGATCTGGTCTAGTATAAAAGTGCCAATCAGGGGCAAAACATCTTTGAGAAGACGAGTTGGGATGGGGTCCAAAAGACAGGTTGAGGGTTTGGATCTAATGATTGTTGAGGACAGTTCAGTGAGATCTATAGGAGAGAAATGGTCTAGAGACAAATCAGGGCCTGCAGACATTTCAGGGGCCGCTGCAGTTGACACACATGGATCTCCGACAGTTGAAGAGAGTGCGTAATGAATTCTTTCCCTAATATCTTTGATTTTACTAGTAAAGAAATTCATAAATTCATTGCTGCTGAGAGCTGAGGGAATAGTTGGCTCAACAGAGCTGTGACTCTTTGTCAGCCTGGCTACAGTGCTGAACAGAAACCTGGGGTTGTTCCTATTTTCCTCTATTAATTTGGAGTAATAGGCAGTTCTTGCCTTACGCAGGGCTGATTTGTATGTTATAATACTATCTTTCCAGGAAAGGTGAAATTCTTCTATATTAGTGGGTCGCCACTTCCTCTAACTTTCGTGAGGACTGTCTTAAAGTGCGGAATAACTTCCTTAAATTTGGAAACAGCATTATCAGACAGACACCGACTGTAGGTAGTTTCCCTGCCAAATGCTGAGAAGTTCATAATTGTGAACTGAAATGTTATTAAAAATGGTCAGATAAAAGAGGGTTCTGGGGAAACACTATTAAATGTTCAGTTTCTAAGCCATATGTCAAAACAAGATCGAGGGTGTGATTAAAGCAGTGAGTTGGTTTGTTAACGTTTTGAGAAAAACCAATTGAGTCTAATACTGAGTTAAATGCATTCCTAAGGCTGTCATTGGTGTCATCTACATGAATGTTGAAGTCACCCACTATAATTACTTTGTCTGAGCAGAGCACTAGTTGAGATAAGAAGTCAGGGAATTCAGATAAAAACTCTGAATAAGCAGCAGGCGGACAATACACAACCACAAACAGAACTGGTTTCTCTGATCTATCGTTAGGGTGGCAGAGACTGAGAGTGAGGGACTCAAATGTTTTAAACCCAGGCTTAGGTCTGGGATTGATTAATAAGTGGTAGATTGCTGCCACTCCTCCTCCTCGGCCTGTGCTTCGAGGAATATGGTGATTAATGTGACTGGCAGGGGTCAACTCATTTCAACTAACGTATTCTTCCTCCTGCAGCCAGGTCTCAGTAAGACAAAATAAATCAATGCAATGATCGGTAATCAAATCATTTACTAACAGGGATTTAGACGAGAGAGATCTGATATTTAATAATCCACATTTTATTGTGGTGTGTTTAGGTCCAGATAACTTGGTGGTATTAATTCTTGTGAGGTTTTTATGAATAACACCTCTTGCATTGTTTGCCCCAGGTAGTTTGGGTGGACGAGGGACAGACACAGTCTCTATAGGAAACTGGGGGTAGTGGTGGTCATGGGAGGGTGACAGCTCTAAGGAAACTGCAGAGAAGCGTGTAGGACTGCAGCTCTGCCGCCTGGTTTCTGCTCTGGTTTGTCAGGTTTTAATATATTTTGCCATATTTCTAGAAATGAGAGCTGCTCCATCCAAAGTAGGATGAATACCGTCTCTCCTAATGAGACCAGGTTTTCCCCAAAATGGTTTCCAATTATATATAAAGGCCACGTCGTTTGCTGGACACCACCTTGACAGCCAGCGATGGAATGACGACATGCGGCTAAACATGTCGTCACTGGTCAGATTGGGCAGGGGTCCAGAGAAAACTACGGAGTCCGACATTGTTTTAGCAAACTTACACACCGACTCAATGTTAATTTTAGTGACCTCCGACTGCCGTAACCGGATGTCATTTCCGCCAACATGAATAACAATTTTATTGAATCTTCGTTTATCCTTAGTCAGCAGTTTCAGATAGGATTCAACGTCGCCCGCTCTGGCCCCGGGATGCATTTAACTGTGGTCGCCGGTGTCTCCAACTTCACATTGCGCAAAATAGAGCTGCCAGTAACCAGAGTCTTTCCGTCAGCGGGTGTGTCGCTGAGTGGGGAAAATCTGTTGGAAACGTGAAGCGGTTGGTGGTGAACCGTGGGCCGTTGTTTCAGGCTATGTTTCCTTCGGACTGCCACCCAGCCACCCTGGCTTCCCGGCTGCTCGGGAGCTGCTGGGGGACGACTAACGGGAGCTACCCTAGGATCGCTAGCGGAGGCTACGCTGGGCAGGTCCGCACCGGCTACTGGGGACCGGCTAGCTAACGCTACGGGGGGGGCTTTCAATGATGCGGAGCCGTGCCTTTACTTCCTTAAGCCTCGCCTCCAAAGTTATAAGAATGCTACATTTAGTACACGTCATTATCATTAAAGGAGGTCGAGGAGTAATTATACATCCCGCACACAGAGCAAAACAAAGGAGAAGCAGGGGAAGAGAGAGCAGCCATTGCTAGTGATCGAACAAGCTAACCAGAGAGGAAAAGTGGAAAGGAAGCGTAAAATCCCCAAAAAGCCGTGTGAAACAGGTGTTTAGCAAAGGTATGTGCACCAATGCCACAATTTACTAATCACCGCGGTGAAATTAAACGTTTTAAACCAGAAATGTTTTAGTAGTTGACGACGCTACAGCACGCTACAATCCACCACAGTGCAAAGACAACAACAGGAAGTGACGCAATACGTTACCGCAATACGCACACACAGGAGATCTGGCACAGATTACCATTGCTAAGGGGCTAACAGAAAATGTGCGCATGTACTTTTGGTGCTTTTATTTAATACATGGTTACAAAAGTTAAAGTTTTGATGTTTTCCGGGACATTTATTTGCCTGTGTATAAGCTAAATCACACTTACAGATGGAGACAAGCAAATGCAGCTCAAATGTGTTCAATCAAACTAAAAGTTGTTCAAAACAGATTTTAACATGAGAAGACTTCAATTTACTGGAGTTCAGTTCACATTTTTCACAAGGTTCATATTAATATAATTAAAACAGTTTCTCAAGTGATTTTAGCTCTGTTACATTTAACATGCTGAAGGGAGTTCCACAAGGGCCAGTTCTTGGACCCTTTTTGTCCTTTGCGTTTTGTCCACCTTCATCATCATCTCAATCGTCTTGTCAATCCTTCTGCTTGTTGATGCTTTACTTCATAGAACGGATTGGAAGAAGGTCCATTACACTCTGTGGGAAAGACCACTATGGTTGAGCCAGAATAGATTGGCTTAGTCCTGTGAACACATCTTAGCAGTGTTTTTCAGCTCTTAGCTCTGGGAGGATCTGCCGTTGGTCCTGGCACATGTGTTAACCTGAGCATACACGGTTACTGGCAAAAAAGAGTTTTAGGTGTTGGTGGATTTTACAGGTCCAGAGGGAAACTGCACTGTGCACTAAGTGGAGTTGGGAGAAGAACATGAAGCAGCATCTTTAGGATTCAGTGTCTGGGTCGGATCGGTGTCCTGGAAGTAAATCAAAATACCTTGTTAGAAAAATGACATGTTTGCCACCATTTCACGCTTTACATATTCTGTACACATCCACCCGTGCTGTTAGACGAGAACATGTCCAGCATGTTTGGATATATAATTTCGTAAGTTCATAGCGAGACATTGGGAAAGCACAGGAAAGCACACAATGGGTGAAATTATCATGTGAGCATATAGCAGAACCAGTTACAGCAGACTGGTTGCAGCAGCAGGTGTAGCGAGTAGATGGAGGTCATTCAGACAGAGCAACAAACAGGTCATGAGAGTAGAGTATTACAGGTTTCGCTAGGCTTGCCAAAGCATTACAAAGGCTCAATTTGTGAGTCATTCACAATGAACTTGCTGCTTACCTGAGGAACTGTAAAAACTGTTTTTCCAAAGTTCTTTGTTTTATCTTTAGGTCAGTCATAAGAAAACATTGTTGATTTGCTTATGATTTCAATTTTCCTCAGAAGCATTACTTCATGTTGTGAAGGGCTGAATTTACTTTTTTGTGATCAATAAAGGCAATATCAATACTTATCTATACATAGAACAGCACTGGTGGTCTCTGACCTAGAGTTAGTGTTATCTTGTATATTACTCTTGGGTTACTAGATCAAGACAACCCCTTGAGGGTACAAAGTTGGTCACTCATACTTACTTTAACCCAGCACAACTATAGTTTGTTGGGTTTGTTATGTTGTTAATTATTAAAAGGCTTTATTTTTTTATCAAAACTTTATCAATGTATAATTTTTCCCAAAGGAATACAAACAAAAAACACTTTTATGATTGGAAAGTCACTGCACATATAAGACAACGGAGCTAGCAGCAGGAACTAAGTATGTAAGCAAACATGCTCTTTGTGGTTGCAGCTTGTAGCTTTGTATAGAACAACAACTAGTACGACTACAACACAGTGTTCATGATAATGTAAAATGACTGAAATCATTAGCTATTTCTATTCAATTCTATAACCCAAATTATAAATTAAGCTATCTGGCAACTAAACCAAAGACGTAGCCAGTCAGCTAACGTTTGTGTCTGCACATCAGTCGATGTTGCAGTCGCTTCATAAAAGTTCAATCACAAATGAAGTTCAAAAAAAGTGTTTTGATTGATTGACACAACCTGGGAACAGGAAATGTGTAGTGGGACAAAAGCTGACTGAATCTGATGTGTTTAGTGGGCTAAAGTTAGCATGAAGAGTGGGCTAAAGTTAGCATGAAGAGTGGGCTAAAGTTAGCATGAACTAGCATGAGCTAACTTTAGCCCACTCTTGTTTTGAGATGTGATTCAGGTTAGAAAGACTTGTTCAGGCAGAAAAAAGGCACCTAAAATTTAAGACAGACAGATTTTTGACAGGATGGAGGATGGAGGACCAGGACCAAGAGAGGCACGTCTGAAGAAGTCTGGGAATGACTGGGCTCATTTATATTTAGTTGTTTTGGAAGTTTTTTTTTCTTCTTTAAAAGGTAAATTCATTAAAAAGGAGCTCTATATTGTCAAGTCAAGTCAAATTTATTAGATTAGATGAGATTAGATGATACTTTAATGTAACATAATAAAACACAAATATGCCTCAATGGGCGATATATTTCAACTGCAGCTGAACATTGATGGCGCAAATGGTGTGTCCGAATCACATGAGGGAACCTCGGTCATGGGTACGAAGAGTATGATCACCTGCACTATTGGAATCCTCTGTGGTTGAAACTGTTATTACCACATTGTTATTGTGCAGAAAAGCACGCTGGGACTTACATTTAATTAAAAGGACAACCACAAGCACAGCAACAAGGGTAGCCGTTCCAATGCCAAAACCAATCGTCATGATGGCTCGATTAGAGGCTGTAAAGAAACCAAAAAGAAGTAGGTCAGACATTTTCTCGTCCCATGATTGCAGTTTAACAAATGTTTCTAAAAAGACAGAACTGTTGTTGAAACAGAAATGAGTTGTGTCTCTACGTTTAACGTTGCCGTCTGAGGATTGACGGCTTTTCAAAATCATCAAATCTTGTTCTGACAAGTAAGAGAATGTAAATGTGTTGACTCCCACAGTATTTGGTGTCATCTGTCTTTGGGAGATGACAATTTGCACATGACAATGATGATAAACTTCCCCTTCTCGATGTAAATTCCATTGTTTAGAGCAGGGGGAAATAGCATAGGTTGGCTGTAGCATACATTCATGAGAAAAACAGCATGTGGAAACCTGGAAGTTTTTTGGAGAAGCTGAGGGTATTTTCCTTTAACTAAGCCTGAAAACCTTTTACAAGGCTGCATTAGACACATGTTAAAAGGAAATCTTTTTGTTTTCTTTGCCTGGGCCCCATTTTCCCATGTTTTGGTGTCCAAATGTTTTTTAAATTGTTCCAGTTTTGAGTCCAACCAATGGTAAAATGGGGCTACTACAGGCCGTTCAGATTCGTGGTGATTTACATACAGTGCATCCGGAAAGTATTCACAGTGCTTCATGTTTTCCACATTTTGTTATGTTACAGCCTTATTCCAAAATTGAATAAATTCATTTTTTTCCCTCAAAATTCACACACAACACCTCATAATGACAATGTGAAAACAGCTGCTGCTTTGAAGGTCTCAATGAGGACAGTGGCCTCCATCATCCGTAAATGGAAGAAGTCTGGAACCACCAGGACTCTTCTTAGAGCTGGCCAGCCGTCTAAACTGAGCAACTGGGGGAGAAGGGCCTTACTCAGGGAGGTGACCAAGAACCTGATGGTCACTCTGTCAGAGCTCCAGCGTTCCTCTGTGGAGAGAGGAGAACCTTCCAGAAGGACAACTATCTCTGCAGCAATCCACCAATCAGGCCTGTATGGTAGAGTGGCCAGATGGAAGCCACTCCTTAGTAAAAGACACATGGCAACAGGCACATGGCAGTCCGCCTGGAGTTTGACCAAAAGGCACCTGAAGGACTCCAGAGAAACAAAATACTCTGGTCTGATGAGACAAAGATTGAACTCTTTGGCGTGAATGCCAGGCGTCATGTTTGGAGGAAACCAGGCACCGCTCATCACCTGGCCAATACCATCCCTACAGTGAAGCATGGCGATGGCAGCATCATGCTGTGGGGATGTTTTTCAGCGACAGGAACTGGGAGACTAGTCAGGATAGAGGGAAAGATGAATGCAGCAACGTACAGAGACATCCTGGATGAAAACCTACGACCCTGAGCATACAGCCAAGATAACAAAGGAGCGGCTTCAGGCCAACTCTGTGAATGTCCCTGAGTGGCCCAGCCAGAGCCCAGACTTGAATCCGATTGAACATCTCTGGAGAGATCTGAAAATGGCTGTGCACTAATGCTGCCCATCCAACCTGATGGAGCTTGAGAGGTTCTGCAAAGAGGAATGGGCGAAACTGCCCAAAGATAGGTGTGCCAAGCTTGTGGCATCATATTGAAGACTTGAGGCTGTAATTGCTGCCAAAGGTGCATCAACAAAGTATTGAGCAAAGGCTGTGACTACTTATGTACATGTGATTTCTTGATTTTTGATTTTAAATAAACTTGCAAACATTTAAAAAAAAAACTGTTTGACACATTGTCATTATGAGGTGTTGTGTGTAGAATTTTGAGGGGAAAACATTAAATTAATCCATTTTGGAATAAGACTGTAACAACAAAATGTGGAAAAAGTGAAGCGCTCTGAATACTTTCCAGATGCACTGTAGGTCGTCCTCCTCTGAGTGAAACCACTGAGAGGGGGCGTTCATCCCGCTAGGTGAAGCTCTCTGTTTCCAGTGGTAAGCTAGCGGTGTGTGGCGATGTCAGAGCCGGACATGCAGACTGCTCTGTTGTTGGTTGTAAACACCAACACAAATGCCGATATTCTGTCCCAGCCCCAGGAGACCAGAGGAGACCGTGGCTGTGGTTTATTCTATTCAACCGTTTCCTCCGCTGCTCGCCGTCAGATTCTGGGTCGTAGCTATAGCGTACAGCCACAGGCTGTTTGTTGGGAGCAGTAGCCATGTTGGATACCTGTTTAAAACAGCTTTCAGTTGCCACAATATGTCCCCTTTAAAAAAATCTTTAAGATCATTACTCTGAATAAAAGGGGCCCGTAATTCTACAATGTTAGTATTTCAAAAATGAAATCACATAGGGCTCCTATTTCCGGTAAAACACAGAGCCTCTGCAACGTTTATAGATTAGCTGTTAGTTATCTAATAACCAGCCAGCTTTAAGCAGGCCACAGAGACAGACACTGCAATCCTGATTCTGTAGGAAAGAAGCATGTGTTTTAAAGTTTACTCTTCATATTCAATAATATGTAGTGTGTAAGAGCTTTTAGTAGTATTAAAAATGTAGAAATATATAGAGGCAGCTAATGTTCCTAAGGTGCAAACGTACATCATGTACTTACATAAAGTGCTAACAGTAGTGATATACAACAGACACAGTTTACAGAGCACCATCAGGAAGTGGGAGGTTAGGTTAGTGAGTCAGCGGGGGGTGGGGATTTTTTTCAGTCTGGGTTTTTTGTATTTATTGTTGTAAGTGCAAAGTCATGTGGCCTTTATTTTAATTCACGTTTATTTTAAGGGGGCACGGACGGTTGCAACACATGAATTACACCCCCCATGTGTTTGTGCACCCTTGATGCTGGGAAATACGCACTGAAACTGACTCACACTTTTATGGGTTTTCCTATTCATGATGAGACACCGCACACTCGGGGGGGGGATACAAAGAAGCCCACTGACGTTTCTGTACTCCCACAGCTTTTTTCATTCTGTATCTTCCTTTTTCTATGAGAATAAATAAACCAACCTGTTATTTTATTGTTATGAAGGTTTCTAAGGTATATTATCCCAAGGTACATACAGTAGCTGCAGTTAGGCCATGTGTTATGATGGCATGACAATCCAGTGTAAAACATGTATTATCCAAGCAAATGTATAACAATGACAAACTTAACGTTGACCAAACAGCAGTCTGTAGTCTTTCTGCATCATTTGGTGCACCAGTCCTGAAAGACCGCCTTCCAAGCTGAGTCGATGTGATGTTTCTTTGATTTGCTCTTGACACTGACAGTAAATCAGTCTGCTGTGCGCTGCTTTCTATGAAACACTCCTTGCTCAGCGCTTCCGTCTGTTCACACGTTGCTAATGCGAACACTGAGAGGAGCGTCTCTGGCCCGGCCGCGGTCCTCACCTCTCTCCCTGTAGCTCTGCTCCAGACGAATCTTGTCTGGATCGGACACCTCCGGCACAGTCCCACCCCCATTGCTCTGGTACCCATGCTGAGGGCTGGATGGTTTGAAGATGGGTGTAGTCTTAGTCTTGGCCACTTTGTCAAAGAAGGCGAAGTCCGCTACGTATTTGCCCGACGGGGAAAGGGAGACTACAGGGGGAAACTCGTAACCCCAGAGAATCTCATCCGGCAGATACGAGGTGCGAACCTGGCAGGTTGCAGAGGTCGGCTCCACCGTAGCGCTCATGATTACCAGCAGCTCAAAGTCTGCCAGCTCTGGATCTGTCCAGCCACCACCTGGTAGAGGTGAATGAGATAGGAGGAAATGGCACATTGAAGAGGAGGGTAAAAGAAGAGGCGTAGCCAGAAAAGCTGTTGTCAGGTTTAGGAGTGGGGAAGCAATAATCACACAAACCAAACACATAGTGAGTTTGAAAAGCCACTCAGTCCCGTGCCAGGAGCTTACCCTTGGCTGCCCAGGCTCGTAGGGGGCTGTTGTCATCAATGAGGTGGTAAAAGGTAAGGGGCAAGATGAGGAAGGGGCTGTCACTGGAAGTGTCTACTTGGAAGGGGACGTTCCTCTGGTCCAGACGAACCGTTTCGCCTTCCTTGGTGAGAGACGTCTGGAGCAGTTTTCCAGTCACCTTGGATGACGGTGGGCAAACAGTTTGCTCAGTTTTGTTTTCGCTAAATTGGTTCACAGTTTGACAAATTTGCACGAAGCCTACGCACAGTTATTTAACTTCAGCGCCAATTTGTTTACACAGACTACTGGAATATCTGATGATCTTTCTACACTGGTCTGGTCTTTATACACACTCACCTGACACCCAAGCAGGAGACTCTTGCGCATGTTTGCCACCCTGATCATCAAGCAGGGTCGACCTTCGTGGGTCGACACCACAGCGTGTTGGCTAAACTTCACTGTCTCACCGCGCTTCTTTGGCCGAGCGACCTTTGAGGAGATGAAGTTCAATCAGTTCTGGTTTCCTATAATCTGATAATCTCTGATCTCATGTAGGGGTTTATTAAAAAATGCTTAAGAAAACAAATTTTCTTTTACTTTCTGGATCTACGCCCAAAGAAGTTGTTTGCTTTCACTGAATCTCACTGTGTTTGTTTTATTTATTGTCTACCTTGGCCAGGAAGGTACCAGTGATGAAGATCTCCATCAGCATGGTGATAACAAGCTGAATGATGAGGAGGATAATGGCAGCTGGACATTCCTCAGTGATGCAACGGAAACCATAACCGATGGTTGTCTGAGACTCCAGGGAGAAGAGGAAAGCACCCGTCAGGGTTTGCATCTGCATCACACAGGGCGTGTGGTTTGATGGAGGGTCAAACTCTGGAGATACAAGGACAAAAGAAATCAAATAACAGGATTTGTGCTGTTTTTGTGCTGTTCACTTATGTGGGCTTTGTTATGGGATGCTGATTAGAACTAAATATTTCCAGCACAGAAGGTCAAGTTTCAACACAACACAGGACTAACTGTAATTTCCACTGCACTCAGTTAAAAATAGGAAACATAAGTGACATTAGAGGAAGTCGGCAAGAGCAGGTGTGATGCTGAAGTTATAACGTAATTTTCTGATATCACTAATGTCTCACTTTCTCAGGATTAACTCAAAATTAGGTTCAGGTCCACATTAGGTTTAGACTGGGCCAATAGAGCCCATTATCACATCATAAGTATTTATTAATTCGTTGATTAAACACGTGTTAAAATTAATATTAATTTATAAACATAAAATGCACACACTAGATTTAAAGACTGCTGGCTTTCAGTGTTTCCAGCTTAACTATGTCATAGTGTTAGTTACATTAGGTTTTCAACTGTGTTCATTTTGTCTGTTTTGACTGGCGTGGACGACACTTCTGACAGCACCTGTACTTGTTTGTGCAAGCTGAAGTGTGAAAGCGGGTTTGGCAACAAGTCATTCTGTGAAAATGAGAACTGGTTGTGACACCTAAGCCTGAGCACAACAACCGCAACTACACTGGGAACAATTAAAGTCTCATCATTTCTGAAAACTTTTGTTTAAACTTTGTTTGTTGGTTAAGAGCTCATCACTCAAACACTCGGCTAATCTGCTTTATCAGGACTGCGTGGGTGTTGATTAATCAGAATCAACTTACACTGATCAAACAACCCATCCGCTGTCTTTGTGAAAACTTCCAGTGTTGTGCACCAACTATTTGTCTCTCTTGGTTCGTTACACTATAAAATAGGCCCACGATCGATACTTAGCGTAATTGATTGTAAATGTCATTAATTTACTAAAAGAAAAACTTGGTATTAAGTTACTTTTTACAGAGGACATCATCCACCAACCACCAACTCCACCAAAGTCATTGTGAACACATTCTGACATTGAGTGAGAGACTCAGAGTCCAGCGTTTAGGATAAAGGAGGATAATTAATGTATAATCACTTGAAAATAAGAATCTTTGTTTACTCAGAATGAGGTATTTACATGTACAGAGGGAGTGGATCCTTATTTCATATTTTTACAGTAGCTCAGAATGGACAAACCACCCAAAGGGCCTGTTTTGCTGCCACAGCAGGTTCAGAGTGGCAGGCTAGTGGAGGGGGTATTCATTTGGTTGATGGCACAACGGTTTTCATGGGGGATTTTTCAACTAAAGGTATAGTCCCTATAAAAACTGTTGGTCTGTGGATCCTCTAGTGAGTTGGCCATGTTGTGTTGGGATTAAACTACCTGTGGTCTTTGCTCTCTTACCAAGCAGGTCTCCGTGAACAAGTGCCACCAGGTACCACAGGACGCCAAACAGGAACCAGGTCCCGGCAAACGTGGCTGTGAACAGGAAGAACTTGTAGCGCCACTGCATGTCCAGAAATGTTGTCCACAGGTCGCGCATGTACAGAGCGCTCCTGCCGCTGACGTGTTCGATGCGCACGTTGCTACGCCCATCTTTGGACAGGACACGCCTCCTCTTTCTCAGAGTCCCGCCCCCACCAGATATCCCGCCACCCAGTAAGGGTTTTAAAACATCGGTCTGTGTTTGAGAGTGGCAGACCTTCTGAGGAGAGGAGCTACGGGAGGAAGGAGGTGTGGCAGATGTCATCTGATGAATAAATAAGAAAGAGGAGTTAAATTAACAGCTAGTCGTTGACAGGGTAATTTAAGATTAGTTGGGAGGTCTGTACTTGAGCTTACAGGGAAAAATCGAAAAGACTAATAAACTTTTTTTCTGGCAAATGATTAAGATTGCCAAATTTTACAAACTTCCCATGATGACTGCAGCTTTAGGTAACTTCCCCGTGAACTACCCTCTTTCGTTTTCATGGGAAATTCACCTAAAGAGTTGAAACCAAACCAGTGACTGATTATAGTCAAGATAAATGTCGTAAAATAAAAAATAAAACAAGCAGCAAAGTTAATATCACGTTACAAAGCATGAGTGGACACTTTTAATCAGCAAAACAAATCAAAACCATGCAAGTGTTTCTCAATGTCTGACAGGTTTTTCTGTTGAATTTTGGTGAAACTGTAGGGGGAGTTTCCTGTGGTTGCCGCACTGAACCTATATTGAAATCATGCACAAAACGTTTCTGGAAATGAGTCATAGATACTCTCTATTCAACTGGATTGGTCCTGAGAGGAGGTCTAACCATCCGAAATAAGTTAAAAACACCTGAGTGGGTGCACAGTCTGCACAGTTCTCAAGCTTTTGGCTCATGTTTGGAGACTTGAGGTGTTCTTTAACCCTGCAGCTTTTGGATTATATAATTAGGGATTATATTAAATATACCTGGTGCCATTGTGTGCGCAGTTTGAAGCCAGAAAATCATAAACTGTGGGTGCATCCAACACCAAAAGCTGATTCTGATTCTCAACTCAAACTCAAAGTCTGGGATGTCACGTCACATTGTTTGTTTTGGACAGATACAGATATTGTGTGAGACACATTAGAGGAAGTAACGTGAGGGAAGTGTTGTCATTGATTTCAACGGTTATTTGTAGCATGGATTCAAAGAAATGTTTAACCGCAGTTTTTGAACAGCTCATGGTAATGTTTGTTTGTCTTCGAAAACAGATCCATAAAAAAATAATTAAATATACAATTGTATAACTGCACACACATTTCTGTGTCTCTCCTGTAGCCTGTAATCCACCAGTTTGAGAACCACCGAACAAATGTTGCAAACTAAAATGACGAAATAGTCATACCGAAACTGACTGAGGTGAAACAAAAACAGAAATAGTGAGCCGGGATTGAAATAACTCCACCGATACCAACGAAACATACTGGTAATGTTCAGTCGGGCAGTTGCGCTGCCATTTTGGGCTGCCGAACAACCGCAACTATCAGAGAAGCAGCAATGGCTGCACACAAAACTATCGGTGAGTTCACTGCTGACTCTGGTGAAAAGCACGGCTAGCTGTGGCGAGTTGTCGATACTGCATCATCCTGATACGCCAGTGTTGCTAAGACTGAGCAAAGGCCAACGGAGCTGATGTAGAAAATGAAAGAAAAGGTGCCTCTGATGAGTCCAGGGATGAGAATTAAATCATTTAACTTTTAAACGTCGTTCCCATCTTTCGTCCTATCCGCGCTTTGTTTGACGGTTAGCATGTGAAGAAGCTAACGTTTGCAACACCACTCTGTTCCTGCCGAACATCAGGACGTCGTCACTGTTGTCATTCTTAGCGCAGTAGCCTTTCACACTTCACACTTTCTAAACTAAAGTTTCATGCATCTTACAATTTGTTTTTGATATTACAGTTTGAAATGTCTGCAGCTGCAGATACTTGTTTGCAGCAGAAACACTTCCTGTTTAGCTCTTATCTTCGTTGACACATTGAGAAACTGGTAATTTTGTCTTATCTACAGGCCTGATTCCACAAGACAAAGCCCTGTGACATTAGTGCTTTACAGTGTGGGATATTTGCATGAATGTCACAGCATCTAGATGCAGTCCATCCCTGCTCACACACAAACAGACAGTCACTGTATGGCCACACACTTGACACGCCGACTTACGTCCATGCAGGCCGGAGAAGGGGGAGAAGATGGCTCACAAAAGACGAAGATAAGGACGAGGGGAGAGAAGAGAAGGAGGAGTAGAATTAGGATGAAGATGTTCTGCATGGGCCCGACAAACCCATTCACACAGACGCTCATTTGTCAGGCGGAGGAGAGCGGAGACACTTGAATGAACCAATTAAGGTTAAAAAGTCTTTGTCTGAAACTCGGACGTTTATCTAGATAAAGTTTTTTAAAGGCTTTTCTGTTGATTCTAACCAGAGAGAGGCCTTTAGTGGACAAAGAGTGAACTTCTGACTGGTAACTGGAGACAGCGGTAAGGGTTTGGTAGGAAAAGGGCCAACGTTTGGCTTTCTGGATGTCCCACTCAGGACTGCTTTCTTTCTTTCAGCCCGGCACCAGGGTCCTTTCTGCAATCATCCTCTTAGGAGCTGTTTCGCTGCTTTACACTCTGGATCCTCACAAGGTCTCTCTGTTTCTCATGCACATTAATGCAAACCACACCGAATGAACAAGCGGTTCAGAGTGCACTAATGTGGCCAAAAGTATAAGGACGGGCCAGCATTACTCTTATATTCGATCTGATTTGAGTCGCCTCGCTCATGGTCTCAGGCTTCACACAAGACTTTGGAGCCCGGCTGCAGGGATTCGCTCGCTTTCGGGGACGCTATCATGAAGTTGCGCACTGATGATCGATGTTTGGAGATGGTAATCAGATTACTCGCGTTTAAAAAAACATCTGCAGCAATTTAAAAAACTACTCCCAGTGCAAGAAAAAGCCCTGCATTCAGAGTAAAATTACAAACGTAATCAGTAAAAATGAGAAGATTAAAGTATCAAAAGCATTTTAAACTATGTTAAAAATGTACCCTGTGCGTGGTATATTATTATATATCATATTATCAGATTAATAATACTGCATTTACGTAGCATAGTCCAGTTCTCCACAGGTCAGGAGATGGTGTTTCAGCTGGGAAAGAGGAAGAATTCAGCCACAGGAGTGGAAATGATTGATTGATTGAATGTAAAAATTAAAAATATATATAAATCTTATGCTATTTTATTTTCTAAATGCTATTTTGGTGAAATATTGGATTTCTTTTGGCTTCAAACTATTATTTAAATTTAGATCATTTCACTAATAGGTGTCCACGCTTGGACAAATAGACCAAAGCCATCACCACTCTGATGTTATGCTATGCTATGTGTATGTGTTAATGCACTTTTTAAGTATTGCTGCTCAGTCTCATTATGCACGGTATAATGACAATAAAGGTTTAATCTAATCTAAAGTTGTGGGAAAGCAGTCACGAACCTAAATTTCGTCCGTATACTTTTGGCCGTATTCTGTAAGTCAAAATAGCCTCAGTGCTGATCACAGATTGCGTAACCCATCAGCCTTAATTACATCACACTTTTGTGGTTACGCAAGGGTGTGCCCCTGAAAGTTTCATAATTACAATGACCACCATTGAACTGAACCACTCTTTCAACTGTGTGTCGTCCTCTCACCCTGTTTTCTCCTCACACACACACACACACACACACACACATGTCCCACCACAGGCATGTATCAGATAACTAACAGAGCAAATGACGGTAAATGAGAGTGAAACGAGAGGGAAATATGTCTGTGACCAACCTCTCCAGCAGGATGTACTCCATCTCCATGGCAACGCGGCAGCTTTACTGTACGGCCCTGTCTCTCAGCGAGCCGAATCCAAAAAACTGAATCAAAACTTTTTCTTTTGCCAAACAAAAGGAGCCGTGAATGTTTCCCCGATCTCCCTCTCTCTCTTTTTCTACCGTCCCCTCTCCCTCTCTCTCTCTTTCCTTCCTTCCCTCTCTCCTCTGTGTACACAGGAATGCTTTGTTTGGAGCTGAGATAAAAGAAACAAAAGACGCCATTGACAAAAACGACTCTGTGTCCATCCGTGTGTGTGTGTGTGTTTGATAATTTGAGAGTGGGATTGCAATTACATGTGTATTTCTGTATATTAATGCGTGTGTGTGTGTGTGTGTGAGACTGTAGGCGTACGTGTGCGATCTCGCATGCATGCGTGTGCGTTTGTGTGCAACCAGTGTGCAATCAAATGTGTATTTCTGTGTGTGTGAGATGAGTGAAAGGGAAAACGAGGGAACGGAAGAGAGGAGGGCAGAGAGAAAGAGATCTGTGACAAAAGGCCCTCGTTAGTATTCTGGAGTGAGGAGTAATCCCCCTCCATCTCTCCCTCTTTTTCTCCCCTCTCACACTCACGCACTTTTTCTCTCCCCCACCTCCCACCCACCCTGTTTGGCTCAGTGTAACCTTCCTTTCTCCCTCTTTCTTTTACTTTGAATCAACACATTAACAGAATCGCAGAGGAGGCTGAGATAAGGTGAGACAGGAGCAGAGGGATTAACCTCTGATTTAAGGCGTTAAAGTTTATTATAACAGAAAATATCTGGAGGCACCGGATCGAAAGCTGATAACATGCTGCTGATCAGCTTGCACACAGATACTCAACAGAATAACATGCCACGCTGCATGAACGCATCATATCCTGCATGCACAAAGTAGATCTATGGTTTTTGAGGATGCGTAAATCACTTATTGATTGAGTTATTGATTTAGTTTTAAGACTGAAAACACAGTGACTCACATAAGCATTCCAGTTTCTCCTATTCACTCCAGCAAATTTCAGAATGAGAACGTTCAGTTAAGCGTTTAATAAATGTCACTTTACTCAAGTAAAAACTAATCTGATGAATTTGATTAAAACTGATTTCAGCTCAAAACTCAAGCTTTGCTCTGCGTTCTGTGCTGCATTCGGGTTTAAATACACGCTGTCTACAAACTGATGCTTCAAAATCAGTTGATCCGATTGGATGCGAACGCTGACGAGATCAGCCTCATTCATCTCTGCCGTCTCCGCATCATGTCTCTGCATCAGATGACATGGAGGATGATTTAGAGGGCAGATTCAAACCCAGCAGGTAAACTATGAGCCTTGAACCACGAACAAGTCAGTGGTCAACTGGAAAACAGCCTCGTAGCATTCTTATTACTGGGAAACGTTGGTCAACGTGGTTTCTGTGCGCCTGCAGATGAGTTTTCATTCATTTAAAACTAAGAAATTTGTCCAAATTTGAACTTTTTTAAATGTTTGGCTTTGTTTACCAGTGAAATACAACACCTATTTTGGAAATAAAACTGTATTAATACATATGTAAGTGCAAATATCAGTTGAAAGTGCATATATTGCATATTTGAACAAATCAGTCACAATATGCACATTTCCTGCCTGGAGACCTTAATATCCACGTGGGAACGACATGAGAGAATATAACAATTTTGAATTAAATCAATGTTTCACCAGATTCTTTACTTCATTTTGTTCTCTTTGCACTTTGCTGAGAAATCAATTTACTTACCTTTTCAGCTGGGACTGCAATCTTAATTGACCCGTGCAGAGAGGAGTTAGGAGCCCGGAGCCTCAGCCTTTCGTCCACATGTCTGCTTTGTTGTCATACGCATGCTCACAAGACACAACCGGGACTGTAATTCTGCAGGACGAGTAACTTCAGCAGCCTGCGTGCCACCACACCGAAAACAACATTGAGGAGAATTACGGGGGCAGTGATCGGGTCACCGGGCTCCTGTTTCTGACCCAAAGCCCGGTCTCACTGCTCGCAGACGCTTCCCAATGAGACGGGACTTGGCTTTATAAGAGGCATCTCTCTCCCCCGCTCACTCACTTTTTACTCTTTCCCCCCCTCATCCCTGAATTCCTGTTGTATCCTGCTCACGGCTGTGTAATTGCTGCAATAATTGATCGCCACTCCCACCCCCGACCCCCCCAGTATCAATTCAGCATCAGATTTAACACAAGGGACCGCAGATGCATCATACTGCAGCCTTGAAAACTGTGTTTTGTCGCACTTGCTGTTGCATCACACACACACACACCCCCCACGACTCAATGCACAGTGTCCGCAAACGTGCACAGGAACTCCCGAGCACACACGTTCGGGGCCTCACATGCACCTTCTCCAGAAATGCACTCGGGCACGCGCCAACAAGCGGCCCCAACAGACCACCCCCTGCACACACACACACACACTCAGAAACACACATACAACCCTCTCTTTTAGGGGCCACCACAGAGCCCCCTATTCATAACTTCTGTGCCCGGCGTTTGCTGTGTCCAAGAGCGTCTGTACGGAGCGTCCTGTTGAGCTCTGACACATAAAAGAGGGACGTCCGTGAGGTGAATACAACCTCTTATTCTGCCTCAGGAGAGGGTGACAAAGCATTATTTAATTGAAACCGGGCGAGGTGGATGGAGTTGATGAGGACCACTGGTCAAATGTGCTGAGGAGTTCCTGTGTGTCCGTCTGATACAAAGTTTAAAAAAGGCCTTTTTTGTGGTTAAATCTTGTGGTATTTTTGTGTTTTTAAGTAGCCGTGTACTGACAATGCACAGTGGAGAAAGGATAGAGGAGCTGTAAGTGCATGACAGAGCATGATCCTTGGTGCTGGAAAGGCATCTCAGTGGAGGTTGGTTGAGTATTTGCCTGTCAATATGGTGAACTCACACCAAGCCTACTTTAAGAACAACAAAGGTGACATGGTGTAAGGGAGTGGTCCTCAACTACAGGGCCACGGACAAACTGGATAAAAAAATATTTTGTTGATTATTATTTTATTTTTTAAAAAAAGGCCAGATACGTCCGTCTGTACCTCTGGACACGTGTCAAGACAGAAGCAGAAAGCACAAAGCAACAAACAAACGTCTTGAGATTGCCCAAAAATAAAGCACCGAATAACTCGCTTCCATTTCCAACATCCCATCTTTGTGAAGCGGGATCTTCTGCAGGGACAGCGACCAAAACAAAGTTACGGAGTAGACCGGACATAAGGAACACACCTCGGGTGTCGTTGTCGCTGTTTTACACGAAACCGGTCCGTTAATTTTTACAAAAAGAGGGTTGTATTTACCCAAAACATGCAGAAAAGAGGTCAACCTAACAGAACTCTACTGAAAAAATACAAACTCAATTAACTAAACAGACAGACCGACCGACAAAAGCCAAACACACCTGCCTAAACTGAACAACAAAGGGCACATATATAATGGCTGATCAGGCCATTTTTCAACACAAAGGAGGGCTACAAACATCAAACACTGCCACGAACTCGACTACAGAAAACAAAACCGGACAATCAGCCTGTCAGTAAAAAATATATTTAACTACTAACTAAACAAAATAAATCAACAAACTAATAGTCTAAAGAAATACTGGACTGTACAAACTAAACCCCCAATCCCCCCCCCCATGATGATCCATTTGGTTCAGCCCAATTTGGCCACTCCCTTCACATAATGGCTGCACTTCTGGGAGCGGCCCCTTAGGACCCAGCCTCACAGGACGCCACTCAGCCCACTCAGCCCACGCAGCACCAGCGCCCTCTGCACTGGTAACTCAAGAAAACCAAAATTAGAACAAACCATTCAAACAAAGTAAAGACTTGACTGTAGGTGTAAGTTAACTAAATGTGCGCGCTACAAATAGAACCAGTTGTACTGTCAAAAAACAGGGTAAAACTATTTAAATGGTGAGAAAAGACTAAAGAGGTGCAGAGGATACTGACATTGCAGTGGGTTGTGTGGCCATCGCATATGGCTTTATGTGGCCTTGAGCTCTCTTCCCCTTTTTAAGTGACAGTGAAACTGATGGTTGCAGACTGCAGCGGCTTCTGCAACTGCACGTGAGGAAAACGCTCTCCGTGGTGGAAAAGCACTGGCTGCACAACCTAGAGGCACAGAGGAGGCAACATCACGGAAACTGAGCTAAAAATCAAACAAACCGACCATTTTCACACCGCCGTGCATTCGCCTGAACAGTCCCCACATTTCTCTACGCACACGCAAACAAATGGAAAGTGTGGTGCTCTACGCAAAAAGCGGAACAAAGGTGTTAAGTGGGGGAGGAAACACACAGAATGTGCAAAAATAACCCGCTTCCGTTTAAACAACTGATCAGCTCTGAGTTATATATACTTTGGACCATATGTTTATGGCTTTACATGGCTTTATGTGTTTATGAGTATTTATTACTGTTACCTTATACGTTATACTCAAAGAGGATTTGATGATGCCATCGACAGAGGACCAAATGAAACTTAAGTAAAACATGGTTGTTGTTGTTGTTGGTGTGCAAAGTAAAAACCTACCAATGTCCAGATTTGGGTGGAAATGATTAAAAACATTGCAGCCATGTGATCATTTCTCCCTTCTGAGTGGCAGACAGTATGTCAACACATGCAGCTTGACGTGACAGAGGACCACGATTGATGTGTGACTCTCAGCCCTCAAGTAAAGTCTTTCAAAACGTCGACGCTCTTAAGTTTCTGCAGAGAGCATCTCAACGCATCAGCTCTTGACAAGATCGCGAGTGGTTCACACCACTTCCTCTGGATAGATATTTCTACAGAAAGGGTTGGGAAAGAACAGAAGTTTGTGTGTTTGTGTTTGTGTGTCGGGGTCACTAAGTGCTTTTGGCACATCGGCGGTGTTGGTGGACTTACCTCCGTTTTTATTCATCCTTAGAAACTCTCTTTCTCCCTCTCTCCCCAGCTCTTTCATGCAAACCCTTCATCCCGTCTTGCATATTTATTTGCTGCTTTGCTCACTGCTTCACTTCCTTCCTGTGCTGGTCTTGGGTGTCTGAGAAAAAGCACTGAAACAGGTTCAGACAGAGTTTATAAACCTGCATCTTTGTTTCTTTCATTCACTGTTTTTCATCCAATAAGATGCCACCTATTGTTGAACATGCTGCAATGCAAATTCTAAATAATTTCCTAACAAATTTGTAAATTAAAGCAATGTAATACGAGCCTTATTTACTATAGAGGAGGTTTAAAAAGGCCATATTGCAGTTGTGCAATGCACAAAACTATTTGCTATCCCAACAGCATATTTAATAAAAGTGACACCTATATTTTCATTTTTCTTGCAATAAACAATACTTGAGATCTATTATTGATGCTAGCTTTACATTACAGGTTAATAAAAATGTGGATACATCTATTATTGTGCATGAAGACGCACAAAGGAAATCTGTCTCTTTGACTCCCCCCTCTGTCCCCCTGGTTCTTACTGATTAAATGCAAAAGATCTGTTCTGGCTGCACTTGTACAAGTTTAGGTTCAGCCAGCAGGAGGCAACAGAGGACAAGTTTTGTTTGTTCATTTGCGGGAGGACTTTGTGTTTAAGTTGCGTGTCCGTCTGGTTTTCTGTGTATTTACTCAAACCTGCAGCAAATTCTCAGTAGTTCTCCTTTTCCTGTGGGAATGGGGCGTCAGTCTGTTGCGTAAACTGCGTGATGAGAATGACAGAAAACAATATGTGCATCAGAAAAAGGGTTCCTGCTCAAAACGAGATTTGCAAATGCTTATGCAGATATGTGAATAAATAATGATATCAGCTTTGTTTTTATTAGCATTTTTCTGTATTAATTCAAAATCTCAAATGATTTCTAACAAGAACTTGTACTTTAATATTGCATAAGAAAGCATATGAAACATTTGAAGTTGGCTTTTTTTTGACTGAATATGATTTCAACACTTACTTTATGTGTTATTTTTGCAGAAATCAATAAAACCACATATCTGACAGGAGGACTGAGGCTCAGCAGTCTACTTTTGTAGCTTTTGTAGCTTTTAATCACACCTCAGTGTCTTGTGCAATGAAAGAAAATGGGTCAGGGGTCATCACGTGACCTAAGAGAGGAACTTGTCACATGTTGGAGGTGGAGGCTCCCTTCTGAATTCAAATACAGATTTGGAAAAGAATAAAAGTATATATAAATATAGATATTTTGGGAAAGACAGGAAGATAAGCTGCAACCACTAGTGTATTTGTGGGAAAGCTTTGCCTTCTGTGCAATAAACGTGTAATCAATAATGCCCAAAATGCCATAATGCACGATAATTTGACCATTTTATGATGCCTAGCTTCGTTTCCCAACATGATCTGCAAAGTATGGATCTTGCATCTGTGTTGACACATCTCTTTGCAGACAATCATGCCCAGTTGTGTCAGGATGTAGCGGAGGGCTGTGGTCCAGTCAAGTCAAGTCGTTTTAATTGCACGTGTGTAAGCCCTGTTGTTTATTTAAGCATCCTGGCTGAGAGTCTCTACTGTTTTCATGCAGATTATGAATGAAATTACAATTACGGAAATGGACTCGTAGGTTTCCCACACTCATGCATCATCTACAGCACTTCAGCTTGACTTAAGGCCACACTGCAGGGCTTGTGTCTCCCCCCTGTGGCAGCGAGAGTAGTTACATGAACAGTGTCGACACGCTCATGATGCCAAAGACTCTAGCTCTAACAAACCAGCCTGCTCAGTGACTTAAAATGCATCACTACCTGTGCAACAGACTGTCACACCAGTAGACACCAGACCACTGTACACTGTTAAATACTGATCTATCTGGTGGTGGCTCAATCAGCGCTGTGTGAACTTGTTTGCGCGGCACACGGCACATTCTTAGCATTAGCCTCATGTTTAACAACACACATATGTATGGTGAATACTGTAAAAGCGCCTGAGGGACATTTAGCAGCTATTCCCATCTACACAAGCTGGGCCCTTAGAGCACGCAAGGTTATGGAGGCCTTGGGCGATGCTGGTGAAGACGCCACATGTAATTGCGTGAGTTCAAAGGCTGCAGAGAAGCACAGCAGAGCCCCAGGCAACTGTAATTTTACTCTGTGCTGACAACTGAAACAAATAAAGTGATAAACCTACAGCACAAGTTCAGGCTTGGACTCAGTGAACATCAAGTATAGTTGTTATATTGACATATCTGCAACAGGTACGTGCAGAACAAAAACACTTTAACCTGCTGGTGGTGCTTAATGAAATGTCATGGCCTCACCGAAGCAGCAAACCTAATTAAAATACAGCAAATACTCACACCAAGCAACCAACAAAATGCACAGGCATGTGCACTGAGCCATTCAAACGCTCAGTGCATATGCCTGTAGCCAACAGATCAGGCGGTGCAACACAAAAAGACGACCTACTTTGTTTCATTAACAATGGTTGCACTTGATAACTACACCAAGTACAATGTGCAGGGTGCAGGACAGAGAGAGAAAACAAATGAAATATGTCAATAAGAGCCACAGTTTCAGCCGTCCTTCAAGCTGCAGTGCACAGAATAAGTTGTACTCATAAGTCAGTGGTATCATTTACTGTAAGTAGATGCTGTGTGGTAGCAGTGGGAATACACACGAGGGCAAAATGAACTTTTGTGTTGCAAAAACGACACTTGATCTGCAAAGAGACAAAAGCTCGTGTCTGCTTTGGGGCTTTTTGTTTTGTTTTTACGATCCATGCAAAACATTTCCTGTTGATGCCTCTGGTCTGTTTAGAGCCGCAGGTTTTGGCGAGCGCTCTCGTATAAAGGCCTGACAACCGTCTGAATACAAATCAGCAGTTACATAACAGGGAGTAACCAGCACACTGGCTGCTCTGTGCTGCCATCACAACAGGTACTCGACACAAACACACCCACCAAGTACATTTACTTAAGTACTTTAATTACTTTTTTCCATCTGGCTCCTCTTTGTAATCCTTATTACACCAACAGTTTTTATAAAAGAGAAAATAGCCTGCATTAATGCTTATGCTACTTTTTACTTTAACTTGGATTATTTTTACATTTCTTCACCATTGATTCGTACGTGCACACGGAAACAGTGCGCATGCTCACAGACACACGTACTGCGCACACAAACAGAATGCACGCCTGCCTGTACAGGTACACTCATAAGTAAATCAAAGGTACGCACATTATGTATCACATCATCTGAGCTGATTCCCTTTGGATATCCGCTTCTCCTCCGGTGTGCCTGAATGTCGCATTTAATCAATCAATGCATTCATGTGCAAACCTGAATGCCATTCATCACGATGCATGTTCCAGGTTGCCGTTTAATTCTGTACATCCGATTCAATATGTTGACAATACATACAGTCTGACTCATAACCACATCACCTGTAGACCTACCTACCTGCAGGAACAGCAGAATAATCAGCATATGAACTCAGAGTGCACTTACTACCTTTTTCCAAAGCGTTCAACTCTCATCTTATGGTTTACTATAGTTTTTCAGGTAAGATAGGATAAGATAACCCTCTAATTGTCCCACATAGGAGAAAGTTGCTGTTTCATTTATTATGTAAAACAGTTTGGGGCTTATTTAATTTTGTTTTGTTGTGGTAGTGTTATTATAATTTGTCATGGAGGCTTCTGAGTGTAAGAAGACATATTCAGACTCTCCACTCAAGTAGAGATACCACACGGTTATTAGCGTGTGGAATTTAGGGGTATTGTATTGGGAATAAGAATTACTGTGTTTTCATTAGCTTACAAGGAGCCCTCTAAATCGTCTCTATAACAGATACAAATGTAAGTTTTACAGATCACATATTCCTTTCCCACTATGCTCATTGACAAATTGCGTATTATTAAAAATGTGTGTTTTCCCTTGAGGGAAATAATAGTTATTAGGTAAGTTATTAATAGAAAACAAGTAACCGCCGCATCAGCAAACATTTTTCTTTTCTTTTTGCCCCCAGCAAGATGATTGCATCAGCACCAGAAGCAACACGACCGCGTTGTTAGAAAGAGGTATGCTGCCTTTGCGAACCGTCGGAAATTCTGTTTTTACGACACTCAAGCGGTCACGTAGGCTGTGTGGTGGGGGGCGGGGGGTGGCTTCAAAACAGAGTCAGCAGGATACAGTTATTTTAAGAAAGGAAAGTAAGGATTAATGATGCTAAAGTGTATGAGTTTTAATACAACCACGTATATTTCAACTACATGGTTGCGCTCTAATAGTTAATGTATAGTTTGACTATTGCAGTTTTGTATATTTCAGTTATTTGTTAACCTTTTTGATTCGCATTTGAGCAAAACTGCCTTAAATGGATGAAAAAGCATTAAAGAGTAGAAATGTAATGAATTAACCAGATTAAATGTCTATCTGGACCAACAACACAACATTAAAATATGTCCCTGTCTTCTTATCTAATGTACTCCGTAACCCTGACAACAAAATAACAGTCTTTTAATGCACAGATCTTTCGTTTAAATCAACCAAATTCATTAATTATAAAGTATGTAAATTTTGCAACCATACATGAAAATGCTATCTGTCCGTTTCAGAGTGATGAAGCTCAGTAAGTTTATTATTCAAACCTACTTTTTTTCATTCCTCATTGTTTTTATTTTGGTGTATTGTAAACTCTTTTATTTACATTACGCACAGATGCCGCCTTTAAGAAGCTCCCTCGTGTTTATTTTGGCAGAATCTCAGTCTAGACTTAACCTTGACTCTTGTTTTGGGGGGGGTAGCTCCTGAACGCATCACAGTTGCTGCTGGGATTACGAGCTCCCATCAGAGGCTCCCCCGAACAACGCCTGCGCTTCGACCAATCAGAGCCTCTGTCGGACTGTGACGTACAGGGAATACGTGAGGAGGGTGTAAACCTAAAACCGGACCTTCCATCAGGAAACCTCTTAGTAGACTCGATATCTCTGAGTATTAACGCGGAACAACCTGCCGACTGCATCCGCATCGACTCGCATCGTTTCAACGTTTCATCATGTTCTCCATGTCCGAGTTCTTGTCTGGGTGAGTAAATCCAACAATAATAACTTAAAATCCACCCTGTGATCACATTTATCGCACTCCGTAAATTATACTATCTCACCGAATGACTTTATAGCATTATTATGTGCTGTGTGTGTGGGAATTGGTCCTAAAATCATCCCATCGCTCATTTCACACGGGTTGTGTGTATATGGAGGCTGTAATACTGTGAGAAAATGCCTTTAAATGTGGTTACATCTCCCACCAGGACCCGTGGAGAATCACATACACCCAGGCTATAGCCCATAATTAAACCGATAATTAAAAACGGGAAACGTGAAGCGCGCGCCCGCCTCGCCGGGATGTCACGCTCCAGAGGGATGCTGCTCCGTTCAAATTCTTGTTTTTCATATCAGGCACAAGAGACAAGTGCGTTGGCCGGGAGGTAAAACTACTGAAACACGTGGAAAACGCGCGCTTCTGTGATCCCTTTAATAACGCAATAGATGGAGCGCGAGCGGCGCGGGTTCGCTCGCTCGCGGACGGAAAAACCCCACTTGGCACATGCGCTCCGCCATGACGTCACCGCAGCAAAAACCCACCGACCTCTTCCTCGCGGAGGAAGCCGAGTTATCCCGCATGAGGACGAGCGCGAGGCCGTGTTTACTCACTGAATCAGTGGCTGAGTAGCCTCCGCTCTGCCACACCTGAAGCTCGGCGCACTGCACGCGCGCGAGACACAACACTCTCGTTCTTTGTGGACAAAATGCCTCGTGACAGCCTACTAATACAATGATGGTTCAAAGAACAGGGAAAAAGCATTTAGCAGTGATGAAATGTGACTATACGTGTCCTTACGCGAAAGTTTGACATACTTAAGCTACACACACACACTCACAAAGGGCGCAGCAGCATCCCACCTAATTAATCTGGCGATTACCTAACTTTAAATTAATCAGTTACTCATTTGGTCTTGAAAATTGCCATAAACTCCTCATGACAAAGCTCTAAGTGACATCTTCGTCATGTTCTTAGGTGCAATGTATATGATCCACCTATTACTAGTTCAATCAATTGTACACGTGTGTATGTGTCAGAGACAGGACACAGGATATAAAGTGCGTTTGCGGGTGTGTTTATATATCAGGAAAGATTCAGTGGATTCAGTGGCTGCACAGGATGCCCCCTCCTCCAGAGGCCTTCTGGTAAAATAGATATTCGCGCTTATTTCCTGCTAACTCAATGCAGCACAGCTGTGAGTGCAGAGAGGGGAAATGAGGACATCGCTGAATTTACATTTCGTCAGGTTACCCAGAAACAAGTTGAGTACATACGTGACTGATCTTTTTTTTTTTTTTTTTTTTTTGACTCTCACAGTGTCAGCTATGAGGAGTGCCGGGCCACTGCTGATTGGCTGCTGTCCAGCACACAGGTGCGGCCAACTGTGGGAATCGTGTGTGGTTCAGGTCTGGGGGGCCTGGCTGAAATGCTCAAGGACCCTCAGGTCTTCAAATACAGCGACATTCCCAACTTCCCACGAAGCACAGGTATGCACAAGCTGCAGCCGTCTGAGAAAACACAGCCACTAATGCCACTAATGTTTGTGCATGTTTGTGGGGTCTAATTGAATGCACTGTGTGTGCATGTGTGTGTGTGTGTGTTGCAGTGCATGGTCATGCTGGACAGCTGGTGTTTGGAACACTAAAGGGGAAGCCGTGTGTTTGCATGCAGGGCAGGTTCCACCTGTACGAGGGCTACCCCATCCAGAAGGTGAGTAGAAGTTAAAGCAGCACCAGTGAGTAAAGGTTAATAAAGGCTTGCAGTGTTGGAAGTACTCAGAAGTACTCATTATATTATATTATACCACCCACTGGTTTAATCTTTAATCTTAGCTACACTTCTTCTTTGCTTTTAATGTTGTTTCTGCAGGAAATCCAGCAGTAAAGTGAAGTTTCTGTAGACGTGTAGAGATGGTTTTAACCATGTTCAAAGCATCCGGCTTGAAAATTACAACATCTGAAACTCTGTTAAACAGTTTTCAACGTCCAGATACACAGTCACTCAGGTTAATCCACAGCTCTCACTGCGCTCAGAAGCACAATTTCTTTTTTTAGTAAGCCTTCCCCATGAAAACGTCCCACAGAGAGCTGCAGAGATATCGGAGTGCATGTTCCTCCGTCCATCAGAAGCCACCTGTTCATTCTCATTCAGTGAAAACAACCCCAGGCAGATTATCAAGATGCAGTAAACATGGAAATATCTGTGTGCCGCAGGTGTTCTCATATCTGCAGCATTATGTTAAACACTGTGTGCTGTCAGGCAGCGATATGTTCCAACACGTGTTACTTTATGCGTTTTAAGCTTATAAAATGTTTGACATTACCTTGTGTTCTCCAGATCACGTTGCCCATGCGGGTCTTCAAGCTGATGGGCGTGGAGACGATGATCCTGACCAACGCCGCCGGAGGCCTCAACCAGGACTACAAAGTGGGAGACGTCATGATCATCAAGGACCACATCAACATGCCTGGGTTTGCTGGAATCAGCCCGCTGGCTGGACCAAACGATGACAGGTGGGCTGAGGACAGGGATGGGGGGGGGGGGGGGGGTGCCTGGATGGGCGTTTTCATGAAGTCAGCTACGGTTGATGCCGTTTTTGTCGTGAAGCTGCATTACAGTATAAATTTGCATTTAGATTTGATGTTTTTTTGGTGCTCAAAACAACCAGTTTTTCCTGTTTATTTCACGGTTTTGTTTTGGTTGCAGTGGGAAAGCAGCAGTAGACGAACACATAACAATCAGCCTACTCAAGTTTCAAGTGGGCGTTTTGCCACACTGAATGGTCAGTTTATCCAAATTATAATATAATTTGTAAATATTTTTTATTAATAGTTGGTCTTTTAAAAGTGCTTGTCATGAGCTCAAAGAGGCCAAGTCACTTTTACTCAAATTTCCTGTCAGATGACCAAAGGAGTTTCATTGTTCAAGTAAATTCCAGAAGTCGTTATTCACCCGCTGCTCAAATGACTCAGCTGTACTCATTTCTCCCTCCCACAACATATTTTAATCTGCACTTTTTTGTGCATATTTCTCCGTCTCCTACGCAAAACTGCCACACTTCAGCCAAGATAAGCTGATGTTCCAGTCAACAAAAGCACCCTTTGTTCTCGATGGCGGCGGCAGCCTTGACTTGTAGCTTCGGTGTAACCCTCAGAGCGTCAGTGTGAGCAAAAGAAGATGAATACACTCTGATTTCTCTGATCCATGAGCTGCCAGAGTCACCTGGTGACCCACAGTGCATTGTGGATGAGACGAATGGATGTTTTGTGTCTCTTCTGAGGATATTAAGCAATATTAGACTCTTGGTGTATTGCTCTAACTGCACCTAAGTCATTCTGGGGGAATTTCAGTATTGTGTAGCACAGTTGTGAAAACTCAACTGAGCTCTGTCCTCCGCCCTTCAGGTTTGGCGTGCGCTTCCCCTGCATGTCTGACGCCTACGACCGCGAGCTGCGGCAGCTGGCCCTCGACGTGGCATCGGATCTGGGCTTCAGCGACTTCCTGCGGGAGGGAGTGTACTGCGTCCTGGGAGGTCCATCCTTCGAAACCATCGCCGAGTGTCGCATGCTGCACATGCTTGGTGCCGACGCCGTTGGTGAGTGTCAAGTCCCACCCCCCCGTCAATGCATTCGCACTTCTATACTTGTGAAGACCATCACAAACCATCTTAACTTCATACCTGAACCCTAACCTAATATGGTGTGGGTACTTGACGTAGGGTTGTTTGAGGTACGTATCCATTGACAATGTATTAGCTGCAGTAGATGGTGGTCAGCACACCCCCACTGCTGGTATAGGAAGCTAATCAATGTACTGCTGCATGGGAAACTGTGTTCTCTTCAAGTCCACCAGACTCCTTTGACAAAAACAGTAATTTCCCCTTGCAGAACAAAGGAGTTGCTTCTTTACTGCTGCCTCCGTCAGTAAGTTTGTTTGCCTGATTGTGCAACTTCGGTGAATGCAGATCAACTCTTTACAGCACCAGAGTCACACAGTAACACAAATAATCTAAACAACTGAGGCAGTGGTAGACTGGAAACTCCTGTGTCGTGGGAAGTAAAATTACTGTATTTGTCAAAGGAGTCTGGTGTACATGAAGAAGGTGATCTAATGGTCTCCGTTTCCCATCAGAAAGTGAAAATATTTTAATATAACATACACTTAAAATACATTTTTGCAGCTGACCACATACACAGTAGTACAACGTTAAGTTCCTACACCAGGGCTCCTGCTGCTTCTTCAAACTGGGGCCCAAGACGCGAACCAAATGTAAATCGAAACGTTTTAATACATAAAACGAAAGAAAACCCTTAAAATAGCCTCAATCTCAAGGTTAAGTTCAGGTCATGGCAAACACAGAAGTACAAGAGCATGTGCAGACACACACATCCACAAACACACCCACGCATCAGGCATAAAACCACCCCACTGACTGACACATCACACTACGCTCACACAAGTGAGTCACAGGACGAGTCATTCAAACCAAACACCACTCGCCCATCAAATTACAACAGGGCCTAACTGTTTTTATTAACGGACACACACACACTTTATCACACTAATGTAAATATTATGGAAAGCCTGTATTGATTTGTAGCATTGCCTATAATGTCTTACTACATGCAGATACATTACAGAGGTAGCCACCTTGTCATAATAGCTGATGGCTGATAAACCATCTCTAACCTCTCACCTCCTCTCTGCAGGGATGAGCACTGTCCACGAGGTCATCGTCGCCCGCCACGCCGGGATGCGTTGCTTCGCCCTGTCGCTGATCAGCAACCGGGCTGTGATGGACTACGACAGCCAGGAGAAGGCCAACCACGAGGAAGTCCTGGAGACGGGGAGGCTGAGGGCCGAGCAGCTGGAGAAGCTGGTGTCCACCATGGTGGCTCAGCTGGAGCACGACAACAACTCCTACTGAACACGAGACTGACAGCACTGTACCTGATCCCGGGTCAGCTGCGGTCCTGCCCTGTCTCTGCATCACAGCGAGGGGCTCATTAAAACGCTTGTTCGAACGCTAAACAAAGCTTCAAACCACCGGGCTGGGTTTATAACTCGATAATCTAGTTTCTTAGCTTAACCTATTTTTTTATTCCTTTTCAAGTTTCCATCGACTGTTACTTAAAGTCTTAAAATCCTGGAAACTGGTCCACTTCTTTTATACACTCCTCTATTAGCAACGTTTACATGTCAGAGGTTTAACGCTGCTTCTTAGTGCTTCAGCGCAGCAGCTCTAATCCCTGCTGTGATATACTGTACTGTATTCAGCCGACTAGTGTTTCAGTGAAACAGCATCTTATTGTAATTTCTAACTTAATAACTTTTAACTTAATAACATATAACTATTTATTGTTTCAGTTATTTTGCATTCCCTGATATTAGTTAACGACCAGTATGATATACAGCGATATTCTCATGCTATTCAGTGTGGAGGACCAACTCATCGTGGATGTTTATATGAGTTCATGGTAAAAAAAAAACACAAAAACAAAAAGGTGGAATTATTAATTTCATGTGCTGTAAAAGATGTGTAAAGTTTTTATATTGAATGTATTTAAGTAGAGTTTTATTTGCTTTTATAGTAAATCATCTGTTTGACGGACAGAGTTGAGGTAGGGAACATATTCTGCATGCGACAGTTACCAAAGTGCGTAGATTTGATCAAAAGGCTGTCTGTGCTTTTAGAGGTACTTTACTAAAAACTGTACAAACCGTGGATCTGCTTTTACAATAAAATGACTCAACTTGAAAGCAATGTGGTTTTTCTTACACATAAAGGTCCGCTCATTCGTTTGATGCTGTGTGACATCTCTCCCCCTACAGGTGTGTGGTCTTGAGTCAGTCTTAACATAGAAAAAGATCCACCCTCAGATCTAAAACTGATCTGTCTACGGTCTCTAATCTCAAGTCGCGTTTCAGTTTTCATGTACAACTTTCCCGACGTGTTTCATCAGCTTCGTGGACGCAACTGAACAAAGCAAGCGACTACACCTACTGGTATTGAGTACGTACCACAAATATAACCTTTTGTGGGGGTTTTTTCTTTTTTGATTGACATGCAGCTAATCTGATTTACTGCAGTGATCAGTGATACACCGCCACACTTCACTTAAGCTGCATTTGTGAGTCCTGCAGAGAAGGTATGCAGCGTGTCTCCACTGAAATGTGTCGAAACAGGCGGGAGAGGCAATTTTGTGTTGCAAGCCACAGCCTGGATGTCGGAAAGTTGGCAAAACCTGGCGACAAGATGATAATAGAGTAGAGGAGCACTGGTCGGTTTCTATGGGTAAAGGAAATGAACATAATCCTAGTGGTGTCCTGGCACATTCATCCCGCTGTGCAAAGGACAGACCTGAACTTCCTGTTGTATGAGGATGAGGATCTACTGAGGATCTATTAACGACACCGAACAACCCTGTTAGACGAGTTTCTCTCCTGCATGATGAACGTCAGTGCAGAAGTATAAAACTTTGCTCCTCTGGAACAAAGACACAAAGATCTGAAACGAATAACCTCTTAAGCCCCAGCGTTGCTGCAGTGAAAGTCCCTGCGTGCTCAAAAGTATGTGGACACCCAAAACAAGACACGCCTGTGTTATTGCTCAATGTGGGCAATAACCTCCTGCCACATGTCTACTTAATACTGTAGTGTTAAGATTTTCCCTAAGAACCCATTAAATACAGCGACTGACCTCAGAAGGAGGAGGACCAGGGTGTCCAGATACTTTTGGCCACATCATATATCTTGTATTAGTTAAATGTAATGTTAAACATCGTTATTTATCTGCAGGAGAAGGAAAAACACACCAATAAAAAAACAACAAAATGGGCCAAAACAGCAGGTGCAGGTGCAGGTGCAGGTGCAGGTTTGACCCTTTGAAGCCCAACTTGCAGATTCGGTGCAAGCTTCCCACGGTAAGAGCGCATGCAAATGAGTGGAGCCGCGTCCCCACAGCTGGCCTGTGGGAAAGAGAACGGCATCATGGTGGGTGACATTTTTACTGTCCTTCACCTTATCGGCCATGTTTACCCTCCTGCGTCCTCCACCATCTTCTCAGTCTGATACTCCAGGCTACACTCTGCCTGTTCCCACTTCTTACTCAAAAATATGTCCACTCGTCCCCTTCCTCCTCCTCCTCCTCCTCCTCCTCCTCATTTTCCATGACGCTCAGGCGCCAGTGTTTATGGCCATACAAGGTCGTGAGAATTTTATTGGCTGTCTGTTTCTCTGAGGCGAGTTAGCAGCTCCAGGTGTCCACGCACGACCTGCGGATCCGCTGCAGTGCAGGGAGGCAAAGCAAAGCAAAGCAAAGCAGAGGCTGCACACTCTATGCACTCACTGACACGCCATCAGTAAGTTCACCTTCCAGTTCTACAGGTTGGGTATATAGCTGCACGCACACACACACACACACACACACACACACACACACAGATCTTTAAATGTTCATGCATGTTTGAGCTGTTTCTACACGTGGCTATTTCTATTCCTTCTTGGGACAATAAATAAAGAAACTGACCCGTTTGCCAAACAAAATCAACCGTTGCACTCTCTGATGATCGTGCAGGAACACACATCTGACAGAGCTGCTTCATAGAATATTAAAGTCCTGAAGATGGAGCTGCAGGTATGTTTTCACTGGAGCGGCATTTGGCGAAAACACCTTCTGCAACTCAACAGAAATCTTATACAAGGAAGTGGAGGAGTCCCCGGTGCGAAATGAACAATTAATGGAATTGACACATGATCTTCTTCCTCTAACAACATCAAATACTGCACGTATGCTCGCAGTGAAGCTGCACAAACAGAGTTTCAGTTTGACAGCTGCTGTTTTAACTGAGCTGACAATCTGGAAAGACGTCGCCTATAGAAAAAGGAAGCGTCTCTTTCAGCGACCGCGTCCGTAGCACGTGCTGTTCCAGTGTTTATACTGCTCTTTACTACCTGTGTCGCCCTTTCAGCTCCAAACTGAAGCCGCGTTGACCTTTAGGTACGTCATCCAACCACAAAACCAGTGGAAAGTGAGCTTAAAGCGCCAGGCCAGAGCACTAAAACAACAGAGGAGCCAAAAACGTGTGACACAACAGCAACGTGCCGAGATAAACCAAACCCAGTACAGCATCCCTGCGGCCTTTTGTGAAGTGATGTTGTATGAGGCAGTTACTTAACATGCATTTTAGCCATTTATAGCATTTTCAGTGTTTTGACTTGCTGTCCAACAGCTCTTCCCAATGGAAAACTAAAGCTGGATGATTCATCCATGTTTATCCTTAAATCCACCAGACTCCTTTGACAAAAACAGTCATTTTACCTCGCAGAACACATGAATTGCTAAAGTACCCGCTGCCTGAATCGGCTGGTATGTTTGTTGATGAGTGAGTGACTCTGGTGAATCCCAGCCAAGCCTTTAAAACACCAAAGTCACGCAGTAACATAAACAAACTAACCGATCGAGGCAACGGGAGGACAGAAGCTCCAGTGTCCTGCCGGCTAAAAATGACTGCTTTCATCAATGGAGTCTGGTGGATCCGGGGGCAGTTAAAGTATAGAGGACGCATAAACTGATATTGATTCTTTGAGGTGCCCTAAATCCATTTAGCTGCTGACTCAACCCAAAGCATTGCCTCTCTTCTTACAATAGCATTCCTGCTGCTTCTCCAAACCGGGGGCGTAATAACCAGCATCTACTGCAGGAAAAACACTGAGCATGGACACGTACCTCATACAACGCTGCTTACAAAAAAACACAAACAACCCCTCTAACGCTACGATCCGGACAGGAAGACAACGATCTTCCATCTACAGGATCTTCAGACCTGCTACGGCCTGCACCCGTCTGAAACCAGCACCTGAGTTTCACAGAGGTTCTGCTCTGCTTCGTGAGGCCGGAAATGTGGAGAGCGTGGACGTTATCAAAACACAGTAAAAAGCGTCTTTGGCAGCAAGTGTGTGAAAGTCTGTCAAACAACCGAAGATCGCAGAGAGGCCTCTACTTTTACTCTTCCCTATAAATAGGAACCCGATGAAGGTCGTCTTTCTGTTCTGACAGCAGCGCTGCAGAGTCTTGGTTCACTCTGTGCACGGAGACGCTACACAGGATGAGTCACGCTGCCCTCTGGCACCAGAGTGACAAAACTACAGGCCTGGCCGAGGCCGTAGCTGATGAAGTTAGTCATCAGGATTAATCGGAAACTATTTTGATATTTGCCTTATTGTTATTTATCAAGGAGGACTGGAAAACAGCTCACTGGATCCAGCTGGGAGGACCTGCTGCTTTGGTGCTCTGAGGGCGCCATATTTTCATAATCTTGTTGATGTTTCATCGATAAAGTGTATTAAAAATGCTAGTGCGGGCCTGATTTTGAGCAATTAATGGTACAGATACTTTGATTATACTTAATCAAACTACAGCTTTACGGTATAAATGAACACACTGAATGAGGAAGCAGCAGTTTGAGGAACACAGTCACTGTAGCTGTTGACAAGTACAACCCACGTGTGACACCTAAACGACAAACAGTCAGGCTTAGAAGAATCCAGCTGCTGAATGAAACGAACCTTTAATGTAAAATCATCACAGAGGACAAAAGGATATTGCGGGGTACATTTTATGGAAAACAACTCTGGAAACGACAGTCGGGCAGGTTTCAACTGATGCTGACATCTAAACGTAAACCTGAGAGATGCTCCATGGGAAGAATTGTGCTTCTACAGTGTCGGTGCTGAGGTGAAGTAAGGCATATTTCTACATGAGAAGCTGGAACAAACCGCGTCTGTGAGTGAAGATCGGTACGCAGGTAACTGTCGGAGGGAATCTGCAGGATGTTTTTTGCGACGACTCATCGTTTCAGACCTTATTTTTTTGGGATTTCTAGCGTCGGCGATGCCTTGAAATGACTTACTTGCGTGAATTCAGTTTTCAGATTTAATAATCGTAAGACACGTATTTTTAAAAAAGCAAACATCTTGAAATTTGATGGGTTTTGCATAGTAAAATATGCATTAATGTACAAAGTCTGTTACAGATCCAAACCAAACCAAGCCGCCGCTTTCTGGCTTTTTGATTTGGTCTCTCTATCTGAGCGACGCCCTTTCAGGCATCCCCACCTCAGCTGTACGTGTGTATGATTCTGTGCCGCTTCAGGTGGTGCATCAGGATGAAGGTTTTCCCGCACAGCGAGCAGCTGTAGGGCCGCTCCCCGCTGTGCGTGCGCTGGTGGACCCTCAGACTGCTCTGCTGCGTGAACCTCTTGCCGCACTGTCCGCAGCCGTACGGCTTCTCGCCCGTGTGCGTCCGGTGGTGTATGCTGAGGTGGGACGAGCACTGGAAGTTCTTGCCGCACACCGTGCACCAGAACGCGCGCTTTCTCTTGTGGCTTTGCTGGTGCAGCTTGAACTGGTGCAGCCGGCCGAACGTCTTGCCGCACTGCGAGCAAACGTAGCCCCGTGACATGCCAGAGAGAGGTCTGTGTGAGGTGTGGTGGGGGAAGCTGCTTGACGTGAAGGTGTTTGGCGAGGGAGTTACTGCTGGTCGGTCCCCAGCTAAAGTCTCCCTCTCAGGTTGCTCGTCTGGCTGCCTCAGGTGTGCAACGTGCGCAGGGTTTCTCTGTGAGTATGTCTGATCCTTCGGCCTGTCGTGCTGAGTCTGGGTACCCTGAGGTCTGGGCTGAAAACTGGACGACTGCGGAGCATCTTTCTGATACTCACTGTTGTAGATCCCGTTACACGGCCTCTGAGAGGACAACTGCTGGAGCCCGGCCGACTTGTTCGTGTTAGAAACCACGTGAGCGTCGGAGTGATCCGGGAATGTGTTGGAATACTCCTCTACGACACTGGAAAAGTCAGGAAAACCAGCATCGATGTCATTACCTTCGATTATAGATGACCACAGCTGATTCTCTCGCTCATCCATGGAAAAGTCAGAGGCCAGTTGAGTCTGCTTTCCCGTGCTGTGCTGGCACCCGTCCTGACTGAATCCAGATTGGTCCTCCTCCTTCTCCGTCTTGACGGTGAACTGAAGGCCACCGATGTCTCCTGCGAGCTGACCCGAGGTGTACAGGTCTCCGAACTCCGAGGTTTTTGGCCTGGCGACCTCTGAATGGTTCAGCTGACGGTTGTCCTCAAGATGCTGGCTCTCTGGAGCTGCATTTGAATATTGTAACGTAGACCCTGCAGAGTGACAGCAAAGCAAGTGTCAGACAAACAAGTAAGACACAAAAACAAGTGTCCGTGTGGCTAATTTCAACCAAAAAGCGATCTTTTTCAAATTCCTGCAGTTCTTGAACTCACCAATCGGTCCGGCAGAATCACTGATCCACAGCGTCTCGTCTGGACTTTCTTCTTTAATTGTGAACGAAACGGCGGCATCTTCAATATCGGGAAACTAGATACAGACAGGATTTAAAAGGACAACTGTTGAGCCATAGACAAACCAGCCACTGAGCAGACACCAAAGAACCACAGGAGCCGACTCAACACCCTCAATCGGATGAGAAGCTGCAGAAATGGGTCCAGCTGTGGGATGCTCGCACACGCTCACCGACGACCTGATGCTGGCTGAAGTCACCTGGGTGCACCACAGGCTTTAGAAATACACAGTAGCCACATTGTGCTTTCCAAGACTTTACGACATGATCAACAATTCAACAGTAAATGAAGCAGTGAGACTTTTTTGTCCACTGGGGGGCAGCACAACCTACAAACGCAACATTCACATATTATCATGATGTAAAGCAGAATTAGCAAACAAGTGAGCAGGCGGTTGATTACCCATGAACCCGAGCTGCAGCTTCTCATCCATTTGGAGTGTTTGCCACCTGGCTATTATCTCTTTATGGCGCTCGCCACGAACTCCTGAGGGATATATCTGGATCTTTAGCTGTATTACCGCAAACTAATTCTGGGGCAGTTGCTTGTAAACCAAGCCTTGGTGCAGGCACATCCACACACACGTTACTGACATGTAGTTTTGGTGTTGTAAAGACCGCACAGACCTTAATGTCTCCTGTGGGGTGCGGACAGTTGTCAGGTCCTCTGTCCATGTAGTTTTCTGGTGCAGAAAAAAAGAGAAATAAAAGATTTCAACAGCCAGAAGCAAAGTGATGCAAAACGTTACCTTGAGGAGGAAACTGTATTGATAATATACATCAATTAGAAAGAATGTGCAGCATGCTGAGGGTGCTGCCTCGGACTCACTGTGAATGCAACTGCACGCTGGACACTTCTGCATTAAACTGCATGATAGACTTATTTATTAGTCGTCGGTAATGAGCATAAACGAGGCAGTAGAAGCATCTTACCGAACCCGCGCTGCAGCTGTGCATTTTTACCCTCCATCATCAGCAACTTCCTCTTCAGCATCTCATTCTCGCTTTGCTTTCTCGATATTTCGAGATGCAAGAACGCACATTTGTCATCGACTAGTTTGGATATCTCTGTCACTGCTGCCTTCACCAAAACCTCCATTATTGAGGACAACTGGGTCTGAAAGGGAATGCACGTCGCCATGTTAAATCATGCAAAAGTAATGCGTGAAGTAAGAAATGTAATAAAAAGGTTCTTTCACGCAAAAAAAATGCAAAAAGAGCCGACGCACTGGGGTGTTTTTTTTTTTTTTACATCTCAGTGTGTTCCTAGCTAGCTGGACGCTTTTCTTCCGTGTAGCGGAGGGGGTTGCCGTAAATGCACGAGTAGAAGCGCAGTCGAATTACCACAAACAAGGAAGTGCCAGATGCCGGCCTCTACTCATGGGTGTTTCAGGTAAAGCTAAAGGTGACTTACCGTTATTAGCCTGTCATACGGCTGTGTAGCGTGGTACCAAACAGTCCCACACTTCTGCACATGCGCGGTCCCTGTTGTTATCCGGGGATGAGGTTAACACACAGCAAGGAGGTGTGTGTTAACAGATTATTGGGAAACACGGAACCCAAGGGAAACTAAACGTGCAGCTGACTGCACAGCCTTAAAATGACATGACGCTTAGATTTGTTTTTCCAGTTTTATAATGTCCTTAATTTTCAAACTGGTGGATGCATTTGTTAGTCTTTAAAAAGCAATCGTTAAAAAGATGACTATTTCAGTGCACTTATAGTAATAGTTCCTTAAAGATAACGCCTTCTGCAGAAGTAGTATTAACCTGTACAATATACCACTGAATTAGAGATATGAAACATATGGAGTGGTTTTTAATGTCATTTGTGAGGTAAAAAGTATTTTAAACATGTAAGATCCCCAGTTAGCTATTATTTTTCAGACTGTGAAGTGACACTGAACAAGAAATTGTTAAATTAGGGAAACATTTAGCATCTCAACATGTGAAAACGGCATTGCGGGTGTTTGGTTTTGGCCCCTGCTCCACCATTTTGTTTCGGTTTTGGTTCTCCAGGGGCTCCCCTGCTCTCCTGAAGGGTTTTGCTTTGTGATGAGTGTACACCTTTTCCAGGAATGTGAAAACCCGGGAAGAAAAGGAGCAGGCAAGGTGAGAAAGGTTACAAAAGAACGTTGAAGAAGGAGGAGGAAGAAGCACAGAAACGATTTATAATCCTGTCATATAAACATATATTTACACTCATTAATATCAAAATAACCAGAAGACTGGACGGCACAACTCCAAGAACCTTAAATTTATTTGAAAATACAAAAAGCTGAACAAATAAATCAGATTTTTTTCTATCCATTCTTTTCAAAGGTAATTTAACATCTTGTGATAAACTGTTACTGTAGAGGTGATGTGGTTCCTGTGAGTCCTGCTACATATTGCTCAGTGGTCTGGTGTAGTGAACCATAAAAGAATACATTAAAGCCGACTGCAAACACTTTTGACAGGCAGTGGCACTGCAGTGGCTCGCTCTGGACTTTCGTTCCCATGTGAAACATGCTGACACTCATCATGCTGCACCGTAAAGAAGTCTGTGATGTGGTTTTGTGTAGCTGCTACTTTCTGTGGGCTTAACTCTAGTGTCAGTTCTGTCAAACTATTTCAATGAACTCTCTTAACGCTAAGCCAGCTTCTCCAAAAACAAAAGTATGCAAACCGCATCAGCGCTCCAGAACCATTTATAACAATGAACTCAACCAGTTTAACAGCTTTTAAAATTAATGCTCAATGTGTAGTGTCAATGTGGAGGCCTCACTTTACCTAAACACTCAGGGCTATAGTGATCCTGTGTATCACTGAGGTATTTCACATGTTTATCCACATGTGTTGGATTATAACCAATGGAAATCATTATAACCATATTCTTGTTTACCATTTCCGGTAACTGGGAGGTCAGGTGTAAATGAAATCGTGGCCTGACCCCAAAGAAAAGATACTGAGCAAACATTATCAAGACATAAGTAATTGAGGGCAACAGTAATTTGAGGTATACAGTACATTGTTGTTGTTGTGAGGGTTCGTTCAGTTCAACTTAAAATGAATGCCTGCACAGTAAACATCTCTGAATGTTTTTAATGTCACACCGACTCCTGCTCAAAATAAAAAGTAGTCATTTTTCCAGATATTCTGGATTTGATCTGTCTCCAATCAGTAAATTGCAATATTCTCCCTTGTTAATTGTAGTTGAAAGGACGCGTTTTGAAACACAATGAATTAAAAGGAACATTTAAGTATCAGTGTGGCTTTGTGTGAACGTAAAGGCAGCTTTGTGCGACTGAAGAAGGTTGAGATACTTTCACAGACTGTAGTGCTGACCTAATGAATGCTTAGTTTGGGTCAAAATGACCTGAACTGGTGAAGGACCCAGCAAAAACCTGTGAGTATCATTAAAACTGTTTCACAACTTTGGCTGCAGACCAGAACAGAGGCCGCTTAAAACCCTCAACATTGTTTGGTTTCTCCTTATTGTAAGTAAGACATTATTGACGCTACTCCAAAGAAGGAGCAGAGAACTTCTGCGTCCACTGTCCACGCCAGTGACGCTCAATCAAAAAGTCTTGAAGAAGACGGAGGGAGGTCAAAGAGGCAGGAAAATATTTGTGTGAAGTCCTTGAAATGTGACAGACGCTGCAGAGAAACAGCACTCGGTCCGTGCTTTGGTTTAGCTTTGGTAAGGTTTTAGAGGTTAATTTGACGACCGTGAGAAGGTTGTGCACGTCGACTGTGGTGAAGACGGTTGGGGTATATGTTTATTCTGCGTGCAGCTTGAGGTGCATCTTCAGGACGCTCATCTGAGGGAAGATCTCACCCCATATCTGGCAGCTGAAGGATTAGTCTGTGGTGTTTTTACACTGGTGTCCCTGAAATAAACTGAAACTATCAAGGCTTTGCCCGCAAGTCAAGCACATGAAGCAGTTTTGCCTGGTGACGTCCCCGCTGCAGCTGCCCCCGTGGTTGCCCGAGGCGGTCATGTTTAATTCAAACGCAGCTCCCTGGTGACTCCCGTCGCCCACTAGGGCATACTCATTCACAGACCCCTCGTGTGTGACATGTGGTTCTTGCAGCTCAGTCGTATCAGCGCTCCTTGACTGCATTCCCATCACCGAATACTGATTATGATGCATCACTTCCTCCTTTGCTCTGCTGTCTAGAAAAGGCAGATCCATGATTGGTGAGGTATATCCCTGCTGCTCACTGGCTGCTCGAGCGGCAGGACCGAGGTGATACTTCACATCCTGTAACGGTACACAGAAGTTTTGTTCAGTGGCATCGTTGCTCTTCTCCGACCCCGATGTCCACGTCCAACTTTGGTCTGCTGTTCTTGCGCCGTTATCAGTCTGGGAGTCCTCCCCGTTCGGCTCCAGCTTCACCGTTACAGTTTGCTCCCCGACTGGCTCGCTGCTCACGAAGGCCGGTAACTGCAATCCCCCTAACACCACCAGTCCGGTCTTGGGTTCTACCAGGTTCTTCAACGGGTCACTGTCAGGCATTGTAAACATCAGCTGATGTGCCTCCAGCCCATCTGTTTTCTCCCCTTTTAAGAAGAACAAAAGCAACAGGGTTAAATGAAGAATATCCCGAGCTTTTATATGAATCAGTGGTGCTTGTGTGCAAGACAATGATCTAGTAAAAGATTGAGCTGGTAGTTATAAATTGTCTTAATTCCACTGTGAAATTCCCCCAAAACAATCATTATTTCCAGTTTTTAAATATGAATATCTGCTCCACTCAATACTACGCTCTACTCAGTGTGTGTCTCTCACCATTTCTGTGCGTCTTCATGTGGCCCTTGAGGCTGCCCTTCTGATTGAAGCACCTCCCGCAGAGATGGCAGCCGTACGGCTTCTCCCCGGTATGAATTCGTAAGTGTCTTTCGAGGTGGCCGGCGCGCTTGAAGACCTTGCCGCAGTACGAGCAGCCGAAGCATTTCATAGGTTTGATCACCTGAAAAGTCCTGCTGACGCTCTCCTGGTGCTGATTCAGAGTGGATCTCTCCATATCGTGCAAACCCGCTTCATTGGATTTCCAAACTGTGTCTGAGGATCCGTAGGGTGTTTGGGAGATCATGCTGTTCTTGGGTTCCCCGTATGGTTTCCCTGGAAAGGAGAAGGTGCTACATGAAGCTTCTGGTGGTGGGAGCAACCGAGTCATTCCCGGGAAGGATGTCATACTCTGCGCTGAGCTGCCCACGTACTCCGTGCTGCTGATCTCTGTGGTGTTTGGTCCTAAGCTGGACATCCACTGCTGGCTGTCTGTCTCAAACGTTGAGAAGTTCTCACTCAGACTGTCGACTCCTTCCACTGTCTGCTCGGTTCCTCTGTGGATCAGCGGCTGTGTTACATCCTCCTCTGCAGGCTCAGTTTTAACATGCACGGGTGCACTGACGATGTCCTCGCTCTTAATTAGACCATCTTCAGCTTTCACATGAACCTCTTCGTCCGGGTGACAAGCATCAGGACATGGATTCACCTCGGGAATCTGCTTCTGCTCGCCCACCTGGATCTCAGCTGGTGTGGTCTGGATGCCTGTTCAGGTAGAAACAACCAGTCATCATTTCACCAGCATCATCCACAAACAGACGAACCTTTCCCATTTGCTAAAACACGGTCAAGCTATCTATTGGTAGCAATTTTAGTAGCGTGGCTCAGACGTAGGTCGTCCACCTATCTGAAGATTGGCGGTTCGATACCCAGTTCCTCCAGGCTCGGTGCCAAAGCATCCTTGGGCAAGACACTGAACCCCAAATTGCTCCCAATAGCTGCTCTATGGGTGTGTAGATGGGTTAGTTTCCTCAGTTTCCCTTTGGCTGAATGCTGTAGAGTAAAGCACTTTGAGTGGTCAGAAGACTATGAAGGTGCTACATGAGTACAGCTGATTTACCATTTATCAAGACGTTTTTAGTTTTTCAGTTGAATTAAGGAAATTCGCAGTTTAAGAGACTTGTGCACATTGTTTCTGTGTTATAATAACTATGTCAGGCGAAGGCTGCCATGCAAATTAAACATTCTTGACTCCTCACATCTGACCAACATCCCCTCCATAACCGTCAGCTCAGACCAGTTTTATGCTTTTACTTTACTGCTTTACTGGACTGACTCCAGTCAAGCTCAGGATTAGGCTCCTGGGTTACATCCAAATTAACGTTAACAAAATAAGTTGTTAGTTCTCATTTGTTTTAACTCGATAATGTGAAAAAGTGGTGCCCTTAAACGCCTCCTTCTCTTTTTTTAACTACGTAAAATTCGACCTTAAAGGACCAAGAGGAACAGAGATGCCACCTCAGGCCACTCACTGTATTTATTATTAGGTATAACAGTGTTGAGGCTGTCATCTACAAACTAAACTGAACAGAGGAAGATGCATGTCAGAGTCAGGGTGGCTCACCACATCAACAGCATAACTTCCTGGGAGTACACAAGACACACACACACTCAAGACTACAGACAGAAATTCGGAGAAACACTGAGTGAGTCAGAGAATTTCCATCTCGAACGGAAAGTCTGAGAAAAGGTGTTGAAGCTGTTCAATGTGTCAGATATATTTAGATTTTTATCATAAAAGTGGTTCAGACGTCATGATGTGAAACACGTTTCACTTCATTTCTCTAAAAAAAAAATCAGACGCTTTATTTTAAACAATTTTCCCCTTGAAATGAGAAAAGAACTGATTCGTGCTTCCTTTGTTCGATCTCAGTCAGTTGTTGACCGCATACAACAACTGCGCTACGTCAAAATACACGACAGTGATTCATAAGACAAGTTAAACATTAGACAATAGCTAATTAAATTAATTAAGTTAATTAAATATCCCTGGTGCAGCTTATTAACATGCTTAGATTAGCAGACTAGCAGTAATTAATATGCAGTGGCTCTAATAAAAGGCCAGCTGGGTGTTCTGTCTTGCCTAGACTGCACACTGTCTGCTTATTGTGACACAGAGGAATGTTAGAGGCGGCGACCTCTAACTGCGAACTGACCCAGGACTGCAATATGGAGAATAAACTCATGACCAATGTGTCACAGAGACTTAGAGGAACCTTCAAGTAAAGAGATGAACTTCTCGAAATCAGCCACAGACATTTGGCGTGAAGAGTGCTTGAGCAAGACACTAAAACCCCTCCAGCTCCACAGCCAAAGGTCATGAACACGTTTATTTTCAGATATCCACGAGTGTGCAAAGACTCTTTTGGTGCAACATCCTGCTTTGCATGCGTGTCTAATGAAACTCTCCTTGTAATGAGCTCCAGGGGGCAAAGTGCTTTGCTCAAGAGCAGCTCTTTAATTTATCTGTCTATTCATCTGGCTGCAGCAAGCTTAGACGATTAAGCATTTTACTTACATCTTCTGTGAATCTTCATGTGCTCCTTCAGGCTGCATTTCTGATTGAAGCGCCGCCCGCATATCTCGCAGCGATACGGTTTCTCGCCAGTATGGATCCTCTTGTGCCTCTCCAGGTGCCCGACGCGATCGAAACTTTTACCGCAGTACGAACAGATGAAGCCTTTCTTCTGCATCAGCCTCTTCACCGTCCTCCTCCGTACGGCGCTGTACAGGTTACGGTACTGACCGGGACCCGGGAGGCCGCGGCTGAAGGGGCCCTGCTGGAAGCTGGTGGTGCCGCCGCAGGTCAGAGCAGGTCCAGCGTCCACTGAGGATTCGGGAAGACTTAACAGGGAGTTCTGCCCTACATTTAAATAATCTGAGTGGTTGCACCCTGTGTGAGCTTGCGTGGTCGGCCTCCATTGCGTGCTGTCTCCTTTATACGGGGCTGTTTGTTCAGGTTGTCCTCCTCTGGCCTCCTCACTTCCTCCTTCCACAGGTTCACATTTCACCTGCACCTCAGGCACAGACAGGCTGCTTTGGTCCTCCTCAGCGTGACCCTTCTCAATCAAGAGCCTGTCATCAGCGACACCGCTCTGACTATCTGTGGAAAAGGCAATGATAAAGTTCTAGTCTACTATTTTAACATCCTAATTAAATATGTGCATTAATACAGTTACTGCACGCCAGCGCCTTCGGTAGGAGCGACCACCGACGACCTTTCGTGACCCTCAGTTGAGCTTTGGTGCAGTCTACGACAACTGTTGGAAATGTAAGCAGCCACACTGCGCTATCACTGCTGTACCTGCTATTTACACACTGAGTAGCTAGAGAGCAGCATTAGCTTTCATATTAAGTTGCTGTTTCACATGACTCACCTGGCAAATGTGAATCCAACACTGACTCTCTTTTAGTTCTAATATCCATGTCTTTTGCTGACTGTGAGTATGTGTCAGCTCCAGTGCATAAGGCATCTAAAACCTGGCTATGATGCTGCTGCACATAATCTTTGCAGAGCTACAGGAAGAGACTGAAGGCAGAATAAACAGAAGAGATCACGCATGTACAGCAAAGCCAGACGTCTTGATGCATCTGTACTTGATGCAGTACAGCTGCCACTCAGCCAGAGAGCAGTGTTTATACACTTCTTCAAGTCAATGCAATGTGCAGCTGCTGCTTCCCGAGGCACTTATTATGTCAGCCCCCTGCAGACACACAGAGGCTTCGCTGGGTGTCAAGAGAACCAGTGGTTGAATGTATCTAAGTACTCAAGCAGTAGTATTGCACTTATGTGATATCTTGAAGTATTTGTACTTGTAGTTACCGTGCACATCTAGCCTATTCATAAATCAATTTCTTGTATATTTGTGAATCTGAACCATAAATAAAATCACTTAACCTGCTGCAAAGGGTATTCATTGAGCGGGTTGTGCAGACTTATGCAAAACAGACTCATGTTTGTCATTAGAGATGGAACAAAACTGGCATTTACATTAGTTTTTGTTTTTTTATTACAGAAACGTTTGTGCATTTGTGCATTTTTGTGCAGATTTGCGCATTTGCATCCTTAATAAAACTTGTGCATTGCATGTCAGGCTGTCGGTCAGATGTATGCAAAGGTTGACACTGCTGATGAAGTGTGTTTCGGGTCTGTCTGGGGCACATCTTACCCTCTCTGCCCCGGCTGTCGGCTCGCAGGGTCACTCTCTGCTGCGCTGACCTCAGCTCGTTGTGCAGGAGCTCGATGTTGCTCTTCAGCTTCTTGACCTCGTCCTCGCGCTGACACACCTCCAGCCGCAGCGCCAACACGCCGTCCTCCACAACTTTGGCGATTTCGGCCACGGCTGCCTTGGCCAGGACGTCGATTATGGAGGCGATCTGAGCCCGCAGACCGACGCTGCTCGACATCGTTGGGGAGCGAACAGGACTGTGTTAAACTTTGGAGGGGGGGGGGGCGACAAAAGTGGTCTAACGGTCCGGCGCGAGACTGTAACTCAGCCAACCTCGCCAACCGAAACAGGCCACGGATGAAGCGTCTTAATGTGTACGGACTGCATCTATCTAGTAAGTTTGTGTTGGTTTAAGTCAGCGATTTCACTTAGCAACAGCTAATTAGAACGAGGAGCAGCATCTTTATCATCTTCTTCTTCTACTACTACTACTACTACTTCTTCTTCTTCGTTAACAGCGGTTAGCATATAGCTTGTTAGCACCGACCCGAGCTTGTTACCGCCACCTTCTGCTCCGGAGGGGAACTGACAGATTTGCAATTTAAATACTGTGAAAACACACACACACACACACACACACACACAAACTAACAAAATAAGTTCAATGTCCTTACAAAGCTATCAGTAGGCTAGTTAATTTAGGCTAATCTGTGCTCATTCATCCGCGCTCAGTGATCCTTTAATGTGACTTCCTGCACCCTAGTTTACCTCAGATTATTCCTCTATCACCCGATTCACTGCAAATGTACACAATTTAACATTTTATACACTGTTTCCTCTTTCCTGCATCGACATGACCCAACCCTTTCTAATCGTTTTCCAACCGTGTACCGATATCCAGCTAAAATGAACCATCTTGTGCAGCTTATCCAACAACCCTGCAACCACAAGGGGGCGATATCTATTCTTATCAAAGTTGGGGGGGGGGGGAAACTGAGAACATTAATAGACTTTAATACCAAGAGCAAACAAATCTCTACAGATTTAAATTCAGTTTAAATACGAAACAATAAATTATTGCATAGGGACCCTCCCACAAGCCTTTTACGGTGACACATTTCAATCATCACTCATGCAAAGCATCTTTAGAGGCCACATAATGAGCTGAATAAACATCATTATGTGTGTAATTGAGGTGTGGCGGGTAATTTTAGGTAAATATAGTCTGTCTATACCTGGAAGGTCTGACATGGTGAAGACACAGGAATGTTACAAAAGTACCAATCAGGGCGATTACACTACCAGAACCAGTAACTCGTCAAGGCACTGAAATACTTCTGAGTAAAACTGAAAACACTCGGGATTCACCTTTTCACTTCTTCTCATGCACCTGAGGTGAAAATACTGATACATATCAATGATCCAATACCTGTCGTGCTTCATACCACGGCTGCTGTCTCTTTAATTACTCAGACCAGTAATTCCCAACCTTTTTTCACGCACATCCACTTGTGTCACTCTGTGCCGTTTGACTTTGCAGATTTTCTAATTATCTTAGAGAGTTAAATAGGGTTAAATTAGTGCTAAAAGTCCTTGAAAAGTCTTAATTTTGTTTTTTGCCATGTCTCAATGATCATGTGGTGACCCTTTGCAGAGGTCCCGACCCTCAGGTGGGGAACTAGTGTATTAAACTGCAAATCTTTAGAGCAATAATTCATTTTTATACACAACATGTGCTGATTCACAGTAATAAATCCCCCACTGTGATTCCCATTAGAATCACATTAGAGTGAATAGATGCATTTCCCAGTTCTGAGTGGGAGGAAATAAAACTGGTAAATCTGAATTCTGTATTTCCAACATATGCAGTGCACTGGTTTGAACACTGCCGGCATCCCTGCAGTTAATGTCCCCGTATTTGAGCGCTATCTCCCCTGCAGGTGAATCTCTTGGTGTATTTTGAGGTTTCCCTGCACAGTGAAGCTTTTACCACACTCCCCACAGCTGTACGGCTTCAGCCCACTGTGGAAACGCTCGTGTCTCAGGCAGTTGTCCTGCCTCGAAAACATCTTGCCGCAGATTTTGCAACTAAACGGCCTCTCGCCCGTGTGCACACTTTGGTGCGTCTTCAGACGGGTCTTCTGGGTGAAGGACTTCCCACACTCGAGGCACCTGAAAGGTTTGAAGGGCAGGTGGGTGGCCTTGTGCTCTTCCAGCATAGTCAAGCGGGGGAAACCCCTGTTGCAGACCGAGCAGATGAACAGTTTCTGATTTGTTCTCCAAACGTTCACGAGACGTTTTGCTCTCAGGTTGTTTCTGCTGAGGATGTGATCGTCTGTGTTTGGTCCTAACGTATCTGCTGTTGACCTCTGTGCCTGAGGCCGGGTTGGTGGTGACTGCATGCACTGGTCCTGACTAACTATAGGCTGTGAAGCATGTCCACACTGTTCTACAGACTCTGAAGTGGTACTTCCCATGCACGTTGGTCGAATATCTCCCTCTACTTTTATTGGGACACTTAAAGAATCATCTGCAATTTGCTCTGCATTATCTGCTAAAGAGTTAAAGGAACTGTCTATATTTCCATGAGTGGCGTATTGCTCAGCATGAGGGGGGTAAATCTGTATGTGCTGCTGCATAGCTACAGAGCTTTTCTCAAACATGCTGCAAGCAGGAGGAGGCCAGATTGTGTCATGTGACTCTCCTGCCTCAAAGCAAATGCTGGCTGTTGCACTGCTGTCTGCGGTTTCCTGTGTGGTAAGCTCATCTGGCAGCTCATGCTTCACTGTTGGCCTCACATCACACCTCTCCTCTGCTCCATGCTGAGGATCACAGGGCGAATCGTCAGATTTTGGTTCCAGATACACAGCACATGTGTCCTGATCGGCTTTTTCCTCTGCAATCGTCAGAAATCAAATTGTTGGTTAATCAAACTATCAAACTAATGCATAAAACAACAGAAATGTTATTTTACCATTGTATGTTCTGCTATTTGAGGTTTGACTGCAGCTCTTTTAATTAACCTCGTTGCAAACTGTTTCCCTGTAAGGGTTTCACTGTGCCACATTTGCATGGAAACCTGGCTAGTTATTCATTAGAACAGAACAGCCCCAAAGACATTTACTCATCTTTTACTGCAAGGTGTCCACACCTGGAGGAGCATGACATTACTACTTACTTCACTTTAATTCGTCTAAGTAATTACATTTTTAAACCTGAAACACTGAGTCCTGTTATCAATAAGTCAATCAACATTAAGTCACTGCCATCTATTTTGATCATTAATATGACAACAACCTTCTTAAGTTTCTGTTCTGGGCCGTTGCTCAGACAAAAGAAGCAATTTCAGGATGTTACCTCAGAAATTTTCAAAATGACATAATATATCTAAATATCAATTACTTGGTTTTACAAATGGGGAAACTGTACACTAACTATGGCTTACACAGAAGTAAATTTCAGTAGTAATATATATTTCTTATGGACTTTTGGTTGGATATCAATGTCCACAATTAAATATTTAATACGGTTTTCAAATAAATAAATAAATAAGTGCATTGTTTTAATTTCCTAGACGAATTGAACAGAACAACATACAAACTTGCAAAGGTGCTTTAGTTCTGTTCTCTCTGGTATGGGAGGTTGTTTCTAAGAAGGCAAAGTCTAAATATCAGAGTTTTTGAGTGAGGTCTGGTGCGGTGCTTCTGTACAGATACAGATGTGGCAGCTTATCCCAACAGCTGCTGCCTCTCACCTTTCTGGGGCACCTGATTTCCGGTTTGCTCCTCTGTTGCTCGGCTCGTGGCTGCTTCTTGAGCTTTGCAGAGTTCAACTTCCATCAGCTTCAAACTTCTCCTGAGCTCCTGGATCTCACTGTCCCTCCGACACATCTCCAGGCGAAGAACCACTGTCCCGTCCTCCACCAGCTTCGTTATTTCGGCGACCGCAGCTTTCGCCAACACGTCCATGATGGCTGCGACCTGCGAACTAAAAGAGGAGGGGAACGACATTATGCCGACTCACAACGAAAACACAGTAGAAGCCAATTTCAAGTTTTATCAAACAACTTAGGCTCCAGTACTGAGGCGAAGCATCTTCCCAGCTGTTATATTTTGGTTTGCTTCCGGGAAAAGTAGAGAGCGGATGTGGCGTAGAGGTAACTGCTGTAACTCTTCTAATAAACGAGAATTACAAATCTTTTGCTCCCTCGTCTCTCCTTGTTTAATTGTTAACAAGACAATTAAAATGACAACCTGAACGCCCAACAGTCAATTATCATTCCTTTAGTAAGACATCCATGGAATAATAATAATAATAATAATAATAATAATAATAACAATAAAACGTAATAATAATAATAATAATAATAATAATAAAGAAGTAAGGACACCATCTTGGAAACATGTTTTTATTCACATAATCCATAAAAGTAAGCTTTTTGCAGACATCATTTTTTTATTATAAATGATTAACCACATTCTTGCCAACAGTTTATTTATACATTTACTGTATACATACAAATACTTTATATAATAACAAAGTATTGTATCATTAGACTCATGCAAACATGAGTGAGCTGGATTTAAGGCTAATGTTTTAAAGTTGGATCAAAACCGAGTGCTTATGGAATGATGGGATGTTTCCTTTGTACGGACCTACAGTATGGAAGATTTTAAAGTTCTGGGTTTGTTTTTTGTTTTTTTTGTTTTTTAAAAAACATCAGTTTATTACAAATGTTAGTCCAATGTTTCCACTTCGGCAGGTATCAGCAGCACTTCACCTTTAATCCCACCTGTCTGTTTATTTTTGGGGATTTATTCAAACATAAAAAAACAAGCATATGCAACATATCTGCAGCTATGTATTAGTTTCCTGATGGGGTTTCCCGGTGCACTTTAGGGTTTCAGGGTATGTTATTGCATCAACCCTGGTTTGAGTCCAACCAGGGGACTTTGTTCATCATCCCCTGTCTCCTTTACTTCACTTCCTGTCAGCTCTGCACTGTTCTCTGTCTAATATAGGTAAAAAATAAAACTCCAAAAACCTGAATTTCCTGAAACCTAACCATCTTTTGCATCACTACATAGACAATACTGTTGTTTTGCTATAATTTACTGTGTGCTGGCAGAAAATCTCCAGTCAGCACAGGAAGACACAGGCCTTTATGCTACACAGACATGCTAGTTTGTACAGTCAAATCAGTTTTAAAAAATCCTCGGCTACACTTCGTTTCCCCACTCCCTGTGCCTCTCTTTCTCGCACTCCCTCTCTCTTTCCCGCCTCATGGTTGCTTTGGCAACAGCCTCGTCAAAGCACATGCTGAGGGGACTGTTTCTGCTCGTCTCCCTTGTGGCACTTTCATCCCCGTCTCTCCTCCTTTCCCTTTCTACCTCCCCTCCCCTGAGCGTTGGCGTCCCCTTTCTCCCCCTGCCGTCGTCTCCCTCGTCCTCTGCTCTGCCCTGTTCCCCTGCACAAACTCTCCCCTGCGCCGTTTCTCTCCCTCTGTCTGCGTCCCGCCTCTCTCTTTGCTGCTGCTGCTGTCGGAGGGTCAGGGCGGTGATTTTGCAGTGCTGCGGCTTCGGAGGCACAACCGGCACCGCTTTGACTTGGTAAACTGTCGGATGTTTGGAGACGACCAGCTTCCTTCCTACTCCTCCTTGGCTGCTGTCACTTTTCCGACACTTTCCGCCCTCTTTCAACCTCTTCAAATCAGCCCTGATCGCGTCTGCACTTGGAGGTTTGCTGTGCTTGTCATCAGCTCTCTCTCCGTCATTGTTCTCTTTTTCTTTCGAAACCACTTCTTCTCTGTCATGATGCGGCGCTTTGTCATTGATGCCTTGAATTGCTTCATCTGCTTCACTCGTCTTTGGCAGGTCTGTCTCTATTTCCTCACACTCTTGCATAATATCTGCAAGCTGTTCTGCTGTTGCCTCCGCTGATTCCTCCACTACCTCCATTCCAACTCCTGTCTCGTTTGTCCCTCCTTCCTCTCCTGAAACCTCTGCCATCTGCTCCTCCTCTTCTCCTCTGACGCTGACACCTTCAATCATATCTTTCTCCACAGCAACACCTTCTCTCACTTCCTTCCACTCAGCCTGCCTTTGTTCCTCATCCTCTATCACTTCACATATAACGTCCACAAGCTCATCCCAAATTTCATCACCTGTCCCGCAAATTGCACCGTCCACCTCTATCTCACCTTCCTGCATTGTTTCTTCATATTTGCTGTCAGCTACCACTTCACTGGCCTCTTCTAACATCTTCTCATCGTTTTCCTTTACATTCGGAATCATTTCTTTGCATACGTCCTCTATCTTCCTGTCCTCTCCCTCATCACTGTCTCGCTCGTTTGTATCCTCCCTTACACAGTGTCCATGCTGCTCTGTTGCTTTCCCAGAAGAGTCTTCAGACTCCTCTGCTGGAGTGTCAGTCATTTCTTCTTGCGTGGCCCAAGAACCTGCACGATGAGGTGGATAATCACTGCAAGGATCATCAGCCACTTCCTTCGTCTCCTCCTCAGCCGTTATGTTGGGTACAGTGCTCGATGCATCTATGCTTGGCAGTGGAAAGGCAGTGCAGTGGTGCCCTGATGCCTCTGAGGTGCAAGATTGTTCACTGTCACTTTGAGTATCTTCTCTGTGATCCCCCTCTGCCACTTTGCTGCAGACAGATGACAGATAGAAACATTTAAGACATCTGTAAGTGGACACGAAGAGGAAGACAACTTGGCGAAGGTTTGTATGATTCAGTGGATCTAGTCAATATTATATAACATATATAATAAAATGCAAGTAGGTCTTTGAATTATGTGATTTGAAAGAACTGCTTGTCATTTATTTATGGTCAGATAAACGTGATTATATTCATCACAGGTTTGACCTTATTTATGGCACCATTTGTAAACATGATTTTATATTTTTCAAAGCGTTTTAATTGGTTAATTTTGTCTTAGTAGAAAGGGATAGTGCCGTTAATCACATGACATGTTTTACTGTTAATGAATTTCACTTGAAAAGGAGGAAAAATGTATTCTGAGAGAGTTTGATGAGAGCATCGAGAGTGAACCGAATGGTTATTGGCATTTTTGGATCCCTGCAGGAGCTGGGATCAATTACACTGGGGAACAATTTGAAAAAAAATTTCTGTTGAGTTAGATTTTTATGCTGATTAAAACTAAAACTGGCATGCTGATTCCAAAATTGCAGTCAGTTTTTTTCTAGCACGTCAAGTTTTTTCTCCACAGCTTACCCTCCAGATAAGCAAAATTCCACTGATTACACTGGGGAACACAATTTTTGTTGAGTTAGTTTTGTTGAGGTCTGACAGCTGTTTTTAACTAATTTTTGGGTGCGGAATCAAGTTTTTGAACTATAGGATCCTACTGTAATTATAATTACAGTAGCCATATCCTTTGTAAAAACATAATACTGTTAAATAAACATTGCAGTCATGCCTGTTTCTTTCATATTTCATTGTATGTCAATATTTGAAAATTTTTATAAAACAAGCACATATCTGTTAAGTACAGTATTTTTCATATGTTTTAAGAAAACGGGGATCCTATAGTTCAAAAACTTGACGTGATAGAGAAAAACTGAGATAAGTTTTGGATTCTGCACCCAAAAATTAGTTAAAAACAGCTGTCAGACCTAACTCAACAAAAAATGTGTTCCCCAGTGTTATAGCTCTTCTCACAACATTTTGAGTGACCTTTTAGCTTCGACTTGATGATCGTCACCATTTTTTTAAAATCTGCATAAAACATTAGCTGCCAACCAAGAATTAAACTGGGCTTAAAAAAGTCTAATTATTATATGTGTTAGAGTAAAAATATTAGTTAAGCAGCTTTAGAGGTGCATTCTGTGCTAATTATTATATTTAATATAATCAAACGTTGCTCAGTTTCACCTTTGTCTGCTGTTTTGCTGTTGGTCTCTCCCCTGATGAACTTCATCGCCCTCTTCATTCTTTGTAATCTCCTTTTCTTCCAGTCCATCTTTATCTTCTTTGTCTTTCGCTTCTACCGCCTCCCGTGCAGGGAATTCGGGTTTTGGAAACTGGCCATCCATCGGCAACTGGTCAGGAGCTCCATCAAGAGCGTAACTGTCTTGTGTATCTGGTTCAAACTCGTCCAGGTTGCTTAAAAAGAAATCAGGGGGGAGGCTTTTGACAAACATACAGTCGTCGTCATCGTCGTCGCTGCTGTAATCGTTGTAATCATTGTCATCACTGTCGTCCCGTGCCGCCTCTTCTTCAGAGCAAGACTCCTCCGGTCCGTGGACAGGTGAGGTCATGTAAGGCAAGCTGAGGGATTTAGTGTGTCGGCTGTTTGCGTCGAGCGGCCTGTGTGGATTCGACTCTGTCTCGCTGTAGGTGTGTGCTTTGGTGCGGGGCTGCAGGTTTGACTGGAGCTTTGCGGGTTGACAGGAAGCCTGAGCTTGCTCCATGAGTTCGTACTCATCGTCTGAGTGACCAGGAGGTTCAACCGAGAACTCTTTCACCTAATAAAGGTAAATAGAGGTATGAAATGAGTGCAAAGGAGAGACCTAATAACTTTCATTCCCTGAAAAACCTTTTTTCCCACCAATTAATACAGCTGAAACCTCACAGATAAAACAACACACACCTGATAGGAGATGCTGCAGTCCATGTGGTCCAGGGCGCTGCAGTCCATCTGGTCCAAGAATTCAAAGTTATCTTGAACATAGCCAGAAAGCCCGAGGTCATCCCCCTCCACTTCAGTGGAGTTGTGAATATCAGAAGCATCAGAAACATGGTCATCCCCTTGCTCAGCCACCTCTGGCTGCAGATCAGTAGATGGCACCCCTTTCATGTCTGTAAATGTAAACACAATGCGTGCTATAACGTCTCAGTTTGCTGCACTCTTGCACTTGTGTGCTCCAGGACCCAGTACATCATCTGGTGGGTGAGGTCTAAAGTACAAGAAATCATACTTTTAAACCCACGCAACCACAACCATCATCGATGTTGGGTGGGGTTCAGTGTTAAATGTCTGAGTGAAAATGTTGACATTAGGTATCCATTGATGTCCTCTTAAAAAGTATAAATAAACCTCTGTTCGTTAGTTGTATTACGTTATAGTCAGCATATGAAAGCGCTGACTGTTTTCCTTTTTACTCTGTCATTTGTCTGCGAGAGCAGGTACAGCTCTCTGCATGCCTGTAGTGTTTAGCTCGCATTGCTCCATTGAGGTATTGTTGAATTTAGCAGAACTGAGCCCAAAGTAAACATCTTCTTCTTCTCAAAGACAATTTGTCATTTCTTATGACCCCTTATGACTCGTAGAGTGAATAAACAATTTGTTTTGCCTGCCTTAAAGATGCAGTTTTTGTATTTTATATAACTTCTGACATATTAAGTCCAAGTTGTGTTGCGTGAAACGTGACAGTTTAGCAGAAGGCTTCAGTAATATAAAAGGTTTGTGTTTTCAGGAAATAAACATGATCAGTGTCTGATAACTATTAATAAGGCAGTGGCGTTATTCATGGTGAGAAGGACAGTGACGCTTTCTCAGTCTAGATGTGCAGGCTGCAGGAGAAACTAAATTTAGACTAAAACTGACTCAAATTAAAACAGAATGGCTAAGATTTTACTTTCTTAAGCAACTAAGACTAAAAAAAACTGCACTTGTGGTCAGTGGTAAAACAGACTTGAAACTTTTCAGCTAAGTCACTCTTTAGGTCATTATTTCAGATCCTTTTTGTGTTTTTACACTTTCTGCTCTAACGTGAAGTGTTGCATCTGTGTGCAAACGTGAACACTTGGTGGTATATCGCAAGAACAAAAGGCAACAATTTAAGAAAATGGAGTTGAGGATATTCAGCAGATATTTAAAAACAACCCGCACTGATCCCTGCAACTCAAATTTTGCTTTTCTCTGTTTTATTTCATTTTAAATTTCAGAGAAAATGGATTCCCAACCTTTCTGGATTGCGAGACCCTAAAATGAAGCAGGATTTGTCCGTGTCTGAGCTCTTTTTATATATTTAATCATCCTGTGCCTCCTCAGATTTACCCCTGACCTTGAATAATTGGTTAAAAGTCTGTTTTTATTAAAGGAGAACAGATGAAGTTACCCATATATGAGTCGATATCATTCACATCCTCGTCATCGCTGATGGCATCTTCCTCATTGTCATCTTCAACGTTGGAGGTCAGTCTTTTGGCTCGTTGCTCTATTGACACACTGCAGCCTCCTATCGCCACCTCTGGCTCCTTCTTCTCCTCTTTCTTTCCTTCATCTTCTTCCTCCCCAGCTGCACCTGACTCTGCCTTCCCTTCATCCACGACTCCTTTCCTGTCCGTCACACCCTCCCTGTGATTTAGCTCCTCTTCCTCCACCTTTCTGCCTTCCTCCACCTTGCTTTCCCTCCTCTCCACCTTCTCTCCTTTCTCCTTACCTTCCACCTTGTCCCCTTCATCCTTATCCCTGCTACGATGGATGACCCTGTCACCCCCGCCCCCTTGCAGCACCCCTAACGCCAGGTTAGAGGTGATATGCAGGGGCACAGTAACTATGGTGGGCCCCGTGATGTGCATGGCTGCTCTCCGGCCTACTTTAGTGGAGAGTCCCGGGGATCTGGACTGGACAGTCTCATTGCCTGTGATCCCTAAACCCTCAGGGTCAAGGGCAGTGTAGGTGCCTTGGGTCCCTGCACCCCCGCTTACTAAGCCTGTCCCCCTGCGGTAGGTTACAGCATACTCACTGCCACCTATTCCACCAGTGGATATTCTCATATCTGAGCCAGGCTGGGGGGAGGAGGTGACAAGGGGAGACGTGGACATGTTGGTGGAAGGAGGGCGTTGGCCAGTGCGCCTGGAACCTGGAAGAAAACATGCAGATAAGTGATAACTGATTGTTGAAGTCATGTCATAAAGGATAGTTTGGGGTGGTGTTATGTGCTTATCCATAGTCAGTGTTGTACCTGCGTGGCAGTCAACACATCCCCAGTTTGGAGAAACAGCAGGAGTGCTTGTGCAGGAAGCTAAGCAATGTACTGCTGGTGACATGGTGACATGGTCAACTAAAAAAACTCCATTTCAGTTTAAATGTGCAGTACATCTGGAATATTTTCACCACTTTATCTTGTTGTCAGACGAGACATCTGTGCTCTCTGCAAATCAACAGACTCCTTTGACGAAAACAGTCATTTTACCCGGCAAAACACAGGAGTTGCTGGTCTACCACTACCTCAGTTAGTTTGCTTGTGTTATAGTTTGACTTCATTGGATCCAAATTAACTCTTTAATACACCAAAACCACACAATAACACAAATAAACAAACCAATCGTGGCAGCGGTAGACAAGCAACTCCTGTTTTCTTAGAAGTAAAGTTACTGTCTTTGTCTGGTGGAGTTGGAGCGAGTGATCCAACGGCTTCAGTGTCCCATCAGAATGGACTGTTTCACAGCCTTACCTGCTGTAAGACAGTCCTTTGCTGCTCCCCATTTACAGCAGTACATTGCTTAGCTTCCTAAACCAGTTGATCCCACTAGGAATGTGCTGACCTTCCATCTACATCCATCTACCACCTGAGATGGGTTTGCTCCACATATCAATCAAAAGCTTTTATAATATTATAAATATATATTATATAAGCGGATATTTGACCTTAGTGTGTGTCACATTAAATATGACTCCTTTCCGTTGTTGAAATATTTACAGAATAACACTTATTGCTCTGAGAAAATGTGTGACAAGAGCAGCACCTTCATTGGGATAGGACGGGGTGCTGAGGGAGTCCATGCTTCTCGCAGGTCTTAAACCAGGCCTGTCTTTCTCTGAAACAAAGGACAAAGACAAGACTTATAAAGGTGCAGTGAAGATAAAGAAACAAAGTGCACAGGAAGTTGTTACCTTTTTTATAGGAAAAACCACAAATCATCATTTTAAACAAACAAATAAGTTGCATGTCATCTGACTTTTGACAGAAAAGTGTACACATCTATAAGCTTGAATAACAAGGTTTTACAGTTTGAATCTAATCATGTAGCCAAATATTAAACACAGGAAAAACATGGCTGCTAATTTAAAAGGAGATCATCAACAGTTATAATCACCATGATAAGGTTTCGTACCTTTGGCTGAGTGTTTCTGTCGCCGTCGAGGGTCGTGGAATCGTCCTCCGATGTTGAAGATGGACATCCACTTCCTGCCTTTGAGAGATCCTTTCCTCCTGATCGAGACACAAAGAACAGGATTCATTTTCCAAACTGCATCAATACAGAGGGCGCACCAGCTGATAATCATTGACCTTTGAGCTCTGAGTGGAAAACATCAGATCAGATGATTCAGGCAGATAAATAAATGCATCCACTCACTTGTCAGTGCCTTCAATGATAGCATGGTAGGGTCTTATCGGTAGAGGACCGTCTCCCGGACTGATATTTCCAAAGTTGGGGACATGCTGCATAGGAGCGCACTTGAAAAACCTTTCTTCCTGACTGGACGCTGCTGATGGAGAGGGGAGGGAATTCCTTCTCTCATGTGATGCACCTGAATGTGGCAGAAGTAAATCATTGATACAGTGAGGCACAGGTAAGTGAAAAAGTGTCTTTGTGTGTGTGTGTGTGTGTGTGTGTGTGTGTGTGTGTGTCTGTACATTTGTTTGGACATGTATGTTGTGGGGACATCTGTTTAAGCAGTCACATTGTGAGGACTTGCCTGACTTATGGGGACAAAACACAGGTCCCCATAAGGTAAATTAATACATTTTAGGATGAAGACTTGGTTTGAGGTTAAGGTCAAGGTAAGTCTTCTGGAAGTGTGTGTGTGTGTGTGTGTGTGTGTGTGTGTGTGTGTAACCTTGTTCAGGAAACAGCTGAGGGACATGTGTAAGGATGAACTCCACCACGATGGACTGAACCCTGACCTCCATGAAGGCTGCTCTGCCGTTAAACCCAGACGCCTCAATGTCCTTTGACCTTAACATTAGAATTGATTGATCAGTTGATTGATTGATTGACTGACTGAGGTAAGAATCTTGCTGCAGGTAAAGAGGCAAAGATGAACACAGGTGCACAAATTAACAGATAGATGAATGAATGGCTGCTAGAAAAAATGAAGGAAGTAGGGTAAAAGAACAAAAAAAGAAATAGAGGAAGGAAGGAAACATCTAGTAATTCATAATATCATGAAATAAATTGCTCTATTAGTCAAATTTCAGTGTGATACAGGCGGCGTTTGCATGTCTTGTTTGAAAGCACTTCACCAGAGATGGACAACACTTATTGATTAATGTAACTGATATCAGCAAACCTGAGCAGGTTGGGGGCCCAGACGATGGCCAAGTTCCTGGCGTGCATGTTGGTCTCGGAGCTATATGAGGCCATTCTGACGAGATGGCGCATGAGAAACTCCAAAGTCCTGACACAGAGGAAGGGAAGAGTTTAAGAGATCTCAGCTGGAGCACAAGTCACTGAGCGGAATTCCTGAAAGTGAAGCAACCCAATCCTGCAGCAAACTGCAACAAAACCAGGAGGGCACACTCTGGCTGTGTCCTCCACCAGCTGAGACAGGGTTATTATGCAGATTTAGACGGGAAACCTTAATGAGATCAGTGCGAAGCGGACTGTACCTGTAATGTGGTCTTGGCAGTTCTTTCAACACATCTCTGATCTTCACCAGCCTCTCCTCCTCCAGCTGGATGGCCACAGCCTCCTGTAACACAACCGTAATACAATCTAACGCTGTAACACAGTTTAATTGTTGGAAATAGAAGTGGAAGTGCATTTACTCAAGTACTGTACTTAAATAACGTTTTATCTCCTGTCTTTTATACTTTTTCTTTATATATCAGAAAGATATTGTAGTTTTTACATTAAAAGTATGGAAATTATTACTGACAGAATAATATAATAATATAAAGTAAAAGGAGATATTTTGCAATTAATACTGTGACTACTTCTGACACTTTAACTATACTTTTATAATAACTTTTATAATACTTATTGTATTTTTTTTGTTATTTTACTTATTTATAGGAATTTAATATTTATCCACCAATGGAAATGTGTGTGTGTGGGGGGGGGGTAATATTAATGAGTGTGTGCTACTTACAGCAAACTTGTCATAGAGCTGGTAGGTGAGCAGGGGGTTGGGCAGCTCTCTGAAATAAGCTTTACACAAAGAGCTGACACAGTGGATGTCCTGCAGGTACACGTCCTTGTTCAGATCGGGGTGTCCGTCGCTCTCAAACTCACCCCTGTGTTGCGTGCACACGTAGATTCACTTCATCTTATGCAAACAACAACAAACAAACCAGATATTTACAGATAAGCTGCACCCTCGAGCGTCTTACCTTAGTTTCTGTATGTTGGACGACACTCCAGATAGCCTGTAGATGCCGTCCACGATGCCATGTGTCTCAACAAACTCACTGCAGCATCGCAAGACCTGAGGAACTGCAGGAAACGGTGAGTGATGCATATTAATATATTTATTAATAACATAAGAATAATATGCAACAATCACCAGTTTGTTAACTTGTAGATACACATTTCATTCATTTTATCTGTTTGTTTCATACATGGTATATACAACGGTAAGTTGAAGGACATGCATGTGCCTCCTTACGATTGCTAAATATCTCATGCAGAATGTAATATACATGCATGGAAAGCGAGTACTGTATTAAAATCATCAAAGGTAAAATACACAAATATGAGTTCATGAACATGTATGCAAGGTTGTAAATTAAAGATTTTATGGCATTAATGTTTTTGAAATAGCATTTTTAGCCATGCTAGCAGTCCATCTCTGATGCTGGTCCAATGGTCCTCCACTTTGTTCCACACTGAAATAGCTCAATGGCTATTCACCATAGACACTCATGGTCCACAGAGGATGAACCCTAACCAATATGTGGTGCTACCATGAATTTCCTGTTTGTGATTATGAGTGAAATGTCCTTACAACTGTTGGATGAATGAGTGGAGACTTTTACGTTCCCCTCAGCATGAGTGATCCTCTGACTTTGCATTTGTCGTGATCTTGATCTGAACCATCTGGGAAGTCGTCCTTTGAAACTGTTTGGACACTTTAACTTTCACTATCACGTCTAACCTCAGCCAATCAGATCAATGAATCAAATAACACTTGCCGACACCAGATATGAGAAACCAACTTTGCTGTTCTTGCTTCTTCCTTTAATGAGGAAATACTTTCCATTTCTTATAAATCTGATGCTGCAGCAGCACATACGCCAACATCTTTACGTGCCACCATTGTTGTTGTTGTTTTGGGGTTCTTTTTTACCACCTTTCCTTTCTCACTGTCATCTCGCCTAAACGACATCACGGCCAGGTGCTCCCCCTAAGACGCCGATTGGTCCGAAAACCATTGGTGGTCAGTCACATGGTCAAAACTTTGTGTAGCATTGTGTAGCATGAAGTTGTGCAATCTCTCAGGTCTGGTTGTCTCACAAGACAAATGCAGCGCCAACATCAGATGAAAATTCAATTGCTCGACAACCAAATAGCCCCAAAATAATAAATAATTCGCATCAGCCCTAAACAAAGTAAACATTATACCTATTGTGAGCGTGTTAGCATTTAGCTAGAGCAATGCTTTGCTAAAATGGAGCCTCACGGGACTGCTAGCATGCTACACAGACTCTTAAAAGAAATAACACAGTAGTTGTACTCACAAGACTCCCAATATAAAACACTCGAGAACACTAAAACTCTTTCTAGTGTTTAGGTAGAGCTGGTGTGGTTAGGGCGGTGTGGTTTGAGTCTCAACAAAGAAATAAATGAATATGTGCTTTTAAAAAAACAGCACACACAGGCCCTTTTCTTGACTTTGGTCATTTCTGTTTGAGAGATTTTACTGCAACATGAGACACCAAGCATTTTAAAAACAGGATAAATAATGTGGTGAAGTAATAACAGAAGCCTTTATCGAATGAGTATTTCAGCAGCTGCAGGGTGACCACTCAGATCTATTAAAATCCAGATCTAGTCATATTGTTAAATAAGCACGGCATGCCCTATAAGCATTGTTGTTACTGCTGCACATGTGTTGCAATTCATCTGTGCTGCACGGTGTTTAGTGAGCGCTGCATCAAAGAAAATGGCTGCAGGAATGACTCTGTTCACTTACTCTCTTGAGAAGAGGCGTTCAGGTGCTCCAGCAGATCACATCCAAACACCTTCTCTTTGTTGCCTCCTTTTCTCCGAACTCTCCTCATCTCTTCCTGTCGGCTGTTTCCACCTTACATTCAGGCCGGTCCGAGCTGCTCTGTTTGTGACCGTCAGAGTGACTGACTGTCTGTCCGTCCGTGTGATTGTGCTGGATGTGTTGACCAACTTGGTTAATGTGACGCTGACTTCGTAGAGGCGCTGCACATTTCAGAGATTTCACCGTGCTCGTTTCCTTTGCTTCAGTGCATGTTGTTGGGTGCAGGTTGTTTCCTCTGTGAGTTATGTTGCACTGGAGTCGTTATGTAAAAGCTGGAGTGTTAGGACATAGTTTGGTTTACCTTTCACCCTGCAAAAGCAGAAATAACACGTTTCTTTGTGCAAATGCCAGCTTCATGTTACAGACAGCAATCTCCCCGAAAATCAAACAACAAATAATTGCACTGAATCCTCAGTGTGCGAATGCGGCTCTCCACTTCCCCCTGATGTACTCTTTTTTTTCTTTTATCGAATGAAAGGCCACACCCTTGCCAGTGCACTTCTCCTATTCAGTAAAGTGAGCCTCTGAATCTTTGTCGCCAATCACACCATAATCTCACTCTGGGATGGTGGACCGATTCAAACGTCCAATCCCGGCTCCAGCCCGAGGACCGTGTTCATTTCAGGCCGGTTCTGACCGCATGTCACGTCAACTGCGGCCCCCTCTATTCAACTGCAGCGGAAGTGCAGCACAGTTAAAGCCTGAACGTATAGCCTCACAAAGACTATCACCTCCTCCGTCTGCCCTGCCACCTGCCAGAGCTCTCCTCCCGTCCACCATCCCTCCCTGCCGGTCAACTTTTAGGAAAGACTTTCAGCGTAGAAAACAAACAAAAGGTGGAAATAAACAAGTTAAAAAGCGAATACGAGTCTTCCTACCTTCACTCTGCATCGGCACACAAGTAGCAGCATAAAATGATGACGCAAGAAACCACTAAACTTCCCCTGTTAACTTCCTGAGTGTCTCTCCTTCTCTTGTGCTTTCTCTCTGTACATGGCCCACAGTTCCTCCGCCTCTGCTGATTGAGTAGGGAAATCAGTTCAGTGTATCTGTACCGGGCATCTATTTCCCTTTTGCGGGCACCGTTTGTCTCTGCACGGACTGAGCTCCATATGTGCTTCTCACTCTGACGGTAAGAAATGGACAGGAGATGCACATTCGGATAAACTCGACTCATTTGAGCCCATTTCCTCTGACTGTGACGGCTGTACGTTGGTGCCATGTACCAATACTTGCGCCTGCAATCAAAGGCACCGCACAGAGCCTCAGTGAGGGCAGTGCAAGTACCACAAAACACCACAAAGGTTCAGAGAGCACAGTCAGCACATTATGTATCACAAATGACCGTGATAAAACAAATAACACGTTGTTTCATATTCATGTTCACAGACAGTGCAACAATACCTGGTAACACTGGTCATTAGCCACGCCTGTGGTCACCAGAGGGACCTATGCTAACAGATAATCTTTTATCGGACTCCAACAGATTATCTGGCATAGTATCCATGAATACAGCATCATCTTCAATTTCAATTATTGTATATGTAGGATTGTGATTCAGGCTTATATGTCGCCGCCCGATTCGTGTCCACAGTTCGCTGTTGTGTAAATAGGAGGCTAGCCCTTGCACTGTAGGTGGGAAAGTGTGAATATGCATGCTCAGGGTGTTGCTGCATTCAATGCAGATCACACGATTATGATGAAAAGTGGGTCAGACAGCCTGCAGCACCACTAAACTGATACTTCATATTGACTGGTGGTATCTGTTTGTGATGTCTGCAGCCAACACTTGACTGGAGGCTTTCTCAGCAAATGTCAGAATACTAAAAAAACTTAAGCACAGGTTTAAAACCTCTAATTTGGAGACGGCCATGTTGGCGGTCATGCACCAACTGAACAATGTCTCTAGAGAGGACCTTTTGTGTTTTTAGGTTACTGCAAGGCCACCGTAGTTGCTCCTACACACTTGTAAATGGAGGGATGTTAAACCTCAGCACTGCATGCCACTAAATCCTGCACACTGTAAGTCTGTTGCACTTATTGTGGGTGGATTCTGTGTATTTACTGCCTCCACACTGTGCGAGGTAGGTAGCTTATCTTTCCTGTGGGAGGAATTAAGGCTGAGCCCGGCGCTCCTGAAACTGAACACGTATCGATCGGAGAGAAGTGTGCAGCAGAACACAGACACACACGTCGCACCGGGTTTCAGATACACACTGAAACTTCCTCTGCTCGTCACATGATCAGCAACAGGTGCGTAACAGTGTGGGTGTAATTATGTATGTGACCAAAAATAGCAGCGTTTGAACCACTAAAGACAAAATCTGATTAAACTGACCACAGGTTGTGTGTGAGTTGTCTTTCATCCTCTCAGTCGGTACAGGTGCATTCGATTTTAGGATTTTTGGAGACCTGAACGCAAAGGTTGGTGTTTGAATCTGGATCCAGTATAAAATGTTGGATGCGAGTGTTTTTCATGATTCTGCGGCAGATATTTAGCAATAATTTACAATTAAGGAACTGCATTACTAAACTAAAACGATGCCTTTTGATGAACGTTTCATCCGTTGCTCTCTGGTAATGAAATCAGAATAGATATCGAAAGACATTACGACCTAAACTTGATGTCGTGTGGTCCCTGTGCTTTCTTTAGCGTCTGAGGCTGAGCAGCAGCCATGTTTCAAAGCCCCAAAACCTTATTAAAGTCCTCCGCACAGGCAGAAATATGCATCTTACAGTAATTACAAATATATATATATCTTTTTTTTTTATTAGAGTTAAAGTTGTATCAGTTAGTTACAGTATAACATCTAATGGATCGTGTCAGTCAAGCTCAATCTAGTTTGACTAGCTCGTGAGAGGAGTTGAGGCGAATCGGTTTGTGCTTTGAATAATGTCGCTGCTTGATTTGTGCTACGTCACGCAAAATGTTTTTTTAATCAGAATTTATAAATGCTTTTGCCCTCATTTCATCACATGCACGCAAAACAGGAGCTGTGCAATTTTCTCTCTCCAACTTCGTCTTGTGGTCGCAGCTTGAAATATTTGCGATATTCGTGGTAAATTTGAGAAACTGCTTAGTGCTTTTCTGCAGAAGACAAATGTTTTTCTTCACGCAAATGGACGCGACAGTCATATATGATGGTGTTAATAACATCATGTTTTGTTGGGTGCTCTCTGATCTCGTATCTGAGACATGGGAGGAGCAAACTGGGGTTAAAGCTTCTCTGAGTAAACCAGTTCAGCACCTCTTCCTGCAGCCAACCTGCAGAGAGAAAACAGCTGAGGCTGCGTGTTTACACGCACGCTAAGTGCAGCCATGCATACTCACGGTTATAATGACCTCACATGCATCCCTCTGGCGTTCAGTCAGCCTCTCTCTCGGAAAAGATCTGTGTTGCAATATTTCTACATATCCAACAAGCAGCTGATATCAAAGACCTTCAAAGTGTGTCTTTTGTGCATCCGTCTGAGCGGTATCACCGTCCAATAAATGCTCCTAACACCAGATTAAGTTTAGCATATTTCACATGTCTTTAAAGAATAAGGCCTCATTCTGATTATCCAACATGCTGTTTACATGACCTGTCTCCAAATATTGTTATATTTGGGATAATAATATTAAAAGTGTGCATCAGGATCTGAAGCGTTCATCTTTTTAAGCCATGATGAAATCTAAAAAGCAAATGTTTTCACACTTTATGAACCAAATATGAGTTTTTCTGCCCGGGAATGAGAGACAAACACAAAGGACGACTCGAGGGAGTTTTGTTATTCGATCAGCAGAAAACATCTCGATCTGTATTCATCGGGGCAGGTAACACAAACGTTTTACACAAATATACAAACGTAAGACATCATAAATATCAAATTAGATCCTTTATACTGTAAAACACTGTTGTAAAAGTTACATTGGTTGCATAGAAAAGTAGTGATAAGGAGTTCAGAGGACATCGCTCTGTGTGTGTGTGTGTGTGTGTGTGTGTGTGTTTGTGTGTGTGGCAAGTGCATTTTATGAGTGAGAAGTGATCAGAGCGGGATCAGCAGAACGCAACAAGAGCACGATGAGGACGTACCGGAGCAGAGACAGACCGGCATTCATGACGGGCCTTCGGTTTGAACACTGAAAACAGTTGTGATGCTGAACAAACCTTCAGTAAAAAAGAGGAAGTGTCTTCACCCCCAAACGGAGACACACTCACACATCTCACCCACTTCTGTGCAGTGTGGTAATGAAACAGCAATTTGAACAGAAGAAATTAACCAAACGATGGTGGCACTGGTTTGCAGTGGTGAGTCAGCAACAACGTCATGTAGCTCACTGTGACACGCTGAGCTTCAAATTAGAAGGAAATCTCAATTAAAAGACAATATATATTGAATTTTTAAGACTAATCCTGCCGCTTGAGATTAGGTTGCAGCATTTTTTAAGTTAATTAAGTTAATTAAATTATTGTACCAATGATGTTTTCAAACACAGCTCAGCTCGGGTGTCTGGTTCCCTCACAGGAAACCAGAAAACTGGACATCAGGCACGTCTGAGTGGAGATTACTCATCCGACCCACGCTGCAGCAGAGTCACGTGCTCCTTTTAAGAAAAAACGATTAAATTAACTCAAGTTCCTCTTTCCTGTAGGACGGTGTTGAAAATCTAATGAAGTTTCCGTGGGAATTTACTAAAAAGACTGCTGAAAACGTCATTTTGACTACATGAAATGCTGACTTCCCCTTGTGCACGGGGGGCAGTACAAAGACAGGGCGAAGGCTGCAAAGCCTCTCCTCGTCTCAGCACCAGCATCGCTCTGAAACAACGAGCTCATGGCAGCTTTCTGGAAGACTGACAATCCGTTTCGTAACACTGTTTCACACATTTCTAGCACTCCGACACAGAAAATGATGTTTTTTGTGTATAGTCCGCGTGTGATTTCCATCAGCGTGTCTTTGTTTTGAGTCTGACATGGGTTTAGCTTCTCGTTTGTACACATTTTGACAGCAAAGCCAGACTGTGCAGCGTCGGCGCATCGGCAGCCGCTGAGGCAATGACATCATGACGGCACCATGTATTTTAATTCAGTTCTTAAGATTTTATGAGGCGAGATCCTTTAACGACACACTTTTGAGGGAGGGAGTTTAGGAACTGTTTGGGAATTTTCTCTTGTCAGAGGACGACTTTGTTATTTTGCCTTTCAAAAGTTGCACAGTCTTGCTTTAAACTTGTTTTACAGAAACAAAATATATGTTTTTGCCCTTTTTTTTTTATAATTTCATCATCTCTGAGGTTTAACAGAAAACCTGTGGTGCGTTCAAGTAAACTCCGACATCTGATATTTGAAAGTCGGCTTTCGTCTGTTGACTGTCGCTGGTTTGGCTCATTTTTCAGCCCCTGACAGAACCGGAGATCAGCCCAGAGTCACCTCTGATACCGAGCTGCTGTACTTTTACTCAAAGGGCTCAAAGATGCTGCAATGGCTGCAGAGCAACAGCCACGAAGCGACGGACACTACTGACCGTTCACGCTAAATACAACGCCGCCTCCAGGATCTTGAGATTGCAAATACAACCATCTGGTCTCATCAAACGTTCTCAGGCACTCAGTTATTATAAATAACCTCTAATGTTCTCATCTGAATATCAGCACAGTCTCGTTAATCAGAAAAATATGGGGTATCTGTTTTTGATTATAAACATTTGTCTAACAAAGAACACGGGAAAGTATGAAACACTCACACGTACACGACAGTCGTAGACAAAGACAGCTAATATGAGAAACCTTTAAAAGGGAACGAAATCTACATCCTCTCACAATATCAAATATAAACAAACTTGTCAAAAAAAAATAATCTCTGTGCCGAGCGTCCGCGGTGCTGACGGGAGCTTTTCCTGTGGAGACTTGTCCCGTCACACCTGGGCGACAACATCGTTAAAAGAGAGATTTCTAAACTCGTGCGTGCTTGATTTATGAATCGGCGTGTCATACATTCACCTGAAAGATAAAAATCAAGTGCTTTTTCCTTTTTTTTTAAGTTTTATTTTTCTAGAGTTTTTGAAATGAGTCCAGTCCGTCAGTCTTTGAGAAATGTGTTTCGCTGCTTCCGTGTCCGCAGTCCAGGGGTGAAGGTCGCGTCTCTCCGGTCCAGAACCACCACGTGCTCCCTGCCACCTCCTCCGTGTGTGTGTGTGTGTTACATGGGGCATATGTCTGTCCCTTGCTGACGCTCCTCCTCCTCCAGGCTGCTGGAGCAGTCCATCGCCTCTCCACTGTCTCTCTCACTGCTGGGGACCATCGGAGACCAGCTCTCCCCAAACTCATCCTCCTCAGTTCCGTCCTTCCTCCCGTCCACCTCGCCGTCGACCTCCCCTCCTCTCTGCCTGCAGTAAGGTGGGATCTCGACCACGACGTACTTCTTTCCCCAGCCGCTCAGCGCTGCCTTCTGCCGGACGTCGTTTCCCGCCGGGCCCGCGTCAGACCTGGAGTTAGCTGGTAAAGACGGAAGCAAGAGGAAGAGGAGAAGGAGATCAAACCCTGAGCTTTGACACTTGAAAATGCAAAAATACATTATTGAGGATGAAGATTTGTAAGTGGTGAGTCGGTAAAAAACTAATTATTTTACCAATTTTATTAGTTTTTTATTATATCCTGTTTTATATTCATTGTATTAGTAATTCATATGTTACTCACCGGGCAGTGTTGTGGCGAGATGGCTGGAGTTACAGGTGACAGAACCGTTGTTATTGGAGCCAGCAGCAGCAGCGAGGTGGAAGATCTCAGAGCGGGGCAGTTGTGGCGACACCGGTAAGGAGTGACACTGTCTTCCTGGCAGCTGCTGCCAGTAGTAAGACGCCTCCTGTTGGGGCCCCCCGGGTCCATGTGGGGACGGCTGGTTACTGAACACGCTCCCCGGAGGTGAGTGGAGGTCAAACACCAGCGAGAAGACCGACTTACTGGGCACATCGTAAAACTTGATCTTGCCCCCGCACAGGTCCTCCCGGGCGGTGAACGGGTTTACTTTGCGGGCTTTAGAGGCGCGCTGAGCGGCCGGGGGTTGATAGTAAGGGTCCTGGACATTGACATTCCTCCCTGGTTTGCAGGAGAAGAAGTCTGATTGGCTGCGGCTGAGCCAGATGTTCCGCCGGGGTCGCGGCGATTTCGGAGGAATTTTATCATCCTGGAAACCGAGAGGGTTCAGTCGCTTGAAGCCCTGGATCTTCTCACCTTGAACAAAGACACATGTTTACTGTGTGACACATTCTGCAGAAACCTACATCAAACTATAGAATGAATCGTAAACGTACAAGTTGTAAGTCCTGAGATGACAGAGAGGAGCGTACTGAAGCGCCTGATTAACAGTGCTCCGATGGTACTGCATGTAAACACTAGGTGGCGATACAGGCACGAGTTCACTGAGTCCCTGTTATTCAAATGTTTCCAGCACCTCTGGGGAACATTTTCTGCATAAGAACGTCCTCTGAAGTGTGTCGGATCTTAACTCTCTCATAAATTTTAATTATAGCAGCAGAACAAAATAATATGATGAAATCAAGAAACTGAAGTTGACGAAAATATAAAAAAAACGTCTTTTTTTAAGTCGGTTTGCTTAGAGACAGAGAGATTTTCCTGAGTCATACAAATCTGTTATTCCAAAGACGATCTGTATAAACACACGACCTGTCCAAGAAGAGTTCTCATTTTATCTCCCTCGTGCATCTCACTTGAGCCAGGAAGCACCTGAGGGAACTACTCGTGTCACTCATCTGGACCAAAAAAAGAAAACGCTACTCCACAGAAATGTTGTTACGCAACAGAAACATTTCCTACTATGAGGACGATCCTGATTTTCAGGGAACACTGATGTTATCAGGTAAACAGAGAGATGGAGGAGGGGAGGGGAGAGGGCGAGGAGGGGTGAGGAATGTCAGAATCAGACCGTAATGGGAACATAATAATATAATAGATGTTTCTCATGTCAACAAGCCCAAATTGTGTTTTTTACTCTCGTTGGCTTCATTCACAGATACACATCACAACCCCGGACGGAAGAAACCTCCATTAGTTGTAAATCGCTCCCGCGTCCTGTGATGTCACGCGTTCATTCTCCCCCTCTCCACACACCGGAGCGCCGGGGTAGTACACACCGGGGACGACGAGCTGTTTGGCTCGTCTAAACAAAAACATTTCTGCCTCCTGACTCCGTGATGGTCAGACATGCAGGCGGCTGCAGGCGGGACCGAATTAGAAGTGAAACCTGGTCTTGCATGGGTCAAGTATCTCAAAATAGGAATGTTGATCTCGGACCAGTTTTCCTACAAAGTCACGGTGAAATGTATGTTTTGTCTGGTTCTCTGAAGCGTAATATAATAAAAAAACAACCTGGCTTGAACAAACCTGGTTGTACGTCTGGGGCGCGGACAAAGTGAACTGTGGCCTTGTAACTGACTGGACAAACACAGAATTAACAGTGTGCTGTTAAAGAGGAGCTGGTGTTAGGAGAGCGGGGGGGGGGTTCTGTCAGGCTCACCGCTGACTGGACTGGATTGTAGTGGAGAACAAGCGGAGCCTGTATGCAGCGGTAAAGAGGCTTTAACGAGGGAGGCCAGGAGAAGGACATAATAAAATAGGTGTCTGTTGACTTGTCTGGATTACAGTTTCCCTTCCTACCACCTTCTTTTACAGGAGGCCTCTCGCAAACAAAAGGAGGTGCCTTTTATTGACTCTGAGGCTGAAACGACAAAACACAGCATCGCAGATTAACAGCGCTGTTACCTTTGGCCGTGGTCTTCTTGTCGTTGTCCCCGCTGATCGGGACACACTCGTGCTCCATCTCTTCTACTTTAAGGCGTGCCAGAATCTCCTCGAGGTGCCTGACGATGTCTTGGAAGGACGGACGGAGTTTAGGGTCCATCTGGGGGAGGAAAGCCATTGGAGATATGGCAGGATGAGACATACGGAAGCAGGGATAGGCTGCGCAAATAGTATTGAAATAGAAAATATAAAGGTGCTACATGTTAAAGTTAAATATTAAAATAAGACGTGCCGGTGGCTCTACGAGCTTCTACACTGCGATTTGCGACTTGGTTTTCCAGGAAATGTGCTTTATGGTTATGACACAGAGGGAGATTGGTTTATGGCGTTTACTGGCCACTAATTTGAAAACGTGCAGTTCCTCACAACACGACACTTTCGTAACACAAGAGTAAAAACTCAAAAGAAACAATGAAACTATTAATGAAATGAAATTACTGTGGGGAAAAGACTTGGATGGAGGATGAGGGAGACGCGGATGATAAAAACGAGACAAGGATGAGAAGGGATGGAGGGAGCCGGTGCAGGATCAATCAGCAGGGTGCTTCAATCAGTAATGCCCTCATCCTCTGTGGTTTGCAGTCATGACACAGAAGAACAGAAACACGACTGCAGCCCAGCGATTATGATGCGAGCAGAACTAAAACTGTCACAAAGGCGGATTTGATTTGTTTTGAATCTCCTCCTCATCTCGACACAACCTCGATAGCACATCGGTGTTCGCATGTCGAGAAAAGCGGAGTCTGCACAGTAACGGATCCAGCTTTCAGTGAACAGAGGAAACCCCCCCGCGCCGGAGAGTGAGCTAAATCAGATTATTCAGATAATCAGATTGCCCCCTCTATTTCTGAACAGGGGACTAATAGTTGCTTAGGAAATTAAAAATAAAACAGTGGGAGTTTTCAGACGAAACAGTTCTGGGGACTCCTGAAGAGAAGCTGCTTACTGGTGTCGGGAGAGCACCTCAAAAATCCCCCAGAACGGTTTTTTCTAAGAACTACATCGATAGAGATGTCTCCGGTCCTTGCAGGGCCTCCAGTCCAAAAACACCTAATGGCATCCAAGCTCCTTTCACACTGCACAAAAACATGAAAACACACTAACATCCGGTACACTTGGCATTCAGATGTGGGTCAGATGAACCCGCAGTAGTCGCGGGTGTTTAATGGCTGCAGCTCTGATTGGCAGTGATGTAAACACGACGCCCAGGTAGAGGCGCCAATTTCCACCTCCCCTCCGGCTGCGACGCCACGATGCACACAGACTTTGGTTTGTAAACAGCTGATCAAGCAAGAACGCGACTGCTGTTTACAGCCTGCGGGAAACAGGTAATTTTATACTTTGTATCATTCAGGATGCAACACCGGCGAGACGACAACACTGCCACATTACTTTCTACTGTAACTCTCCTTTATGGCGTGGCCATCGGACGTGACGCGCAGAAAGGCAAACAGGTCCACAGGCAATGAGAAACAAGTCAAACACCTGCTTTTAATGAGTGTACCTGCATATAAGCGCTAATTCTGGTGTAAGACAAGCCATTCAGGCGATCAGTCACTCTCTCAATACAGAGCAAACTTCATAAAGACCTAACGGTTCACCTACGCTGATGCATAGCTGCACCAGATCCATCACAAGAGGACTGTGATATGTTAACTGGCAGAGATCGCAGCAGACTGATCGAACAGGAGCGTGGTGTGGCGACTCACATTACAACAGTTGAACGCCAGTTGGAGGAAGTCAGGCGGGCAGTCTCCAACCATGTGCTGGAACGTGTGATAGTCGAGGCCGAAGTTCTGGTTCGGGAGAAGAGGGAGAGACAAAGAGATTTGGATGTAACAGTGAAACAGGAAATCTGCGTCAACCGCTCGAAAAGTGGGGTGAGGAGAGAGACAGGCAGGGTTTCATCAGATGTTTGACATGCTGCAGCTCTTCTGCCAAAACCAGCATCATGTCAAACTAATCCCTCTGACGTGGTCGTGCTGACTGCCAAGTTTGCGAGCGCGTTTGTTGCACTGAAATGTTAAATGACACAGGCTGTGCCATAAAAAAAAAAAGATCTCTGCCGGTTTCATAAGCGTCAGTGTTTTATTTATGTAAATTATGTAAATTATATTCAGACATTTTAGTTCCTTCTTTGCTTATTCAGTAATAAACAGTATCTCTTATTAGGAGAGCATGGAGTTGATCTATTGAATCTGATGGCATTTAACATGTGAGCACAGACCAAACTGGGTTTTATCATCAATATCTGAGTTTAAGGAAAGTCCATCTTTTGCATCCATGTATTCGTGCTTGTATTCTTTGAATAAACATATAAATGGGTTTATTACATTAAGTTATTAAAGAAATATCAGTGCCGAATGTACATACACAGAGTCAGTCTCCTCTGGTGGATGACGTTTACACACACGTACCAGTTTATATGTCACAAGCTACAGTTGGTCAATAAAAGTCGCCAGTGTTTAAAGGTCAGTACTGTACGAAGCCTGTTTACAGGCAGGAAGATCGAGTATTACAAGGTCACAGGGCGGGAATCAGGCGAGAAGTAGATGAACAGTCACCTCGGTGCGGGGAAGGAAGTCGGGGTCAGCTTGGACTCTTGCAATGATCTCACACAGGATTATACCGTAGGAGAAAACGTCGGCCTGGAAACAGAAAGACACACATAAAGACGAGCAAACACCAAAAAGTTTATTCCTTGCTTTGTTTTTTTTAATGACACACTTCCCTGATATTCCTTAAACCTTCCAGAAATTCCATGAAACTGTGCAGTTAACTGTTAAATCTCGCATTTATCTACGTCTTCACTGAAACACCTCCAGGCATGATCATATTTAACTTTGTTTTCAACACCACTTCAGTCAGAGGTCAGAGGTCAGTGTTTTAGACTTCACCTTCTCATCGTAGAGTTCATCTCTCAGCACCTCCGGGGCCATCCAGAAAGGAGAGCCGACCACTGAAAGCTTCTCACGTTCAGCACTGCGCACACACACACACACACACACACACACACAATGTAGAATCATGTAAAGCATGTTGATTTATCTGATCTACTACAACGAGGAAGTCATGAAACTTTGCAGGCTTTGAGGTGACGCCTAAACTCGGTTTTCCAGGTGGAATAAAACCAAAAGAGCAGAGGAGACTTGTGCATAAATATACCAAGCTGATGGAAAGTTGGTTCCCCTGTCCGCGTGCATTAAGAGGAAGAAAAACCAGACCTGACCCTCGTCATCTTGTGTGTAAATGAAGAATGCAGAACATCAGTTTTGTATTGTATTTGCAGATCGAGAGCATCGGGACGAGCATGAAAAATAAGCCGGCTCTGCCCTCGCCGTTTCGCTCTAAATTACCCTCTTGCTCAGCGTGTACCCTCCAATTAACACGTAATTGCAGTTTTAAATTGTGCCAGGCAGAGAACGACTGCTGCCTTACCTTACAATCAGTTTTAAAATAAGATCGCACTTAGTCTGCATGATGAATCTGGCTCTCTAATCCCTTAAATGAAGCAGCTCTTGCTCTCTTTGGGTTTAGACCGGGTGAAGTCGGACCGCACCTTTTTGTTTAGGCGTGGCCACATTCTGTGCATTTACTCTTACATGTTTACGTACCAACACAGCACACGCAGATCTACGAGATTATAGACATTTTAGGAAATTGAAAACACTTCCCCTGTCGACATTTTGCTGCTGCACCACTAAAAAACAAAACCCCGCGCTGATGCTAACCTCCCGTTACCAGAACACTAAAGCTGAGAATGAGAACTGTACAGCCCGCTGTGAGTGTCGGTGCCTGACCTGAGTGTTAATAAATAACTCTGTGTCTGGTGTGAAGGGGAGGAAGCACATGAGTGAGTTACAAAAGGCGATAACAAGAATAACACAAAGGGACGAAAAACATGTAGCTGGAAAGCAGACGCAGATAAAATGATGACCACATGCTGACGTTTTGTCTCTTATGGACATTTTAAAGTATCTTGCACCACATGTGACTCCATTTCTCTGCAGGTTCCCAAAGTGTCAATGCTACCTTGAAACCTTCAGAGAGAGTTTATTGGAATTGGCGCTGCGCAAAGGTTTTGTTGATGAAGCGTGGCCATTTAAAGCCGTCCTAGTCCAATTTTGGCCACTAGGGGGCAAATAAAATCTCAAAACCATATATAAACGTGAACACATACATTTGCACCGGCCGCTGCTTGTTCACTGAAGTGATGCCACATCAACATTAGCTGCCATATTGGTACAGGGAAGCTGCACCTCCTGATGCTTGGTTAGATCAAAATATATATTTCTTCATACCAAAATGTTTCATCGTATGTGATAATAACAGTAATATTTCTATAATTATAATCATTTTAAAGATGAAGATAATGAACCCCATGTATATATATTAGATTCAATGTTAATATCAAAGGTATTAAAAAATGCATTTATCAAATAAAGAGGAATGAAGGAAGGAAGGAAGGAAGGAAGGAAAAGAAATCGGTTTCCCAAAAGTCTATTTTTATCATTGAAAAGCTGGTGCCTATTTAATTAGTAATAATTACTTGGGACTGGGTTTAATTATGCAGAGCAGTAATCAGAGGAGAGCTTCTTACGGATTGGTAGGGATCTTTTCTGCCAGGCCAAAGTCTCCCACCACCGCTGAGTAGCCGTTGTCGTCACATTTGATCAGGCAGTTCTGTGAATGCACATAGAAACACCGTCGTTATTATCACACAAGCTTATTTCAGGAAGTTTTGATATTAAGGGATTAAAAAAAACCCAAAACATTTCCCAGCTTGGCTCTAGGAGCTAACCCTCTACTTCCTGATTGAACTTCAGCCTTTAGTGTTATTGTATTGTGCAGTGTCATTCTCTGTACAGCATAAACAGGGAACTAACAGGACAATTCGGTGCATTGCGGTCAAGTTTGTGCTCTTCCTCTTCACGGGAACCATTTGTAAATGTACCGTTACCATTTGTTGCAGTGGTCATTAATATCACCCAGGCAGTTCTATAATTACAGTGTACAAAACAGTGTGTGCACTGCTGGCATGATTTGCAGTTTGCTGCTGAGTTCAGCTTGATGTTAATGTTCTTATGTACTCACAATTCGTTTATACATATCGTTTTACTTGGTGTAACCTTTGATACGTGAATCCATGAAGACTCTGACCATGCACCCTTTCTGAATTGTGCATGCTGTTCAGTGCTCCTGCAGAGTAAATGTATGTAAAGTACATATTCAATATGATAAGTTTGTTTACATCTCACTGCTACCTTGCCTTGTACCATGTGGCAATATATAGTAAAATGTACTATATGTGGTGTCAAAATGCCTTATTCCTGAGCACTTCTTGTAATTTGTGAATTTATAGATTAGAACTCCTTTATAATGAAAGGGTACATCGATATGTTGTTCTAAAAATACAGTTTGAACTCTTAAACACAGGGTAAAGTTACGGTTGGGAGAGGAGAGTGCTCGGAACAACAAATACTTAAAATAAAATGAAAAGGGACAAAGTTGCTTGATCGATGGTGTTTCATGACTGAGATATGCGTCGTGAGCAAACGGACTGGGAATGTGACGTGCAAGGCCATAACTTCATATTTCTCCATGCACTTTTTTAAATTCTTTGACAGACAGGCAATGAATCTGAGTTTACAGCAGAGTGCATACTGTCCCTGTTCACTGCCAGTACCACGTCAGCATGGCTCTGGGTCAAGTTGGAAAACTAGAAGCTGCCTGGTACAGATAATCACACCTGACTGTGACACTTTACCGAGAACCTCCTAACAGGTCTAGGAGCAAATGAGCAGATAAGCGTGTCAAAAGTCAGGAGACCTAACATCTTTAGCATTTAAACCCAACATCTAACACAAGTTGTATGCACAGAGGTTGGTTTCCTATCATAGACACTGATATTGCACCATAAAGTGGTGCAAGTTTATGGTGCACATTTGAATGCGTAAGATCTAATTTAGATAAGATGCAGTAAAAATAAAAACCTAATACTAGTGTGCAGCAGTCGACGCAAAGGAAAGCCTGCAGGTCTATTATTAGCTGTGATTTCTCCTCTTAACGACCGATTAGCCTGTCTAGCTAACCTTGGAGGTGAGGTCCCGGTGGAATATGCCTTTGGAGTGCAAGTAGGCCACGCCGCTGGCAATGTCGCAGGCCAGTTTCACCCTTGTGGGCCAGCTCAGGTGTTTGTTGCTGTCAAGAAGCTGCTCCAAGTTTCCGCCATTGATGTACTAGAGAAAGACAAAGCAAGACAAATACATTCAAATGAGTTTTACAGGAAATAGACACACAATATGAGTTTTCAATGTCAAATAACACAAAAGGTTCTAAGAAATTGTCTGAAATTGAAAGGAAAGGAAAGGACCTGCACCGATATGCTCTGAACAGCAAAATGTCTTTGTGAGGTGTGTAGATGTCAAACAGCTTTTCACAGGAATTAAAACGTGAGATGTTTTAACTCAGCTGGTGTGAATCCTCCAGTCACAGCAACACAGCACTTTTTGTTAATCAACTAGCGTACTGACTGACTGACCACTGCACAAGCAAACTGGCTATCCAGCTGGCTCACAGAGTGGCTGACCGATAGGTGTGTTGTTTGGATTACAGACGACCTGGGGCCTGGCTGGTTTATTGACCGAGTGACTGAATGAAATCTGGCAGGCAGCCTGTTTTCAACTGGTGGGCAGGACTGTCGGTTTCCGACGCGCGCGAATACGTATGACTGTGTCTGACCATCGCGTAGGCTGGACAAATCAGCTCAGTGGGTTTTAAAGGTACCCTTCACTCTGTCTGTCAGCTTTGATCCACAGAGAACTTGTCTGACCTTGCTGCTTGCATGCAAACACACAGACACACTAATCCCATGTCACATATCACGAACAACGGTGGTTAACTAGACGGAACAGGGATGGGATAAAGAGATGGTCTGGTTCATCCGTGGTTACTGGTATGGCTGACATGAACAGAATTAGGACATGGGGGGCTGCTCTCTGCATATTCACATGATTGATTAAATGGGCTCCTGTTCAGAATAATACTAGCCTTAGCATATTGTAGCAACAAACCACTTCTTGTAGAGTTTAACGGAGATGTAGCTCGGACAAGGAAATTCCGATATCCGATAGTGTTCTGTCAGCTCGGCCAGCTGCCTTCAACAACAAATGTCATTATTTCTCCTAAGCTGTGCGTGAGATTTCAGCTGAATGCAGCAGCACACCCCTCGTCACACCATCTCTCTAGACCACTCAAATCTTAAGCGCTGTGATAATTCAGCTGCCAAAGGACAACGACAGCATCAACTAAACTGAGTTTCCAATCAGTGGCGTCTTTAAGAACATAACCTTCAGCATTTAGTATTTATTTTAAAGCAAAAGAAATAGAAAATAAACATACGTCTGTGGAAAACCTTCTTTGCTAACCAAGTTTTCATTCTCACGCTACAGCCCAAGTGAGCTGTACTGGCAGTAAATGAAATAATCCCATACAGTGAGACATTCATTATTAATCTTACACCAGATTTGAGTTACCTTACTGTTCACTGCGGACCTATTTCTCATTTTAGACCATAACTACCAACACAATGACTTCTTGCCATTGTTTTGAAACGGCAAAGAGCTCTGAGGACACGTAAAATAAAAGGTGAGGGAACACTTTAACGAGCCCCAAAAGGTTGAGCCGCCTGCAGCCTTATAGCATCACCTGGACTGACACACACACGCACACACACATGCACACACATCCCAATTCAAGACGTCAGAGGATTACAGTGTTTGTCCAACAAATTCCTCAGTAGCCACAGAGTTCAACATCTGTTGTCTGCCTGTTTGAGATTTGGGGGGAGAGAGATATAAGAGGGACAAGTAAATCAGACTAATCCAACTTCCCTCCTTCGTCACCTCATTCAGGACAGCACTCAAGTTATTCTCAGACTTGCAGAATATGCAGCAAATCCAAATCACAAATCACACTGGGACCATTTGTTGACAACTAGTTCGGCTGGCTACGATGGCTAGGCTTACAAAGGCCACATTAGCTAAGGCTAGCCCCATTAGTATTATTAGCTGTGGCTACACATGCAAGGATATATCAAATTACTTCACGGTCATTTCAAAAGCGTTGCACATATCCTACCAACAAAACAGATGAAAGAAACTTCTGCAAACTTCCTTCATTTAGTCGGCTATGTGCAAAACATCCAGACCAGGGTATGCAAACAGGCACATAATGATCAGAATGCAGGGTTTTTACGTAATGTAGAGCCCTGCACGTAGTTTAGCAGAAGAGTGCACCTGCTGTGTCAACAAAAAGTGACTGGTTGGAAGCAAAGTCATATTCAAAAAAACCTCTTATTCAGCATGGTATGTTCCTCTGGAGTTTGAGTTACTCATATACCAAAGTAATTACTTGACATCGCACATGTTTGCGCCACATACTGCATGTGCCTCACCATGGTCAAGTACACCGTGGAGTGCCACGGAAATGAGAAACATACGGATGGTCGCAACTGTTATGGAACTTGTTCTGCTATACTGTCTGTGTTTCAGGTTAAAAACCTTGGAAAGGCTCAAACAAAAGAATCCTTGTTTGCTGCTGGAGCAGCTTCAAACAGCAGTATAATCCTGCCATGGGTCATGACTTACCATTAGCCCAGATTATGATCGCAGAAGCATTTCCTATAAGGTGCATTAGATTCAGATTCAGCTGAGACAAAACGTGCCTTGATGTGTCTTGAAACATGTTAAAGCAACATAAATATTAAAACCACAGTATTACCAACTCTCTGTAATATGCACCCATAGCTGCTGACAACTCTAGCTTACCAGGTGTCATATTAGCACAACATGCTTTTACAGCTGAGGAGTTTTTCAGGAAGTAAGCTGTCAGAAAAAGCTGTCAGAGATGTAAAGACAAAGTAGACAGAAGTCAGCGCTCAACCCAGTCTGAAAGGATCTGAGCTCATATACAAAACTGAAATCAAAACACAACAGGTTTCAACTCCTTGCAGAAGACGAATATCCTCATCCTCCAGATATCACACACTAACACAAATGCATGATCTGGATCATCCCTTGCTCCAGTAAGCATCTGCATTCCTAGAGTATATGCATGTGTCGTATTGGAGATTGGCTCGCTCATTCCCGTAAAAATAAATTTACTCTAAAGCGGTGCCATGGTCTAAATAAGTTGGGGAACCACTGACTCTAGATTATTGTTAACATCTGCAAAAGTCTTCAGAGGCAAACAAATAATTATAAGAATGTGCATTAGCTAATAATAAAAGCCAACAAAAAGTTAATTCAGGAAATTAATCTCTACATTTATTTATTACACTCTCAGTTTTACAGTTCTTGACTTGAGCTGTTCTTAATTTCTCCAATTATATCAAAAATAAAAAGGTACAGACACAGAATCATCTTCAAGTGTACAGGAGCAAAGTAATCACTCAAATGACTATTTTTGTTTACTTTGCAGCTGTTTGTGATGCATGCGTCTGCAACAGAATGAGTTTTTCGAGGTAGCCTGGGGCCATGTAGTAACTTAATTCGCCATTTCCTCTGAGCGTGGCCTCATAGAGGGGGTCAGGTAACAAAACAGCATGAGCCTGCTACCGGGGTCAGAGCATTCAGCTTGGTCCTGACACGACACAACAGGATCCGTTTACCCTGCAGCGGGAATACAAGACCTACCGCAGTGTGTGTGCATGGACATCGCATTCATATGTGTCTTACAATGCATGAATTCACTTGAAACTAAGCTATAGTAGGGAGCGTGTGTCTGCAAAATCGATATCTTAAGACGTGTTTTATGCAAGTGTAGAAAGCGTGTGTGTTTGTCTTTCTCAGGGCTACAATGAGCACATTCACTGTGCAATGCAGCGGTGTAATCAAGTACATGTGTGCGTCTGGAAACATCTACAACAGTGCATGCTTTCTTCAGAGATGGATGAATCGTGTGTGTTGTCTACATTAAGATGCATTTGCACACTGGATGTGTTTTCATATCCAAATGTGTTGACCGAAATACATAATTCAGATGTCAAAATGATTCAGATGTTGAAGGTGTGCATGTGAATGTTTGTTTGCGTGTTTATGCGCGCTTCTGTTTTGAACATGTGTTTTTCTGCAGCTTGTATGTGAATGCAATGACCACAGGATATAGAGCTGACATCCCGTAGCTTAGGACATCAAAGCAATACAGCCATGTAAGTATAATAAAAGAGAATTTGTGCACCAAGGGAAAGCATCAAGAAATCAGAGCTATGACAAACTTAAATTATTTTATTGATCTAATTAATTTTCTGGTTCATAAAGAGGTATAAAATGCCCATAACAATTTTCCAGAGTTTACCAAAGTGATGTCTTCATATTGCATTTTTATCCCACCAACACTCCAACACAGCAGTTTCTTACATGTAAGAGGCTGTAACCAGCTTTTTGAAGACAATTAACTGAAGATCCAAGAGTTACAGATTAATTTCCCCTCAACCTAATAATTAATCAACTAATTGTTTCCACCCTTTTTCATTAGCTGCTTGAATCAAATTCCCCCTTCCTCTTTCTCACACATAAAAACAGATAAGGACACACAAACACAGCCTAAGTGTTATTATGTTTACATGGGAACATTCAGTACTCTTGGTTTCCACAATTACAGACTAGCCTGATTCTGTGCTGTGTTCATGGATGACGCTAGGTTCACCTATGTGGAAGTACATGTAAAAACACATGGGTGTATCCGTTTTCGCATTCACATGTAGAAACAAGAAGTAGACCTTTTGGAAGACAAGCGCACCACTGCACCACCTTTTACAAGGGACACTTTGATCTTACATTCATTGGTTTAATGTGAAGTTAAAGGTGTGTTTGTGTGGGTTGTCCTACCTCTGTCAGAGCGTGAAGCCTGCCCTCATGGACACACACGCCCTTGAACCTGCACAACCACAAAGGAGAGATGCAATAGATTTGGTATTGAGGCTGACACACAAACACGTATTACTCTTAGTTTCTCTTTAAAACAAATGTTCTCAGTTAAAATAATGAATGAACACCAAAACAAAACACTTGTTTGACCTCCTCTGCCATAAGTAAACAGAGAAAGCAGGAAGGATAGTTAAGGAAATATTAAGATTCCAGCAGGCAAGACCAGACAAGTGATTACTGCACGACTGTCTGCTAACAGGAGGATAATAACAGCTCAGTTGCTTCACCTGCATTCCACCCATTCCTCTCTCTACCTATCAATTTCTACACCTTTAATAAACACAAATCTTCCCACGCGTCTCTTTCACTTCTGATCATCTTTAGCAGTTGGTGAAATCTCTCGTTTTAGTTTGATGATGAAATTGCCATAAGCCCAAAACGTGTGTATCCTCAATCCAGATAGTGCCAAACACCCTTCAACTAAAATGGAACAACGTGTGTGTGCAGAGTAACATATGAACCGACTTTGCCCACAAGCTGCGCTGAAGGCCTCGTAACTCTGAAGGCAATGAAAAGGTCAACTCTGTGGGTCCTTGTTGGATTTTAGCGAACAATGCCCCCCTCAGTGTCTGCTTGTTAACACACAGACACACTCGCACAATCCACAAGGCATGCACAACAAAGATGGCATTGTAAAAGATACCGTGCATGCGTGTGTGTGAGTACACACATGCATACATTTATGCTTGTATGTGCATGTTCATGAACACGCATTCTCCCACACAGGAGCCCAGAGCTGACTGTGAGCTTACAACATAAAATTCAAAACAACAGCATTCATGGGCATTGCAAAGTATTGTGACATTTCACGGATTTAACTTCTTGTTACTATAAAGTTTTATTTTGTCTGCAGACTTTTCCTTTTCCTGTCATAAAACATAAGGCAAGGCACGTTTACGTGTACAACACCTTTTAAATACAAAGGCAGCTCAAAGTACATGCTCTACACAGGGTTGAGAAGTGCAGTGGTGCAGGTACAAGTTGCCCTAATTTCAATACAAGAGTTTAAATGCAAGCGAGAACTCAATCAATTACAGCACAGGAGAACATTTTTATCCCTTTTATTCTCTATATCACGTGTAGCCAGTTAAAAGACTTGTAATCTGATGCGCTCAGTTCTTGTTGTAACTCTGGCGGCTGTGTGTTGAATGTGCTCAGACATGCTCTGAGCTCTGATGATCTTTTCAGATAAAAAGCATTAAAATGAAAGAAAAGTCATTCTACATTCACAACAGGCCAATAACAGACAACGGCAGCCCGACCACGTAATGGATGAGATGACTAGAGCCGTGTTGTTAACAGTCAGAGTTTATCAAAAAGCGGTTTAGGCATATTTTGTTTGAACAAGGACGAGACCGACTGTGCTCCGAGCATCAAGGTAGAAAAGCCAATCAGCTCCTCACAATGTTACCTCCACATTAATGTGATTGATCACAGTACAACGGTACAGCTCCTCTACAACTGTTTGCTGCTGATTTGTTTGTTTCTGCTTTAGTCAAAGTGGCACAGAGGTAACATACAGTGAACAAACCAAAAAATGTCATTTGAGGAGGAGCATGAAGCCAGGTGTAAGAGGCTCATGCACTATCAACCATTGACGATTGTATCTGACCAATCACTGAAAAATAAAGAATCAAGCTGATTGTGCATGGCCTTGTGCTGTTCCCTCGTGACAGAAAGGGTCCTCCTCGCTTTTTGCCCCTAGGCAGCTGCTGCAGCTCTAACAGGAGCTGGCAGTTGAGAAAATCCATTGTTAATAGGCTCTGTGTATGACACAGTTTCTAGCCAACCCCAAAGGAAACAGGTCACAACCACAGGCTCATGAGCAAACCAGCGAAGAGAGCGACACAGGGGTAGAGGCAGACAGTATGTGTGACAACCAAAAATGGCAGGTGTGACAAGAAATGGCTCGTATCATGTTTAATCTTCGTGTGGAATAATGAGGATTTATTCTTTATGATTTACTAGCAGTTCCTGAGCGACCTAAAGCCTTAAGCCTTAAAATAAGCCTTCTGTGAATTCATGAAAGTGAACCCACTTAAAGTTGTTACTGGCATCCAATTGTTGGATCTCTGACACATAACAGGCCTTTTGGATTAGACCTTTAACCGTGGTTAGAGGAAATCACTACCAATAAGCAGTTTCTTCCTGATTAATCCCATTTTACAAAGCAGCTGTCTGCACACTGTAATATAATAATTAACCAGAAACAAAATATGGAAAAATTATTAACAAACTGACACACATGGGCACTTAACCTTCTTAGCGCCTCCCCAAAGGATAACGTAAGCTAGTCAGTTATTTGGTTACCAACCTGAGGATGCTTGGATGGGAGAGTCGATTCATCAGCTGGACCTCTCTCAGCATGTTAGCTCTGTTGCTACTGAGCTTATTCATCTTCAGGGCCATGACCTGGTCTGAAGCTCGATGGCGTACCTGTAAAACAGTCAAATGGTGCCACATTTCAACATGTTGCAAAAAACAACAGTTGCAACTCCAGAAAGGCTAAATATCTATACCAAATATCTGCACAATACAAACTACATCCTGGTGGCTGCAAAAACAGGCACTGTTTAACACTTGTAAAACAAAAAACAATAACTGGCTATGCAGCAAGAAAACAGAGGAAGCAGAAACGGAAGGCAGCACATAAAAGAGAACTGAAATGAGGTCAGCCACCGCTGACCAGCCATGACAAAGTAGATGTGTCAATCCAGAGCTGCACAATCAATTTTGTATTATTGTGCATTGGGATTTTAGTTTCCATCTAATTGTTAGGTAGCAGTGGCATCGCCATCAATCTATCCATGGCTGACTGGGGCCTAGCCTAGCATGCCTTGGGTGAAAGGCGAGCAAACAGTGCAGACGTGCAGACGGGTCACAGCTCGAGGACAACACTGAAGCCTACTAAAGTTTAAAACAGTTCATGTCGTTGGCTACAACAAGGCATGTAAAATCGTTTTCATTCTCAGATCTTAGGATATTAATATTATGATCACAGCGTAATATAAACAAGCTCAATCCAAGATGTAAACAGTGCCAAGGATCAAACAGAAGTTTGAATGTGGTTTGTATTTTGTCGGTTTTAAAACAAAATACAGTCTCAGATCTGCCTTACTATCAATGTGTTGTGGAAGATTAAAAAGCCCTCCTAACGTGTCCTTTTCATCACTCTTGACTAAAAGCAAGCAGGACACATTGTCTTCCATTAGCTGAGCAGTGGTAACCTCACTGAACATCTGCAGCTCACGCGTGTGTGGTGTCTGTGCACGGCTGCTGTCTTTATGACTGAGTTTGCCTTTGACAACAGCCCCCGAAAAACAACATGCTTCACTTCATTTAATTCAAAGATTTGATTTTTTTAATGCGTAATTAAAAACAGACTGATATTTAATAATAAAGAAATAAAAGCAGTGCCTTTGATTGGGCGTAAACACCTCTGAAAAAAACAGTTCATCTCTCTTCTGAAACAGACTCACATGGGTTTTAAATAAAATCTTTAATAGTAACCAACTTTAACAATAGCCACGCTGCATGTCTATTCACTGTGGTTGTCACTTCAAAGCCATCGAATAGGAAGGTGATCTGAGGGCTTCATACCGCTGGTTTCAGAAACACCACTGTGCAGTACATTTATTACTCAGAATTTCAGTTCTGCTGAATGCATTCATATGCATGCAAATAGGAAACACCATCCGCCGCATCACAGAAGGTAGCACATCAAATGGCTGAGCCGCAGCAGACACATTCAGCTACCTACATTTGCTCAACTCATTTCCTGACGGCAGAGACATAATTAGATCGTGATGCAGGTTTTAATCTTGTAGTTTTAAAAAAAAAAAGGCTGTACTGATACCTCTGTGTGTATAGGCAGACCAGCAACAAGAGCCGATTCAAACATTATCAAGAGCTCCACACAGGGTCAGTACAGGAAATCATTTGGAAGCATCCGACAAACATGCATGCAAAGCAGGGCTGCCTGCTGCCACATTATTGAGCGTTATGGTCACACTTACGTTGCTGCACTTTTTACATTTTAAGTAGACCAGACATTATGCCTAAAGTGAGAAGTGTTACTGCTGCAAATGTGCACTTGAGATGCTCTCAGTACTGAAAACGACTAAAAAATGGATTAATTATGATAGGATAGCTGTGAACAGGTACACGACAGAAAACACACCAATACACACAGAGCAAATGCTGAAAACTCTGATCAGTGGAAATATGTTCCCAGATAGACTGTCAGTCATATTCATTACAACAGTGGGCAACTTTATATCATCCTCTAACAATGGCTCCTTTACTTTCTTCTATCGTCACAGCCACAGTATGCTGGTGGCTGGAATGGCTGGGCTGTATCACTTACAGCAGGAAAAGGAACTGACAGATGGGACAAAGTCGGGCATTAACATTACAAGTCAAACTGATGCTATCATGCACTTTCAATGTTTGGAGACCAAATCTGCAAAATGATCAAACGTGACCTACATATGGTAGAAAAAACTCAACGTTTCTTGGATTTTGATTCAAATTTTCTGTGTGTGTTTCTCTTTTTCTCTCCGTCTCATGCTTCTCTGCCTCCGTCTCATACATACAGACACAAAAATCGCTCTGTTCAAGTTCAAAGGAAGGGGCCTGGCTATAAGAGCCGACAGTCTTCACCGCAGGACAGCAGAAACAACAGATGGCCACTCCTCTGAAGGCCTCCTCCCCCACATCCGTCTATCCTCCCCCGACCCCCTATTCCTCACTCTTCACATCCCCCCATCTGCATTTAGTCCTGATTCCCCCTCTTTCTCCTCCTCGCTGTGGCCTCCTACAAACCGTCATCCCTAATCCACATCCCCCGGCAGGCAACCCCAAATTCTTCTTTTTCTCTTCTCGCCTGTTGTCTCTCTGCTCTACAAGTCAATGCAAACTCACCTCTCCAGTATCTCCCTACTTTCCCCACTGCTTACTTCTGGAAAACAAACCCCAGTGTTCTTGTCCTTCAAACCTTTCCCCCATATCTCCTCCTCCCGCTAACCCAAGCCCTAGACAACCTCTAAATCACCTCCCTCTCCAAAACTCCTCTACATCTACTCCGAAGCCCTTGTCTGCCCTCCATCCCTTGTACTCCATAAACTCCTAAAACCGCCTTTCAACCCCCATTTTTCATCCCCTTCAACAGTCCTGCCAACCCAGCTCTTCGCCATGAAAAGCTTTTCCCCCGCCAGTTCCTCCTCCTCTTAGCCTGAACCTCTATCACCATTAATTTCACCGCCTTTTTGTTCCTGTTTCTATCTGTCATTCTCCTTGACCATGAGCTTTTCATCACTCTGCTCTCTTTCCTTTGCTCACTCTGTTTACCTATGCATTCCTCACTCACAGAAAAAAAAAAAGTATTAACAAATATTTCCATTGCTCAGCGACAGGCTAACGCAGTGCTTGCACACGAAGCACGGTCCACAAAAAAGTGTTATTTACATGAATATGCGCCTTGGAATTTAAAATCTTGCCTAAATATATATATTATAGCCTAATTTGCTGTGGCAGGTCAAGATATGTACTTAAGTAGCCCATTCTAAATTTAGATGAAGAAAGAAAAAGGCTAAAAGTTGTTTCTGTTGAAGTTGTTTCCCTAATGTGTGACTTCAGTCAGTTAACACAGACTTTTATATTTCTACAATAACAGAGCAGCACCATGCACGGATAGCTTCAAGCAGACCAACATTAATATTTATCAGCAAATGTAAACAAAACTTAATTTTGACATGATACCAGACATCTTACAGCCGTAGACCCTTTGATTCAAACAATCAAAGGTTTAATTCATTGTTTAGTAGAGCTGCTAATAAAGTGTTTTGTATAATGTGTGTTTGACAGTGTTTATAATGGTACAGAGAAAGAGACTGTAGCCTATAGTGTTTTATATAATATCTATGGAGAGAGGAGAGTTAGAATGACACTGGAACATTTTGGAGTATCACCCTTGTTTCACTCACTTATACATGCTGTAAATGTAAATGTGCCTTTCACTGATTGAAATCTCTGGCTGTTGTGTATTTGTGGCGCTATGTCCTGCAGTCCGCTCACATGCAACAGTGCGCATTATGAATAAGCTCCAGTGTTTACACAGCCAACAATGGGGTGTTTATTACAGCGGGCATTCCCAGAACACAATGACTCACAAAAAAAAACTAATTTAAAGGCTTAATGTGGCTGATGAACATCAACTGAAAGGACACTCCTCAGATTTTACACGTGAAGACACTTGCCGAGGTTGTCATGGTGCCTAATAAAAGATGCTGTGAGGCTGCAGGCTGCTACATGGGAATGTAGGATCTGACATTTTCAGATCTTGATCCAAACTGAAGACACAACATCAGAATATTTTTTGCACTTTGCCACCAACTTTATGAAAAACCAATGCTAAATTGCTCCCTGGAGACATCAAATATCAGTTATAGCTGACAGACACAATAAACACCATCATCTATCAGCCCAACCACAAGATGTAGCCTGACCCAGAGACTACATTCTAAACCAGTTCACCAGTGCAACACAGATCTACTGTTACATAGATGTACAGCAGACAGCTTGTTGCTGAACACCAAAATCATATGAAAATGGAAAGTGCTGTAATTCATAAAGCAAACTGTTACAGTAAATAATGATAATGACTAAACCTTCATGTATAAAGAATGATGAATAAATAGCCAGCAAACGTCTATCTTCTAATCAGCAACTCGCAACAAGCCTAACATGAAACGCTATCAGTCTATCAAGACATGAATATTTATCTCACGCTTAAGTTCCTTTCCTAGCAGAGCAGGTTTTTCCCACTAAGATAAGCCAATGCAAAATTTCAAAAAATCATTGTGACCTGAATACAACCAACACAAAGACATGAGTGTAATTTAGGTTTCTCTGCTGGTGGCTGTTTGACTTTGCAAAGCAAACCATTAATGCCAAACGTGCTTGTGTGACTCCCATTCACATGCCTGTAGGGGGAGGGAGCGAAGTACGAGGGTTAACAACCCCGTGTTTAAGTGATGTCTTTGAAGTGATTACAGTCTAACTTGACCTAAAAATGTCCAGGGAAAAAACCGGTGAGTGAAGATAGATCAGTCTTTGGTATCAGCTTGACTAGATCAAATCAACTGGAAAATGACTTTGGGTTTTACAGTTTCATCACGTGTAGTTTTAATTTATTTTTGAGGGCCACGCACAACAATTTTGCTTTTATTTCTATATTCTAATGCATACCAGTGCACAAAAGGCACTAGCGCTCACTGATAAGTGTGCACTGATAAGTATGCGTGATATGGGAGACTCTCTGACCTCTCATAAACTGCCCTGAAAGGATGGATAAATGAATAACAATGACACATGAACAGAAAATGAGAATAAAGGGATAGAAAGGAGCAGAAAATAAAGACAAAAGCCTTTAAAAAGAGAGAAAACTGTAGTCTCTGATCTCCACCTACTTTGAACACTTCAGAGAAGAATCCAGAGCCAATCCACTCGCAGGTGAAGTCATCAAGGCGTGTAAGACAGGAGAAGGCACTGATGAGGGCTCTGTAGGATGATGGCCACACCCTGCCCACCTAGTGAAAAACAGGAACAGACTGGTATCAACAGGTTAGGATGTCTGTATGTGGTGGACTTACTGCAGTATCCCTGCTACAACTTACTTGTTTGTGAAGAGAAATGGGACAGATGTACAGAGATTATGTTGCCTTGTAGTGTACGGACAAGAAGAACAGATACAAAGACTGAAGATCCCTTAACCCCAAAATCTCTCCAGAATGTGAATTTGAGCGTGTATCTCTACCAAAACAGAATATTTAAACTTGATAAATCAAATGCTAATTTATGCTACATAAATATGCAAAGGTATGTGGAAAAATAGTGTGAAATGGTTCATTATTGATTAATTATCAATATATTTCAAAACTCATAATACTAGCACATATATTGCAATCTGTGCTTTTCACGTTTAAAATGCAATTTGCTCATCAAAATGAAGAGAAACAGCTGACCTGTGACGGTGCGCTCATGCCCATCTCGCCAACCCCAACCCCTCCGATACCGTCTTTGTCCTCATTGACACGTTCTGGTCGTGTAGGAAACCCGGCAATGGAGTTGCGTTTATTCCGGTCCATGGCGACGTGAAAGATGGTGATACCAGTGAGGGTAATATAGGCCTTTTTCTGTAATGTACCCACATGACAAGAGGACTAGATTGTTGTAATGGGTTCCACGGCGGCACAGAATTGTTTTTTTGTCCAGGGAGAAAATATGTCACACACAGAGACTTCGCTTTAAAAAAAAATTTCAGGGCACCCCTTCGCCACACCCCGGCTGGATCCAAGATGTTTCCTACTAGTCCAGTTTCCCACTGCTTGTAACTGGGGAGCCCACCAGGAGGACTGGGCTTTCACATGTTTGACAGATGTATCGTGAGCCCTTGGAGACCTGGAGAGGAGGAAAAAAAATTAACACAGGGTCAATTCTGTGTATGTTTCATATTAAGATTAGTTAAAAACAATGGGGTTTATTGTTCAAGCATCCACAGTTGTGCCTCAGAGGATTCATCCAAATTTTATGTGAATCCCGTTGCCCCTGAAAAGGATGAAGCTGTCACATTAACAATTTAAAATCACATTCATCTCCACTCTAGAAAAAAAGATAGAAACAAAAGCTGCCAAGCTATTCTTTCTTGAAACGTTTGGTTATTTTATAGCAGCTGTAGCTGTAGACTGGGTCTTGCCTCAGGATGGATGAGACAAGCCAGTATTGCTCAACAGGCCCAAATGTAATGGCTGTAATAGGGGCCGATTGTCCAATTATGGGAGATTAGCCAAGGAATAGCTCAGGTCCTGGACCTTGCTGCCATTCAAAACAAAATCAGCAGGGTACAAAGGGTAACAGGAAAGGAAGTCTGTGGCCAAAGGTCTTTTTTACACTCATAAACAATGTGCCATTCATATCTAAATTTATGGAATACTTTATTCCAGAGAAAGATCTCCTTAGTTGATAGGATATGTTGAGTCTAGTTATGAATATTTTCCCCAATACTTTGAACAAATGAGCAGAAAACTATATTGAAGAACACATTCCTCCTCACGAGATAGGAGAAAAACTATCCCTTCAGCTATTTTTCTTTTTAAAGACACGTCTTCAAAGGAATATGTTTTTCACTGAATAGTCACAGCCTACAAGTGAGTTTCTAATATACACTTGTTGGATAAGATAATGATCCACAGTGGTTCAGTTTGGTTGACCGGAGCGACTATACAGCCATTGCAGGTGAACCATACTTGTGGGTTACTCTTTGAGAGACTTGACTCAATAAATATGTAATAAATAAATCTTAGAGTAGATCCACCTAGTTAGGAAAGAAGATTTGGCACTGACGGTGAATCTGTAGGGACAAATTTTTTGTCTTGAAGGCTGATTAACACATAAAAAATCTTTCCCCATGATGATCAGATTGTTTGCTTTTGTCTAAAATATAATACTGAAAACTGTGAAGATGATTAAGTAAGGGAGGTTTTATTGTGATTGCAGTAATGTGAAAATTCAACAACTGCCTTTTAAATGTACTGACGTAAAGTAAATATGACTGAATTTTCCTCTGTTGTTTATCTATAGCTACAGTTCATCCGAAATTGTGAGTACACAAGACATATTCCAGTAAATGTGGAGAAAAAAGAAGACAGACCCAGGTTTAAATGAAATATAATCTGACCTACAAAAAGACTAAGGTAGAAACACAAAAGTCAGTCTTAGGCCAAGAGGTCTCATTAGATCAGATCCTAAAAAAAGCATCGAGATGGCACAGCCAGATTCTGATTTGGTCTGTTAGCATTACATCACAGACACCAGACTCCTACAGAGATACTGTGGACCTACTGGACAACTTCTGACATCATTCTCTGTCCCAGCCACATCCTTAAAAGGCTTTTCATCCTCCACTTTCTTTTTTCTCTCCAATGACACCTCATTTTTTGCCTTGTTGAAATGCTCCGGCAAAAATAAAAGTGACTGTGCCAAGATAAATGCAAGACCACAAGTGCCAGGCCTCGGCTTGCTTTTCACATCTCAGTAGCTTTTCCATCCAAAGGCGAGAAAAAGAGACAGACATTTCATCTATGTCGTTCATCTGAGGAGACAGGCACAGGTCAGCAAGTAAGATATAAAATCACCCTTGATTAAAACCAGCTAGCAGCAACACAGAAGAGTTTCAGTATCTACAAACCCACATCAGTGGTCAAAGCAGGCCATACAGACTACGCGCAAACTTCCTACACTTACTAGAATTTGACTCATGCAAATGATGCAAACAAATAAAAATGCAGAATCTCCGTTGTCCTACAAGATACTGTGGGTTGGTAATTCATTCAGGATGATCTTCCCACCTAAAGCATCATACTGACCAAAGTAAATGTACGCCCACTTCTGCTGTAAACATTAAAATTATACATCATTTAGTATCTTTCCATGAACAAACAGCCCACCTACATGGAAGACAATCCTATCCACACATTATAAAACAACTTCATACCTCTACTCTATATCATGATAACCTTCGATGAACTTTGCTACTATGAACTGATGCAAGTGAAAAAATAGACAAGCCACCATAGATCATTACTATATTTGTTACCAAACTACTCCCTGTTGCCTACATATCCAAAGGGCATACATTTAAGACACCACAGCAAAGGGACTATGCATGAAAAAGGGCGGAATTTTAAAAGACGTCCTTTTTTTGGTCTTTAAAATGTGGCCTGTTCCTACTCCAAAACAGATGGGACATCTCCAAAGCAGCCTCAGGCCACATGCTTTAACAGTAGTTTGGGAGCCTGTACACTCTCCAGCTGTGTCCCGGTGGATTACAGACTAATGGAAAATGTCAGCAATAAATCAAAACTTAAGTGATGTTATAATGACAGGTTGCAGCAAGGCTTTAGAGTGTCTCTGAGGGACAAGAGGTATTAAATGGGCGTTTGTGAATGTGTGCGACAGACAATTACGTGTTCACAGATGAAGGCTGTGAGTGTCTATCTGTAGCACAAAAGAATGAAAAACAATATCTAATCAGGCTGAGTAGATCAAGATTCATCGTGTAAACTATTGATCAAATATTCTCAAAACAATCAGCAGTGTTTTAGTAGTCTGCTGGCTTTTTCCTGTGAGCGACAGAGACTGCTCAGAGCTCACGAAGAGAGCAATCTTTGTCAGGTATTTCAGCAAGGTCACATTCAACAAAAGTGAATAGAAGCCTCTTATCTGAGCAAAATCTATTGTGGTTAAAGTGCAATGATATGTGAGCTACTGCATACCTGTCATTCTTCAAGGGTTTTAAGTAATGAACAAGTCCATGAGGCAGGCACCGTGGAAAAAAACCCCAGCCAATTATCTGGATACCATAGACAGCTAATGAGTCAATGCTGCCAAAACAGCTTGATGCAACAGGTTAAACAGAGGTGGCTGGATGTAGAATTAATAGCTGGTGTGAATATAGTTCGAGTGAACGTTGACAGAAAAACGTAAACAAACCAAAGCTGCAACAGTTCGTAATAGCGTTTAACTTACTCCTTGTTGGCAGACTTACCTGTTTTTATTTCACAGAGACGTTTGCAAGTACAGCTCATGCTGGGCTTCATGCTTTTATCGGGTGGCGTTTGTGGGAAAAACGACTAGCCAACCGCCAGACGGGAAAGTTGGTAACGCAGCTAGCTCAGTGACTAGCCGACTTGCTAGTTTGTCAACAAAACTCGAGCCAAGCAAAGCTAACCAACACACACACACACACACACAAAACAGGAAGTTTTTCCGTCGCGACGGTTTAAAAGTCCAAGTGTTGACTTCTCAAAGTGGACTGGAGGTTGGTTCCTGCCGTCCCAACAAAAGAGCAAAGTACGATGTTTTCTGTACCGCCGTGGATAATATTTCAGACGACTGTTGGTGTTTGACAGCTCCACTGCTCTCACCCGCAGTAACTCCCACTGACCCCGCCCACATTTGATTGGCATCGTAAAATGAGCCAATCAGTGGACAGGAATCTACGTGCGCGTGCGCGTGCGTGATAAACTCACAAACGGTTGATTTGAAACAAAAGATGACAAAAATGCAAGTCTGAAAGAAATTCCAGGTAAATTGAAATATTAAACATGTCACACGAAAACGCTTTTATCAAGACAAAAAAATATAGTATGATTTAAGTTAAAATGGGGGGTTTTGGTTCAATTTTGTTTTGCGCAGCACTTAAAAAACTACACTAAATCAAAAGGTCAAATATAGAAACGCAGTCTTCTATGCAACCACTCAAAAATAACTTTTGACACATATGTCAAGTAAAGCAATCACGTCTTGGGGCTTCTTTTTCTGCACATTAGCCTGTTTTGGTTAACAGACGCAACCTCAGCCACCACTGCCCTTATCAGTTTCAATCTGTATTTTGCCTTTCCAAAGTTCTTTGATGTGTAACAAGTTATATTTTTTAGCGGAAAGATTACTTTAACAGGTGGCCATTGTTTAAGTGTTGCAGGTTTGGAGAATGACTAATACTAAATCTATTATTTGGTAAATATATTGGCCAATAAATAAGTTATTGGTGTGTAATATATTTAATTCATTGATATAATTAGCATGGAAACTTTATAATGACAAACTGCGTCACTGTGGCCAACCAGAGCGTCTAATTTAACTGATTTTTCCGACAGAAGCTCTTTGACCTTATCTTTTATCCACTTAAGAGGGTACAGCGCCATCTAATGGACAACATTGAGCAACACACGACGCTCAAGCAACAGCAAGATATTGGGGCACACGTGTGTTTTAGTTGCTTGTACGTTTTGGGCAGTTCAGTGTTCAGTGTTCAGTGACTTTAGAGAAACATTTGTGCATGTCGTTACGTGTACAGTTGCGATGCAGGATTCAAGCACATCCGCCACTCCTTCAGTGTATCCTGTCAGAGTAAATAGCAGGACCAGCCTATGGAACATCACATGACAATTATCAGCAACAATGGATGAAGTCAAGTCACATTTGCTTCTATCTGCTCTGTCACATATTATGAATGCCCACTTTTACCGCTTATAAAAACCCAAATCCACCACACCAAGTCTCTGTATGATGTGTATCAAAATATATTTAATACTCACATTTATGATCATTGTGTGAATTGTTCTAGCATTATTGCCAAAGTGTGTTCACAGAGTATTGTTAATAGGATCTAATAATATATATTATCCAAGCCGGATCACCAAGAGGATAAAGCTTTGTTGCTTTTACGAGAACTAATCGTAAATGTATTTCTCTGCTAATACAAATGGCTTTATCTGCTAATAAATTCTGAATTTATATATCTGTAAACCATTTTTAAATGGAAGTTCCTCTGTGTGTCGAGTTTTGCTGCCGAAATATTTTGTCCCACAGTGTGCACCGTACATTCTCTCTCACGTGACCACCAGCGTTTCCTGTTACTAGAGACGGTTGTTACTATTGTATTACACTTCCATGTTTTTCACCTCAAACAGCAACTGTAATGTAAACTACAACGGACTAAATTGTGACTGTTGCGTGATTTGCGCCGCGTAGAGAGCTGGCTTAACGTCCGTCACGTCGCCACAGCGAGCGGAGCCGCTGATCCGGGGCAACATGGCAAACTGTGTGGCTTTCCAGAGCAAGTTAACCTCGATCATGGAGATGCTAGCTAAAGCTGCCGTGGTGGAAATCAGTAAACTGTGGGAGGACGGCTTCACGCTCGTGCAGGTTGAGCTTCGCCGGAGAGAGAGCGAAATCGAGGCCCTGAACAGGAAGTTGATGTTGATGGAAAACGAGCGGTTAACGGCGCTGTCTCAGGCTCAGACCACAAATCTGTCTTCATCATCTTCCTCCAAGAGAGAGCAGCAGAACAAGCTGCTGCCGCCCACCGGCGATGGTAGGAGCACGCACTGAGCTGACGCTTCACATAAAACAGTGTTTGCATGAGTTAGCCTTATGGTAGACCTTAAATAATCCCTCAAACAGTCCATCAAGAGAAAGTAAACCAATCAATCTATTCATAATTGATTAATCACTTACTATAAGAAATTTACAATTCAACATTTTCTGGTTCCTGTTTTTCAAATGCTCAAGTGCTTTTCTCTTCTATTTATTATCTTCGAGGGCTGCAACTAAACACTAATATTTTAATTTTTATATTACTTGTTTGTTTTTTTGGTGTTTGTTTTATTTATTGTTTGTGAAAAATGTTTTCTAGAGCTCTAAATGATGCCTTCAGGTTGCTTGTTGCTGATCGACAGTCCAAATACAAAGACATTCACTTTAATATCACATTACAAAGAATGATGATTTTTAACTTTTAAAATAGTTGCCAATTACTTTTCTGTTGATGAACTAATTGGATATCTAATCTGTTGTGTTGTGTACTGCTGAAAATTAATTGAACACTGTACATGTGTATATATCAAACACGAGAAATCTTTGGAAAAATATCAGTAAAATCATCAGTAATGACGATAAATGTTCATTGCTTCCCTACTATATTATTTTAAAGTGTCTTTGTTGGTAAAGGTCTACCACCTCTGTTTGTAGTGCAGGTTTAATGTGTTTACCATTTATCTCAGGTGCAACACCTGGTGATTATTCCCTGCACAGTACTGACTTCCACCGCATTATTATTAACACATATGAAACATAATGAAACACATTTCTTCAACCAAACATAAAAAAACATCTCTTTTAATTACTTTAAAGGACATCGTTACTGATAATATTGATAATAATTATGCAGAAGCGTGAACAATCTCCATGAAGCGGTGACTGTCACAAACCGTTGCAGCCGTAATCAAAGTAGATGCTTTCTCAACCACTGGCTCATCAGTCCTATAGCACAATGGTCTCTCTGTTTAAATAAAGGTTGAAAGAATGCACCTGCTCTGTCGTTTCAGGACCGATAATTGATTCAGTCCAAACACTGTCCTCTGATCAGAGCGTCAGAGAGAAGGCGGACACCTCGGCCAATCGCAGAACACCGCCACCTTCGCAGACAGCTGAGAAACAATGTGAGCAGCTCAAGTCCGACCACTCTGAAAGTGACGGGAGAGATAATGAGGACTTAATCGTGAAGCTGGAAGACGAGGACGACGTCCAGATCGTGGAGCAGATAGTGGACTCAGATCACAGCGATGGAGCGGGGCACCACGAGATGGAGCTGAGCCTCCAGCCTGGTGAGGTGGTGGAGGAGCAGGAGAGCCAGCAGTGGTCGTCAGTTTCAGTGGGAGACAGCGACACCGCCGATGACTCGGACTGCTTTTTTGAACCAAAGCAGTTGTCACAAAATCTGGACTCAGAGATCCTGCTGATTCAGAACGCTTTGGACATTTTCGATAATTCAGCAGAGACAGCGTACTCGGACAGGTTTATGAGGGATAACGCGCAAGGTGCATCAAGCAAATCACAGGCCCCTGTGCCTTTTAGCCAAGCTCAGCCAAGTCAGCCTGTAGAAGCAATAAACCACCCCGAGAGAGGAGTGTCCATCAGGTTCCTCTCAGAGAAACAACCACAGACTAAAAACACGTCAGCCTTCAACCCAAACAGCAGATTCTTTCTGCTTAATGACCCCGAGTTGCACAAAACCATCGCGAGCCGCCGCATCAAGGAGAAATGGTTCGTCTGCCCGTTCTGCGGCAAGAGCTTCGATCGCGTTAGCCACCTGGAGATCCACCAGCGAATCCACACGGGCGAGAAACCGTACACGTGTGATACGTGTGGCAAGTGTTTTTCCCAGAGGAGCAACCTTCGCACTCACCAGCGGACTCACAAAGAGGCTATATCCCAAAATGCAGCTTGATTCAATAGAGTTCGAAGAGCCAGAGAAGCTAGAAATACATCTAGAATAATTAAGAAATTCTTTGTATTTTGATATTACAGAAAAGTAATGTAGCCAGCTGATTTTACTGTGCACTTCTGTTGTCTTTTTGGATACTATATCTTTGATTGTAATAACTAATTTTGGTACTGATGTACTGTTTGTAAATCCGGTCACTGTAGAGACACACAGGGACATCCAGTGGAGTGATATGGCTGAATACTGGTTTCAGCAGATCATATATAGAAATATATTTTGGCTGATTGGCGTGACTCATTGTGGATCGGAGATGGCTGGAGAGCAAACCTCAGTATTTGTGATCACTGCTGACCACGGTACATCAATTAGCATTACCATTTCCTCGTCCATTGTCCATGTTCAGGTTCGCAGTGAGAATCGAGCAGATGAATCAGCTCTCGCGTGCATCTTATCAGGCCCGAAAAGTCGATGTTCCAAGTCCATTGAAATTGAAATTAATGATAAATGTGACGTGATTTAGATGTTTACAGGTGGGTAACATCAGATAGGCAACAATCATAATCAGAAAAGACTTCTTGAACATTCATATCCTCCAGTAAATTCCCATTGGTTCCCCATGTTCTCCATAGCATGATGGGAGATGTAGGATGTCCTGTAGGTAGCCCCAGGTGTAGCAGCTCCAAGCCTCCACCAGCAGTCCACGAATGGTTCACCTCCACCTGCTCTGTATCTGCAGTAAAGCATCTGCTCCAAGTGGAGAAGCAGCATCTTAAAGGAATAAATGTGACATTTTGGAAACTTCAGCTTTCTTGAAGAGAGCGAGGCGAGGAGATTGATGCCACTCTCGTATCTGTGCGATACAAATGAAGCTAACGGCAGCTGCTGGTTTGGTTAGCTTAGCTTAGCGCAAAGACTGTAAACAGGGGGGAAACAGCTAGCCTAGCTCTCTTCAGATGTTAGCAGCACCTCTTCAGGAACGCATTAACAAATTAACTACAAAAATTCTCCTAAATCCATAACTTGTTTTTTTTATTTTACACTTTCATTTTGTACATACACATTAAAGCTAGCCTTTTCCCCCCTGTCTTCGTGCTAAACTAAGCTAAAATAAGCTAATCTAAACAGCTACTGGCCCTAGCTTCATACTTGCCTTGCAGCTAGAGAGTAGCATTGAGCTTCTCATCCGGCTCTCGGCAAACAAGCGATTAAGTGTATGAGCCAAAATGTGAAACTAATCATTTAGTACAGTCTGAGATTACTGAGAACTCTTCACTCTGTCACACAGAATGAGACCAGCCGCCCTGTGAAAATGCACTTTTTTCCCTTTTTGTATTCACCGTCTCAGTTATTTCAGTTATCGCTGAGAAGACGTTAACGTCGGAGCCTGGACGAACCAGGAAATCACTACAAGTCTAATACGAATGCTACTTTACTGCTGCAGCTTTGACGCCCTTTAACCTCATGTGTAAGCGGGAATAAGCTTAACTGTCCCAGGTCATAATGAAGAACAGTGACTTTGGGGGTTTTTTTGCTGTACTTTTTATGAATAAACATTTAAACAATGTACACGTCGCCTTTTTCAGTTTCATAGAAAAACACTGAATACGAAACAATTTACATTACAACACCTAAAACAGCTGTGTGTCTATACAGGATGTTGCTTTGCGGTTCTTCGCTGGCACGTTTCACCCAGTCTGTTTCAGGTTTTGGGGTTTAAACCTGGTGGTGGAAACCAGTTTGCTGCATTCAGACAGTTTGAAAACTTTGTCCATGTGTCTGTTCAGCTCTGTTTTGACCTTTTTTTCCATAGTTGCAGGTAGCTGTTAATTACATAATCATCATAAACATACAGTAGCTCCTTGCATCTCTTCTTTTTATAATATAGGTACATATACAATACATACATACACAAAAACACACTCTAGCTTTTTACCTGCAGGTGCATCCAAGCTGAAAACATCAAGTTATAGCTTGACAGGATTTATTGCGTCTCTCCCTTTGGTGAATTTAAAACTGTGTCCAGCTGTGAGCACTGGATGCAAAACTTCAGATAATTAAGTAAACATTATGTAACGGTAACCTGAACATTTAGTCCTTGCATGTTGAAGAGAAACAAATCTGTCGTGGTCTGTGAAAAGGCAAAACCCGCCGGCCGTCTAATTCACCATCAGTGGATCTTCAGAATAACCAGGAACCAAATCCCTCCCAATCATTAGCCGCCCCTGGTTCCCGGTTCGTGTCTGTCTGCATCTCGTGTCGCCCCTCCACTGTCTGCTGTATAACACAGACATAAAGTGCCCACCGAAATAATTTATAAACATCCTGATCGTCACAGAGTTGGAAGGATCAAAAACCCACAAGCCAGATGCAAAAAATAATCAGAGTTTGGATCTTGAGGCTAATCACACCCTGCGGTCAATGTGTACAAAACAAACATCGCATTACAACGAATGAGGTCATTTTCCATGCAGGAATGCAGACAGACCTTCTGTCTTCCCGTGTTGTGGAAGAGTCTGTGTCTGCGAGAGTCCGGTCTAGATGATCTGTCCTCTGGGGTGCAGCAGAATGGCGTTGGAGTGAGGCCTGGGCCTGAGGAGCCCATTGCTGTAGTAGAAGTGATTGGTGAGCGCCTCCGCGAGCTGGTAAGAGCTGTTGTCGTCCTCGTCCACCTCTGCAACCGACGGAGGGGAGTCCTCATCCCTGGCGCGGCCTAGGTCTGGGTCTCTTGGCACGACTCCATCCTCCTGCTGGGCCTTTACAGGAACCAAGGAAGAGGGTAGTCCTGAGTCCTGGTAGACAGATTGAAAGCTCTGATCACTACTTTCCTAATAAAAAGACTAAATAGAGTTTCGGCTGTCGATAAACAGCCAAGAGAACGGTAAACAACTATTTAAGCTGCGTGAAGTTATACTGCAGTAATAGTATCGTGAGTCACACTTCTTCTGTTTGCATGGTGATCTCGGTTTCACCGTTCTTTGTTTTGGTAGCCGGTTTATCCGTGCGTGCATATGAGCGCACCCTCCCTGTCCGCCCAGCATCTGTATTCAACGTGGCTGCAGGGTCACGAGCTTTTTTTTTTTTTTTTTATATCGCCGCCAAACAGCGAAACTAAAATATGTTTATGAAAACATTGGTGGTGAGTTCTGGCTCACATTTGATGCAGAGCGTTACACCGTTTGTGAGTTTCACCTGAGTCTTATTGGCAGCGTGTGTTCAGGTGACGCCCTGATTATTGATAAAATGTTGCACATGCATTTGTTTTGGTCTGAGACGGTCGTCCTCTGGCAGGACATCTCATTGCAGTGAACGTTGCATGTATAGAGCCTTCAATTCAGACAGTCGGGGCCAAATCAGGTTGCGATGCATTCACTGCACTAATGAAGACGTTTACAGCTTTTGCATGTTTCCTATGTTTGTTTGATTGCTCCGTCTCCATGACAGGAACAATTCAGCAGCAAATCAAACACGATACCATGACACATCACAAACGAAACTCAATGCATTTCAGCCTAATCTCTCTGATGCATGTCGCATACCAGTGACATGTTGCTGCTCTTCAGGTATGACTCCACCCTCCTCCTGCGCTCCTCCTCCACGTCCCTCTCGGCTCCTCCCGGGCTCTCTCTGCCGTCGAGCCAAACTACGGGGCGTCCCAGATCGTCCACCTCCACCCCAGACCCCCACCTCCTGCCCAGGGTGGACTGGCTGTCTTTGTAGTTGGGTCGTTCCTTCAGGCAGGGAGGTGGCCAAGACACTCACAACACTGATAACGGCTGTTTGTTTTCTACAAGGTTTCTTGTAAATAATGACTATGCAAATTGAACAACAGTAATTTGCATGGAGGAAAGAAAGCTTGTGACTAATGCACCATTGAAATCTCGACTGCTGAATTACTTTAGTTGTGTTCATTGAGAAAAAACCTCCCAAACCACATTACAGCGACTGTTTTCTCTCAACGACCATTCGATTTAATAATCATGGTAGTCATGCAGCAACTAACTAGGCATTTTCAGTTTCTCTGATGCATGTAAATATGAAAATATTGGGAAAACTAGCAACAACAATTTGAGTTACACCATCAATACTATGATAACTGTCATTCGAATTGATTTTACTTTTTTAATTGAACTCACCAGAGACATTTGGCTGTTTTTCATTCGGCTGTCTACTCTGAGCTGGGCGTACTCTTCAGACTGCGGGGGAAAAAAAAATAGAGAAAGTCAAAGGGTGAACACAAAAAGACAAATAAAATGAATCATCCAGAATAGGATATCAATAATAAGTGTCTCTGAACACCGCATGCTATTTGTTTGAAGCTGCAGCAGCCTGTAATCATCGGCCTCCACAGCAGACATGGCTGCTGACTCGCTAGCGGCACCACCCCGGCTACGCCCCGGCCGGGGGCAGGTGTGTCGACCTGGTTTCTCTCAACCCTCTAGGTTATTGTTCTCCGCAGGAGTCTGTGTGTGTGTGTGTGTGTGTGTGTGTGTGTACCTGTGCTCTGGTGTCTGTGCTGACTGAGTTCACTCTCCTTAAGGAGGCTTGTCTGGAGAAGCTGTTAATTTCCTCCCTGGGAAGAAAAAATAGAGACAGCACATTTGAAGGATTTACTGAACAATGGTGTCTGAAAATGTAATTTCAGAAAATAAGTCATAGTCTGTGAACACTTTGAATTAAAACATTTGATTTAAAACTAAATTCACAGTCGAGCTCTCGTCACAGTCGGGGCAATAAATAAAAGACCTTTCCTGTTTCTCACTTTAACCTGTATCTCCTCTTACGTTTTTTCGCTGAGCTCCATCTCAAGCTTTTTGTTTCTGTGTCGATGGTAGCGGTTGACCAGCAGGACCACAATGACCAGGATCATGATCAGAGCACCGGCACAGGCACCAATAATAATCAGCAGCTGGTTGTCAATGGGGGTCACGCCTGTGCGTTGAGAGGTGCCTGCAAGGAAGACGAGGAAGACATCTGATTAATCTCTCCTGCAGCAACAAAACTACTGAATGTGTCATGGAGCGACTTTGATCCTGATTAACAGCATCTGTTCATGCCCTCTATTCATCACAAGGGGGCAGCAGATCTGCACAATTATTACAAATCAAACACATAAACTCTGTGTGATCCACTAGCAAAGCTGAAAGTCCTTGCACTTACTTGTTACTGCCAGCATGTACTCCGTTTTTCCTACTCCCACGCTGTTCTTGACCACACACTCATAGACCCCACTGTCATTCAGGCGGAGGGGACGCCCGAAAACAAGTTTTTCACCAACCACTGACACCCCGTCCGGCAGAGCTCCGCCTCTCCTGAGGATGATCACAGCAAAATGTCACCATTAACAGACAATTATCTGTCCCACATTTGAAACCACGGATAGGCCTAAACTACAAAGAAACCTGTGACTCACTTCTCGAAACAATGGCTGTGACTCAATTTGGTGCCCGAGAAATGAAAGGAACGAAGTGCAAACCCACATTCCAGCTCAAACTATTTCTACCGAAGTGTCAGAGGGGCAAACCCAGGAATATTCAATGACATCCAGTCTAAAACAACAGCTTGAAATGCAGCGGCTGGTTTGCGTTACGGAAGTGATTCATCTGAACAAACACTACTCAGGATCAGATTTGCCACGGAGCACAACCGTAAATTCGCATGCACCTGAACCAAAACCTGCCAGGCTTACAACTGGCGCCCATTGATCTGAATAGACCAATTAATACTAGGGTTGAGGGATTTAAGCTACGGACACACACTGTGCAGCTGAAGCCCTCACAGGCCACATAATGGAGAGCCAGTTTCTGCTCGGGTCCGCTGAGAGGGGTCGAGTTGCCCCTGGTTTCACTGTGCTGTGGCAGCTATTTAAACTGCTGCTTTACACCCCCCCCACCCCCAAACTGGAGCCAGCTCAGATTTCTTTTCTCCAAACCCCACCCCTGACACAGAGTAGATGGTTGAGAAAGATACAGATAAGGTGAGTAATCCACCTGCAGCAGCCAAACGGACTCGAGTCAATGTGCTGAGATGCAGGTACGCCTATCTTGTTACCTTTGGACAGAGTCAGGTTCGCTGTTCCCCCCCTGTCTCCAGTCTTTATCCTATGCTAAGCTAAACAGCTGCATGAAAGTGGCATGACGATCTCCTCATCTACCCCTATCATAATGGGAAAAAAGTGCATTTTCCAAAAAGCTGCAAGTGTTTCTGTTAAATTAAATTCTAAACAAACCCTCTCTGGGTTTGAACGACGCCAGTCCACGCAGTTTTAGTTTGTACTGACAAACGCGCCGAAGGGTCTGTGGCGCGGAAAAGATTTAATCCAGAATAATCTTAATATTTCAAGATTGCCTCATGGCTGAAACATTTTTCACTCGGCACACAACATTCGATCATTGTGTGTTCAGTTGTAGCTGTAATGGCTGGTACAGTGTCTCTAATTAAAGTACAGACCCTGTGTTTTACCAGGCATTAGAGTGATATTTAAAGCATGGCACTATGATTAAGCGCTTAGCATGTGTCTCCTGCTCTTCCTTGTGTCGCTTACTCCCCCTCCCTCGTGTGAAAATATCTCCGTCGCTCATATTCCAACGTCGAATTGCGCAACACGACACCAAAGCTTTTATTCTGCACTGAATTGGAGGAGAGATGGCCGCCCTCCTTTAGATCGAAGCACGCTTCTTTGTTGTTCCCAGGTGGTGCAGTCTGTGTATATGCGCGTTGGTGCTGGCTTATGTATGTTTTGAGACGCATTCCAGTGGCATGTAAAGAGCTATTTAGCAGTGCAGGTGGCATTACAGTGGGCTGAATTAACATGTAATTGTCAGATTCCTGCTGGCAGCCAGACAGAGTTAAACTGCAGATGTGTGTGAGCAGCGGACGGCCTGATGACGGTACCATGTCCAGGTGATGTTCTGAGGTTTGGGGTTTCCTCTGCTGCTGCAGGCCAGCTCAGCTCTCTCCAAACCTGCGAACCAGTCTCCTGTAGCAGCGGAGATGGTGGCATCTGGGGGGTCTGGTACAGAAACACAGTCATTAGCACTGCAGTGACACAAAATATTGCACAGCGTTGTGCTGCTTTGTAAAGGAAAACTACATAACACTTTATTCATTTGAGGAGGAAGTTGCCTCAGAATCAACACTGTTATTTCAGATCTGTCCTAATGATAAGATCTGCGGAGGCCATTGTTCTGCAAATCACACATTATTTTGATAACTTACTAAAGAAGCCATGTTAGCAGTATTGAATTTACAGATATAGTGGGTTTTTGCATAATTTCCAAAGCAAACTGATCAGAGGTGTTTTGGTACAGCGTGTTACTCCACTGGCATGACTGCAATCATATGCAACTGTCAAATGTTTTGCACGTTGCTGATGACAGCGGAGTCTTTAAATCTGGGTATGAAAATCTGTGATGTTATCTCCTGTCTGTTCGCTGGTCTGGTCAGTGCCAAACGGATCTTTTCCTCCTGCACAGACCCTCTGATTGGCTGGCGGATTGACACAAGTACGGTACATGTAGCATAAGGAAAGTAAGAGGTTGATTTCCTGCATAAGACAGGAACTTTTTAATTTTAGGGGCATGGAGGGAATATAAAGTAATTTGCATTTAAAATCTAATTGAAATTTAGATCTTTGTCACTAAATATGACTTCAATCTGACTCAAGTCCACCCCTCTCGACGCCCTTGGGCTTCTACGCTGGACAAAGAGCAGTTGTTCCACATGGAAATAACAGATGTTCAGGTGCCATCTCTCTGACTGTGCTAACAAGTGATAGTGGAGGACGTAGCATTACTCATACGCTTTCCCAGCAAAGGACCAGACCTGCCAATGTTGTCTAATATTTAGTCTGCTGTCACCCATGTATTTTCACAGCACTAAGGTTGAGCTGAACAAACGTCTCTTGCAGGGAGACAAGAGGGTAAAAGGGTCATTGGTTGAATTAGCCGTTAGCGGGAGGAGCTAAACGCGTTGGCCCGCAGCCCAGTGGTGAAAGCTGAACTGAGCTGTGTCTTTATTCCACACTACATAATGAGTCTAGCAGTTTTACGCCAGTGAAGCGACAGTATTAAGAAAACAAAATGCTGTGAAAGCCAGTGCGCCTGCTAAAACAGACTGAACTGTTAATGAGCACCATTGTCCCAAAATATGCATGTGAAAAGGAAGTAGAAGTGCAACTTACAGCTGCAGCTACAGTAGTACTCTGCAATGATATCAGAAAACCCAAAGCAAATCTAAATACTTGGACCCTTATTTCAGAAGGTCAAGTTTAGTTCATTTTAATCCAAATAAGCTGCAACCAGCAGTAGAACATTACAGAACATTACACCTGTCTATATACAGCTAATGCATATACTCATACAAAACTGGTAATACATGATGTTTCACATATGTTATCATCATTTCCTGATGGTAGAAAACAACAGAAGTGTGTTTATTCGTGCACGTTAACTGCAAAAAACAGTGTACTTAAGCTCATGTTGGTTAGCCTGTAAGCTGCAGGCTGACTGATGTCATCGCTGCCATTTATATTTTTCTGTTTTGGGACAGTAAAAGGCTTTTTTCACGGCAGACCCGTTGGCGTGGCATCATGGGAAAGGTACAGTTGCAGCTAATGATATTAACTCAGTCCCTCGGTTACTACATACTACAGACTGTTGGTGGTGGTGAGACAGCTCAGGGAAGTAATGAAGCTTTAGAAAAAACATTTCACTTTCTCTTTCACCACATTTTTATTAATGTTAACATTCCAGCGCCACAGACTGATTGTTGCTCTGATGTGCGGTTGCAGACCTGTTGTTTATTTAGTACAGAATGACCTGCAGCAGTTAGTACAGAATGTGACACAGCTTTGTTAGGCCTGGATGTCCTGTCTAAAATCCATCTAAAAAGACATAAATAAACAAGAATCTATTCACCTTTCATTCTGATTTTGCATCAAAGTCGTCAAAGATAATTTGATATATTGTCATATATTATCAAAAACAGAGAAAGGATCACGTTTAGCACCTGGCGGTAGCTAGCTAGCTAGCTAGCTAATTCACTAAGCCTTGAAGACTGTAAGAAGCATCTTCGTAAAGAGGCACAGGTAAAGTTAGAGGAGGAACACGTTTAGATTTACGTAAATCACATTACGCAGTTTGGTCGAGCTAGCTGTCGCTTCACTCTGATCTTAATGTGGAACACGGGCTGAGCATCGAAAGAAGGAAGGATGACCTCATTTGACCTCATGATGAAATCATTGCTTTAAATCACAACGGATCTGGTTGGATTTTGGTTGGCGTTTGCTGACTGCATCCTTTTTGGACACAGGACAGGAAGAAGGAGTAGACGCGGGGGTGGGGGGGAGCATTGCAACATAAAGTCTATCACACGGCTGCTTCATCGGCGTCAAGGTTCTTTATTTTTGCTCAGGGCTTTAATCCTGCTGCTGAAAATAAAAGTGAAGTTGAGTGAGAACTCAGACAGCGCTCATTTTGTTTAATTTGATCTCGTGTTGTGAAAGCCGGCCCACGCACCTGACAGAAACCTTTTGGTCAAGCACAGTGCCTCACATGTTATCATTTCCTTCATTTCACCATGATAATAACTTGAAAACGGTGCAGTCATCTGGTGATTTCTGGGCCGAGATAAGCCCCTAATGCTCCAAGATCCTAACAACACGTCTGTACACAAGTACAGGCCTATAGATTTCTTGTATACTAACAACAAAACAGTGCATTATGACATCGGGATAGTACTGGATACAGCTGGTATGTAGCCTGGAAAACCTTCTTTGTTATTCAGGTTTGCAGATGATAAGTTGTTCTCCAACAAAGGGTTGGTCTTTAGTTCCTGCTGCTGATGATTGTTTCTGCACTTAGACAAACTTTACCTTCACTTAAAATTATAATTAAAAGTCCAATCTGCTTAATTTCATCTCCATTGAGATTTTTGGGCTCAAAACTCAGCATCATTATCAGGTGTACTCACAGTAAACCACCAGGTGGTTAGAGATCCTCCGCGGCTGCTCCAGGGTGGGGTGCCACACCAAACAGTCCAGCTTTTTCCCATTCATGCTGCGCAGGGGGTGCAGGGAGTAGTAGCTGGACACCGAGCCGCCCTCCTTGGTGCGGTTGTTGGACTGGCCTGGCAGGTCGGTGTCCCAGGAGAGACGGGGAGGCGGGTGGCCCACGGCTCGACAGGAGGCTGCCACGCGGAACGACTGGCCCTCCACCAGGAAGACGGGCTCCAGGGAGGAGATTGGTGAAACTAAAAGAAGAGGAAGAGGAACAAGGTGAATTTAGGACTTTAAACTCTTTTTTTTTGCTTATTTGGCATCACTTTAAAAAATAAAAAATTATAGTATAACAGATTTTTTTTATTCAGTATATTGTATTTTTTGTGCAAAGTCATTACTTAAATGATGGTTATGACAATCAACAAACTATTAGGCTTTACTGGCAAAAACTATTTGCTTATTATTACTCTGCTCTGTTTTTTTCTTCAAACTAATGATATTTGTTTAATTACGCACTTTATTTATGCTTCTTTTAAACATAAGACCTCTCTCATGCTGTGTATAATTGTACTGTATCATATATATTGTGTTTCAGCCTCTGTATTGTCTTCATCTTACAATAAAAACAGTGCTAGCATTTAAAAAGATGACCTAAACCACAGTCCCTGCATTGTTACTGCAGTCAGATTTAATTAATACTTCCCAAAGCCTGCTCAGAGCTAATTTGTCTTGACCCCAAATTATCTGTAGGCGCTGTAATTAACCCCATTGAAACCAGGATTTGGCTAAATGTGTTTGTGTAGTGATTGTCACTGTAAGTCAGGGACAAGTTTGAGCAACAAGCTCCCCAAGACCTTGCTGAGAGATTCAGATAAGAGTATTGTTGGCATGAATACATCCCGGAACAGAGAGAAGAAAACAAAGCACCACCAGGATCTTAGTGAGATATCTAAGACGGATGATGGAGAGCGACGGGGAAACGTGCGTGCACATGAACCATTCAGAGAATCCACCTTAAAGTTCAGCAGCAGGATACGAAGGTGAAACATCAAGTGCGTCACAACTGTGCAAGACATCACATGAGGCAAATGTCACCCGAGATATTTTCACATTATTAAATTTCTGTTTAACTCCCCTGTCACCAACTGGTTTAACGTGATTGTGATTCACACCCGAGTCACGACAGCGTTTGCCGTCGTAAACACTCCGTGGTGTCACCCGGGTATGTCTTTCCGCCGCTGCCTGGATTATTAATGTGTGAGGACCAAACTGGTAGTTAGCATTAGCAGAAATAGCCATTAGGGATTAGCTCGCAAAGACAAGACAGACACCACCTGTCAAAGAATTATAAACAGAAACTGCAAAAAGCATGACATCACTGCACCGCCCACAGTGTTTGACTGACGGGCGATATCTGGGATAAGATTTCCTGCTGGGAAAATATCCTTTGCACGATTAAGTTTAATCTTTTCATAAGGATTCACTCGTGGCCAAATGAAACCACCCAAATTAACCCAGACGCATTAAAAAATGAATAAACTGAGTGAAAAAAGAGTGGGAATGACAGATCTTCCTTGATATTTGAAAGTTTCCCTCCCTGTAGGGCGTTAGGAGAAGATATCCAGATTTTTGTTTTGATCTATAGATTAATATCTAGCCAATGAACTCTCCCACACGCTAATTTAACATTTTATAGTCGAGTGTTTTTGTACTTTAAAGAGTCGAGAGAATTCAGCGCTGGAGGTTGTCTGTTACCAACGTGTGTGTTTCTGTTGGTTTCTGTTTGCTCTGTGGCGTGTTAGGACAGGCTGGCGTCTGCGCCGACACTGCTGATGACTGGCAGCGAAACACTTTCCATTGCAAAATTGTGATTTTCCAGGCTTCTCGGTAGATTTCCGCGTTTCTGATTTGAATACAAACAGGTTGACGTTTATTATCCAATAAATGAAAATGAGTGGAAAAGAAAAAATTCAAATACGCTTGATATTGTTAAATAATTACATTTTTTAGGTATTTGTGCAGCTGTTTATTCACTGTGTCCATGGAAACAACAACAGAAAGACGAATCTACATCAAAAGAGTTTAATATTTAGTTATTTATGATGCAACGTCCATACTCAAATACATTTTCCTTTAAACTAACTTGGTTATGGAGGTCTGGATTTAAGCCGCTTGGGGCAGAGCTGTTTATCAGCCTGTGCTGTTAAAGTCATTTAGGACAGATAGCATCGCTGCAGGGTTTCGTTTTATTTATAAGGATTTGTTTTTAAAAAAGCTGCATTCCCACGGCCGCTGTTATGATTCCACTGAATCCATGACACGATGTAGCGATCCCCTCGGTAAGGCGTGAAGATCCAAATATTTTGTAAGCGTTGTCACTATGACTAAAATGAGCCAGTGAACCAAAACATATGGTATGAAACAGAGATTTCCACAGGAAACGCGCTTGTTTTGAGATGTTGAACGTGGACTGCGCTGTTTTCTTGATACTTGCAAATATTAATTTCAGGAATCCAGACAAAGGCAGGGCCATCTTTCCCTCTTTTAATAAATAAAATGTGGCACTAAAGAACACCAACACTTCATTTAGCCAGCATACTGGCATTCTGCTTCTCCATATTGTAATTTTAATGTAAAATCCATATACACCAGTGCACTACTGTCTCTGCTGCTCCTCCTGATGTTGCTTTGGGCCAATATTTATCAGTGGCTGAATGACCAGAAGGGTCAAAACCTTTTGAGACAGATTTGTGATTTTAGAAAACAACTCATTTCGACTTGACTTGGAAACTTATCAGAAACTGAATCAAACCCTGTGGCCTGGACGTGTTTATCTTGTATCTGCACTTTGCTTGGGCACAAAATCAGCTCGACACTTAAGTAGTATCACCAGCATGCTTTGCAGAGCAGAGAGGATCATCTGTTTCTGGTACAAGATATTCTTTGTTTTTTCGGGTACATCCCAAACTTGCATGCTCTTGCGCTGTTAGAAAATCTGCTTTTCACACAGTGAACTTCAGATACCCCTCTCAGCGTGAGCGTTTGTGGCCACGTTGGCAAACCTGCTGAGTTTCCTCTGGCTGCCACGGCTTTTCTCTTCTACGAAGATGATTGCGGTTTTAAGCATCATTACAGCGGCTCTGATAGGATTAGGAAGGTGTGGGAGGGAAGACAGAAAAAGCGAGAAAAGGTGGAGGAGGAGGTGGATGATGAGGCTTACTCCAGACGGTGAGTGTGATCTGCCTCTCAAAGTTTCCATTGGGGAAGGTGGAGATGTGGCAGGTGTAGCTGCCTTCGTCAGACTCCTCTGTGCTGGGGATGAGCAGGGCCGAGTTCTCTGTGGGGCGTCCGCTCTCGAACCTCACCCGGCCGGAGTAACGTCCAAACTCTGATGTGCAAAACAAAGACTTCACCTCAGGGAAGATGCATGTCTGTCAGTCTTTACAGGCTCAAATAGAAATGCTTAGTCAAAAGCATTAACTCCCACAGAGGAAATAGACTTAAACCAGCATTTATCCAATGACATCACAACCCCACCCTCCAGACAAATAATCCAGGTGCAGTACTACACCGTCTCCTGGTATGATCTCATTTCAAATCACAGTGTTGTCAGATTTGTAAACATTTGCAAGTCTTTTGTTACAGAGCTTCGTCTGGTCGTAATGAACTGGAGTGATAATCGGTTTTGACGGTCGTCGGCTGACAGTCGTTGCATGGAAAAAGTGAGATTTATTGAAATGTGGCGTGACTTTGGACTGGAGACAATTACACTGGGCTGTGATATGATGCTTTACCCTGTGCAACTGCAGGAACGCGTCCACCGCTAGAGATGTAGCAGCACGGGAGCTTTTCCTCAGTATCTCTGACACACATTCGGGAAAGCAAATGGATATTTGCATGATATCGCAAAGCCAGCTGCCTTGCGCAGTGACATGATTTGGGCAGCGGGACTGTTTACCTAATGCTGGTTTGCCACTGCAGAAAAAGGGAGTGCCAAGAAAACATGAAGGAGTAAAACTGGTTTTGTTTGTATGAAAGTTCCAAATAAAAAGAATAATATGGCTCAGCATTGTTATTTCAAATAACATAGTGTGATAATATTTTGACTTCACTGCCCAGCCCTACACTGATTAAATAAATGCATCCTATTGGTGTGAAAACCTGGAAACCCTATAGTTTTACCTATATCCCTCTTTCTATATCCCATTAAGAAATGTTGGAAATGTGTTGCTAAGCAGTCCTCCAAAGTGTGGTCCTTTGGATGAGTTTTAAGTCGTAAGTAATGAATAAATAACTTAAGCCTGAGTCAGGCGGCCTGAGAGACATCAGCTGACAAACCAATCCACCAACAGTCAATACGCCCTGGACTGTTTCAGTATTAGACCGATGTATTAATCATTGGCCGTAAAGTAGATGTGGTGTCAAACGTCTAAAAGGTGCGAATCCTAAACATAAGCTTGAGAAGGAGCAATCCTGCAGGTGAACTCGAACTGGATCTCAAACAGTGAAGAAAGTGAAATTCTAGCTCCGCAAACCAGTCTGGGATCAGACTCTCTCAGACCCTCGCTGCGGCCTACCCGTGTGGCCGTCCACGAAGTGCGCAGTGATGATCTGGTCCTTGCTGCCGTCTGGGAGCTCCTTGAACCAGGTGACCTGCACCACCTTCTCCCCGTCCTCCACCTGGTAGTGACAGGGCAGCCTGGTTTCACTCTCTGCCAGGGAGAGCAGGGAGGTTACGGGCTGAGGAGGCTCCATGAAGACACCCCGCACACTCGCTGCTGAAGAGAGAGGGGAAAAGTCAATTATACAAAACAAAGTGGAGTCATTATAGGAGGCAGGTGAATGAAGGAGGCTGTGAGATGCATAGACAATTCACTGACAGTCACTTAATGAATATTTGGTAATTGCAAATATTTGACATCATTTATTAACCAAATGATTACAATGGACAGTTAGTGCAAGTTCAGGGGATAATCTTAATCTTATGGCATGTTGGAGCTTTGCAGAATCACATCTGACCTTAACATCTGTGACTTTATTGCTGAAACAGTTAGCAAGTCAATTGTTTACCATGTTCACTGTCTAATTAGCTAATAAGCAAAGCTAATACTCCCATAGCTAATTAGCAAACGTTAGCGTGTTAGCATGCTAACGTTTGCCCAGAGCCCAGAGCAGCGTTACTATTTACTTATGAAAATGACTTCATGAGATTCATAAGAGTGAACGGTGACATGCTCACGACCTGTTGGGTGAGTTTCAGAGCAAAACTTTTAATAAACTTCTGTTGTAAGAATGATTTCCTTAGTGACTTCCTACCGGGACGTTTACATTATGGCTAGTTATTGTAAAAGAGGCTAACATACAGTTGTCCAGTAGGCTACAACCAAAAGACTTTTCATTGGCTACTGGGGCCTGAAAAGATCCAAACTGGTGTGCATTAAAGTATAAATATGTGTGTTGATGTGTGGATTAATAATGGGTACTTCTTAATCTGACACTTTCATCTTAAATCTGATGTTACAGTTGTCAAGATGCTTTTTATGCATGCCACGTGCGAACATTACAAATAATAAGAGGAAACAAGCTGCTGTTGTTGATACAAGCGGCCGAAATGGGTTTCCTCCGCAGGGTGGCAGGGCGCACCCTTTGTGATAGGGTGAGAAGCTCTGTCACCCGGCATCTGTTTCGGATGCCTCCTGAATGCCTCCCTGGTGTCCCGGGCATGTCCTACCAGGAGGAGGCCCCGGGGAAGACCCAGGACACGTTGGAGGGACTATGTCTGTCAACTGGCCTGGGCACGCCTCGGGATCGTCCCGGAAGAGCTGGAGGAAGTGTCTGCAGAGAGGGAAATCTGGGAATCCCTGCTCAGGCTGCTGCGACCCAGTCCCGGATAAGCAGATAAGATGGATGGTTGGATGGAAGGCTGCTGTTTCCTCTGATAACGGGTTGTTTTCATGAGATATTGACAATAATTATTATTAACTTCTCAAGAAAACCAGCTTCCACATTACTTTTGCAGGAAATTAGTCACCAGTGAAGCATTGTTCAAATTTAAATCGAGCCCTGATTACCGCTGCAAGAGCAAAAGTCGTGTGTGACGGTTCATCCTGAGGGGAACATTATTCCACGGAAATAAATCCAACCAGGTATTTGACAAAGAGCCAAAACATTTCAACCTGCTCCAAAGTTATAGTATTGTTCGCCTGGCCATGAAAGTCTGCACACAAATCCATTATTCCACCAGTAGCCGTGATGATATTTCAGTCTGGACCAATGTGGTGGAGAACATCACATTATCCCTAAAGATTTGCTTGTTTCACCCTATCAAATACAAAGATTTGCTATGGGACGCTATCCCATAATGCACTGGGTGAGAGCTGCCCCAGACAGGTTTATATATAGACAGACAAAGCCACCCGAACTCACACCTACGGGCAGTCGCCGATTCGCCCGACCTGCTTGTCTGTTGACACTCAGACACAGAAAGGACGTGCAAACCCCACAAAGAGGTGTAAACAGTTTGAACACAGGACCTTCATGCCGTGAGGCGACTGCGCTAACAATATGAACAATGGCACTTTTATCAGTGGTAATGAGTTCCTCAAAAGCAGCAGCAGCAGCAGCAGCAGCAGCAGCACATGTTGTCGATCTACTGTCACTGTGGAGTTTTAATGTTATCAGCGGGCTGACTTGATGCTTTGAGCCACATCAGATCATTTACTTACTCGGTTTTCACTGTTTTAATGTTTCAGGTAAATACCGATGAGCAATGTGTGGATGATTTATTTAATCTTAAGATTACAGGAGATATTTACAGATTGGAAACAAGACTCGTCCGAATACCAGACCCCTGTTTGAATCATTTGTTTTGCATTCCCCGCCTAATATTTCATCTGATAAAACCTTTTTTATTTCCCTTTATTTCAACTTTCATCTGTATTCTACGAATCACGACGTGCATTATCGTGTTTGTCTCATTTTAGGGAAGATTTTATCAATTACTGATGTGATAAGTGACTCAGGATCCAGCCCTCGATGGTAAATAAGTGCTGTGCAGGGCTAACAGTCTGCAGGAATTCAGGTTTTTCTTGTTCATGCACAGAATACCACTCGAGTTTTAGCCTGAAAACCACACGGCCTCATATCAGCACGGAGTCATACTATCAAAGCTGGCGACCCGTGACTAAGACTGATTGTACTTTTATCACGCCTGGTTAAAAGTCTACATCTCAACGTGGGACCGGGACACAGACATGACTGAGAAGGGTGTGAGGGAGCAATGCATCAACAACTCAAACAGGAAAAACCAAACATTTGCACTTTGATTTCTGGGGTGAACACACTCTTTTTTTTCCCTCTGGTTACTGATTCATGAGCCAAATCAATGATTATACTGGAGCGGGCATGGGACACGGACGAGATCCCACGCAGCCGGTGCAAGGACACACACACACAGAGGTGCACAGTGAGAAGGAGAGGAAACAGATCTCTTTGCAAACACTGAAGGTGTAAATTTGGCCAACAAGGACGCACAGTGTGGAGGAAACGAGGGGCAGAGTTGTGAAAGGGAGGAGGCGAGGGTGAGATTTTAGGGCAGGGGTGCCCAAACTTTTTTTATCTTGTGCCCCCACGGACGCTGAGAAAAGTTCATGCCCCACATCCGCCCAGTTTTAATCATTAACAACAAGGAGCGGCACCAAATAAATAAAGGATTCAAGCTGAATTTTAGTGAACTATAGCTCAAAACAACAGCATCAGCAACAGAAACCATGTCCACCCCCTCTGGTCATTCACGCCGCTCTGCAGTGGCTCTGTGGCCCCTCCACCCAGTTTGAGAACCACTGCGTTACATGAAGGCAAAGAGAAGCAAAGTGTGATTCAAGAAAAGATCATCAGCAAGCCGAAAGAAAGAGTTAAGCACTTCACACACACTCTCCAGACAAACACACGTTGGCCCGAGCGTCACAAGGCTGCCATACAAGCTTTTCCTGTTCGCTCTGGGTGAGAGTAACATCATCGCGCTTTGTGGCTGCAGGTTAAAAATAAAAAAAAACAACAACAATAGTGTAATTCACACGTTTGCTCTTTTAACTGGAGCCACACAGTGTTCCAGTTTTGTCTGAGTTTAATCCCCACTCAAGAAGGAAACAAAAGCGTCCGGCTGCAAAATTAGTCAGAAAAACAGGAAGGTGTAGGTTGGGCAATAAGTTCTGATTCATGTTTACTAAAAGTAAGAATGTGACTGAGCCGCATTCTGTCACGCTGCTTCTTTCTCCCACACCTGCAGGGACAGACACATACGCCACAGGCCCATCGGCGCAGCGTGTGGATACCTGAAAAGTACACCCATGTGTGACTCTTCAACGTCTCATCCTGAAACTGTGCCATCAGTCAGCTAGGCCGTGACGTTAGGCGATGATGTCGGGGCTCACAGTCGACTCCTTCAGGTCCTACAGGTGCAGGCTGGCCGAACTGAGTTGATACAGGTTGTGGACACAAGACACGACCCTGTCTAAACATCAGTGTATGCTGTAGCGTTCAGATTTCCCCCTCACTGGAGCAAAACGGAGGCTGACATGGCTGAGCATGCACTGTATGAATAAAAAACGACTTTATCACAATTAAAGTTTGCTCAGGAGCAGGAAAAACACCGTACCACCAAGATCAAGGGCGTTCGCACACTACATCTCCTGTCAACAGCAATCAGGCCAGGTGATGTAGATTTACACGCTACATATGAGCACAGATATGCAATTTAACCACACAGCCAAGGACATAAATGATTAAATCTGAAGATCTCATACAGGCCACATCTGCCTTGTGGGAATACGTCTCAAATATTATAAGGTTTTGTTCATAAAACGCACCCCAAGGTGACTTTAAGTGCTTTTAGGAATACTGCAGTAACAGAATGGGAAATGTGAGTTACTATGAAGCTCCGTAAGGCGGCTGTCTATTCCCAGATTTCCGCTTTTCGGAGAATGCAGAGTTTGCAGTTTGTATTGAAAGTCAGGGTTATCACTGAAAATACAGTAAAGTCAACAAAGCTCAGTATTAAGGTTCAGACATACTGCGAGACAGTTTTAGATATACTGCAGCCACTTCTTATTAAAATATAAAAGGCTATTACCTGTTGTTTTTTTTTCTTTTGGTACGTTTTAACCCCAAATGACAGCGCAGGGAGCGGACGTTGAATAAAACAGTGAATTGTCATGTAAATGAGTGTAAGAGAAGACTCACCAGTCAGTAGAAGCAGCGCCAGACATGTAGCCCTCTGAGCGGTCAGCTCCATCTTTAGTCCAAAACTATCCCAAAAAAAAAAAAAAAGCAACTTCCGTTTTTCGTCGCTGCTAAATCTGCTGATATTAAGCTTTCATCGTCGATGTGCGCGTGAAGTTCAAACAGGAGGCCCGGCGCCGGCAGCGTTCACGAGCCCACAAACACCTGGAGGCAGGTGCGACAGGTGTTCGCTCTTCAAATCTCACAAATGACGCTTATAAAATAAAACCCCTCCACTGGCGTCCACTGACACGCGCCGAATATTGCTCTGTGCAAGTTGCAAACTGCATTGACTTACAAACTGGAACAACAACTCGGCGGAGAAGTAAAAGTAAACAGGGGGAATTATGTTTGACTTGAGACAGGAAAGAAGAAGACAGCGTGTATTGGTCAAACAAAAACCTGCCCCGTTTGTCACGCACTGGGAGAAGCGCCTACAACGCGGGTTTGAGCCTCTACACCTGTCCGACGCGGCTCCGCCCACTGCGCCGGCCGGAACACGCCCATTTTATGCCGCGTTCACGTGATGTGTAGAAAATCGGGGTTTCCGACATACCTGAAAAAGACACGATCCTGCTGTTGGTCAAACCGAGTTTAACGAAATTAAATCATGTTACCAATAACTAATCGGTCAGCTTTATATAATTATAGAGCACCCTTTGCACAAAAGGGAGAAATAATAAAGTAAAAGAACGTAAAAATATAGGATAAGCGCGTTTATGTGACACAAATTGTAATTTTCCAATGTTGTATGAATGCTGTAGATTTATTCTTTTACTTTACTGAGGATTATATGTTGAGCAAAATGTTATCACAATTACAAGATGTGATGAAAATCTAATAACAAACAAGAAATGCTTTGTTTTATATGCTGGTCATAGAAGACTATTTTGCAGATGTAGGAGTTGTTATTGTTTAGAAAAACAGGTAGGCTACTACTCTACCTGGTGATCCATATAGATTATATACCAGAGTAGCCGCAATTATAAGATATATAATAAATATGAAATCAGCTTCTCTACAACCTCCACTTGTGAAATGTTTTTGCCAACGCAAAACACATGGTTTTCACGATTCTTTCATTTAAACTTCAATTCCCGAGGAGTCCCTGAATGCAGCACAATTCCGAGCGATTATTCATCGTGCCATTAAAAGTACAATAGCACGGGGAAAAAAAGACAAAAAAAGGCGCATTCGAATATTTTTATTGTCTTCTTGCAAGACAAAAAAATATTTTCTTACAGCTTCGATGACAATGATGATATGAGCAATAACTCGGAAAACAGAATAACTCAACAATCATTTCCACATTGCGTTGCTCCACAGGTGCCCGTGACAGCCAGATGGGTTTTCCTGTGACGAGCCTCGGGGTAAACAGTACACAGCCGCAGCGCATGGGATGCTTTGAATCTGTTTTGAATACATCTCCAGTTATGTTTCTATGTAAATAAGCAGGTGAGGGTGTGCACGAGGATCGGCCGTCGCAGGGTTTTACAGTGAACGGGTGTGACTGCCCTTTGCAGCCGATTTATGATATGGATTAACATTATTAATGCGATGTTGCGTTTACTGACCGGATGCTCAACCTGAAACTCTGAACTCCCTTCATTTTGTGTCGATGTCGAACATTAAAACTCAATTTGGTGCGAGACCTCATCCGAAGATTACGGTGATGGTGAAAAATGAAGAAATTTAACATTACACTGTTATAATTTTACATTTTAAATTAGCCTGTAATCAAATATTTCCAATAATGGCATGAGAGTAGTGTGTATTTCTAATATTGTTATAGAAAGCTTGAAGCCAGATTGAATCGCCTTTATACTGTGAAATTAAAATCTTTCAAATCCTCTGAAGCCACTATTAATTTTGACTAATCAAGCAGAGTTCAGGCAATAAATCGGCAAGTTAAAGATAAATCAAACCGTCTCTGCAAGCTGAATATCTGATGTATTTGAAGCTGTTACCATTGGCTTGGCATTGGCTACCATTGACGTTTTGAAATTCTATACACACAAAAAAAGAATTAGTAAATAAATTGTTATTACAAATAGTCATTAGTTGCATCCCTAGTCATGCTGGTTCATATAAAATTAATTAATTAATTAATTAAACATCTTTCATTCATCCAGAAAGGGGAACACATGAACAGGAACAAAAACTGCAGTTTCAATTTCTCCACTCTCAGCATTGTTTGTAAAACCAGCCGTGGAACCCCTGCAGTGAAACCACACTCACGCAGCCGCTATTAGTAAATCATTCAATTAATTTAATTGCAATATTTAATGAATAATAGAAATGAAAGTAGCATATTTTACAAAAAAAAAAAAAAAAAGGAGTAGAATAGTGGAGTTTAGAGACTCAATGCACACACTCGCTGCATGTTAACATACAGATTAAAGCTTCAAGAGACTGGACGCCGCTGGTGCGCTCGGCATCCCCTCCGTCTGCACCTGAGCTTCTTGCATCAGACCATGGGCTTTTTATTCGTTCTGATGGTCTCGTAGGTGTCAGTGGTTTGAGAGGTCAGACCCTGCAGGGAGCCAGAACACAGAAACATGAAACTGCCCACTGTGAGAAGCACGAATGCGTTTCTCCAAAAACACTACGGTGAAAAGTTCCCGCACGGCGTGTCACTTTCTTTGACATCCGGGAAGGTTGAAATTTTTAAAAAAAAAAAGAAAAAAAAAAAAAAAGAGCTTTACCGTCCACTTTGCGGTAAGCTGCCATTTTTCCATCATGTGCCTTTTTAAATGCCTTTTTAAGCTTAAGAATGAAAAGTCTCACCGCGTAGATGCCTCCCTCTGTGGGCTGCTTCTGTGGGACAGAGACAGTTCAAAGGAATTATGAAGAGCGCGTCAGCCGCAAGCATTTCCTAACACAACACAGTGTTGCACATCAGTCATTTGAACTATCAGAGTTCCTCCTTCCAGTGTGTGTCTGTGACCCCGCGTTTGCAGGCGCAGATTGTTTTCTTCACTTTGAGCTTTAAGGATGAATTCGGCGTCATGTTTCATGCAACTTTTAAGCAGGAAGTGGCATCTGACACATTTGTCGTGTGAAGAAAACACCGGTGGAAACTGTGACGGCGTATAAATGATGTAGGTTGGTGGTCAGCACGGGCTTACAGGAAAATGACACAGGAAATGATAGACTGGCTTTAAAGCAGAACTGCTGCACAAAACAATGCAAACACCAAGGTTTCTATTGTGAACAGTAACACATATGTATGACTTTTACTCTTACCTCAGACTGACTGGCAGACGATTTTTTGGCTGAATTGACCTGTGAACCAGAAAGCGAACTTGGCTGAGCGAGTCACATATCACAGCGTGTTCAAAATCGGATGGAAGTTTAATGAAAATGGTGAAATTAAAACGTATTAGGAGAGTTTGGAGCCGTTAAAGCCTGAATAAGCCATGTCTTCATAAGGTGGCAGAGTGTTTTCATGACTTTTTCCCTTCAGAGAATGAAACATATTTGAACAAAAGTCTTAAACAAACGCACATTTCATCAAGATTATAATCAGAGGATATCTCAGAAACCATATGGATCAGACCTGGTCTCTCAACATGAAGGCGTGAGTGTGTTTGTGTTTGTCTCACCCTCAGTCTGCAGTATAAGATGGTGAGTACGATGCCGTACAGAATGAGGATCCCATCCAGGATGTAACATGTCTTCATGTCGTTCCAGGCCTCTGCACACAGAAAAAACATCATCGTCTTAGTCTTTCATCGCTCACCGCCGTCATCAGCATCACCTCCAGCAGGAATGAGTCTTCAGGTGTCAGCACGGGCTCAAAGAAATGAGTTTTACTGCTCCTCACCGGTGCAGGTAAGACTGATCATCAGAAAGGCAGCGATGAGCCACACTCGCGGCATCTTACCCATCGAGCTGCGGATAAGACGGCGGGGCTGTTTTTGTTGTTGTCGCGTCGCCTGTTGTTGAGATCTGCTCAAAAACCCTCTGAGGTGAAGCCCTGTGAGCAGCAGCGATGATCAGGAAGTCCGGGGCTCTCTGTCCGTTTTTTTTTCAACTGCGAAACCACACGCACACCACACGGCCGAGCTCCCTTCAAACAAGTTCCTCTAAAACTCTTAAGAAAGCACTCAGCTCCTCTTTCGCTGAAAACAGTTCCAGCGTTTCGAAAACCTGAAAGCAGAACCTGCCTCCAAACCACAAATACAAATAGATGAACTGGTCATTATATTCAGACAAGTTTAGATGGAAACTTTGCCTCCATCAACTTCACCCGCTCCAGAATAAGCAACAAAAAACAAGACATATTAGGAATAAATGGTTTAATAAGGGAAAAAACGCCTATCACACTATACAAGCTACAGTTACCAAAAAGGATGAAAATACAAGACAAAATCTACAGTTTTTTCTTTTTTATACAAGCCACTTGGGGGGTTTTTTTCCTCAAAAAGTAAAAACATTCGGAAAAATTGCATCGTCATAACTTAGGCACCTTCAAAATGATAGAAAACAAGTAAAAAACGTTTTGGAGCCTGAAATAACTCGAGCATGCACTTCTTTTTTTTTTAAAAAAAACCCCCAAATATCTGCATTTTGATCGCTCGCGTGATGAAATGTCACAACCACATTGGACCTGGCGTTTGATTATTATTGTTGTTGTTGTTTTTAGAAGCTGCGTTTTCACTGGAAAGGAGAGCAGAGCAGCGGGTTGTGCTGCGGCTCAACATGCTGTAGGTAGATACAACAGAGGGGCTCAAGTCTCGACATCAGGTGAGTTTTTTGCGTTACAGTAAGTGTTTGGGACACGGAGGAGGAGCAGGAGGAGGAGGAGGAGGAGGCGTCAGTGTGAGGACAGATGTGCCCCATCGCTGGGCCGCCGCACATCTGGAGAGTAAGGCTGTCGGATGGAGGCAGCATGTTCACTGTGCTCGTTTCAGCTCGTGGCACAAGGCGAGGCGGTGATTCGCCGCCGCTGCTGCAGAGGAGCTGCAGAGGGGCGAGTTTACAATCACACGTCTGGTTTGGGATTTTTTTTTTTTTTTTGTCGTTGAAATGCATTAAAAACAAAACAAAACAACAAAACAAAACCGTAAAAGTCAGCTCAGAGTTTAACTAGAGCTGCCAGCTCAGGACTGAACGACTACATTGTTTAAAAAGACCACGACCCCATTCACACCTGATATGTTTACACATGGTGTGTAGAGCTTCTCCTCACCTGCATTGTGATCGGACATAAATATTCAAACTGGGACCTCGGGGAACAAACACGGTGCGTTCAAGCGCCAAGGGACAAATAAGACTTGTTGTTTCCAAAGCTTTCAACAATAATTCAAAAATTCAATGATATTTGCATCTTTGGCTCGTTTGACGGCCGTGATGATTGATGGGTCTGTTTCCAGGCGTCTCTGTTCTTGTGTTTTATCTTATTAGGAGACACTGAAAGTCTGTCTGCGTCTCGATGAAGGTTGGTGAGGTGTGTAAACAGCAGCCGCGACAACAGATCATACGCTGCGCTATCATAAATACGTCATATCAGACTGCCGTCCTTAAAGCCAGCACGTCTCTGCAGATAGATCTGCTCCGTTGTCATGGCGATCAGCGTTCTTGGGAGTCAGATGTGGTCGTGTATGACCACATACAACCCTCAAAGATGGCCGACCTCCTCCCTCTCCTCATGCTGCTCCACCAAAAACCAGGTCACCGCCAACGGCTACAACGCCTCTGTGACGACTACCGCTGAGGAAGACCATGACATGTGGGTGAAAGCTTCAGAAACAAGTAAGTTGGACCTTGGAGCGTGCCGTCACCAGGCTTGAGGACTTCAGGACATTCAAGCTCTGCTACTTCGGCAGCGCAGATCTCAGGCACACGTGGCTGACAGCCAATCAGAGCACAGATCTCCTCCAAATATGGTCGAACCCACCCATTGGTAGATCTTCTGATTGCAGTTTGGTGCGATCCTGCTGAGAGGCATTGTCTGTGTATTACACACACTGCAGCTAATTTTAAATTAATCACGCATACGCCTCCTGCTTCTGCAAATACACATTAGTCAACAGCTTAAAATAGTGCCCACAAAACTACAGCGTCCAGCTATTTTAGTTGTATTACAGTTATATTATAGGTTTTTTTTGGATGCACATGGTCAGTTTTCTGGTCTTTCCGTGGGATTTGTTACCGCTGAGAACAGCAGGCTCATGGCTTTAACGTCCTGATATGAAGATAAAAGATGCAGGTACAGACTGCGTGGTGACATCAGGTGTAAACAGGGTCTTTGTTTTGGTCTTTCGGACAAAACTGTGATAGTAAAAAGTGAAAAATGCCAGTGTAGAATTAAAAAAGAAAAAAGAAAAAAAGCTGCATATTTAGACAATCGTGAATGTACAGAGCGCGGAGTAGCAACAGTTCAGGAATGTACTTCCGTTTTTTTCTTTACAGTCAGATTTAAAAAAAACAACAACAAAAAAAAAAGAAAGGACACGTTTGGCCTTCAGGCCGCAGAGAAGCCACGTGTTAATCCAACGCACATAATGCTACATTCTGTAAGTTTAAGACAAATAAAAGTCACACCCTTTGATATAAAAACAGTCCTCGTCATCCGGAGCGATACGACACGCTGACAGGGAACGGTGCGTCAGCGTTTCAGTCAGTGCCGGGCTCCAGGCGCTCTGCTTTCTTTACGACAGAAGAAAGAGGAAGTAGCAAGTGATACAATCCACCCTCCCTCCTGTGGCGTTTGTGTGTTGAGTCAGCACAGTAAAGTAGTCCAGTGGTTACAGCAAAAGAAGAGGCAAAAAAGAGAAAAGGTCCCCTTTTAGAAAACACCTTTTTTTTTTTTTTTTGTTTTACAGTGTGTTGTAAAGATTCGACGACACGGGAGAGGAAGAAGTCAAGGCATCTGTTAAATTCCAGGTTCGGACAATCGTTGAGCTGATCACAGTTTGATATCAAAGCATCCGTGATGATGAAAACCTCCTCTGCTTGAACGGTTTCTTTCTCACAGATGGGGGCAATGATTGGATGGGAGTGGATCACTTGGCCTCCACGAGGCCCGGCTGCAAGATAATCCAGCAGGAGAGAGGACGGCGCCTTCACACCGAGGTCTCCGACTGCAGCCTCATGACGAACTTGTGGCTCTTCGGGTCGATGAACTCCTCCCCGAGCCGCAGGAAGGGGAGCGGCGTCACAGTGACCACCAGGGAGAAGTCCAGGCGGCGCAGGGAGAAGACCAGACCCTGGCGCAGGGCCGAGGTCACCGGCTCCTCGCTAACAAGAGTCCACTGGCGCCCCCTGCCGTTCTGCTGCTGGTACTGCATGGTGGGGCCTGGGGAGAGGTACCGCTCCAGGAAAGCCTGACGGGGAGGATGCAGGAGGTTAATTATCACCGGAACATGGCGAAATTTGTTTTATTAGGAGACAATATAATATATAGCACTTCTGAGGTTTCCCTAGTCTGTCACCTTTGGCGTCATGTTGTGCGTGATGCAGAACTGCAGGTGCGTGAGGATGCTCTCCATGCTGTGGAAGGCCTGCTGCCGCGTGGTTCTCAGGTACTTCTGCATGGCTCGGGCCATCGGGGCGAAGATGGCTTGAGCCGCCTCCCGGGGATCCATCACCTCCCTCGGGTGTTTAGGCGACGACGCCATCTCGTCTTCGTGGAGGCGCTTGATGTGCGTGAAGGCCTCTTCCACCGCCACCACCAGCCTGGAGAGATGAGATGAGGCATTGTTGCAGACGCATTCGATCTCATTACAGTCTTAGTTCTGTTTCTAGATCAGTTTTTCAAGAGCTTTGGCGCTTTCAGAGCTATCAGATGTATAACTGACGGTGACTGCATCGTTTTAAACAACTGTATTCGTAGGTTATGAATGAACCTCTGACCTGGCTTTGCGTTTACGGATCCTGCGGTCCATCTCCGCCTCCTCGTAGTAGTACTCGTTGTGGGAGTTGTCCCTCCTCCGGGCAGCGGCTGCGATCATGGCCCGGGACTGGCCTGTGGAGTTGTTGGTGGTGTTTTCTACAAAGGCAGCACAGAACGCACTTCAGTTGTTTAGCAGACGCTCGCGTTAAAAAGAATAAAACGTGCACATTTAAACTCAAGTATTAGTCCCGTGGAGATGTGAGCGCAGGTAATAGATGCTTATGATGTGAAACGAGGTTTAACGTCAGTCACCGGAGGCGTCATCTGGCTTTGACGTAGATCAACAAATGCGGCGAGGCTGTATTTACCGTCCAGGGAGTAAACCTTGAAGCCGGTCATCTTCTTGGACAGGATGGACTTGGGCAGGTTGAGCAGGGCAGGGTTGTAGACGGGGAAGTCGCTGTAATAACGGTCCAGCACCCAGACGGCTGCTCGCTGGATGCTAAAAACACACCAGCGTCTCAGTAAGTGCAGGTCTGACATCAGCTGCTGACTGCACACGTACTCACCGAAGTTGATTTGAGATTTAAATAATGAATCAACAACATGGAAAGTGATATTCACTGACCTGAGGTGCCCCACGTTGTAGAACTTGCTGGCTCCGTCCGTGCTCCGGACCACCTTGAGGCAGAACGCCGGCTGCAGGTGTCGGACCTCCAGCAGCACCAGAGCCAAGTACTGAATGAAGAGCAGGGCGTCCACCAGCGAGGCGGCGTACTCCACGATGCCCCTGTAGTCCCTCTCCCTGGGCTCCAGCACGCGCACGCCGTAGAACAACCAATACGACGCCACGAACAGGAACACCAGCACCATCAGCAGGCAGCGGAAGACGAAGAAGCGCGGGAGTGTGGCGCGGGGAGGCCGGAGGAACAGCGCCCAGGAGGAGATGAGCAGGACCAGGAGCTTGAAGGCCAGAGAGACGTAGAGGCCCTCGCAGGGCGTGCCGCAGGGCTCGAGGGCGTCACGCCACAGGACCTGCGGCAGGATGAGGAAGGCTAAAGGTGTGACGAGGGCGAAGAAGCTCAGGCAGCCTCCCAGAGCCGGGCCGATGAAGCGTTTGCACTCCAGAGGCGTCGACTCCTCCAAATCTTTGGTGACCCGTGTCAGGTCCTCGTTGGAGATGCTGTGCTCTGACGTGCCGGTGACGACCGTGGTGGTCTCGCCCCAGTTATCATCCTGTCAGGAGATAGAAAGATTTATGTCGGCTCCGGGTTCATTTTCACCGTTTAACCATGAAAATGATGAAAAACACGATGATCTGAGCGTTTCTGCAGGTTTTACTGAGACACGTTTGGCTTTTTTTACTGTTTAACAGGAGAAAATGATTCACAGGATCTGACACTTTCTCGCAGTTACAGCTCAAACACCTTGTGAGAAAGGATGAGCGTAGCTGCTAATATGAAAGGTGCATTACAGAAACACGACCTCGGACGCTTTAATCCTCCCTTTATGAAAAGAAACTCAGCCACAGTTTTGAGAAAACTTCAAATATTCTTTGAATTCATGGGAAGAATCAACCTTGACCTCTTCAGCGCCTCTGCAGCCACACAAACATCCTCAGTCTCTCTGATGAACACACGCCCTTTAACTTAATGTAATACCTCTGCTCTATTACTCCATAACCCAGGACTCAGCGAGACAAATGTCAGCACCTGCTTTTTGACCCCCAGCAGACGGACGGACGAGGCAGACAGGGAGTGAAATGAAGTGACTGACAGCTGCTCCAAACACGCTCGACATGTGCAAGATGTGGAAGATGCACCAGCAAAAAGAAAATGATGCATGTTTTGGGTCAACATTAATCTCTGCACTATTCAATTAGAACAGGTTTGCATAAACAATACAACTGATTCTTGACCGAGACTTACGATTTGAGAATTCAGGCCATGTATAAACAGTTATTAATAAATCCCACAGGGCACGAAAGCAGCAGCAAGGTCTGAGAAATGATTGCTATTTATGGGCCGGCTCCTATTTCCCTGTGTTTAATCTGAGTTAAACATTTAATTGTGCTATAAGGAGCGAGACTTTAGGCACAGATAGCTCCAGTTTGAGTAGAACCTGTAGCACTGCCATGCAGGAGGAAGCTTCCTGACAGAACAAACAGTTCCTGGTTGGTAAAGAAGGATTGCAGAATGCTTAAAACTAGCAATGGAGAACATTAAGTGGTTAGGAAAGTTGAAACTGGGTCATTTACACCATGAACTTCGATTTAACCCTTTGAGAGAATGCTGGTTCGAAGGTATCTCTGCACTGGCTCTAGTGTTTCTTATGCAGTCCGCAGTAGAAAAGCAGCGTGACTGACCCGCTCATCGCCACGGGTCGACTCCGCGTCCAGCAGCGGCTCTCCCGGCGTCTGGATGGTGACCGACTTGTCTCCACGGCTGCTGCTGTCTCGGCTCTTGGAGCGGTGACGATCCCTCCGATCCCTGCGAGACAGAGCGCACAGACGACACGCGGCGTTACCAAGATGCGCAGCAGTACAATACATCCTGCTGCTTCGCTCGGTGCATCTCCAAACTGTCAAGAAAACTTTGTTGCAGCTTTGTGGAAATGTGTTTTTAGCAAACCCGATGGATTTTTACAATGGTAGGCTTTGCTAAAAAGTGGGAGAAGCCTCTCAAACATTTATCGTTTATCATTAAAGATCACACCCAACTTCAGTTGACCTAAAACAAAAATGACCAAACTTGGAAAAACATGGCTTCCTTTAAAGAGCAACATGGTTTTATTCATGCATGCTGATTTAAAGTGACAGCACATTCTCACTGTGATAGATATTTCAAACCTGGAGGGAGAGTGACAGTCCACACAAACACATTAAAGAGTGCTGAAAGAAGGCAGAGGAAGTCAGTGTTAGGGTGACGTCATCTGTGTGACCTGTGCTACATCTACCTGTGTTTGCGAGAGCTCCTGGAGTGGGAGGACTTGTATGAGTAGCCCGAGTACTGCGACTCGTTGTCCATGTCTCGGGTCGGCGGTGAGCGGGCTTTACGAGCCCCGCCTCCTCCTCCTCCCCCCGTGCCGCGCTGCTCGCCGACTCCTCCCAGCTGGCTCTTGCGCTCGGAGATGGACTTGGTGGAGAGAGCGAGGGGCAGCTTGAGCAGGTCAACCTTGCTCCTGAGGGAATCTATCTTGGAGGCCGACGAGGAGGGAGCAGGAGAAGGGAGGCGGGAGAGCTGGGGGGGTGGGGGGTACAGAGAGGAGGAGAAGAGGGGCGGGAGAGGATGATGGGTGGGAGAGTCGCAGCAGGGGACAACTGAGGCGGGCGTGATCTGCAAGAGACGGGCAGAGACGGCGAGAGATGGTTAAAACTCTGAAATGCTGTGACTCACAAACAGCTGTCCACATCTGTGTCTGCCCTACATCACGACGCACGTGACTGACAAGCATCACTCTGAAAGCGCAGGAGGAGGATTCACGTGTATCCAAACCACTGTTGTTGTGCTTCCTGCGTAACAGCCATCACAGCAAACCATCTAGATGGACGCACTTCAAAAGGCCTCCTGGGCCCACTCTGAACTTCCTCTTTGTAGTTCACATCATGTTACAATCGGCAGGACAGAAACGTTGCCTTGACAGCGAACGAACTTCATGGGTCTTCTCTACATGTGCTTCTTCTGCATTGTCTGCAGCATGGTCCTGTAATTACACTGCAGCTTCAGTCACTCGGGCTCACTTTAAACAGGGGAGGATGTTTCTTTGGTGTCATTCAGGTCCTGGGCAAAATGTGAAGGTTGTACAGCGACTGTGTGAGCTCTCATGTAACTATGTATGAAGTACTTCATGTTTCCATTCTGATTGCAGAAGCTTGTACGGCTCTTCCTTAGTGCAGTTTTCTTAAAATAAAGCGTAATCTCAAGTTCACAAGTTCAGTTCACTGCTATTTTCTATAAAACTGCATTAACTGTTCAGTACTGTTGCTGATTGACTATTTAAGTATTGCAGAGGTGCAGCCTTGTGATCGCATTTCTGAACCCGTAGCCATGTTTGGATTTGATCAAAAACAGAATCGAGAATGAAAATAAAATTTAGATTGTTAATTTAAATGACTAAAAACGTGTCGACATAGTGTTATGGTATAGTTTTATTAGTGTGTCAGACTGATTCATGTCATGTCATCCCCCATCAGCCTTAATGTATGCCACAATCTTCCCCATACAACTTATATATCTTTAGTAAAGACTTATATTTAGAGTATTTTAGTATTATTGAACAAATTGTTGTGAGATAAACATATAAATAAAGGACAGTCACAGCATCTCAGGGCACGTGGTGACGTAATAATTTTGCTTATTTATTTGAGCTAACAGCGCTAAGTAACTAAAACAGGGAGGAGCAGCACGTCCTCGCAACAGAGGAGCAGGAACAGGCCGATGTTTGGCATCAAAGCATCAAGATTAATACGTCAGGTATTTGTAGTTTGGATGCCACATTCAAATTTACACATTTTCCCAAACTGTCTGGAATAAAACTGGAGGAATCACAAAAAAAAGGGAAGCAAAGGGCAAAAATAATGCTCAGGTATGAAAATTGTCCAATTTAGAGACATTTGCACCAAGATAAATAGCCGGAAAGACGCTGCAGTCGGCATCAGGTTTCAGGAGTCCGTGTATCTGTTTGCAGTGACCTCTCGCCCCGGCGCACTGTGATCAACCCTCCGAGTGACACGGACACACATTAACCCACTAAACTGAGCCTTACATCACGTCTTCCAGGTCTGAGCCGGGGTTAATCATCACACGACTGTATCTCGGCTCACAGAGAAGCCAGCCTCAGCCGCCGCTAGCTCGGACACAATGGCAGCCATATTGGATTACTGTGTTTTCACAAAACTTGTTTGCCCTCTCCCTCCCTCTCGCCGTCTCACATTCCCTCCCACACTCCCCACGTCCCCCGGGAAACAGGGCCTCACTGCTGCCATGGCGATGAAAGAGGGTGTTCAGCTGGAGGGGGATTGGAGGTTGACAGTTGCCGTGGAAACATGACCTCACGCCGCCCTCTGCCACTCTGTTCTCCACGCTGCCGAAAAATCGCCAAAATAAAAGTGTTGGCATGACGGATGTTGGACTGTCATACGCTGGTTAATTGATAAAGGGCGGGTGAAGCTCACCGGCTTTGATTGGCCCTCAGTGGGAAATGGAGAGGGACGGTAGCTGCCATCGATGTCTCACAGGGTCCTGATTTAACTTAATGTGGTTTTTATGCTTCATCAACGCCATTGTGTTTAAAATCCACTTCACTTCGAGCCAAATACTGTGCGAAGACCAATCTGTCTGCGGGATTTCTGCGAATTTGCCCTCCTCATATTTCTTGCGCAAGTCTTTGTTTTACAGCCTTTCATTCATACTTTGTCTGAAGGGGAGGCCCACCTCATCCAGTACCAATAAACCCGCTAAGTCTTACCAGACCAGAAAAGATTTCAGATCCCTGCAGCCATTTACAAAACCCCAACAACATGCCAATTCTAAACCACAAAACTTAAATGACTAACAGCCTCTTCCTGGTGTATCATCATATGCTTTTATCTTTGGCAATGGCAGAGGAATGAGCATCTTACTGTACGTGCAGAGACACGCGGTGCTTTTATGCCATATAAAGCTCAGAAAACGGCCCGGTTTCACGCTGACCACATGACATCTCTGCAGCAGAGAGGAATCTGCTCTCTAAATGTCACACCGTATGAGCAAACACTTATTTCAAATGCCGTAGCATTGCATTACATTAAACCACAAAAGTACATTAAAGAACGTGGAGATTTGAGATAGGCCCTCCTCCGCAGCTGCTTTGAAAGCATGCTGAGAACAGATTTAGGCACTGCAGATTCACATGGAGATTTACGAGGAGTAACGGACCACATGTTTTAAACCAGCAATAAACGTAATCTAAACACTGTTTTTATCTGATGGCTGTGGAAGTTTAGCTGGAACTTGTCCTCCCAGACGGAGAAACGTCGGCCAAAATAACAATCTGAATTCGACGCTGGCTTTAATGTTTAGGCCGCCACCTCATAAAAATAACAATTACAACAACGCTGTCCATATTCCAAAGAAATTACTCTGTGAGATTGGAGGCAGATTGGTCCTGTACACTCAGATCACAGTAGCTTGATTTGCCACCGTGCGTACATGACTACCACAGCTGAAATAAAGCAATCAAACACAACACGGCGAATGTTTCATGGATACAAACACGTCATTGGCTATAGCAACCATAGCCAAAGCCATATGGGATCTATATGCCTCAAAAGGCCTTAGAGAGGAATTAAAAAAGGGACCATGAACACAACCTAAATCACAGCCAGTAGCTGCTGAGGGTGCAATGCAGACACGTTAGATAGCAGATAGCTGGTTTGTTGTGAGGTCTGGACTAAAAGGAAAAGTCAATCATATCTAATGACCTTGGATTCTGAGATGTGTTGTGTGCAAAGTTTACACTGGTCTGAGATCATCCTCTGGAGAGTGTGAAGGTGCTCAGTGGATTTCACTGTAATCTAGACAGACGTTCTGTGCGCAGCTACAAACTTTCACAGAACAATGGCGCAACACGCAAGTATAGGCCAGTGTTGTTGCCAGATTCATTGGGATTCATCCTCTGGGGAGCATGAACCATTAACTTTCAAGCACATTATATGCATGTTGTGTACATGTTGAAAATACAGACAATTGGCCTGAGGTTTATGTCATGGACGATTTTACTCTGGTGGTGACACAAGATGAAAGTCAGAAAGTCATCCCAAACAGAGACTAATCCTCTGAGGACTATGAATGCCTATACAAAATATAATGGCAATCACATCAGTCTTTGTCTAGATATCTTGCTACTAAATCAGAATAACTTATTTGCTGCTTGCCCTCATCCTAAGACACGCAGACGTTAAATATCTTTGCATTTTGGTCTGTTGGTTGCACAAAACAAGGCTGACGTGGTATCTACCCATGAGAATTTGTCACAATGTGAACGGTTACAATCAGATTATTTTACTGCCTGGCTCTGCACAAACTATAAATTCAATTTTCTGTCAGGGCTATGAAAAGCATTGTGTGTCTGCTGGATCTTGTGGCTGCACTTTTCAACCACGGATGAAGAAGTCTGGTTTTACTGTGGATTCCTCTCCTCATCGTTGTTACTGAATTTCAGTATAAAACCTAAAAAAAAAGGCTTCACAAAGACAACTTCCTGTTTTCTTTCTGAAAGGCTGACATCAACTTCTAGCTCTGACCTTTGCCTTGAAAAAAAAAAAAAGTAATATGTAACAACATAATGTCACAACAGCCACTTTTGACCTGTTATCAGCATAACAAGAACCATATGGTATGAAAAGCATATGAAGAGTGGTTTGGGTGGGCTTTTCAATTACAGCCCACATGACACTCCATGTCTCTTCAAAAGAAATAAACGTTTCAATAGAGCAAAGAAACTGGCTTGCAACTGTAGCCATGCAGAGCCAAATGTGACAGGATGATATCACGTAAAACCTGCATCACAGAATCAGGGTTTTCCCTACCATCATAAGGCTTGTGCGCAGCCTCCAATACGATTTAGGCACTTTAGTTATCATCCGCTCTTGTTTTTTTACTTTTTGTGCTCAAATATGGTATTAATGGCAGTCCAAAAGGAAACTGCATGTTCTTCGAGCAAACGCGTGCACCCAAGTCTTTCACAATATCAAGCAGAACAATACATTTACTTCTTTGTACATTAGTTTAAGATATTAATGCTACATTGTTTATATGCTTTGGCCCTGAATGTGGAGTTTAAGACTGGATTCCAGGCTGATTTGGTCAGTTGACATTGCAGCATTTATGTGAATTTTCACTGTTGTTTTTTTTTTCCCCACCAATTTTACACGAAGATTGAATAAATAATACTGATTTGCAATCACGCTAATCAGCCCATGAAAACAATGGTCTATCATTTTCTGTAGGCCTAATGGCAGCTTTGTCAAATCTGATTAAATAACCCTGATGATTTAGCTTAAACTTGGAGGACAGCCAATAGATAGAGAGATAAACTTTTTGGGGGATTTGGGAAATTAAGTATGCATTACAAGCTGGCAAAGAGGAGTTTAAAAGCAATGGGCATGGAAGATTTTAATTAAATACTGTTAGTGGTGCATTATGGGAAATGTAGGCTTGTGTGTTTTTGAAGCTAGAACCTATAAAACTACTTTGACTTTGACTATTACTGTTAAATATGTCCCTCAACGTAATGGAAGTTAAGTCCAGCCAAAAGGTGACCCCACTGAATGAATAGTTTAATGTTCTAGGAAATTATCTTATATGTATGGCAGAAATATGTAGCAGGAGCTAGCGGGTGTTTAGCTTTGTGCTTCCTGTTTTGTTTTGTACTCACTAGCTACTAAGAACTATTCCAGCATAAAACCTTCTGTAAAATGCTATAATATTGTTTTTTAAGCTTCAATTTGAAATTGGTTGGATGACAAGATTGAGAATGCCATCATGTCCGTAAGATAAATTTGTAGCTGGAGCTAGCAGCTGATTAGCTTTGTGCTGCACTGTTGTTTTGGCTAGGACCAGTTGCCAGGGAAAACGCTAGTCCTTCTTAGCTGCACTTGCTCTAAACTAGTCCAGCATTAAACCTCCTGTAAGCCGCCAAACTGTTGTTTTAATACTTTTATTTTTGTACATATGACAAGAATGTGGCATTAAGTGTTTTGGAGGTGGGACAGAGCTATGCCAGTCCGTTTCTCCCATTTCCAGCCTTCATGCTAAACTAAGCTAACAGGCCGCTAGCTGTGGTTTCACAAAACGTAGTATTAATCTTCTCATGTAACTCTCAGCTAAACAGCACATGAAGCATAAAATCTAAACCTATTTCTTTACCTGAAACTACCAGTGTGTGTACATTTAAATCCGTCACAGTGTCATAATAGCAATTCAATACTTTTGGGTAATCCAGCCGTGTAGCGTAACATGTAATTACACCTATACCTCATGCTAACTTACATTTCTTTTGTCCAGCCTGATCCTTGAGCAGCACTGGGTCAAACATTTACTATACAATAACATCTAAAACTGGAGATTGAGGCGAACCTGTCTACAACCTGTCCGTCTGTCAGACGGTTAGTGAGAATATGACACAACACTTGATCTACAGAGGTGTGGTCCAGTTCAGAGGTGGATAAGGTTTCCCATTCATCCCCGTATCCTATGGCCTACTTAATGAACTTCACCAGGACTCTTCCCACCAACTTCAGTCAGCAGCATTAAAGTTAAATCAACGCGGAGCGAGTGAAAAGGCCCGCCTGAACACAAGTGAGAGCCACAACCTGTTCTGTAAAATAACCGTCCATTGATCTACTAAGAACACAGCTTCATTTCTTTTCATCCAACTTACTGCATTAGCCATTGTTAACCAAACACTGGTGTGATTCTTCAGGTTATTCCATTAGGAGTAAAACATGAAAATGTCACTTGTTCGCTCCACTCTGGGTTGAGTTCAAAAGCCAACAACAGGACTGTTCAGCAACCTGTGTGGGTGTGTGGTCTCAGATTAAAGAGTTATGATGTTGGGCCCAATGGGAGTGTGACACAGTTTAACATGAACTGATAGCAAAGGCGGCTGCTTGCTAAACTGATGCAACCCATCTATGCACATGAGATCCATGAATCAGCAGCTAAAACCCCAACAAGATGTGCATAAATGCAGGAGCGGGGTTGCAAACTGTACACACTTTCCTTAATCAAACTAATGATTCAGTATAATATATAAGCATAATAAATATTTTGCTTATACCCAATGTGTTTTCCCCCCTAAAAATGCAACAAAATACATTAAAATGCAGTGGCCCACGCACAATAAACACAATGAATGTAACCGACAATATTGATTACATGCTCATAAAAAATAATGTCCACGAACATACAGTCAGACAGGCTAGAGCCTGATGGCAGTAAATGTGAAAGGATCTTTATGTGATGGTACATAGATTAGATTTCACAAGCTCCATCAAATCCTAGTTAATTGATTGTTGGTACCAGAAAGATTACAGAGGGCATTTCCTGATTTGAATGCTAATGTCTAGTCTATTTGAAAGTAGTTTACAGAGTTTTTAATGTCTGTATTTGTAATCTAACATCTTCTTTACAATATGTAATGCAATATGAATTGATTTTATAAATAAAGTCCACTTGCAGATGAAGAAGTTAATATTACATCTAAAAAGGTGAATAAATTCATGCTGCTCAACAAATCAGCTAATCAGTTAGGTGTATTTAACTAAACAAAGATTAATCAGGAATTTCGCTGTAAACTTGAAGCTGGAGTCACGTTACGTTAAAAAAAAACAGGCAGATGTCGGATTTTACAGCCAACTATTTTTCCCCAAAGGCCGAGAGAAATCAAGCTGTCATCAAACATTTCAAGCTGCTGGCGCTGAGACAGCAGCTGTCAGGGCGGAGGAGCAATCTGGGCCATCTCTGAAATGACCAACTCCATTCAACAGCCATTTGAGGCCTGATATACCAACTGTGAAAATAAGCGTGCACACACCCAGGGTCCTGCAGGGGAAGGGGCTCGTCACTGTACCAGGGCCACACACACACCCGCGCGCACACATGCATGCACTCACACACACACACACACACACGCCTGGACACCACCACCCACTGTTGCCTGTGACGACATCAGTAAAACCAGAGAAAAACAAGACAACTGCTACTGTCAGCCTTCGTGCACACATGGCCTGCAAACCAGAGCAGGTGTGTGTGCGTGTGTGTGTAAATCTAACAGGATATGGTTGAATCAACAGGCCCTGTCCTCTGCTCGTTGCTGTGATTCAAAGAGACCCCTGCATACAATCCGTCTTCATATCCAAACAAAGTATTAAGGAGACAGGAAGTGGCTCAATGAGCTGAGATCTGGTAGATGTGGTTCAGATAGAGGACTCTGGTCCATTAGACAGAGTGGGAGGTGTGTATTTCAATTAAAGTACAGACAGAAAAACATGTTTAAATCTCCCGTTAACAACATGCGAATACTTCCTAATCAATCCTGGAGTGATCCTCAATAAAAACTTAAAAACATGTCTTTAAAGGAGCAGGGCAGCGGTTTTTTAAAATAGAAACTATTACAGTTCACACACTGTCAGCACAGACACGAGCTCTACAAGAGACAACACAGATATCCTCATTTATATTTGAATTTCTAATCAAGTTATTTAATATTTCCTCAATTAATCATTTGGTTGGTTGGTCAAATGACAGACTTAGCTAGCAACAACTTCAGTGCCATTTTTCATATTCGTTCAGTCTTGATTCTCAAATGTGATGATAATCTTTTGTTGTATCATTGTAAATGAAACAGGTTTGAAGTTGTTGGACTGAACGAGACGTTTAAAACTGTCGTCTCCGCCTTTCAGAACTAAATAACTCATCCGAAAAGTGAAATATGTGGATTTTGTGTCAGTTAAAAACCCAATTTTATACCTCAACACTATTATACAACAGATGTGATATTAGATGTAAATGAGAGACTAAAGCGTCTGACATAGAGTCTCACCTTGATAAAGTTGGTTATTTGGTATTTAATTGTTTAATTTGTCAGTAAACTTGAACACTGAAGGGTAGGGGTGAAATCCTTATGTACTGTGTTTTGGGTGAACTGACCCTTTAAACACACACACAGCCATACAAGCTGGTGGTCAAACGTAACCGTGTTTTAAACCTTTGAAACCTTAATATCTTTGGCTTTCAGACTTCAGGCTGGGTAAAACCAAACATTTTAACCTTCCTTGTGATTGGAACTCCTCACATTTCACTGACCTTGTGATTAAATATAAAATAAAGTTACTCTGGGCCAATAAAGACTGTTTCAACGCACGTGAGTCAACAGAACCTCTACACTGAATTGATGTATCTCAATCCTCTCTGGTAGCACTGTGATGTTACTGTAAAATCCCTGTTACAGTCTGTTTACACTGCCCCCCCCTTTGATACTTTAATGTCCTGTTTTATCGCTCCACGGTCCCGCTGGACGCAGTTTATAACTCTAGTGGGTTCTTAAAGCATTATACGGCGCAAAGAAAGCCATAACTCTCATTTCCACGGTTAAATAGAGAACTTATAAGCCCGGCAGGTATGCGAAACGCTCGCCACAGATGAGGAAAGCCGGGCCTGTTGCTACAGCAGCAACATTACACAGTTTCAGTTTGAATTTGAACATCTGAGCGGCGCATTACGGACACGTTACAGCTTCGCGACTAATGGATGGTGGCGTGGATCGGGAGTCACGCCGCATCAATAATTCACCAATAATGCACATGCACAAAAGGCTAACTTACTGTGCGGATTTAGGGCGACCGTAAAGAGTTGTGCGCCCTACAAAAACGCGAAAGGAGGGTGTTGTAGTAGGGCAGGACAATGGGAGACTCCCAGGCCCCACCGGTCGCGTCCTGATGCCAAATTATCCCAAATGCGTGTTCCCTTTCTTCCCCCTTTTCCTTTCTCCAAAACGGGACGCCCTCGCTGCGAATGAATGGACGCACTCAGATTCCCACCAGTCCTTCACTTCACCACCAAGCAGGAGATTCAAACCCTCCGGCCTACAATCAAACTGGACGCGATCATTCCGTCCATGCGCATCTCTCTCCCTCTCTCCCTCTCTCTCGCTTTCTCGCCGGATCGTTTTAATCCTCCGGAAACATTCATAAGCGCAACGCACGTCCTCGCACGTTTAAAATCGCCCCCACAGAGCTACGTGGCCTCGGTGGGAACAACAATAGGGCCGATGAGGGTCCTAAACTTCCCTGCGGTTTCAAAAAAAAAAAAAAAGGCGACCATCGCGTCCTGTCGACTATTGTTTGGGGAAACCGGAGATCTCCGGCGCCCCGAATCCTCCTTTCTCTCCCTCTCTCTGCGTTACAGCGGCGCACACGCACCCAAACCAACCCGCCGGCAGCATTTCAAGACATTTTCCACAGAAAAATACTACTTACTTATTCCAGATTGTCCATTCAGGTATTCTCTCACTTTCCACTTTCTTTCCACTCAGCCGTAGCACCGTGCGCCCCGCCTCCGCTCCACTTTGGCCCCTCCTCTGTTTTTTGCCCCTGGAGGGGGGGGTTGGAGGGAGGGAGGGGTTGGGGCTGCGTGAAACTGTGTGGTTGAGCAGCCACAACACATTTATCACCGCTGGGATGTTTCTAAGGAGTGTGCGCACACTGGGAGACGAGAGTCGGATGGTGTAATGTCACAAAGTGGTGCCATGATGGTTCATAAAGCAGAGGGACGGTTTATGATGATGAGAGGAAATAGCCCAAAACCACCACCACCATCATCATCATCATGCTCTGTGGAGCCGTGGAGGAACATTGATCTGCCCAGACCGGCAGCATTTACTTCCATTTAGACACACAGTGTGGGTATGATAACCCAGCTGAATCATTTCCTGTTCTCACTTATGATAAAACACACGTTTTATCTTTTATTCCATGCATAACTCTGATTGCATTGATAGAAGTTGAGGGTTTATTTAATAATTTGGTCAAATTATTAAGCATATTCAGCATAATTCTGCTAAATCTTCTTTTGTCTTTACCAATGTGGTATTAAAGAAGGAAGGAAAGCGTAGATTAGAGGATAAATCTCACTAAATACTAAAAATAACTTGTTCTACAATACAAAGATAAGTGTTTTGGTTGTCATTGTCATTTCCCTGTGTTGCAACTCCTAATATTGCTACTTCTGTATATACCTACGTCATATAACAGTGTACGTATTGCAGAGCCCTTTGAGGGCAGCTTGTTCTCTGTGGTTTTATAAATAATCACACTCATGTCATCATATAAAACGATAACCTGAGGCCACAGTGTTTGAGTGACGGTCTGCACACACTTCATTTATAACAGGAAACTGTTCAGGACACAATACCACTTACGCTCCAGCGATCTGTCGCCAATGAAACGAAAAGTGGAAAAGAAGCATTGTTTATTTCTTCATCAAGGCATCACAATTGGTCGTCGATTCCAGCCATTAAATGAACATCCATCAACAACAACAACAACAAAAAATTAAAACAGTCTCACCTGTTGTCACAATTTTTAGAAGTTATCATTCAAAGAAAACCTTTGTGGAAAAGGTCTAAACTGAAAAGAGTGCAGAGCCAGAGTACCAGCGCGTTCTCGGTGTCGAAACACAAGATTTTCCCACTGGATTTGACTATTTATTTATTTATTTATTTATTTATTGGCAGCTGATCGATATGAAGTGAAGTGTTTGGTCAGCCACGCCGGGCTCGCCGGGGAATTGTTCTCCTCCGCGCAAATATCACAATATGTGAAACTGCGGCGGATCGACTGTGAAACTACAAACACGTGTAGTTGTATGTGTACTGGGACTGAACAACATAAATATTTAGGATTGTTGTCAACAACCCAGAGCCTAAAACTTATCAAAACACCTCACCGCACATTTCCAGATGTTTGCAAAACCCTAAAATTTAAATGCATCTACTTGTTCATTGACTCAAAAAGTGGTTTCTTATCATTAGAACTGATTGATAAGTTAACTATATAGACAGAGAAGACAGCTACAGTATTGCACATACCATCGCAATCCTCATACAAAGTTCAGACACACACACACACACACACTCATAACTGTTCACACACTGAATCACCCAGTCAGTTGCTCACATTTACATATTCACAATCACGCACACACTCAAAATAATGCGCAGTGTTTAGTGCCGATCCCACGACACAGTAAACAAAAACATTATTTAACAATTTTTTTAAAAAAAAAAGGGAAAACAAACAAACAAACAAACAAAAACCCCTAAAACAAAACAAATATAAACATCTTTTCCACCGGCAGGACCTGCTGCAGCCCCCCCCCCCCCCGCCGGCGTTTTCTGACCCTGATGAGTCCAGATCCATCCAGGCCAATCCAGTCCGGTCCAGTCCTCATGTCACGCCTCACATCATGAGTGAGTCCATAAACATGGAGTCGTCGTCTACAGCGCCGAGCCCTCCCGCCGCCGCTGCGTCTAACCTGTCGGTGTACCTACTCGTGTTGCGTTTGAGTGAAATAAGAAGAGTTGTCCACGTCTGGTTTGGGGTAAAAGTAGTAGTTTTAGCTGTTGCTGTAGTAGTGGTGGTGGGGGTGGTGGTAGTGGTCGTGGGCCTGCGGCGTCTCCGTGTCCATCAGTAGGTGGCGTTGGTCGGCTCCCTCCCCGAGCTGAAGAGCATGTCGGCCTTCGAGCTGATGATGTACGTCAGCAGCAGGGACGTGAGCAGCACGCTGACGCCCACGCCAAGCGTCAACATCTGGCGGAGTCAGAGGAATAATCTGATTATCTCAGTTCCAGGCTTTCTTCAACACGTCAGTGCATCTTAACTGTTGCCTGGTTACACATCTGGCAGACACAGCTGTTATTGAGAGTGGCGCTTTGGTCCATTTTGCTCCTTTTAGCTCTGTTTTGGTCTCCACCGACACCAAAGAATATTTATTATTATTATTATTTGTATATTTATTATTTCCATACCGATTTGTTATTTTTTTATACTGCCCACTGTTTTTACTGAGCATCCTACAGAGCTGAAAACAATTTCACTGCACTGTACACTTGTGCTCTGCAATGACAATAAAGACTATTCTTCTTCTTCTTCTTCTAATTTTCCATGAAGAAGAACGGGCCGGCCACATGCACCAGTGCATTTGAACTCACTTGAAACGTGCTGTAACCACATTATTTCACCCCTGTGGATTTGACTGTCGACTCGACCGAGACACTAGAGGTGGAGAGTTCTTATAGTCTCATATCAGTGTGATGTGAAAAATGAACTGTCTGAATTAAAATCGGCTTTATTTCTGCTTTATTCTGCTTTATTGCTCCTGTTTAGCAAACAAATAATGAAAAAATAGTATGGAAGTGAATCTGGGTGTTGTTGCTCTTATAATGTTTTTAATTTTCACAGCTTTAACCACTTGATTATCTGTAATTTTAAATATTAAATATAATATTTCAGGAGAAACCCGAGCCAAACAAGACTTAAAACCACATCTGAGTTTACAGCCTCTCACTTTATGTGAATACCCAACAGGTCATTACTTGAAGGAACCAGGTGATGGAGCCTAAGTGTTTACCTCCAGGTCGTGACTCGCCACCAGGAATATGCGTCCTTTGATGCTCTTCCACCGGGACTCAGTCCACGTCGAGTAATCTTTGGAGGTGTACTCCCGCAGGTCGAAGGCCGGGGACAGCGCTTTGGAGAGACGGACCGTGGAGCGCACGCAGAAGCCCTCCCTCTGCGTGCTGTTGGGGGGCGCCGCGCCTTGAACCCACATGTAGTAGTACATCTGAAGGAGGGGGGTCACCGGGCGGTGGAGGGGGGAATAAACAGATATAAACAGATAAATAAACTCAGGCAGATGCTGCAGTCCTCACTTAAAACAAACAGAATTCAATATATAAGGCACCTTTACTCTACTCCAATCTAAAGAAGAATAATCTGACATTATACAGACGCCTGGTTCTCACTGAAACCACTTTAAAAGCAAAAACAGCAAATATTTACTGTTTTGGTGTCTGAATTGAGAAGATACGCCTATTTTATTTGTTTTGATAAGACAACGTTCAACAATAATACAGAAATTATATTAAAAGTAGTGTAGTATAATGATGTTTTAATAAATAAATAGTATAAATATAGTCTTTTTTTGGCCTGTGAGACTTTGTCCGATGAATCAAACAAACTTATCGACTTTATCCTGACAACTTGTCTTGTTTTTAAGTATTTATATATTTAGATTTTATTCATAAAACCAGTAATTAATGATTAAAGTTAGATATTTAAAAAAAACGTTTTTTCTTTTTCCCTTGTGATATAATTACATGTTTGCTTTCTTTGTCATCCTCGTCCTCTCTCTGGTTCTGGCAGTTGTCCTGCGTGACGTTGACGGTGCTGCCCGTCAGGTTGGCCAGCAGGTACTGGACCAGGAGGGTCGGTTCGCTGGGCTGCTGGGTCACGCCCACGTAGAAGTTCGTGGGCCGGTTGGCTGAAAGGCAAACGACGACACGAGAAACTCAAACACGTCGCCCACCTCTAGACAGGAAGACACCTCGTGCTGCTACTTTAGTGAACAAACAAACAAAACGTACCCAGGTGGCTCATGAGGTCAGAGGGGATCAGCTGCTGGAACCAGGAGTTATTTGACCGAGCGAGGAAACCGAAGAGCATCCGGGTCACCTGAGAGACAGGAAACAGTTTGACGCAGGCTGTCCCGTCTGATCACAGAACAAATAGAAATCTGTCCAGAGAGGCGCTCGGGCATCATTCTTACTATCTGAGCATCTGCATTAATGCTCCTCAGCTGGGACTCGGCTCCTCCTGCCTGGATGTACAGAGCCCGAGCCACCATGGTGGCCACCTCCGTCAGAGCCTGACACAGACACAGACCCAGACACAACCTTTGTTAGTTGTTTAACTTGCAAACATTTGACAAAAGTCTGACATTATAAGAAGCTTAAACATGAAGACGTATATTAAATATTGTATGTGATGTAAAGATAACACCACCACCATCAAACATACTGTATTTCATAACTGGTTTAACACAGTTAAGGGGATTGTTAGGAGCAGAAGTCCAGACATCGAGTCTGACACAGAAGGATACCTTTGCAGTGTCAGTGACAAACTCCAGCTGCTCCTCCGGCGTCAGGTTTGGTGGGTAAGACACGTTCAGGTACTCTGCGTTATCGTACATACTCTCGTAGAACCTGCACACAGAACAGACCCGTAAGTCGACGCGCTAATTCCTCATGTTAGTGCAAAAGTATGCGAGAGTAGTGTGTTTTAAAGAAACAATGAGTCACCTGTTGCTAAACTGAAACTGATGATCCTCGATAACGACGCCGGGGATGGGCCGAGCTCGCAGGAAACGCTGGAAGGACGACGGCGGGAGCGGCTGAGAGACACTGGGCTCCTCCGCGGAGACGTTTAAACCGGCCGCGGCTGCCTGCAAGTTTTCAATGAGCTTCCTCACCTGAAACAAATAAACATGACACACGCAATGTTACGCCAGACTGGGCCCAGCTTTTATCCCCGCACTGCATTTCCTCAGATATCTAAACAACCGGCGACTCAGAAATCTGCAAATCTGGTTGCCCAAAACCTAAAAACACATATTTTATGCTGATCAGGGATTTATATTTGCACAAATGTGGCTGTACAGTTACAAATCGATGTACTACGATGCCCAGAATTTTAGAAAAAGTTATATAATAAAGAACACGTGGGTAAAATCAGCGTATTCCATCATTTCTGTTTCTCATCTCGCTCATATCGCAACATTCACCCCTGAAACAAACGTAAGCTATGAATTAAAAATGACAGAGTGCATGAGAATCAATACAGTATGACAAAACGTAATATAGCCAAGAGCATCAATATGTTCTGACATCCCTACTATTCATAGCATTTTAATGGAAAGGGTGCCTGTGGATACGTTACAGCTCATTTTGGATCTTTTAATTAATACAAATCTGTTCGTGCGTCCTCTTCGCTGCCGTGACAACAGAGTTTTCATCTGATGGATCATCTTTAATGTAAGCACTACACCTCTTCATACGTGTGTGTATGGCTGTGTGCGCAGCAGTGACACAGACCTCGTCATTGACGCTGCTGTTCCTCCTCGACACGGGATCGGAGTGAACCCACAGCTTGGAGTCCGCGCGAAGTCCCACCTGTGGAGGCCAAACACAGCATACATAATCTGGATCATGCTCAAACACCCACAGACGATCAGGTGGGCTGGGTTTGGGATACACACCTGGCCAATCTCCAGTACTGAGTGAACATTGTCCAGGTCCACAGCAAACTGATTGTTCTGCATGTCGTAGACCATCCTCGAGCTGCCGATGTAGTCGAAGGTTTCCTGGGGGTCAAACACAAAAGTGCGGAGAACGTGAGTAAAGCTGGGTGAGCGCGCGGCCGCGGTCCACCGCGTTCGCCCGTCGCACCGGTGCCGAAACAACTGACCCCTTGGAAGAAGGTGTAGAGGATGGTGCGGTTGGGCTGGGCCTCCTGCGTGGCGTTGCGTAGAGCGTGCGCGGCCGCCAGCAGAGTGACAAAGCCAGAGACGCCGCTCTCTGCTCCTGGGGCAATGTCGAAGAAGAATGACCTGCTGTCCAGCTACAGCGAGGAGGGAGGAGAGAGGCGGGAGGAGATCGATCAAACAGAGATGAAGGTAACGAGCTCATTTCAACTTGCTATGACCCATTTTAATGTGCAGCTCGTCCTGATCTTACAGTGATATAAGTCATGAAAAACGTGTAAAAAAGCACTTCTTTAATTTAAAAGACTTCAAATATTAAAGTTTGCGAGAGGAGCTGAAAGCCAGTTAGCAAGCGACCCCGCCCTGACTGAGGTGAACTGGGGTAAACCGGGCCTGGAACCCTTAGTTTGAGCCCTCCGGTTGTGTTTTCACTGCTTCACAGCTGCTTCCAGCTCCAACCTCTCGACGCTTTCACTGGTGCGCTTGGTCCTCGCTGCTCTTGGTCTCGATAACGTCAGAGTGCGAAAACTATTCACACAGGGAGCAGGACGCCGAAACACTGCCAGTAACACGGACTGTATCTGCGACTGTAGAGTCACATGACACACATTGCAGAGCTTATCTGGAACCGTGCTTTTATACTGGAGAGCTTTCAGAGCGAGTGAGATCACCGCAGAAACAGTTTTCACAAACTCACATCGGGATTCTAATAAATACCAAATGTCGTGCAGGAGTGAAATACTCTCTATCTCTTTGCTGAAACTCACCCTGGCTGCCGCTATGACCACGCTCTCCCACATCTTGTGACCCTTGGCTGTGTTGTTGAGGGGCCTGGTGGATGCCCAAACGTTGTAATCGCCCAGCGGGTCACAGACCATCTCTATAGGGGGACACAGAACAGGAACCAACGTGGATTTCGGGTTAAAATGAGTGGGGGGAGGGGAAAAAAAAGACTGCGGAGACGCAAAACGCGTTTGCGTTTAAATACCCGGGCTGATGCTGAAGTTGATGTCGTTCCTCCTCATGCAGGTGGCCGTGTCGGTGACGGCGGACATGTGAGAGTAGAGCTGCATGGCGCAGAGCGGGTACTGGGGGGCGCTGCCGTTCACGGCGCGGTTGTGGTCCAAGTAGCACTGCAGACGGAGAGGGGGATGCAAACGTGAAGTCTCTTCATTCAATGACGTTCAGGTATTCGGACGAAACTCAAACAGTTTGCAATCTTTTAAAGGCGCCAGCTGTGATCAAACCTGCCGGCGTGCCCCTGAGCACGCCGGCAGGTTTGATCACAGCTGGCGCCTTTAAAACACATGTTTAAAACAGACGTGTTTGGCTTTGGACCGAAGACAGGCCGCGGATGAAACGGCTTCTTGCTGGCTTCGGTCCTAAATCTCTACCACGAGTTCAGGTCGCATTTTAACTGCAGCTGTACCGCTTTAACCCAACACCGGATGCAACCGGACAACGCTTCGGCGGCCATTTGTGCCGTGACGATAAAGTAAAAACCGTGAAATGTGACGAAATGGGATTAACAGACGTAACAGAGATCAGATCAGAGATCAGATTACCTGCCGTATGACCTGCGTGTCGTTGTCGTCTTTCAGGGAGAAGATGGGGAAGTCGAACGCCTCGTAGGACAGGCCGTTTCCCAGGGGGTTCCACACTGTAGTGTTGCAGTGGGCGAAGGCTGGATCGTAGCTGTCTGAATACACGCCTGAGGGAAACGCACGGAGTGAAGCGTGTAAATACAGTGAAACGCTAAAAATGCCTGATGTCTACAACTGAACCACGTGATTCAAGACAGAGTGTTTTGTTCTTTGGCATTAAAACGTAACATACAGTGTTTCCATTCAATCTGCCTCTTAAATCAACTCATACACATATACAGTCTTGAATTGAAGTTATAAGGGCAAACATGACAACAGGCTGATGCAACACTGCAGAAACTGTTCAGAGAACGTGAAACTGAACCAACCAAAGCTTGTAATTTCATGAGCTGAGCCTCCTGAGGATCATAAACCTGCAATTAATAACTGTCGCTGGTGCACTACTGCGGGGCAAGTCTTTGCAAGCACAGCGCCACCCACCTGTGTTCTCGTTGGGGCAGGTGGTGTGCGGGGAGAAGCCCGTGGGCGGGTTCGCGTTCGGCGCCACGACAGCGACGCCAGCCACCCTGCTGGAGCCGTTCTTCAGCTTCATCATGATGGATCTGACGTGCAGACAGTCGGCACGGGGCAGCGGAAAAACGATACAGGTGCAAATGCAGGTCAGACGCGTGTTTGAAATGTGGTTTGAGTTTCTTTCCTCGGGGTAAACAGTAGCCAAATTTACTGCGCAGCACATTTCTGTTCCTGTCTACGATGACTCTCAGTAATCCAGGTCAGGGGAAAGAGCTCTGCTGACACTTCCGTTCACTGGTATTTAAATGTAATTTGTCAAATGTCTGGTGAATCAAAACAAGAACTGCTGCAGACGCGCCCTCTGCAGGGCGAGACTGACATGTTAACTGTACCTGGTGAAGAGCGGGGACTCCAGGATAACCAGGTAAGGAGGATTGGGACCAGAGCGCAGGACCCAGTCCAGGTTTTCCTCTGACTCGAGTAAGTGAAGCACACCCACGTTGCCTGACAAAGAGGCTGAAATCAAAAAGAGCAAATGAAACATCAGCATCTGTGATGCAAAACGCAAGCGTCCTCAAAGCTCCTCCATCAACGTGTGTCCACGGGGCCTTTCATCTCCATCACTGGGTAGGTTCTTCCAATTACGTTTTGATGCAGCAAACACAAAAACTGTTGCCGCTGGGGGTTTTGTAGTGTGATGGCAGTTTGTGCCTAAAGCAAAAGTGTTTAAAGGTCTTGTTCTTAGTAGAGTTTGCAGGAGCGAAAACAAATTTAAAGACGGAAACTCGAAGGCCTCCGGCACACACGCTCAAGATTTAAGAGGTGATAACTGTAGCAAGTACTTTTACTGGTCATGAGTTCCCCATATACACCTTGGACACTTGACACAGGCAATAAGCATGACTTTAATCAGCAGCTTTACTCACACTGGCAGCCTATTTGATGTGTTGCATTGAGCAGTCGCACACACGGGACGGTGTAATTTAGATGCACATAAATCTTCTTTTCCACTGAGTTACAGCTGACACCTGCAAGGGAAAAAGGCACTTTAACATCTGGGCATGGGGATAGCGTAGCTTTCACCGAGACAACACAAGAAAGAGAGAAAAACATCAAGTCTGTCACAAACGCACAGGTTTTATTTGTCTAAAATGAAAGTCGGAGCCTTTATCTCTGACTAGTTTGACTTGAGATGAGCTGGCAGGATCGGATGTGGTAGTTATGACCTACATTTATATCACAGACCTTTATGTTCTCCACCCAGGGTTAGTAACTGTACCGCAGACTTGTTTAAAGACTAGAAGAGACCATGCTTTCCAGTCAGCATCAAGCTTAAGGTTTTTTGTGTCTCCTGTCTGTTCCTGTTGTATTATTGTTGTTTTATTTATGTATCAAACTTCTAATATAGATAAACTTTTCAAATACATTGAGTTGTCAATTTATTAGGTAAACCCAGTTAAATCTAATGCAGGAGATCGCACCTTTGTGAAGGCAGAGTTAACATTAGTGTTAATAAGTAATACTAAATAATAATACATTTTATGGAGGTATTGAATTAACCATGTTGGAGATAACCAAACAGGAAGATCTCATAATCATAATGTAGCTTTTTGGCCTGGTTCACCTGTTGGTCACGCGACTTTCTCCACAACAGCTCTCATACAAACAGCCGTAACATTACTTTATCAACAAAAACAGCTCTAATTCAATCAAAGTGCTATTTTGAGAAATCATCTGTATGCCGAATTGGCAAAGACAACCTAATGATTTGAAAGCGACTTCATTTAGGCTTCATCTGTTTGGTATATTTGGTGACGATCTAAATCGAGATGAATTGACAATAATGTATATGTGATTTGGCGTGACGCCCTGGCGTTAATCCCTCGAGCTCCGGGCGGCCGCAGCGGGGGAATCACGAGCAGTCACGCTGATGCTGCTGAGTCGCTCATATCAGGAGGGCTGACCCAATCAGTGACTGGCTTTACAGAAAAAGTCGACGAAGACACTTACTGACACGACGTGTATTGTTGTTTTTAAACTCCTAGTTTACCGAAATTGGTCAAGAACTATAGCAACGCCGAACCTCATTATAAAACTTGTATTAAATACCCGGCTGTGGAGGTTAAAGCCAAACAGAGCAGCTTTTGCTAACGCCGACTAGCCTAGCATTGGCTAGCTTCGAGCACAAAGAAGCCGAAAAAGCTAACCGTCCGAAACAGAAACAAACTCTGCTCATTCACACATACGTGGACACGCAGCTTGAACGCGGCCGTGACGCGACTTACCGACGAAAAAACAACAAAGCAGCAAATTAACAATCCATTTGTTCGACAGCAAATCCATCTTCCTGGTCTGGGAAGCAGAAGAACACAACAGCAAGTGTTGACATGAAAAACGTCCGGGTTCCGCTGTTTGGTTCCGGTCTCCTGAGCGTCGATAGGCTCAGTCAAAATGGCAGCTCTTAATCCTTGAAAGTGGAGTAATTAAATTTTATATGTTTTCATTACAGCTACTTGCAATTTAGGTGAATTATTCGAAAGTGTAACACACTGTTTTTCTCTGCCCACACACTTCCTTGTTTCCGATTAAAGGACCAACGCAATGCCAACCTAAAGGGAGTGACTCAACTCTGCACTCACTTCGCGTCCGTGATGACTCAACCCTACGCTGCACTTTGGATATTCCTTGAGCACTTTTATATAATAAAACCATAAACTTCTTAAGTGATCACACAGATGTGACCACATAATAAAAAAAAAACCACACAAACATCACACTGATTAACAGGCATTTTATTTTCCTTTTCTCCCCAGATACACAGTTTGAATTATTTATTTCATACAAGTCAGGAAAAAAAGACAAGAGTTAGGCCTTACAGCTCTAATAAAGCCACAGCACTTACAAGAAAAAGCTTTTCGCAGCATAGGTGATGCACGGAATACAATAAAAGGATTAAAGAGGTTTAACATCACTGTGAGCAAACAGAGCTCTGGTTTCATTTCTCTTGTTTATAATTGTATTATTTCTACAGAGTAAGCGTGGATGTGTTTCTCTGAACAGACTGCTCTTCTCTTCGTCGCTCTTAGCGGAACTGAAGCGGACTCACGCGCAGACCAATCACGTCCTTGCCGATCTCAGTCACCTACAAAATTAGAGAAATGAAAAAGGTTTGAGGTCACGGGCCTTGTTTGTGTTAATCCTTTTCCAATTGTCTTTGTACTATTTATATAGCCCCGTATAAAGAACAGGCGTGTGGCTGTCCCGAGTCCCGACCTACCTGTGTGACCCTGCAGATCTGGCCTTTGTACGGAGGGCAGTAGCAGGCTCCAGACAGAGGGCACTTCTCAACAGGGCGTCCCCGGTACAGAGGGACGAAGGAGGCGGCGCACAGGTCGAACGGGTTGTGTGGGTCGTAGTTCAGCTGGTGGGCGTCTGTCAGGTTCTTCTCACAGGCCGCCAAAATCTTACGGGTCTAGAGTGGCAGAGAGATATTTAACACGACGGTGAGGAAAGCCGTACAGTCGATTTAAAAAAACGTACGACCCTTCTTACGGGAACCGAGTGAAAACCAACCTGCTGTGCGACACTTGGGTTCGGCCCCAGCTCGAGCAGGCGCCGCGCAAAGCCGGCCGCCGTCTTGAAGTTGCGCAGTTTGAAGAAGAGGTTCAGAGCTGTGCGCAACACCAGCACCATGTGGACCGGCTGGAGATTACAGTGGGTGAAATAAGCGGCCATCTGTAAAGAAAACACACACACACACACGTAAAATAAGGGATTAGATATGAATTAAGGTCACCCTGCAGACAAACTCTGTTCACAGCAGCTTTAACATGCAGTCAAGGTGACGTCAGCGAGTCAGATCTTCACCTCACACAGCCTCTTCTGTTCCTCCAGCGTGTCTTTAGGTAACTTCTTCCTTTCCGTCTCCATGGTCAGACCCACTATGTACTCTCTGCAAATTGTGATCAGCTGCTGCGCCTGAAACACACACACACACACACACACACACACACACACGCGTCCCAATCGCTCAGTGAATACAGTCCCGTTTCGAAATACTTACGTGCGTGAACCTGTAATTCTGCCAGTCTGTTGCTCACCTCTGCAATCTCCTGCTTGTTATCCACCACCAGAAGAGGTACAGACAGCAGGATGGCTCTGAAGCGCTCGACTGCCTCCTCGAACCGCCCGGCCGTAGTGAGCTGGTAGCACTGCTGCAGGCGGGCGATGAGGTCGGACAGGCGCAGGCCCACAGCGGGCAGCCCTTGCTTTGCCCCGCAGTCCTAAAAAGTAAAGACATGCATATTTGCATGCGTATATTTAGAAAAAGGGTGGGGGTGTAAAACAACACTGAATGGGACAGAAAACAAACAGGCGTACCTTCCAGTTTCTCTGGGGGTGCCCGCGCAGGCAGGGCAGAGAGGGCAGACCCAGGTAACAAGTGCGGCCTCTGGACAGCGTCTGCACGAACAGTGACTTGTAGGGGCCGAAGTTCACGACTCCAACCTGGTCATGGAGCAACTGTGGCAGGGGAGCGGGCGGTAAAGTCAGTGTAATGCATGAATTGGCCACATTACAGATCGGGAATTCATATAAAGTCGTGCTCGTACCCTCATGGCGGTTTCAAAAGAGCCTGCCAGGATGTGATCCACCGGCAGCTGAGAGTTGTTGCACCACATCTGCGTCGGACTCATGCCCTTGGTCGGCGGCACAAAGAAGCCGTCCTCAGCTCCTCCACCTCCACCGGCCGGCATGTCCTGATGGTTGGAGGACAGACATTGTGATGGGAAATCGGATGAGAGGACTTGGTCTGTCCCTTCAAAAAGTGCGCTTAGCAGAACTGATACGAAATCAATCAACTCTGTTCTTGTGTTTTTACTGTTTGTGGGATTTGTAAACAAAACATCCTACCAGCTCTGGAGGAAGGTCCAGGTCTTCCTCCACCTCCCAGCCTCCTCCCTCTTCTTTCACCACTCCCTCATCCCCGAATCCTTCCTGGGCATCCATGAATCCATCTGAGACACAACGATGGGGAAAGATAAATGTTAATGTAAACAGCGTTGCAGCACTGACGACGTGGTCCCAGCCCATCGCTCCTCTTGCTGTGAGATTTAAAATAATCTTCGGTTGCATCGAATTTACCTTCGTCCAGCTGAAGCTCAGCATCGTCGCCCCAGCCCTCGCCTCCTGAGGCATCCATGTCGAGGTCGGCCGCCATCTGACCTGCCTTCCCTACAGCAGAAGAACAGTTTCACTCTGGTTTCCACAACTTAAAACATGTAATTTCATTGCATTCCCACTTTCAACACCACGAACGCACTTTACACTGGCGATGTGTACCGTAAATTGATGACTCACCCTTTGCAGCAATGGCTCCCTCAAAGAAGCCCTTCGACACAGTGAGCAGAGGCCAGTTGGTGTCCAGAGGGTTGATGGGTGGGGGAGGCTGCAGCAGCTGAGCATTGGGATCAACCTCAGGCACCTACGAGACACAAGATCAACCACTGTTTGATTTAAATTATGTCATTTATACACAAAATGAGTGATTTTACTGCCACAAGCAAGGAAGTGTTAGGAGATGTGCTGTGACGACATGTGACACTTGAAAGTACAGGTGACGTTTCCTCAACACACCGTCTCCTTTTCCGGGTCAAAGGTCTCTTTAAGTGCCTCGGCCTCCTCGTCCAGCCCATGAGTGGCAGCAGTCAGGTAAGCCAGAGACTCTGGAAACAGGCACGCAGAGAGTTAAACGTGTTGCTGCCTGAACGAGCTGGGGGTTGACGTATCCGGGTAACAAGCTGACGAAGCACGATGACAGTAACGCTCGAACTCACTCTGTCCACAGTTCTTCAGGATGCGGACCCTCTCGCTGACGTCACCCAGGTAGAGCGCTGCCTGGTAGTGACCACTCATGTCCTTCCTGATTTCAGCTACAAACAAAGAGTAAACAAATATTGTAAATAATAAATCCAAGACGCACAAACCACCAACCGAAACACAGCGCGATCTGGAAAATAATCTCTCACCGATCTTCATCATCTTGCGCAGCTTTGCCAGGTTGCCGGTGATGAGGTAGAGGAAGGTGAGCTTGTCAAAGTTCTTGGTCCTCTGGTAGCACATTTCCACGACCTGGTGGTGACCCTGCAGCAGAGCCGCTTCCCCCAGACGCTCCCAGCAGCTGCGCTCGTCCAGGGCCTTGGCGGCCTCCAGAGCCACCTGTAAGTGAGGAACAAGCGCGCTCATCCAAAACTGAACCCGGATCCAAACCAGAGCTGGAGAGTTGAAATTGTTACAGGGCAAATCGTGACTTCACAATAACCGAAGAGCGTGCAGCAGCTGCAGCAGCTCACCTCGATGTTTCCACACTCCAGAGCCAGACTGAAGCGGGTCTTCTCATCCTTGACAAAGTGCAGCGCCACCTCAGGGTAGCCCTTCTTCTGCAGGTAGGCGATGATGGACTGACCCACCAGCTTGGCGTTACGAACCATGTGCAGCACCTGGAGGGACGACGACGTGAGAAACGGCTTTTAGAAGATAACCCAGAGATGTGAACCGCTCGCTGACCGCACGCGCGCATCACACTCCGATCATTCGCTCACAGAAACAGACGCACCTCGTCGTATTTGCGGTTGACCAGGGCCAGTTTGAAGCGGTACTCTGTGGGGTCGATGGTGAGGACGCGCGGCCTGCACTCTCTGTCCAGGCAGTACACGCTGTTTCCCCGCACGCGCGTCACATAGATGGGCAGGTCCAGGGTCCTGATGATACCGTGATCACTACAGGAAAACACAACGGAAGCACCACGTTACAACCTGACGCGCGGTGGCATTTTGTCATTCAGGGGAAAACAGAGCAAACAGGAAACTTTACTTTTTGTTCTTATACATCACATCTAAAGTTAGATACATGGAACGAACGAACGACAACAAATTAGCTGTACAGTTTCCTTTGTGGTTAAAGTGACTTCACTTCTGAAGAAAACAGACTGCATAATATTCTTGTGAATTTGTTTTTAACACGTCTAACCAGCATAACCTGTGCTGCTGGTTGCTTCGCACTATTAAACAGAGCTTTCATCTTTTAAAAATCAGGCCGGTGAGACGAGTCCCCGCCACGTCTGGGGCACTTCTCTTCACTTCCAGAGATCGGTGCCGTCTCAGAAAGAGCTTTTTCGGTTTTAAATACATTAATCTGTTTGGATCTGCTGGTGTGTCTGTATCAGCTGCTGCACGTACCCAGAGGTGAGGGCGTATTTGATGTGGTTGGAGGTGGTGTAGATGAAAACGCCGCTCTCGTCCCAGGCGCCGCTCTTCACTCTGATGTTCTCGTGGATGTTGCACAGGCTCTCCAGCTTGCGGTTGCAGATCATGATGGCTGAGCGATTAAAAGGAGAGCAAAGGGGAGCGGGATAAACACCGGGCACACCGACGGCAGCAGTCTTTTTGAAACAATAAGAGCATCAGTTTAACCTTACAACAGAGCATCCTCATCTTTTTGCATCTGTAGTTATGAAATTATGTGTTGTATTCCAGCCTCATATTAAGCCTGAGTGAAATCAGATTAGTTCCTGTCCCTGGTTACGCTAATGGTGTCCAAACAGGGTTCGCATCTCAGCGATGTTTCATCCCCGGCAGCACAAACAAGTTTAGAAGCAGATAAAGAGATGCTGCGCCTCAGTGATAAGTCCCTTGTCTGTACCCACCGTGTTTAGCCAGCAGAGCCACGTGGCTGGTGTCGGCGCTCCACACCACGTACTTGACCTTGGCGATCTTCACGGTGGCCAGGGAGCGCTTCTGCTGCACGTCGAACAGCGTGACGCCGTCGGCGTCGCGCAGCAGCAGTGAGCCCGTGCCGGCGTAGAAGATCTCCTCGCAGCTCGGCACCTGAACCTTCTTCACTATTTCATTCTTCAGGTTCTTAATCAGCAGCTGCAAAAAGGAGACGGACAACCTTACTGGAAGAGCTGGTTTCAGGTCAGATTACAGAAAACAAACAGATAAACTGATAAAGATAAAGACAGAGTGTGCTAGAAGTCAACAATTAGAAGATTAAACTCATGTTCAAACGCTACTTCTGTGCCAGACGGACTTACAGAGTGCATGCGGTCCAGGACGGCAAATCGGTTCCTGGCCACCCAGACTGCAGTCAGACCGGAGGACCTCTTCCCCTCCGGTGCTGAGAAAGAGACAGATTCTGTGTCACTTTGGTCACTCTGTACAGTGAATTTAGGTTATTTGAGGGATTCAACATGTTGGCGTGGAATAAACGGCTTGCAACAAGAGCGACGGCACAAGCGAGAGCAAGACATGACACTTAAACAACACAAAGAGACGCAGAGAGGTGTTCATTTACCGTCTGGGTTCTGAGAGTCACTTTCTTTGGGAATAGAGTACAGATCATAGGTGCTGTTCTCCAGGTTGGTTGCCCTCTGCAGGAAGTAAAAGGTATTGGCTGAAGGTTCTGATACACCATTAACTCATTACGGTGTTTTGTTTCAGATGTGCTTACAGTGCAGAGCAGGACAGCGTTCTCGGCGGGGTTGTAAGACATGCTGAACACCGGGAACTTGGATCCACTGGAACGACAGACAACGCGCAGCATGTCACGCTCACTAGCATCCAAATGAGTCGGTGTAATGTGGGGTCTGGTCGCGCCGCGTGTCACAAACCTACCTGCGCAGCTGCATGACAGCAGTGTCCTTGCTGCTGTTGAAGTCCAGCTGGCGCAGGAAGCGGTCCTTGACGTAGTACAGCATGTTGCCGTGCACGGCGTACGCTGGGCGCTCCCGCTCCAGCTTGAACACAATCATGCCGCTGTCATGACCTGAAGGGCAGGCAGAGAGCAGATCAGTGCAACAGGCTCATGCAGAAAGGTGCAAACCGAAATCTAAGTTTCAGCGTATACATGCAAATCCCCAGTGTTATTATCTACCTGCAGCAAACAGGTTGAGGTTTGGGTGAGCCCCCAGCACCCAGAAGCGATCGTGGTCCCGGCGGAAGGTCTGAACTCCCGTCCTCTTGGACATATCCCACACTCGGATGCTCTTGTCCTCGGAGTTGGACAGGATGAGCTCCTGACGTGGGTGGAAGACGGCACAGGACACGTTGTTGTAGTGACCGCGGCACGTATCCAGCTCCCACGCCTTGGATTCTGGGAGAGCAAAGACGAGGTGATAAATGGTGGAAAGAGAGACAGATGACGGGTCATCCCGGGTGAAAAGCATAACTCCAGTTATCATTTACTTTAATAACGTCCTCTAGAGGTCTCCACATGTAATGGATACTTGGCGTGACTCCTGATTCACTCACCATTCATTCTCCAGATCTTGACCTGCCTGTCGTCCGCTCCAGACACAATGAGAGGCATGCTGGGGTGGAAGGCTGCCCAGTTGACACCACGGTCATGACCCTGGACACAGATTCACACAGTCAGCCCAAACAAATCCGAATGACAGACCAGCAGCTGTCTAAACAAACCGCTGAGTGCCAAAAAAAAAATGTAATTTAGCAAATGAGACTGAATTAAATCAGGCTGTTACTCAGTAGGACACACTGTCTTTGCACAATTATGGAAAAATCTTTGTATAGAGCACAGTTATGGGAATCATCATCCACCCTTTTCACCTTCACCACAGCTCCATCAGAGGTGGAGAAGCCCAGTGAGGGTGGCTGGCTGTGTCCCAGTTTTCCATCGCTTTGATTGGATGACGCACGACTGTTACTGATGTGAGAATCCAACATTTACCTCTCTACATGAACAGAACTGACCGTGCTGTGCTTGTTTCTCTTCTCTTGTTTTTTTTAAATGGACACAACTACTCGGCGCTAAACACTGTATCAGGCACACGGAGGTCGCTGCTCACCTCCAGGACATGTTTGACGACGGCGTCTGAGGCGCCGAACAAGTCGACGCCAGAGATGCCGCGCACCTCCGTCTCCACGGCGCCTGGAGACAGGTTCTTCTTCCTCAGACCTGGAACCAACATTCAGGGCATCGCGTGCAAGGAGGGAGCCATATTCATGTTACGCAGGGCACAACCACAATACAGGGCAGGAAGAAAAACACGTTAAATACAAGATACAAATTATTTGAATATATCAAATCTGTACAAAGGTCATAGACACAAAGAAGCAACTGCGGGGAATTACAAGGAGGGAACTGCTGGACTACTGAACACACACAGGGTGAAAACACCAACACAACCTCTGCTCTCTCACGACAACTTGAGTCTGGAAACAATCGTGGCTGCTGATTGGGTTAATGGATCACCGGCGTACAGATGAAAATCACAGTCACTGATGGTTTGATTGGACAGATGCCGATTGCCTCCCAGACTCAAATGAGATCGGGAAAAACGATTATTGAGAAAACACAGCTTGCATTCGTGCTTCCTGCCCGTGAAAACAATGTGGCGGACAGATAGTTCAACAGCGTAAAAGAGGTGACGCGGGGGAAAGACGTGGCACTAGGAACCCATGTGCAGGTATGGATGTTTCCAGGAAGAGCATGGGATAAGGAGGACGCAGGGAGCGTGTGGACTCGGCTGATGAGGGATGGGGTGGGTGGTACTTGGCAAAGACGTGCTCTGATGGGGCGTCGGACGTCAGGAGCTTTTTGGTTTTCTCAGAGGCTCATGCATGTTTTTTTGTTTTTTTTTTTGCACGGATGTGTGAGTCACATGCAGAGTTAACAGAATCTAATGTGTCACAGTTGAGGTTAGGAACAAAGCTGGTCACAGAGCGGTGACTTCAGCTGCAAGAAATATAAACAAGCACTGTTGTATATTTCATGTTATATGTCCGGCAGGAGAACCAGACGTGCAGACGTCATGCCAGAGGGAATGTGAAAACTCTTTTTAAAAAGTCAGCATGAGGGAAGTTTAACTACACTTTCGAACCAGTTAGTAATAATGCTTGTTTTTCCGGATGCAATTTCAACTAAGAACATGGTAAAGTGACTGTGTGGGCCTTATATACTGAAAGTATGCATGCTAAATGTTACTGAATGGATGCTACGCATGTAACTTGGTGAGTCAAAGCATGAAAACACCGCGCCCTGCTGTGTCGTCGCATATGTAAACCGTATGTATAAATGCAATCAGGCTCAATGCAAGAAGCGGGGAACGCAAATGAATCCTCAGGACAGGAGAGGCCGTTAACAGAGTGATCTTATGCATGTTCACATGTAGGAAGGCCACGGTAGATGAGAGCAAGTTTAGTCAGTGAGAAGATGAGAAACAAGAAGCAGGAAACACAGACAACATAGACAAAGACTTTAAGAGCATGCAGAGGCACAGAAACACCTCCCCCATTTCCTAATTTGAGTATTTTCATTGTACATCTTTCTGATCTACAAAGTCGTTCCTTCATTCAGAACATGTATTTACAGTGCAGTACTTAATCAACAAATACCACACTGTATATTTGCTCTGATGATACATCTACTTCCCTGTCTGTCTTCCCTGAAAGGAGAGATGTTTCTGCAAACAGCCCACAGAGATTTGTCGTCTACAAGTAGGAGAGGAAGAAGACGCGGTGCAGGACCAATACGTCCTGCTCCTGCTTCTTCCTCATCCTTCACACCACTCTGCCCTCCCACCCCTTCTGCAACCCTGCCCGCCGTCCTCTGGTCCAACCATCCCCAGGCCCTCACCGGAGATATCCCACACTCGCACGGTCTGGTCCAGACTGGCCGACACCACGAGGTCCTCCGATGGGTGGAACTGGGCACACATCACGTAGTGATTATGGCCGGTCAGCACGCTGTAGATGAACAGCACAGATGAGACATATTTTAGATCATTAGAATGTTTTTCTTCACAGTAATATAAATGCTCATAATAATGTGCATGCTGAAATTTTTAGTTGGCAGTGGTTGGGAGTGCTGTACGGGTTGATTGTGTGTGGTTCACAGATTTAAACTTAACCGGGTCTTACCAGACACAAGTCCTTGACTGCCAGTTCCAGATGCGAATAGTCTGGTCATCTGAGGCACTGAGAATCCAGGGGTATTCCTAACGAAAGGAAGTTAACTGAATTAATTATTTGGTGGTTTTTTGGGTATGGATAACAAGATATTAAGTCTTTGTCACTCTGTATCTTAGAATTAGATATGGCGCAGATATATAAAGTGGTAGAACTCACATGGTGGAAGAAGGTGGTTCTGATGTAGTCCAAGTGTCCCAGGAGAGTGAAGAGGCAGCGTCTCAACTTGTAGTTCCACACCTGGTCAAAATAGGAATATTTGCTTAAATATGTATATAATGCATTGTCGTGATGTCATAATTAAAAGGAATATGAATAAAATTGATGTTTTAAATCAGCAAGACCTAACATCACATAACAGATTATTAAAGATCACATCTCTAACGTTGAATTTAAAGGTTGAACTTGCGTAGATCCTTTGCTTGGACCATACACACAAACATATTTCTGCAAAACGGCTTTGGGAAAAAAATATATTCATTTTGTTCAAACCTTCATGACATTTCATTTTGGAAACATGCCAGTGCGGCCTCACCTTGATTTTGTAGTCATCTCCTCCAGACACAAACAGAGGCTGCTGTTTGTGGAAATCGATTCCTCTGACTGGGCCTGTGGGGGAAGACACAACCAATATGAGATCAGTCTGTCTGTCTACAGCTCAGTGTGGACACTTAATTAATAACAATAACAGCAGCAGCATCATTGCTTTACCATCGTGCTCGTCAAACTTGTCAATCAGCGTGCACATCCGATAGTCCCACAGCTGGATGACTCCGTTGTGCAAACTTGAAAGAACCCATGGCCTCTTGGGATGGAAGCTCAGGCCTAAGATAAGTTATAAGACAAACAATCAGCTATTTCTTTTAATATGATATAAAACAAGTCAGTAGATTTCTGGCGATTACATGTCAACTTGATTTTAAGCAAATACACCACGTCAAATCGCTGAATGGTGCGGCTAGTTATGTTAGCCAGACAGCTAAAATAGCGTACAGTCATTTAATATCGCTACATGAGTACACAACATGTGGCATAAATGACTTAAAGACAGATGTTATGAGAAATAAATACTTCAGCAACTGCGCAATGTACAGCCCTAACTTTAATTAGACAAATAACTGAGTCGGTTTAACGTCAGCTAGCCAACGTTAGCTCCTATGCTAACTGCAGCAGGCAAGCTCTTACCTTTGACACGGGCCGACTTCGTTTCAAATTTCGTTAACATCGTCGCGTGACAGTAATTGTGTTAATAATTTCTACGTTCTGGTAAAATATAACTCCACGAGAAAAGTAAAAAAAATAACTAAAACGTTGCAGACAGGTGAGCTCAGGCGGCCTGATCGCCTTCGCCCATTTAGTTGATTCTCCTTTTTCCTGACACGTAGCTCGCGTTGTCTTCCGGTTTTGAACAATAAAGTTGTGCATCGAAAATTGTGACGTTGAAACCTCCACGGCGGCGGCAGATAGAAATACGTAGCATAGAACTGATCTGACACGAGCCACCCTGTCTATTATTAGCATAACTAATCTAAATAGTCTATTTCTGCGCAGTCTGGTCAAGCGAGAGACCCATTTACAGAGAACATGACGTTTTTGCATGCAAACGCTACATTAAAGCTGCGTCTGTACTGTTGAGCATGTTGCATCACTACTAGGTCAGTTTAGTGGCTGTTCCGGAGCTTTTAGTCATATCATATTATCTTCATCGGCATGGGGAGTCTGTCCAAGTATCATGGGGCCCTGGATGTTATGATACATATTGTTTTCTGAGCACTTTTCCAACTTTCTGACCGCACTAGCTGAAAAACCTCATTAAGTGCTTATTTTCCGGAGCTTTCAGTCAACGCACAAAACCAGCAAGTGGTCTTTGAAGTGCTCGGAAAAGATCAGAAATTGCCAGTGAAGATCATATAGTCTGATCAAAAGAGAAACAATCTTAAGGTCCACTGAACAAATGTAAAAACTTTTCATTCTTATTGAAAATTAGAACTAAAATCTCCAGAAAAGACCAGTGAGTCGACCTTGAGTTTAAATACCATAATGTCTACTAATCTACTGTATGCATCAGAAGTGCTGACTCATTCCTGTGCAAGCAGCGTTTTGATGGTTCATCCGGTCGAGGTGGACTAAATCTGAACCATACTTAGTTCAACTTAGTTCATTTCTACCTTCAACATAAAGCACGAGTATAAATACTGTATGTTTATGCATATGTATGTGTATATTGTTTCATATTTCTACTCCGCTTCATGCACTTGTCTGCACATTAATCTGTTTGACTGTACGAGTTTGGTTCAAATACACTCTTCAGATGTTTAACGTCTTTGTCCCAGTGCTTTTATGTTTTCTTTGATGTTGCCAGCTTTCATTTCTGGTATTACTTCTTACAATTTAAATGACAGCTATATATTATATACATGCATATATTCTTTTGTTCAGTTTAGTCTGAAACAAAACATTTTCTAAATGGATCATATAACTAGTCATTATCTAATAATTAAATTAAATATAAAACAGAAAAAAAGCCCGGCGGCTGAATAAACATACTCACATTCCTATTAGTCACTATTACTAATGTGAAAGTGTAAATGGTGACATATAACCCATAACAACAACTACACATTTGCTTTGTATCATCATTTTATTTCATATATTTACAAAACAAAACAAAATAGTGTCAAATAACAAATTGCTATTTTTCAATGGTGTTCTGGGCATGTTTGCATCGGCCCTGAGAGTTGAATAGATTGCACCCCCCCCCCAAACTTGAATGAGAACCAGAGGGCTTTATGCACCTCAACAGCAGCCTCCCTTCAGCTGTGTTTAGCGTAAATCTGATCTCTTTTCAGTGCACGGCTGGCTGAATCCTTTCACAGTACCCCTTTATCACACAGTTGTTGATGAGCTGAGGGTCCTGTGGTTTCTAGACCTCTCTTCGCGGTCGCAGCGGTACAGTTTGTGGTACTGGTCAGCAGCCTGATGGGGTAAACAAAGCCACCAACCACAGCCAGAATGTACCAACATCAGGCTGCGTTGCCCAACAGTGCATCTGCATGAATTACAGGCATGTCTCTCGCCTCGTACATCGTGCAATGTTAACACTCTGCCTGTCACCTTTTCTGGGAAAGAGGATAATGTACTTTTAATGGAGGGTACAGGATATAAGTACACGTTATGACTCATTAAAAGTGTTTTTCTTTCCCCCCACATCCCAAACAAAGCACCACTCTGAACATTAATAACACTGGGAAGCACAAGGGCAGCACTTTGCACAGTAACTCTACACTATAATGATCACTGTAACCACAGCAAAGGCATCCGGGAATCAACATCTCAATCACTTCAAATCAACACCTGGAAATGGGGGGCGACACTCATCGGGGAGGGGAACGTGACGATTTGAATTAGTAGGCTGAATTACAGTAGGTTCAATCTTCTTTAGTCTTTTTAATTCTTTAAGTTATTAACAAATGTACACTCGTTATTTCCAGTTTTCCTTCGTGTCACAGGGGCAATTAACTCGTCAATTGAAACGCTGTACAGAAAAAGAGGCGCGTGTTTGATGAAGTACCAAAGAACAGTAACTGACTCGGTGTAAACCGGGGGTGGTATTGCAAGTTCACACTCGTAAAACTCTAACCGTAAGTGCTGAGCTGGGATGACAGGCCTAAAATAATAACTTAAAATTTGTCATTTTTCAAAAAGGCACTGTTTATACCCGTGAAGTGGTGTGATGGAGTTTACCATGAGGCTAAACAGCATTGTAAAAACAACACGGATAACGGCAGTGGTATCTTCTTGCTAAAGGAATGCTGTTAAAACTAAACCGTGGAGGAGCTATGGCAACCGCTGACAAACTAATGCAGAGATGCTAAAATGTTCGCAGTTGTGCGTTCAGTGATTTTAGACGGAAGAGAGTGTGTTTGTTGCTGTGTGTGTGGTTCCTGTGGGTTTTCCTGCCTCGCCTTGCTGTTGTCTCTGCATCCACACACCTTCTCTACCTGACGGAGAACAGTATCGACGGTCTGGTCACACTCCTGCCTGACGTTTTGCTTCACACTCCTTTACTCCCTGCCTGTCGCTGACACACACACACACACACACACACAGAGAGAGAGTGACCCCCTCTAGCCCCAGTGCATCAGATGGACCGCGCCGCTACTTCATCACATGATGGAGCACTGCTCTGCCGCCCCAGCCCCAGGGCCTCCTGGGAGGTTGAGGGACTCCATGTCAAAGTTGAAGCCTGGAGGCTGGAGGGGAGGAAGAAAGAGGAAGAATGCTGAGCTAAGATTGGCTAATGTGACAATATATATGTCAACAAACTATATGACTCAGTCAATTATCACAGCCTTTCCCATATTGTTTGAACAGACTGAGTGATTAAGAGTTATACCTGGTTTAATGAGGAAGATTACTAATGGTAATATTAGCTTTTCATGATTACTTTAGGTTTTTTGCGCCAATGTGACATATGACAATAGAAATGACTGGTTATTTTAGCCTTGAGTGGTTTATTAATTATTTTTCCACTAAAATCAATACTGGGAGGTAAAATTACATTTTTCTATGATAGAGAATTTTCTCCATTCCCCATTTTGCCACTACCAGCCATCTAATGCACCACATCTCCTTTACATAATAGCTTGCAACTCTAAACCACTACAGAGACTACAAAAGCCTTTCCTGTGTTGTTTTGTTTATGCGCTGCTCTGTGACAAACCCCCTGGCTGTAATAAACAGCAATCTGAGTGAGTATCGACACAGTCTAATCCAATCTCACTGTGTAAAAACAGTTTTCCATTAAACTATAACAATGAGGGTTTGGGTAAATAGTAATAGAAAAACAGCAACAACAACAACAATAATAAAAATAATGATAGAAATAACACCGCCTTTAATTGTGATCTTATTAATTAACATGTTATTTGATAGTAGGAAAAAGTCATTTTAGAAAAGTATATGAAGTCAAAAACACTCTGCTGCAGAGGAACCTTACCGTGTCACCTGCTAGCTCTTTGGGTGGTTGGCCAAGCTCTTGCAGCTGTAATAGAAAGCATCACAATCAGCCCGTCTGCATTAAACAATAACAACGTTTCTGATTCATTTTCCTCATTTACAGCTCCAATTCAACAGACAAGGGGTCAAACGTGGAGTGTTTCTACCTTCTGCATCAGGTCCATGATGCTCTCGAATGTGGCTTCTTTATCTCCTGCCCCTTCGTCCTCCTTCTCAAACAGCTTGCAGATCTCTACCATGATTTTGGCCTGTTGCTCGTAGCGCTGGTAGTCCTCCGCGGTCAGGCTTGGCTTGTTGGCATCCAACCACTCTGGGTACTGTGGCCGCCAGTGACATTAATGAGTGACACTGTTCAGTGGAACTAGGCTAAGTCATTGCTCGTAAAACAGATGCAAACCTTAGTTGAGATCTCTTTCAGAGATGGATAAAGCACTTCCTTGGAGAGAAGGTTCTGCATGATGGACTGCATGATGGGCAGGATGTTGGCGTCGTCACCACCTCCTTCACCGCCCTCTTCCAGTCCCAGGCCTTCCAGAGCCTTGACAAGGTCATCTCCAGCTAGTCCACTTGACTGTGAGGTAACAACAGACTTGTTCAGTGATTGCATTTTTCTGAACAGCTGTAAGTCAAGTGATCGAGTCAGAGTTTACCCACCTGCAGGTTGTCTGCATTTTTGGCCAGGCCCCGGAGGGTTTCTTTAAGACAGGAAGTGAACTCTTGTTGGGAGGCGGTGTCAGTGCCTGCACAGAATACACGGATGACATTTAGGCTACAGGAACGTCACGCAGCAGAGCATATCAAAACCACAAACCCAGCAAACTGCAGCTCTTACCGACTTTGCCTGCAGCCTCTGACAGTTTTTGGAAGTGCTGCAGTAATTCTGGCTCCTCCTGGGCCAGCTCAGACATGGCCTTCTCCCACTCCTCCTTGGCTTGGGCTGCCATGTCCCCCTCGAAGAGAGTCTCGAAGAGTTTGCAGTCCTCCAGCAGGGGTGGCTACCCAGGTAGAAAACATGTATTTTAATTCCATGTACTAAGCTGTAAATGTATATTTTGCCATTACAACATGAAAATGAACAGTCTCTGGTCATAGGTACTGACCCAACAACAGGCCCTGTGACTGAGAAGTCACTTTTGGTGAGCAGTTAACTTTTGATATGAACTTTACACAACGAACAAGCTGATTGACAACACAAGACTGCAGCAGAGACAAACAAGTTATGATTATATAGTCTGCATGTGTAACAGAACAAGATGCAAACACGGAGACGGAGCCACCACCGCTACACAAACAATAACTAACAGACCTTCTCTGCACCACTGTTGGCTGAGGAGGAAGCAGCAGCAGGTTCAGGGGCTGGAGGGGCCGCTGTCTTGTCAAAGTCATCCAATGCACCTGAAAGAGAGGGGTAACATTATAATTATATATGCCACTAGACATTTTAGGGACTGTACTGTGTCCTGATATATATATATATATATGTTGTTTAACCTCATTTACATCAATGTGTTGGGCCTCTCATTATAATGGAATACAATGACAATACAACAAACAGCAGCCTCTAGAACAAAACAATGAACCAACAACTTTCCACACAGTTTCAACACAAACCTAACGTATCTGTCATAATCTACAGAAGGTGGGAAGAGTGTCACTCTAAACTCTGAGGGACTTTGAGATCCTTGTACTATTTAAAGTAAAAGGTCTGGGCTCTCCTGTATTACTGTAGACTAAATTACTTTTACTTAAGCGTACCTAATGAACTGGCAATTGAATGTTTTGTAAATGTGCATTTACAATAACTGCTCTACACTAAGTTAACATCTCTAACTGAACCAAACAGAGCTTCAACACACGCACACCAGGTCTAAAGAAGAAGTGCTGGTGGCCGAGACACTGCAGTACCTGACAGTTCAACAGTCACGACGCTTCATCGGGTTTTAATTAAATGTAATGCAAAGTGTTTTGCGACAAACAAGTCAAGGGCAGTGACATGAAGTGTGAAAGGGCTCGGCTGACAGATCTGGATCACAGCTAGGTTAGCTAACATTAGCAACACGTTGCCTTTCACCACACAGCTAGCTACCTGCAATGACAACTCGTGACTGAGACTGAGTGACCGACTGATCCGACTGTCAGCTATAAAATAAACTTTGCTCATAGATGGGACCCAAGCGGGAGGTCCCACCGAGCTCATGAGCTAAGTTAACCCCTGACACAGAGAGAGAGACGGGGCGTCAGAGTGCTAAACAGAGCCTTTTTAAACCCTCAGAACAAACCGTGCGGAGTAACGAAGGGTTCGCTGTTAGGACTTAACGTTAACGGCAACTCTTACTGTCCAACAACTCGTCCAACTCTGCATCGTGCCCGGTGGACGGCTCTCCAGATCCCGACGCCATGATGCTACCTCCTACCAAACACCCACCGATGCAAAGTCGCCGAAAGATGACGTTCCGTTGTAAAAGTGCCGCGGGTTTTATTACGTCAGGCCTCCAGACTGGCTTCGAGATCTGGCGACACCTGGCGGCGAAAAAAATAAATATCACAGCAAGAAACAAACAGGATGACACAAGACTTAGAACAGCTGCTGATCTTGGTTTGAAATTGACAGTTATTTATTTGGATCACGTCCATTTTTAGTACAAATGCTCAAATTCTGCACTTGCGTACAGATATGAGGTACAATACGTGCTTTAGTATTTCTATTTCATGCCACTTTATACTTCCACTCCTTTACATTTCAGATAAGACACCTTTAACTGCACTATATTTATGTATTAGACGCATTTACTAGTTACTTTCCTGATAACAGTTATGCATCATTAATAATCTGGGACTTTTACTTGTGACGATTTACCTTGAAGTCATAAGCTGAGGAGGAATATCCATTTAACATGCTACTTTACACTTGTACTCTGGAGCCTTTTAAACTGTATATTGCACTATTCTATACTACATTTATATAACAACATGAGTTACTTTGCAGATGTCGATCATGAATACAAATGATAAACAACTTATAAATAACTGAATGATCAAATGAAGAGATTACAGTATTATCAGCCCAGTAACCAGATGATATCAGTCCCACCTTTGTCAGCCACAGCATTAAAGCATTCGAGTGATGCAACACCTCTTACCAAACCAAGTATAATTGTGCTCTAACAAGTTTTAACTTTGGCACGTTACATTCCGATGCCGATACATGCACACTATTGTTTCAGCAACATTTTGAAGGGACGCCCTTAATTTATAGGAGAGCTGTTTCTACACTCTGGTATTGGTAGAAGAGCCATTTCCTCTTTTGCAAAAATGTAGCCGACATTTTTTTTACTACGTTATTATAGTAATAAAAGTTAGAAACAAGCCTTTCCCCACCAACAGTGCGTCAGTACAGGACATTATAGTCCTCCTATAGGCTTCAACAGTGGAATGAAATGTGTGCAATTTCAGTAAATTGAAGAAGTCTTGTGAGAATGTGCATGTGATGCCTCATTTGCTCCGTTTTCGTTCTCGGACGTTTTTTTTTTTTTTTTCTTTTTCTAAACGGTATCTCGGTAAATACAGGACTGTTGTCATGGGTTACGGACCGCGGTTGCTGAGCAACGCATACAAATCTCTGAGTGTCATGATGCATAGCAGTGACAAATATTTGGCATCATCCGGACCGTGTCTATAGTAACGCGCTGATGGACATTACAACATTTTGATTAGTAATACTTGACTTGGGGGGGGTTCCCGGACTGAATCATGTGTCTGTTGTAGTTATCTGCACATGGATTTCCGTTGTAATTATTCCTAACACCTCTTCTCAGTTTTAGTTTTGTAGGTGTAGCTTACATTTTTATGAGGCAGCCATTATTTTTAACACACGTTGTCAGGCTTGCTCAGTTGAAGTGTATGGAGGCCGGTTTCCGCCAGTAAAAGAAAAAAAAAATGCTCACTTTAAGTCATAATTATGAGATAAAAAGTCGTAATTATGAACCAGAAAGTCACAATTACGAGACAATAGGTCAAATTTTGAGATTAAAAAAAAGTGGGAAATATGAAGTAAGACGTCCTAATTATGAGACAAAGCTCCAGGAGGGAGAGCTGGAGGTGTTGAGGTTTTCTTTGGGCGCGACCAGCATGGACATCAGAGGGACAGCTCATGTGAGATGGTTTGGACATGTTCAGAGGAGGGACAGTGAATATATTAGTCGAGGGATGCTTAGGTTAGAGCTGCCAGGCAGGAGGCCTAGAGGAAGACCAAAGAGGAGGTTTATGGATGTAGTGAAGGAGGACATGAAGGTACCTGGTGTGAGGGAAGAGGACACAGAGGAGAGGGCGAGATGGAAGAAGATGATTCGCTGTGGTGACCCCTGAAGGGAACAGCTGAGAGGAGAAGAAGAATAAAAAGTCATAATTTCGACCTTTTAATCTCATAAGTATGACTTAATATGTTTTCTTTAACTGGGGCTTCCATATGAATGAAGAAAAATGCACTTTTATTCATACATATATTAAATTATATATATTAAATTATGTTGCGATGCAGAAAGCAACAGTCTTCACGTGCAAGAGCGAGCTATACATATACATAAAAACGTCCATTTAGCTTCAGATTTCTTCAGTTTCTATTTTTACGATGCTGCCAGTCCAAGAATATAGAAATGTTTTTTTAAAGGAGGGCTGAACTTCAGCTGCACCACGCAGGGTGTGTTGAGCAGGGTCCTGTCCTGGGCTGCAGGAGCATGGAGGAGGAGGAGCAGAGTTCAGACAGATGTGAAAAACGGTGCAGACATTTGACGCCTAATTTGGTTTGCTGGGCGGGGAGGTGCTCCTCCGAGTTGCTTAGTCAAGTCTGGAAGCTGAGGAGTTGCAATCTGCGAGTGTCTACCGCTGGATGTGCCTGAGAACAGAGACGATCCGCAGCCAGCTCTCGGAAAAGGTAACCAACTTTTACACTGAATTCTCTCCGTGTGAGGGGGGAAAAAGGCGTTTTACGGGGTAAAAAAAAAAGCTTCCGCATGAAAAAACTCGGTTGAGTTGTAACTTGTTGCATCGTGCTTACCTGCATGCCTCAGAGGAAGAATGCGATAAAATCAGCGGCTTGCGTTTTTATTTTTTGCATGTTTGTAAAAAAAAAAAATCCTTTATACAACTGAGTTATATTTTGATATTTAGACCTTAATTAAAATGAGTTTTATTCAAAGTAACTAAATAAGTAGAGTTGTCCCTTTTTTAAGTTCGTACCATGTTTATATACTAACACTTTTAGGTATTTCAGACATTCAGTAATTGCATGATGTATTAAATAAATGCATTTCTGCCCAGCTTCTTTAGGGAAACATGAGGTTCTTGCACATATATTTGTGTTTTGCGTCAGTTTGTTATTTGTAGGCTGTAGTAGCGCGGTGTTTGTGTGTGTGGTGGGATAAGGGTGCGGCAGGCGGCACACCCACCTTCACTGTCAATGAATGAACCTCTGCAAGAGCCTAGCTCACAGCTGTCACACTGACACACACACACACACACACACAAACTGTTTTATGGGGACCTTTACTCCTTTTCTTGTGGTAAACATGCCCGACTCGTACTGAAGACTCTGATGTAGGTTCTCACCCACAAGTTTCTTGTTTTTTTCCACATTTAAATGCAAAAGTGTGTCCAAGTCATCAGCAGAGAAGGGATTCTTCGCTGAGTAGGTGTGGCTGGCCAGTCTGCCTAGAAAAAAATGTGAATACTGTCAAAAAATAATCAGTGTGTGTCTCATTAGTGTAATATTTTTAGATGGTCGGCATGCTGTGTCAGGTTGTTGGCACCCTCGGTGAAAAATGTTGAATATTGGGGATTTTTGAGGATGTTCTTGTTTGGAAAAAAGGTCAAATGTGAAGGTACATGTTGTGTTTGAAAACACACAGCCACTACACATCTGTCTCTCTCTCTCTCTCTCTCACACACACACACACATAGACTGAGATAGTTTGCCAATAGAGCTCATCTTGTGCTTCGACCTACCTCCCTGTAAGTGGATTATGGGTGAAATCGATGTTGTGTCATGACAACCAAACAAGCAGTGCACATGACCCCGCTGCCTGAAACAAACACTTGTTTCCTGACTACCTCTGCCTTAACAGTACTGTGTGCGTGCGTGTGCATCACACACTCTCTTGCTGTTTGTGTGAAAAGTGTCTGTGCAGAGGAGCATGATGGTGTCACATCCTGTTTGCTCTCCTGATGCATGAACCTATTTTCAACACCTCTTCCAGTCGGGGAAGTGCTCCCCGTTTGTGTGATCCTGTCATGTTTTCCATGCTGCGCTATGAAAATACACTTTTCCACATTTGGGCTCTTGTTTCTTCTCTTTTTTCCTTTTTTTGTCTCATTCCTCTGCCATTTTCCTCTCCCATTTCTTTCCTGACTTGGTTCCACAGGCAGCAAAGTAATGGCGGCAGGAGTGGCGGGATTCGTTTTTCCATTACGACCCTCCGTATACATTTATTTTGAGTGGTTTACATGAAGCATAATTGGTACCCTGACTTTAAGGCTGGAGTGGGAGTACTGAGCTGGGAGGGAGGCAGAGAGAGAGAGAGGACAACTGATGGAAAAGCGAGGGAGGAGTCGCCAAATGAGTCTATAAGGAGGGAAGGAGGGAAAGAAAAGAGAGAGAGGAAAGGAAAGAACTTGGCAAATATGACAAAGTTACCAGTTGTTCAGCAGCAGCCAGACTGCAGGACATCTGGAAGGCATCAGCGAGTTGGAAAATCTTACAAGAAATAAGGGGAGAAGGGAGGGAAGAGAAAGGAGGTGTGGTGAAAGAGAAGGGGCCCGGTGGTGACTCACTTCTCTGCTATTCCACTCCATCACCGTGTTCAAACTATGTGTCCTTCTGTGGCCGAGGCACAGGGCTTCCCCCATGTTCCTCCCTCTGTTTCGCTCTCCTCCCTCCCCTCCCCTTCCCTCCGCTCAAGTGAGTCATCGTGCAGGAGTTTTAGGTCACTCTTTTTTCCATTTCTGTCTCTTTTCGCCCTCGCCGTTTTGCTCATACCTCGCAAAACCAGCTCAGCTTTACGCCTTCCTCCGGCCTCGGCTGTTTTATAGGCGTTTAATGGGACTAATGTAAACAGGCCTTTTCTCCTTGTTTATAACTGTCTCTCTGTGTAAACCTGGAACAGGGAGTGCAACGCTTGTGGAGCCAAGTGGGCAATGGGTGTCAGGAGGAATGGGAGGGAGGACAGCCAGTGTGGTCAGAGGGTTCCTGCATTCTGAAAATGTCTACTTTATCTCTTTAAATGCCTTAGTCTGGCTTAAAATCAGGTTTTGCAGATCTGCAAAGACTGCAGATCAGCTCGTTTTAAGACTTTTCGTGTACTTACAACAAAAAAGTGATGTGTTCCTGCCTTATCCAGAAATAATTTTAGTTTGATGTCAGAAAACGTTCAGCGGCGAACATCATCTGTCGTCAGTATCACTCCCTCAGGACTGAACAGCCAGAGGTTCTTTATATAGACGCCATTATGCACCGACGGTCAATAGACATCCATCATAGAGGAGGAAGAGGCTGTACTAGACTAATGGCAGTAGCCTTATTAGATCACAGTGCTGCAGTTTGAGCAGTTTGTATCAACTGCAAAAAACCAGTTATCCGCCCCACACTGGGTACAGCTCAGTGCAACCGTGTCACACCTGCGCTAGGTGCTGAAAAGATGACGAATAGTTAATAAAGATGACTAAAAACTGCGCAGGTAATTATCTTAAAAAGCAAAAATGGTTGGTTTCAGCTTTGCAGGTGCAAGAATTAGTAGTTTCCTTCCATTTGATATCATTTAAAGTTTAATATTGTGACAAAGCCAATTATTAAACACAAGTCAACAAGTTATGTCCTAGCTAAAAAAATATGAATGTAAAAGAGATGAATTTTCTACAAATAAAGATTTAAATAAATGAAACAGGCATCTGCTCACTGCAGTAGACTAGTGTAGGGGTTCTGCTGTTTGTAACTCTCGGTGGATGCTGCTTGCTTCATAGTAATTCTGAAAGTGGACGAAATTAATAACTGGGGAGGGACTTGAAAAGACGGTTTGATTGCACTTGAAGTACAACTTAACTACGTGACTACACTTGATATACTTGAATACTTCTACATTGCAGAAGTATTGTATCCTGTTATCTTTAAAACCTCTAAAAATATGGGGTTATATTAAATATTCCTGATTAAATGAGGAATGATCAATAGAAAAGTTTGAAATAAAACATTTCAAAGTATTGTTTAAGGGTTTAATGCTCAAAACATCAATCTCAATTTGTGCACTGAAGTATGGGATGTCGCTACTTTGCAGCTGAGCCGCGCCCACTTCAACCCGCCGCGCCCACTTCAACCCGCACAGAAGAACAGGAGAAATGTGAAAACACCAAAAAGGCTTTAACTCTGGCAGAAATATTTATGTTTCTGTACAACCCCATCATTCACAGTAAGAACCCGATAAAGAAAATGGCTTTTCGGGGTCTTTAATTCACAGATTCCATAAGCAAAGTTCATAATTGAAGATCTGTTTGCAGTGTAGATGGGGAGTGGGAGTGGAACAAGTGACGAGGGCCATGTTTAGAGCACGATGATAGACGGACTGTTGGGTTGCTGGAGGTTGCGGCGCCACGCCCGTCACCGAGGACATGAGCATGGAGGAATGTCAGAGTGAAACGGTCTGCACTCAGCGCAGGAATGCTGTTGCGAAAGCAGTCCAGAGTTTGATGTGAGGCAGAAATGACCACACAAAAGGAGAGGGAGTGTTCACCAGATGATTTAACCAGATGTAAATGTGATGTGGCCACAGCGCAGTCATTATTCGTGGCGTTGAAATTGTGTTTTCATGGTTTCACTTGTTGTTTCGACCATTCATAAAAATACAATACCAGCATTGTGCGTTTCAGAAAATGGTGTGTAGGAGTACATAGCCTGATTAAGCAGAGTTGCGAGCTGTTGCCCTCATGTGGTCGTATCTCAAACATCAACTAAAAGTCAAAAAAGTCTCTAAAATCAATATCTCTGTTTCTTACAGTTTCCCTGCCTTGTCTGAGTGGTTGGTGGTAAAAGTCTGAGGAAGTGACCCCAAAACAGACACATCAGTTTCTCTCATCACCTACAACATCTCACATCATGGCTATCGTCCTCCAATCCAGCCCCCTGCTATGGACACGGTTGGCAGCAATGGCCTTCTCGTGCGTGGCCTTCTCCGTGGCCGTGCATGGTGGCAGACTCCACCACGGCACCGGAGACTGGTGCATCTTCTGCTGGGCTTTCAGTTTCGCCGGATCTCTGCTCGTCATCCTGGTGGAGCTGTTCGGCCTTCAGACCAGAGCCCCCGTTTCCTGGAAGAACTTCCCTATAACCTTCGCCTGCTACGCCGCCCTGCTCTGCCTGTCCGCCTCCATCATCTTCCCTCTCTACTTCCTCAAGGGCTCAACGGGCCCCAGTGAAATCCGCGACTACCGCATTGTGTCAACCGTCTTCTCCTGCCTGGCCACCATTGCCTACATAAGCGAGGTGAGCATCAGCAAGGCGCGTCCGGGCGAGGTGGCCGGCTACATGGCCACAGCCCCTGGCCTGCTGAAAGTGTGCGAGACCTTTGTGGCCTGCATCATCTTCGTCTTCATCAGCGACCCTGTGCTGTACGACCGCCATGACGCTCTCAAGTACTGCATGTCCGTCTACTGCATCTGCTTCATCCTGTCGGCCGCCATCATCCTGCTCTGTATCGGCGAGTGCACCGGCTGCCTCCCCTTCCCGTTTGCCCGCTTCCTGTCTGCCTACGCCCTGCTGGCTGTGGTCCTCTATCTGTCAGCAACCATCATCTGGCCCATCTTCAACTTTGACCCCAAGCACGGCGGAACAAAACAAAGGCCCTACAACTGCAGCAGCACACTGGGGCTCTGCACGTGGGATAAGCTCATGGCGGTGGCTGTGCTCACCGCCGTCAACTTCATCCTCTACCTGGCCGACCTGATCTACTCCACCCGCCTGGTGTTTGTCAGCGCTTGAGGGAAGAGAAATGTTGTTAGGCCAGCAGTATGCTCCAAATAAAATTGAATTTGGCACGTTCTCAAAGGTTGTCGAACTGTTTTTAAATACAGCGCTGCGAGCAAATGCGACTCTGGTCTGTTTGTTCGATGGCAATCCGCATCAGCTGGAGGAGCTTGTGGGTCATGATGGGACTGTAGAGTTATACCTCACCTGGCATTGTTTATTGCAGTGACTCCATTTGTTGTTTTAAATTTGCTCTGAAAATTAAAATATTTGATTTTATTGTGGTTCTTGGAGAATTAATATACAGAGTAGTAGAAGCAGCCCCTTGAATGATGGCTGACCCAGGATGTACTAGAGTATTGTGGGGGGCAGTAAACAGGACTTTTGATTCGAGATTGATGAGTTGAGCTGGCCAACCTGGGTAATCAAACATAAGTCTTATTTGGCCCCAGACTCACAGTTTTGCCTCTGCAAACCTGCCAAATTTGATTTTGTGTAACGTATACTGCCTGTCTGAGGACTGTAGAGAGGGAGAGAGAAGAGGAAAGAGGTTGAGGTCAATGGCTATGTTTACACGTACAACAATATTCCCTTAAAGTTACTGAGGCTTTCTGTTCATGTGCTGGAGCAAGTAAATGTCAAACCTTGCTTCCAGTGACCTGGAAAGACTCTTACCATGATTATGAGAGACCTGAATGTGACTGCTGGACAATGCTGATATTACTCGAGACATTTACAGATCTTTTTAAATCGGTTTTAAAATCAGGATTGTTTCATGTACACAGAGATGTTTGTATGATCTGGATATGAGTAAGCTATTAAACAAATCTTCTGAACAAGACTCTAACAAGGATACATGCTAACACCCAAAATAATATGTGCATGTAAACATAGTCTTTAATGACAAATGAAGAAAAATCTAAGTAAATGGCGGCTTATTGATGTGGTTTTTTACTTGTATACTGTATCTGTCAGTGCTCTGCCTTAAGTTTGTTTTCGGGTATAAAAAGACTGCTGAGTCTGTTTTTAACTGCTAAAGGACAAAACAAAGAAAAATAATGACTTTTAACTGTTGGGAGCTGAGATTAGTTAAGTGTTGGAGAGAAAGTATCTGAATGCCTTTCAATGGAAAATCCAAGATTTTAAAGAAAATAAAATGACTGTTTTGTTTTTTCCAACAGTTTGCAGAGCAGCTAATCCGATAGTGTTGTTCACCATTTGTCATTTTTACATGGCTCCTATGTTTTAAGACTTGAAGTATGGCAACATAGCTTACATGACCATAAAAGAAATGCTAGGCTAGCTTTTTGCTCCTGTTACGACATATGTGTATCTGTATCTGCAAGCTACAATCAATGGCAAGAATTTATATATGGAAAGAACATATGCAAGATTGTGGATTAAAAAAAAAAAAAGAAAACTATGTTAAAAGTGCACTTAATGTTAGTATTTTCAATATATGTTTAAATTTCTGGTGTCTCCAAATATGAATGCATCTATTAACAGCAACAGCACACCACTAAATTCGTATGTGTTTGATCGGGTCTATTGGTTTTGTACTGCTGTAATAAATACTCAGAGAAAGAGACCAGAAAAGAGGCTTTTCTCTCTCTCTAGACGTTGTTAGTATTATATTCTTCAACTTTTTTTATATTGCATTGTTCATGTTTCTAGTGTGCGTGCCACATCAGTGTTGTAGCGAATCGTAATCCAGTGTTTCAATAAAACCACATTGTAAAAGAGAAGTGTGTACATGTGTGGTTGATTGACTGTTTTGACTTTTATTTAACTACTGAATGTATGGGCATTCGATTTCATACATTCATGCTCCCCAGAGGATGATCCTTCAGTGCCACCATCGGGTTTGCATTTGGCTAGCTTGCCGTGACATTTGTGTAATTTGATTTGTCTTTAACTTTTCTTTTAGCAAACAGTTTTTAACCAGTCCATGAACAATTAAGAGCAGTTCCTCTCACAAATGTTAGCATGCTAACATGCTAAACTATAATGGTAAATATCACCACCTGCTAAACATCAGGACATTAGCATTGTGATGTTAGCTTGCTGACTTTAGCATTTAGCTCAAAACACCACCTGAGTACGGTCTCACAGAGCCGCTGGCATTATTGTAGACTGTTATTATGACTCTGCAAATTAATGTATTTTAAGGAGGAGTTGCAGTATTTAACTAATTTGTATTATTACATTACAGAAATGTCTAAGGATGCACTGACGCAAAGATGGACTGATGCGAAGATGCTGCATTATCAATATTTATTCTGAAGTAAATGCTTGTTGATTATGTGACGAGTTGTTAGTGTTGCTGATACCACTGAGAACATTCCTGCGCAGGCAAAACCCAAACATTGTTGTCCAACGCCAGCGCTGGAGCTAACGCAAGCTAACTGCGCACTCGGCCACCTGCCTGGCACCAGGGAGCCAATGAGATCTAAGGTGAGTCTAAGTCCTGAGTCCTGAGTCTAAGGTGATTTCGAAAGGACGCCATATACGTGCAAAAGCTCTCACAAATGTTTTAAATGAATTCACTTTAAGAAAAAGGGGCAATGCTGATTGTTTGAACTGAAAGTAAACATTTGCTCTATGCACACTATTTATACTCGCCTGTTTACTTTATCTCTCGCCACACTTTCGACTTTCCTCACCTCCTCCCGTCGCTCTCAGATTCCCTCCAGCTCTCTGCAGACCCTCGGTGCAACCTACAGGGGCTTGAGTGTATCTCTGGGCCCCAGAGCCTTGACTGTGATGGAGGACTGACTACTATTGGCCAGTGTGTCTGAGGGGCAGAGTCGAACCAAGTAAACATCTCAGTCACCTATAAATCTATGGCCGGGAAAGGGCGCCCGGTCTCAACACAATGACATGTCATGAAGTTTGTTTTGTTTAAGGAAGGGTTGAACCCTCTGGCATGGAAACACAACTGCTACAATGGGGAGCCCAGCCACTGGACAGTTAATGTACCGGCATCACAAGGATGAATGGTCATGACTCAACTTCATAACTATCCATGAGTTATTTTCAACTTCAGATGACAGTATCTATAGGAAATATTACACAGTTAATTATTATAATAATAAGTTTGCATAGAAGGTATTTGACTCAGCTGAGTTTTGATTTATTAAAGGCTTATAATAAAATACCTCATTTGTCAAATTGCCATGTGATATCCATTGTTTGGACACACGTACAGACTATTTTTAGTGTGTTTCCTTTTGTGAGGGACCTACATTCGTATGCAGCGTGTCACGTAACCTCTTGTGGGCTGAGAAACGTTTTACGTAATGAAAAGAAAGAGTCATACATTAATTCAAAAAGATGAGGATACATTTAATTTACCTGTGTACCTTGGGTTTTATTTGTGTCAGGGTGTCAGAAACATTTCACTAAACTTTGAGTTTGATGCTGTGAAAGTTAATTAAGGCAAGGTTCAATCTCTGCTAGCATGAGATTAGTCTGCACGGCGCAGCTTTGTCTGTTTTATACCATCTCTCAGTAAGCTTTGCTCATGTTGTACACTGCAAACAGTCCTGCGGGGAATGGCCTTCCTACTCTCCTTAAGTAACAAAATTAATTCTTGGCCTTCCCACTCTGACCCATAAAAAGAACAAAGCCTGTAAGTCATCAGCACTACAATAGCTTGATACAATCTCAAATGAAAGGGGCCACAGAAAGAACTCAGACGCAGCATCGTGTTTCCACCGTTTAAGCGGATGTGTTGTTCTCAACACAGCCAAAAGTCAAGTGTGTGACAACAAGCAAATGACAACACAGTACATAACTGAATACATGCAACACTTTAAAATAGACGCACAGACGCGTTGACTGATTCGAAATAAACCCGACGTTCCCGCGGTGCTGCAGCTCCCCATCTTCTCACACATATGTCTTCTGCTTGGCTTGAGTCTGGAGTTATCTCCTTCCAAACCATGAGAATATCACCAGCAAACTACTGTGTAAGATGTTTGTGAGTATCCAGTGAAGTAATTTTGTTGGGCTGTTGCCTAATATAGTCATTTTATTTCACCACTTTTGTATCCTCTGACTCTACGTTGACCCCTGACTGTGTTGTAATCTGTTGCTTCCATTGCAGGATTTTTAAAAGGGAACTTAAACATTTTTATTTATGAAACTCAGTTTAGTGATCATGGATATGAGTATGACTAAGTCTTTAAAAAACAAGTTATTGTAGGTTTTGGAATGTGCAAGTCTAATGTTGCACATTTATTTCTATGCCTCTGTAAAACCCTTTGAATTCCCTTGTGTTTCAATGGTGCAATATAAATAAAGTATGCACAAAGTCACTAGCATCGCTGTCTTCTTAAATGTCACTTATCTACAGTTTGTGCACCACAGTTGAAACAGTCACGAGCATTAATGTTTACAGCATTATGATTATTAGCATTCTTAAAATGAGTTAGCATATTAGCATCACTATCAGAATCAGGACCAGTATTACAGGGGTACTGTTAGAAGCAGTACTGTAGCGGTTGTATTATTGTTGCAACACAGTCTCTACACTAAGCCACACAAACGGCAGACAGCACAGCACATACCACAGCGATCCTATAGTTAGCTCGACTTCAGGGACGCTATAGCTTTCCAGTGATGGAGGCTAGTTTTAGACATAATGGTCACTCTGTTATCACATAGGCTCCTTATGATCTAATGCATTTCCATTAAGGGACCACACGGCTGCTGCTGCTGCCGCATGAACCTGCGTGTGTCAGTCAGGCTGATCCTCAGAGCTCCCTGTCCCATTTTTGAGACTATACCTCCCCCTGGTGACACACACAAGACGTGTAGAAGAGGAGGACCATCCTTCACAGCAGCGCAATAGAAAGGACAGATCCTACTTTTCGCTGATTCTTGAATAAACTGAAGCAGCATTTCCTGGCACGGGGCAAAATGATCTACTAGCATAAGACATCCAGCAGCTGCAAGTCAGGATAGACCTCGCTTGTCTATTCTCAGGTTGGGAAACTCTGCTGTACAGATAATAACTGCGTTTCTCAACATTACATTAAGCACCCATGAAAGACAGAATCCGCTGCATGGCTGCTGATTGTGACATAACTAAAATGTGGTTCAATGCTAAACCAACGTACTGACACAGCTGCCATCCAGACGTAGTGTTGCTCAACATTAAAGGCAAATGAATTCTTTTAAAGTATGTCTTAGTAGGAGGAAAGTAGTTCCATTGACTGCTTTTAATGTTTACTTGGTTGTTTGTCTTTTAGCTTTTTATTTCTTTTCTACATTTTGTTCTCTTTTGACATGTGCATTGTGCAAAATAGGTCAGACGACTGCATCTGAATAAAGGATAAGTTTAGATGTTTGAATTAAAATGTTAAAGACATATTGCAGGTCGGGCGTGCCAACATTGACTTCCCTAATATTAACTCAGCCCTCTGTGCTCTGAATATAAACAAATCGATTAAAAAGTCATTCTCAGCAAAAAGGGAACGAATGAATCATCCCGGTCGGCGGTCTGGGCTTACATTATTTTTGCCACATTCACCTCTGGTAAACTTTCCGTGCGCGACTACCTTTCCTGAGCCGCGGCCAGGGAGAAACGTAGGAGCTGGAGCTGCAGCAGCCCGTGTCACGAGGGAGTTATGGCCTCAGATTCCAACGGCACAATCCTCTGAAAAGATGTTCAAAGCTCTGGACCAAACTATATCTATCCCTTACCATTAAGGCTTTTTTTGGTCTCGAGCTCCTAACATGCCCATTTATGGATGGCCTGATCCATTTAGACCCATAAAACTGTCAAGAAAACATATAATGCTACTTTAGTGGCTTTTGGTAAAGGTTGGCACATTTCTACTGCTTTTGCCGTCATGTGATAATTAATCACTTCTGCCTATATTATATGAAGCCGCTGTCCTCTTAGTGGAGGAAGTACACGCAGCAGGAATGAAAAAGTTCAGTTTTACAGCAGATTTAATAATATCTCAGCTGATTCAGGACTGATGAGGCTTCCTGGCCCTGAGTCCCCCTCCCCCCCCAAGGTGGCGCTGTTCTCCGAGACAAATCTGCACCGCCTCGAGACGACCTAACCTTAACAAACGATTTCTCAAACAAACCTTTCAAACAGCTCTAAAAGTCACAGCCGAGTCACATCATCCTTCCCCAGGTTCAAACCGCCTTTTGTCTCAACACTTTACCTTTACACCAGCCACAGACTCAACATTTACTGAGACAAGATGGATCCCAAACACGGCCTTAAGGCTGATTTGTCAACTTCTTCATTACCGAAGTCTAAAAGGTTATTTGATTAAACTGCTGTTTGAACTTGTGTTCTTCCTGCAGGATGGATGAACTTTCTGCTGATTCAACCTTAAAATAAAGACAAATTCACACGTTCAAGTATCTGCGTGCCTTAAGACAATGAATCAAATATAAATACATATACATATATATTCAAGTAGTTATTTTGGATAACAGATATCATGAAGAATACAGCATTTTGCATAAAATCCTGTTAAACCTTTCAGTTTTCCACACGGTTTCGGCTTCTCCCTTCACCCCCTCTGCCCTGGATTCACCTTGTGTGAGTGTTAATTTTGCTTTTTGCAAGAAAAACACAGCAAACCCACGCACGTTCTTGCATAATTTATATTGAAAACACGTTAAAAACATTAGTTTCCCTTTATAAAAACAATAACAATTACCTGTGGTCTTAATTACAACAGTGTCCCGGTGGTCAAACTCCCCTGGCAACGTCGCGATGTGTAACCGGAGCGACGCATCTTAACACCAAGTGCATAATGGATTTAAAATTACGCCGAATATGAAACCGGGCCGAGCCGCCCGGAGCCGCTCAGTTTGGCTGGTTGTCCATCTGCGACGACTGGTAAGACTGGATGTCCTCCCCGATGAACTCCGTCACTGTGGAGGGAGAAGAGGAGACAGTCCTGCTCATCACTTCATCCTTTCATCCTCCCCACTGACTCAGGTGATAAACCTGGAAGTTTTAATCTGTAGTTAATTAAACTGCAGAGATCACTCAGCATCCGACTGACTTGTCTACTCCTGCACAAATCTCTTTTTTAAATTTATCAATACTTTTGCATTGTCGGTTCGCTCATATCATAATCTTAAGCTTAAAATCATCCCATGTGTTAGCTGATATTATCTTATCAGTAATATATAATTATTAGTGTCTATATTAGGAACTTTTAGTTTAGATTTTCTGACATCATGTTATCAATGTGTTCATTTCAAGTCTATTATTTCTAATGTGAATGAAGTCTGATGGCACTGGAGCACCAGGACGATGTGTCCAGATGATGGATTTAAAGCACAAATGTCTGGGAGCAATCATCCAGTGTCAATAAAAAACTGAATTATGCATCAGTTTATGATCCAAACATTCATCCCGCCACTCACCTGCACATACATACAGTGCATAGTAACATTTTTCTATCATTTCATTATCAGTTTTCATTTCCTACATGTGATGTAGCCACCCTATCAACAGGAGACAAGATAAAGAGAAATACTGTGACTCACCTTCTTCGAATGTGATGTGGTGCATCGAGGGAGAGCTGGTAAACTCCAGAGGGCACTCCTGGATCTTGGCATCTCTCTCTCCCCCGTGTCCCGACCCCAGCACCCTTCCCTGGGTGTCCCAGCCGTCGTAGTGGGAGTAGGTTCCTGGGCAGATGTCCTGATATGGGCTGGGGTTGGATGGAGGGGAGGGACACACCTCCTGAGGATAACCAGGGTACTGTGAGTACGGGGAGGTGGGGATGGGAGGCAGAGGGGAGGTGGAGATGGGACTGCCGGCAGGGAACGGGCTGAGGGAGGAGGAGTGGGAGGGAGAGGGTGAGGAGGACAGGTAGGGTGAGTCTAACCACGGGGACGGGGAGGGAGAAGGGGGTTGCGGGCCGCGGGGGTACAGCGGGGGGAGGAGCTCAGTGAAGCCCAGCTCCAGGTTCTCAAAGCTGGGGTGACGCTCGGACAGGGCTGCCCTGGACCCGCCGGGCTCCTCCACAGCAGCGTCGGGCTTCGAGCAGTACTCCTCATGGTAACCCATAGCGGGGCACGGAGGGGAGTACGTGGAAGGGTAGGGGGGCAGGTGGAAGCCAAGGCCTCGATCGTCACCCATGGTGTCTCCTCTCATGTGGAAGCCCCTGTCCATCCTGGGTTGACCACCCACGGGACACATGGTCCCCCCATCCAGAGGCAGCACAGAGGGCCGGGACAGCAGCGGGTCCTCCTCTTTAAACATAACTGTGGGAAGAAAACAGATAAAACTTCACTTTCCTGTTGCGGTGCTGATGATGTTGTGCCTTTTTCCAGTAATTTAACCTGTTACTACTCACAGACATAAAGCTACTACGATATTTCTTTTAATTTTACATATTTTTTTTATTATTCATACAACTTTTTCTCCTCTATAGTCATGAAAAATTACGATAAAATTTAAATTCACAGGCTCTTATTTCATATCAGATGTTGTATTTAAAATGTTTTGCTGTGGTTCTCCTACTGAACATAATAATGAGACTAGATTAATATATATAAAGTATATTTTAAATAATATTAACTATATATTCAACAAATGAAGATTAGTAATGTAAAAAAACACATTTTTCTTTAGAAAATAAGATGAATTTAAATATATTTTAGTAAATTAATTAACAAATAAATATATTTTGCTTGCTGTTTCTACTTTTATGGAGGGAGATATTTATGTGTATATGTTGTCGCGTGTGTTTTCCCGGAAGCTTTCCACCAAGCCTCCGCAGGATGGTTGCGTCACAGCGGGAGAAACACACAAACTGAGCAAATCGTGCGACGGGGAGGAGAGAAGCTCGGGTGAATCGGGCGAGGTCGGGCACTCACTGGGGAGATACTTGAAGCAGTGAGTGCTGCTTCTTTTCCTCTTCCCGTTGGAGACGTAAAGACTGACGGACACCGGCCGACTGACGGACAGGTCGCTGTACGCCGGGACCCTCACGCGCAGCAAACACTGGAATGAAATGAGGTTAGAGGAGACTCATCAGCTGCTGAATTAAATTACAACCAGAGACAAGTTAAATGCTTGCATGTGTTTGTTTTTAGGTCTTTTTAGTGAACTGATATCAAACATATGGAATTACCTCATTGCTGTTCTCACGGTCGACATGAGCCTCCTCCTCCCACTGTAATTTACCGTCTAACAGATAAGAACATAAGGCAGAGTTACATGCGCGCACTCAGTTTAATGAATGTGACTTGCTCTCACTGCATCGCAGGTGGCAGTAAAACTCTAAACCAGGTTGGCTCAGCTAATAAAGCCCCGTCAGAGGCCTCGAAATACAGAACCAAAAGTCAAAGAAACTTAATATGATGCATTAATGTTGCAGCTGGTATAAGTGCAGCTAATTTAAATGAATGTACTGCTGAGTAGCTTCATCTGTGATAACTTATTAGTTTGTTAGGTTTGGACAATATTTGGAGCAGGCGTGTAGTGAAAAGACAGACGGACGAGTACAACTGTGTACGCAATGGCACGAAAGGAAAGTATTTGAGTAAAAGTACTTAGTTACACTGCACCAGTTCAACCGCGAGCGTAGAAAGGCTGGTTGTTTTGCAGGGAAAACAAACTGAATGCGGGCACATACATTTTTAACCACAAGGCAAAGAATGCGAGAGTTGATTATTTCTCCACAATGGCTGATATTTGCCAGAATAAACCACAATCGCTGCTCCTGCCCCCCACCCCCCGTTCCCTCGCTCTCAAGCCCCTCCTTCAGAAATCTGACGCCGACGGCCTCATTAGCCCTCATTTCTGGCTTATTTACAAAAAAAAATGGTCAAAAATAGACAGAACAAGTGTTACCCTTCCTGTTTTATTTTACTGATTGAGCGTGTGACCGAGGGAAAGATCCCCGATTCGCATCAAGCTTTGCAGCGTGCAGCATCCGAACGACTGACTGCCGACCTTCATACAAAGATCAAAGCCGAGACTCACGGTTTATGGCTGTATTGATCTATTATAAGCCGAAAAAGAACAGAAAACAAGCTCAAACATGATGATTTGTAGTGCATTACTTCAAACTAAATGCAGACGACTGAATCATTATCTGCATTACCTGTCCCCCTCTCCATGAAAAGGACTCTGGAGATTGGCAGGAAGTTGGAGCCGCTCAGCAGAAGCTCCTCGCCTCCCTCCACAGAGCAGGAAGTAAGACTGACGGACTCGATGACGGGCAGCTCCTGAGCCGAACGCTGGGCTGAGGCAGGGAGAGTCAGTCAAATTACAAATTACAGATCGCTCGTCATTTTAGCTCAGAGAACACAGGAACTGCTGATCTGCCACCGCCACAGTTGGTTAGCTTGTTCGTGTGGCTGTGTGACATCGCTGTTTTAAAGAGTTGAGTTCTCATTTCAAGTCACACAACATCAAAAACAAAGCAGCTGATTGAGGCAGCGCTAGACCAGCAGCTCCTGCGTTCTGCCAGCTAAAATTGCCGCATTTGTCAAAGGAGTCTGGTGGGTTGGAAGCAAGCACAGACGGAGTTTCCTATTGAAAATGCCTGATTGACACAAGGTAAAGCACTGAAAATATTCTAAAAACTATGTATTTTTAAACCAATATTTATTTATTTTTTAGATGGGCCTTCTTTTAGTTGGCTAAATTACAATTTGTTGGTGTGCATTGCTTTGCTTTGCAAACCCAGTCCTCCTGCAGCTTCTCCAAACTGAAGGTGTCTCCTAACCTCCATCCACTGTAGGTAAAGCACTGACTGGAGATAAGTACCTAAAATAACCACATTTTAGCAACCGAATGTCCATAAAATTGCATCTGAGCAGCCACTCACAGCACTCGATGGGCAGGGATGCAACCTGCAGAGCCAGGACTCGGCCTGGCGGGGCCACAGGGGGCGCTACAGGGAGGTGGGTGCGAAACACCAAACGGACTCGTGTGTTCTTCCTTCCAACGTCCGTTTCTCCTTTCCTCAGCTCGATGTCCGAGTTTCTCAGCTTCAGGATCCCAGCGCAGTCGATGCTACGACACAAAAATGATTCAGTCAGTTTAAGGAACAAGGTGTTTAAATTCATACGTTTGAATCTGGTACTGGAACTGGAGTAACTGACTGAAAAACATGCTAAAAATAAAATTAAACTTAGAGGAAAAGTGGAAAAGTCTCCCGCTTCTCTCCGACTCACAGTGCAGTCATGTTGTTCTCAGGGTTGAGGGGGATGTCCAGCAGTTTGGTCCCAGCCTGGACGCTCTCGTGACTGGCAGTGCCAACCATCTTCCCCGTCACCCTGAGAGGTGAGAAACGGCTGAATCAAAGACCGGTGTACCCTGAATGCAGCACCCGACACAACAAACTGGTGCTGATTAACAACAATTTGGACAATAGATTCGTCACATTAGTTATTTTTTAATGAAAAAACATTAAATATCTACTACAAACTTAAATATTTTCTGCTTTTTTATTATTTTTTATTATACTAATTATTATTATTTGTCTCTATTTTAAACAATATTATTTGACAAATTTCTGTTTAATACTCGTCTTTTAATGCATATATCCATTCGTGAATGGATGAAATAATATTAATGTAGAGAAATTGTTACTAGGGAGGGTCTTTGCTCTTCATGCACCATAAATATTCAATATATTCAAAGACTTTACATGTTCTGCATCAAGCTGAGGGTCTCATCCACAGCAAGTCACGCTGACAACAACTGGTGCAAGAAACAGCCGGTGGTAAGTTACGCAATGGTTAAAGCCGCAGTGGTCAGACGAGGAACATACAGCACGTTGTGTGGCCTTGGCTGTGAGCGTCTGGCGATCGGGAGCTTGGTGATAAGTCGGATTTTAAATACACTTCAGTACCTGTGTATCTGATAGAAAGGATGAGGCCTGATCGATCGGTCGTCAGCTGTTCCAACGAAAACCTGGAGGGAGAGCGGCTTCCTCTCCGTGTATCCACACAGCTGCACAGAAGAGACGCAGTGTGAGGGACGAAATCAAACTGTGATGAGGCCAACGGCAGTGAGCCGCAACACGTGCCTGAAGACTTTGTGCCATGATCAGCTCCAGCTACGATGAAAATTACATTTGCCTCAATATAAAAGCATCTAGATTGCGAATACACAGGTTTCACCTTGACGATAGGATGCCCCGTGGGTGCAGCCTTGACGGCTCCCCTGCTCCCCTCTGTCTCATAGTGGGCTCTGTGGTGAGGACGGGGCTGCACCTCAATACGCAGCTCGTACTGGTCAAACTGGGACGGCAGCGGCCAATCGAGCGGCGGCAAGGCGTTAGACCTGCAAGCGTGATCGGTGAAACATTAGACAGCTGTAGCTGCAGTGATCGTGCACGGAGCAAACCAGATGTAGATGAGCTTTGTCAGATCTGTAGCAAACAGTTACTGCAAGGCAGGGCTTTTAGGATTTATGCTGCATTCATGTGCTCCCTGTGTGTGGTGAGTTCAGGAACTGTCAGGATGTTTTATGGAAGCAACATGGGTGCTACAAAGAAGACGAGCGTACCAGTGAAGATTCATGTCGGTGAAACAGTTTGGATCTTTATGTTCTTACATGATTTTGTCTGCACCACTGAAATATTCTTTTACCTGACTTGTTTTCAGATTTAAATAACTTTTCAAACTAATCTGGGTCATTGACTAATCTGTGCTACTAAGGGTTACAACTAAAAATTACATCTGAGCACAATTTTAGTAAGAAATATTACAAAAACTTAGTTTTATCTGCCAAGTTGTTGCATAACCAGCGTAAAGGTCTGCAAATTGAGTTGTTCTTGCAACTTCAGTGGGTGTTTGCATGAGTTTTCCCACTCGGGAACTTATTTTTCCAGTTATTCCAACACCACATGAAGTCTGGAGGACTACATTTTCACTAATGGAGTTAAAAAACAAAATCACAATGCTGATCCTTGTCATACAAAGACAAATAATTCTTTATTTTAATGGAATTTAATCACTTTTTAAAGAAAATCATTGAGTAGATTAATGCACTTAGCGTTAAACTGTGTTTTTTGGTGGTTTTTACTAATAAATGTGGGGCTGGGTATGCTCACCTGAACAGAGGACTGTGGGCGCTCGCTCGTGTCCGACCCCAGGCTAAAGCAGGCGGCACAGAGAGGTAGTCCATGCCCAGCGAGGGGGGCTCTCTCCTGGTCTGCTGGGTCTCTGGCAGCAGGCAGGGGGAGCTGTGTCCTGGAGCCTGCTCCTGGTCCACCTCCCTGGGAGACAACTGGAAAACGAGAAGTTTAGACTGCTGAAATCTTTAAACGGCTTCACATTTGAAGCTTCTTTCAGGTGGAGAACAAGTCCTCACCTGTTCCAATGACGTCTTCCTGGTTTTCTGTGGGATGCTGAGCTCACAGCTGCTGGGCAGAGCTTGTGACAAAGTGATGGAGTCTCTGCCCTCGAGGTTGCATCCCTGCAGGTCCTCTGAGTAACTGCCCCTCCGTGACGTACAGGGGGAGGCCAGGGGGGAGTTTCTCCGCTTTTTACCCCCAGGGGAGGTGGGCCTCGACGACGGCGAGAGCCCAAAGTTGATCGTGGCCTCGTTTAGATCCTCCTCCTCCACCAGCAGGGAGTCACAGCTGGAGGCGGGGCTGAGCCAGCCGCGGGACGAGGGGCTGGAGGCCGGGCTGGGGCTAAGGGAGCCGGGGCATCTGTCGCGATAAGAAAACGGGTCCAGCAGGGGGAGGTAGAGGCGCTCTCGGTCCCACCCGCCACCACCACCCATGTCCCAGTAGCTGGAAATGGTGGATGCTGGGTCGTCTTCAGGGGAGATGGTGGTGATCTGGATGCTGGGACACTCGACCACACGAGACTCTGAAACCTGGAGGGGAGCGAGAATTTCAGAAAATGGGACAGTGACAAATCAATGAAAATGTTATTTATTGAGCATAAAAGCCAAATATTTCCTTTTTTAGCTTTTCCACTTTCTCAACAAAGAAACCTACCATAGTGAGCGCTTAGTCACCTCTATATCATCACAGTTACGTTGTTTTAAAGCTCTTTTTACCCACATCTAAGTAGATCTACTCCCAAGTGTGACTTATATCCACTAAATCACTGCTGGGCAGCTGTGACAACATATGAAAGTTGTCATTAATGTGATTAAATATGCAAAAATTGCAGAATAATCCATAAACTTTAGGTCTCTGGCTTCAGATCCTCAGATTATAAAGACGCAGGACTTGTGAACAGGTTGTCCCACCTGCACAGAGCGAGCTGGCAGGCTCTCATAGGTCCCGCTAAACTCTCTGACGGGGGCTCGCCGCGGGGGTGGGGAATGCATCCCGGCCCGCTGATTGGCCGAGGGCGGCGGGCTGGGGATGCTGATTGAGTGTCCTGCATGAGTTGCTGCCGTGTGGTTATCTGTAACTGAAAGAGAGTGAACTATGAAACCGAATGTGTGGAAACGTGACAAACACTGGCACCAAATCATAAATACAGGGGCAAACATCGCACCGGGCGCGGCCGTCGACGAAAGCTGGTCTTAAAACAATGTCGCTAATCAAATTCTGCTAACGAATAATAGCAACGCACCTTTTCTTCCACATGGTTGCAATTTATTTTCTGGCATCTTTCTAGTAAAAACTAGAAAGCTTCATTTCTTGTTGAAACATACTTTCTTTTTATATCACATGTTGTGGGATCTGGGGGTCATGTGACCTACCATTAATCTTTTCTGAAAGCCGCAAACTGACAGCTAGCTCTCAAACCCCGCCGTTCTTTTACATCTGGCACGGGAAAGACTCATTAGATGTCAATCAAACTACTGTAAACACAATTTGCGGTCAGCAGCGAATCATTTTTTATCATCAACATGCCTGCATCATCCATTAAACATGATTTTTTTCTTCATATACTGATCTGGAATCGTTGCCATATGGAAAACGCATGCAACGGGAACTTTTTGTCAGGAAGTGCAAAGCTAGTGTCTTTGAAGCAAGTGCAGCACTGTTGTCATTTGAAATATAAAGAAGAGGAAGTTTGACATTTTGGAAAATACGGCCTTCTTTTTGAGAGTGGGATGAGAGGATTGACATGCCTCACACATCTGTACGACCAATGTGTAACTAGAGTCAAGACGCAGTTAGCTTAGCTTAGCACAAAGACTGGAAACGGTTGGAAGCAGCTAGCCTGGCTCAGTTGAAAAGTCACAAAACCTCATCTGAATACAAGAACCTCTGAAGCTGATTAATTAAGAAAGTACTTCCTGGTTTTTTTTTTATATTTACAAAAAATTTTTTTAAACTAACACATTGTTTTAGAGCACCCACGCTAGCTGTTTCCCTCTGTTTCTAGTCTTTACGCTAAGCTAAGCTAACAGTGTTATGAGATTGCTATCAAACTGAGAGATATGAAAGTGAATAAGTATTTCTGACAATGCCAGACTTTTTCCCTTAAATTAAATACATTTAATTAAATAATGTGAAAACTAACTTAGTTTATATTGTTATTCTATATTCCTCTTTGTATTATATAGTAATTTATTTCACCTCAGATGTGAAAGTGGTGTATTATATTATAATGTATTAGAAACCCATGTTAAACATGTCAAAAGTGACTATATATATATATATACATATATGTCAGATCAAAAGAAAATTAAAATAAATAAATAGAAAACAGAATAAAGAAACCCTAAATGACAAAGTGGGATTTGGTTTTATATTGGATAATCTCACACACTCACATGGCAGCAATTTAGCTAAACACCCATTTTAAACTCTACTTTGAGTGTGAAGATCATGTCAATACATTTTTTCCATGTATTATAGTCACAAATAGTGCAGTAAAGGGTGAAGTGGGAATTGTAACCAAATCATGGAGTTTACTTTTAGCTCACTGGTCCAAATCTTACACACCGCTGCGAGACTGAAGACAATTTGAGGCTTTTCTGCTTTTTTTTTAAAAAATTTTTTTTAAAAAGAAAACATTCTCAAAACTTTTCAGTCTTCGCCAAACAATCATCCAAATGAGGACACGACCCATCATGGCCGCAGTGCTCTCGCCACAAAATTTCCCCAGCGTGGTGTGGTCGGCCTCCACATGGAGCCAAACAGTAGTTACTCTGTAATGAGCGAGGGCTCCAACAGATCACTGTTGCGCTGCAGTGGTGGCACATACACGCAATTTTTTTTGGGCAAAGGCGGACACGCAGCGGCAACTGCCAACAAATTAAGACTCGGGGTGAAAACTCTCTTCAAATGTTTCCTGGCAACAGAAATATTTCCATGTGATTAAAGCGGCAGCGCTTTAAGAGGCAACTCTTCTGCTGGATTTTATTCTCCATAAAGCAATGATTTTGATGTTTGTGTGCAGAGCAGCGCATTTATGAGCCATGAAAATGTACCTTGTTGAACACAATAAAGCTAATTTCAAGTGTGCAGAGTCTAATATTAATGTAATATTTCATTCTCTGTCCTGAGTTGAACCTCGTGCAAAACGTTGATGTTTACTTCGGGTTCCCAGTCGTAAGAGGTTTAAGTGGAAAGCAAAGCAGAAACACATATTTTTGCTGTTTACTGGCATTTTTTAGACTTTCCTCCAGCTGTTGGCGTTTTTTTTTTTTTAACTTTTCACATCTTCAGCCCACTTATAACTATTTAGGAAACAATAATTTGTTTGTGTCCAGGGCTGCAGAAAAGTTTATTACCACCTAGAGTGCCAGGTAATATTTATATACAGAGCAGTTCTGGGTTGCTACTTGCAAATCCTTCCCTAGCTCTGCGTGTGAAGTCCTGCCTATGTTCTTTGTGGCTACTAGCTAATTTCAAACCAGCGAGTTTCTAAAACTTAAGGAATGTTTTCCAGTGAAGACTCCAGCGTTGTCCAATCAAGAGCAATCAACTATGTAAACAGGAAGTTACTGCAGCATCACGAGCGGTAATGTAACCTTCAAAAGCAGCGGGTTTTTTTTTTGGAGGCCTAATGATTTATTAAACTTTGCAAATGTGGGTCTGACTTTGTTCTGTTTCTGTGCGCATTTATATAAAAATCTGTGTGTTATTAGTGGAAAATATCCAATTAAGCGGGCCATATTTTAAAGATAACGAGAGCATTTTTAAAAGGTCGAAAAGTGAATTTGAGGTCGTTTGATTTGACAAACAAAAACATGAAACTAGGCTTATTTTGTCGCATTTATTTTCTGTATTTTTCACCCAATTATTAAAGTTTTCTTGTAGATAAATAGCAAATTTGATCCACTGACGCTCCTGTTTGTGTTCAGACCAGCAGAAGAGTTTATTGTTGCCAAGCTTTAGTTACTGAAACCAACGAGTTTGTCACTTTCATTTGTGAAAACTCATCTTGAGTCTAACGTGTGTCAATCACTGCAATGCTTCGGTCTGTGTCGTGTGTTGAACCCCTCATGAGGAGCAAGTCTTGGATCTCTTTCCAAACTGAGGAGCCGGACCCTCGCAAGAGGTCACAAGATGAATCTGATGGGTCCTGAAATGATGAAGTGCAGACGAGCAGAAGAGTAAATTGCCACCTAAGTTTTAGCCTCATCAACTCAACAGAGATGTCTCTGATCAATGAGGCGGCCTACTGTCCTGAATCAAACCTCAAACAAGAAGAAAATCATATTTCTGCTGCGCAAAACTATTTTTTGAGGCTTTCCTCAAACCGTTGCTTTTTCCATAGAGATCATTGTTGAATTTAACTCCTAGCTGAATTAGTTCAGATGGGTGTCACTGTATTATGGGAAGTCTAATCTAACAGATCTAAAATAGCCTATTATTCTGGGTCCTGAGTTGAACGCCTCAACAAAAAAAGTGATGTTTGTTCAGCAGTTTCCAACCTGTGGGTCGGGTGCCCTTCAAAAGGGTCGCGAAGCAAAGCTCAGTGGTCATGATGTCATGGTTGGACAACATCTTAGTTTGCTTTGTACAGACATTTCACCAGCAAGTTCTTATTTTCTTATCCTTATAAAGCAAATCAGGTTTGACTGATCTATCGGTTGCTACAGTTTTTCATCAGTGTCGTAATAACATCCAGTTTTCCACTCTGCCAGCTGAGTTTTTAGCATCATAACAATCTCCGTCCTCGTGTTCTTGATATAAACATTATACATATAATGCAGGGAGATATACAGGATGTTAGAGCGCTGGTTCTGTGCGTTAGAGCGCTGTTTTTGGATTAGCGACTGACATTTTAACCCTCCAGGTACCTAAAAGACCAAAACAGTGACTAAGGGTAACATGTTCTATCAATAGACATAACATGAGGACCAGGTGTGACACCGGGAGATCTAACAAAACACTTGTGTGTGGGATTATGCTCTGAAAAGTAAAACTGTATCACCCGGAGTGAAGAATTGCTCCCTTGTTTCTCCTGCAGTTCACTTTCATGCCTTGGGTGTGGTGATACAACTGTATGCCAGTGTGGGCGGGAAACAAATGAGAGAGTGGATGTGAGGCTATGAGGTGTATGTGAGTGTGTGTGTGTGTGAGGAGTGAAAAAAGGGGGAGATAGAGGTAGAGTGGGGGAGAGGGAGGGAGGTGTGTATGTGGTGCGTGTTCAGTACACAGAGGTTGAGGTTGCTTCCCAGATGGCAGCTGTTAACTCTACTCACACGCACAGCTGATTAGAAACACATTGAGTCTGGGGCTGCACGCACGCATGTATACACACACACACACACACACAATTGCACACACGCAAATGCGCTCCCCAAACAGGAATACACTGAAATATGCGCGCATGTGCGCACAACACGCAAAGCAAACACACAATAACAATATACACATGCTCACATGCTTACAGTTGGAGGCACGCACGCACGACACACGCAAGATCAAACACACACACACATACACATATTCACAGGCATGCAGATGTAGGCCCTCATTATGGCACATGCACATGCAAGTGCAGGCACGCGCGCACAGAAGTTCCCATGCATTAGGAGCCACAGTGTCAGGCCGCTCAGACCTCCTCTTTGTAATGTGTCCCTTTACTTCAACACAGTCAGCCGTACAGTAAATGACTCTAACCCTGGTTGCCGCTGCTGTTGGAGGGGTCCAGGTGCAGCAGGGCGACCTCACTTTCCTCCCCGGGAACGGAGCCCTCCGGCTCGGCTGTGCGCACCGGGGATGGCCCCTGGCTCTGCCGCGGCGGCGGGTCCTCCTCAAACACCAACTTGAACTCGAACTCGCCCTCCTCCCAGCCCGAGCCCGGCGCGGCCCCCATCGCCCTCCGGCAGCTAGGACAGGATACAGATAGAGTGATACGATCGTATCTCCCCGCCTCGGATACAGCGACGTCAACGTCCTTGGTGCGCCTCGAAAGTTTTCCAGAGATATTCCCAAAACTTAATTTCCTCTCCTATGTGCGTGTCATTGCGCAAATATCCCTCCTCTTGGATGGATTGGATGCAACTTCAGCTGCTTTTCCTCGCTGTTTGCACACGATGAGGACAGCGTCTTGATCGGATACTTGCAACTTTTTCAGCCTTCATGCCTTGCGGTCCAAATCAAATCTTCTCGCTCGGGATGTCTCACAAACTTTTCCGTAACCCACAAACAGTCGCTTCTTTCATTCTAGCTCCATCGCCATCCCCACAGTTTCTTCTTCTTCCTCCTCCTCCTCTTCTTCTTCTTCTTCTTCTTCCCCGGTCAAGTCACAGAGAGGAAAAAAAAAAGTTTATCAAATATTTTTGTCGTCCTTTACCCTTAATTGCCTTTGGGTGGGTTTCCCAGCTCCAGTTGGTCCGTTGCTCATTCCCCATAGGACCTCGCGCCTGTCAGTCATGAATCCCCCCTGCCCAACCTCCAGCCCCATCTCCTCTCCCCCCCTCCTCACTCACTCACTCTCTCCCAGTCAACTTCACATTCACTTTAACGCACCGACACATACTTTAAACCCTGCACATATGGCTTCTCTTTACAGCTTACGTCTTGTTTTGCAACATTTTAGTTTCCTGGCGTTTTTCCCCCACAGCAATTAGACTTATCCCCGCACCATCCGCAGCATCAATAACTTCTGACGTCCAAAACAATATGATTATTATTCCAATCATGAGCGAGCAGCTCACTGTCTCCAAAACCTGCCTTTGAAAGTAGGCCGGCTGCACGGCCACCAGGGCTGTGATGTTAGTGATGTCAGTTAGTGAACATAAGAGGGCCTATTTCCTGTGGCGATGAACACGACAGCCCCCACCCCCCCTTTTTTGGCTGTCACTCTCTCCCCTCTCCTCCCCCTCTCCTCTTCTTTTTTTTTTCTTACCCCCACTCCTCCTTTCCTCTCTTCTCCCCCACCAACTCCTCCTCCCCTCTCCTCCTCCTCCCGCCCCTTCCTCTCCACCGAAAGATCTGTTTCTCATTATCCTCTGTAGTCTGCTCTCTGTCTGAGTCAGGAGACGAAAAACTTAAATAAACACACTCTCCCTGGCTCTCTCCGCCTCAGTCCAGCTCCGTCTCCCCCTCCAAGCCTCCACCCCTCTGTGTCTCTCCCCTCTGTCCTCCTTGCTCTCCCTCCTCCGATTCTCACAATCATTAGGCGTATGTTGAACTGGTGTGTAACCGGGGGCTTGTTTCACTCTCCCTGTCATCCTCCTGGGGTTGTGTGGGCAGGCCTTGGATCCTGGACTGATCTCAAGATGTTGCAGTCTGCTACCAGCAGGGCCGACGCGAGACTTTTTGTGGCCAAAGGCAAAATCTGATAACCCACCAGCCGATCGAAACCCAATCAGACGGTATCACGTAACTAAGCGGGGCGTACATCTGCCATAAAACATGAATCCTGGAGAGTTCAGCGAGTTCAGTGGCGGCTGATGGCCCAGGAGCAGCTTCTCATTTTGCTGCTGCTTTGACTATTCAGCCCGCCAGTCACAGCTTCAAGACAATATTCAGATGTAAGGCTATATTCTTTCTTGTTAGTGTATGTTAGTACATCCTAAATCATGATGTCATCCATCATAACTCTTTAAATCCTAAATCAAACTATTACAACGTTGGTAAGTTACTCTAACTCTGCATGCGTGTGATTGGCCGACACGGTGCTTTGCTGGATTGCGTCACTTTGTGTGTTAGTAAAAGTTTGGTTTGTTCTCCTGAGCTCCCTGCACTCGGCAACGCTGGAGAGTAACAGTAAGCACGTTTACTAAGTACAATTCTGAGTAGTTATAATGTAATACCATCAACAAATAGTCTTAGTAACCATCTTATGTTGTTAGATGTTAATGATACAATAGGAGAAGGCCTGCCTAATATAAAACATATAAGCAAGTACAATAGCTTCATTAAGTAAGTGTGATCCAATACAACAATTCTGCCATTGAGTCTTCTTTCAAAGTGTAATAATTAAATTAGAGGTGCAGCTGATAAGGTGGAGGGTGGATGTGCACACACAGGAAATATGGACAATATATCAGTGTTACATTGATTAAAACACTCATATACTTGTATGTTTATAGGTTAGTTTTCAGGTTTAGGTTGAGAGAGGATACCTCGGTTTGCCAAAGTGGTAGTAACTGGTTAACACAGCTGCAGTCGGACTGAAACAGCTGGTGTGTACGCACGTTTTCAGTGGAGGTTGAGACACGGAGCCTCTGTAGAAATGGAAAGTTTTGGGGGATTGTGAAACTGTAGTGTTGAATGGCTAATAAATTGCTGCAATGCGATGGATGAGTGCAACACACAGGAGGAACTGCTGAGTGTCAAGTTTATGGGCGGAGAGAGTTGATTCCTGTGCACGCGTTGCCACCGTGTGGTGAGAGCAACAAATACAGGGGATTAGCTTTGGTATTTTGGTGCATGACGATGAACATAAGAAAGTAAAGCGTAGTAAAAGTCCTGCTCATGCATATAAAACTGAAATATTTCCAATAAAACCAATAAAACTGCAGAAGATTATTATAAAAATATATTAAAAGTTAGTTGTAGAGTGCAAAAGAATGTACAAATGTTCATAGTACAAAGTTAAGTTAATAAACCATATGTGGACAGATTGGTTCCCTATTAACGTTGCATTAATTCTTATAATATAGTTTTAAGCTGTAATATGTACTGTCCATGGTGGGGGGGGGTGTCAGTGGGTGTCCAGTGGTCTTGCTGCAGACTGGAGTTTTAACAACATCTGAGTCTGTCAGTGACACAAAACAACACTTTTATTGGACATATACTGATGGGGGCAGTCTGTTTCCTGGCTAAGAGCTAGCTCAGTACTGGAACAATATCAAGAAACATGGCCTGCAGTAGTCAGTTAGACACCAAACTACAGGAATATATGACTCAGGTTGAAAATTCCCCTCTGGGACATGATGTTTGGTTCTTGATCGACCTGCAGAGGAAAGTTGTGAACGGTTCCTGTCGTCTATAAGCTTTTCTGATCATTCCTCTCATCCTCGACAGCAGCAGCACTTTACAAACCACGCACTTTACAGTACTGAGCTCCACGCTGTCATGTCTGCACCTGGTGGTCAGTCTCTCACCTGAAGGCGCCACCCGAGATGAGCCCGCCGAGAGCAGAGTGGTGTCATCTGCAAACTTCAGGATGTTGACAGACGGGCGGCTGGAGGAGCAGCTGTAGGTGTACATAGCACAGGGGAGGGGCTCAGAGTGGCCCCCCCAGCTTCAGGCGCTGCCTCCTGTCAGCTCGGTTCCTCAGAGCTTCAGTTTCCTTCGGCGGTCGCTGCAGCTTTCAGCGCCCGAGGACCCAGATTTTTGGTTCAAGTGAAGAATGTTTCGTAAGTTGCTCTGAGTCAAAGAGACGTGCCGATGACGAAATCATGACATGATTCAGAGACTGATCGAGTCTGAGTAAATGTAGCGGTGTTACTATGATCTGGGCTATTATTTATTATCTATGTATGTATGTATCTGTCTATCTGTCTATCTATCAATGAGTCTGTCTGTCTGTCTGTCTGTCTATCTATCAATGAGTCTGTCTGTCTGTCTGTCTGTCTATCTATCTATGAGTCTGTCTGTCTGTCTGTCTATCTATCAATGAGTCTGTCTGTCTGTCTATCTATCTACGAGTCTGTCTGTCTGTCTGTCTGTCTGTCTATCTATCAATGAGTCTGTCTGTCTGTCTGTCTGTCTATCTATCTATCTATCTATCTATCTGTCTGTCTGTCTGTCAGGCTGTCTGTCTAACTATCTGTCTGTCTGTCTGTCTGCCTGCCTGCCTGCCTGTCTATCTATCTATCTATCTATCTATCTATCTATCTATCTATCTATCGGTCTGTCTGTCTGTCTGTCTGTCTGCCTGCCTGCCTGCCTGCCTGTCTATCTATCTATCTATCTATCTATCTATCTATCGGTCTGTCTGTTTGCCTGCCTGCCTGTCTGTCTGTCTGCCTGTCTATCTATCAATGAGTCTGTCTGTCTGTCTGTCTGTCTGTCTATCTATCTATCTATCTGTCTGTCTGTCTGTCTGTCAGGCTGTCTGTCTGTCTAACTATCTGTCTGTCTGTCTGTCTGCCTGCCTGCCTGCCTGTCTGTCTGTCTGTCTGTCTAACTATCTATCTGTCTATCTGTCTGCCTGTCTATCTATCTATCTATCTGTATGCCTGTCTATCTAACTATCTATCTATCTGTCTATCTGTCTGTCTATCTATCTGTCTGTCTGTCTGTCTATCTATCTGTCTATCTATCTGTCTGTCTGTCTGTCTGTCTGTCTATCTATCTTGTTCTTCTTCTATATATACGCTCAGTGTATAACCGGTGAAACTTAATTTTAGTGACTGTCTTTTACCGTTAAAGTCGTTTAATGTGTAGTTTATTTAACTGCTTATGTTACTGGTGACGCTCAGGGTGAAGTCCGGTTGCATCAAGCGTCAAAGCCCATTTCGAATGTGTTCGTGTGTGACCGCGATCGAAGATCATTATTCCTCAGGCAGAGAGTGACGATGAGCCAGAGCCCAAAGCGACACCACCACAATGCTCATTCTGTCCTGAAAACAGTCCAAACCTCACAAATGTGAAATGTTTTTATATTAAAATGACTTAGGGAGTTATTAAAATAACTCAATCAATAAATCATAATGTCACTAATTAAACTTTGATTAATTGGGTCAGATAACATATTATTTTAGATAGTTTTAGATAACAGTTTTACCTGAAACAAAGCCAGTCAGATAATTAAAGTCCAATCGTCTCTCTGAAATAAAGTGCAGCAGAAGGAGAAAATGTCATGAAAGCAAAGTACAGCTACGTCATATTTGTTCTTAAGCACACAAGTAAATGTACTTTGCTACCTCGCACTGCTGCTGGATATACTATAAACTGTGCTGTACCATACCATAATGGAGTCTTTAGAAGTTCTTATCAGAGCAGTAAAATAGACATGAGGGTGTCTATAGGACCATAAAGACAGGTGACAGCTGTCAGACATGGAGACGTTTCATTATGGTCAGATGAAAACCTCACAGCCGCGTTTTCATCAATAAACAGAAATCAATAATGTCATGGTCGTCTGTGAATTCTTTAAAAAATGTATTACCTTTCAATTTAACACCACCCAAATGAATCCCGGTGTGTGTCATCACACCTGTAGCGGCTGAAATGTTGTGGAGATGCTGGGTTTTGTGTTCAGTATAGCGTTCTGCAATGTACCGATCTGTATGATGAGTAAACAGACTGCATCCTGGTCACGCTGAGCAGCGGGAGCCAGAACTGCACCCTTCCTTTCCTCTAAGGAGACCTCACTTACAGCAGCCCTTCAACAGCTTAACGACAACATAAAAAAGGCTTTTTGCCTCTTCAATAAGTAAATAAAAATAATATAATCAACATTTATTCTTGAAAGCAAAGTTCGCTGATTTGCTCTGAAGCAGTTTCCCCTCTTAAGGTTTCACTATAGTGAGAACGTGAACCTTTAATTCATTCAGTTCATCGCGTCTGTCTCAGGAGAAAGAGCTAAGACTAAACCTAAACCCGGCCTGAGCCTGCTGTTTCCTGTGACTAAGAATAACTGCATGTATTTCCTTTTGCCATATGTTCTATAGGCCTGTTTACATAAGAAGGCTGCTGCCAGTCTTCATGTCTTGATTTAGCAGAAGCATGCATGCACGAGTATAATGTAGTATTTATGTTTAACCACTTAATTTACTTAGTTAATGAAAAATAAAGTTGCACTGCCGGTTGTTAGCAACGATGTATTAGGCAGCAACTCAACTGTTTTTGAAGTTTTAGGAAAAATGGGAACTTTGAGGACACCAAAGGTTGAGGTGGGGGTTCTTAGTATGTAGGGGTTAACAGAACTGGTCCAGGAGTGCGCAACAATGATGAGGAAGCGTTTGGGATCCAGGCTGAGGTATCTTGGGTCCTGGCTTTCATGCAGATGTTACTTTGACACGTACCACCTACCTAAACCCTGGTTCAGACCGAGCGCAGACACCTTCGTGGCGCGTTCCCCGGTGGGAGTGGCAGCTCTTCTGCGGGATAGCGCGCCCTCGCCTCACTGCAAAGAAATGTTCAGCAACAATTCCAATTCCTCTTCCCTGACAAAAGCGCGGTGCATACATTACTCGCAATGCAACCCGTCCGCCAGCAATTAGGTTCGAGACTTTTGGTTGTTATACCGGTGGTGACTCATGCACGGAGGATTGGCTTCCAGAGAAATGGGAAGCGTGTGTCTTTCTAATTCCCAGAATCTTTTTCATTTTCACATGAAGGAATTTGCACTTAGAGCAAAAAAAAAAGGGGGGGGGGGTTGTGTGTGTGCATCCAGAACCTGTAAGCAGACTTGTGTGCAGATGTGTGTGAGATGTCCTCTTAATCGTCCTGATCACAGCTTTGCCGTCGTAATTTCACAGCGATAAAGTACTTGGCGTGTGTCCAGACCATTACACACAACACTGAAGTGGTGCATTTTATCTGCTCACCGGATAACAGATAGCCATCACGACTCTACCATGCAGATGTGCATGTGAGCCGTGACGTCACCGAACAAGGGCATGCATGTTTAGCAGACCAGACAACCTGCCCGGTCGTTCAGCTTCAGCCTTGGGCCACTTCTTCTGGAATTCAGTGTCAGACCTGTATGAACTAGTGACAGCAAGTTTTTATGGGCGTGTGTGTGTGAGTGTGTGTGTGTGTGTGCACGCACGAGCTCTGAATGCATGTTTGCGCTTGTGTGGTGAGCATCTATGACACAGGGGCTTGTGCAAGACTTTGAATCACCTATACTCCTCTGTTCCCCAAGATTACACAATAGTTTATTCAGGGAACATGTAAAGCGCCTCAGGACACAGATTTGCGTGATATGTGATATGTTTTTAGGAATAATACACATTTTGTTTATTTGAAAATACCTTAATGCATGTAGTGTTGTAGCACCAATACACTCCAGAAGATAAACATATAAGGAGATGATTGTACATAACTTGAGACGGAGGGAGAGTGTTTTAAGGAAGGACACACCTCTCCGCCTCCCTCTCTCTCTCTCACCCCTTGCATGTTGCAGCCTGTGGGGCAGGATGTGATTCAGTTTATTATGGACTGAGCGAGCAGAGACTGTCACACAAGGCAGACAAGCGGCAGGATAACTGAATCTGACGCACATATCACAGAGAGACGTCGCGTCCCGGAAAGGTCAGTCACTCTCGAGCTTTAACTTCGAAACTCTCTGTACCTCCACATCTTTAACTTCCCGCCGATGTTCTCCTTTAACCTCTCTGTCATTTTTCTTCCACCTTAAAACAATAATTTACTTTTCTTGACTTGATTATTTACACGGGGCAGATTAATTATAAACGTATGATGCATCATTTCAAAAGTTTAGAGTGCAAGCTAATCCCCTGCTATGACTTTAATGGCAAGCTGGCAGGAGCATTTTCAGCGTTGGGCTGGGTTTTCAGATTTTTCCCAAAGGTTTCTTGGTGTTTTTTTTGTTGTTTCGAGCAAATAATTGCTCAAAATTGTCAAAAATCACATTTCTTTCATTGCAGTCCTTTCCTCAGTTTGTCATTTATTAGATTGGACTCTTTTTCTTTGCACTTTGTCCATAAAAACGTTTACCACTGCAACATTAGGTCATAATTTACAGCTTCTGGCTATGTTGTCGTCTGTGGGCTGTCCCAGCTTTATGATACCTGGTTTTATCATGAACCTGCATCTTTTTATTTCTGGCAAACCATGCTTCCACCTGACGGCATCAATGTGCTGCTTTCTGTTGCACTTTTTGTTTTACTCGTCACGTAAGTCTGGCTTCGAATCCCTTTGTTTACTCGTTCGCTGAAGCCATCAGTGGAAAATAAACAGTCCGCTTTAGTCGGACCAGAGCAAGGAAATTAGGACTTAATCAGGAAATAATAACTTGGTGTCTTGTTCTCATAAAGGGAAATGTGGTCTTGCAGGGATCATATAATCTCTGAGCCAATTAAATCCTCTATTTCTATTTGTCATCTGCCATATGCAAGTCGGGGATGGCCAGGGTGAACTGTGTCATTCCTCAGAGGTCAACCCTCTGCGACCTCTGCGCCGGATGACACCGGTTTCCATGCATGCAGTGAGAACGCGTCCCAAGGCGAGAGACAAAGAAAATTGCCGTGATTCAAAGGCTGTGTCGAAACGCCGCTCTTCTTTGACGCAGTCCTGCTAATGTTTGGCGTGTTTTAGCATGCTGCCTCTGAGTTTGAGCTCCACCGCTGGCTACAGGGTCTGATGTGAATATTTTAGAGGCTGCGTCAGGATGGCAGCCATCCTCTAGTTCTGGAAACAGCTCGAGTATCACTGGTGAACAACATTTTGTTTGTCTTTGCATCAGGACCAACCCCTCAAGGTGTCCGAATCTGAATACAATGTTATGTGAAAGATCAAGTGCATTACTTATTTACTGCACTTTCTATCACCTTTTCCCCCTTTTTACTACCTCTTTTCATCGTCTGCAGTTAGAAACCATTTCCTGAAAGAGGAAATTCTTTCTACTGCATGTTCCTGTCAACTTCAAATTAGAGTGATGCAACGGCAATTGACACAACAGAGATCCTCGGCAACGGGGTGGTCACGTCTGATGTCAGGTTTCGGTGTCAAACTGGCCTTTTTGAAGCCGTCTGAAGGAAAAAGAAGGAAAAAGCCCAGAGTGACCTTTAATAATAAGCTGAGCGCAGCATCTAGTCAGCACTGAAAGCAGGTGTGCATCCGCCTCTGCAGGCAAAACAATCTCCCCATCAGTGATGGTGAGATTGGATCCGGTATCTTCCTGTGACAAGTGATAAACAGTCGCATGTCACAAAATAATCAGTCATCAATAGGGAAGTATAGATATATTTGCTCTCTCCAAACCGATCACAATACTTCACTTATACGATAAGTTATTTTAGCTGTTGGACAAGATAACTGTCATAGTTTAACTTATTATAACTGCAGTGTCGGCATTACAGATACTCCTATACACCAGAAGGCAGCAACAGCTAGCGGCCCTACATGTAAGCAATAACTGTATTGACATGATTGTTGGAGTTTGGCTTCAGTTTGTGTTTTTAGATTCACTGAAATAGCAGCGGACTTACAGCCAGTATGTCTGCGTGTTGAATAGATTAGAATATATCCTCATATTACTGAGGTAAACTGTGTGAAGCCTAATGGTCCTACAGGCTTTTGTCTGAGATCTGTTTTCATAACTGTTTGTCACAGTTCTGTTGCTTCATTTCCCCGCAGTGACACACAGTCTGTCTGTTCGCTTGTTTTCAAATGGCTTTTATTTCAATACATGCACTTCGAATGTAAATGAGGTGCCTAAGAGCATTGAAATGGGGCTTGTTTAGACCAGACCTGAGGTCCAGAGGCCTCCTTGTGTCCTCCAATCCTAGACACACCCGTGCTATCCGACAACACACGTTCACTCTCACAGACATAATGAAATCCATTCCAGGACAGATGACGTTTTCCACAACAACCTTTCAATGACTCCTCAAGATTCCTGACCCGCAGGTCAAGCAACAGTGGATTTGGCGGTTGATAAATAATTATGTTAGATGAACTCGATTTTCTTCAGTTTATTGTCTTTTCTCTGGCGACATTACACAATAAACCTGAAATCCAGGGAACAGCCTTGCTTGTCTGCTATCCTGTGCACGTGTTTTCGGCCAACGTGACGAGCCCATTTACATTTCACCAAATTTAACAGCTTTATTGAATTTACTAAAAATGACGCTGATGCTGCTTGTGTCGTCACGAGATAGTAAATCCTTGTTCTGAGCTAAAGGAGAAGGTTACGGGAAAGGCATCCACGCATTCCTCCAAGTCTGGACATTTAAGGCAAAACAGAGGAGTTCAAACCAAAAAGCATCAATCATGCACAAAGAGAAGAGTTATGGCCCTGGGCACACAGACACAAACGCTAATACAATACAATATCAACATATCTAAAAACTGCAGTCATTAAACCCAACACTCTAAATACACCCTGTTAGCCATCCTCCCTTTAATTCATTTCTATATTTTATTATATTGTTATATTATATATTTTGACTCTAACTCTTGTCCTCAGGATGAAAACTTTTTCCAACATGAGCAACTTCAGTTTTTACCGGCGCTTGCCCAATAACACGGGCAATAACCATGAGATCGACAGCGCCGTCAGCAATGACTTCTCCACAGCCTTGGGGGCTCTCATCCTCAGCTTGGTCTTCCTCCTGGGCGTCCCCGGCAACCTCTTCATCGTCTGGAGCATCCTGGCACGCATCAGACGACGCTCGGTCACCACCCTCCTCATCCTCAACCTGGCGTGCGCCGACGGCTGCCTCATGGCCCTCACCATCTTCTTCGTCATCTACCTGGCCAAGCAGACGTGGATCTTCGGCAACGTCATGTGCAAAGGCCTGTTCTACCTGTGCAACGCCAACATGTACGCCTCCATCTTTCTGATCATGCTGATGAGCGTGCACAGGCTGGTGGTCGTGGTGCTGCCGAGGAGGGTGTCCGCCATGGTCAGCAGGAAGATTGTGAGGAGGGTGATCGTGGGCATGTGGCTGCTGGTGATGGCGATCTCCACCCCCTCGCTTGTGTTTCGAGACGTGAGAGAGGACAGAGACGACAGCAATAAATTAAGACTGGTGTGCGCGCCCAATCACACGCTTCCTCGACATGTAAGTGGCCTGGTGCTGAGATTATTTTCCTTTCCTCCTCGTTTCTTGGCTAAATTATCAAATTGATGTTCAAAAAAGCCCAGAACCCCTTGAATTCATTTAAATTTGTTATTTAAACTCTTGCAAGTTCATCCGCTGCCGATGATAATGAGATATGATTAAAAGCTGCGGGGCTTGGCTGATTAGGTGCAGCAGAAACAAGATGCCTCTGGGGTCATTTTGTGCTCTTATAGGGTTGGGAACATCAGGCCTGGGTGTGTCCAATAATCGTAGACCCTACCAGCACACACCAATGCAATGGTTTCTGTCCCCCTGTGCGCAGGTGAGGTTTCAGTACGCCTTCGAGACCGTGGTAGGATTCATTCTTCCCTACACAGTCATCATAATCAGCTACGTGCTCATCCTGCGACGCCTGAGGCAGACCAAGTTCCGCAGAAAGGTCCGCAGCGAGAAGCTCATCCTGGCTATCGTCGTGATGTTCGGGCTGTTCTGGCTGCCGTACCACGTTGTCAACATGATACAGGTGCGCTAAGGGCGTGTTTTGTGGTCTCACGCGTCGCTTGAAATGCTTATTTATGCTTCTGGATCAACGACGGGATCACTTGAATGAACTCTGAGTATGTGTTGGTTTGTCAAAGGTGGCAGCTGAGTGGTACCCAGAGGATTCCCCCACAAAAGAAGAGTGAGTGTCTCTTTGTTGCTGTTTTGTATCACCTTGTTGTTGTTTGGTGTGTATTTTTAGTCATTAATCATCTCTTGGAGGTTAGTTTGTGTCACTTTTTCGTTGTTTTGCGTGTCTTTGCAGTCATACTTTGCCTCTTTGTGGTCATTATGTTGTTGTGTTGCGTCTCTGCGGTTAGTTTGGTGCTCTAATGCTTTGTGTCTCTGCAGATTGGACCATATCTCCGCATCCAGTCGTGCCGTGACGTCGGCTCTGGCCTTCATCAGCAGCTGTGCCAATCCTGTCCTCTACACCTTCGCTGGGAAGTCCTACATCAAGCAGAATGGCTTCGGCTTCATGGCACGCCTGTTCGAGGGCGTGTCTTCAGACCAAACGGGCAACAAAAAGAGTCGTGCAGGGGGTAAAGATAACCTGGGAAACGGTAACGCCAACTCGTCAAACAGCACAGGAGTCCTTGTCTCACAAAACGGGAGATGAGCGTTGACTGAACTGTTGCGCGTAAGAGAGTGAAAATCTGTCAGGCTACATATGGAGCGTGTATATTTTGGTCGAAGCACCATTTGTCAGACTTCGCTGTTCTTAAAGTAAGGACACAACCAACGCACCAGCTTAGAGCGGACCCTCAAGTATTTCTTCTGTAGACAGTGTTGAAAGAACGTTTGACTGGAAGTCAACGGTGCAGGCGCGACAAATCCGATCGTTTGTATCTGACCTGTATATCAGAACTGTAAATCTTTTTTTTTTTTTACATTACGCGTCAGTTACAGAGAATAACACTTGAATATAGAAAACACAATAATAATGACGTAACATAATGCACTGTATCTACTTGGGGAGCAAGTACGTTGTTTTTCCTCAACAGGTGACGCTGTAAGTTCCCCAGTTTGCATTTAGAACCAAAAAACATTTTGTACATGACAAATGACAAATTATAATTACATGCAGGTATGCCATTTTAATTATTTGCAATTAAGTAATAATGATTTTTCAATAAATACTTATGTGTTTAGACAGCAGCATCCACTTACAGGTGCTGACAAATGCATTAATACAAGCTTTTTGGGGGCCTACAGCTGCACTGTAGTCCTTAAAACCAGTGTTTATTCTGCTTATGAATCCCAAGTACGGGTATTTAATGTGCTTCATTCAAATTAGCTTTAACCCAGTTGTAGTTTTACTCACTTTCAGGCCCCTTTGAAATGTCAGGAGCTGGACTCCTCCACCTCAGTGACGTGTTGTGAAATCTTTAAATTATCTTTATGCACAAACTGCACCCGGTGTTTAAATTGTCCATAATGAAAATGCAAATGAAAGCCTGAATGTAGATCGTCTTAAGTTCGAAGGGACGCACGTGGTGCTTAAGACACATTAGTGCCTTGTGGTTTATACAACGAACCCCAGCGGGATCCATCCTTGCACAAGCCGTAAGACTATTGTCACGTCTCCCCGTATTGTCCATTCTTCATGCGACCGTAAACATTTTGAACTACTGGACAATTACAATCTCAGCTCAAGTCTTGGGTCATTTTCAAAGTGTTAACTCAACAAAGCACTGTAACTCAACATTTGTGATTTGACATGGTTTTATTTTTTAATAAAGCAGAAATTCACTGGTGTTGATTTCTTTACATATACAAGACAGATCACAGTTTAACAATTAATGCTTTATTTACTTGTAAAGCTCTGTTCATGCATCATAACAAAAGATTTACACATTACACTTAGACTGAAGACATTTACAGCTCTGCCCTTTAAAGTACCCATGCTGCACTGCCCTTACCTGTAAAATAAAAACATTGATCAATAGACTGTTCAGTGTTGCAAGAGGCGTGATTCATCTTTATGGCGTCACTCTGGAGGTTGCTGATTGGTGGCGCTGTTGTGCTGTGTTGCACTGACTCCCAGTTTAGGTTAATGAGCACAAAGCCGTTCAATGCATTGTTACACAGCAGCATTAAATTTAGTTCCCAAAATTAAGATTTTAATAAAATCATTCATAAAGGCAGGGTTTAAGTCAATCATTTTAACAAAAAAAACAGACAAATTGTGCAGCCAAACTCAAAACAGAGGCATGAGTAATGATCAACACTACCAAAAAAACCCTCGTACTGACCTTATTGAGCTACATCCGGTACATCTCTCAACTCCTAGAAGAGGAAAACATCACCAAGTTAGTCTCAACTCGCATTACACAAGGATCCTCGCTCACATCTGTGCTGTCAAACCCATCAGTGCAGTGAAGGAATAATCATGAGTTTCAGGTGAAACACGGACTCACATGCAACTCATCACTAAGGTTTGACCGTATGATGCAGAGCTACAGCTGGAATTTGGATTTACTATCATATGAAATTTAAAAACTGGCTCTGATCCGCTCAGAGATACAGATTAAATATATAAATACACTTGCAGCGGGTATAAATGATGCCTTTCAATACAAATACACTTTAAACAGGGTTGCTAAGCTATTAGGCAGCTCAGACTAATGCAGTCTAACACAACAGGCCTGCAACAAATCTAGTTATATTGTCTTTTAGAAGAGTTTAGTGAACTGCAAGATCATTTGAGGGTGTGGTTTGCGGTGGTGTTGAGCTGCACAGCGTTAAACAGGGCACCGTTTCCCTTATTTAGCCTTAGTGATTTAAACCTGCTGCACAAAATAGTCCAAACTTCCCCAGAATGATCAGGAAACCGCCTTCAGTGGCACCAAAAACCGATTATAACGTTTACAGAAGGTGGAATTTATTGCACGACTGTTTAATCAGACTGCATTAGTTTTAAGGCTGCGTGCATAATAAGCTGAGAGCTGATCATGCTAGAAAATTAGGATGCGCCTTACCAGTTGCGCATGATGCACAATTAATGCATAGCTGCACCACAAATTGAAATATTTATATATTTTTTCTTTTCTATAAAATTCAGTTTTACGTATGCAGCCTCCCACTTTGAACTGTGATCTGTCGACTCATTAGCTCAGACCATGAGGTCGGTTTGCCGCCGCTGAAGCATCGAGCGAACAATGACAGACTGTGCGCAAACAACCGCAACGAACGGCCGCGAGCAGATCAATACACGCAATAAATACCACACAGAAATGATGCAGCTGGGGACAAAATGAGAGTAAATACCATAAACGAGACTTCAGACGCGCTGCCGTTCGTCCGCCTCTCCACCGCCGCTCTACCAGGGATCCGACCTCCATCACCGCAACAAGGAAGAGAGGCTGTTAATGAGGCTGAGGCTCAATTTATCTCTTTATCAGAACCACGTGCTTGCTGTCCTGCGTCACAGACAGCTTCCGGGTCTGCCGTAGGAGGCTGGAAGACAGCCAAATTTATAAAACGCGCAGTTCGTGAAAAATTAGTGCTGCATAAAATTATAAGTGTCTCCTATTTAGCGACTGAATAATGCTTATTAATATAGAAAATATTATTTCTGTTCATTGAAATGTGTCAATAAACATCATTTGTCCTAAAGCTAAAGGTGCATAGAGACACAGTCCTAAGCTAGACATAATATATATAATATATTTCACACTATGGGTAAACAAATGTAGGTTTGGGCTCAAAACCAAACAGCTCCTCATACCTTGGAGCCAGTGAACAGATGGGACATGTTTTTCATTTAGCCACAACGTCTTTGCTTCTGATCAAAATATGACTGTATTCGTTTTATTGAATAAATTAGCTTATAGCTGTCGGACACCTCTCATCTGCAGCCCCCGACACGACAAATGTTTCAAACCATTATTGAGTACATTAATCCATTTTGATTTGGTGGGTAAATACTGATTGATAAGTGGACAGATGAGCTGCTGAGGTTAAATAAACCCGTGATTGAATGGCACCTGCTCTTTTGAAACACACTCCCACACGCAGGGATGTGCAAATGACGTACTGCGCCCGGCTACGGAAATCCTATAGGTCCAAAAAAGCGAAACAACTCTCTGAAACCACTACGAGTGGTTCACTGACAAACAGACCGGGCAACCTGCTGCGATAGTTAATTATTTAATGCAACAGTGGGCCGCCGTTTAATGACAATGAGAGTTTTAATAGGTATGTAAGTTTTTTGAGAATTACATCTTGTTTTGTCGCTCGGAAAGGTCAGTGTGACATAACGCTGCTCGCTAGCTGTTAGCTAACATTGGCTTTGCAGGCATAAATGTGTGTGTATACATGTGGCTACGAGGTTTAACTACAAACTGACGCCGCGTTGAGTTTAAACTGTTTCGCAAAGCTAAGTTTGCTAAAGCAATGTTTTGTAAGCGTGTGTAGTGCGCATGCGCACTTCTGATTTTCATGCGTTCCAGTATGTTTGCCTGTTTGCCTTCTATTCGCTGTATTTGCATTCATAATAATATGACACAACCGGCATTAAGTATTAAAAATGTAACTCAAACTGTCTTTTCTCTGATTTTCTTTAACTGGCATCAATGGATTCTGTGAGTTTCTTCTCTTTGTACTTGCGGTTCTCTGTATTGTCTTCCTTGCAGGAGGGGGATCTGGCTTTGTGGGCCGCGAGCTGACTCGTCTGCTCAGAGATAAGGGTCATGAGGTCACCGTGATATCACGACAGCCTGGTCCAGGGAAGATAACATGGGTATGATTTCAGGACGAAGGTCGTTTTCTCAAGTTTCGCAAGTGTCAGATGGTTTGCATAGCCCACTTTTGCTGCATTGCAGGTCACCGTGCTTGTCTCCAAAGTCATTAATAAGCTCCCGTCCTTTTCCTTCCTGTGTGCTTCTGCAGCGTGAGTTGGAGTCTAGTGGGCTCCCGCCATGTGAGGGTGCTGTCAACTTGGCTGGAGAGAATCTGATGAACCCACTGCGATGGTGAGCAACAAATAACCAGCCGCAGTATTTCTTCCAGTAGCTAATGCCACAAATAGTCAAAAGTGTCCACGACACTCTTATTCAAAACTGCAGATGTGATTTCCACGACCCAGGGACATGAATCCCCGCAGACTTGTTACAAAATCAGGTGGAAACTCTTTCCAGTGGCTGCATTTTCGCTTTTGTCTAAATCAACAAAAAGTGAACGTAATGAACTTAATTATGCCATTTCTGCACAGAGTGGGTGTAGCGGTGGGTTCCGCCTGCTGTTTTTATTACAGCCGGATCTGTTTTCACTTGTGGTCTCAGGTGGAATGAAAGCTACAAAAAGGATTTGTTCTCCAGTCGTGTCGACACCACAAAAACTCTGGCTCAAGCCATCGCTTCTGCCCCGAGTCCTCCTCGCTCCTGGGTCCTGGTCTCGGGTGTAGGTACGCCTGGGACTAATAATAAAACTTGACACTCGGATTTGCTTCTAATTGGAAATCAAACCACACAAATTTACAGATAATACCAAAGGTGTTCTTACTTTGTTTTCTCCCCCCGTTTATTACCCGCAGCTTGCTACAAGCCCAGTCTGACAGCTCAGTACACAGAAGACAGCGAGTGGACACCGTTCGACCTCCTCTCCAAACTGGTGAAAGAATGGGAGGCCTCCGCGCTCCTCCCTGAGACTGTGGCACAAACCACCAAACAAGTCGTCATCAGGCCTGGTCTGTAAAAAGCGTTCGTGTCGCTTTAAGTCGCGGCATAAAATCGTGTCAGTTCGGCGCTCGCCATCCATTTTCTGCAGCGTCAGTCAGTCGCACACAGGTTTAGCAAATGTGTTTTCAGAAGGAAAGCTGAAAGTTAAACTATGTGAGTATGAAAGTTAAAGAATCATATGATGTATATGATATTTAACGTGCAGAGACCAATCTTGTTTTGTTGTTTCTTAAATTAATATCTATGTATATGTGAAGTGGGAGGAGCCAGGAACTGTGTCGCGGTGGTTAGCCACGGCAACGCTACTGTTAACGTTTTGGACAAAGGGATGATAAAAGCTTATTTGTTAAACATGGTCATGGCTGGTTAATATCTATTCCTCCCTCCCACCACCAGGGGCAGTATTGGGCAGAGACGGTGGCGCTATGAAGCAAATGCTGCTGCCCTTCTGGCTCGGCCTCGGGGGGACCCTGGGGTCAGGAAGTCAGCCGTTTCCCTGGATCCACGTCTCTGACCTGGCGGGGATCATCGCCCACGCCCTGGAGACCCCCGCGGTCGCTGCCTCCCCTTCACCACAGGTGTTCAACGGAGTCGCACCCGCGCTGAACACCAACCACGAGTTCACTAAAGAGCTGGGCCGGCTCCTGAGGAGGCCCACCGTTTTTCCTGTGCCGAGCTTCGTCATGAACGCCCTGATGGGCTCCGAGAGGGCCGTGGTCCTCACACAGGGCCAGAAGGTCATACCAAAGAGGACTCAAGAGTCCGGATTTCAGTACAAGTACCCGGACTTGACCTCAGCCCTGAAGGAGATTGTTGGGAGTTAACGGATACTGAAATGATGTGCGCTGTAACCATGTGTTCATATTTACTGTATTATAAGCGAATTCTGTAAATCCTACTTTCCTTAGATCTGAGGAGGTGCGTTTCATATCAGGCATAAACAACAGGCGTGAGGTCATATCTGCTTACAGTGAGGAGCCACTGGGATCCAGTTGTTCAAGCTGGATCACTCAGCAATAAGAGTCGGTCTGGGAGACACTAAAGGACTTAGTACAAGACCAAACTGCTTAAGGCCAAACAGAGTGCGTGCGCTCTTCCCTTTCACATCAAGGATTCTGCAGTGTTGGTAACGATGACAGTGGGGCTGCAACAAAAGATTCTTTAGATCATGTTTTGCTCTTGATTAAATGTTTCATCTGCAAAAAAAACCAGAGGAAAGTTAAAAATTGTTCAGCACAATCTCTCATAACCTCAAACGTCTTCCAGCTTCTGTCTTGAATCCTAAAGAAAAATCAATTTACAAGACAAGGAAAAGCATCTGAGCACCTGGAACCATCGAACAGAGGGTGTTTTTGCTTCAAACTGACTTTTTTTTTTCTCTAAATCCACTAATAAATTATTTAAGTAATGGTCTGACGGTGTCTTAATTGGTTTTAGTGCTCAGTTTTCTGCACTTCTACACTTGCTGCCTGAAAGGTGAGGTAAATGCTAATGCTAAAAGAATCCGTGTGACAGAGGAGAGCAACGTCAGACCTCCACTTATCTGCATCCCCTCAGCGACCCAATCCAACACACTTTCTTTGATCAGTAAGCACACTATATTGTCTCATAGTCACATTAATTTAAAGTTTAATCAATAGGAAGTCACCGTGAAGTTGAGCCGTGCCTTTGGGCGTTGGGATTCCTTCTGTAATGTGAGTGTGGTCGTGTGATTGACTCTGACGGTTCCGAAAGATGCTGTGCTCTTACGAGATGGTGCACGATAAAGCAAGAAACAGACCAATAAAGGGCTTTTATTGACGTTCTGCGTTGTCAGAAGAGTCGGTGTTTAAGAAGGAGATGTTGGAAGTTGGAAACAGGGAAAACTAAAACATCCCGTTGGAGCTCAAAGCTGATGTGTCCCTGGACGACAGTCTGGTCTTCGGTTTAGTCCGTTTCCATTGTTTCAGAAAAATCTAAATGAGTCCTTTTGTTTCTTTTTGCTGAATCGTCACTCTGAGTCAGTCGGGACGTCTTCGTCGTCGTCGTCATTGTCGTCGTCGTCTTTTTTCTGAATGACCGGCAGCTGATCTCCCCATTCGCTGCTCCGAGCGCAGCGGTACACATCTCTGATGGAGAGAAGTAAAAACCCAAATTTAATGACGAGACAAACGCTCGACAGGGTCACCGCAGGAGCAGACTCAACATTAAGCCAGCTGCAGATTGTTTTGGGACCCGCTCTAAGAGTATTCATAAGCAGAACAAAACAAAACCCCTCCAGTGAATACGAACAGTGTAGGGCCTGTACCTGCTGTGTTTTCGTGCCGTCACCACCAGGTGCTGTAGCTGTCCGTCTGGGCAGCACATTCGACAGTGGACGTGTCTTGTCCGGCGCTGCACGGGCGCGATCAGCCTGGACCAGGACACGCCCTCTGTTTCTGCCGGCGCCGCTTCCATCCGAGTCAGAATCAAGTAGCTGAACTTCTCCATCAGGGGGGCGTTGTGCTGAAAATAAATAAATAAATACATACATACACGGAAACGATCTACACTTTGGCGTCATCCTGAAATCCATTCCTGTGAAAGAAGGTAGCTCCAGTCGATCTACCACAGGATAATCATGTTTCATTAGAAGTAAACTTCCTTTTATTTCCTTTTTGGGGTGATTGTGTAAAGTGTTTCCATGGATTCAACATGTTCTGCAACTTGAGCCCTGTTGCCTCTGTTTGTTTACCCTTTGGCAAAAGGCTAAATTAGCTTTGAGCAGCTCCTGTTTGCAGTGTACCCACGAATGTGCAGCTAAATGCTAAACTCGTCTTTTTCAGCCTGAAGCAGGACGCCGTGGACAGACGTGCAGTCCAGAGTTGGACCTTACCCCGGGCACAGGCAGAGGATGGTACTGCTGCTGGAAGTTGCAGGGCACGATGGGCTTGCTGGCCAGTTTAGGACACGTCAGTTCGTGAGAACACTGAGAAACAAAACGAGAAGATGAGAGAGGAATGCGAGCAGACCGTGACGCTGCTGGGTGAAAGCACAGCATGATATTGTAAACCTAGGTTTCAGGCGTACCGGAGCAAACACCGACGCTGGTCTGGCGTCATGGACAATCTTCTCTTGTTTCTGGAGACAGAGAACCGGAAATCGTCAGTCTATCGCCATCTAAATGTGTAAAATAATTAAAATAACAGCACAGAACAAAACTCCCTGTTAAGTGTTAGCATTTGTTTACATTCAGTAAAGTGTCTCTGGCCTCCATCAGTATCTGATGCCCTTCTTTGGTCCCGTTTTCCACCAGCACCTGTACATACCAGGAAAAGTAGAGAACGTGTTCAAATGTCACTGAACGAGACAAATGAATTTGCTATTTGTGCCCCAAATGTCTCGATACGCGCAGAAAAACGGCATTAGTCCAACCGACCAGGTAGGAGTTTGTCTTCCTCCACAGAGTGAGCACGGTCTCTTCTCGATCCTTCACTGCGGGAAGCTCTGACAGGGTGAAGGCCGCGGTCACCAAGTCAAACTGCACCTGGAAGGACAAACGCAGGACGCTCAGGGCTCCTTATCCCTCTGCTCGCGGTAACTAACCAGCTCTTCTTCTGTTGGTTAGAAAACGCTTTGGGAGGCAGAAAAGTAAATTGTGGATGTGAGGAACCTCAGTGATTTTCAATACAGTTTATTTAAAAGAACGAAAGACATTTTTGAAATTATAGAATTATAAGAAGTGGGCGGGGCCACCGTGATGTCACCCTTAGAGACTGAAATCCTCACATTTCCCATTATGATGTCACCATCTTGGCTTTTCTGAGCCAGAAGTGACCATATTTGGTTAAGAGGGCGGAGCTACCATGGATACGCGTTGCTCCACTTCTATTTTGTTTGATGGTTGCCATGACAACATCTTGTCCGTAACACGGCAGCCCCAAAGCATACCCTGTTTTACTCTAATAGGACCATAATTTGCTAAATGATCACCGCGCTGGATTAACAAAGACATGAAACTAGAAACTGAGAGCATAAACTTATTGCGGAAATGTTCGCAGAGGTAATAAATCAAGTAACAAGCTGCAGAAATGGTTTTCTGACACTTTTATCCAACCGGACTCCTTTTTACAGGGGTGGAGTCGCCCCCTGCTGGCCGTTAGGGAGAACACAGGTTTAAGTCACATTGGCTTTGGCTTCACCCAGATGCCGTGTCCACCTGCATATACAGTTCATGATCTTTTCACATCTGACTTTTTTTTGTTGCACAGAGATCAAGAATCTGGGTGTGAATCTTTGTTAGGAATTCAAAAATTAAGGCTAGAATAAATATTCCCGGAGGAACCTCTTGGTGGTTTTACCTTCGGAGAGACGGGGAGGAACTGTCTGAAATAGACGTGTTTGATGTGAGGTTCGCCGTCTTCGTTATCACCTGCTCAAAAAAAAAAAAAAAAGCACTTTGAATTCCTGATGAAATATTTGTTGATGTTGAAAAATCTAAACTTGCAGAAGCGTCTGCGCGCGCACCTTTGAGAAGTCGCTCTGCGAGGACGTTCATCGGCCCGGAGCTGTCCACGCACACCATCTCCTTCAAAGTGTCGCCCCAGCACGAGTGCGACGCCCTGTGGGAGAAGGACTCGAGTCATGGTCTTGTAACCTGCATGAACAAGCTCCTCCTGCTGCACCAGCGTTTGACACACTAACCAGGCGACCGTTCCCAGCCCTGAACCGAAGTCCAGCAGAGTCTGAGGGGCGAAAGAGGGATCCCTCTTCTTTATCTGATTAAAAACAAACCATGATTTCAGACCTGTCGCAGTAACAGGAACATGTTTTGTAATTTCCCATGCTTTAACACTTAAGTGTAAAAGTTTGGTGTCTGGGTGAACTGACGCACGTCTCCACCACATGTTCATCACCTCATTTATGGCTCTCCTCACTGCTGCATAGCCCCCAGCCAGCCGAGCCGCCATGTACACCACGCCTAACTCTTCATCATACCTGCAGCACACGGAGAGCATGTAAACTCATCTGCATCTCAAAATCAACTGGGAGGAACTCGTTTTGTCCAGAGCCTGATATAGGAACATATGATTTTGCAGATGTTACCAATACACCTTATGCTTATTAAAAGGTATAAAATACTAAATATCAATGGGCAGTTTATATTAAAATCTTGGATATTCACGGCTGGTGAACTTAAAGAACAGAGTTACTTCATGGGAGTCCAGTGATACGTGGTTCTCCTGAGCTCTGAAAGCACCTTCGTCTTGATGCCCTCCGCCAGCGCCTGTTCGTCAAGATCTGCAATGTAAAACAAACGTACTTTTCCCAATGCTACATCATACCGCCTTAATTTGCAAGTTTACAATTCTTTGTTTAGCACATGCACAGCAAAGCAGACGCTGGCGGCAGGCATACATAGTGTAGAAAAGAAAATCCTGCGAATACAATGAAAAATGAGGAAATGAGAATCTAATCACACAGCTTACACAAACCTTCTCGCTTCTCCATCGCTTTCAGCCACAGCTCCTTCTCCATGCTCGCGGCTTTCTTCCTCAGAGTCGAATTCTCCGCCGCCCGTTTTCGGCTCCACAGGACGTTTGTGAGGCTACGAGCCTGGTCACTCAGCCGATTCACCTTAGCCTCTACGGTGGAGAGATTAAAGAGTCGTATTGCACTTATCTGACTAATTTCACGACCGGTAAGGAAACCATGTGACCCGCTGGCCACATTAATAACTTCACCCACTCTGAAGAATGGTCCGCGCAGCTGTTTGGAGTTCCTCGGGCAGGCGCAGGGTTTTTAGGTTGGTCACACCTGGGTGCTTCCTGTGAACTTCTCCTTTTAGAAAATCGACCTGGGGCTGTGGTTGTGCAGCAGCGCTTATTCCCTGAGGACAAAGAAAATCAAAAACAGCATTTTCTAACTTTAACTTTAAGCTCTAGCGAATTAAATGTAACCACCCTTGTAGGACTACATTAAAGCCAAAATATTAGACAGATTCTAAAGTTTTAGAGCTTCTTAAAGATTTTATCTAGATTTAGTCTATATTTCATTTCCTATTTCTTGAAAGATTAACTCACACTCTGAACTTAAACTGCTATTCAGTACTTCAGATGCTTGTTTGTTTTGCCTGGATTCAGCACTTGAAAATAAGTTGAGATCTTTTTTACCACACATAATTAATTCAGATTGTGATTCAGACGTTTTCAGTCTATAAAGCAATTTTCGCAGGAAACACATTAAGTTTTCAACGTCAATTTATAGATTCTCTATATGTAATAGACTATAATTCTGGGAAATTATAGCAAAATTAGACAATAAAGGCAAGCTAGTCGAGGTTTTGGGGACATATAGTTCCAAGTAACAAAAATAGTATAAGTTCAATAACTAAAAGAAGTGGAAAACATAATTAGCAAATGTATTCAAACGGAAGGAAACTGCAAGTTCACAAAATAAACATAAGTCAATAAGTATTAAGAATAAAGAAAAGCAACTGTATTCAAATAGGAAGATAATGCTAGCTCACAGAAGAAGAAATGTAATAAATATTTAATATTTTTTGAGTTAAGTCTTGTATAAATTACAGTTTGAACAGAACTAAACTAAACTCTGTTATCTCATTGCTGTTAAAACAGCTTGACTGCCTGACCTCAACGGTACAGATGCTGCGTTCAATGACACTCGCTAACTGTACTCACCCTAAACATCATCCTCACGACAGCGGCCTTCTGACAGAGGACACAAGCGCCATAGCTTCTTGATGCCATATCTTCTGTGTCTGAGCAGTAACTTCTGGCGTTTAAACGGCTTTGAACTCAACTTACATCCACACCACGCTGAACATGGAGGCACGTTCGGATTTTTCATCGATCCTTCAACAAAATAAGTCCGTGCTTCGGTCAAGGCGGAACCTTTAGTCCTGAGCTACAGTTCCACACGCAGGTAGGAGTACATACAAGAGTGCTCACTCTGCCCTTTTTTCCGGGTAGAGCTCAACATGCCAGTCCCACACATGGCTTGTTCTAAGATAAAATATATAATTACGATTATATTTATTTGTGTAATACTATGGGTAAAATACCAATAAACGCACAGTATAAAAAGCCAAGTGACAATGCTGGACAACTGACGCTAACAAAACTTTGTTTCGGGTTAGTGTTTCAGTCGTTGCCATGGTAACGGCAAATGCCTCCCGCGTTTGGGGGCGCATGCGTGATTCGACCTCCATCCTCACACCAAACGATCTTTGGCAGCACCGGCGAGGAAACACTGTTGGGGAAAGTTTGAGCGCCTCCCTGCTGTCTCTCCTTTGTTTGTTGTACATTCACATTTATTTTAACAGAACGCCATGAGGCGTACAAGGAGTTCAAGAAATAAAAGTCAGAGCGCACAAGAAACTGAAGAAGTCCAGTCAAACACAGGTTGGTGCTTGTTTCCCGCTGGAAAGCTAGCTTGACAGGATAGCTAGCTGCTGTAACTACGTCACCAATCGGCTCGGGACATGCCTGAACAGAGTAAAAGGGGAAATTAAATGTGTATTTATGATAAATGCAGACTCTTCTGTTGTTGTTCATACAGTAGCAAACAACTAGTTGGCCACTGTCAACGCAAACCTAAAGGGCTTGCGTGTTTAGGGATGCAAGTGTTACCGATTATGAATACCCCAAATACTCAGGTGCTCAGTTTATGAGGCGAAACAAACCCTGAAGATTACAAAGGCTAGTTTCTGTTTCAGTTCAACTTTATTTTAGTATTGGAGTGCTGCTGAATCAGCACTGATATCTAATCGCTACACAAATATCTAATTATACTGTATACCATGGCTGCTTTGTATGATCGTTATTTATTAATTATGAATTTAGTTGCTATTTTTGTTTAGGACAACAGACACAAACTTAAAGTGCCAGTTTGAAATTAAATTGGAGTTGTTAATAATAATAAAATATGCACTCTCTCTATATGTGATCAGTGTGGCAGTGGACCGGAGATGAAGGACAGTGGGAACCATACCCACCATCAGCCTGCGCCTTGCTGGACTCGGCCGTCTCTGCAGGAAAAACCTCTGTCACGCTTCCTCTGGGCTCTGGGACAAACTATGAGGTTGACCTGAAGAAGATGGTCCAAATTAATCCTGTAACCAAGTACAAGAGAAAGATTCGCTGTCAGACTGTAAAACCAGGTGTGTGCCGCAGCTCTCCTCTGCTTGGATTATTTCCCATGTGATCATGTTTAACTGTGGTTTTATTGGAGATATATATACACACACACACGCTGATGGTCATAGTTACCCTGAATATTGCCTGATTTCTATTGTTGAGCAATCAGTTGCAGCATTTTTGAGTAACAGTTATTTTAAAAATATTATATGAAATTTTACGATGCTTAATTTTTTAAGTTATGGATTAAAAAAAACATAAAATGTTTTTTGTTTTTTTTCCTGTTCTCTTTTTTGCCCAGAAAGTCAGAATGAGGCTGGTGACACGACTGCTCATAACGGGACACCAGCTGAGGTTAAAGAGGAAGAAGAGGAGGTGAAAGCGCAACCTGCAGCAAAGAGGAAGAGAGGTCAAAGCAAGAAGCAGGCAAAAACTGACGAAATGCCAAAAGAGGAAATAAAAACTGAAGGTATCATGGATCTATATTCATGTTCTCTCTGTAATACCATTAGAAAATTACAATGGGTGTCAAAGGTTGTTCAGTTATTGACCCACAAAGTGCGGTAACGGTGAAATCACGAAGGAGTTTCTGTTTCATGGGTGTATACAGGTTAAAAGGATGTGGTGTTAGCTGTTCTGCGCAGTCGATGTCAGTTGACCTCATTAATGGTTTCTCTTTGAATGTTTAGCAGAGGTTGTGAGGACGGTGGTCGTGAAAGGAAAAGCTCCCGTTGACTCTGAATGCAAAGCCAAACTCGGAAAGGTGCAGCATCTCCGTCCACGCGACCTATGAAAATATGATTCACGCCAGTGACGTTGCGTGCGCAGGTGCAGTTACCGTCCCTTTCACTAGTGACTGTTTAATCTCTCTTCCAGGCTCACGTTTACAGTGAAGGAAACGATGTTTACGACGTGATGCTGAATCAGGTAAAACTGATTTAATTTGACATTCACTCACATATTGACTCAAAGGCATTCCTAAAACACAGACGTATATAAAGTCAGAGCGTAGGACCTTTGTCTCCCCCGTCTTGCAATGAGCCAGTTTATATGAACTCTGTTGATGTGGTTATGGTGAATGTATAAGAAGGCTCCCAGTTGCTGTGGCCTACTGTGTCGTGGTCTCTCCTTTTAGTTAAGCAATCTTAGCTGCTCGAAGTTAAATTCATGCTTTAATATCTATTCATGCTTTCTATCTCGTATTGTAGACAAATCTTCAGTTTAACAACAACAAGTACTACCTGATCCAGCTGTTGGAAGACGATGACTCCAAGGTTTACAGTGTGTGGATGAGATGGGGCAGAGGTGAGCTTGGACGCGGTTTAATGTTAGCATGTAGATCTTTTCTAAAGTGTAGCCAAACTGGCTGAACATATTTTGTGTTTGCTCAGTGGGAAAAGTGGGTCAAAACAGTCTGACGGCCTGTGGTGGAGACCTGCTGAAAGCCAAGGACATCTTCAAGAAAAAGTGAGACTGGGCAACAAAGATTATAAATAAATATACAGGTGGATGTCTCAACCTGGAGTCAGTTTAGTGAAATCCGGGTTGTTTTGCCACAGATTCTCTGACAAGACCAAGAATGAGTGGGACCACCGAGCGGCTTTTGAAAAAGTTGCGGGAAAATACGACATGGTGTTCATGGACTACAGTGCGAATGAAAAGGCAAAAAGAATCATAATATATCTTCATAATCAGGATTTGGACATAGGGGGCTTCTGTTTAACTGACTCATTTCGCTTCTTCCAGGAGGAGGACCGGACCCTGGTGGATGCTGCGCCCAAAAACAGGGTCTCTAAGCTGGATGTGAAGATCCAGTCGCTCCTGGAGCTGATCTGTGACCTCAAAGCCATGGAGGAGTGCGTGCTGGAAATGAAGTTTGACACCCGGAAGGCTCCGCTCGGTCGGTCCGCCAGAATCAAAATCAGATCTTAGCTTGATTTCATGTAGCGCGCATTAACATTTAAGATGGTACGACGTCACACACAGAAGCAATACAGCAAGTTCTCAAACGCGCTGTGGCTATGAGTAGATTCAGCTGGTGACAAACATTCAACAGGTTTTCTCACACCTTTCATTGCTGCGCATCACACTTCCAACTGAAATATTATGCTTTCTCCCTGCAGGCAAGCTGACCTCGGAGCAGATCCACGCAGGCTACGCGGCGCTGAAGAAAATCGAGGACTGTTTGAAAAAGAAGGGCAGCGGTCGTGAGCTGCTGGAAGCCTGCAACCAGTTCTACACCCGCATCCCTCATGACTTTGGGTAGGGAACATGAGGCAGTGTAGGCAGGGAGGGGGTCTAACAGCGCCAGTTGAACGAAAACTAAAAGATGTAACTCTCCAGGTTAAAAACTCCTCCAATCATCCGTACAGAGGACGAGCTGAAGGAAAAAATCGCGCTGTTGGAGGTAACGGAGGTTTCTCTGTTCAGGTCCTCACTCAAATGCGTGGTCTTCACAATCATTTCTATATTATTCTTTTCTATCTTATTTCGTTTTCAAGGCTCTGAGTGACATTCGGATAGCAGTGAAAATGGTTCAGTCCAGTGAAAACAGCGACGAGCACCCACTGGACAGACAGTACCGCTCTCTCCAGTGCCAGCTGCAGCCTGTGGCCTCCAGCAGCCATGAATACAAGGTTAGTGGTTTGCTACTTATAACTCATAATGATCAGGGTTTATCTGCCGGGATTGTGCAGCCAGTCTGTTTGTTCTGCTTGCAAACTTCCTTCCTGTGCGTATGAAGGTGATAGAAAAGTATCTACAGTCCACTCACGCGCCCACCCACTCCGACTACACCATGACCATCCTTGACATCTTCTCCGTGGACAGAGACGGCGAGAGAGACAACTTCCTCTCGCAGCTACACAACAGGTAAGACGCAGCGGGCTACACCTGCAGGCCCTGACAGACACTGGTTTATGTTGACTCACATGTTGAACTGTGTTTCTGACAGTGACCTAAACACATAGTGCTCCTGTCTGTCTGTCTGTCGGTCTCTGTCTGTCTGTCTGTCTGTCTGTCTGTCTGTCTGTCTGTCTGCCTGTCTGCCTGCCAGGACTCTGTTGTGGCACGGTTCTCGCCTCTCTAACTGGGTTGGCATCCTGAGTCAGGGGCTTCGTGTGGCCCCACCTGAAGCTCCCATCACTGGTTACATGGTAGGATACACAGACACAATACATGCAAATACTGTTTTGTTACAGGAGCGATTACGAATCTTTAAATTTAGCGACATATATAAATATTTGTTATTCCAGTGATGATCATTTCCTGTTTTCTCTCTCATCTAGTTTGGTAAAGGTATCTACTTTGCTGACATGTCGTCAAAGAGTGCAAACTACTGCTTCGCCAGTCAGCACAACCAGGTTGGGCTGCTGCTGCTGTGCGAGGTGAGCGTGGTTTCACAGTCAAACGGCCTACAAAGAGACTGTTTTCCATCCAGTAGAAGTCATGTACTGAATAAAGCACGTCACTGTGTGTAAAACAAAGTGAAAAGCAGTGTTTTTTATTCAAAACTTAGTGTAAAATAAGTTTTTTGTGTGTGTTTTTTAACGAACCTGCCAAAGAGGAAGTGAAAACCAGTATGTATCTTTGCTGTTAAAGCAGTTGTGCAGCTCGTATTACCAGTAACGCCAACGTGATCTGAACATAACATGACATGTTTGGCCCGGTTGTGATGCAGCCATGTTTCCGTGCCCACGCTTTGTGTCCGCAGGTCGCTCTGGGTGACTGTAACGAGCTGCTGGATGCCGACTACGAGGCCAACAATCTGCCCGCTGGAAAACACAGCACGAAGGGCCTGGGACAGACCGGACCTGACCCCAAAAACTCAGTCACTCTGTTAGTGTTCCTCATCACAGTCATTTCACACAGGACAAACACTGATCGACTTGTGCCCGCTGTTACGCAACAAAAATCATTACGTTGTCGGACAGAGGGGAGTTTGTTAATTACATTAGCAAAGACAAAATGCATGCTGATAGTGATCTGTTTTATTCCATTGTGTCTATATTATATATAGTTAAATATGTGTTTAAATGTGCAGCAGTCCACCGTTTAACTGTGCAATAATCAAATAATCGTTAGCTCCAGCCTTAACGACATCAACCGATAGCAATTCTTAGCATATGTGTCAAAACCGCAAAGCAGCTTCTCATTAGTGTTCCTCCCTCTCCTCCTCAGGGACGGTGTGACGGTGCCAATGGGGCCGGGGGTGAAGACGGGGGTGGGTAAGAGCAACAGTTACTCCCTCCTTTACAACGAGTTCATCGTCTACAACCCCGCCCAGGCGCGCATGAGGTACCTGCTGCGGATCAAGTTCAACTACTCGTCGCTGTGGTGAGGCCGCGGGAAACTTGGCGGCGGGACGTTCCGGACAGATTCGCTCTCCACAAAGCGCGGATGACACATCGCTCGATCGTTCTTCCTTTAGACGCTGTTGGGCTCTTGGTTCGGGGAGTGGAACTTAAACCTGGCAACTAGTTTGATAACAAGTTAATCGTTTGGGTAATCTTTCACGTGAAACAAGCAGTTTTATTATTAAAGCTGACATTTTGCACTGGTTTCTGACATGAATTCAAACAAACAACAGGCGGTTTAGTTATTAGCTGCAGCCGCGGGGTGAGTTTTGACAGATTGGAGGTTCACACAACTCGCTCGGCATGCGAACAAGCATTTGAAGTGTGAATTCATGTAAGAAAAGCACCAATTAAACTGCTTCTGCTTTCAGGTTTACCGTGTCGCTAACAAGGCTTTGGTGAGGGTGAAAGATGAGGGTGGATTAGGTCCTCATCGTCAGTGCAAGCTGTTTTTTGCGTTGTGTGTTACATGAAGCAGCAAGCATCACGTTTCCGTTTCTGATTTGGAGCATTAGGAAACACCAGCGGCCTCGTGGATCTTTGGGATTATCGGTTTCGGACTTTAATGGAATAACATCATCATTTGGGATTTCTTTAGGCAGGTTTGAGCATTTATACCGAGCATCTTCCCAAATGTTATTGAATGTGTCTTATTCATGTTGAAAAAATGGAAATTGAATGCCTTCATGTGCTCGATGTCTTCACTGTCCTGTCGAATTCTTTTTATGTGTCGATATAAAGAGCGAAACAACAAATAAAATCCGACTTTTTTTCAATATGAATTGTTATTTTTATTTGTAAAACTGAGACAAAATGAAGATTCTGACAAAACACTTGTTCATCGCTACTTAGAACAGGAGGAGATTTCAGTATTCACACATAAGAAACAAAAGAAACAATAACAAAGGACATTTTCATTGTGCATATAGTTTGGAGTGTCCGTCTGTATGTGTACAGTTTCACCTCCTCCCCAGCAGGTAGAGGAAGATGAGGACTATGTCCATGTAGATTATGAGAGCAGCGCTGATGTAATCCTCTGGATCCAGACGGTAGCTCATCTTCCCCATCAGCAGCTGACAGTCGATCACCAGGAACTGAGACAGGGAGGGAGAGAGCACGAGGGGATGATGACATGTTTTAGGAAGCGCTCTGCTCGTGGAATACACTTTGACATGTCATGGGAGGAGAAACACACCGATGATGGCTGAATAACAGTCAGCTTCAGTTTCAGGGTCCGGCTATCGCCTCTCTCTCTCTCTCACTGGGACACTTGAATAGAACAAAGCCATTGTTGACGTCATTAGCGCTAAGGTGACAAGTCAAAAGCGTCTTGCCCTGAAGTGGTTATCAAAGCAAAGTGCGTTGATTTGACCTAAAATGCTGCCGTCTGATTGGATAAAACCCTTAAAATCTAGTTTACTACACTCTGTGATCCTTCCACTCACTTGGTTTAATTTTATTTAAAGGCCTTCTGCTGTGAGCTGTGAGCAGCTCCTCCATCCCCACGCCCTGTGCATTGCATCATGGGAGAAAAGTGTGCATCGGCGTCACACTTCTACCATGTTTGTCCCACAGTTGCTTGCAGCAGTCAGATTCGGGAGACGCTGCACATTTAACTGTGCCATCTTATCTGAGAGAGCGCCGTACTTCCTGCTCACAATCCCATCATGCAATTCATCAACACTGAAGTTACAGTTGTGCAGCTTTGCACCTGCCAGTGTCGACGCTCATTATGACGCCACTGAGCGTCCGCTGCTTTGGGTTTAATGGATGAGTGAAGGTGGGGGTGACGTCAGACCCTCTGCTGGGTCAAACCGGCTCGACCGTCATCACTTTCCTGTTGAAGCTCGTAACTGAAAACACCTGTGTGGGGCTGCCGGGGCTTAAATGTGCCGCTGCTCGTTTGCTCTAAATACAGCCAAGTCACATGAAGTGGAACAGCGTGGCGTGTCATCGCAGTGAGTCAAGCAATAAAAATACAAAAGTAAATATATATATATATATAAAAATATGTCTGTGATTCTTTTAATTCACATTAACCTTTATTTGAATAACTGGGCACTTCACATGGAGCAGATCCACACTGCACACATTATATTAATACCAGTGTTTGATTGACTGGTCTGATGCTATTTAACTGGTGGTATTAAAAGTTATTTGAATCGCATCACAACAACTACATGTATTGTGGATCCCTGTTAGATCATATTATCATTTCTATTATTGTACATATTGTTCTTTTTTCCCTTACCAGCGAATAAATCAGAGCGCCCAGACATCCGTAGGTGACCTCGCCGATGTGGAAGTAGAAAGGTGGAATAGAGGCCAAACATGAGGAGGTCTACAGCCAGAATCAGCAGCACGCCGTAGCAAATAGTGAAGTCATACCGAGTCTGAGGAGGACACACGAAGAAAACATTAGCGCGTGTAACTGATCTGACTGAAGTGGCGCATTCAAACTGTAAGACGTTTACACTAAAGTGAAGAAATAATTATTAAGACAATACGAAATCAGTAAAATGCATTTTGTGCATACTGAAAAAAATGCACAGCCCACCCAAACTGGACAAAAGATGCCGACTTAAGCAATAAATTATTATTATTATTATATATCATGAGAATTTGATTGTTAATTTTAATTTCTAATACTTATTATTGTGCTTTTTCTAGTTATTTCTTATGGCAACACAGGCCTGAACCAGCCAATCATGAATGTTCAGTTCTCAGAGCATTTAGTTACATAGCATCAGCTCAGTCTTGTTTCAGTCGCCTTACAGTGTAAGACCAAAAAGACTTTAACCTAAAAGTGTTAGAATAAAAAAAATTCTTAATCAAACGTTGACCAATTAATCAATTAATCTGCAAATTGTCCCGGCCCCTAATTCACACGCTGCCTCTTCCGGCGCCGCTTTGTCAGTAACAGGCCTCACCCTGGAGTCTGATATGGGAACAGTTGTCTGACCTGTGTGGCGAATGCAATGACCGCAAGGGAAATGACCAGCGTCGTTGCCATGGTGATGACGACAGAACTGGTGTCGTGGAAGGAGGCGACGGTTCCCGCCACGTACGAGAAGCTCAGGGTGACCACAGCCTGCAGACACAGAAGAGGCATATCCCAGATTCCCACCCACTAAACCAGAAGCTCTCACTTCTGTCTCCACTTTGACTTCAGCTGTTTCACACCACGTGAAATGTGACATTTTGGCTTTAACGTTGCCGCGTTTGTCACCCACCAGTGCAATTAGGTTCCACGGGTGGCGCTGCCTTAAAGATTTACAGCAGTTGAGCGCGGTGACCGCCACGAAGAAGACGACGAAGGAGCTGATGTAGACCCACAGGTGTGACTGCACCGCTGTTTTGACCGCGCTGGAGAAGGTGAACACGCACACCACGGCGAAGGTGAACAGCAGCTGCAGAATCAGGATGCTGAACACCTGCACAGGTGAAACACGGAGGGCAGCACTTAAACAACCAACAGTCGTATAATTGACAGTCCTGCGCAGATTAGGTTCAGAGTCACTGCAGACTAACACAGCTGGAACACGGTGCATTCTGTTATTACGACCTTTTTCATGATTTACAGCTTGGGCTTGCACACATTTCACGCATTGCATACATCTGATGCACCATATTGAGTTTAGCTGTTGCGGACGTGTCAGCGTCATATCACGCAAACTGTTTCTGTCTGCAGGAAAAAAAATGCTTTTGGTAATATACTGGTGTCCATACAAAGTTATATAAAGAGTATTTAACTGAAATACATTTCTGTAATTAGGTTATTTGTTTAAAGAAGCGGCTTCCCATGCCTTTGCATAGTCATATTAGCGCACAATCCACATAGAAAAGGTTTATTTCCACTCCAGTTTAAAAATGCACTAATCTGTGCAGAGATCCTGTATGAAATAAAGACCCCGAGAAGGAAAAATGTTCATTACTTTAGATTAAAAAGTGAAATGTTTCAGGCGAGGATGTAAACGTGTATATTCTATTTTATATTGTATCTTAAAATCTCTCTTGTGACCCTTCAAAAGGCTCCTGAACACCTGCCTGTTGCGAAAATCAGTTTCAAGACAACGTGGCAGATCCAGTTTACACCTGACACTGAAGATGTTTCCCAAATATCAGCTGTCATCAGTTAAAACCGCTGAACTTGTACCGACCTTTCTAACAAACGCTCTCCTCACTGTCCTGTCGTCAAAGGAAGACGAGGATGAAAGCGGAAGCGTGTCGGCCGAGGTCTCTGGGCCCGCGTCACGGAAGGACTCATACCCGTCTGTGGGCTCGTAGATGCAAGTGGTTTCAGCTTTGGGTTGAGGGTACAGTGGCGGGGCAGCACAGTAGGGCGGAGGTTGCTGCTCATTGTCAGAGTACGGTGGCGGTGAGGACTCGTCACAACCAGGAGCGCCGGGCGTCTCTTTGGATGCGACGGGGTCTGTTGCGTGGGACATCCTCAGGGAGGGAAACTGTGGACCAATGATAAAGGGACACAGTCAGTTTTATAATAAAATGAACCAGTTAACCTTGGTGCTGAACTCTGCTGAAGTTTCCAGCCTGCACGGTCAGTCGTCCATGTCAGCCAGGGCTGCTGACTGCAGTGTAGACCTGAATCTAACTGCAGCTGGTGAGGCCTTCGGGTGCTAGGCCATGGTATTTCCCTTTAGACAGCAAACGATGGTCTCGGTTTGGTTTAATGATGTGAAACACTGGGCACTTCATCAGCACGCACCAGGCTCACATTTTGAAACGCAGCCAGACCTCAGAAAAAGGGAAAACGGCCGAATATTAGGAAGTAAAAGCTGAGGTGTCGGTCCACTTCCCTCACTGTGGGTAAACCTAGTGTGGAAACCAGTGTTGCGTCAAGTCAGTCAGTGTGAAAACACCCATTAGGATTCGACAGTCACGCGATTTCAGAAAAATCCACAGTGAACCCAGACACTGAGACGGTTTGAAGACCAGAACCTGGAACAGCCAAATGTATTTCAGCCATCATTACTTTACTTTAGTTACGGTTTCGAATAAGAGGCCCAAGATCAAGGACGTCTTTCTTTCAAATGATTTGATTCCAACAAAATTAGCTTTGCAGATCCATCGTCGCGGTTGTCCCCGCTGCCCCTGCCTCCTTTTCGAATTCAGACAGTGGTGCCTGGCGCTGTTTTGGTTTTGTTCATCACTGACGCTGCCGCCTCAGATCTCCAAATCTCAACAAGTGCAAACAGAATCCGAGCGAGTAAACAATACTCAGGAGCAAATGTCAGGAAATCTTTTTGTGATCCGTATACTATTGATTGCATTTAAAGTAAGTACTGACCAGATAGTTTAGCTGTCATGTAGAAAATACAGATAAAAACAGAAACGGTAAGATATTTTGCTTTACCAGTTGTAAAAGTTGATCTGCTCACCTTCTCTGCTGGATTATTGTGTCCAACACGAGATTCACACACAGAAATCTCGTGCAGTGTCGGGTGCGTGTCTCTTATTCTAAGCAGTCTGTGGTGTAGGGCGTCACTTCCTGTCAGCACAGAGGGAAAAAAAAACCAACCTGTCTGTGTGTCAGGCCTGCGTCTCTCTGTGGAAACTCCACTGTTGGTTCATATGGAGGTCACAGGTCATCAGAATGGGGACTTCTGTGGTCCTCACGGGCCCCAGCATGTTGCAACCCGGAGAGATTTAAAGCACGGAAAACTGAAAACTGCATCGTTACAGCTTCGTTTTAATGGACTGGAACATTAATAGAGTTAGAGCATTAACTGAGCACCTGAACTGTAAAGGGAACCCATCCTGAGCTTCGAGGTTTGCGAATTACTAAATGAAAAACAGTGCGCCGTCTCTTTCCGATCTGTTAGATTCAGAGATTTGAGCCATATTTTAATGTTAAGTGTAATTCAAAGTCTCACATTAAACCCAGACTCTTCGGGGGACAGCGCGCGCCGCTTGCGGCGTCACCGGACGTCACAAACAAACACGTAAAAACACAACACGGACATTCACAAAACGTCTCTCACACATATTTATTGTAAAAAATACATATAAAAACAATTTCTGAGACATACAAAAGATCGGAGCTTAGAAACAGTATATCGAACAGACAAAGACCAAGCCATTTTTCTTGAATTGCATTACATATTTACAATTTAATAAATAAAATTCAATTTGTTTTTGTTTTTTTGTCGTTATACCAGAGTAAAAGGCAGATTGTCCATATCTTGGGGATGCAGATACCGCTGTGGTGACTCTTTGAAAAACATTCTCATCTAATACGTCGGCTTCAAAGCGCAGGGCACGAACGGGATCGGTGTCCCCGCGTTTCAAAGCCCAAAAGGTTCAGGGACATTTGTACAAAACACCATCCTTGGTTGGAGAGGAGCTAGTTTACACAGAGCGATTAGTTAGCATTGGTAAAAATTGAGGTATTGCACCACACAGCTTAGAGGGGGTGGGAGAAAGTAAAGGAGAGTAATGTGGGGTTTTAGATTGTCTCATATCTTTATCGACAACCTAACCGCCACTGCCAAAACCCCCACAAACACACGCACGCACACACACACAAAGCCCCCCCACCCCTCCCAGCCAAAGTATACAACATCATAATTTATCACCACAACAAATGTAACATCTAATGATCAATGCAGCTCGTCTCCCGCACGCTCTCACACAAAGCCCCCACCACCACCCACCCCCAAAGCACAGACAGACTTTTGGCATTATTTTTCTATTCACCAATACAAAAAAAAACAAAAAGGAGAAACATGCACAGGGCCGCCCTCTAGTGGCTGGACAGGTCATAGCACCTCGGACTGCAGAACACCAGGGAACAGAAAAGGGTTTGTTTTGGGTTTTTTTTAAATGCTGGGGTGATCAAACTAACCTGTGACCTCTAAACTGACCCTCGCTGCTTCCTGTACGCACAGAAAGACCAAAAACACATTGAACGGACTGGCCGTTTGAGCAGGCAGCAAAAAGCAATCAAGTTCACGTTTTTGTCCCCCCACCCACCACCGCCGCCCCCGCCCCGTGCACAACCTGCAGCAGGCGGCATCTGTCGAGCAGCCTCACTGCTGTGCTTCCGCCTCGGCTCAGCCCTAAAGAGAAAACACTACAGACACCTGCTCGCACGAGAACCCCTTCACCAGGCAAAGGCAATCAGCACACGCACGCACACAAAAGAGGCAAAGGAAAGCCATTTAACACATTTAGCAATAATCATGATCACAATGTGATGATATAATATCTTAAAAACCTTTAAAAGGAGGGGAGGGAGGGGGGTGAGTTATGTAATAATTAACCATCAGCTGTCCATAGCCTCCAGTGTTGGAAAGAGAGGCAGATGCCACATGGTGTAAACATGCCCCCCAAAATACATCCCACAATCCATCCGTCCCTTATCCCTCCTCGATCTGGCGTCAGTGGAACCAGATGGCGAAACTGTCCCTCGGGGTCTGGTCCAAAAAAGAAAAGGAGAAAAAAAATCCGGACTACATCCCAGAGACTGTTTAAAAGTGGAGGAGGGGTTAGCGGGGACCACAGAAACCGCATTCGAAGCACGGCGGGGCCCTACGCGAGCCGCCGTGTTGCGTACCGATGCCACACACGTGACAGGATGTTTTCGCCAGAGTGGCTGTCGTTTAAAAACAAAAAAAACAAAAACTAGCATTAAAAAAAAAATCAAAAAAGGGGTGGTGACCCGCTGGACCAAGCAGACTTCTGGGCAGTTTACAGTAAACACACACACACACACACACAAGGCCATGCACTTTCAGTCATGGTCAGGACATTTCCTGTCCCTGGTCATCATCTAAACACACACACACACACACACACTTTGACCCAGACCTTTTTTGGGGGGAAATAAAAAAAAACAAACTAAAAATCAGCCTTAAAAGGACAAAAGTGCTCAAATCGGCGCCAACGCTGGCGCTACTATGGCCCTATGAAATACCAACCTTCCTAAACACAGCAAGTAGCAGCACATTAAACTCAGAGCTAACAAACCACCTACGAGAAAACTGACCTACTCGGAAAAACAATTAGCCCCCACACTTCCCCTGAAATGTTTACAGGTAATGGATTTTAAAAAAAAAAAGGAAAAACGCCGAGCGACGGCCGCCCCCCGTTCACCAAAAACAAGCCCTCAACCTCCAGCCGGTTCAGAATAAAGCAATGTTTATGTGGTAACAGTTCGCGCTTTCAGTGTGAGGCTGGTTCATCTGGGGTGAGCCGAGGAAAAGAAAGAACAAACATTCATCCGACGTGTGGCGTGGAACAATACTCTTTCTGCAAAATACTTGATAAACTGACCAATCCCCATACGCAGGGAGGAAAGAATACACAGGAGAGGATCCAGAGTCACAGTTAAGACAACTTATTTTGTGTGTTTGTCCCCAAGTTCGAGACCTTTCTGGGGCAAGTTGCATCATTCTGGGATGATGACGTTTATTTGATTTTCTTTTTTTTCTTTTTCTTTTTTTTCTCCTGCAGATTCGAGCAGAAGTCCGCGACACCGACGGGGTGGGGTGTGGGGTGGGGGGCTCCTCCGCTTCTGCTCCAGCAAGGACCTGGAGCTGACGTTAGAGATGAAGCGGCTGTTTGTACTGTTGGAGCTGGGCTTGTTGAAATGGCCGGGACCAAGTTCAGACGCACTGATCCGAGCGTAGAGCGCCGGGCGTTCGCCGGCTGGAGCTTCCCGATGGGATCGTCTGGTCTCCGCTGAAATATAGGTTTGCGTCTGAGAGGGAGAGTGGGCTTCTGTTTGTTCATTTACATGGTTTTTTTTATTGGGATCTTATTGGGATTCAGTGTGGTCTCCTGTAAGGGTGGAAGAAGAGAGAGCGGCCATTAGACAAAGCAAAGTACACTGTGATGTTGAAGCTTTGCTGATGGCTTCACCTGCAGCCCAGCCCAACTCGCCCCCAAAGACCCGATCCACTGAAACAGATGGTTGATTTTATTACTTTAATTATTTGTTTATTATATTTTTTCCTAAACAGATTAGCCCAATCGGATTTGATCGAACTCTGACAGTAACAATCCCCTGACCCCAGCCTGCGCTGATCGTTACGCTGCACAGTTCTCGGGAATGTCTACGTGACTGTGAATGCAACACTCGCCGTGTGCTGAAAAATGTCAATTAGTTCAATGACAGAAAATCACGCGACCGTGATGAACGATTGGTTGTTTACGGTGATTTTATCAACCAGTTAATCAAACAAATCATCTGAAGATTATTCAGTGGTGACAATTCGAAACTTGCATAAATAGTATAAATAAAGAAGAAGCATTTCGTACAAATACCAAAAGTGCAGGTCACGCAACAGCCCTGATACTGAAACTCCTCGAACAACATCCAGACTTAACACGTGCGTACCTGAGTCGGGTTGGTCACTGTGCGGAATACATGTGACCCGTGAGTCAATCGAAGGGATGTTCGGGGCAGCAGGGTTTCACCTTGGACCAGGAATCGATGCAGCTGCAGGGAGAGACAGAGAGCGGAGACGAGGGCGGGGACGCCGGCGCGTTAAACTCTGATTCACTCATGTTAATGTGCCTGCGCCTCAGTGGTGGCTCTCGAGGCGTAATCCACTCACTGACAGCGGGAAACCAATCTGAAATTAATCACCTCAGCGGTTCGTGATCAAGTGTGGGTGTTTTCTGGCTCGTTAAGTGCGGCGGGGTCACGGGCAAGATGCGAGAAGAGTTGTGGGTCGAGGCCATTAGCCTACACTGGAGTGATTGATCAACAGGCAGAATGATGTGCAACTGTTTTCATCACCCTTTAAGCTTAAAGGCCAAACATTTACTAGCTGCAGCTCCTTAATTTATGCATCTTCTCTCTCTTGTGTGAGAGTTTAGAGAGTAATTTGGGTTTTGGGTTGTTGGTCAAACAAAATAAGCAGTTTAAAGACGTCACGTTGAGCTTTAGGGGACTGTGGGGTTCTTTTTCCCACTTTTTGCCCCCAAAAATGAAATCAAATAATACAGAAAATAACCAGTTAACATAAAAACGATAATACCGCTTGTTCCAGTCTAACTCCAGTACACTGATTTGATTGTTACGTGTATTGTTTGGCATTTGAAAACCGATCTTCTAGATGCTAAAATTCCCCAGATCTCAGCTGCTCGACTGGGTGGATCGTCGTGTTGGATGTGCAGCCAAACAACCACACCTACAAACTGCGGTACAAGACTGAACGCTCGCGGCACGCCCCGGTCCAAAACAGGAGACAAGGCACGCCGCGTGCTTTATCTGCCTCAAGCTCACGACTCAGTTCATCTCTGTTGGTCTAAACGCCGCGTCTGTTGTTTCTGTCGGCGGGGAAACATTACGGAGTGTTGATTTTCAAATGAATAAGCGCTTTAAACTGCTCGAGCACACAGGGCCGACAGAAAGCGCGAAGGCACTTTGAAGGATTACATAATCTCGGCAAATTTCAAGTCTCAGCACGTCATGTAGCCGTGGACTGGAATTACAGCTGCATGGAAGTTGGGAAAGGCCAAAAGTGTTGAACATTACAGCAAGCTTTGAAAATGGAAAATTAGTAGGAAGTGGGCTGAAACAGGCACGAACCCTTGTGGTTCATTAACACCTTCGGGGTTTCGGTTTCACAGCCCCAACACAGGTCTTTGATCAGGTATACCAGTGATTACTTCTCACTGAAATGTGACGGCGCAGGTGCCGGAAAACAGTCGCATCATTTGCTTGTTAAATACAGAAACATACAAGCTGATCTTCTGCAGCACAGAGTGAACACTCTGCTCTGCTTATCCCCGTGTTTAGACAGTTGTGAGGACCACGTTTATCACGTCAGGGAACGGGACAACAGGAAACGTGAAGTGAGACGTGAGCTGGCACAGAAAACCCTTTGCGTCGTCATTTTGCAAACTGCTTAGCTCAGTTGGCACATTTTCACATCTTGAAAAACGTTCCCAATATCCGTTTTTGATCTCGACTGCGCTCGTTTGCATCCTCTGCCCTCCTCTGTTCATTTGTATCTGTCTGCATTGTGTTGTAATGCAAGTGCATCAACTGAACTTTGCTACCTCTTATGGTAGACGCAGAGGCAAGCAAGCCTGGCGATGGTCTCTCCCTGCACCAGGTCCTCCAAACAGATGGAGCACTCTCCGCTGTCTTTACTGAGCACGTCCGCTGTTCACACACACACACACACACACACACACACAAAGCGAATGTAAGTGTTTTCAGCCTTTAAAATCATTTTTAAAAAGCCCCGAGACCATTTCTGCGATAGGATACTCACTGTTGTAAGGTAGAGGGGGAGACGTGAGGCAGCTCAACAGGTGATCCTCAATCCGGCCCCCCGGGAAGGGCTTTGAGCAGAAAGGACAGCGGATATCTGCGCGGAGCAGGGACACAACAGCGCTGAGATTAACACACTGTGGCGAGACATCAATGATGGATGATGTGCGCATCGCATCGAGCAGAAGTGCCGTGTTTGGACATCTAGATTACACAGGCTGACTTTGCGAACCCAGGAGCAGACTGAATCACAATCAGTCAGCGTGAAGGCTGTGCTCTCAGCCCCGAGATAGCGGGAACGAGCTTACCTCGAGCGTTACTGACCCACAGTGGTTTGAAAGTTCATTTGAGTGTGTGCGCCAAAGCTAGACAGTGGCAGGGCTGCAGGGAAAACCGCTTGCACAGCCATGAGTGGATGGGACAGACAGGCAGATACAGTGCCTCGCTGCCCTACATTCTCCTCCTCCATCTATGAGCTGCTGCCAGCGATGAGTGGGCATGTGAAGTTGTGACCCATTTCCCTACACTTGCTGGAGGGCTGGCCCGGGAAACCCACCGCCCCGCCGTGTTTTGGCTCGCAATCTCGTGTTTGCTGTCACACCACCGCCGTTGCCTATCTGATTGTCTAATGCAGACCAAGAATGCATTTTCACTTCCTCTGCAAACTCATGTTCCCGTTCAGATGCACTTGGACGATACGGTGGTTGGTTACTTGTTGTTTTCAACTCACTGCGCTGCAGGATTTACCACTGACAACCGCTGTCAACAGGCCTTGTAACATGAAAGAGCTTGTATGTCGCCACTTCCAGTTTTACGCCATGGCTCTGCTTCACACAATAGGGTCTCTGATGATTTTAAGTCAGCATGCAGGCACGGGAAAAGAGATTAACTGTTCAGGAATGTAAATTCCCCAAATAATCCATTTTAATTTGAGAGTGGGTCGACAGGGAGTTAGACTGGGAGATCTGGTTTTCTTATTTAAAATTCATAGTGTGAAGTGAAGCTAGATGTCTTAAAATTAGACATGCTCTGAAAGTGAAGTGTTACATTTCACAGTTCACATTACTGGCAGTGGAATTGTCGACAAACTCCACCTGCACTCTTCTTGAGAATCACGTTATCACTGTCATTATCATTTTTCTCTGAACACATGCCACCCACTCCTGTTTTCAGTGAAATATCAGCTGTCTCGTGGAGGCATCGTCAGTCATGCCCCAGATTTCGTCACATTTTACCTATGGTGCGCTCCAACCCATCAAACAAGTCCATGTAACGTCAGTTGAAAGCTTCATGTTTGCATATAAACACAAGGCAAAACATCAACAAGGCATAGAAACAACCAATTACTATGGCAAAGGTGGCTCATAGGCTACAAAGATGAAATGGAAAGCGTTATTACGTTGTGTGAATATGTATACTTACTGCCATGGCGGTTGTTGACGCGGTAAAGGCCGATCCAAGCCTCTGACACCGGCCGCTGGTGCGTGCCTCGGACCCGGGCGGATCTTGCTCCAACGCTGCGGGCTGTAGAGTGCCGATTCCCGGGCAGCCGCTCGGAAAAGGTGCGGTGGGGCGTGCGGCCTGTCTCCTCTCCGGGCTGATGTTCAGCTACGACGGGGGGCTCTGGGCTTAGATTCCCGTCTTCCTCGGGCTTCCCCTCGCTGTTGTTGTCGTCCGCAGGTGACGCTTGGCTAATGCTAGAGGGGATGCTGTGGTGGTCAGCCGGGCTACCGTCGGCGCTCGCCCCATGCTGCCCCAGGTCCGAGTCGCTGCCCTCCTCTGATCGACTCCGGTTGGCCTCCGTGTCCTCGAAGCTCCCCGAGAAGTCGACCATGAGGCTGGTGGGCCTGGCACAACGCGGCCGCCGATAGGAATCCCGCTTTGTGCCATCTTTTCCGAAAGCAGAGGGAACCGGGTCTTCCTGGAGGCGACTTGCTCTCGTCCCCATCTCTAGCGAGCTAGCTAATTCAGCTGGCTAGCCGAGCTGCTTCCTCAAAGCGAAACACCACCGAACAAGAGGACGAGTTAACCTCGAAACGACCCTTAAACTATCAAATATTCGCCTGGGAACTTTAAATAATGCTAAATATCTGGCGTTCGAGCCCGAAGAAGACGATACACGCAGTTCGACGTCCCCTCTCTGGCCTCAGTTTGTCCCAACTGTCCACATTTTCCTTTCTTTTTTTGACGTGCCCGTTCTCGCTACTGCAGCGGAAATACAGCGTTTTCGCTTCCTCCTTTGAGCCGCACACCAACAGTTACGGTAACGTCACTGCGTCACCCGATCACTTCCTGATCCAGACACTAAACAGCACAGACAAATAAAGTTACATAAATATGTTTATATTAAAACGATGATGTTTGTTTTTGAGTCTTGTTTTTTTTCTTTCCAATGTCGCCTTCGTTTGACTTATATTCGATGATTTGAGGTCGGAGACCCCTATATAAGTGTCATTACGGTAAAAAAAAGTACACAATAATACCGACCAATCAGAGCTCTCGACCGAGTGGTCAAGCAGCTGCTCGGATGAGGAAATATACAGTAAATCAACAGATACACTTAGATACTTCGGAAATAGATGCTAACACTGCAGTGCACGGAACACTGACATCAAACCGCAAAGGAAACGCTTGACCAACGTCATCGCTGCGCCCGTGGGGAGGTGAAATTGCGGTGTTTGCGGTGAGTTTTCTGTGTCTAATCTGGTTGACAGCCACACCTACACAAACTCTTGAGTCATTGCAAAGGAGTAGGCTGAACAGTCTGACCGGTGTTATGTGTTGACTCATGTCCCAAGTCAGTTCATGGATGGCGGATTGAGTCTTGCAGCTGTCGTGACACTGTAGCGGTGATGGGATGAGTTGTCCTCTCTGATAGTTAAACGCTTGGTTTCACTGCACACACTCTTTTTCTTGAATAGATGTAAAACACCGCTTTACTTTGCACGAATAAAGGGCTTGCAGTCCGCCAAATAACGCTGCGATATTGCTATTTTAAACACTTTCTAACAAGTGTTTCATCAAGTGAAGCGTTTGAATTTGGTCTTCAGGTAAGATACGTTATTGGTTTGCCATAACCTAACTTAAATTTACAGGTGAGGGGGTTTGTCATTGATGATTTTGATTATATTTTAATAACTTGTGCATGTTTTCTATGGGGCTCTCTGTGTCTTATCAAACTGTGAAAAGTCTGTTGGGCTGTACGCTCTCTCTTTTCAGACTTTGTTCCTTTTTATGGATGTTTTCCATTGAGCAACACGCCCTGAACTACAGGAGTACAATGCTTGCTCAAACATTAGAAGAAATGCTGCTGAGCAGCTTCTCTCAGTACTTAATGCTCTCTAGGATTGTGAAGGATTGTGTTTGTGAGTGAGAGGAGGAGCCCAACCTGGCGATGGCCTTTGACCTTCCTATTGATGTCTGTCTCTGCAGAGATGAGGGCGCTGACTTTGCATCAGGCAGATGTGGCCAAAGGAGAGCGGCAGCAGGTCTCATATGGGCGAAGTTTGTCCTCCAACTATGCTCCGCCAAGTCTGGAGAATAAGTTCTTAGCTCAGACCTCTTCACTAAAGCCTCAGCCCTGCTCTCCACTCTTAAACCTTGCAGCTCAAACCTCCTCTTGCCTCTCTCTTCAGCCCTCCAGCCTGTCCTCCACCTCGTCCTCCCTTCTCTCCGCCTCCTCCATATCACAGTCCCTCACGTCTCCTCTCCTTAGCACCGAAAACAAGCTCCTAAATAGCCACACACCTCTCTCTTTTCCCCTGACCTCTGTCCCTAATGACCCTCTGCTCTCCACATCCCTGGCCAGCAGTGCTTTGTTCAGTCGCTTTGCTCATCCTCAGTCATCCCTACATCATGCCCTGGGCGGAGAATCTATCCTGGCAAGTCCTGACGAAGAGGACGAAGGCAGAGAGGAAACGTCCGAAATGATGCAGTGTTGCTGCGAAGAAACAAGTGTGGTACATCAAATTTTATGCTTTGCTATTTGGTGTTTTGTCATGCTGCACAAACTGAAAGGTTTTCTGTTGAATTTATAATATCTGTTAACACTGCTTTCATGCAACATCTCATTCACCAGACACATTCTGGTGACGAGGAAGAGCAGATGGAGGTTGGTGCTGGGAAAACCAAGGCGTTACCTGCCCTGGAAGCAGAGCTGGACCACCTGGAACTCAAACAACCTCTGGTCATCAGACAGGAGGAGTTTGCTGAGGTTTACAGAGAAGATAATAAGGCTGAAGAGGAGCTGAAAGACAAAAAGGTACAAAAAGACCATACGCTCTGTGGGAATGTTGTGGGTTTTTTTGGTTTTGTCCTTCCAAGCTTAGCATTTCTATGCGCAAATGCTACCAAATGTCATTACTTTGCGCTTATTTCATGTGTTGATTAAAGCGGCTATAACCCCTCTGTGCTGTGAACACACACTTCAGTGTCTGTCTGTCTGTCTGTTCCTCAGTATCTCCTGCTGAATGCAGTGTGTTGCTCCCTGGTAATTAAGACCACAGCCCCGGGCCAGAAGGACTGGGACTCAGAGAACAGTGTTTGGACCAGGATCATAAACCTGGGGAAGGACATTTCTGTCCATGATCCGCAGTTTCTGCTCAAGGTGTGTATGCGCGGAAGGCGTGGATGTAAAAGCACACAGACAGAGCACATCAGGAGGGTAGAGGGACATCTACAGTGTGTTTGTGTTCTCCTTCACCGTCCAGGTGGCAGTTTACACTCGACAGCAGCTCAACATCCGCATCACAGCGAACTTCTTATTGGCGCTGGCTGCCAATCTGCCCCCCACCAAGCTACACGTCCGCAGGTACTTCTGCGCCGCTGTGCAGCTGCCCTCAGACTGGCTGGAAGTCGTCAGAATCTACAGCACGGTGAGTCTGAGCGAGCGTCTGTCGTCCGGTGGAGTCTGGACGCGTCAGCTCCGCGAGGTTTTTCCAGTCTTTACAGTGTTTGTCCGCTTCCAGTGCTTCAGCCGCTCCCTGCCGATGTGCCTGAAGAAGGCGATGGCTGACAAGTTCAAGCAGTTCAGCGAGTATCAGCTCGCCAAGTACAACACCCGCAAACACCGTGGGAAACACAACAGCAAGAGTCGCAAAGGCAAGGTACAGAAGCATCCTCCTAGTTCAGTCTTCAAGCTAATGTTCACCCAAACTCCTGACAAACTCATCTGTTGATCTCTACACGATTTGTCCCGTGCCCTCTATCTCCGATTTCCAGAAACCGAATGAGCAGCAGCTGAAGCAGTGGGCGAACCTGCTCAGATCGGATGCATCCATCCTGCAAAAGTTTGTAAGTGGACATGCACACGTCAGAGCTCTGCTTTTACATTTGATATATATTGCACCCTTTTCTCGCGCGGGGTCTGAGGCGCTCTCCACGAAGCGCCACGCTCCTCTTTGAACCCCGGTTTATGTGTTTGTGCAGTTGCGAGCAGATGATGGCACAGTTGTGGTGGATAAAAAGCAGAGTGAGTTCAGCATGAAGAAGATGATCAAGAAGCTTCACATTAAGGAACCGGCCGAACACGTCATGGCCATCCTGGGAAGGAAGTAAGCCCCAAAAACACTCACGGTGACTCAGTTGCTCGTTAATTTGATGTTTTTTCACACACAGCTATGAACACACAAGTAACTCTTACCACTGGACTCTCTGCGGGCCATCCTTTTTAAAGCACGGTTGTGTTGGTCCCAGGTACCCCGCTGACCTGAAGACGTTCACCAAGAGTGGAATGAAGGGCGTGTGGGAAAGGGAGCGTGCGGGGCAACGGATGAAGCTCAAAGAGCCAGAGACGTGGGAACGGCTGCTCAGTCTGGAGGGCAACAAGGCCGCCACCTGGGAGAAGCTCATAGGTCTGCATTATAAGAGCATTATAAGCTCTTTGAAACACTGCGTACGTCAGATTTAAACTTGACAGATGCAGTGCGTTGGTGCAAAGCGTGAAAACGTGTAAATATGTGTTTTTAACAGCAGATCAGCTGCACGCATGGACACTAAGTACAGCATACTTCACATGAGACATTTCATTAACACACACACAGTCTGTATTTAACATACCTGTGCATACACAAACACAAATATGTGCACAGCCACGCATATCGATAAACAATCTCTACTCTGCAGACAACAACTCCCTTCCATTCATGGCCATGCTGAGGAACCTGAGGAACATGATCATTAAGGGCATCAGTGAGGCTCACCACAGGAAGATCCTCAGCAGGCTGACCAATAAGGTGAGATGGCTGCGGCGCACCTTTTGTCACATCAGCTGTCCTAGCCCATGTTATGAAGCGCTCTGTGCGACTGTGTGCTCGTGATGTGTTCACAGAAAGCAGTCATTCAGAGCCGCCAGTTTCCCTTCAGGTTCCTCGCAGCCTACAAAGTCATCATGGAGCTTTACACTACAGGTGAGAGACATCTGCGTCAAGTGGCGCGCAAATTCAATTCACAGGAGACTCCTCCCAAAGCACTCAGCTGTGTCCAGTTGTTATCAGGACCTTTCTGAGGTTTTCTAAAAACCACATGTGTGTTCGCCAGTTTTAAAGCTTCCCGTCCTCATTATGCACTCAGACCTGCGTGTCACAGTGAGGGCAGGCTGAATCGGTGCGGGACTGACTAACACATTGCTGCTTTTAGCTGTGAGAGTCACCTTGTCCTTTAATATTAGCCGACCTCTGACGTGCAGCAATGAACACGGACCTTACACGTGCCTCCTCTTTGCCTCTGCAGTCTCTGCCTCAGAGCAGGCGCTCCCTCCTGTTAAAGAGATCCTGAAGGAGATCCTGAAGAAGATTCCCAAGAGCAAGCGCTACAAACGACTCGACTGGGATACGACTTCCAGGAGCAGGCTCAGGGTGACGCTGGGAGTGCCGTATGTCTATCGGCTGTACAAAATAAAGAGGGCAGAGTTCCTCAAGGCCAAGTATGAGAGCTTTTCTCTGATATTCTTCTACTTTATCAATTTTTTGCTCTCTGTAGCCAGTCAGACATCAGTATACCAGCACCTTAGCAGTTGTTGACGGCTTTGTGTTGCAGCGAACGATGTGCCTGTAAGATCAGCATTGGGGAAAAAGACACAAATTCACACTAAAGGAGAATTTGTTTGTTTAGATCAGTTATAACGGCGTCTTCAAGGGTGTGAAATAACGTAATGTAACTGTTTCCGTGTCTGCGCATCCAGCCAGAGGAAATTCACCGCCGATCTGTTGGACCGCTACCGCAGCGCTCTGGAGACGGCGGTTCAGATCTCCTGCCGCTACAATGTGCCGCCGCTGCCGGGACGGACCGTTATCCTGCTCTCCTCTTACATGACAGGAGAATTCGGCCGAAAGCAGGACTTCTGCCTCCCGCAAGACCCTGAGCAAAAAAAAGATGAGGAGGAGGAGGAAGAGGAGCACGGGGGAGGAGGGAGGAGGAAAAAGAAGGAGGAGAAAGACCCGCTCACTCCGTCTGTAAGCGCCTGTTTCCCCCCACTTAGTGCTGTTTCAACTGCATCGTGCCTCGCTGACCTCTCCCCCCTTTTGCATTTCCTCAGATAATGGAGGTGGCAGTTTTGCTCTCCCTGATGATCGGCAGCAACGCCGAGGCCTTCCAGCTCCTCTTAACCGGATGGAGCGGGTATAAAGAGGTCGAGCTGAAGTCTGACGTTCTCTTGGATAACGTCCGGACTGTGATGAAGAAAATAAAGGTCAGACCTTTGCTTCTGTCGCGGCCCTCTCACGTTTCGTGTGTGAGGTTGCATCACATTGTTTCCTGATGGAGAGTTTATTAAAGAGTGCTGGGTGGACTCCTCTTTATGACTTGTATTTTTGACTTACTCCACACTTTTCTATCTTTATTGTAATAAAATACCCTTACTCTTTTGTTTACCAGTAGCATAATCAAAGTTATATAATTTACTGCTCTTTACAGTTGGAGAAAATTAATATTGAACATAGTTAAGTTCTCAGGTTTCTCATAGTTGCCCGCCCCTGCTCTAATACGTCTCTTTCACAGGCTTTTGAAGCAGATAACCAGCCCGGCCAACGATGCCTCTCCACCGCCTTCACCAAGAAAAACAAGGTGAGTTCATTTGTGCCTTATATCATTTATTTTTAGAGTCTTTTGTTGAATTAAAACGGAGCGAAATCGTTGTTTTTTAGGGTCAGCGGGTGACTTAGCGTCAGCACTTTTCAAATTAAAGTGAAACACCGCCTTCGCGTCTGAAATTGGCTACGGACATGCAACAGAGATCTTTGTATGGTGTTTGAGTGAGACATTTGTGACGAGCGGTTTTAAATAGATATATATTTAATAGAATTTAGGAGATGGAGAAGAAACAGTAGCTGGGGTTTGGGGGGGTTTACACAAAGCTCAACACACTGCAACTTAAAAAAAAAAAAAGATTTGCACGTTTGCCTTGGCGACACACGTGCAGCGAGCTAAACCGCAAGAACAGTCTGGTAAAATCAGATCGCCTCACTGCAACGCAGCCTTTTAAATCAGGAAGTCGCTTATGCCTTCTCATAGTGTGCTGCGTCCTTAATAAAATATTCCATAATCAAACAACTGCAATAAGAAATGAGTCACTTGATTATTTGACCACGTACGCCTCTGTATCAGGTGGACAACATCATTGTGCTGACCGATTCCTGGACGCCAAACAGCATCACCTGGGCCATCAACAGCTACAGGAATGATATAAACAGCAAAGCCCTCGTTGTGACAGTCCTCCTGGCAGAAGAAGAGTAATGCCACACTTTGCTGCTCTAGCTTCGATCATTCTATGTCACACTTGAATATGGTCTCTGCTCCGCCTCTTGACTCATACCCTGCACGCTTTTCTTGCTGCATTGACGACTTGCAGACGCCAAACCAGCGACAGCGACAGGAACTGCGTGACCCTGGCGGGTTTCAGTGAACAGATGCTGAGGTAAAATGCCCAGTAGCGGACGTTCATGACGTTTATGCACATGTGAGATACGTGAACTGTGCTCTGCCTTCTGATTATGATGTATTGATAACTGTAGGAAAATATATATATAAGTGTTGTTTTCAAGAGAGTTTAACCTTTTAGGAAAGATGCTTCATATATGAGGCTGGAGCTAGCAGCAGGTGTGCATGGCTTAGAGACCGGAACAGGCTAGTCTAGATGAAAAACCTAAACCAGCTTCTCTAAAAATCAAATATTTAATGTTATAAATCATGCTAAGCTACTGGCTACAGCTTTAATTATATATCATATATGAAATCTATGTATTTCCCACAGTGTTTAGCTATTCTTTTAACAATGTGTGCAGGTTTGTGGCAGAACGAGGATCATCCAGGCTGCTGGACCACGTGGAGCATTTAGACAAACTGTACAACATCCCACCGCCAGAGGAAGCAAAAGGCCCGCCGGCCGCAAACCAAGTCGCACCAATCCCAGCCAGCCCCAAGCTGAGGTCAGTTTTAATTTTGATTCGGTGCAGTTTTCTAACTTGGCGCCGAATGGCGATGATTAACACCCAGCTCCTCCCTCTGCTCTCAGGTGGAGAGGTGTGCGCGTGTTTATCTCCTCCACCTTCAGAGACATGCACGCCGAGCGCGACATCTTGGTGCAGAGCGTGTTCCCGGAGCTACGGCGCCGCGCTGCGTCTCACTGCCTCTACCTGCAGGAGGTGGAGCTGCGCTGGGGCGTGACAGAGGAGGAGTCGGGGCGGGCCACCGAGCTGTGCCTGTCCGAGGTTTGTCGCAGCCAGATGATGGTAGGCATCCTGGGGGAGCGATACGGCCTGGTGCCTCCCAGACCTGTCCTCCCCGACCTGCCGCAGTACAGCTGGGTAAGATTTGATCTCATGAAAGGTTTATTCAACGTAGAGCTGTGAATACAATGTGCTCAGTGCTGCTTAAATACATAAATAATGCCCTGATGCTCTATTCTGCACAAGAATTATAGTCCTGTGAAGGCCTGGCAGATCAGTAAAATAAATACTTGATCCATCTTTAATGCAATCTTATAAAAACAGAAAATCCAATCCATTATTATATTTTAAATTAAATAAAACAACAAAACAACAAAAAACCGTTTAACAGCTACTTCATAAGGTCCTTAAAGACAAAGAGTCAAGTGCAAAGTCTGTTACTTCTGCTCAACAGACATGAGAGGCATGTGAATTTGCATTTCTAAATATTCTTTAAAGTATTGATAGTTGTACGGCTTCTTCGTGCAGCTGGCGTCGGCGCCGGCCGGCCTGTCGATCACGGAGATGGAGATCCGTCAGTTCCAGGCTCTCTTCCCCGACACGGCGCACCAGCGCATGTTCTGCTACTTCAGAGATCCAGACGTCACCAAGTGCGCATCACACGCTCACATTCACAGTTTGTGTGAGCGTTGCAGATAATAAGTGTTTGTGTTAATGTCGCTGTTGTTTCTCAGGTCAGTCCCCGTGGCCTGGAGATCTGACTTTGTTGCTGAGTCGAAGGAGGCTGAGTCCAAAATGGCCGCCCTGAAGAGAATGATCCGCACCAGTGAGGTCAAGGTCACAGATAAGTGCGTCGCCTCGGTCATAACGCCCGCTGAGCATTCAGCACTTTGTCGTTTAACCACTTTAAATGCTGTATGTGAGACCTCTCGTCTGTTTTTCTGTCATAGTTACCCGTGCGAGTGGGGAGGTGTTGTTGAGGGGAAACCCCACCTGAAAAACCTGGAAACGTTTGCCAAGGCCGTGCTCGACGACCTGTGGACGGCTGTAGTGAAGCAGTTTGTGGAGGTTAGACGCTGTTTAACCAGTTTCACGTCCAATAATTCCACCATTAAAATAAAGATATTCGTCTAAAATTGCACTTTTTCTCCCCTCGTCCTCTTCAACTCCTCCCTCCAACCCGACACCAGCCGCAGCTCTAGTCTCCTGCGTTTCTAGCTGTTTGACGTCTGTGGCCAACAGTAATACCACGTGCAACCACTAGGGGGTGGTAAAAGTCAAAAAGTTGCCTGCTGCGACTTGAACTAAATGCTCAACACTATAAAAATACTCCAGAAGTCCTGGATTCAAATTTTTAATTTAAGTAAAAGTGTTAAAGTATTTGCAACGACGTGCACATAAAGTTTCAAAATTACATTAGTTCATTGTGCTCAGAGATATAGATACAGATACTGAACGAACTGTTTTGCAGTTTAGTCCATTGGGATGCGTGTTTATGTACTGCGTTGACCTATATGTTCTTATTCAAGCCTGAAAACCAACTATAACTGTACTTAGTTACTTTCTTTTACAGTGTACAAATACTGAAACGACAGCATTTACTCTGCTCTCTCTGCTCTCAGCCTCGAGGTTTCTTCTGCCCAACCTGCGCAATTCATTGACCTCCTTCCCTCCGTGTTGCAGGAGGAGGACGAGGCCGAGGCTGCGTCCGACGTGACCGAGCAGGAGGTGCACCAGGGGGCGCTGCAGAGGAGCTTCTTCGGCAGGGCGAGGCTGCTCGCCGGAGCCGCCGAGATGGTGGGGCAGGTCCAGAAAAAAGGAGGGATGATGGTGGTGGAGGCAGGACCCGGAGAGGGCAAAACTGTCTTCATGGTAAAATAAAAGAAAGTTCATTTGATTCCATTCTCCTGTCGTGAAACTGTTCAGAAGAGCCGTAGATTGATTTACCTCCTCTAAAGTCGTCATGAAGGAACATCAGCACCTCTTAAACTGCTTCCACAGATACTGAATCTGATAAACCAAAGTCTAAATGCTCTGCATGGAAAACCTTTCCTCTGACCCGTGTTCATGCCTCCTCACGCAGGCCGCTCTGGCAGACGCCCTCAGGACCGGACTCAAGTCCAGGACCGAGCTCGCCTGTGATGTCATCTCCTACTCCACAGATTCCAGCCAGTCAGCTCGCTCAGTGGAAAACCTGCTTCGATGCCTCGTCCAGTGTTTGAGGAAGCTGAAAGATACTCAGGAGGAGTCGCCTGTCCCCAGCTCTTACAAGTATCTATGTTTTGAATTGTTTGCCAAAAGAGTTGTGGCTTCGTGTTACGTTTTATTGTCTGCGAACTCATAAGTATCGCCTTTCCTTCAATTATCTGGGATCTCAGAGATCTGCTGTCAGAATTTCACACCACTTTGAGCGACTTGAAGAAGACAAAACCCCTGGTGCTGCTGGTCGATGGGGTGGATCTCGTCTGTGACGGCAGAGGTCAGCTCAGCTCTGAGTGGATCCCGCAGGAGCTCCCTCAGGTCGGTTAGATGCTTTCACTGCAACGTACCAATCGCCCAAACGCCTCATCTACATTTACACACTCCTCGCTGTGCTGTTGGTTGAACGGTGAAACTGAAATCCTCCTTTTCTCGTCAGGGCGTGTGTTTGGTTTTGAGCATCACGTCCAAGGCGGCGCTGTTACAAACCCTGGCCAAGAAAAAGAGCACTGTCCTGTTCAGCCTGGGACAGCTTACCATGCTGGATCGCAAGGAGATAGTTCAGAAGGGTCTGGACACGTTCGGGAAGAAACTCAGCGACTCTGCATTCAACAACCAGGTTCCTCCTCCATGTTTTACACCGTAGTGTGGTGTTTGTGCGTCTTGTGAACGCTGCCACTCTAATTTCTGACCATTTTCACTGATACTCAGCACTTTGCCTCGAACTCTTCAGTGTTCTCTGAACTTGTCTCCGTCTGCTCGTCCAGCTCCAGACGCTGATAATGAAGAAGGGAGCAGCGAGTCCTCTCTACCTGCGCCTGGCCTGTGAAGACCTGAGGAGCTTTGCCTCCTTCGACAAGGTTAATATCACTTCCTGTACTTCCTTTGTTGGCTGTAACGATGATAATAATCGGTTGAATGCCCGTAAAGAAGCTGATAACACAGAAAACTGCCAATATTAAAACAAAACTAATGATGGTATGATGATATTCAGCTGACATCGCGTGCTTAAGCTTGTTAGCATTTGGTGATTAATACACTCAAGGCTGAAGGAAATGCCGACAGTTCTGCAAAAACAAGGTTTTGAACAATTAAATTTTGCCCCGACGACGCTGATAAAGTTGCTCATTTCATCTGTTTCACTAAAATGTTGGATCCGAACACACGATCCTCGCGATAACCAACTTGCCGACGCTCCTTGTGTCTCAGCTGAAGGAGAGCCTCCTGGGTTTGCCGCAGTCTTTGAGCCAGCTGGTGCAGTACAGCCTGGACAGGCTCTGCTCACAGCACAGAAGCTTGCCGGGGCTCCGCTTGGCCCTGGCGGCGCTCACTGTCAGCACCACTGGTAAGGAGTATTGAGCAGTATAAAGCCTTCTTTGCATTATATACTTGAAAAAACATACACTAATACCAGTTTGATGCCTATATGTATGTGATTTACATTCTAAGTGTACTGGTAATGTCCTTTAACGTATCCTCCTCTTGACCAACAGGGCTGAGGGAGAGTGACTTGTACTCTGTACTGAACACCTGCAACGACTTGTCCTCAAGGGACAGACAAGTCACATGGCAGGAGGTGCTGCATCTGTCCAGGAGGCCCGAGGGACGCGTTCCCATGGCGACTTTCACCCGCATTGTGCAGAATTTGAAAAGGTATGAAAGCGAACCTGAACATAAAAATCTCTGTCGTCAGCATCCTGTTTGAATGTGAGGTAAAGCCTAAAAGACCAAGAGTTACTGAACCTAATTGGGTCCTCATCTGCAGCGCGATTGGTCCGTCTCATTGCCGCAACACCGACGACCTGCTGACTCTGACCAACCCGGAGGTGAGGCGGGCCTTCGAGGACTTTCTCCTGCCGGACGAAAGCGACAGAACCAGAGCTCACCTGGTGCTGGCAGGTAACGTACACACAGTCTGTTTTAGCGCAGTATAAACAAATACCCTCATTTAAACTAGCCCCGAATCACTGCGCCGTCTCCTCACGCAGCTCATCTGTGGGCGCTGGCCGACCAGCAGGGCACAGACACCTTCCTTCACTGTGAGGCCAACTCTGTCATGCACCTGCCGTCCAGCCTGGTCAGTCATCCTCCATCGCAGCACATAACATGAAAGCTAACTTCATTAGCATGTAACTATGTGGCATCATAGCTCGTATCTGGTTGGTGCACACATGATTATTACTCTGTCCTGATCTGATAGAGGCATCCTTATGCATTGATCAATTCATGATCACTTACTGTCGGCTGTAACTCTTTTCTTTGGCCTCGCTCAGATTCAGAGTGGCCAAGTGGAGGCGCTTCACTCCCTGCTCTCCAGCTACTACTTCCTGTACGCCAACGTGCGCCACGGCCTCCTGCACAACCTCCTAGAGACCTACAGCTTGTGTGGTGAGCGTGCGTGTCCAGCGTGGCAGCACCTTGTGGTGTTTTAGATGCTTTCCTGTTTTCTTGTGCGCGCCCTGAATGAATATGAAGTTGTTTACTCAGCAAACCTCAATTATTTGTATTTTGCCCTTTCTTGTAGATAACAAGTACAAGTCTGCATCTTCAAGTAAGCTCCTCCAAACACTTCCTAATAATAATTCCTGCCGTGTGTGTTTCATTCCTCCTTCATGCGAGTTTTTCTCTCACGCTCAGGCTCCCAGGGTCGACTTGGAGACTGCTGGAGTTTCCTGCAGCGTCACGCCCTCGTGCTCTCCTCCTGGCCGGCTCTTTGCATCCAGCAAGCCCTCAACGAGCCTCCCGAGACCCCCGCTCACATGTGGGCGCAAGGCCTGGCTTTTGAAGGAGGGGTCCGGGTAGTTAAGTGGCTAAACAATAACAATGAGCTTCCCAAGAAGACCAGGTGAGTTTGGAGAAGTGAAGGATATCGTGACAAGTCTGTTTTATATTGAGAGGGATTTTCAAATGCGTGGACTGTTCAGAAGGAGGAGGCAGTGTGATTTCTCATCGGTCAGCTGAGGGGACGCAACAAGAAAACTCTCTTGTTACAATGAGATGAGTGTGTGTGGTGTAATGATGTAAAAACGACTTGGTGGAATATGATACTGATCCTTTATTCTGCCCACAGGCTGCTGCAGCTTCGTATGCGGAGTGTTTCTGACGTGTGAGAGTGCTCTGATGGTCTTGTGTGTTTGATCGCAGTGAGCTGGTGTCGACCTTCTCCTCTGAACCGACCTGTTTGGTTGTGAGCACCGACGGAAAACTGATGGTCGTCGGCACCGGACGGGGAATGCTGCATTTCATCAACATGCAGACCGGACTGGTACAAACAAAGTTTCCTGTTTTAGTGTATTTCTCTTCATCCAGTTGCTGCACACGCTCTGCAGAAACCATGTGCGAGCGCAGCATTTCTCTTTTCTAAGTACGGTGCACCAATATCTCATATTCACCCTTTTCTCTACACAGGAAGTGAAATCGCTGTTGAGCACCTGTGACGGCATCTCAAGCTGTGCCTTCCTAAAGGACGGACGTCTTGCCACCACCTCCTATGACGGTAGAATAGAGGTCTGGGACACTGAGAATGGGTGCAGGTGAGAGGAGGGTAGTAAGGAGAATTCAAAAAAATACCTGAGGTTGTACAGATCATCACACGATGCCTGATGTCTGCAGGACTGCTCTTATTGATGCCCACACTAATGTGATCACAGCAAGCGATACCACCACAGACAAGAAGCACATTGCAACTGTGTCTCTGGACTTCATGATCAAGGTTAGTCTCAGACAAACCACCTTTAACTTTCATTTGGAAAATCAGTTTCTTATTTTCTGCTGTTTGTTTCTGCAGAACTTCGCCCAACTCATGTTCAACCGTTGTTTTTTCTGCCGTCAGGTGTGGTCGTGCACTAAAGGTCACCAGATAGTGGCCCTTCCCAGCTCCAGCCCCATGAACTGTGTGACCTTTGACCCCGAGGATCGCCTGCTGGCTGCTGGTTGCTGGAATGGGAGTGTGATCGTGTGGAACTGGCTCCAGAATGAAACTCTCACGGTGGGTCGCTGCGAGGGGAGGCGTATTAACTGCACTATTACACAATCTAACGGCAAAAACAAGAGATTTAAAACCCAACAAATCGATAGGATGGACATTTTAAAGCTTAACTCCACAGATTTTGCAATTCCGAGCATGTTTGCAGGTCCACTGCTCGTGTTAAAACCTGATAATTACCTCAAGTGATGTCACTTCAGTCAGTGCTGCCTGGAACCAAAGACTACAAGATTGAATCTGTGCATCTTCACACCTCTGTAATCTGTTAGTCCTCTTTGTAGGAGGCTAGTGGCTTGAGGCTCCATTAGGTGCCACCAGCACTCACTCATTCTCCAACCAAAGAATAAGTTGCATTGTGGGTAATATTGTGGGCGCAAAATCACAATTTTGCATTTAAAAACACAACCAACATCTCTCTTCTGTCTGCTCCTGCAGTGCCTGACTGGTCACCAGCACTCAGTGCGCAGTCTGTCCTTCACGTCCTCCTCCTCCATGCTCTGCTCTGGCTCTCTGTGTGGAGAGGTCAGGGTGTGGTCAGTGCCCACCTCCACCTGCGTGGGATGTTTCCAGGCTCACACCGGAGCCACGGAGGCCCTCACCTTCCTGGATGAAGGCAGCATCCTGCTGAGCGCCGGCTCTGACCACACGGTGAGGCATCACTGCCCGCACATGCTGAGGCAGTGGATAATTACATTTTATTTCAATTACATAACTACTCTGGCACTTTAGAGGCAGAACACTTACACATCAGTGCAGGACATGTGCACCTCTCACCAGTTTCTTCTTCTTCGCTTCGTGTCTTATTTTGAAATGATAACCTCCTTTTCTTCTGTATCTTCTCATCCTTCTGTCAAACAGCTCCAGCTCTGGTCAGGAGGACTCGGACGTTCTGTCGCTGCATTTAAAAGCGACAAAGTAAGCTCGTTTATATCGGCGTTGCTCAGCTCACCTTCATCCTTTTCAGCTGCTTTTTTGTTGTTTGTCTGCTGAAAAACGACAGAATCACCTCATTTTTAACGTAGAGAGCGTAGTTTTAGCTCCAAACCGATCGTTTCACTTCACCTTTCAGTGCGAGCGGGAGCCTCCTCTGAAGAAACAGAAGTTCGTTACCCCCGAGCCTGCCGCTCTGTGTGTGGCTGTTAACAGGGACTGTGTTGCCGTGGGATACCATGGCGACGGCATCAAGCTCTTCAGTCACAACCCAGGTGTGTTTATGTGCTGTGTTTGTTTTACAAATACAGATATGCAGGTCTTAATTAAAAGAAAACATGAGAGGGAACGGCTTCAAAATCCAAACTCCTATCACCTTGAAATTTAACCTTTAACCTGAAATTTAACAGCCACAACATAGGTTTCGTTTGAAAGTGGTTTTAATAAAAAACAGAGGACAGCTTGTTCTTATAATTAACAGAAAAGAGTGAGGTCGAGCTGCAAAGAAAATGGACCGTGGGTGCTCTTCCACACAACAAAAGATCAAAACCAAATGCCTTCTAGGACTAACGACTAACCAAAAGACAAGGAGAAATTAAACCCTCGCTGTCTTCACTGACTCAATATAACGAGAACCCACAATACACAGGAAGAGCACCCCCGAACCTAGTGTCTGGTCACAGCAATCTTACCTACTGTGCCAGGTGTAATCAGCGGGTTAGTCTAAAACCTGGCCCAGTTTCAGTAGTGTCTCGTATCTATTGCAAATCAAACAAAGTGTCCTTAATGGGTACAGCCAGGAGACACATTCACAGCAGTCCTCCTCTCTCAGCTGGCAGGTGAAACAGTCTTATAGTCCTTCCTCAGCAGAGCAGCTGGAGGTGAATACATCTGCTTCCTCCTGGTCGGTCAGGCCAGACTTGATTCCCACGCACCAATCCAGGTGCGGGCAGCACCGGGGAGGAGCGATCCAATCAGAACTGCAGAAATACACCTCAAACACACCTGGGAAGTAGTACACACACGAGAACTGAGAATGCAAATATAAAATTATTTGTGCCACTCCAAAAAACAGTTCCTGTCCACCACAAGACAGAGGGGCACATCGCAGGCTTGACACTTCCAGGGTGTGTCATGCCTACTGTTGTCCACCTGGAGGCAGCGTTTGCATTTCAGCCGGCCTTTGGTGGCTTTTTGCCCAGCGTCTGTGGCTGTGGCTATGGGCACAGGAACGTGAGCAGTAGTCCTGGCCTGGGTAACACCTGTCTTGTCCAAGCCACAGAGCTGACACACCAGCTCCACCATGAAGTCTTTGTGCGCCATGGGCTGCACATTCTTGGAGCTGCACATCTCACGGTGCAAGATGAACGCATTTGTGGTGGCAATGTCCAAGAAGTGCAGCAACATGGTCCTGTACCAGTAAGGAGTTTTTCTGTGGGCGGAGTAGTATTGTATGAGTTGGTCTGACAGGTCAACTCCACCCATATTTTTATTATAGGCCATGATGGGTGTGGGGCAGGGAATGTCTTTCACAGCCCAGCGCCCATCTCCAGCCTTCACCTTTCTCTGCACCGTCTCGCCTGAAAATGCCGGATGGATGGTGGAGCACACAGACACCTCCCGTGTGTCCATCCACTTGACAAAAACAAGCGGGCCCTCTCTGATCCACCTCACAGATCCCCTTTCACTTTTCTTGGTGAGAGCATTTGCCCTGCCTCTGGGGCATCCTTTCCTGCCCTCCCTGTAGGTGCCACACGCTCCAAACTTCATGCTGGCCAGGTCCATGAACAGCTTGGGACTTGTGTAAAAGTTATCCATATAAATATGGTAACCAATACCAAGATAGGATGGCTGTATTAGGTTCATGACCACATCGTAAGACAGCCCATGCACACTTGCAGTTTCACTCTTTCCAGTATAGATGCTGAAGCGGATGGTGTAACCACTGCTCGACTCAGCCAGTACAAACATTTTCATCCCCCATTTGGTCGGCTTGTTCTTCATATATTGCGTCATGCCAGTTTTTGCTTTCGTTGCCACCATCCTTTCGTCCACTGCCAGCTCCCTCCTCGGGTGGTAATAAGCCTGGCAGGCAAGGAGGATGTCATCGTAAAGAGGCCTGACTATAAACAGTTTGTCATGGCCTGGTGTCCCCTTCTTCTGGTCATTTATTACATCTTCATCGGGATCGCTGAGGTGGATGTTCCAAAATATGGACCGGAACCTGTCTCTTATCATCACTTTTGCTGGAAGGGGCACAGACAAAATATGACTCTGTCTCCAGTAGTCTTGGAGACTTGGCAGGGACACCAATGACATATAGAGCAGGAGACCAAAAAACTTGTACAGGTCTTCTGTCTCTACGTCAACCCATTTGTATTTCTTGCCCAATTCCCTGTTTTTTGCAGCATTTTTGTTCGTGTTGGTGCAGATTGTCTTGACTGTGTCAGTGGCAAAAAACAAAAGAAAAAGCTCTTTTGGACTGTAGGGGGACAGTGTCTCTATTTGGAGTCCTGGTGTTCTCCGTGGCTGGAACTTGTTTACAGCTGGGGCAGTGTCCGCATCCGCCTCTGTCTTCCAGGGCTCAGAGCTGAGATGGGGCTGTGGAGATCTGTACCTGGGAGATGCCCCATACCGTAGCTTCTTCGGTGGACACCTCCAGGTCACACTCGGCGAGCGCGTCGGAGACTGAGGACTGCAATGCGCTTTATTGCCACCGTAGGCAAAAAACGACATTATCTCTTCCTCGGTCATGTCGTCAAAGTCCTCGCTCTCTGGCTCAGACTCTGTTTCCGTGTCTCCATCAGAATCCAGGTCTAAGAGCTGCGCCGCCTGCTCCACATTCCGGAGTTGCCACATCTTGACACGCAAAACAAAAACCGACTGCACTACACACTGAACTAACTGCACAATACACACACACCAAATGTCACAAATCTGCCAAATATATAAACTTTCCTATCGCTATCGAATAGCAATGCTATTTTGCCGTCGTCAGTCCCACATCTTTCCCCTCGTGCTGCCATATATGTTGGTGGATACGGTGTGTTCCTCCGATAGGGAAGGACGCCGTTACGTCACGTTTCTGTGCTTGCAAACTCGTTCTTGCAGCCGGCAGAGCACTTTCGTCACAATAGCCCGTTTTTGTTTTTTTTTCCCGTGTCTTCCTGCACCAAACACGACAACAATATCCGGGGGAAAAAGCATGGTGTAAATTATTCATCACAAGCCTGGTTTTGCTTGGCCTATCAACACAATTTAAAACTAGTTTATAGTTTGAATTCCGCACTTTCGACACAAATTGATCGCGACGCTCTGCGTCAGGCTGCGTCTTGCCACTACGTCGTCTTAAATCGGTCATGTGATTTTGACGCACCGGCAGACTGCCGCCAAATCAATATCCCTCCATTCACCCCTCCCTTTCCAACACATGCAAAAGGCACCCTCGTTGTGTTTGCCTTTGCCATTCTGGTCTACCGTAGAGCTGTAAAACCAGGTTGTGTTCAAGCCTGTTAACCCTTTAACACCTGAGCTTTTGCCCAGTTCCACAATACCTAGAACTTTCAATACCTGGCAGGTATTTACAATTTACTGCATGTTAGAAGAGTGTGATGACAGTTGAAATACACAAAAACGGAATTGGATTTTAGAGTTTTAGTGAATAAACAACACTGCAATTATACATGAGTGGCAGATTTTGCATGTTATATTTGAAGTTTGAAAAGTATAAAACTATTTCCAATAAAATTCGACAGTCTGTGTCTCACAATGTGCGAAAATAAATAAATAAAATGGAAAGTTTCTCCACCGCTATGTATGTAGTGGGAACAAAGCGGCTGCTTCGCGGGCTTCCGGGACATTCGCAAGTGAAATTACCGTAGTAACGCCATTTTGGCTGTAAAGCGCAACACCACCGCCTTCAGAAACCGTTAGAATTTTGCTGATGGCACAAACCGTGACGTAATTACTGTAATCCAAAGTGCGCTTGCGCACTCGTGTCGACACGCATTCGGAGTTACAGAGTCAGGAGGTTTTTCCTGCTGCTGTCGCCAAGTGCTTCCTAATTGTGGGAATTGGGAACTATGAGGAATTCAGTCTAAAACTGCTCGATATGTAAAGTGCGACGAGATAACCTCTGTTGTGATTTGGCACTGTTTAAATAAAATTAATTGAATTAAAAAGAAATATGGCAACAAGGCTGACTGCACAGCAGGCAGTCACTCTGTAGATATTAAGTGCTTATTCTGGGCTAATAGAAACACAACTGTTCTTATTTTCAGGTGATTATACAGTAATGAAAACACCAGACAGCTATTATTTTTCATTTAAATTGTTATTGTTTGTATGAGTTGGGTTAGGGTACCAACTCATACAACAAAAAACAACAAAACAAAAACATACTACCCCTCCTCCCCCAATAGACAAACAAAAAACATCAAAGGTCCAAAATATATATTGATAAATATATAATTTGGTCATCCACAAAGAGAAAAACTAAACACCATATATATGTAATATATATGTGCAATAATTATATATATGTGTGTGTGTGTGTGTGTGTGTGTGTGTATAATCACAGACAGCATGTTAAGGCTGACACAGTAGAAAAAAGCCATGAAATAGTGAAGATTGTATAACAAAGACATAAGTAACCTACTCTGTATATTGTTGTGAATAAAGCACAAGCTTGAACTTATAAATGTATTTTTATTCAATTTACCCTCTTTTGGTTTCTACCCAACTGTCTTTATTCCGATCGTAGTTCAGAAGATTTGGGCCTCCGACGACCTTGATGTGTCCATACTGTGCCTGCTGTGGGTCGTTCTGGACGCGGAGAAGGCCGAACCTGAGCTGCTGCTGTCGGGTGGAAGCGACAAACGCGTGAGGGTCTGGAAGAGTGACGGAGGAGAGGCGGGAATGCTGGGAGGCCTGAAAATGGTGGGAATGTTCGGTGTGCAATCAGGCGCCGTCCTGGCGTTAGCACAGAACTCCACATACCTGGCCACAGCTTCAGGTAAGTGCCCTTAAACCCCACAGACATGAATGCTATAATGGTTTCCAAGGCAACATAATGTATTTCTCAGGTAGAAGACACTTTTTTCAGTGTCCTCTTCTGAAAAAAATCATCACTCTTCCTGCCAGTGACTGTTTTAATTATCTTCCAATTAAATTAGACGACTGTACCATTTTGCTGTGGTTGCTGAGCGATCTGGCCGCTGATACATTGGCTGAGCCTCGTGCGCTCCTGACGGGCCACAGTGGCGGGGTCACCTGTCTGGCGTTCAGCCCCGATGGTGGACAGCTGCTGTCTGGTGGAAAAGATCAGGTACGATGTGTTTGTGCTGCAGTGATTTGACGGTTTTTGACACAAAGGTCACTGCGCTTTCTCAGATTCATTCTCAACAGTATAGCATATTTTTGGCCAAATTTCCAATACGAACAGCAGTAAATAAACACTTCTCGGTCATGTGAGCAAACTTCTAATGTTATGTCGTCTAATGCATGGTGGGCCTCCTCCATGGTGACATGCATGCGTGTGGCCATGCATTTTGCTACGCTGCAGCAGTTTTTGCAGCGTTGCTAATCAGTTAGCAACACGGCGGTATATAGTGATATTAACATTCTTTTCATTTCTGCATCAAAGTATTGAAGCTTCTTTGCTGGATTATTCGCATTCCCATCAGAAGCTTTTTGTATTTCAGCTGTCTCTTCGTAACATTTCCTGCACATTTGCAACAGGTCCCGTCTTCATGACGGTTGTAATGTTTGTTTCTTTAACAGCCTTTTAGAAACGTGTTTGAAGGTTTGTTCTGCTGTTGAACTGTTTCTTTTGCAGAAAGGTTTTTCTGTTCTTCATCCTTCCACCTCGGATATAAACGAATAAAGCATTGGTCGGTGTAACGCGCCGGTGCTGACGAGTGCCTTTGTTTCAGGCCCTCATGGTGTGGGATGTGAATGCGTCTCCACCTGTTCTCTCCAAGTCGCTGCCTCACTCTCACAGAGACTGGATCACCGGCTGTGTTTGGACTCCAGACTGTGTGGTAAATAAAATGTACCTGGGTTACAGAGCTGATACGTAAGAGAAAGAGGCATTTTACTACACTGTGCTACGTGGTCTCCCTTGTCTCTTCCAGATTAGCTCTTCAAACGATGGGAGGCTTTGTTTGTGGGATCTGCAGGCAGGCCAGCGGCTCAAAGAAATCTCCTGGAGGAGTCGTCTTACCTCTGTCTGCTGCCTGGTGAGAAAATGAATTATATGTCCATTAGAGAAACACAGCATGTTGTTCCTTTCTCTCCTTTCTTCATGCATTTAATTCATATATCGGTGACGTAAACGAGCTCCGTAGTTCACGTACAGCTCGGAGATGTCTAGCAAACCCCTCAGCCTGATTCTGGAGTTTCTGTTTATGTGGTGTTTTATGTTTCTGCGTGCAGGGACCGTACGTGATCACCGGCTGCGCGGAGGGAGCGCTGCATGTTTGGACCTGGGAGGGAAGCATAGAAGTCTGCCACATTGCTATGCACAAGCAGCGCATCCACCACTGCTGTCTCCTACCAAATACAGGTAGGCCAGGACAGGCATACATTTACTGTTTACTTCATATTGTACAAAATAATGTCCGACCATGAGTTTGATATTAAAAGCTCCCATCTTCTGAATTCCCGCGTTGGTTTGAAGATGAGAACAAAGAGAGCAACCCGGAAGAGTTGACGGTTTTCACTGCGTCTGACGATGGCACGGTGCAGCTCTGTAAACCATTACAGGTCTGTCGCTCAAAATGAAATCAGAAAAAGGTTCTACATGTGATTTCCATCATAATTATCTGTGTAGTTTGTGTCTTTTTTACTTCCATTCACACGTTTTATTGATTTGGTTTCATATTTAGTTGTAGCCTCTTGAGAGCACATGTTCTGCGTCTCTTGTTCTGCACAGGTGGAGCACTTCAGCACCTTCCATGGTCACAGCGGTGCCATAAATGCAGTTGTTCGCAAAGGAGGACTCCCAGAATTCCTCACTGTTTCTGAAGACTGCTCATTGCGGTGCTGGACACTGGCAGCAGGTAGTTTGTTTAGGAATGCAGCTTCCTGTCTCTGCACAGTCGTATCAGTGCACAGCCCACAAAGAAAAAGTCGGTATCACCTGATGCACAGTGAAGGAGACACTTCCTGTGTGCATGTGCAGGTGTGTTAATGTATGATGGGGATTCGTCACCAGTTCTCCCGTGTGTCCTCTCCTTCCAGAGGGTCCACCGGCACAGAAGGGCTCAGTCACGGCGCTGTGCTTCTCGCCGAGAGGCGATCTGCTTCTCGTCGGTTATGAATCCGGCTTGCTCGAGTTATGGCAGCACAACAGCGTGGTTGGCCACAAGCAGGTGAAGACTCGCACGAGAAAAGAGACGTACGCTGGACACATTCGTGTTCGGTCATTTCATGGTGTACCCTGTTTGTGTGCGTCAGACTTCGGACAGCACCATCACAGCGATCTGCAGTACACCCAGCGGCCAGTTTGCTGTCAGCTACAAGGAACCCGTTGTTGACATGTGGAGGGTGGTGTGGAATCAAGAACACAGCACTGCAAGGTAAACGACAGCAAAGCAGTCACATCACAGCGCTACCACGCAGGACCTGCAAAAATTTAATGAAACCAGCGTTTAGTTGCAGGTGATGAATGTGAATATAAACAGAAAGAAGCAATAACATCTGCACATTACATTATATTGTAATAAATTTTAGTTTTCAGATCTTAAATTTGCAGTTATTTAAAAATAGTGGGACCATCAATACATTATCTCGAAGAGCATTTGTGATCTGACTTTGATTTTTAAGAAGGGGAGAAGCTGTGAACCCGCGTTAGCAGGACACATCAGATACCACTCCCCTGTAGCCATGCAAAGACTCAGGAGTCAGATATTTGAACCACTGACTCTCCTGTACATTTCCAATAATCCCACAGCAGCTGTGCAATTTCTGTATTCATATAAAATCAGGGTTTTATATCTTAAAGTCAAATTCTTTAACGAATTAACGAAATGGGACACTTTAGAGTTCCCAACAATAAGATCAAAACAAACACTTGTATATGATATATTACATAATAACATCAACGTAGATCCAGATTGAAACCCCAAAGTTTAAGGTTCACTCTCTGATATTGATGAGTGTGGTAGAGGGAGGAGTTGAGTGTGCTGTTTCCACGGAGACGGCAAATAAAGTGTGTAGATGCTAACCTCTCCTGTGCTCCTGTCGCCCCCCCCCAGCCTGGTGAAGGTAAACACGCACAAAGTAACGGACCATATGGTCTACCTCAGCTACCGCACGTTCCTGATGGGCGTGTCGAGCAGCGGAACAATAATTGATGTCACGTCCACGGGGGATGAGTGGTCCAGACGAGTCGCGAAGTAAGGCCGCGTAACGATTCATTATTGATCAAGTCTGATTATTAAAGCTTTGCACAATAGAGTTGACTCACTTCTCGTTGACATTTTCATTATTTTTAAGCGACTTTTCCTCTGCCAGGAATAATTATTATGATATATTAATTACTGATTCATGGAAACCAACCAGAAAATTGATAATGATGACTTTATTATAAACTTGGACCCTAATATTTGTCACTTTTGAGAATGTTTCCTGCAGTAATTGACTAAATTAATATGTAAACTTATACAGACGTGCACCTTGGGTTTAAGTCCTGATTCACCAACGGTGCTGGTTTATTTGTGTGTGTTTGTGTGTCTGCGCTGCAGCTGGGACACAAGTGTGCGAATTCTGGGGGTAATCCCCGGTGACGAGAAAAGCCTGTGGCTGGTGGGCGAGTCAGAGGGAGAAGTCAACATCGGTTTTGTTGTGAGTTTCTCGACAATAATGTTAATAATCTAAGAGGCAGTCAGTTAACAAATAATAAAGTCAAACCTGCAGCTTATTCCAATGTTGACTGATGCCTCCGTCGTCTCCCTCCGCAGTTTGCCATGGGTCCTGAAGTTGGATTCAACTCATCTTTCGGCACGATGCAACTGAACGGCACGGATGAGGAGAAGAAGGAGAGCATGATATCAGCTATAACCATGAACAAAGGTCTTGAACATCTAACATTGTAATGCTTAAGCCTTCTTCTCTGCGTGCCAGGTTTCTTTTTGTTGTGCTTTGTTAATTGCGATTGTCCCATTTGTTCTTCAGATTTTGTCGTTTGCGGGGACAGAAAGGGCAACATGTGGTTCATTCAGCCTCCGGAGGTTTCCTCGTGGAGCAGCAGAAAACCTGTAAGCGCAGAGAGACTCTGAAACACAATATTAGAGATTAATATATATATTTTATATAGTTTTATCGTAAAGTATAGCAAATCCTCACATTTCAGAGCCTGATGACAACCAGTGTTTCACATTTTTGCTTAGTAAATAATCCATATATCTATTCTCACAATGTGTGGTAACAAGATGTTGTGAAAGTAATGAAGGCAGCCGTCAGACACTGTCGAGGTTTTACTTGCTGTTGTGTTTAATGTTGACGATTTCTCCCCAGGCCCACACGGACAGGATCAGCGTGCTGAGGCTCACTGACCGCACCATCATCTCAGCGTCCCATGACAGGACAGTGAAGCTGTGGGACAGAAACACCAAGAAGCAGGTGCATCCCTGTCTTGAAAGAACACTTGCCCAGTTGCACCCTGGCTCGCAGTGTGACGAGAAGATTGTTACCACCCTCGTGTAATTACACCAGCAGACAGTTAGCTTAGCACAAAGTCTCAAAACGGCTCAGGCGGCTCTGCTCAAAAGCAATAGGCTCGGCAATAGGCTGCATTTTGCCTCATTCATTCCTTATTTATTCATTTCAAACTGTCTGCTCTCTCCTCCTCCAGGTGGGCATGTTTGTCTGTGAAGGGCCCGTTCTGCAATTGGAGGTGAACCCTGAAAATCCCACTGAGTTGGTTTGTGGTGACGGAGAGGGGAAGATCTACTTCCTCTCGTGGAAAGAGTAATGCTCAACTTATTACACACTAAACACGGCTTGCGCGGAATATTTACGCACAGCTTTGATGCCGGTGAATATGCAATAGTTATTAAAAACAGAAGATGAAATATTTACCCTACATACGGAGAAAAACATTTATGTAGTAGCTGTAAAACCATGTTTAAATGTGCCTTGAATTGAGAGTATAAAGTATAACATTATGATTTAAGAATATCACTTTTGTATGAGCTGAATTGTTTTGTTTGGAAATTGTGCGAAAGGAAATGTAGGATATGAAAAATTGGTGCAGGAACCGTGAATGATCTTTTGTTTGACATTAAAATTGTGTTTACATCAGCACTTTGTTGTTGTCGTCGTTGTTTTTATAATGCTTTATTAGCATTTTACATTCCTTGGCAGGGGAATGGTTAATAGGAAATTACGTGGTCGCATTTGAATCTAGCCCTCAGCCTTTATTCCATGTCTTTCCCAGCTGCACAGTGCACCAGACATTGTTTCTGATCGAGCTTAAACAGGTTTCACACTTAATAAGTGGGATTTATTTTGGGGCAACTAAGGGAGTGGTGAAAGACCTTTTTTTTTTGGACATATTTGTCCTGATCACATTGTTTTTAAGAGTAGAGTAGATCAAGAACAAGATCCAAGTAAGCTGTAGTAGCTATTTGACAAATGCTTCACGGAGCTCTGTGAGAGACTGTTAGACAGCAGTTAGACATCAGCGGCAGACATGTAAACACAGCTTATCAGCCAATGCTTTTACAACTCTGTTATCTCCACTGAAGTTCTTCTGTTTTATTGACAGTGAGCTACATGTTGACTGAATAAATCGGCACCGGGTGTTCCTCTTGAATGATTTTATCATGAAATTAACAGCAATGTGGACTTGAATGGAGAGTCAATCAGTACATCATGCTGCTGCAGTACATTCCCATACTGACATTTCTATTATTGTATTGTATTGCAGTACAACAAAACCAGCATCATATTACTTGTTTGTGTACACATACTTGGCCTGTAAAGCTGATTCTTGAGTATATTTAAAACGCGACAATGACCAGCAACAAACAATGTGTTTCTGAGTATGTGGCACGACAGTGTGAACACACTACCAAATGACATTGGGATGCAGCGGTTTGATGATTTTACGGCCACAGAAGTCAAAATTAAGAATTTCCGAGCAGCACTTGAAAGCACCATCCATCTGATATCAGGGGCTACCAGGTGAGACACGCACGCCCTCTCCTGGGCCCCAGCACACAGGTAAGAGGAAAAAAACTGGCCCCGCCAGTTTCTGTATTATATGAGGAGCCTGTGTGCTTTATGAAACAAAAACCCCCAGGTCACAAGGATCTGTGGGAAGTCTTTGATTTTTTTTTTTTTTCTTTCAGGGAGGGTCTTAAACTTAACAGCACACTGAGTGAAAACAGACGGCAGTATCAACACGGGAGTGACGGAAAGTCAGACTCAGGAAAGAAGCATCTCGACAAATCTTTAACCAACGACAATAAACAACAACAGAGTAACAAAACAGTGAGCTAATGGTGAGTTAACGTTTAAAGCCCAGCTAACGTCCGCGCGGGGCCGTCCTCGAGACTGTTTTATCAATGCCTTTTTAAAAAAATGTCGGTTAACGTCAAAATAACCGTCGGTAACGGTTTTACACGTCCCGTTTGACAGGAGCGATACGACAACCTGGATTTGGATTTGGAGTGCGGTGGAGGGGGCGTCGCTGTGAGTACGCGTTAATTTACCTGTTTATGTTTTTTTTTAAATTGTAACGTTAGCCATGTTTATCTAATTATCGCTCATGCTGTGCGGAGTTTGGTTTGGTAGTTTTCCCTATGCCGAAGTTGAGTTCACTGACCTGACGTCAATCTGCGTGTATCCCCCGGTGCCGTCCATAAGCTCGTGGATAACGGCTCTTTTCTGTTGCTGTCCGCTGTCGTAATTGATTTGACATTAAACAGTGTAAAATGCCGACTTTCTGCTTTGACATGAACGCAACGTGTTCAAACTACATTGATTCCCCCCCCTCCTCAGAGAGTCTTTTCTTGGATAAGGACATGCAGTAAGTTGTGCTAGAAATGGCCGATAGGACTCCTTTACGTCCACTGTCGCTGCTGACCTTTGGGTCTGACCTTTGGCTCTGCGCGACTATCGCCAGCCAAACAAGAGAAGGAAACCTAAACCAAACCACAACCCTAACTGTGCAAGCTGTAATTGTTTCATTTTAAAAGATGGAACACCTGTGTAAAATGTGAAAATGAGCTGAAATTAAAACGTGTTCACGGCGGTTTGCTTGTTTTCTGGTATCTTGTATTCTAATGCTCATGTGTGTCCTGTTTTATGTGATCCTTAGACAGGCAAATCAGCATTACGGTCAATTTCCCCAGTGCTACAAACACGACAATCGCTCTAAATTTACTGTGCACAAGGTTTCAAGTCCAGACACGAAACCACCTTCATGTCCGGACTTGAAATCTGGACGTGAAGCCGGACTGCGAGATGCGAACCAGTGAGTGCATCCTCCCCTTTCAGCTGTCAGTCATCCGCAGCATCTTTTCCCGTTTAGTCTCCATGCAGAGCCAGATTGCTGCTGCTGACTCACAGATCATGGCGGTGAATGTTGACCTTCTGTTAGTCACTTGTCCTAAATGAGGCGGGTGTGTGTGAGAAGTGAGACCGTGGTAGACGCTAGTTTTGCGTTTTTGATGCTTTTTACATGTAAAGTAGTTCCTAAATTTTATTTGACCGGATTTTGAGGTTTTAATTTTCTGTTGTTGTTGGGTTTTTTTTTACTCCTGACTCAGCAAAAAGCATCGCTTTTTGGAGGGATGTTTAAAAAATCCACCAAGACTGCAGAACCATCAGTCCAGGCACAGGTGCTGTTGTGATATTATCTTTAATTTAAATCTAGAAGTCAACACAAAATTGATTTTATAAGACAATACACTGCTAAAATCAGCCTCATCATGAGGATCACTCATATTGTTTGTTAGATGTTTTGCAGCGTTTACTCGTATATGTAGTGCTTATATGTTCAGCTATAACATTTTAATAACAAGAGCAATTCGGATATGACACTTACCTAATCTTGAATTCACACCTTATGATTCTGTCTGTACTCACACTGGCTCTTTGTGCTGACTCAACAGAACAGTGTATCAGCCAACAGTGAACTCTCAAAGAGCAGCGACGGTCTGACTGACAGCACAAAGGTGACGCTCTGTAGTTTATTTGTGCCGCTTGTTGTTTTATCTTTCTGTTCTAAAGGTTATAAAGTTGTTTTAGCGTATAGAGTTGCTTATTCATTCATATTTTAGGAGAAAGGGGGCGTCTTTAAAGGAATGTTTAAGAAGACGACCAAAGCTGCCAAAGAGGATCAGCCACAGGTTTGCAGTGACCTTCATCAACTTACCGCACCGAACGTAATGTTGCTTATTATTGGAAAAATAAGTTACATTCACCAGGGAAACATTTGGCTTGACTTATCATTTAAACCACTTATTAAACAAAAATTAAATTCTTAAATGTGATCGTCAGATGGGTGATAACGTTTTTCAAAATCTCCCATAGGACACGCTCTTATCACAAAGTCCTGAACTCTCTGCCAACAGCGACAGTTTAACAGACAACAAGTCATCGAAGGTGAGTGTACCGTCCTCTCTGTGATATTCCACGCAGAGGTTAGTCTTAGTCTTTGGGACTAAACCTCCTCTGCACTTTTCTCTTTCAGGAAAAATCAGGTGTGTTGGGTGGGATCCTGAAACGCTCTCCCAAACTAAGACATGCCCGGAGGCCTTCACAGGTAAAATACGATCTCTCATTACATGTCAGAGATACATTACGTCTTCTAGGGAGCACAACACTCGGCTAAGCTCCTGGCCTGTAAAATGCTGTGTTATTTCAGCGAGAGGCCGACTGATGATTGTGTGTTTCAGGATCTTTTGGGCAACGAGATCACAGCCAGTAACGACAGTCTGCCTGAAAGCGCCACAGCTAAAGTGAGTCTCATCAGGCAAATCGTTTTCAAAAATACAAACAAGTAAAAACGAATGCAAACAAAATACACACAGCGTCCAGGATTCTTCTGGGTGGACAATTACAAATGAGACTGAGAACTGATAGATGCAATAACGCAGCAGGCGTTCAGATCTCGGCTCAGTGGCGAGTTTGGGAAGGCGTGTTTTTGTTTTTGTGAACGTCGGGAGGCGTGAGCTGAAACTGCACGCGTCAGCAATTTGGAAGCAGAGCTGCGTGAAGCGCTGAAGCCCACCCTGCACATGTGACAGCTGCATCGGCCCAGAATCCAGAACACGGCTGGTTTTACGTTTTGTTTGACTCCAACAAACCTATAAATAATTATGGTGTGACCCTTTTTATGCTCCCAGGAGACGGGAGGAAAGTTCGGTGGGATGTTTAAAAAAAAGCCGTTTGGAGCGAGGACACAGTCTCAGGTGAGAGCTGTGCGTCTGACTTCTCTCGCTTTTACTTGTGTTACTTTATGTTACCATGGTGATAATGATGGTAATTGGTTGGGAATGTTTGTGTCTTGACTTCAGGATGATTTGTCTGCACCCGGCGAGCTCTCAGGCAGCAGCGAGGTGAGGTCGTGAACGCAGAGGGTTTATTTCTTTTAATGCATCTTTGGATCTAGATGTTACAAACCATTTTCATGTGATTTGTTCCAGGAGGCAGGAGGGGTGTTTGGCGGGATGTTTAAAAAATCCCCAAAGCCTTTCAGAGCAAGGACGCAATCTCAGGTGCGACTCTAGGATCTACTCCTACTCTTATTCATCTATAAGCATTCAGCTGTGAATGACCAGGAAATGATTTACATTAATTATTAGTTTGTATTTACTTTTTCACCCGCAGGAGGGTTTGACCGCAGCCAGCGAACTCTCCGGCAGCAACGGCAATCTTTCTGAGAATAACACCACACGCGAGGTGAGGTTTGTTAAAGCCAGCCGTCCGATCGACACAGTAGTGCAAGACCAACCAACCGACAGTGAACGCAGTGATGTTAAACGTCCGCTTCGTGTTCTTTCCCTCAGGAGAAAGGAGGAATCTTCAGTGGCGTGTTCAGAAAAAAAGGCGCCAAATCTCAGTCTCAGGTAAGATGGTCGAGCCTGTCGATGCCTTTGTTGTTTAAGTCCTAACGTGACATGGCCGAGGAAGGTTTTACTCATTTACCTCATTACTGTCGTAGTCGTGGGGTGTCATCTGGCGCTGACATGACTGCTCGGAGGCCAGCAGTGTTTGTTTTTCTGTTTCTATTTTTGATGTTGTTGTTGTTGAGCACTTGTGCGTGTGATAGCCTTTGTAGTATTTGACCTGACCCTCATCCACTGTGCCTCTATTCACCTTGGTTGTTGTTCGCACTGTACCCCTTTGTTTAGGATGATTTGTCTGCGGAAGGCGAACTCTCTGCCAGCAGTGACGGCCTCGTAGAGAAGTCCTCAGAGGTGAGTGACTTCAACCCCTTTAACCTCTCTGTCAGGGTGACGTGGCAACAAAGGTCCTGAAGAATCCTCTCACCTCCTCTTCGCAGGTCATTTTATCTTGTAACACATCATAGAAACTTTACCCAGCCAGCACATTACATTGTTCTTGTGTATTGTATTGTAACAGGATAAAGAAAAGGCTGAGCACTCAAATGAGAATACCTCCAGTACAGAGAAGCCCAGAGCTAAGCAGGTCGGTTGTCATGCCAGAGTAAATGGAGCTCCCGTCCGTTGTTATAGAGCTATAACCCGTGTTTTTAAGTGGACGTTAACAGTGTCTCTGTCTCACTTTAGAATGGTTTCAGTGCACTGATGAAGAGTACGTTTCACACTGACAAACAGGTGAGAGGTGGCGCCCTGTAATTTTGGCATCTGCTGTATTTTTCCATCACACTCCCTGAAACAAAAGATTGCCTCGAGCTAAAAAGAAAATAATAATCTGGTCATTACTCTTTTGGTATGTCTCTTGTTTATATTGCACAATAAATATTGTTTCCGTCTGCAGGAGAAGAACTCTGACTCTGACGGTGAGGAGCCCTTGGAAAATGGGGAGGGCCAGACCAGCCAAAAACAGGTTTGTAAGATTTTGGAATATTCGTTCTTTTCAGTTTTGTGTCTTGATTTCATTGTTTTTCTGTATTTATTCTCTTTTTGTTTTGTTTTACATTCAGAATAAATTCGCTGATGCGATGACGAAGCTGAATCCATTTCGATCCGCGCACAAGGTAAGGAAGCTTTAAACTGTAACCCTTGGACAGCTCACAGGAAATCAGTTTCTTTTAAAGAACAGATGTGTTTTCTGTAAAATAGCGACTTCTGTCTTCTCTGTGCAGCATGAGATGCAGGTGAACTCAGATGACGAGGAGCCACCTGCAAGCAGCGAGAAGCCACTGGGCAACAAACAGGTGCCTGGATTTACTTTTACTTGTTCCTGTTTCGCTGTGCTATTTCGTAAGTTTGGCGTCACGACATTTATCTGGTTATTTTTATTCACCCGCATGATAAGTCTCAGACACATGCCTCATCGAAGTGAAGCTTGCCTAACGCCCTGCGCTCTGCCAGTTTTGTGTGTTTGCGTGCGAGCCTGTTTACTTTATTAATCCTGAGGGAAAGATAAAAGGCCCTGTGAAGCGCTTCGTCCTGCATGTGTAGAAAAGAGTGTTTAATATCTTCTGCAGCATTTCACCCACAGGGTTCGGGTTAGGCCTTGTCTGCAGTCCAGCTGCTCGTCGTGTCTGATCTTGTTGAGGTTGCCATACCTTTAGTCTTACTTCCATCTTTGCAAAGACCAGAGAAATGAGCCTGTTGTATATTATAAAGCAGGGGTGCCAGAAGTCTTTCCCTTGAAAGACCATAACTGAAACCTGAAGGTATGAGTATCCAAAGTTACCTTAAATGACTGACTGTCACTCTAGACTCACTCTGTGGGTTCAAATAGAGAAATAACATAGCATCTACTGCAATTTATATTACGATATATATATATTTTTAAAAACGGCTTTTATTGTTTTTTGCTGGCGGGCCAACTGCGGCTGACATCGATTTATTGGCTCGACTTTGAACCTAAAACCCAAAGAGTCTCCTGGATGAAAAAGAGTTTAAAACGTTAAATCTTTCAATGATGTGTCCCCGCCCTGCAGAGCGCCGGGGCTGGAGCCATGTCCAAACTGAACGTGTTCCGCTCTGCGAATAAAGTAACTGTCCTGTCTAAGGTGTTGGGTCGTGGTGGAGGTGTTAGCGAGATCATCGAGTCATTGTAGTGGCGATGGGATGGTGGTGGTGATGTTTGTATGTGTGTATCAGAAAGGTTTGATTTGGTTTGATCCCCTTGATCATTTGATCTCCCTGTCATGGGAAATTTAATGGAAACTAACATGGTTCATGGAATAATAGGAAAATTGAAAAATGCTGCAAAGCTAAATCTGTAGAGCATGCGCTTAAAAGTTTGCTTAAAAGCAAAACGCTAAAGCATTTTAGTAAACGATTTAAAGTTGAACTTGCTGAAAGGAGCTGCTGCGGTCCTTCAGTCATCGCACAAGTGGTCTCATGTTGCAGTTTTGATGCAGTGTAACAGCTTGTGTTTAACGTCCTTTGTCCAGAAAGACGCGAATGACACAGAGACTCTCAAGGAGGGCGACGAGCGAGTGGAAGAGAAGCCGAAAGTGGTCAGTCTATTTTTCGCACCGCTCGTGAGTCATCAGCGACCACACACTCGCAAACACACGCGCGCGCACACGCAGCTGATCTGTCAAAAATACCCTCTTTCCTCACAGACCTCCCCTTCCGTACCTCCACCACATCCTCCTCATCCCCTTCGCCTCCCTTTTAAATCCTGCCTGCCTGTCACTGCTCTGCCACACTGTGCGACTCTTTGTGTGTGTGTGTGTGTGTGTGTCCTTGTCAGGTCAAAAGCAACATGATCCAGCGAGAGAGGAAAGAACGAAGTGAAACGCCAACGGTGCCGCCCAGACCAACTGAAGAGGTTCGCAAGCATTTGAGCACAGCTGCCACTCTGTGACTCGTGGCCCCAGTAAGACTGCCCTTACCTCTGCTCCATCTGTGTTGTTGTGTTGTTAAGGCTGTGATCTGTCCACAGGAGATGAAGAGCACATCAACGTACAAGAAAGTAAAATCTCGAAGAGCTGAGGAAAATCAGGTACAGTTTGCTTTTCTCAGATTTACCAAGTGATGGCTGTTACTTGAAGATATCTGCTAGAGCACAAGTTGCGGTGTTACTTAGGCATTTATGCTTTGTCCTTAGCAGGACCACAAGGACATGAACTCCAGAGAGAGAAAAACAAAGCCTGCAGACACTCCTGTAGTTCCTGCCAGACCGTCAGAGGAGGTAGGTCAAGCTTTCATTGACAGAAGAGTAATGGCCGTTTGGTTCGTGTCAGCTGATGTGTATCAGTGTGTTTTCACTGCCTGTTTGTTAGCTCTGTGGTTTCAGGAAGGTGCTCTGGTTTAATTTCAGGAGCTGAACAGAGCGTTCAGTTACAGTCAGCGAAAGCAGAAGAGCCACCTTCAGGTAGTGACCCGAACACACACTCCAAGGATTCGACCACTGCTCTGATTTGCTGGTGACGTGGTCGGCGACGTTGAGTTAATCAGTTTAATTTGCTGCAGAGCCAATCCAGTGACGAAGGCCTTCAACACGATGCATCTGCTGAAACCAAAGAGGGAGAAGAGGAGAACCCTCCAGAAACCAGAACGGCGAGTTTATCTCTTGCGGCTCTCTCTGTATGTACCACATGTGTGTGTATTGCGTGTTGAATCCACTGTTGATGACACATACAGGTGAAAACAAACAGAGCGTTTCTGCTGCAGGTATTCTGTTAGGATCTAATTGTTCTCGTTCCTGTTTCCTCATGAGATCTGTCATGCCAGAGCTAATTAAATGACGTGGCACCTCCAGGCCATTGTCAGTGTGAGGTTTATATGTCACGGTTATTGTTAGTCACAAGGCGATTGAACCCCTCGATGTACAGTTTACCCAGTTTTGTTTTCCTTTAAGTAGATTTCAGTACTTGTACCAGCTGACAGTACTGTGTATTGTACATTTTTAAAAGTACACTGTCTGACTGCACAGCATGAATTGGTACTTACTGCTCCACTCCACTTCTTGTTCAGGGTTTGTTAACAGAGATCTCTTTCACTGACATGAACAGATAGTGATACGATTAGACTAGGACTATTTTAAATATGCGGTTGAAAAGAAATAGCTACACACATGACATATTCGGCTGTTAAGCTCTGCAACTGCCGCAGCTGAAACCAGTGCTCGCAATGAAATGCAGTTCTTCCAGTTTTTGCTTCTCATGTCGCTGTCATGTCATTGTGCCATGTTTCTTTTAACAGACACAGGTGAAAAACCAAAAGCACCACAACCCGTTTATGCCGCGTGTTGCAGCCAAGGTATCTGCCGTTGGTCCTCTAAGCACCTACCTCATTTACATATATGGCGCTTACCTCTGGAACTTGTGGCATTTGTTTCCATGGGCATTTCCATATTTAGTTGCTATGTTCACATTTTTATTGTTGTTTACTTCAGGCTCCATCTGATGATGAAGGGCTGGATGAAGGAGAGGATTCTCCAACCAAAGAGGAAAAGAAAGACGAGGAGGGCAAAGAGAAAACGGAGAAAACAGCGGAGGTCTTTCAGTTCATTTCTCTCCGCTCAGTTCACAGCCGCAGAGCAAATGAGCATTTTACTTCGATAACTCGGAATTAGCAAGAGTAACGTCGACATCCTGATTTTTCTTTTCAGACAAAAGTCAAGAAACCAAAAAGACACAATCCCTTCATGCCTCGGGTCAAGGTAACACTCAGACACATGTTCAGACTTCCTACTGTGTGGACAAGACAGTTTGGTGAAACAACACCGTCAAAATGTCCTTTAACACACCAGGTGTCTGCACGCTGGGCTCATTTGGCTGAGTCACATCGGTGACAACACCATCGTGACATTATCCACATCCTTTCATCTTTCTGTTTTTTCTTAAACAGTGGATCTGTTTTTTAGTTTTGTCTGTATCTCCTCTGCTGCCGGTAGAAAATATGCAGCCTTGCCATGTAATTTTGGCCACGCTTAGTAAATAAGCATAGCTGAAATTCCAAGATCTAGTGCGCTGCTGCCAATGGAAATGTAAAACATATTGAGAATGATATTTTGACTGATTCGTTTTGGAGAATCACTTCTAACTCCACGGAAAAATGTTTTCTGCAGCTGTCTGGACGCTGTTGAAACCAGCACCAGATCAAAGTGTGTATTGGTACTTCAAAGGCTTAAACTGTGTGTTTGTGTTCATTGATCTCAGGGCAGAGTTATACAGAGACAGACCCAAGACGGAGCTGCGGGCAACACAGCGGAGGTACGGAGAAATGAAGCACTGATCACTACTCCTGGCTTTCCTTCAGTCTCTCTAGGCGTCAGCTGATTAATCGGGTTGGTCGATTCCAATCAGAGCCAGCCGGACATGGCAGCTTGGCGCAGCCTCCGCCGGTCCAGTGGGGATGTCGCATCACAGTTTGCATGAGAGCTGCACACGCAGTTTTTTAAAGTTGTGTGGCATCTTCGTCTTCTTCTTTCACCGAGGGCGGGGGCTCAGCTCCTCACACACATGCACGCATAGGCATACACAGTCAGTCGCAGTAGAAACAACAGATGTATTACAGTAAGCAAGAAAACCCTCACCAGTACAAAGCCAATATGCATTTGCTGCAATACTTATTACAATATTTAATATAGATATTTTCTAGTTAATCTATTTTTAGCTGTGAGCTAATTGGCTCTTGGTTTATTTTGCTCCATACTATCATTATTATACCAGCCTTTAAAAACCCATTGACCTTTATCTTTATCTTTTTATCTTGCAGTCTCACTCATTGTGGTTCAGAATTACAAAAAGTCTGTGTCAGTCATCCGACCCCCGAAAACAACCTGCTTCTCTGGTTCGTCTCCAGAGACGAGAGAGAGAGATGTGTTGTGTTTTTTTTTTCTCAATTCCCATCATGAAACCCACCCCCACACCTTCACTCCACTACACGTTGTTTGTGCACGCCCCTAGAGTGGAAGAGTTTGGGTTGCAGTGTGCCCAGACATGCTCCTCTGCTTCCCTTTTCAGTGTGTCCGTGGAAGATTTTGGCCCTTTTTTACTTCTGCAAAAACATCGAAAATAAGTCATTACAGCCCTTTCACCGTTACTTCCTTGTCTGTGTAAAGAGTGTCTTTACACGGGAACGTTGTATTAATCCGTGATTTTAAAGCAGAAGTGTTGCTGTTGTTTTCAGAATGAAGGTGGAAAGAGGTCCTTGTTTGACCAGCTGGAGGACTTCCGTATTGAACCGTCGCGGCCTGCAAACGTACAGGTTGGTTTCTGAAGCAGAAGATGTCAACATAATCACATTTCAGTGTAATCTTATACCACATTATTCACCATATGGATAAAAAAAATAAATAAAAATGCACGCCCATACCAATCTACTGCCGTCTTTCAGGATCTGGAGGAGCTCATGGAGTGGTGGAACACAGTGGAATGTAAGCTGGCCTTTTTGTTTGGCTTCTCTTTGCTTTGTTTTGAAAGTAATTGGCCTGATGTTTAGTTTCCTCCTCAACCATTTACACGACATGAGCAAAAGTATGAATGTCTTGTTGTCCACATGTAGTGTATGTAACATTATAAGGAAGGTAAAGAGCATCCTCTGTTGCTTTCTCAGCTTGGGAAGACCCACCCCAAGATGATGACATGACAGAAAAGGAAGAGGCCAAGTAAGTCAGCGGCTGCTTGGCTTGATGCACTGGTGGTACGTATGAAGAATGGTGATTTAACTCTTAACTCGGTCCTCTCAGGGCGTTTGCTGTGACGGCAGAAAAGGTGCAGAAAGGCATCCGTGTCTTCCACAAGCTGTTCTCAGAGCGTGCCGAGAGCCTCTGGCAGCACGTCATCGACCTCAACGCCATCGCAGACGGCCTGGACAAGTTCAGCAAAAACACAAAGATCGCCCAAATCACCGGCGGCTCCACCAGCGCCATCGGGGGCGTGGCAACCATCGCCGGCCTTGCTCTTGCGCCGGTCACCATGGGCACCTCCTTGATTGTGACAGCAGTGGGATTGGGTGTCGCCACAGCAGGAGGTCTGACATCAGCAGGCGCAGGCATCTCGAACCAGGTCAACAACTCCATGGACCGCAAGAAGGTGGAGAAGATTGTGCAGGATTACCAGGAGAAGATGGTCGACCTCAACAAGTGCCTGAAGTTCATCAAGCAGGGTATCGAGAACCTGAAGAAGTTTGACCTCATCAAGATGAAAAAACACGCCTACAACCGTGACTTCCCCGTGCTGAGCAGCAGTTTCTATGAGGACGGCGCCATGGCAGGAAAGGCGATCCTCATCAACGCCAATGAGATAATGCGTGTGGTGCAGATCGCCAACGTGGCAGGCAGCACGGCAGCCAGAGCGGTCCAGATTGCCAGCATGGCCACTGGCGTACTCACCGGCCTTTTCGTAGGTATGGACATCTACTTTGTGGCCAAAGACTCCAAAGAACTCAAGAAAGGGGCCAAGTCGGAGTTTGCTGCCAAAATCAGGGAGGTGGCTACGCAGCTGCACGACGGTCTGGTGGAGCTCAACGGGATACGAGAGGAGCTGCAGTCCACGGCACCGGGAAACAACGCAGGCAGTGAGACAGCTGCTTTGGACAGCGAGAAGAAAGAGAAAGACGACAAATACGACAGTTCAGATGAAGATGAAATCGACCGGATTAAGAAAGCGATTAAAAAGGACATTGAGAACCGAGAATATGTTTGACGGAGACTTAAAAACTGGGAAAGGCCTGAAACTGTGCTTTATTATCACGCTTTCAGTGGGAAGATCCAAGCATTGTCTTTTTCCCAGTTCCCCTACAAAACAGCTGCAGTGTTTCTCAAAGTGCCGGCTCAAAACTCCAGTATACTTCCACTGTTCTACTGCCAATGTTTTTAAATTAACAATTAACAAGACAAGACTTTCACTCTTTATGAAATACACTAGTTTCTAAAACTCCTGGACTGTTTTTATTAAGAACCTGACGTCTTGAATCTAAACAGCTTTTACACTACTGGGAGGAGCTGAGGTTTTGTGGTAGATAAAGTATCATATCTGCTTCTCTGGCAGTAGTGCCAGATGTGTGAAACTGCCACATTGTCTATAAGAATATTAGATGTTATGTTCAGTTGGCACGGTTTTAGAGTATTTGAAGACTTTATACCTAACACAATGTTGCTCAGAGTATCATTTATAGGTGTTGATTCATATTGAAACAAGGCTTGTGACTGACCAGGTGTAAGGATTATGTAAACTCTTAGGGTTTTGTGCCTTTCCATTATTTATAATGCAGCAGGAAAAAATAATATGATGCAGTATAGCATTGGTCTGTTGCTGTGTGACGTTTTATTTGGGTGTCAGAGCTGTAACAAAACCACCTCCCCCTGCTTGAGGTTTTGGTTCTGAGGATTTGTTTTCTTTTTTAGATTATTTTTATTTTTACGCTAAAAGAGTCGAGATGCGATTGCACCAGCCGTTTGTAAATCCATCAGCTTCGTCCCGCTACTAGCTAGTTTCAAGTTGTACTTCGGGAAACTGGGTTGCACGTTAAAACTGATCGTCGGAGCTGCTGAAGACTAATGTAAGGTGGAATCAGGTGTAACGAGACACCTGTGATATCGAAAACAGGGTCCAAACAGGAACGTTATGCTAACATGGAGCAATCTTGTAGCATTTTTGGGGGGAATTTATATTAATTTGTTTCTTCCCACTTTACCTAATCATGAAACAGCATTTTGATCAAATGTCAGAGCAGATGTGTCAACCATATTTCATTCCCCAGTCTAAATATGTCCTATGTTAGCAGCCAGTTCTGTTAGCGATCAAACATTTCAACTTGCGCTGTGCTGAAACAAACCGTTTGCTATTTCCCTCTCATCGTTGCATTGAGGCTGTTGTGTCAAAGTCAATGTGTAAGCGCCGATCATGTCAGCTCTGCGGTCTGTTTAATGAACTAGATATTCATTTCTCAGTCTTGGTCCGGGTGTTGTTCATTCAATGATGCCTTTTTATGTGCAATATAATGTAGAACTCCATGTGTAATAAGTGTAAATGTAAAATTAAAGGTCAGAGAAACTGTTTTTGTCAGTCTGATGTGTAATGTAAAGTCTGTATGTCACCATTCAAACACTTCACTTCCTCCTGCCGCCTTCTGTGCGTTTACTGAGCCGGTATTTGCTCAGTTAATAGCAAGATAAACCTAAGGCGTCCTTCAGCACTGTTTACCTTCCCTCAGAGATTTGCATGATAAATGTGAATGGAAGTCTGCTTGCTGCAAACACATCTGCATTTCTGCTACCCTTTACATTTTTGGCATGATAATGACTTTATGCACTAATTTGATTTTGTGTAAACACAGTTATGAGACTGCAGATACACTTCTATTGATTTCTGTTGATTCTGTCTTTCATCCCAAATCAGTGGATTTTACTAATCTCATCACAGTTACAGTATAACTCTACCCTATTTTAATATTTTGCTATAGCATTTTTATATTTCACATCCTTAGCTGCCACTGAAGACACCAAATTCATGTCTTTGCCATTGTTTTCTGGGAATTTTGGAAACTCTTAACGGCCTGAGGAGGGGTTTACAGGTTACGGCTATACATGAATTACACTTTGGGGATTTTTTTAAAAGTTGATTCCAATAGTTTTTAATTAAAATCTTTACACCAGGCAAAAATAATGAGTATTTCACTGGCCTCTGTGGTTGGAGGTGAGGTAAATTTCACCTGATTTTAATCTTTTTACTGATTTTAAGTGTGTCGCACAGGTGAAAAAGTATATTTTCCATTTGGATTCATATAATTAGCCCGTATGGACTACGCTTTTTGGTACACAGCAGTATATTTTGTTGATTAGCTTGATTCAAATCGAAATCAGCAGATAGATAACGCTTCTCATCTTAACGATTTCACAGTGTGTCAGCCGAGATGATAGGCGACAACATCTTTTTTCCTTTTCTCTTTATGGAACAGGTCCTGTCTTGTTTGGGTTTTTATTTACATGATGTTCTCCTGTGAAACTCATGACTCAGAGTTACACAGGCTGGGACACACGGTTTTTTCACTCCCACAGACGCATGTAGACCTCAAACTGGCCACGCCCCACTCCCAGGTGAGTCCAGAGCCAACTCCAAGGCAGGAACGGGACAGATTTCAGAGCTCGCATCATCTAAGGTTACAGATTTTCTTTTTCAAAAACAGGCGAGATGCTTAACTTTCAATGCTGCTTTTCACCTTCAGATTTGGTGACTCAGATCTGTTGTGTGGCAGGGAGTCGCGTTATTGTAGCACAGGAGATTTCACTGGGGGGATTTGTGGTACAGAAGCTCACAGGGCGTGTTTGATTTTGTCCAAGATGCTTTGTTCAACCTATAACTAATGTTGCCTTTGGGTGGTGTCGGAAATATTTGAATTGCGTAACGTGGTGGTAAACAAACATACACCTATGAGACATGGGAACATGAGACGAACCGGGAGAGTGTGAGCCTTCCTGTGTGTGCTGATGTAAAGCTTAAGAGGGTGCTAGCTGCAGCAGTGGAGTGTGTGTGTATACTGGTTTGCCTTGTTTGTCGGCTAAATACAAAAAAAATTCATGCTTCTTCAGAGTTACGCTTTTTTTTGCATTATCTGTGAGCTTAGTATTATTTTATTTGTATTCAAGACACACTTCTTTATGTCTTGAATTAATCTGTAATTCATACAATGTAATAGTATAGAATAACACTTTATCCCAGTGGTCTCCAATGTCAAAGATGTGTACTAAGTACATACAATAAATAAGATTAAAAAAAAAAAAAATTAAATGCATTAATCTTAAGGTAGTGTTGTTTTATAAATAATAAGTGGTAAAAGGAATATATCAAATAAAAAATTGTAAATAAAAAGAAATAAAAACGAATTTAACTCGACAGATTTAGTATTTATTTTTCCCATGACACTTACTGCGCAGTAACTCGTGGGACAAGCCATTTTAGACACAGGTGATGCAGCTAAATATGTCACTTCCTAACAAAAATAACGAAATGAAGCGCTTCTGCCGTAATTGACTTGAAGCTAGAATTTCCACGTTTTGGAGCCGCTCCTGAACGCCTCACGTGTGCAGATGTTGTTGTGCGGGTGCGGCGAAGTTTTAAAAACTCCTGGGAATGTCTTGACAGTGAAGGACCCGCGTCTCCCCCCCGTTTGGGTTATTATTTACCGCATACTGAGCAGGAAACATCTCTGACTCGTCTTCAAACCTTCGGTAGGTGAACGTTTGACACCAGCGTCACTTACTTTTTGTGTTTTTAGCGGTTATAACGTGACAAAACGTGCCGTCTTGTTTGTGAGGGGGGCATTTTCGGCTTTGTTGGCCCGCGTGAGTTAAAACGTTTCTGTGCGCGAGTCAGTAACTAACAGAGAGCTGTGCTGAGTTCAGCAAGACAGGCTACAGTTTTAGGAAATGTGTATTGTGGCACTTCTTAAAACGCTTACTGTGACTGCAGCATGTATTTCTTCCAGTATGAAAACAAACGCCTAATATGACATAACAGACAATGTCTACTTCAAGGGCCTTGTGTGAATGAATGATGGTCTATTTAAGCTGTGTAAAGAAGAACTGGAGTAAAACTCAATTGTAAATTGAAGTTGCACTCAGCTGCCACCACCTGCCATTGTAGTGCAGACTGCTGGTAAGAGCTGCTTTGTACTGAACTGCATGTGATGTACTGACAAGTTCAAGTTGCTGCTGATACTGGAGCACCTTTACAAGCAGGTACTTACACAGTTTTGTTTGTGGCTGTTATTTTTCTCAATTCGACTGTTATTTAATCTTTAAAAAAGTCATAAAATAATGATAATTGTGCACGTTTGTTCCAAATGTCTTGTTTTGCCTACTGTACATGTATTTTACTGTCAGAGAAGAACAGAAAGACTTTTTTTTTTTAGCATTTTGGCTTTGTCACTGATTCATTTTTGGCTAATTAATCAGCTAACGGGCTTAGTCCTACTGGTATTTCTTGATTTATTGAATTAAATGACCCCAATGCTCCATTCGGCGCCGATGAAAAGCGAGATTACTTGGATTAGGTGGGTGTGTTATAATAAAATATATGCAGGTGTTATCGTGCAATGCTTTACTCACAGAGTAAAGAAAAGGTCATCGGGACCACAGACACGGATAACAGCCGAGTCCAGTGAAGTGGCTAATGAAACATTAAAGTAAACGTGTGAAATGAAGCATGAAGCACATGTTGAGCTACATGTACTAACATTTTGGTCTTTCAGTGATCATTAGCAAACACCACGAGAAGACCAAAACCAACAGAGGACTCCTGGTGACGATCGCTGTGTCGCTTAAACCTCGTACAATGTGAAACTTGAACTCAAAACATTAAAAAACACAAAAGAGACTAATATTGTATTGGGTAGCCCTGATTACAGTGCACCAAGGCTCTGCCGTACTCACTTATCTTCCCTTTATTTCTACATTAACTGATAAATTGTTGAATACGACCATCTTCGGTTTGCCTGTTTCCATAAGACGCACATCTTACCTGCTGAGTCTGTAAACTGTATTCTCAGCTGATTACTAAACACTGGTGTTTTTATGTGGTATTGAATGGCGCTCGGGGCCTTGGTGGCGTGTAAATGCTCCACACAAACCCATGAGCGGCCCCGTTCTCACGTTCTCTCTCCGTGTGTCGCTGTCACAGGCAGGATGGAGGCGTGCACGATGAAGCCAGAGGTCAAGAAGAAGCCGAAGCCGGTGAGAAGATGAACAGCGAACACATAAACACTGAACTTTGAATATTGTAGTATGGGTTAAAACAGAAACAACTGGTTCTTCACGGCCGTTTACAGTGTCACGTGTTTTCTTCTCTGTCCGCAGCCTAAACCTCCTCCGAAGCCTGCACAGGTAAACCCTTGATTTGCTCTGTGACGCAGTTATTAACATGTTTGCCGAGGTGCACGCGCACTGACACTTTAGCAGAATTATGCAGGCGACACACGACTGAACTCATATTAAATGAATATTTAGGGTTTTAGATTAATATTTTGTAGCATTCCCCTGTTTTATCTTCTTTATCTTATTCAAATTGCCTTGTTTTCAACATGTTCTTTAGAAATAAACGTTCCTTTCCTTACAGTTAAAAAGAAATGAGCCGGAGAAACCAGAGAAACCAACTCCTCTGGTGCCTCCACGACCTACTGACACTGTAAGTTGTCGCCGACACGGCTGGTAACAATGAAGCAGCTGTTGTTTGATGAATCACAGAGTTTTCCTTCTGTGGGCCGATATGTCTTAAAGATGTGGCAGAGTTTAAGTAAATTTGGGATAATCTATCAGGTCCATCCGATTTTGTGACACAAAACAGTCACTGTCAAATGTTGGCTTCCACTGTGCACCGCTACACAACAATGTCTGAGCCACAAGCGGCAAGAAAAACAAGAATTTCTCCATTTTGAATCTGTTTTTCATGTGATTTTATCATTTGTTTGTAAAAGAATAACAAAGAAGGACTGTTTTTGCAGATTAGAGACGTTGATTTGAAGTGTTTTCCGTGCAGGAACTGAGTCAGACGCAATACCGGATGAGAAGAGCAGCAGCGACCGACAAACAGGTACTAGAGATTTCATTACACAGGGAGAGACTGAGAAACAAAAGATCAGATGTTAGGTTTTCCACCTGTCCCATTCCTGTGAACACGATACGAGGGGATTCAGAGGATTCGGATTCAGAGTGGTCTGATTGGACTGTGTTGGTGTCCTGTCTGCAGCTCTACTGCGACCTATTAAAAAAGACAAAATGCCAAAAGAAAAAAATGAATTAATCACAATTATTTAATGAAAAGTGATATAAAAAATTGATTGGTTGATTATAAATATGAATGAATTTATTAGAGTTTGATCTGACAAAGCATTTCCATAAAAACCAATGTATTTAACATCAATATATTTAATATAATGGTGGGTTACGTATGAATTATATTACTGTACTGTACATCCTGCTCACTGTTCCCTTGACACGCTTCCTGCAGCTGTAGTCTTTAATTGTACTGTCCTCTGCCTCATGTGTGCCAGGCGAATGGAGACCTGATTCAAAGACGGACAAAGGAGGAACAGCCTGAAGCACCTGTGGTTCCACCCAGACCCACAGACAAGGTACAGTACACCCAAACGCTCCCAACATATAGCAACGCTCATCAGCGGGGTTAATATTAATCAGCACACGTTTAGGTCGTTTACAGGACAGTTTACAGAAAACAATGTAAAACTACACAAGGTCTCAGGTTTCTGTTCCTGCTCCAAACGTCTTTTGTTATGGTTCCCTCTGTGTGTGTGTGTGTGTGTGTGTATGAGAGCAGGAACTGAGTGCCAAAACCAGATATAGCCAACATAGGAAGGTACAGCCTGAGGACACAGAGGTACACGCATGCACACACATGCCCGCACAGACGTGCAATTAAATACCTCGTTCCTCCACATGCTTATTTGTACAAATCGCTGAGTCAGCGTCCTTCCTCTTTCCCATCAGAGCTCCAGAGATAATGACCAATCAGAAGCCTCCAGTGACGAAGCAGACTTCAGACAGGTATTTCAGCGGGAGGTTTCAGCACAGCGCCCTGACCTAACGCTTTACATGAACCGCCTTGTTCGTCGGCTCTGTTGCAGAGTGATTGGGCGGCCCCGGCTGGAATGTTTCGGCGGAGCCAAAAAGACAAAACGTCCTCGTTCACTGTGAGTGATGCAACTGCGCTGCAGGCGAGCGGACGTTCCACTGGTGTTTTTCCACATCACCTGCATGTTGTGATCAGTTAAGGTCAGGTTTGGCTTCACCAGTAACAGTTCAGAGGCGGGAAACAAAGTAAGCTGCCGCCGTTGTTGCAAGTCACAACCCATACAAACCCTTTGCGGCACAAAGTTAGCAGCCCAGAAATCATAAACACTTTCAGGTTACCCCCGCCACGTCATCGAGAATGAGAGCCTGTCATAGCCGCGGTGTTTAGTGAGCGAGGCTCGTGTGTCGGCACGTTTGTTTAAAAAAAACAAACAAAAAACGGCAAAAGCGGCGCTGCAGCATCCTTTTGTACATGTGCATTGTATTAACGATGACAGTACAGATGTGATTTAAGTCGTTAGACTGGAGCATGGACAGCTGCAGCAGATCCTCAGTCGCTTTTGCCTTCTCACGACCTCTGCAGAGTCTGTGTTCATTTAGACAATATGTTAAATGTAAGTCTTAAATAAAAATATAAACAAGACTTAGATTTTAAGTAGATAAAACTGGCAGCACCGCAACTAAACAGGTTCCTTTAGGGAAAAAGGTGTGTGTGGGTGCGTCTGTGTGTCATGTGTGTACATGTGTGTATTTAGACAGTGGGTGTGTATCCATCTATGTTGTAAATTCAGTGGATTCACATTTTGTCCTCGTCCTCAGAGTTATCTCGTCGGCGACCGTGACAAAGAGGAGAAAACCGATGACGCACCGGCCAAACAGGCTCCCGGCAGCAAACCGGTGTGTGTGTGTGTGTGTGTGTGCGCGTCTGTTTATAAAAGTGTGTGTGTGCGTGTGTCACTGTTTATGTTATCCGCTGCTTTTGTGACGTGTGGCTGTGATTGACAGCGCGTTCTGAAGGGAGTGATGAAAGGGCTGCAGCTCAAGTCGTCACCGAAGGTACGCAGCGCCGCCTGGTTCGCTGTTTTCTGCTGGCGGTGGCTGCTTCGCTTGGATCTTGCAGTGACCCCTTCACACGCGGGCGCTCTCGATGATTGGTGGCGGCGCTGAAGGTGGTGGGTTTTATTGAGAGACGTGCTTCGGGTTCAGGTTCCCTGGATCAGTATCAAACTGTCATGTTGCCTCTGGTCGCTTAGTGGTTTCAGCGTGAATTCGAACGCCCGGCGTTTCGATCTCACTTCCTGTCGTGTCTCTGCTGTTCATTCGCTCAGAAAGCATAAATATCTCGTGAACCGTGAGAGACCTGCAGCTTCGCAGCCTCACAAAGTGACGGGTGTGGTGTCAGGGTTCAGCTGTTCGTGCCTCAGTCCCATCCGGGTTTCCCCAACTTCACCCTCACTGCGTCTCAGTTATCAGCAAAGTTTTCCAAAACATTTAAGACTTTCTAACTTTCACGTTAACTTAAAAGAGTATCGAGATGGTGGTTTTGTGCTGAGGATGGTTGACTCTTCCCCAAGGCCAGCAGAGAGCCGAGTCCGGATCCCAGCCGGGAGGAAGGAGGCTCGGAGAAGGAGCGACCCGCAGAAGAAAACAAGCAGGAGAAGGGAGCAGAACCCAAACAGGTCAGAGAACAGCAGCAGTGACCGAACACCAGGCCTGCTTCCCCCACGCAAGCAGTCATTGTCTGTGCTGTGAACTGTATTTCTTTACCGGAGAGTCACATAGAAACTTTATTTTTCTACACTTATATCTATTTATATGTATTTTTATGAACTGTTTGCAGTCAGAGAGGGAAACAGGATTGATCTGCGTTGTCTTTGTAAGGAAAACTTCCGTCATCAGATGGATAAATGTCCGATTTTGTGGTTTTGTCTCTCAACCTCTCCTTCAGGACTTCGGAGGTCTGATCGCCGGGATGTTTCGCAAACCCCCCAAAGAGAAGTCGTCGTCTCCCGCAGTGATGGTGAAACATCAACGCTCTCTGCTCGGTCTCAGCTTTCTCCTTTTTCACTTTCAGTCTGAAGTTGCGTCTCACTCACTGCGCTGCTCTTTGCCAGGTCAGCAAAGCGGACAGTGACCCCGAGGAGACGGAGGAAGCAGAAGAGAGCGTCTCCGAACATGTAGGTCTGCATTACACATGCGGGCTGGTGTTAAACTGGTCAGACAGACACTTGTACGTTCTCAGGATTTATACATATCCAAGTTTTGTTTAGATTGGTACAATTACAGTTGTTAAATACAATTTCTCTTGGTATAAATGTGTTTTTGCTTTGCCCGTCTTTATTCGTGTCATTATGATGATCAGTTTGATTTAGAAACAAAGGGACTCATCGTTAAAGTGTTGCACTGTGCATGTGACAGTCTGTCTGAAAACAGCAGCAACAAGGCGAGCAGCCGCGTGTCTCTGAGATAAACGTTATCTTTAATGACAGTGCAAACACACGCAGACTACACAGACCGAAGCAAACCCCCCCCCCCCCTGCACGGCTCAGCCTGTGTGTGATATTCTGTCTTCTGCTTTTAGGAAAAAGGAGGAATCTTCAGCGGGATGTTCAAGAAATCCCCGAAACCGACGGAAGCTGCTCCGACGGACGAGGTGACGAATTTAGAGAAAAGACAAAAACGGGCAAGAAACGTTGCGGCTTTGTGACGGAGGTCGACCGAATCACGATGTAACAGTTCAAACAAACAAACACAAATGACCTGATTGTATTGCATCACATTAAACCAGTTCATTTGGTCTTTCAGGACCAGCAGCCTCAGCAGGATAATCTGTCAGGCAGCAACGATAATCTGCCTGAAAACTCGAAGGTGAGTGTTCACCTGTGAAGTAACAGCGGCATTGTAGGTATTTATCATCATTATGTCACAGATACTGACGGGTATTCGTCTGATGTCACCAGGAGAGAGGCGGGTTTTTCAGCGGGATCCTCCGAAAGCCTCCCAAGATCCCTGCGGAGGGAACGCCTGGACAGGTAAACGTGTTTAGATGCTGCTGCGACTTTCCTGTTTTTCAGCCAGTAAGATTAAAAATACAGTTTTAGTGTTGATTTAAAAAAAAAAGGATCACGGTTAATAAGTTCATAATAGAAGAGTGATTGTTCGTCTTTGTTTCAGCTGCAGACGGACCCGTCGGACAGTAACGAGGCTCCGTCTGAGAACAGCACAACTAAGGTAAGGAAAGATGAGGAGGAGGAGGAGGAGGAGGAGGAGGAGGAGGGCCGATTCTCATATTTACTTCCTCATTTATTTACAGAATCCGTGGGCAGCGTTTCATGATTTCGGTACCAGACGTGTTTCTGGATTCTGTTTATAGACCAATCGCGTCTGAGCCGGCTTTAGCAGCATGCGGTTAAACAGACGACAGTGTGGAAGAGGGAGTCCTGGCCGCCAAGGCGCTTCTTTAGAAATACATTTTAAACCCTTAAAACTAGATAAAATATAAATTTAGGGCTGAAAAAAAAACTAAAAACTTTTAAAAATATATTTTAGCTCTTCCGTTTAAACTTGAATTGTAATTTAAATGTTTCAGATTTCCTGTCTGTGTCCAAGACAAACTCTCAGTGAAGCAGTTTTGAGCCGGAGCATTTCACGGCAACCAGTAACACTGTGTTTAACGTGCAGGAGAAAGGAGGCGTTTTCAGTGGCATGTTCAAGAAACCTCCCAAACCGTCCGAGGCCCCACGGCTGGACGAGGTAAAACACTGATGCACATTTACGTCAGCGTGGGCCTCTGATATGTGGTGCAAGTGTCATTATTTAGAAAACGGTAATACAGAGTTGCTGCTACAGCTCCTGAGTTACAGTTACATTCCACTGCTGCTTTGGAAGCCTTGAATCTGATGAAGTGTGGGGTCATGACGCCAGCCTTCTTCACTTCACCGGTTTCGTTTGTGCGTGCGGTTGCGCTCAGTTTGCATGTTCGCACAGGCCGACTAACATGTTTGTCATGTTTAAGGGAGCAGAGACGTTACACGGCGAGCTCTCTGCCAGCACTGACGGCCTGTCGGACAATAAGGTGAGTCTTCATGACGGTGAGCCCTCAGAAACCACATGAGTCACCGGACTGACACGGTGAACGGGCAGCTCTGTAGGTGGAAGATAAGGTTTCTGATCCTGAAATGAAACAAACATAAGTTTTAACCTGTTTCCTGCTGTCTGTAGGAGAAAGGCGGTGTGTTCGGCGGACTCCTGAAGAAGACTCCCAAAACGACTGGAGAGGTAAAGTTTTCATGTTGATGCTCGGCCCAGATCATGACCTACACTGCAGCCGGCCACCAGGGGGCGGTGCAGGCGTTTTAGTGTCACTCTTGAGTCTCTGTCCTGTCGTCCTCCGTCACGCACAAACCAAACCCCAACACAAAACAGCCCACACATGCCTCAACTCCCAGCAGGTGTGAATGTTGATCTGTGTGACTCTCTAGGATGTGGTTTAATATACATTTATGTGTGAATTACCTTCATGCTCATTGTGCATTAGGGCTTTATATTGTGTGCGTATTGGTGTAGGAGCCTTAAATTGTTGCATAGTCTTCCAGATTTTTAAAATAAATAACCGAGAAACGAGCACACGACACAAACTAAAGTGACGCAGAGTTAAACTGTAGTCTGTCACAGCCTCTCTGCCACCAGCTGCTGCTCCAGTATCAGCTGATAGAGATTCAGGGTCAATCCTACGGCCTCGTTTGCTGGGTTCACTCACACTCACACTGTTACCTTTACTTCAAACCCTCTCCATCCCTTCCCGTGGAGCTTCTCTCTGTTTCCGACAGTCTTGACTCTTGTTTCAGGAGAATCTGTCGGCACAGAAGGATCTGTCAGCCGGCAGCGACTGTCTGTCTGAAGCGGGCAGCGCAGCGAAGGTCGGTTTCTGCTGTAAAAACACCCTTTGACCTCATCTAAGATCAGTCTGTCATTCATTTCGATTGAAAGGAGACAAATGACAAAGCCGGATCCCTTTCAGTCTGAATATGACGCATCGGTCCAGTTTCCATAAACAAATAAGACCAGTATAAATGAATCAAACAGAAAATGATTCAGCACCTTATTTAACAACAGTTTATCCGGTTTTATTGGTCTTTTCCGATTGTAATTGTATGCTCTGTGTCTGGAAGAGTGACTGCAGATATGAAATGTGAATTAAATCACCGTGTCTCCTGTGTTTCAGGAGAAAGGAGGTGCGTTTAGTGGACGATTCAAGAAGTCACCCAAACCTGCAGACGGTCCTCCCGCAGAGGAGGTGAGACGCTCCGCTCTGTCATCGCCGTAATAATCTTTAATAGTAAATCAATGGTAAATGCTGGTTTCAATCCCAGAGCCAACACCAAAGAAGTGTGTGAAATAGTGCCTTTGCTCTTTTGCCCCATGCATACAACACGGGGCAAAAGACTCAGACTGTGTCTTAAAGGCTTTTACCACGCCGCAGCTTTCCACCGGTTTTAATTTTATTCCTCAGGAACAACAGCCGCAGGACGATGAGCAGCCGGGCACCAGTGACGCTCCGCCCGAGAACACCCCTAAGGTGATTTTCAAAATAAAAATGCAAAACGGTCCGAAACGATTGTACTTTAAGTGAGAGCACTCGTCGCTTTAATGTGTGTGTTTTAGGAAAAAGGAGGAATATTTGGTGGAATATTCAAGAAGGCTCCCAAACCTGCAGGAGCTGCTCAACGCGAGGAGGTAAACGAGACATCAGCTGTTTGATAATCAACTCTTTGCCTTTGTATTTCTGTTCTTAACATTTGAGAGAAGTCTTTTATGACGTTTTTTTTTAAATTAAAGAGCCTCTAAACCTGTTTGTTAGCTGGATATCTGAATTTTTTTTTGGGATTTGATTGATTTCTTTATAAATTTGGTGACAATTTTGAAATAAAAACCAACAAGTGATTAGTTTTTGGTGCGGATTCAGTGTTTCTTTTATCATTTTCTCTAATTTCAATGAATCACTGCACTGAAAATCTGGCACGTGAATCCCGTGAGTGTCTTTTAAGATGCACATGCTAATGAAAACCCTGCACAGCACTACTTTCAGTGTCTCTTCTCTATTTATAAAGTAATATATTATAATAAATTATAATTGTCAGGAAAGGATTTGCCAGAAATATGCAGCAGATTTGTAGAAGAAGTGCCACTGAAATCTGTTTCTCTGTTTACAGGACGAGTCCTCCGACAGTGAGCTCTCAACCAGCACTGAGAATTTATGGGAGAACAAACAGGTCAGTGCCTGAAAGTCCAAGACGATACAAAGACTTTTCCCAACAAAACAAAATACTTTAAAAACCTTTTTTTGGTCTGTTTCCTCAGGAGAAAGCAGGAGGGCTGTTCGGCGGACTCCTGAAAAAGACTCCCAAAGAAAGGACGGAGTCACCGGTGTGTTAGTGTTTCCTCCATTTACAATGAGTTTGTAGCCCGACGACAGCAAATGAACACACAACTGTGGGTTAATCTGAAACCTCTCACATCCATTTCTCTGTTTCAGGACAAAGATCAGAAAGAGCTGATGGCCAGCAGCGACGACCTGTCTGAGAACAGTGCCTCCAAGGTGAGAAGCAGAGACCTGCAGATCAAATGTTGTCAAAGGGAGCGTTCGCTGAAGCCGAGTCATTGTTTTCAGGAGAAAAACATTTTCAGCAACATGTTTAAGAAGCCGCAGAAAGCAGCAGAGGGCGCTGCAGCAGAGAAGGTACTGCGATTTGATTGAACTGGTACTAACGTTTCCTGCTGGATGGAGCTGATGTTTACTGTTGTCCTGGTTTGGCTTCAGGAGCTGGAGGTGAACGGTGAACATCAGTTATCCGTCAGCTGTGAGAATCTGACTGACGCCACCGCCCAGAAGGTACTTCAGTCTTGTATGTTCCTCCATTGTTCCTGCTGCCGTCGTGTCAGCGTGAACTGAAACCTGATCGCAGCCTTCAGATCGTACGAGATGGTATCTTTGTGTTTGTCCTGGCATCGCTCCGATAAAAAAAGAACAATACAGCACACCGGATTCATTTAATTCAGATTAATCAAATAATTCAATACATTTAAAGAACTGTGAACTTTTGCAGCAGGTTTGATGTTCGATTCTTGATCTTCTTGAGGTTTTTCTGCAGTTTCTGTTTTCATGTGAGAAACGTAACAGAAATCTGCGTTTCAGGGGAAAAAGGGCGGCCTGGCCAGCATCTTCAAAAGATCAGCCAGCATCGACAGCCTGTTTGACGAGGTCTGTGTCACACCGACATCTTTCAGACATGTTAAGGCCCCATCAAGGAGTAACAGTAACAGTTATGTTACCACGGTTCGGTGTCAGGGTCACGGGTGATGCACAGAACCTGCTGCAGGTTTAAAGACACTGAAATTAAATGAAACAAACAAAGTGTCCAGACTGAAACAGGGTTAATTCAGTTTTTGTGCAGTGGGAACTTCTTTTTTTTTTTTACATTTTTTGAGATTAATTTCCATTTTTAATTTGTCAGGAGAAAGGCGGGCTGTTCAGCGGACTTCTCAAGAAAACACCCAAAGCGTCTGGAGATGAGGCAGCTGCAGAGGTGTGTCTGTGTGTTAGTGACTAGTCACACTGTTGGCATCGCTGTCTGCAGGGCTCTCATCGTTCATATTTATTTAACTCCCTTATTTCAGGACAAAGACGACCAGGAGGAGCTGACAGCAAGTGACGACAATCTGTTTGAAAACAGCAACACAAAGGTACCGTGGTCAGAAATGCTGCTTTATGAGAAAATCAGCACTATAACGTGTTAATAAATGTGGTTTCATTGGTACATTTAAAGGGGACATATTATGAAAAACTTAAAATTTAAACTAGTCCCCCCTCAGTCGACCAGCTCAGAGAGTGAGGAAGGCAGACAGGTCCTGCATCGTCTCTGCAGCCCACCCTCTGGTAACATGGGGCTCCTACAGGCCGTTCAGATCCAGCTCCTGTCGTTACGTAACCACAGGAGTGATTCACAGAGGCCGTCCTCCTCTGAGTGAAACCGCTGAGAGGGGGCCTTCATCCCGCTAGGTGAAGCTCTCTGTTTCCGGCGGTAAGCTAGCGGTGTGTGGCGATGTCGTCGGTCAGAGCCGGACATGCAGACTGCTCTGTTGTTGGTTGTAAACACCAACACAGATGCCGATATTCTGTCCCAGCCCCAGAAGACCAGAGGAGACCGTGGCTGCGTTTGATTCTTTTATTCTTTCCAACCGTTTCCTCCGCTGCTCGCCGTCAGATTCTGGGTCGTAGCTATAGCGTACAGCCGCGGGCTGTTCGTCAGGATACCGGTGCAGGACCGGTTGGATACCGGTCCTGCACCGCTCTGCACCCTCCCCCCCCATACGTCATTCAGGCAGCCAATCAGAGCAGCGCCTCATTATCATAGCCTCCCCGCCCAATCAGAACTCTGCATAGATCATGAAGGTAGAGAGTGGGAGACTGCAGACCCTCCTCAGAGGTCAGACATCCAGGACCTGTTTAAAACAGCTGTCAGCTGCCATGATATGTCCCCTTTTAAAGTGAAAATCTCAGAATACTTCAGTGCTACTTTCATTCATTTTTACTGAAACTTTGAGACATTACAGTCACTCCTGCAGTGCTGTCCCTTATTTAGTTTGTGTCTGTGTTTGATGTCTGTTCCCAGGAGAAGAATATTTTCAGTGCCATGTTTAAGAAGACTCCCAAACCAGCAGAGGGCGCCGCAACCGATGAGGTACACTGACGCCTGTTTCACCGAGACTTTTGTGTTTGTGTTGCTCTTGTTTTATGTTCTTCTTTCTGTTCAGGAGTTAAACGCTGGCGAGGATAAGAAGTTATCTGGCAGCTGGGAAAACCTGTTGGAAGGAGGTGCATCGAAGGTACGAATGCTGTGCGATAATCACAATCTCAGCCTGTTTCTCTGGGTTCTGTTATTGATTATTGATCAGTAATACGTGAATGTTTCAGGAGAAGACCGGAGGACTGGCAGGGATCTTCAAAAGGTCTCCCAAACCAGCTCCTCGCTCCATCGCCACCAAGGTGAGCAGATGACCTGGCTGTTTACATTTTCATGGTGCAGTTCTTCATAAATAACCTTCAGAGAGTCAAAGCAAGTGTCTTTTGTTTCTCCAGGATCCTCTCAGTGACGCGAAGGAGCTGGCCACCAGCTGCGACAGCCTGGCAGAAACCGCAGAGGTGAGAGCTCCCCCCCGAGTCTGTGGATTCACTCGGCAGAGTGTCGAGCAAACGCTAACACTGCACAGTGTCATCAACAAAACAGGAAGTGATGATTGGTCGTGGAGCAGCGTCTAGTTTCCATACAGTTTCCATACAGTGTCCATGCTAATAACGTAGAGTTTTTTATTTTAAAGGATGATCTTGGAGAGTTGTCGGCCAGTACCGATGATCTTTTTGAGGCTTCGGGCGCCACAAAGGTGCGTCTCATCGAGTGCGTTGTTTGATTGTAGCATCTTATTTTCACCTTTTTGTAACTATAATGCTAATGCTAATGCTAATGCATCATGGGTTTTACTTTCCTTAACAGGAGAAAAAAGGAGGGTTTGCTGGGATATTCAGGAGGACGCCCAAAACAACTGAACACCAGGTACGGATATTATCAGCCCTGCGCGGCCGGGAGCGTATTTAACACTTACAGGCGGTATTTGCTGGACTGTGCACCGAGTTTGGACGAATGTGATGATGCAGAGATACGCCGGTGGTCGCTTTCTTGAGCACATTTAATTTGCGAAGTAAAATTTTCTTTATTTAAATTTGCTGTGACACAGATATATCATCACACGTGCTGTTTTCTGCATTTTATAATGGAATAAAACCTGTTCATCAGTGCACATCAGGTTCATATACGGCAATACTGATGTGTCTGAGATGGGTGGACGTTGCCTCTCGAAGTAACCTGGAAAAAAGCAGGTTTTCCAGTCTGTGCATATACAATTGTCTGTGCAATTGTCAATATATATTTAAAAAACTATTCAGTGAGTTGTTTTGCTGAAAAGGTTCTGATATAATGCATTTTTAATATAGTTTTATATGTTTTGCCTAAGAGTTATCAGTGTGAAGTCTGATGATTGGATGAACTCCTGTGTGCAGCTTTTACGTAATAACGTAATATAGTAACATCTGCATGCTAATTCACAGGAAAGCGAGGACGCGGAGGCGCCAGAAGGAGGCGGGCTGAGACGCAGCAGAACCATCAAGAAGAAAAGACGAGTGAGTTTATGTCGTTAGGGAAAGATCCAGAGACGTGACAGGAAGCAGCAGGAGAGACGACCGACGTGTATTTAAACGGCTTTAACACGAGCCGGCCCGGGCGGCTCCCATCTTCACTTTGAGCTTTTGTCTTTGACATTAATTAACTGATAAATCCGTCTTGTCTTGTTCCGTTTCTCAGGTCGTGTCATTCAGAGTCAAGAAGACGCTTCCCAAAATGCCCAAGCTTAGCCTAACTTCACAGGTGAGTGCCCCCTGCCCCCGTTATGTTGTGCACTTTGCAGTTTTTGCAGCCTGTTCCTGTCTTTGAACGGCCTGAAAACAGACTTTTTAAAAAAATGTTTTGGCTTAAACTCCGAGCTAAACCAAAGTTTATTAGCTGTTAGCTGGGAAAAGCTTTGAGGATCTGTCCAAGACGTTATCAGAGGTTATCCATGCTCATTTGTTTTGCAGATACACACGTCTGTCTTCACTCACTGTGCCTCTTTAACTGATATTTCCTTTACTCCTTTACTGTTTATATATATATAGATATAGGTGTCAGATGAGATTATTACTGAGTTAATGACACTGATTGCTCCGTCTTCCTCCTCAGAGTTCAGACAAGGTGCCTGTCATCGAAGAGACTGTGGAGCTGCAGGAGCTGAACCCAGCACAGGTTAACATGATGATTGTATGAAGCAGCAATGCCCAACCCAGTCTGAATCTGTATCAAACAGCTGTTTAATTTAGTCTCGTTGCACTAACCTGTTGTATCTGCATATATGACTGAAAATGGTCATTTATAATGAACTGGGAGTGGTTTATCCAGTGCACGCATCAGAATCTGCACATTACATTACGTCACTAACACAAACCGATTCGATTACAGTGTCATTTAAATATTTGTGAAGCGCAGCCTTTGCTACCAGTCTGCGCAAGTTAGCATTTAGCATTTAGCACAAAACTGAGCGAGGAAACGCTGCCGTACAACATTGTGAAGCCACGAGGAGACAATATTAGTGACACGGGTCCAGATATGAAAACATTTAAGGTGATTTTTGCGTCATGAAGTTGGTTTGTTTATTTATGTTTGTGTTTGTTTTCTCAGGAGAGCTCAGTAGAGGTCCAGCCTGTGGAGATGGCAGCGTACCCCACTGAGGACAACCCTCTTGAAGCTGAGGAGGTGTGTATTTGGAGAGCGAGGCACTTTCACACCTGTAGATCGGTTTATCTGGTCCAGGTTTATCTGGTCCAGGTTTATCTGGTCCAGGTTTATCTGGTCCAGGTTGTGTCTGTTTGAATGCACGCAGAGCGTTGGTTTAAATGTGTTGGCGGCAGGTTGCCTCTTCATTGACAAAGATCTCCGTTTCAGGAACACGATGAGCTGATGGAGTGGTGGAACACAGTCAAAGGTTCGTATGATTGTATTTACACACACACAAACAAACAAAATCAGTCTTTAGTCATTAAACCAGTCTGAACTAAAACCAGAAGCCAAACACTGTTTTAGATATTTTGCATTGTTTCTGCTGCTGGTTTCCAGGCTGGGCAGAGTGGAACGAGACGTCCAACTTCCAGGAGGATGAGGAGGAAAAGTAAACATTAATAATAAATATTCTAAAAACGATGTTTCACTGTGACCATCTGCAGCTTTCTCTTGCACACGAGAAGCTGCTATTTCTAAGACGTGCAAGCATCTAACTTGAGATGTAACAAACCCAACATCTCCTGAGTTTCAAGCCTTTTCTTCGGTGTCTGCAGGGCCATGGAGCAGGCGGCTGATCGTGTCTACATGGCAGCCCGTCTGTTTGTGCGTCTTTTCAACCTGCGGGGGGCGTCCTTACAGCATCGCATCCTGGAGCTCCTGGCTCTGGCCGACGCTGCAGATCAGTTCCACAAGAAAACCGTGACAGCCGCAGTGGGCGGAGGGGTCGCCAGCGTGGCAGGCAGCGTGGCAACCATCACGGGGCTCATCCTGGCGCCTTTCACCTTCGGGGCCTCCATTATCGTGACAGCGGTGGGGATCGGTGTGGCAACAGCGGGCAGCATCACCTCGGCAACAGCCAACATCACAGACACAGTTCACTCCAGCATGGACCGCAAGAAGCTGGAGAAGATGATCCAGGGCTACCAGGAGGAGATCAAAGACATCCGGGAGTGTCTGGAGTTCGTGCAGGTGAGGAAATGAAGTTTTTGCCACAGTTGTCTCTTTTTCTCAGAATAACATCATTTATTTCATCCCCAGTTTTGTTTTTGACATTAAACTTCTTCTGTCTTTGTCTCTGTGCTCGTACAGGCAGGTATGGACACCCTGCAGGAGTGGGACTTTGAGAACTACTCGGAGAGCGCTGCCAAAAAGGCGCTGAATCACAACCTCAAGCACGTCATGAAGGAGGGCGGCCGGGCCGGCAAAGCCCTGATGATCAACACCGATAAGCTCATCAGCACTGTGCAGGTTTTGGGCGCTGCTGGAGGCGCCGCCAAAGCTGCGCAGGCCATCAGCATCACCACGGGCGTCATGTCGGCCCTCTTCCTGGCTCTGGATGTTTTCTTCCTCGCCAAAGACTCCCACAAGCTCCGCAAGGGCGCCAAAACTAAGTTTGCCACCAAGATCAGGGACGTGTGTAAAGAACTTCAAGACGGCCTCCTGGAGCTGAACAAGGTGAAGACGCAGCTGCAGAAGACCATGGACGGCATCGAGGTGGAGGAGTACGAGGAGATCGAGGAGGTGGAGGTGGAAATCGACGACGACTTGGAGTCGGATCCGAAGAAGCTGGCGGAGCTGGAGCAGGAGCTGGACCTCCTGGAGGAGCAGCTGGACAAGAAGGTGGAGGAGGAGCAGAAGAAGAGTAAAGAGGCGGAGAAGGAAAATCTGAAGAGTAAGAAGGAGAAAAAGGAGGAGAAGAGCATGAAGGAGAAAGGAGAGCTGGAGGTGACGAAGGAGAAGGAGGAGGAAACTGAAGACGCTCAGAAAGAGGAAAAGAAGGAACGTAAGAAGGGAGAAGAGGAGGGAGAAAGCGAGTGTGAGAAGGTCTCTGATAAAGAAAAACAGCAGAAAAACAAAGAAGTCAAAGCGGAGGTACAGTCTCAGAAAGGAAAGAAGGACAAAGACACCGAGAACCGAATAACAGCTGAAAAAGAAAAGTACGAGCGCAGGAGAGACGCAGCAAGAGGAGGCACGAATAAAACGGACGAGAGGTCAAAAGAGAAAAATAAGACGGGGAGAGAACCCGAGGAAACGAGGAGCAGATCGGGCAGCCCGAAACACGAGGACCGGAGTGTGAAAGCTGCTCCTGAGAGGGTCGAGGCAGTGAGAGACAGTAAGAGGAGTAAGAGCGGCAGAGAGGATGAGAGGGTGATGACCAAGGAGAAGGAGGCGGACAGCGGGAGCACGAGGAGGCACAGCAGCAGGAGCGACAGAGAAAGAGGGAGCAGGCACGAAACAAGGGAGACGGAGAGGGAACGAGGAAGCGGCAGGACGGGGGAGGAGAGAGGGGCGAGGGACTGGAGGGCTGAGATGGCGAGAAGTGGAGAGGAGAAGCGAGAGAGCAAGGATGGGAGGGAATCCAAGAGGGAGACGGAGAGGGAGACGACGAGGGAGGTGGGGAAGGAGTCACATCGAAGTCACGAATCAGCGTCAAGGAGGGAGCAGTCGGAGAGAGAGTGGAGGAGCAACAGAGGGGAGCCTGACCCAAAGAGGAGCCACCACAGGAGGGACGACCAGAGGGAGAGAGGCGAGAAACGAGGGAGCAGGAGTGAGACAGGGAGGGGTGAGGAGGAGGAGAGGGGGAAGAGGAGAGAGGACGGAGAGAGTCAGAGGAGGGACAGAGAGAGGAGAGGAGGCGACAGAGAGAGGAGAGGAGGCGACAGAGAGCATGGACACAGCCACCGAGGAGCCCGACCACGATCCGGCGCGCTGCTGGAAGACGGACTGTACATTTAGCTTTAAAGACGTTAATTCACATTAAATAAGAGCTTTTTAATACTTTAAAACACTACACAAATATATAAAATAAATAATAAGATCAAACACATACATATACTTTTGACTGCAAACAGGGATGACAGTTTAAGACGGGGTGTGGGACAGAAAGGGGCCGGTGAAGCCTCGCGTCACGCCGGAGTTTCACCGCAAAGCTGTCCCTTCACTGCTGCACGGCGTGAGGAGTAGTTAGGTGATTACAGTGAGCAGTATCTATTAACGTATGACAGGGCGCGTCCCTGTTAATGTATGCTCATGCACGCGCTGCAGGCTGACTTGGAGAACATCAAACCTGTCATTTGATCGTGAGTCATGACAAGCATCACTGGTTATTTACTGAAAAGCCTGTTTACCAAACATTTTCAGTTTCGCTTTATTGAAGTGAATAAATATCCAGGTGTGTGTGTGTGTGTGTGTGTGTGTGTGTGTGTGTGTGTGTGAGAGACAGGTTATGACCTTGTTCCCAATTCTAATTTAAACCCGAACAGCGGATTTCCTGCAAACTCTGCAGAGAAGCTGCTCGTATTTTGCCAATTCTTCATTGTTTATTGACAGTTTTAAATATATATTATGCTATTCACAACCATGTGTTTCTGCACACTGCAGACATGTATTTACTACATGGTGTTTGTTATTTTCTGATGTTTCAGGGTAAGAGTAGACTTTTGTGTTCTCAGTAGGACTGTTTAAGTCCACATTAACGTCTTCCTTAGTGAAATTTCATTAAAAAAACAGGAAGAAGGGAGAAAGAAGTTCAGTTTCACGCAGTCGTTGCATCAACCGGCACTTTATGTCGCATGAAGCTGTGTTTTGTCCTTTAACTCCTCTTACAAATAAATGATAGACCTCTGAAATGGATTAATATCTGCTCGGCTGGATTCAGGAGCGTAAGACTATAGATGGCAGATATCCGGTGGCTGTTATCAGCTGATCGGCAGCGAACGTGCAGTCTCACCTCGCTGCACTGATAAACAGCTCGTACACAAAGACGAGACATTTAAAGGGACCTTGAGCTGAATTATCTGAATATTTGACTTAATATTACTGAATATTTATTCGAATAAAGATGAGAAGAAGTGATCGTTTCTTTAAATAAGCACTCCTAGTACAGATCTGACTACAGTCTTTTCTGTTCAGGCCCCTTTCCTCCTCAACTTTATTTTCAGAGGGAGATGTTGTCATTTGAACTTTGCAGAAATGTGTTTGTGAAGTAAACTACTCCACAGTTTCTACAAGTATCAGTTTCAGTCGCTTTTCTTGCAGAAACGTTTCAGAGTTTTCCCAAATGTGGGGATTTGCTGCTTTTTATATTTTATTATTAACAATTTAAATCTAAACACTCAGATTTTTGTAGTAATCGTTTTGGGAGATCATCAACAGATGAATCTATAACGACAATAATTAGTCACAACATGAACAAAACAGTCACAGGACCTTTTTGGGGGTTTTTTTGCATTGAGTGCTTTAATTTTTAATACACTTGGCACATTTTTGCGGCGACATGCTGTGTGAGAACAGTCTAAATGCAGCGCTGTCGCCTGGTATTCTTACTAACACTTGATTAAAGGCCCTGGCTGCATTATAAGGCCTTAAGAAGAAAACAGAAACAAATGAAATTAAAACTGGGGTTTCCCACCCGGCCGTGCTATTTGATCACTCCTGGTATCGTTTTGCGGCGGGGTGACGCAGTGGCACGGGGTTTGTCGACGTCAGGAAAAAATGTGTTGTCAATAAAACTTTACACACCCACGGGTGCCCGGGAAGAACTGAAGAACCTGCCTGTGTGGGTTTATTATGGGCGTGTGTGAGTTTTCCTGTAACTGCTTGGGTGAACCTCAAGCAGGCGACGCAAAGACAAACGTATCTGTTCTTATCTGCACTCTGCGGTTTCCTCATTCAAAGTGCAGCTATGGTTTTTTACATATTAATATTAAATACAATGTGCTGGCCCGCACTGAAACTACAGGAATTTACAGTGGGTATAAAAACACCACACCCTTTGTGAACTTGCAGGTATTTATATGTAAATATGACAACATGGGAAACGTCAGGCTCGATCCGTCTTCAATGTGGTTTTGTGGAATTGAAATTTTGTGAATTGAGAAAACACCTGCTGACCACGCAGCTGTGTAGAAACCAGCATCACTCAGTGTAGAAGCTGCGGCACCACTCGGATGGAAACATCAGGACAACCTCCAGAGTGGAGGAGACGACGAGGAGAAAGCTCCGGCAGGGAGGTGACCCCACAGAGGCCCGCAGCAGCGCTGAAGGAAGCTCTGGTCAAGCATCCTGCACATGTGTGGGCTGTGGCCGTCCAAGCGTGTTGGAATGATCCCATAAGATGCATTCAGGTCCCCCAAACCATGTAGGAAAATGCATTATGGTCTAATAAAAGAACAATTAAACTTTCCATCCTTCGGTCTAAATAATGTGTTTTGTGCAAAGCCCGCACGGCTCCTGATCCGAGGAGCACCGCGCTGACTGCGACTGCGTGCGGCATGGTGGTGGGAGCATCACGCTGCTCAGCTGGGTCAGGGGGTCTTACAAAGACAGAAGGGATAATGAATAACTAGATTTAAGTTAATTTAAGACTCATTCACAATGACTTGCTGCTGTAAAAAATAAATAAATAAAAAAACAAAAGTGTTACATTTTAAATTTAAATTTCACTTTTTCCTTATGATAAACTATTTTTTGGCAGCAATTACATTATTGTTAATATTTCTGTCTTTTACATTTCAAAAACCTACAATTTCATACAGGGGGGTGCAGACTTTTCCACTATCCACTGTATAATCCACTCATTCTCAGTGGGTGGAGCCTTATACGACGTACACCAATGTCTGATAATGAAATAATACGATTTATTTAAAAAAAGTTTTATTTATAAAGCACTTCACAAAACAAAGTTACAAAGTGCCACGACAGGGTTGAGTACAGGATTAAGATTTGATTAAAAAAAAAAATAAAAGCACACATTTAAAACAGTATAAAGGACATAATCTCTAATGTGCACTACTGTAATACACATGTGAAGTATAATAGTGTGTACCTGCATTATGTAACACAGCTCTTTCTATTGCTTTTGTCCAATAAACTCAGTGTTTAACAGAAAAGTGGCAGTTTGATGCGGCTGAAGTTCATCCAGCGTCATCTCACAATGCCTCTGTGTTTGTATTTGGGTTACACTTTGTTAAGATTTAGGTAGTTAAGAGGGGAAAAAAACCATTGGTTAACCCTTAGTTAATGAGTAACTCCTAATCAGATTTCACAGTTCATAATTAATTAATGATTAGTTATTTAAGAAAGGAGTGAGCAATGAATCAGGAACCTCTTTGTTAGTAAGTACTTCCTGAATATTTCCTACTGGAGGACTATACAGTGGATAATGATGAGTTATTAGACAACAGACTGGTAGATCCTATATTAATTAATCAATAAGTAATGATTAGGTCATGAATATCTGTGAATGGGTCAAGCAGTGATCCCTCATTACTTCATTATCCGTCCTCTAGCTCACACATGTTGGCCAGTCATCAATTAACAAGTCAGTCCTCTCTCAATTAACTAATCATAATAATAATTCGTTGGTCCATTATTCTGCAGTGATGACAGTGTTTGGCGAAACAGAAAGGTCAGAATCAGATCACATGGAAACGAGCAGCGCACGGGGAAACGAGCGTCCACTCGAACATTTTCCACTCTGTCACTGTATTTTCTGCAGATTCATATCTCACACACGGAGGAGTCACATGTGACATATGCTACCTCAGAATGAGGAAGGAGGAGGAACGAGGAGGTGATAACACACACACACACACACACACACACACACAAACAGATTCACACAATACACTGTTTGTTTTGGTCAAACAGTCCAGACCTACAGAACAAACAGTCACTCAGAGCTGATTGATGGCCATCCTTACACAACTCTGCAGTCTGTTTGACCAGGGATCACTGTTACCTGACCACGTTTTAAATCAAATACTCTGAGCGGTGTCACCTGCGTGTTATTTAGTGATGTTTCTCATTTAATATGATAATAGAGGCAGCTTTTCAGGGTGTGTTCCCTGAACTTTAATGTCAATCATCCTAAATACTAATAACACTGTTTGGTCCATAAGTAGGTTGGCCAGTCTGACGTCAAACGGCTGCTGCTGTAAATCCCCCTTTTCTCAGATTGCACCAGAAAAGACAAAAACGTGGGGCGTCAGGGACAGCACCCACCTGTTTGACGACGGAGCGTTCAGCGTGGTCCGCCTTTTTTATTTCTGGGAAAACCACAGAGGCATCCATTAGAGGAAAACTGACCTTTTATGCCAGCGTGATACAGTTTTAGAAGGAACTGCAGGCGTAAAGTAAAGACAGCGTTTTGTTTGGGGATTTACTTCTTATTATAAAACTCAGAATATTTGAATTTTAGTGTCTTTTAGGCTAAAAACACAAGTGAAACAACAGACGAGGTTCAGCATTTTACAATCCAAGGTGTAACAGAGTATGGACCTTCACGTATGGATGTAAGAGTCACAGTGAACTGAATAAATTAAACGATTGTGTGACTCAGGACTGAGGTATTTCAAACATCCGGCTTTAAATTACAGTGACTGAAAACTATTTACTGTACTTTCATTGGCACAACGTAATTACCCAGGTCGATTGCGTCACATTGCTCCACGCACAGTGGCATACAAAAGTACAGTTTCATCACGAGCAGCATAGAAACAGCCTAAAACGATGCAGCTGGGATGTTTTGCATCACCACGGCAACCGGTGACGTGGCAAAATGTGTTGATTTCTGCTTCTGCTTTGGCAGGTTTTGCACTAAATAACAGAAAGACAGAGGCGAGCACCAACTTTCAGAGGTCTGCAACACACTTAAAGGTGTTTTGATCCGGTAAACGGACGGTGCGGCTCAGGTTATGTAGCTGCATATCTTTTGCACAGATTAAATCTACAACAGCTCAGGAAAACATAAACATTATTCTTATAAACAGCTGTTGCTCCTCCTAGCCTAAACAGAAACATCAAAAACCCTTGTATTGTTTCAGCACAGACAGAGGTGGACTGCATTTTCATTTAATTACTTTCCAATATTTTTTTTTAATTTGTATTTTGCTCTGCAGAAATAATTCAGATGTCATTTATAATAAAAATACTGTAAGCTTGGATTTGTGCATCTGAAAAACTACAATATTAATACATCATGTTATGGAACAATAAGACACTCTTTTCAAAACTGAAGTGATGTAAGTAAATGAATCATACATTGAGTCAGCAGCACAGTCACTGATTGTGAATGATCTGTGTTTGCTAAATGCTAAATGCTAAATGCTCGGTCTTATTGTCAGTATACAGACGTGGACAAAATTGTTGGTACCCCTCAGTTAAAGAAAGAAAGTCCACAATGCTCACTGAAATGACTTGAAACGTTCAAAAGTAACAATAAATCAAAATTTCTTGAAAATTAAATAATCAAAATCAGCCATTACTTTTGAGTTGTTGATTAACATAATTATTTATAAAAAACAAGCCTAATGAAATAGAATGGACAAAAATGATGGTACCCATAACTTAATATTTTTGTTGCACAACCTTTTGAAACAATCAATTGCAATTAAAGCGATTTCTGTATTTGTCAATGAGCCTTCTGCACCTGTCAGCTTAGGTATTATTTTGGCCCACTCCTCATGAACAGAAGCTGCTCCAGTTGTCTCAGGTTTGACGGGTGTCTTCTCCAAATGGCATGTTTCAGCTCCTTCCACAGATGTTCAATGGGATTCAGATCTGGGCTCATAGAAGGCCACTTCAGAATAGTCAGCAGCTTTCTCTTAGCCATTCTTGGAGTGTTTTGGCTGTGTGTTTTGGATCGTTGTCCTGTTGGAAGACCCATGACCTCACGACTGAGACCAAGCTTTTCTGACACTAGGCAGCACATTTCTATCAGAATGCCTTGACAAAATCTTGAGATTTCATTTTTACCTTGCACAACTTCAAGACACTTACCCTGTGCCAGATGCAGCAAAAGCAGCCCCAAAACATAACTATGAGCCTCTCCATGTTTCTATTAGGGACAGTGTTCTTTTTCTTTGTATGCTTCATTTTGAGTCTCTGAACATAGAGCTGATGTGCCTTGCCAAAAAGCTCCAGTTTGTCTCATCTGTCCAAAGGACATTCTCCCAGAATGGGAGATTTGGCAAATTTCAGTCTCGCTTTTTTATGATTTGCTTTTCAACAGTGGTGTCCTCCTTGGTGGTCTCCATATGAGAAGTCCCACTTTGGCTCAAACAACAGCGAATGGTGCGATCTGACACTGATGTACCTTGGCCTAGGAGTTCACCTTTAATTTCTTTGGAGGTTGTTCTGGGCTCTTTGGATACAGTTCGAACTATCCGTCTCCTCAATTTGTCATCAATTTTCCTCTTCTTGTACGTCAGGAGGTTGGCTACTGTCGATGGGTCTTAAACTTCTGAATAATATGTGCCACTGTTGTCACAGGAACTTCAAGCTGCTTAGAGATGGTTTTATAGCCTTTACCTTTAAGATGTTTGTCTATAATTTTGTTTCGAATGTCCTGGGACAATTCTCTCCTTCGCTTTCTGTTGTCCATGTTCAGTGTAATTTTACCTTTTCACCAAACAACAAAGTGACTATTTGTCTCCTTTAAATGAGCAGACTGACTGATTATGAGTTTGAAAACAGCTGTGATGTCAGTTAAAGGACACACCTGAGTTAATCATGTCCCTCTGGGCAATTAGTTTCAGTCTTTTATAGAGGTACCATCATTTTGTGTCAGCCCTATTTCATCAGTTTGTTTTAAATAATTATGTTAATCAACAACTCAAAAGTAATGGCTGATTTTGATTATTTAATTTTTCAAGAAATTTTGATTTATTGTTACTTTTGAACGTTTCAAGTCATTTCAGTGAGCATTGTGGACTTTCTTTCTTTAACTGAGAGGTGCCAACAATTTTGTCCACGTCTGTATATGTGTGTGTGTGTATATATATATATATATACATATATATATATATAAAAAACCACCTGAAAATCCTGAGTTGCCATTTCAAATAATGATATGGGAAAACGGAGCCACACTGAAGCAGCTAAACATCTGAAATACGATAAAAATCAGTTTGTAAAGAAAGTATTTCAGCATTTTCTGGTGGCAAATTAGCTTTATTTTAATTAAATACATATTTTAATGCAAGTATTTTGTATTTTATGTTCTATTATAAGTCATTTTGACGACTCTAGAGAAGGAAACGTCGTGCACTGAACAGACGCACCAGGAGCAGCTGCGGACAAGCTGAGTTTCATTTTGAGAAAAACTAGTTCTTCCTCTCCGTATTAAAACACATATCAAGGCCGCCTATATGCGGACGTGCTCGTTGCTGATGAATCACATGTTGACCTTTTTCCTGCAATAAGTCAGAAAATGGAGAAAAGCAGCGTGCCTGTTGTTTGTGAGGGGACGTCTCTGGGGGGAAATCATTCCTGAGTTCCCGGAGTTTCGTCCTGTTGTTGAGCAGGGGTACACCCTGCTTCAAAGAACAGGTGACAACAAAAGAAATGTGATCAGTCTCGGTCCCAGGAGGGAGTGAAGAGTTTCACGGGGGGTTTGATATGTTTCATGCAGGCCTCTCAGCTTCAGTAGGAGCATTAGGCAGGGGGAAACACCAAAGCCTTAACAGTTCTGCTGAGTTTAAAGTTAAATCTAGTGATCCTGAGCGCTGGCTACTTCATCTGCCTTTACATAAAGCAGCATTACAGCGCAGACAGCGGTATAACACCATAATGATAACTGTTGTGGATCAGTTCATAATTGCACCCGACAGCTGAAGGAAGTGAATCAAATCTTGCTTGCTTGGAAAAACCAACCTGACAGGAATATTAGATCGCAATGTTCCCTCACTTTCAACCAAATACTTTGGCACTTGGCATAATGATACCAAACAGTCCGGTTTCTTTTGCAACTGTGGCACTGAATCACTGGATGGTTTATCTCATATGGCAATGTTACCTGTCACATTATGTGAAGTGATATGGAAGCATGTAGAAGCAGAGCAATGCACAGACAAAGTGGAAAACGTCCATTCGGCATCAGTAACTCCACGCCCGTGCGGGGAAATCACGTGAATTGTATCGGAAAATGGGTAAAAAATAGCCTGAGCTACAGTCGGTCAGGTGAATTCTCACAAGGCCACGCCCCCTTTTGGGATGCTGTAATCCTCCCCCTCCCCCTCCTCCTCCTCCTTCAAGCATCAGTGTCGATGTTTGCTGACTTAAATCATTCCCGCAGGGTGCACTCAGAGCAGCAGACTCAGCTAAACCAGGAACATTCCCGCAGCTCAGCAGCAGACCTTACAGCTCAGGTGAGTCTGTCAGGGAACAAAACGAGGAAACGTTCTTAAATCACGTGTTTATATTTGGTTTACCACCATTATTAGGCTACAATTATTAATATTATTAATTTAACCCTAGTTTAAAGTTGAATTTGGTTGATTTTATAGTAACTTTTGTCAAATGAACCCTCTTGAGTTATCATATTTTGTACCAAAAAGTTTTTCAAAATGACAAAAACTGCGAAATATTCTGTGGGACAAATAATCAACGGCTGTTTTAACGTCGAGTTTGTTAAGTTTGTCTCAAGAGACGGCAAAATGAACAATTTTGTTCGCGTTTATTCTGATTCCTTTGATTTTATTAGTGTGTGATTACTAAATTATACCAGAAATGTCTGAATTTCACGTTTGAGTTGGTTAGTTTTCTTTATTCTTTAAGTTTTTCATCGTATTTTAATAAGAAGCTTAGTAAAACTGCATATTCCCTTAGAGTCCGTGTATAACCGATGATTCATGGTGATTAATGTTTAACATTTAAAATATACTGAGGGAACGTTTTCCAACTCGGCCTGCAGGCTGTTGTTAGAGACTCTCAGGTGAACGTTTAATATTTACTCTGCTCATTTCTTGTTCCCGCCTGTCAGGAATGGAACGAGGACTGATCCTGTCGTTGGCTGCGCTGGTGACCCTTGTGACCACAGGCGTCCAGGGCACGGGTCTTGTGTCATTTGCCAACAATACACAGGTTGGCTCTCTCTCACTTTAATCCATGTCCTTTAATCCATCTCGTTTAGAGTAAAAACTCTGTCAGCGGCTTCAGTCTGATTTCTTTTGAGGCTTTTACAGCATGTGTTTGGGTTGATTTGGGAGTTTTTATTCGCTAAATTTCAACGATTTTGGTTTTAAAGGGATTCAGCGCTGCACTTCATTAGAGACTGGGAGATAAACAGCGATAGTATCTTGTTTCTTTCACTTAACAGCTCAGATTTTAGGAAGCTGTTGACCAGATAACTCAGTTTTACACAATAATCAGAATTATTGCTGCTCCACGTTTTAGATTTAAGCTTTTTGTGTTGCATGTGTTTTAAAAATGTCTCGTTTTACGCCAAAAACATCCCAAACTGTCAGATGAGCAGATGTTAGTCCAGCTGCAGACGTGTTAAGCCATTAAACATCATGCTGTTGCGACCGTGGTGTATTAATGGCACTGACCTTCGTGCAGGTGAACATCACCAGGGCAGGTTGTGGAACCACGAAGCTGTGCGTGGAGACACCGACCCAGTGCGATCCTGCTGGAAACAGCAGCTGCCTGTTTTCATCTGTGGTCTCCGGCAACGCGTCAGCTCCTAACGGCTCTGAGCTGATGTTCGAGCTCAGGGGAGACTCCATGGGATACATCGCTCTGGGGCTCACCGTGAATGCCTCACAGGTAACACATACAAGTTTTTAACAAAAATGTGTCAGATTTCAAGCACTGTTTTGATAAAATTGGGCAAATAACTGCAGCTCATGCCACTTTTTGACTTGGCCAACCACGGTTCGCCCAGTCACACCACCATAAGACCGTCCTGAGCTAAACAGCCCAGATACACAAAGGCCAAACATGCTTCTGTGTCCGGCAGCTGACAAAATGTAAATACAGGTGATAAACTGAGTCAAGCTTTATGGTGCCCGAGTCAAATGAAAGATGCCTGACAAATATTATATAAGTTTACACATTCAAGCTCTCATCAGCAGCAAATGGACTTCTCTATTTATATTTTAACTGACCCAGTTCACCGGGGACTCATGGACAACGTAATGCAAACAGGTGTTAAATGCGACAGGGCCATGTGACATTTACTGCCTTGATTTGTTATTTACTGAGTTGATAAGGACAACCTAACCCGACCTCGCTGTGTCATTTATAACTCTGGTAAAATATCTCCGGACTGAACTGGGTCATACGATAGATAGCTAGACCGTTTTCCTCCATGCTGCGCTCACACAGGAAAGTAATAAACTGATGTTTCACTGCTGGATGTCACAGGGAAGCGCTGTGCAAACAGCACCGTGTGTGTTGATGTTTCACCTGCTTTAACGCAAAGATTAAAACCCCTCCCACATACGATTGAAACAGGCTCTTTAATTAAATTTGGATATCAAAGATTGTCCGCCAGACTGCTTTGGTACCTATTTTAGCTTCAGTCTTATACACTGTTTCCCATAAAGTTGGAATAATTTTGTTTTCAGACACATTCCTCTTTTTATTCCTATTTATACACATCAGTGATCACATTTAACCAAGCGCAAGGATGAGTTTTGAGAAGATATACACTTCTATCTATCAAGAATAAGAGTAAAAAAATATTTTATTCCAACTTTATGTGTATTAAAACTGACCACAGTGGCTGGAAATATGAATTTGATCTAAAATATGTGATAAAATCGGCAATTATGTAACTTCTTATAGCGGTAAAACGATAAGAAGATTAAACCTTAAACCTGGACAAGCTTGTTACCTGCAGGGTTTAGTTCTTCATACAGTTTCAGTTCCAAGTAACTGAAAATAAACATATTCTTTGCAGCACCAAACCTTATCTTAAACAAACACATTGTTATGCAGCATGTTGTGAAATGCCAATGACTTTTCAAAACTACTAGACTTAAGAGACGCCGAGACAGGGAAGCAGAAGTAAAACAGGTATGCACAATGGCTCCAAAGACATTCACAGGTGAACACGCACACCGAAAACAAGACGGCTGGAAATGTCACCATTATCCCGACTATTTCATCACTTTATTGACTCATATCCAGCTGAAATCGGTTATTGTCTTTAATTCAAGGAGGCAAGCTCATCCTTTCACTGCTGATTCTTCCCTCAGGGCACCACTATGCTGTTCATCTGCGCTCAAAACAGCTCGGACAATGGAACGTTCTTCTTCCGGACAATGGCGAGGAACAACAGCGATGGGACGCTCAGTTCAACAGAGAGGGTGAGTCCTCAAGTTTCCCTGAACAAAGGGTGAACGGAGAAGCTAATACGTGCACTTATGAGCACTTAGAGACGATTAAACCCCAACGATTTTATGTTTATGAATGTTTTAAAAATCTAAATATCGAGTAAACCTTGCCTTTTTTGGAAACACTAACATAAAACATCTTAAGAAGGTGTTTGCCACCCGCGAGTCTCTTCTGTGAGGATTTTCTGTTTCCATGATGGTGTTTTGGAGACACATTGCCCCAAAAATGACCGTTTTAGCTAAATTATTCAGGTTCTTCCTTTCACTGGCAAGGACAACACCATCAATGAGGTGCATTTGAACAATTTGTTGATCAGGTTAAGAACTTGAGCCGATTCTCTGTGAGTTTGGGGAAGCTTGGGATGGGAATCCGTTGACACACCCCCGTAGGTATAGAAAGAAGGTGAGAAAGAGCCAGAAAGGGGCGGGAGGGAGGTTTGTCGAATGCGAGAGCGAGAGAGGGGAGAGAGGGTTAGGAGGGTAAGTGACGCACTGAGGTGTGGGTCTGCTTCTCAAACTTCACTGCATTTATGGAGCTTATTCAAAACAATAGACCTGAAAACCCCCCTTGGAGGATTGTTCATTTAAGTGTAATATGAAGCAACAGTAATGCAAACAAACATGCCAGATTAGCTGCCTAAAGATACGTTTCAAGTGATGGTATGTTGTTTATCTTGACCTACTGGAAGGATTTCGATTATAGGTTGTAAAGTAGAATATCCACATTTTGCAGATGATAGAAAGAAAACGTGCTTAAACTCAGAGCAGCCACAACATACTGGACCATAATTCAATACTTTTCCTGTCTGTAAATACCGAACGTTACATGTTGAATCTTTCTGCTGTGACATTTCATCAACAGAGAGTAACGGAAATTCAAGGCATGGTGCAGGGCAGTGTGATCAAGTGCGTGTTCAACGTCCCAAATGTGAACGCCACCAGCACCCGGTCCGCAGACACCACTTTCTCCATCCTCCTGGGGAACGGGACTTTAGATGGAAGTAAGTGGACGCACGCTGTTTGTGAAATCATGATGGCACCCAATGCGATTCAATGCCCAATCAAAGACTGTGGCGTGTTTATCGAGGAAAGACTGATTTTTAGTAGAAAAATGGCCTCCGCTGTATGTTTTATCACGTCTGTACACACATGTGATGGATGTGAAAAGTCTACACACCCTTCTGAAACTGAAGGTTTATTAAAAGTAATATTTAATAATTAAAATCAATTTAAATAAATAAAAAAACTATACAACAGCCTCAGAAATCTGCAATTTCACCCGACAGAGATAAATTAAAATCAGCCAATAATATCATCGCTGATTTATCCAATAACCCTGGATAAATGGTGATTACACGTTAAGTTACACCTTAAAAGGACCTCAAACCTCTCGTGTGTAGCTTTGTGACACAGTTCCAGTGAAAGCTAACTAATTTATCACGTTGGCAGTTGAACAGCATCGGGGTAATATGGGGTAATTTCTATATTCCAAGTGTCCTTTGTTGCCCCAATTGTATGGGATATGATGGGAACCTGACATAGGGTCGTGCAGTGCCAGTTCTATGTATTTGCCTTCTCTGGCTCAACAATAGGGAGCTAACAGAATATTGAACTGGTGGACAAAGGACTATTTAAACACTGACCGCAGACTCTTAGAACCAATGGGAACTGAGTACCCTGGGAACACAGAACCAATGGGAAGTTAGAGACCAATGGAATCATAGATGTGGCCCTGATAATGTCCACTTAAATAAAAATAAATGACTCCATTAACCTCGGAAACTTAGGGAAATAGGACTGATGGGAACTTAGCACACTGGTAACACAGGATCTATGGGATCTCAGGACCCTGGGAACATTAGACCAATGGGAACTTAGGACCAATGGGAACTTTGGACCCTGGGAGCATGGAAAGTATGGGAAGTTTGGACCCGAGGAACTTAGAAATCTAGGGATGTTAGACCAATGGGATCTTAGGACCAATTGGAAGTTTGGAACCTGAGAAGATAGAAACTATGGAAAGTTTGGACCTGGGGAACTTAGAAACCTACAAACCTTGGAGCTATGGGAACTTAGGAGCCAGGGTACATTGGACCTATGGGAACCTTTGACCCTGGGGACAAACCCCACCCACTTTTTGGGATGTTCCCCTAAAAACTCTACCGAAACCTGACTGAAACCATATTTCAGTGGTAAATTAAATTAATTTAATTGCATTTTACTGTGACTTAAACACACTCACCCACACAAAGAGAGCGTGTCTAACCTCCAGCTGTTCTGTCTCCTCGTGACATCTCTGCAGATACACTTAGTCCCTTCAACATCCGCCTGGACAGCGGCCCTCTCGATCTTAGCAACCCATCCAGCAACGTCGTCCCCACATCAGCACCCAGCAATGTCACCACATCCATGGCCAACAACACTATGGCGGCAGGATCCGGTGGAGCGATCCACCCTAATGGTAAACACACTGACATTTTATGTTTGCACTTTGGTTTTAGGTCTTAAGCCACTCCAGTCCACAAGGATCTGTTTGTCATAACTGAAGGAAATCCACATCGATATGGAACCACCATGTCCTTAAAGAGTAACCACAAGGCCGTAATGAGCACATCTTGTCTGATAAACACCTTTTGCCTCTTCCTCTGCCAGCTGTGCTGCTCCTGCTGAGCGTCCTCTCACTGCCTGCGTTGCTGAAGGCCTGAAGGTCCGACAGACGGCCGTGGACAGTTGGATGCAATGAAGGCGGCCTATGCACTAGATTTGCGCACGAGTGTCAAACTGTGTACGAAATGTTTTCACTGAACCTATTTAGACACGTTTAAAGTATCTTTTGCACTGTACCCGACACGCACTTTGAGCTGAATCTCGAGCCAAAGATGAATGACACTTATATGGTATTTCCAAACACTTCCTGTGGTCTTTAGCGGCCAAATCATTCATTTTTCTGCAAAGGACTCTTGGAAAAAAAAAAAAAAAGAGGTGCTGTGCTTTTTGATTTGCATCAGCTCCTGGATGTGCCTGTCTGGCACCTCATATGGCTTCTGCAAATTTGCAGACTTCGGCGGAATGAGTTTGAGCCGTATCTTGGCAGTGAACCCTGAACTGACAGTACAGCCCGCATTCTTTCAGGGAAACACTGTCCCAGCTCGGATGGTTACTGTGTTTTAATATTTACAAGTGAATGTACTGTTACTGTATGATATTTGTTGATGGGACAGGTTTAACTATTCTGAAGTAATAAAGTTGAAGCTGTGGTTTACGTCTTTGTGTCAGTGGATGTTAGTAAAAGGACAGTTTGGGCTGTTCTCCTAGCGTTTGCATTTGTTTCCTCTACAAATATGTGTACAAAGCCTGAGGGCCTGGTTAAAACCTGTCTGACCACTCCAGCTTTCTGCCACTGTGTAACCATTTAGTGATGCATGTGTATGACCACATCTCAGGTGCTAGGTTTGACTTCAGCTTCGTCATGACGTCTCGAGTTAGTGGACAAAGCTTTGGCACTGGACAGGAAGTGAACAGCAGTTTATAAGTTGAGCCTCTCTCGTTCATTCATCTACAAATCCACAAATTTGTTTCCGGAAATGAAAGAAAAAACACAAGACAAGCAGTTTCCATTTTAATATTTTATTGCAATTTATTCCTTTACAGTTAAACTGAAACTGAATAGTATAAAAAACTGACATTGACATAGAGACACACAAGGTCAAACAAACTCACCGATGAGGAAAACAAACACGTTTAAACTAAAATCAGGCTTTTTGTAGCTGAATTTCCGTCCTCGCGTTAAGACATGTCCGTCGAGCTGTCGTCTCTGAGAACATCAACAGTCCATGTTTCCGCCTTCTCCTGAAGACCAGTAACGATGCAGTAAAAACACAAACCGAAGCCTACAGCTAGTTCTTCCTGTTACAGTGACACTGGACAACTGGCCAAAATATCAAAAACGAAACAAAAAGGAGGTCTGGGGGATAATGGGACAACAGAGTGTGTGCACCATGCTCGTGTGTGCGCGCACGTTTGCTTTTTTTTTTTTTGTATCTACAATATGAGTGTTAAAACAAGAGTCCGAGTTCCTACTGGAAGCTGTGTGTACGCTGCATGCGTCGGCGTGGTCCCAGTCTACGAGTCCTCTTCACCGTTGACGCTGTCGCCATCGTCGTCGCCTTCCACGTGCTCGCCTTCCTCCTCCTCTTCCTCCTCCTCGTCCTCCCTCTCTTGACTCTTTACCTACAGTTTGAAAAAGGCACGTTTAGATGAGCGGCGGGTGGTTTACAGTGAAATGAGCTGGACCATGTCATCCACTTTAAAAAGGTCACAGTCTTATAACTTTTATACTGGTTTGCAAGCACTTGTCAATTATGTCCAATCGGTTCGTTTTAGTTTTGATTGGAGTTTCATTGTAAACATGGAAAACCCGCTATTTTTAAAACCTTGTGTGCATAAAAATGGCCGTGACATTAAACGCAACCTTGTTAATAAGACGGTCAGGGTTCGAGATTTAGGTAAACCTGAAAACTCATTCTGATTTTCTGGACCGGCATCAACGCCACAGGTGTGTTTCTGTTATGGGTTACACTCATTAAGCTGTGGCGGTCTCTCCACAAGTCTGGGGACTGACTGGACATCACTGGATATCCTGACTTGAGGTCTTGGTCTGGCCTGAGCAAACCCTTTCAGCCTCACCTCTTCCTCCTCCAGCAGGTCTCCTTCCTCCTCTTCCTCATCGTCGTCGTCGTCGTCCGAGTCGTTCAGCTCCTGGCTCTCCCGGTCTCTCTTCATGCCATCTTCCTTCTTGTTGCTTGAGTGCGGAGGTGATGTCACTTCTCCTGGCTCCGTTTTTATGCTCTTAGCTTCTGCCAAACACGAAGGCGTGTTAAAAGAATCGTCGTCCGGTCACAGGGCGAACAAGTGCGCAGAGCAACTCGTTTCAGCCTGTTTGAAACTCGCTGTGCTGCAGGGTCAGACGTTCAGACCCCATTTAAAACACACTGTATTCCCCCCTACCTGACTTCTTGCTGTGGTCCTTCTCCATGCGCTCCAGGCTCTCCAGCAGGTCGTCCACTTTGCTTTTGATCTGGGTCAGCTCCCGCTTGATGGTCTGCAGCTCGTCCACTTTCACTGCAGAGACAAGGGAAGGGAAGCGAAACCTGGATGAGTGACGCGAGTCAAGCACTGCTTCTGAATACTGAAAATAAATGTTTTCTGTTCACGGCTGAGCAATAAAGGTTTTACAGACAATCACTTCATGTCCTATTTCCTGATAGTCCTACGTGAGACACATAATGTGAAAAAACAAGATCCTCTTGCTCTTCCTAGCGCTCTGAGTGGCAACGCAGCCTTACAGAAACAACAAATTCACCGATCAGCAGCCAATAGTTGTCTATAACGTTGCGTTGATCACGCACTGCACAGCCGCCTCCACCTGTCTGTGCTCCTATTCAGTCATAGTCAATGTCTTCAGCTTGTGTAATCAGGAGTTGTGCAGGCATAACAGCTAAGGAGCAACCATCAACAAAGCGCTCGAATGTAAGAGGCGTGAGTGCGTGGGTATAGGTGTGTGTGTGTGTGTGTGTGTGGTCATGTGGTGTACTAGCCTCTTATCCTGCTGTTAGATGGCGAGACACCTGCCTCTGAAGCCTGGGGCCACAAAGCGCTGGAGGGGCGTCTTTGAGAAGACGAGTTGCGGCGGGAGGGACCGAGATCTTGAGGGGCTTAGCGGAGTGATACGAGGCAGCAGAGAGAGAGGCGGAAGGTTTGGGAAACGTTTGCACAAGTGTTGCCTTCTGCAGCTTTTAACTGGGCTTTGATAAAAATGGCTCGTTTGGGCGTCGGGCTGCAACTTTTAACAGTAAATCAAAAACAGAACAACAGCTCATGCTTCTTTTCATCACTGACTGACTGACTGCGTCATTACCCCGAAGTGTCAGGAAATACAGAAGGATTCTCGTCACACAAACGACAGTCCAACACCAGGAGACGTTCAGTACACAGAGTTATGACAAAAATGCTGAGTGACAAATGCTCACACTGAGACACAGGAATCCAGAGAATGTGTGATAACTGACTTAGGGCAATACATTCAATGATCGTATTACTGTAGCTGGTTAATTCTCTGGCTGTCCCAACAGCCACTCAATAAACTGCAGCTTATTCTGTCCTGTGATCATTTAAGGCAGTGTCTGACGAGCCCAAAACAGGAAATACTGATAAGCAGGACATTCTTTTATCTCAGAGACTGAAACTTCTAATTACTGAAACCTCTAATGACTGGTGCTATGCCAGCCTGAATCCTTCCTCATACTTCAACCATTAAGTTAAATCAAGCTACAACCTTTCAGAGAAAAGATTAGGCCCACATGAATGTAAACAGAACACTTAATTATTAAACTAAGCTCAGACAGTGCTAGTGTTCATTGCTCCTCACATGTATGAAGCCTTTACTGTGTCGGTTGGTTTTTGCCGTCACCCTTCCTAATTTCCAAAAAAAGCTTCATGTTATCTCGCGGGCAGCGGAGAGGCTTACTTGTTCTGGACGACGAAGTCCTCTGGCTGCTCTTGGAGGAGGAGGAGAAGCTGCTCTTGGTTCGCCGGCTGCTGCCTCCGCTCAGGCTGACCCGCGGGCGCTTGGACGGGATCACGGCCCGCGACAAGGGGGGAGGGGGAGCGGGGACGCGGGACGGGTACGAGTACATTCTGGCATCAAACACAAGGATTAAAAAAAATAATAATAATAATAATAATTCGGAAAAATGCATCACCCACTCTTAAACACAGAGTAAACAACATTACAGGTTGCTCACATCAATAAACAAACACTGCGCTTGTGCCTGCACAATGCTGTAAATCAAGCACGCTGACATCAAGAGGAAGTAGTTCAGGAAACGGGGGCTATCCTGACAGACGAGCGACTGGTTTACGTGTGCGCCGTTCAAACTGAGAGACAAAGGGAACACTTCACCCACCTGTCGTAATAATCTCTCTGAAAGTCATAGTCGAGGTCAAACGACGAACTGCTGTTGAGGAGGAAGAATGAGAAGCGATTTTAGATTTATTTCCATTTACTTTACTGGTTTATTTCTTGGCTTGGTTAATTGTTACCTATAGTATTTTAATGCTGCCTGTAACAGTTGAACCATAGTTAGTGCACAGAAGGTTATCGTCACTGTGACTGACCTGTACATGTCTCCAGCAGAGCGTTTGGTGGTTTTTGACCTGTGAGGTTTTGGTTCTCCGGCCAGGTTGATGTCTGAGAAAAACAGGCAAATGACAGGACGTGAGATTCACTTCATTTAAAGATGAAGTTGTCAACAGGCTGACGACTCTTCACATTTAAAAAAAATCAAAAAGCAGATCTTTTTAAAAAGGTTGTCTGACCTGCCATCCTTCAAGAACCCGCTTTAAAGATATAAACAGCTTCGCTAATTGTTTCTTACATTTAAACTATATTAATGAGCAGTAATGAACCTAATGGCACAGCCCCATTGTAGGACGACTGTAACTAAACCTGTCTTTGATGTAAAAATCACTCCTTCGTGCCTGAGACGTTACAGAAAAAAGGGGATCATTACCAAGTACTTGTCCGACAATCATCCTTCCGTCCTCGCCGCCGACAGCAGCCCGGGCGTTCCTCTCATTGGCGTACTGAACGAAGGCGTAGCCCTTGTGGACAGAGCAGCCCACGATCTTGCCGTATTTGGAGAAGATGGCCTCGACATCTGCCTTGGTGACCAGCAGGGTGTTGAGGTTGCCGATGAAGACCCGAGAGTTGAGGGAGCGTGGGTCGGTCTTGTTGGTGACGTTGCTGCTCGCCATCAGGCTGGAGGTGGTGGGTGAGCGACTAGCAGGGAGACACACAGGACACACAGGTTCCCAGATTTAGCGGCTGAGTAGCAGTCACCCCTCTGAACTACTGGTGCTGTTGCTGGGTCACAGTTGGTGAGTCCCCACGCTGTGGTGACTGCAAACCAGGCCAACAGTGGACATGATCAGCAGGGTTTCCTGGGAAACTAAAGAGTTTAAATCAAAAATAAACAATCGCTGACGAAAAAGGAGAAACGAGCAGGTAGTCACGGTTTGATATTATCTGTTTGTATTAATATGAGACGTGTGTCCAACCCTGGTCCCCAAATGAGCAGTATGTAGTGTAACGTGCAGCCTGTCTAGCTGAATAGGTGATCATCAGTTTACTCACAGCCTAAACATAATCAGGAGTCATGGGATAAAAAAACAAAACAAAAACCCAAATATTAATTTCTCATTTTGCATCACATGTCAAAATGAGGCAAAGTAAGTCATAACAGGCCTCCAGAGTCTAACAAACCAAAACGCCCCGTGCTCATGAACGATTTTAAGTGCTGAACAACAGAAAAGTGTATTTACTAAGAACTAAAGGCTAAATCAGTTTGTTTTAGGGATCTAGGTATTGGAGGCGTGGCGCTGCTGTAACCATGAGACTACAATGGCGTTTTTCCCCGTAGAGCAAAGTGTCATGTCGCAGCAGGTATATCATACTGAGACGTGTATTCGGCTGTAAAAGGAGGTTTAACTTCCGCCTGATCTAAGGACTGGACATTATATTCAAAGCATGTATATTTAAAAGGCTCAACACTGACATCAAACAGCTCAAGTTAGAGTAGAAACAACTGAGCTAAATCCCTCATTCTACCTCCATAAGGTCAACACGAATAACTACAACCAGTGTTTACCACAGGGTGTTTACGCGTCCGTGAAACAACAACAACAACAAAAAAAAAGGCATGTGGTTGAATTTCTGAGCTCACGTTTCAACGGACAAAGAGTCGAACCCTTTCAAAGCAACCGATTAATCTACAAACTCTCGGGGGTTTTAAAGACATGAAGCCAAATGACTTGCTGATATGACAGAGCTTTGTGATGGGATTAAGCTGCACGGCTCGGCTCAAAGTAACCAACCCTCACGTCTACCTGAACAACAGAAAATAGGAGGAAGGAAAATCATATTTTCAACGGCACATCCTGGAAAATCTAAATTTTACAGAGCTGTGAATAAAGGCTGACTGTTGAGAGATGAGATTGGGGGGGGTGTAGAGGTGGTTGGTACTTTCTAAAGAAATCACTTCTTTAAACTCAATATTCATTATTTGACTTTACCGTAAGTTTGCTGGTGCTTTCGTATCATTAAATCAGGTGTGGCCGGTTTGTTTGTGTGGATTAGTGCAGTGGAGATGATAATGACGCAGCTAGAAGCAATGGTCATTTCACAGGAGCACTTAGACAGAGTTTAGCTGTAATGCACCGTTTAAGACCAGCAGAGATGCCCTTTTGAGCCACACCACATATCAGGACCTGCGATCTTATTTTCCACAGTACCAAAGGATTTGTGTACGTCTCTGGGACCAGTCCTGCTCTCAGCATTAAAAAACAAAAAGCACAGGATGTGTTACTATTACATATAGACACAAGGGAAGATCCCCGCTCTCGGTCACACCCAGAGCTCTTTGTGGATTTGAAGATAGGGAGTGAGCCTTGTACAGCAAACATGAAAACAGTGGTGGCATCAACAGTAACCCCCCCTGGCTGACAGGGGGTCGAACATTCATCACTCACTCCATAGCGTCTGTGTGCAGGGCTGTCGTCTGTCTGATGTTTGACACTGTGGGCTGGGATCAGTTTGGGCTGGTGTCTCGACCTTCACCTTCGCCCCTCGCGATTTATACTGAGGTGACAGAAAACACACCTCAGTCAAGCTGAGCAGGGTTATCGTTTACCAAGTCTTACCTGGTTGGAGTGTGTACAAGAGTCAGTGGTGAGGCAAGCACAGTTACACAGCTCTTAACAAAGCACAAAAGAGGTAACTCCAAGCTAGCCACTTTGAGACTGCAACCTGACCCTAATGCATGTTTAAGCTATCAGTAATAGCACAGACCCCAGTTTTGGAGGAACACACCTAAAGCTGGGAATTAACATAAAAAGTGACAATACTATTACATAAATATTACTAACTGGGCAGGAAAGTGCATTGGTGCATTGGGTTGACCCTTGTTGGTTCACGTATACTTGTGTTTTAGTATTAAGGCAGTCTAGATGAAGCTCTTAGACCGAATAATATCAGCAGTGAATCGAAACAGGGCCGAGTATATAATTAAGGGTAACAAAATGTTAATGTATTCATGTAACCTTAAAATGACTAGCTATCAAAGGGCACGTTCAGGTTTACACAAGTTGAAAGCAACTGTAATTCAAAGTGGTGTCAGATTTAACAGGTACGACTAGATAAACAAGATGATTCAGTATGGCACTCTCCGCCGACATTAAGGAGGCATTTTTATATAGGTTAGGATAAAATGTATGTGGAGGCCAATATCAGATGCAGCACATGTCAATAATGAGCCATTATTAGTAACCCAATAAAAGCAATACTAGACCTAGAGAACTTCAAAATGGTGGGAAGCAGAAGCTTTGTCAGTGGGCTTTAGGGGAAAATAGAGATTTCAATTTAGCAGTCACTAAAGTGCTAAGTACAGGATGCAGGATCATTTTAATACGTGATCTTATAGGACCACGTTTAGTGCCTTGTGCCAGCAATCCTACAGTTATGTGTCATGACTTTTTGGTATTTTCTACTTCATGAGAACACGTATTTACCGGCCTTTGTTTAATATGTAGAAGGGGCTTATAGGTGTACCTGCGATGCGTGCGATGATCATAATACACATAAACAGTCATAGTACTCTTTCAGATTGATAAACTTTTAATAAATAAAATGTGTATTTTAACGTTATGTAACAGTACTGAGGCCACGGGCAGTCCAAAGCTCCCAAAATCAGAAAAATGACTCTTCATCATGGGAATAAAAACAAAAAAGGGAAAAATCTACTCCACAAAAAAACCCCCAAACAGACTGAGCAGCATCGGCCACAAAAACAAAGTCTGCGGATTATCAAAAATTACCTAAACCATCCACAACACACCCGCTTGGGAAACCGACAGCGCCACCAACAGGCTTTAGTGTGACACACAGGCCCTGCGCTAGCCTCGGAGGCTCAAAGCCGGCTAGCATGGCTAACGTTGGCCAACCATCAATTGAAAAGCATAAAAAATACACCGCAATCAGACCAGTTCCTCTGCTTGCAAAAACCCAAAACCTGCAAAATTCTGGTAAACGTGTAGTCGATAATATGTAAATCAACCACGGACCGGGATGAAGCTGCGACTATAAAACCAAAGGAGCCTCTGACGCCGTTAGCTTAGCGCTAACTTAGCTGGTGGGCTGGCTGAGAAGCGTGCCAAAAACAAATCAGTCCCGTCAAGGAAAAGTCTTCACAATAAGCGCTACAAAAACAAAGCTACACCACTTGCAAAAAAAAAGAGTTGATAAAACTGTTGCTAAAATGCATCCAAAGCAGCGTCGTGTTTCTAAAAACCACAACCAGCGTTCGTGTTTTTGAGGGGGATGAGCGTCTCCGAGTTAGCTAAGCTAGCTACCTCGCTAGCCAGCACATAACGTTCTGTCCACTGGCAAAACAGAAAAAAGCATCGTTGACAAAAAAATCCAAAAACAAAAGAAAAAGGAAGGAAGGAAAAATGAAAAATGTCTGGGAACAAAATACTCACCACGACCTTTACGAGTAAAATGTCTTGCTTTCGGTAAAATCTGTCAAATTGTTACTTAGGTCGTCCCTTTCTGAGCACAGGCGATTCGCCCCCCTGAGCAGCGAGCTAGCTTTCTTCTAGCCACCGAGCTAACGTAACGAGATGGCGCAGTACTGGACAAAGGTGTTTGTTTTGTGACGCGGAACAGTCCGTGGGGGCGGGGTTGGTGAGTTACGCGTCACATAAAAAGCAGTAATACCTCCGGTGTGACCTGGTAGAAAAACGTATTCACCTGTTGTCTTTGTAAATCAACCCCAAACCAAGGCCCCCAGATATTTTTGCTTTGATTTATTTGTAATTTTGGCTTTTACAGTTGCTTCTTTGAACAAGTAAACGGAAAAATAAGCGACATTCGTAAATCGTGTCGGTGTTATTTAATGTAAACATTTTTGATTTTAGTTCAGCCGACGGGATGAAAATGAATTTAAGTTGAAATATATTTAACATAGCATCCGTATTTGTTTTTTTTCATAGTGTCAGTGGAACATTGACAGAATTAGTTCTACGTGATGTTTATGAACATAATGCAACCACCTTTAATTTATGCCTAAACAAGACATTTTTGTATTTTTTTGTGATTGATGCACTTAAAAAAAACAAAAAAAACAACAACCAACCATAAAAATAAAAATGACCAGACCTTTTGCTTAAAAACCTAACATAAGGTGCAGCCAATCGGCACAATTAGACAGCTGTTAACGTTCACAGTGATGATGGCATAATTAGCTGATTAGATGGCCATGGCACAACAGTTTCATAGATATATTTCCTGTTGGGAGAGCTCACAAAGTGACAGACCACTGGTGTGATCCACAAGCAGCCAGTAGGTGGCACTGTTGTTATGAAAATAAGTGACTGGTGACCCAGAATAGGACATTTTGACAAACTCTGCATTCAAACATAGATAATGCCCCACACTAGTGTTATACTTTTCCCTGATTAGAACTCTTCACAGCCCAACTCTTCCTCTTAACCATCCTCTTATATTTTTGTCTAATTTAAACCTGAGCAGATCTTTCACCCACGTGGGTAGGTTTTTATTTAATTATACTATTAATTACACCTGTGTTGTTTCTGTTTTTTGGTTTGTGACCCTGTTAAATGAAACAGCATTTGCTCAAGACGTGTTGTCACGGACTGAATGTTTTTCCCTCTCAAGTGATCGTATGTGAATGTTTTTAAAGGCCTGATTGTGACAAACTATTCAACATTTCACATTAACATTTCCAAGTATTTTAGACTTAAAAGACATATTCCTTCCCATTTCCAAGCTTGTTAATAGTATTGTGAGTCCCTCAGAATGACGCCTAAATTAGAAACCACAGTGATGATAGCTGAAGTTAAACTGTTCACAAAAAAAAAGTTAGAAACATTAAGAACCACTCCTCATGTTGGTCTTATTGATATCAGCATTTCATTTTCAACAACAATGAAAATAAATGAAATCTGTTACAAAAACTTTACTAACATGCACAGGTGCAAACAATAAGATGAATGATGGCTGAGTTCCATTTTGTTGCTCCAGGTTCAGGTTCCTAGCGTTGTGCATGCTGATCTACTGTCATTCTGTCATGACTTTACCAGGACATTTGAACAGAACCACTGCAAAAGTCAGCTATGCATTTCCTGCCACGACACATCTTAATTTCTGCTGTGAAAAAGGCCTATTAATATTGCTATATGACTTTATTGCACCTGAGGAGGAAAAGAGGCAAAAAGGAAAAAAGAGGGCAAGCAAAAGTTACCAATACCAGCTGTTTTCTGCATCTAGTTAACAGATGAAACCCCTACAATGTCCCAATTTTTCATGGAGAATATGTTCTTTTGTGAATTGTTTTCGCCCATCTGGTTTTATTTTGTGCACCGTCCCAAAGGACTTGTTTACAGCTCTGTGCATCATCTCAGGAATCAGAAATACAACTCCGACTTGCAGTTTCACTGTGTAATCAGATATAGAGATAAAAAGGTTTCTCTGCTTGTTTGTCTCCTTTGTGTATTTCTGTCAGTCTTAACAGCGTGAAGAAGGGCCAGATGTTTGACAGGCTGTCACACAGTGTGTCCAAGTTTTGATGTGATTGCTACAAATATGGTAGGGATAGGGCGAGTTCACCCTCTGAGTGTTATGTGGGTAATATTTAGTATTATTTTTGAGCTTTTAGATTACTGAGCTGACATTTACGGACATACCCCAGGAAATTCTGCAGGCCAAAAACCAGAATATGGTCAATATGAGCACCACAAACACACTGTGTATAAAAATTACAGGGGTACCACTGGAAATAAAAACACCATAAAGTGCAAAAGGACCAATGTGAGCTCACTCTTAAGTACTAAAGGCACTGTCAGTTGTCAGAATATTAGTAATCCAGGGCAGAGAAGCAGTTGCGATGTGTCATAATATAGTGATTTGATGCATGCAATCTCTTTGCATGCATTTGGAGCAATTTAAGGTTTAACGTCTCGCTTAAGGATCAGAAGAACCAACCACAAAACCAACAGTCAATGGTCAACTCACCCTTCCAAATGAGTTACACACAAACCGCAAACTGACATGTATTTGTTTTGACACAATAATATATTTTTCTAACCATGTTACTGCTAAAAAAAGCATGAATTATCACCAATAATGAGTTTCTATATAAACATTGTGATTATTATAAGAGATATAGATATACATCTGAGTGAGAGGTTTGAGCTGCCTGCTGTAGACACACAGTGGTGTTGGTATGGAATTGTTATTGAATTTCTCTACTGTACATATCATATGGGACATTGGTCTTGAGATCTTGTTACAGTGGTATTGCATGTTACTAAAAAAAACATATGACGTCAGATAAGTCAAACCAATCAAAGAGTATCACAAGTGTTAAAAATCTGTTTCTACAAAAACATAAAAGTATGTTTTTCTCATTGTTACCTAACTCGTATGTTTGATCTTTGCTTTGCAGAGTGATTTATATGGTTTGACACTGGATGGCTGTTTTCACATTCATCTGCTGAAGAGGTGAAGCCTATCATGTTAAATTAATTCTCAGTTAATGACATGAATGTATATATGAGCAGGATTTTTCATCATCTCAACTACTTTGGGAGTAGGTCTCGGTCCAACATGCAACTTACACAAGTATAATGTGGAAACCTGAAACCCCCAACACACTAAATTGACTTTTCAGTGAAGCAGAAAACATCTTGTGTCCATCTGTTTAAGGTTTGAAATGAAAAATATTTGCATGTTCATGGATTCTGGGTTTGTCACTGAGGGAGTGGGAGGAGGTGTAGTTTTAAGAGACATATTAGACACAAACTATTGCAGAAGAGTAGTTTTATATGCCTTAAAACAATGCTGGAGAAGAAAATCTAATTTATATAGTGCTTTACAGCACTTTATAAACTATAAAGTTGCAGTTGTTCAGTTATGTTATTAATAAAAGGTCAGTAACAATTAAATATGCAGTTACAACAGAGTCAGCAGCAAAACTTAGTAAATCATCTACAAAAATAAATGTTTGTGATATTTATGGAGGTTTACTGGAGACGCTTACATGAGGAACTAAAGAGCTGAAGAAACAAAGCAAGTATGACACCAGTGACACCAGCCACAATCTGACAACCCAGAAGTTATGCTTTAAATGCTTTATAACTGATCTACACAGCATTAATAGATACTTTTTCCATTAATCTTTAATACATAAGTTGTAAAAAATCATATTATAACCCAGTCTAGTTACTGCTTATGAAAACTTTATTAAGTGGGTAATTGAAAAGTGGCACTAAATTTTTATACAAAATATCGCAGCGCAAGTAATGATAATAGAAAAAAATGTGGACACGTGTTCTTATAAGATGGAGTTGGATAATTATACTAATACAAATACAGTTAACTATCACAGAAACTGTCATTGGGTGGATTTAATCAGCTGCATTACATCTTCATCATCTGTTTATAGAGACTTAAAAAAAAGTGCCTCTGCGTGCGTGCGCGCGCGCGCGCGCAGCAAAGCAGCTGCACACAGTGCGCTCGCGGCGCAGAGAGCGCTGCTGTGACAGCGCGAAGCACAATCCGCGTGCAGCCAGCGCGAGGCAAGGACCGACCAACGATGACCGGACACTCAACGGTAAGAACAGCTCTCCAAATGTTCTTGTAATGCGTTTTAAACGTATAAACGCGTAGAGACAGTGTGGTCGTGAGGACTTTTAGTGACAACGCAGACGTCACCACGTGAGTTTTGTTGTGTTTTGTTTTCGAGTTTGGAGAAAAAGTTTTAATGCGTATTCAGTGTTCCTTGTGTTCTGTTAGATCACATTTCTTTTGGGAATGAGCACGGTAGAAGAACATTAAGATGTACTAAGAAGTATGCATCACTGTGAATGTAAACAGCTGTCTGTAAGCGCTCAAAGTGGCTCCAGCTGACACATGAGCCATTGTTTGGTGGATGCAGGATGTGCAGTAATGCTTTGCAACCACTGACTTGTCAAGGGATGATGATAAATGAGGAAAATTTTCCCTACATAGGGGGAAAAAGTTGGACAAACCTCCACACTGTTGTTAAGAAATGCTATAATCAGGTCTAATTTTACCTCTGTGTCACAGATTACACAAGAACTTGTTTTGATTGTGCAATAAGGATTTGAGGAAGGCAATTAATAGATATGCTGCTCTAAACTGTAGTAAACTCTTACCCAAATGGTCCGCTGTGTTATATTTTTTCCCTCTTATGACTTATGGGACTCTTCCCTTTCCACTCCTCTGCAGTCCACTGATTTATGTAATGTAGCTGGAATGAAAAGTGCTGCGCAGGGGGTGGAAATCTGGCTTTCTGAAAGTCAAACAGATGAGGAGGCTTGTTTTAATCATTAGTCTCATGGTATCACTGGCATGGAGCTTGTGCTGGGGACTCGTGGTTTATATTCGCAGGCCTCGGCCGGTGTTCCCATTGCACAGAGGTGTGTGCCGTGAGCGCTGAATCACAGTTAATCTTATCATTGACTTCATTTAATGTTATATATATGTTGCCTTTAAAGGGGTAATAAAAGGATTTGGGCTGTGCTGTGAAGAATTACCTTAATGTGCCTTTGGGAGGTTGATCAGGTTGTTGATCAATACCAGTGACTCAGCGATTATTTCACCAGATGCTCAGATTGTTTGCTCAAGTGCTCAGATGGAGCGTGGTGCTACGAGCAAGAGACAGCGGCGAGCCAAGATTTGTTTCGCCCTAAAATATTTGTTTGCCCTGGCAGTGTATGTTCGCCTCGATTTCACACCGGGGGAAGAAAATAACAAAAGCATTTCAGTTTTAGTGGATTGTTTTCCTACGCTGACTTTTTCAAAATGTAAACAAGGATTTCAAAATATTTAATCAGATTACGAGTTGAAGTATGAACGCTAAATCCACTGGTTCTACAAGAAAGTTGTGAGGTTGTATGTTAAGCGCCCGTCATTTATGACTTACAGGGTGCATTTGTCATTAAACATCAAATGAGGAACATTAAAGGATGAGATTGCGTTTCACAGTGGGCTCCTGACCTTGAGAGCAGTTGTTGAACGTGAAGACTTTGTGATTAGGTCAAATTTTTGATCACTGTTATATTTGGGATCCTAATTTATTGCCTCTTCCTGTGTTGCGCCACTTATTCACTAACCGTTCACCACTTGTTCATACACACATTTTTAATTTTCGCCTTAGAAATCTTTGTTTTAACACAAGAATTTTCGCAAAAACACCTGAATATTCTTCACTTCCCGTATTTCTGTCAGCATTACTTGACTCCATTTAAGGAAACAGTTTGTGGTTTTGGGAAATACGTTTATTTGCTTAGAGCTAGAGACAGTTACTTAAGTTAGCATGTAATTAGCAAACCAGGGTTCAGTAGCTGCCAACGCCTCTAAAACTCTCTAATCATTACCTTGCTTGTTTAATCAGTGCACATATTGAAATGTAAAAATGACAATTTTACATGCTGCTACTAATTCCTCTGTTTAGTGTCTCAGCTGTTTGCTGTAAGTGATTGAATGAAAGAATGAATGAAATAACACAAAGCTACAGGCAGTGGACAGTTAGCATAGCATAAAGACTGGAAACAGGGGGAAACAGCTAACCTGGCATGCCTACAAATGCAACCATAAATTAGCTTAAATAGTTTGCTAGTTGTGTTTTTGCACTTTGGACAGAGCTATGCTCTCTCACAGTTTCTCCCTGTTTCCACTCTCGAGGCGAGGCTAAGCTAAGCTAAGCTAAGCACCTTCTGACTCTAGCTCAGCACTTCACAGACATGAGAGAGGTGTCGCCCTTTTCACACAACCCTCCGTTAGAAACTCTATTCTATTTTTTTTAACCAACAAATCCCAAAACTTAAGAAACAAACAAATGACATCAAATGAAAAACACCACATGTAGGAGAAACAAATGAAGTGAATGGAGGGATCAGCTGGACGCAGATGAGTCGCTGTGTTTCGTTTGATTATGTAATGCTGTTACACCCTCTTCATTCTATTTGCATTAAACCAGCTGATGGAAACACCTGTTGAGCCAAACTTTCTATTGTTGACTCTTTGGAAATTTGATTAAATATTGGACCAATATTTGGACGGACACAACTTATTACTGTAATTCCCTCTGGTGGCCAACAGAGGTCATTTAAAGTCACAGCTTACTTACTAATACCCCTTTAATACTCATGTTTACATTACGTAGGGCAAGATGACCTAATATTTAATTAGGGGTTCAAAGTCACAGAGAGACTCTGATCATATGGGACATATTAGTGTTAGGCAAGAAACAAATTTGCTTTCTCTTACATAAATATTTGTGACCACGTCTTTGAAAAAACAGCCCGCAGTCTGAATTTGTCACATCCGATCTCGTACGAGTTTGAACTGCTGTTTTATGACAGCGGTGCCTGTGTTTCGCAGCGCGCTGATGAAACGGTTCGTCACTTGTTTTTCTCTGCCGCCCGGTCCCTGCATACCTTTCACGGACATTAACAGTGATTGCCCTACAAGCAGAGCTCATTTTGGTTTCGGTGCAGAAATATTATTCCTGGCTAGAGGTGCGCGCTCTTTTGCAACACCCAAGGGTGACACAGCTGGGTAATATGACCCGCTGCGAGTATCAGAGGTAAATGTTTCAACATTGTTTCTGGTGTGTATTAACTGCAGGCCAATGTCTTTTAAAATCATGTTTACTTGGGAAATTATTTCAAGTCCCAGAACTTTTCTTCTTAGCACAGTCCAGTGAATTAGTGGGATTATAAAAGCTCCAGTTAATACACGGAGGGTACTTTATCTTTACATGATGATTATAAACTCCAGATTCTTGCTTGGGGCTACGCTCACAATACTTCAATGGAAAACAAATGTATTAGAGAAATGCATGAGTGTATCCCTCCTCTTTGGTTTAAGCTGGAGTCCTTATTTAGTTGCAGGAAAACCCTTTGACTGTTGCACAGTGGTGGGAACAAAATGTATGACAGGGATTTTCTTATTTGATTGCTCAGGCGGTTCATTCAGCCAGATACACTGACTTTGTGTTTGTAACTCAAAGAAAGGCTGTACACTGCTTCTCAAGTTGCTGTAAAAGCCGTATAGGTTCAGCTTCTAAGAAATTTTACTTAATTTTAAGCATTTTTATGATTCGATTTTGCCCGACAACATCTGATATAATTGCACCATATGAGCCTAATATGGCAAATTTGGCTGCAGACAGATGATCCTTTACAGATTCAGCAGAAACAGACAGAATTAGCGTCTGTCAGACTCGTGTCTCAGGCCACCGGATGAATATAGATCCAGTATTCACTCCCCTTTCAGTTCTGGTCTGGTTCCCATCACCTCCTGAGTGAAAAGTCAGACTCTCTAGCAGAGATCGTATGCACTGGCTTGGTTTTTTTTTATCATTTTGAAACCTCATGTTTGGCATTATGGACGTCACCATAATGACACAACCACCATGTTTGAACAAGAGCAGGGAGCTGCCTTGGATACACACTATCTTGACTGACAGTCTCCATGGTGGCGACTTGTCAATCGTTAGTTAGCCACACCCTGAAGCGTATGGCTCTTTTCTGTACATTTTACTCCAAGTTACAAAATGAAGCTAAGCTAAGTCGGGTCATAGACTTAGGTCATGATGTAGGTTTAAGACACTTTTGCGCTGACTTCACTTTTCAGACCCATCTGCTATGTCCTCATCTATGTACTGTCTACGGTCTCTACCTGCTAAATGTTCTATAATGTTCACCAGCTAGTTGCTAACACTGTTTGTCTTCTGTTGGGTACAGGCAGGGAGCTTTTTTGCCTGAAACAGCTGCTTGTTATCTGAGCCGCTGGAAGCTGAAACAAAATAGTAAAGGTGTGGGTGCACAAACAAATCAGTGATTCACTGTAGACTATAGCATTTCATAAATCAGAGGGGGGCTGCAGAGGTGGTGACGCTTCTCTGTGGGTTTGACACGTCGCCATTTCATTCAGTATTCATATGACAGGTGTCGAATTGCACAGCTTTAAGAACCAGAACCAGAACCAGAAGACAGTTTGACAAGCTCTAAATCCTTTTGAGGCTCTGATGTTTTTTTATTTTTGAAAAGTTTGCATTAAGGATTTTCTGAAGAATAACAGAATAAAGCTAAGTAGTTTTAGTTTGCACGAGGCCGCCAGTGAAATGGCAACGCTGCAAGAGAGGAGAGTCTGATTAAATCAACAGGGCAGCGATGAACAACATTATAGCATAGATACTGGCAAATTAATTAAGAGACAATGAGGAATAGTCCCACAAAATGACAAAATGATGAAGTCAAAATAAAAGTATATGTCTCAAAGAGCGTGTGGTCACAGCCAGTAGCAACAAAATGCACTGTTTTTGCACGAGTTAGTGTTGGGACCGTAGTCAACGTGCAGGGAGTTGTTGCAATAAAACTTTCAATGTTATTACTGGGAGCTACCTAAAACCAACATACAGGCATAACAAATATAGCAGTTAAATTAAAGAGATGTGTCAAGATTAATGACGCCTCGCAGAAACCGTGAGGCAGACACAGCTCTCCTCGTTTCATCTGCTCCCAGAGGAAGATGAATTTACATTTCAAAGTTTTAAGCACGAAAAAAAAAAAAAAAGGAGGAGTGTTTCTCAGGATTCAGGGGCCCTGATGGAGGGAGATATCTTTGATATGTGAGTTTTCACTGATGCTCAGGAATGTCTCGCTTTGTGTTCAAGTGTTCATTTATTTTTAAATCACTTAATAAGCTTTTTTACCCCTCAGCGTTCTCTCATTCCCACCCCTCTAATCCAAAAAGCATTCGACAAACGTTTGACTCCAAAACTGCAGAGCTGTTGTTATCTGCTCACTGTGGTCTGGTGCAAAAATGTTGGCTTTATACATTATATGTGCAGCCTCAGTGGGCTCTCTTTCCCTTTCAATACAGCCATGGTCACGGCTGCATAAATAACTAAATCAGTGAGTAAACACACCAACGTCTGTGGCGGTTTATTAAAGACATTACAGACATTTATCCAACATGCAGTGTGAAGCTGTGATGAGGTGTTAGATCACAGTTTTATAGGTCTCCATTGTAGACTGAGCTCAAGACAAAGGTGGAAAGACCGGCGTGCTTCCTCAGAGTTAGCTTTGGAAATCCCCTCCCCAATCGTCCTGACGAGCGGCAGTATTTTCTGCAACTTTCTGAAATTTATGAGCTTATCCTGTCAGTGTCTCGTCATCCTCAGTAACATCAGCAGATGGGGATAACAGACCTGCAGCAGATACCTCTCTCCGTGGTTGTTCGCAAGTGGAAGATAATGCGCTCTTCATTTATCAGCGTGCGAACCGTGCAGCTTGGTCTCTTCAATCTGCGTACCAACAGCACAACTGAAGGTGATGCACTAATTGGTAAAAGGACTCAAAACACACAGGATCCTTGACTACAGCACGGTCTTTACTCATTCAAAACAGGGCAGCACACAGGCAGGCTCGTCCAAAACAAACACAGAAATCCAAAAGCAAAAACAGGCGAGACTCAGAAATTCAGAATACAAACTGACAGAAAGAAACAAGCAGCTGGACGGTGAGACACAGAGGTGCAGCAACAAACGGGCACAAAGGGAAGACAAACAACATATGCTCACAAGGAAGAGGGCGAACAAGGCGCAGGTGAACTCAGTCAGTGAGGCTAACGATCAAACTGGCGGGACGAACACACAAAGGCAGGAAGTTGAGTGATCTGCAAAGAGAGAAACGAGTCAAAATAAAACAGGAAGTGAGCAACAAACGTGAGCAGATGAAAACACTGAAATAACGCCCAGTAACTTTTATACATACGCCTTGGCTAAAATACATCGGGTGCTGTAGTTTAAACAGTCAGACAGTCAGTCAGGAAAGACCAAAGTCAGCAATGACGTGTTTTAACTTACGTCCATAAGTAAACAGATGTGTGGTATTTAACCTAAATGAAACACAACTTATTATTGCTTCTTATTATTATTACTTTAAACTTCTTCCACTTGGTTTATTGATGTAACCATGACAACAACTGTCACCTGACTGTGGACCCACGCCTCATCGGTGTTTAGCACGTGCACCGGTTGATCGTATTGATCATTTTTACTAATAATACTAACAAGCAATCAACACTATATTGTCAGCAGCTGCATTTTTGTAAATTACATGATCACATCAAAGTTTACCTGAGGTCCCGAGAATCAGTTTAGGACATACTGTTGTTTTAGATTCATGAAATAAGCTTTCAAGCTGCTTATTCAGCCAGCAGTAACAGTAACATGCTGTCACGATAATGTAAAATTTGTAAATTACACACAAAAACAAGCTTTTAACTGCAGACCTCCTCATTTTCGGTGCCCTGCGCACTTAATTCCATTATTCCCCTCACTACTACACTCCTGTCTGTTAGTTGTGTAACATTCATTCTCCCATGACATCATATGTAGGAGTGCTGCATGAAGGGCTGGAAAATGTTGCTTGATATAGTCCTGCTTGATATATTGGCAGAAATACTGATGTTTCACCAATCGTTAGGCTATAAAAAAACAAAAACACAAGATGCAAAAACATAATCTATTTTCATAAGGTTTCACAGACCGACTACCACCCAAAGTCTGTTTGGAAAGACACACTGGAGTCAGTCAGTACCCACCACACCAGACTCACTCCATCACAGAAGAGTTTTAACAGGCGTCTTGTGAAGCTGCTCCTATTTCAGGAGGCTGGCAGGCCGTGCAGTCGAGTCCATAGGCGCTGCCGCTGTTGCTGCTGCTGCTCGCTGGCCTGGCTGTATCTGGTTCACGGTCTCTGCTCACACTGTCTTGTGGTTTGGACTGAGCCACTGTCATTTCACTGGAATTTCCTGCCATCTGCGCTCAGTCAAAGTTTCTCACAGATCCACACCTGCTTGTAAATGTTTAGGTTTGCCAGGAGAGCAACGCACGGAGGGATAGGTGAGCGCTGACGGAGGACGAGGGGGAGATCCACACTCGCATGGCTTTAGGTTAGAAAAACTGAAATGTAAGCTTGTGTTTGTGAAGGAAATCTGCTGATGCTGAGACAAAACAACAAGATTTAACAGAAAACAACTGAAACATATTAATATTTCCTGCGCATACACTCTCACGGATATGTTTACAAGTGTACCTAAGCCATGTGATAATAATTATAATTCTGTGTACTGTAAGAATACTTTCTAGGCCAATGTGGACAGGAACAGAGTAGCCATAAAGATCCAAAGCCTCACAGATACAGCCATAACTATAGTCATACTCCAATCAATAACCATATCTACAGCCACTGCTTCAGCCCGCAGCTGCAGACAGAGCAGCTGCAGGATGTGTTTGTAGCCAGGTGCTGTATACTGTCACAGTTTGGCCTTTCGAAAGAAGTCATGAGCAGTAAATGCACGGACAGTGTCACATTGTCAGTCCTTTCTGCAGCATCTGCAGTAGCTTCAGACACAATCAAGGAATTTGCCTTAGTATGTTGGTGCATAACAATAACATGAAAAAGTATTGTGAAACGATAAGAACATATATACAACATGACTTTAATGAAAAAGCTGATTGGTTTTGTGCATTGACTTAAACAACACTTGCAATGTGTAGTACACAGTCCAAGAGATTGGTGGTAATATAGAGCATTCAGATGTGTAGGATGAAGGGGTGTAAATGTCAGTGGGTCTCAGGCCTTATTGATGAGGACAGCTGATAAACTGTTCTCATGGTGCAGCAGTCCAGGGTGGCACGGGTCAGCCACAGTCTTCTGGAGGAGTGAGGGTCCTGAAGGGATGGCGAGTGCATTATAACGGGCCTGGACAAACACAGCGGCCATGTTTATTAATTGGGGGATGCAAAAAATACTACAGTGAAAGGTAAAATGTCCACTTTGGGGACTCTACTGTACTTATATATAATACTAGTTCTATAATACTAATACTAGATGCTGGTACTTATATATATATTTACCTCACAATTGTCCTGTCCTGTAAATTTAACATTGCTAGAAGCTCTGTTTGGAGTATTAAGTGTCTCATCGTAGAGGAAGGGCCCCGGGAGGATGACTGAAGTTAACAGCCTCTCTCAGAGATGACATGCATGAATTCTGATCCAACAACACTCTCTCATTTTTGTGCAACTGGAGACTGTGTTATTCACCTGCTCCCACTGAGTTTACTTTGACCCAAACTGCCTCTCAAAATCTGCAAAGTGCCAGAGAATGTTTCGAAGTAGCCCGCGGTATTGTGGAACGTGTCAGTGATACAAATGATCGCATTTATCAAAATAACTGAGGAGGTTTTACCAGCGCAGACGCCGCAAGAGTCTGATAGGGTCTCTTGGACATTGAAGCCACACTGATCATGTTTGTGACTTCCTGTGAAACTGGGGCGGGTAGGGGATGTGTGCATACTTCCAGGACTTGTATGCATGACACTTAAGTCTGTTTTTAGTGGTATATAACAAATACAGCATGTTTATGGAATAAACATGTAAAATAGCAGAGTAAGCAGAGAGGGCAGCACTAAAGTTGAGTATTTATACGTTAAGAACATATAAATACTCAACTTTGATGGTTCTGGTGGTTCCGTGTCGCGGTGTGAGAGAGTTTCAAAGATGGCCGCTGTCGCAGTCTCGCATCGACGAGCAAATGGAGGCAAAACGCCGCAAAACAAAATGTTGTGGATTCCAACAAAGAAGAAAAGTCTTGTCTCCTCCTTTTCTTCAAACACATAAATAACATTACTGACAGGGCGCGATTCTTGCTTAGGAGGTGATGCAGTAAGTGTTTATTAGATTATTGGATTCATGTTGCACGGCGTTTCTCACAAATGTAAATAGTGGTGACATCTGGCAGTCTGTAGGAGCCATTAGTCGTTAGCTCAGACGACGGACTGCAGGTCTGTCACCTGCTTTTATGTGCACGGAGTTGCCTTTTCCTTCTGCATCATCTCAGCCTATTTCCAGCTGGAGTATCAATATAACCGTGGATGGAAGAGTAATCACCTCCGCTGTTGGGGTCTCGTGGTGGTTTTGCATTCCTCGCCTCTTTTTCAAGCTGTGTTTCCACAGCCATCAGTGGTTTTGTCACCTGGACAGGCCTCCTCTTTGAGGAAAGCCTCGGCATTTAGACATGACTTAGTGGCATTGGCATTTCATCCTGGTACTGGCACAGCTTCAGAGGCACTCTTCATTAAGGTGATCACTCACTTGGACGGCGCAGAGATTTCAACTTGGTATGTCTCTCTGGAAAACTTGTCGTCCGTGTGCCCCGGTAACCCACCTGGTTGCTCGTGTGCACCGAGTCTTTGCTGCAGCAGGATGGATTCGATTTCAGCTCAGCCTCTTGCTGTACGTCGTTCTCTCTCTTCCTGCTTTCTCGCCAATAAAGACAAACAGCCTGAAAAATGTCTGAACCCTTTTTCAAGCTGAGGTTTAGCTGCAACATCAACTGCAACTACTGCGCGAGGTACCTATCCACCTGTATTACCTACAGCAGATGGCGGTATGCATGTCTCCAGTTTGCAGAAGCAGCAGGAGCGCTAGACTAAAATCATAAACAAAGCAGTTCATACATGCACTATATATAATGATTTTAACACCTTTACCTTGCGGTCTGACACCCTCTCCACTGGAAAACTGAAAACTGTTACATCGCTCTCTTAAATTCACCAGACTCCAGTGACAAAAACAGTACTTTTGGCTCACAGGACGCACAATCTGGTTCCCCGTTGCCTTCATCAATTAGTTTGTTTGCGTTTCAGTGTGACTTTAATGACAAAGCTTTTAAAAACACCGCTTTGCTGAAACAACAGATGCTTTCATTTTCCTGATGGACCAAAATATACTGAATTAAGGGGAACTAGAGCCACTTCCCAGATTTTATACTTTTTACAGAGTTGGGTTTTTTGTTTTTTTTTTGGCTTGTGTTTGGTTGAGAGCTAAAAATTACGACTGACAATAGCTTGAAAAAGATTTTCTTTTGAATCTGTGCATCATTTAACTGACGCAAGTTGCTTTGTCTGTCTGTTTCCGGTAACACAAGGCGTCATCCACCTCTAAACAACAGTCTTCGTCTTTGTGCCGCTGTGCAGCTTTCGTCGTCAGGTCAGCAGCAGCTTCAGGTTGAGCCTCTCCCCTCAGTATAAAGAACTGTTTCAGACGTCTCCACCTCGCGATCCTCCGTGGTTCAGTTGCTCAGCTGAAGCGGTGCGACAGCTCGTGTCTCTGTGAAAAGTTTTACGGCGGTCAAAGGAACAGAACAAAAACAGAACATTTTACGTCACCACGTACAAAGCACATCATGTTTCTTGAAGCCACAAACCCTTCTGCATGTCCTATAATAGTCAGACCTAGATTGACCTCCCCGGTTTGAACTGAAAATCCAGCTGTTCGTCCCACAGCGAGCATGGCTGCGCTCCTATCTCAGCAATGTGTTTGATCCAAACACAGTATACATCCCATTTTTCCTTCACTGACTGTTTAACAACTTCTCTTTTGGTTAAGCTTGTGCTATGTAAGATGTACACTCACTTGCCAACACAACAAATATTGTATGTATATTAAATCACATCAGATTGTATAAGTTTGTATTTGCCCCCGTGTCTTCTCAAAAGAAGGTGACGAGGTGGATTAAACGGGGTGGTGATTGATATGTGAAGTGATTAAGCAGTTGCTATGACAATGCTTTACTCCATCTTGCTGGATGGAGTAAAGCATTGCTGCGTACAGGGCTTCAAGGTTTGTGCTGTTCCAAACTCTCTGCGTCAGTGAATACAGATCGGGCTGCAGCCACGGGTGAAACATGGTCACCGTCCATATGACGTTTTTTACATTTGATTACCGTGATGCTCACGTTCGTCAGTGCAGAGCTTGATCAGACCATCGACGCGAACAGTCCATCAACTATTACACCAGAGAGGGGTATTATAGCTGGACTGCAGTGCACGAACTCCTCATTACAAAGAAGAATGCACATCTGAGAGTCCAGTGGTCCACAGAGATGTGGAAAAAAGTGATCATGTCAGACGAGCGTGTCTGAAACCATCCCAATGGGGGAGGTCCCCATCAATAGGACGCAAAGGGTTCACCGAAGGTTTGAATACTATGAAAATGATGTGAACGCTCTGGCATTTGAGTTCAGAGACTTGCAGCATCAGTGTCAAGGCCCATTGAAGCTGCTCTGGCTGTAAACCCTGCACCTTAGAGACCTGAGCTTAGTTTTTCCTTTAATTTGTCACCCGTCTGCACAGTTTCTTGCATTTCTACTTTGCAGTTACTTAGTGGCCAACATATTTGCCGCTAGTAATAAGGTTAAACTGGCAGATTAACATTCGCCACACTGAAATATAAAATGGCTTTAAAGCAGGATTATGTAAGAGTTTGTAGGTCACACACTGGAAGCAGCAGTTGCCTAAAACTTGGAGAAGTGGCATATCTGCAAGGCAAATTTGCAAAAAAATAAACAACCCCAAAACCCACTTTTCTCTCAAAGACTGACTCTCAATTTTAATTAACACCTTCATAGCGTTCAAAAAAGTCTTTCTGGATGTTTACAAGGTGCGAATGTGTAACTGTGAGTACGTAAAGCTGGCGGCTGTAGAAAAAAGAAAGCGTGCTCATTCAATTTCCTGTGGTTAAATAAAAGGTTAATGGCTAGAGAGTAGAGTAAATTATGACTTATTGGCACACTCACAGCGTGCAGAATTGGTTTCACAGGATTAACTTATTCTGAAAATGGAGGCCCTGAGGCACAAATTATTTAGAGAAGTGTAAACTCTCACCCTCCAGCCAACTTTCTCCGTTTCCTGGGATACCAGTCTCTCAAGTCTTTTATAAAAACACAGGCGACAGTTGTGAAACTACAACGTAATTCACATGGTTTCTTTAATGGTCAGCCAGCCACATTTATGAGATTTTGTTCTCTTGCAAACATGTTGTCCCGACCTAAAATATACTGCACCTGTGGGTATTTCTACCCACAAAACGGACGTCCCCGTGCATTTCTTTAAATCCAGGAACTAAGATTTACAACGCTTATTTTCCCGCTCGCGCTCATAAAATCGCATGTGATTTACGTAAAAATGTAAAAACAATGTCAAGATTGCAAATCAGTTCTCAGACGTACCTGCGTAAGCATGATGTTGATTCCACATGGCACTGTGATCTTGTTATTGGTAGTGATGCGACAGTAGCTCCCTACTCAAAACGAACTATACATGCACTCGTGCATGTCAGAGACACATGTAATGACTTACTGTACAAGCAGGACAGCCATTATACCACCACCTGCCCTCTGAAGTGACCTGAGGTGCTCAGATGAGGAAGTGGCTCATAATTACCCAATAACAACCACACTGTTCATTGATATTTTATTGCTAATTGATCTACTAACAAATGCTCCTTTATATTTATGATACATAGAGTATATGGGCTTATATTTTCAGAAAAGTTAATATAATAGTGCGGCTCTGGATGCTGTAATTTGTTTTGTTTTTTTACGGAAACACCCCTGTAAATTTGTAACCACGGCAGTAACTCAGCGATCGCAGTGTTTCCTCACGAGAAACGAAGGCTTCCAAGAGGAAGAAACACTTAATTTCCTCCACAGGGGAAAATAACAAGGAAGACGGCGTCTTCACGTTGGCAGAATTTTATAGATGGTAGTCTGACGTCCCGTTCCCATGAAGGCAGCATGGATATCCAGCTGACGGAGGAGCTGTTGCCACGGAAACGACACACTGTGGTGTTTGGTCGTATTGGTGTAAACCGGCTGGTTTTAGACGTTGCAGACCGCGTTCTTTTGCAAGTGGTCGAAAGTTTCGACTTGTCTCATCATAAATCTTTGGTGTAAATCCGTTATAATACCCGTCCCCGCAGTAAAAGTATTGCTTACTGCTGCTATTGGTGTTCAGTGATGCCCCGCACAGTGGCAGTACCACCCCCATGGAGAAGGGCTACACACCAAAGTATTTACAGTACAGCCTAAGCTAATTTGCAGTGCTCCTCTTCAGATTCAAAATAAGAAATATACAAAACTCAACTCTTTTGCACACTTTATATTTCTGAACTCCCCTTAAAACGTGTATACACTTATGTCTTTCTCAGTAAAATACACCGTTGCTGTATTAGCCAAAGAATTAAAGCTGCATCATTTTGTTGTTATTGCTGTTGTTTTTGGCTATCTGGGGGCAGCAGAAACAGCTATCATCACATATTAGCATTTGTTTCTATGAGGGACAATAGTCACATTATATATAATGATTAAATGGACTATTAATAAAACATTTTAGTATGATCAGTGCAGCTTTACGCAGAGGTAGCAGGAGCGACCAGCTGTCAATAATTTACCACAGCTGTATCCCTAAGTAAGCGCTCAGACTTGTAAACATTGGACGCTGATTTTTGCAGACAAGTGGATTCTGTAGATTCCTCTGTATACATGAAGTTTATTAAGTACATAGCAGTACAGTCTGATATTTGCCTTGCACTGATGTTAAGCTCCAGGATTCAGAGCTAACTCTTGAGTCTGTGTGGCCGCTGAGCCTCTGTGACGCCTCTGAAACACTGTCGAGGATTATTTAGGAAGCATAGGATTAGGAAGCAGGATTGTGTCTGTGTATCCACATCTCTCATTTCAATGAAGATCGTTTTCACCATGTTTCATTTGAACCAAAAAGCACAAAAAACATTTGTAATTCAAGAACCAAAGTGCTTATTGTTGAGACAAGTACACATTTGCTTGTCCTGAAACGCCACAGCTGTGTTTAGCTAACCTCAGCAAGTGAGTCTTTAAAAGACACCACATGAGATGTCCCTGCTATTTTATAAAGTTTGCATGCTCAGTTGAGGCTTTGTGGGACACTTTTCTTAGTTTTACTGTCTGACTCTTCTTTCTGGATTAGGACCAAAGTGGTTTGTGAACAGACACTGCTAAAATAAAATCCCAGTTTTGCTATATTTGCTGCTGGAGTTCACTCAGCTGGATTTATGGCAGCATAAAAGAGGGTGTTTACGTGCTTAAAAGGACCAGTCTGATTATAAAAAGACTTGAGATTATTTATCAGATACAAACTTTGAATTTTGTGAATCTAATATTTGGTTCGCATATGAAATCCCACAGTTTGCCCTCAAAGCTCTTAATATTGGTTTTAGCTCTCAAAGCCAACAGGTACTAGGTTGCAATTATCATATTACAAACCGACCAAACCACCTCTGCTATGCAAGTATCTATAACCCTGTTCAACTTGTTGATTCACAGACACATCGCAGCCTCTCTAATTAAGATTCAACCACAGTTCCCATGACTGGTGCTACATGACTCTGGTGGGGGGAACTCCAGCGATTTACGGGAAGAATCATAAAACTGTAAACCAGACTATACCAGGAAACTACGGGCATGAACCTACACTTAGTGACTCCTTCGTCAGCTAATATAACTACAGAAGTGAACTTACTCATCATCTTAGCTGTGTTGGTTTCTGGCTCGTAAAAAAAAGAAAAGAAGAAAGCCGTCCGCATGAAATCACATTGAATCTTTCCGATGACTAATTACACATGGCAGGGATCCTGCTGTAAATTAGATCATCAATATCTGGCAGATGGCAGAGAACAGTGGAAATCAAGTCGACTCCAATAAACACTCAAGGGCTATTGCACAGTGGAGCTACTGTATGTGTGACAGGGGTGGGGGAGCTTCTCTTTGACCCACCATTTTCCAGCCTCCCTCTCCTGCATCATCAGCTAGCAGAGAGATGTGGTCCATTACTCTTCTTCTGTTAACAAGCATCTGGACCGGGTTCCAGGCAATCGGCCGCCACACAACGCCTGGCTATTTGCTGCAAGGGTGGCCTTAATGCCTGCAGTAATGAATCAGCCCCGACTGTTAGAGCAGCTCAAAGGAAACCAAATATACACCCGCTGCAGTGTCGCGCTCAGAGTCGTTTGATTGAAGCCTGCTGACAAGGGGGTCGGACACGCTGTTTGTTTTGGTTTTACTTCAGCTGGGACCTTCTCTGCTGGTCACCTTGGTCCATTTGTTGTTAATGACTAATGGCTGGAAATGAGGGAATGGCCTTTAGAGTGTGACGCTCTGGGGTTTTATGTTACAACCCTTTCGAATGGCATGGCAAGTTGTCACAACAGCTGAGTCAGAGATTTGCAACATCGCAGTAAATGAATCCTGCGTGAGTTCAGCTGATATTAATGCTTGATGTGCTCAGTCAGTGGGATTTGCTGGGGGATATTGCACATCAAAGTCTTGCACGACTGCATGTGAACAACATTGTTTAAAGCTTTTGTGGCTCAAGAGGGATCTGCACGAAGTCTGATGAATTGCCCCATGTGCTGTCACTGGCTAAAAAGTACAAATTTGTCAAGACTTGGTGTGTGGAGGTTGACCTTGGACCCTCTGTAGCCCACTGCTCAGCTCTGCATGAGGCTACATTAGCTGCTATTAGCAAAACACATGAAAATCCCGACCAAGCTGTTGGTGGTCGAACTGCATTGTCTTTTGAACCTTTGGAGGGACATGACCCACATCTTGGGAGCCACTCGACTTTACAGCAGTTAAAGGCTGCTTATTCATTGCATGCAAGTATTAACAATCTAATAATGTGAAATATAATGCAGGAACTTGTAGTTTTTATATTTCATTCATTGTGCTTTTGTGTGTTTCCTCAGTCTTTTACGTGCAACATACGCTGTTGGTTTTGTGTTGGTACATCCACTTAAGTTAAGGATCTGGTTTCTTCTTCCATCACTGGCTCACAAAGCCGTTACGTGATATGTTTCAGAAAGTGTTTTGTGTTCGTGTTTTTTGTCTTTTCAGATGACTCATTTGGGTTTGGTTTCTGTCTCCCACAGTGCATGAGAGATGAGTGACCGAGCAGCAGTTTGGAACAAATGACAGAAGATTGCACACGCCTGGGTCGAAATGAGAAGATGCCAGCGGCTGAAAATCAATCCAGTTTGATCACATTTGAGGACTGAAAGATGCTGTAGATGTTTTCACCCTCTAATGGATTCCTAAAGCTGCTCCAAGAGAATCATCGTCAACGATTTTCCTGAAGGGATCTCCTGGTGGACGTCAGCGAGCGGGGCCCAGGATGTGGCCCCCCGACCTCGGGCCCCCAGATGTCCAGCTGACTCTTCCTGGCTTTGGAAGCGGGTTTGAGGATGCCGAGGATCTCCAGGCGCCGCTGTCTTCTGGTGGCTTCTGTCAGTCATCGATGCATTCAGGTGGTCTGTGCTGTCTTCCAAGGACTTCCCTGTCGCTGTCCTCGCTGGGTCGTGATCTTACCTCCCTGCTCAGCTGCAAGACAGCTGGATCCCACTTAGAAAAGACTATGGAGGACTTTGCCACCACAGCATACACAGATCCTAAAAACAACACCCAGAGGTTCAGCTGTTACCCCCAACCTTCCCTTCCGTTATCCTATATGCTCACCAGCTGTTCCACATCTCCTCCATTCAGTTCTCCATCATCTATTTCTTCTTCTTCCTCCTCCTCGTCTTTATTTTTTGCCTCTTCCTTGCCTCTTTCTGATGCATCTGGGGGCAACAAGACTGGGCAGCAACAACAACGAAAGGTACAGGAAGAGTTTCACTCAGTCAAACAAGAGCCTGCAGACGATTTCTCGCCGTGTAAAAGGGAACCGTTTCAAATGAACAACCAGCAAGGGGAGCTGTTCCACGCAGGGCAGCCCCTTCAAAGCCACAACAGTCAGGACAGCGCCGCGCTCAATTTCCCAAGGGTTAATGGGCCCACCGGACAGGAACCCGCGGTGGACCAACAGGACCAGCTGTGTCACTGGATCGACTGCAGCGCCACATACAGCAGCCAGGAGGAGCTGGTGAGGCACATCGAGAAGGTGCACATCGACCAGCGCAAAGGGGAGGAGTTTTCCTGTTTCTGGGCCGGGTGTGTACGGCGCCACAAGCCCTTCAACGCTCGCTACAAGCTGCTCATCCACATGAGGGTCCATTCAGGAGAAAAACCCAACAAATGCATGGTGAGTCAGCTCGCTTTAGTCAGGTTGAGGCACATAAAATACAAATCACACTTCGGACTGCAGACCCAGATCGAGTTAAAGATGAAAGTACATTAAAATTCAGTAAATTAAATTCGTTTTTAGTCTCATTGACTCATCAGCAACGAAGGAAGAGCTTTTCATTTCAAAATTATTCAAAAAATGCAGAAATCAAACCAGCAACCAAAACAACTTTCAGCCTCACCACCACTGTTGCAACCGCCGTCAGTCGGTCAAAACATTTCTCATTCTTTCCAACTTTACGTTGCCCTCAAAATGGGCCATTTAGAGGTTTAAGTGGATTTGAAAGGCATTAACCTGCTTACGGTTCGTCTCGACTTCTCTCAGACTGAGCAGCCCGTGATCCAGAGTCTGTTAGACAGAGAGATGATCAAACGGTTTCCTTTCCTCACGACAGGTTTCCCTTACTCATGCAGGCCGCAGGGAGACACGTGGCAGAGTTGAATGAATGGAGGATGTGTCTGCACTGAGCATTCAAAAATCTGCTGATCGCCCTTTTTATTCTGGCAAATGTCAGAGTAGTATAAGTTGGTTTGTGATGTAACAGCCTGATAAATCATGTTCCCATAGAGAAGAAGACCTCCTTCTTATCTACTACCGTTTCTGAGCAGCTTGCCCGTTGAACCGTACTTGTCTTAGAAGTTTTAATCCTTCAGTCTTTGCTGATTTGGTGACACCTGACTGTGGTATGAGTAACTGCGGTTCAAGACTACATGTCCCAGAGTTCTCTTGAGCTGCCTCTTGAGCAGCAACTTTCTCAGAAATACAACAAAAGAGCAACTGTTGCATCAGTCAAGAGTGCAACAAAACAAACCGACATTATCTTAACAAAGACATCTGTCTGTAATTAACCCCTTTTCCAAAGTGTCACCTACAACTGCAATGTGTTTTACTGTTAACCTCCAGTGTTTAGACAATTACTTGACTGACACAAAATTAATAAAGTAGAGTTTTTCGGGCCAAATATTATCCCATTTTCCCCAACACAGATGTGAGTGTGCTGCTTGTCTTTGTCAAATGTGACAGTAACAGGTCAAACGCTGGCCATGCAGTAAGCAAATGGAGGACATCACTGCACACGCCGAGAGACTGTGAACCCCGATTGTTTCTTTTAACTGAACAATGAATCGAGTGAGAAAATAATCAACAGATTAATCAACAGTGACGGTAACGGTCAGTCGCAGCTGTGATCTTCTGTTGTGCACAGGTGCCAGTGGTTTTCCAAACACTAAAGTTGGCTACGCTGGTGAGAAGCTGGAGGTTAGCAGCGGGGCGCCTGCAACTCTTCATCTAACAGATCACTGTGGCTGCTCCCTGTTTCATTGCTTTTTGCAATATTTAAAACTGATTGAAAAAAATCCCCAAAACGATAGTTGTTCTGTTTTTGATGAGCAGTTAGCAGTTAGCAGTTAGCGCTAACCTCAGTGACAACACTGCATTGGATATTGCTGTGACTGCAGCACAATTAAAGCCACCTTGCGTTTCAGCAGTTGAACGCTATTAATGCGAAGCAGCGACAGTGAGATGTTCTGTTTGTAATAGTGACTTAACTCGGCCCCGGTGTGGTACAAAGAGAGCGAACAGCAAACGGAACGACTGATATCAATTTGATGACATGACACGCTTCGTTTCCCGTGAATCCCTCGTGTGTGTGCGAAGGCGATTTTAAACCACTGTAGGAGTGGCGGACTAGCAACACAACCAGCTACACTCAGTGGCCACTTCATTGGATACACCTCCTCCAGTCTTAACTCTACCATAACAACTGTACCATATATGCTACATCTACAAAGTTTAGAATAATCTGTATTTTTGATAATATATGAGTTAAATGTGGTGTTGACTGAGATACATTATTTAAGAGATGTTCCTAATTATTCCCCATTTACATATGCGAGTAAACATATAATGCAGTATCGGCATAATGCAGGTCAGCTAGGCACCATCATTAAGTATGACCTCAATGCTGAAAGCTACTACACCTCTACCTTGGTCATTAAAAGCATCATAAAAGTAGATTTTATGGCAGAACAGTTGTGTTGGCATGCTCCCCGTGGGGTCGTTAACAATGATGGTGGAAGCAACCGATAAAAAAGGATTCAAGTTGGATTTAAGGGAAATAAAAGGCGAGCACAACAGCATCAGCAAACTCTAAAGACAACGAAAGGCGCACACGCAATTTGAGCACACACCAGTATGAAGACGAGCCAGACCAGGAGACGGAGACTATGAAGTGTCGGCACTGATGATCACAAAAGCGGCGTTGGAGCCCCGGCACTAGCGTCCCTCTGTATCACTTCTGTCATCGGTCCTTTTCTAAAACACAACCCTTACAGCTTGCACACGTCTGTCCCATGTTGACCTTCAGTTCGGTGCCAATTCCCCGTCCCTCAGCGTGAGTAACCCTGTATGTAATTCCCCAGCGGCTCTGCTGCTGTCGTCAACCTGGGACTCCAGATTAATAATTCATTCAGAAATTTGCACTCAGAGACACACTTCTCACTTAAGTGAATTAGTTCATTAAAAATGACCTAATCTGCCGCCAGCCTGTAAATATGTTACTGTGGAGAGTTGCCTGCAAACGGATTAATAAAATTAAATCAACATCAACACACACTCACAAAAAAAAAGTCATTAGTCAGACTTAAAGTACGCGTATAACAACGTCATTTCATTTTCATAAAGCGCTGAAGCCAAAACATGTAAATTAAGTCATTCCTGATGCAGCAATGGAAAATGAATATCTCACATGAATGTAGTCAGTGTTGGTTAATGAATTCAGCCGTATTTACCAGCTCGTAATGTCGAGACTCCGATTAGACAGGTGCTCCTCAGGCTGTAAACACGAGCTCCCAAAGCGTTTTTAAATTCGCCGTGGTAGAGACAGTGCACATAAATCATGTTCCTGAAAAGACATTAGTACTGAAATGCATTCAAAGGACAACTCTGGTGATATTCTGTGTTTTCCTTACTGTCAAAAATTCACCTGAACCTGATCGTGTTCACAAACGCTGTCACTGTAGCCAATGTCGACCCAGCATTACACTGATGACACTGTCCTTTAGACATGACTAGATGATGTCCTGTCATTGTTGTGTTGTTCTAAGCTACATACAATGTGCTGCTGCTCATGAAAACTCACTAAAACACCAAACATCTATTAACCCGCTGCTCGTGTTTGTTAAAAACTACATTTCCCATCAGACAACATTCCTGCTGAGCTGTTTACACTAATTTAAACGAATATATTCCCGTTTACATGAGTCAAACACCTTCATCTGTCCTTCGTCCACGCCAAACCGTCTAAAGAGGTCAGCACTGGGAGTTTTTATGTACATGCATCTTGGCTAGTTGGTTTGTTGAAAACACACACACCTGATCGTTAACATGTCCACAGAGGACCTCCTCCACATCAGCATAAACTGCTACAATCACAATAAGGCTTATTTTGAAATATTAAAGCAGAGCATACTGTTTACATGACACAAATTATATTATACTATTCGTATGGTGCTGTACTATTGTAGTACAGTGTCAGGCTTGGTATCATAGTGGAATATAGTGTGCATGTAAAAGCAGTCACAGTGACTCACGAGTGCCTCTGCGGGTCTCTAAATGAAGGGCACACCGACGAGATGAACACAACTTGAATTTCCATGAAACTTATAAGGACAAACACACACACACACACACACACACACACACACACACACACACTTCTCTAGCATGCATATTTCATTTCTCTGTTCCCTTTCCTCCGTGCGTCGGGCACCTGCCTCCGCCAGCTTGTGTCTCAGCTCTTTCCCGAGACCCAGCGTCACCGTGGCCCCAAACCACTTGCATCCATCCGGTCCAATGACCAATCAGCCCAAATGCTCCCAGCTGTGTCCACCTCCCTGCGAACCGCTGCACCCTCTCTCCGCCCGCAGCCAAACCACACCCACACTGCCCACAAACACACTGTTGGCTTTATATTTTCTTTGTTTATGGCACATGTTGGTGACAACGCCAAAAAATATTGGTATTTACCAGCCATACGCGATGAACGCACAATCAAAAGTCAAATGGTTAAAATCAGAAACAAGACAAATTACAGTGTTCATTTAAAACTCTTCTGAGACCAACAGAGACACAATGTACTGCACATGCTGCCTTGATGAACAAATAAACTGCGGCAGAGCTTAAATAAAGCCGTGCACAGACTTCATCTCCGTCAGAGGCGTTAGAAATCTGTTTCCATTCAGCAGCCATGTGTGTATATTTGCAGAGTTACATTTGTTAGATTTTCTCTTTTTTTAAATAATGTTTTAATCGCAGTAGCCATGAGCTATTGACAGCGGGTTTTTCTTCCTTTTAAACAAACTGATGTTTGTCCTCGCAGCTCAGCACTTTCCCACGATGAAGAGTCCCACTCTGTGTACCTGTACGTGCGTATCCTCATGCCATTGATCATGATTATGAGCTGCTTTTAATTTCTTGGGGTGATTTTAAAGCCTTGGATTAATTAATGACCATGATGCAGTGTGTTTTTATGTCCAGACGTATTAAACTAAATGAGGTGACTGACATTTACTGACTCATTAGCGATACCTAATAAAAAAGACCCTGGCATGGATACAACGTCGAAAAACTGCTTCCACATTTTCCTCTGGATTAGTTTAAAGAGGATGAAACACTTTATTCCTGGATTTTGGAATAAAAAGGATCCCATTTGAAGATTTCTAAAACATCCTGTTCAGAAACATATCCATACGTGAATTAAATCTCTTAATTATTTAAAAAAAATATGGAGCAATTAATCTTGTTTAAATGTCATGTTACTGTCTGATAAACACGTTGATTTCATTTCGAAAATCGAAACAAAGGCTGTATAAATAAATCGGATACTTTATGTTTTGATCCTATCTCATAAGGAAAATTCACAACCAGGTAGAAAAAAGTGTTAAACGTGTCTCCTGTGATCGTCCAAATGCTCTCCAGTTCCCCGTTGGTGCTGCGGAGAGTTTAAATCAAACTTTGGGAAATATTTCCAGTTAAACTTTGACTTGCGCGTCAGAAGTGAAAACAGTTTAAGAGATTGAATGTGACACAGTTCCTGTACAGTTATGGAGCTTTGGTTTACAGCCTGCAGTGTGTAGCCTGCTGACTCTGATATTTGCTTCTTGTCTGGCCCGAGCCCAACAGAAACGCTTTTACCAGAACCTACCACAGCCTGGGGAGTGTGTGTGTGTGTGTGTGTGTGTGTGTGTGTGTGTGTGTGTGTGTGGTTTTGTTCCAATTTGCTATTTGGGAAAAGGAGAAAAATGTGTGAATTTACACATATGCATTACCTCTTTATTAGTTATTACTGTTGGATCAGACCTCCCTATCACTCATCTGTGATGTTAAAATGTGGTTTTATTACATGTTACCTATGTGATTTGTGCAAGAAGATAAAAGTTCTGATGTGTTAAGTTATTTTCCTTACCAAAAGTGAGATAAAACTGGTGTTTAAGTCCTAAAACACCCCTTTTTCAACCAAACCACAAATATTATTCATCACTCTTTTAAAAACGGTGGATGTGTCACGTTTCCCTCGCCAGTTTGAGGGCTGCACCAAGGCGTTCTCACGTCTGGAGAACCTGAAGATCCACCTGAGGAGCCACACGGGAGAGAAACCGTACATCTGCCAGCATCCCGGCTGCCTCAAGGCCTTCAGCAACTCCAGCGACCGGGCCAAACACCAGCGCACGCACCTGGACACGGTCAGCGCACAGCACGGCAACACACACACACACATCCGTCCACTTTACATTTAAAAAGCAGCTTATTGTAGCACGGGTTTGCTTACAGTGTAGCATAAAAACAGTTGATTAACTATTATTGTTGATATATGATATAAATGCAGAGTCTGTTTCGGTCCCAGTCCCAGTTCGGTCCCAGATTTTCATCATGCGGGAGTGAATTTTAAAATATTAGCTCTTCCCGAACACTATGTTCAACTCAGCGTCTCCTCTTGCGACGCAGAATTCATCATTTAATAACCTTAAGTGATGAAACTGATGGCAACATTAACCAGGGGGATTCAGTGAAGCGGGGGTGAGCGTCATAAATTAAGGCTTCAATGCCAGAAGAAGTTATGAAATCCACCTCTGATGCAGCCTGAGAGAAAACAGAAAACACTCGCGCTCCTTGAAATCCAAACTCTTAAAATCGCCGCTGCTCCCTCTTGTGCGCCAGGTGCCAGATATCACGCCAGCGTTGCGGCTCTTTGCATGAAGGTCCTCTCCATGTCCAGCGGTACATTTATTCAAGTCCTGTGCTGAACTACAATTTCAAACTACTCACATGATCATTTAGGTCATTTATACATTAAATATTGTACTTTACAACATTTACTGTCAGCAGTATGTTTAGATTTTACATATGATCAGTGTGTACATTTGATGGATTATTATACACTATTATAAAGAAGATTGAAAAGTAATTACATCCAGGTGGACCTATACAACATTTAACTGTGTCTTAAATGTTAATATACTCATAATCCAGTAAGATATACATTAAATTGACTCTGTAGGAGCGGTAGTTTCGCATTAAGACGACAACAAAGCTATGCACTTGACGTGTCTCACTCCGGCTGCTAAAGCTTGATATTTCCTCTGGATAAACTTTTGCTCAATAACAGGGATTGTGGCTTTCGTCCGTCATCGGCGTAGCATTAGGAAGCGATCTTTCATACTGTCGAGTATAAACAATAGGAATGAAAACGCAGTTACATTAGCCACTGCTTGCACAGCACGCTTGCGCGTTTGGCCAAACTGTCAGCGGCTGAGTTGTTTTGAGGTCAACGTAGGCTGCAGGTGTTGACAAGGAAGGTAAACCTCTGGTTCTGTTGCATTGAGTTTGAGGAGTGCAGTATTAAAGGATCCGAATAATTCCTCCATCACTGTTCGTGTCAGCAGAAAGTAATGAGGAACACCTTGATAACAAACAGTCAACACTTAGATTAAGTGGCATTTAGCCAACAAGTTGGCTATAGCTAACCTAGCATTAGCTAGCTAGCTTCATTTAATATCTAACTAATTCAGCAGCCAAAGCTCAAACGCAGTTAATGTTGTTTGACTTGACTTTGACTTAGGCTTAGAGGGTTTAAGAGCGGCTCCCAGATGCCACACTGAGGTTGACCTGCAGGTGTAACGCTACCTCATTAAATCACTCCCTTAAATGCTTTAATAACAATATCCAGATATATTCCCCTGTGGCCCGTATATATGTTTGTGTTTCTCTGCTGCATTTATTTACAACAAGAATGTGCATCAGAAATATGTTAGTACAATGATCATTTATGGGTGCTATAGGTTCTAACTACACGTATTTCTATTTGCTGGGTAACAAGGGGGTCGTGTAAATAAAGTCACTTTAATTTAAAGTGCTGCTGCTCTGCTCTTTCCTCCGTTGCCTGATATACAGTCTGTGCATTCTTTGGGATTGTGAAACTACATACCTGCTGTGGATTTATTCTATAAACCACAGTTATTTTTACTCCTGCTGACAAGCGAGGACTTAGCGGTAATCCAGCAAATCAGATCTCTTATTACACGGGTGAGATGGAGCTGTACATTGCACTCCAGTGTTATTACAACAAGAGGAGAGAGTTGTTTTCTCCTTTTTGTGGTTTCACGCTGGCTAATAGCGGCTTTGCAGTTGCGTCACAAATCAAGAATCAGACACATCTGGCGCCATCACTGGGGCCCGGTGGGGAACTGTCTAAATGTAAATAATTGCAGAATATAGTGTAACAACGAGCCAGGAGAAGGCTGGTGTCAATACGAATTTTCTAACTTTGACTAAATATCTTGTATTGTGTTACTAATACTATAAATAATAGTGTGCTATAAGGGGTTTGTCTCCAAAATGAGGTCAGTCTCATGCAGAAGTGTCTCAACTAGAATTTGCAGCTCACAAAACCTGACAACCTTTGCTTGTTTAATCAACAAACAGCCAACTCACAATAGTTTGCACCTGGTTTGCTGAGACAATGGTGGAAAATGTATTCATTTAAGTCAAAAAACTACTTTGCAGGAAAAATACTCAGTTACAAGTAAAAGTGCGTCACCATAAACGCTTCTTAACTTAAAGTATGTTAATATAATCTGAAAATGCACTTAAAATATTAAAAATAAAGTTATTTTATTGTATATTGTATCATTAGATTATCATTTAGTATTATAAAAGCAGGGTTTTGCTGTTGTAGTTGGTCTGGGTTTTTGAAAACTATTATCTCAAAGTACTAAAAGAGCCGCAACCAGTGAATATGTCTGTTATGAAATGATCTGTTCATTATTTACGACTGACTGGTTGTAAAAATCCAGAGAATAGCGAGAAACACCATCCAGTTTGCCCTGAGTGACACTTTCACAATGCATCGTTTGTCCAACTGATAGTAAAAACTTCAAAATTGCCACAGATAAATAAAAATTAAACGTTCAACCGAAGGGAAAAAGCAAGCAAATCCTCACATTTGAGAAGGCTTATTGTTTTAGCTCCGCTTGTGTAAACTGTTGGATATCGAAACATGGTATTTTAGAAGCTCTTTGTCCATTTTGTGCAAAAATCTTGATTTGCAAAGTTAAAAAGTGATGTTTCTCTGGTGAAATGCAGTGGAGCAGAAGCAGAGGGCGGCACTTTAACACAGTAGTTGAAGAAGATCAATAAGACCAATCAATGGTGAGAGAAGTGATCAATGAAAACAGCATCTGAAACGCTGAATATTGTTGTTTTGCTTTGGATTTGACTGCTGCGTCGCTTTGGTCAAAGCGTCTCCGTCACAACATCTTGAATTGCAACATCGCACAGGAAAGCTTTGTTTAAGCCCGGCTGATTTACGTATTTAAATATTTGTATAATTCTGACACGCGTAGCCGCGCGCTGACATTGCATATTCTTAAATCTGCGTCCTATAACTTTCGCGGCTAACGTAACTTCCACGTGTGCAATCGCCCCGAGATGTGTGTGAGCATGCAAGGACGGCAGAGTTCAACACTTCATTCAGTCTTTATCCGTTCAGGCCCTGGAGACTCTGAGCTCACCTCCCAGGGAATATTGTTCAGAGGCAGTTTCATAAGAGCAAGATATTGCCCAATTTTCTGCTAGCATGTGATGTTAGACACTGAAGAGGAGCGCTCGCCCTCGTGGCAGATCTATTTTAAAGCAACTGCGCAGTAATGTGGTGAATAATAAATAAAATAAACAGGTATGAGTGATGCTACGGTGCGGCTGCCTCTGCACGTTTTACACACTTGTTTTGAGTTGAAGTAGCATAAAACAACACGTTTCACCCAGCTGAACATGCATTCGTACATTAAATCATATTTTACACGTAATTTATTAACTCATAAAGTGTGCAAACATTTTCATTTCCTCACATGTTTAAATAATAATTTAGTGGTGGTTTCTGTTTGGCTGAGTGCTCGGCGTGTGCTCGGTGACTTTCAGAGCTCTTCATTAAATAAACAGTGTGTTAATTGAATCTTGATCATCAAAAACAAGTCAAGTCCTCTCTTTAAATCTTCTGCTTTGCCGTTGCCGCCGTGTTTGGTCATTGCTCTTTCACTTGCCATGTTCAGATTCTGGTACATAAACTTACAAGATTTAACTAAATACTGTACATGTGTTTTCATTAAAGCTTAATTCGCTCCACCTGGCTAAACAGTCCGTAATGAAACAGGGAAAAGCCTGGAATGAATTAGATTCATGGAAAAGGGATCATTTACTCATCTAAACTTACGGCTTTGATAAAATTGTGAAACACAGCACTTCAGTGAATCCAGCGTCTGTATTTAAATGAACCTTTTAACCGTGTAGGTGATTTGTTAATTTGTACCTGTAATGAATTCACACCTTCCCACCGGGGAATACTGCGTTGCGACTCAGTGCCAGATGAAATATTACATTTTCCGCCACCTCAGTTCAGATTTGAGTGAGTGAAAAGATGCCCTGTGCTCTTTGTTTAGCTGCGTCGCATCACGCTGCCTCTTTTAACGACCTAAGACGTGACGGTCGTGAGCGTGCCTGTTGGAAAAGGGAACGCGTGAGGGTCCGTCAGGCCGCTCCTGCTTCTTCCTGCTCCTCCGCACGCAAAGATTTGATTGGATGATACATGCAATTGGTTTCCTGGGATGCTGAAAGCTAGAAATGCTGTAGAACAGAAACACGTGATGATCAGTAATAATAATTCAATCAAGTAGGTCTAGGTCCATATCAGCACTATATTCTGCCTATTAATCGCCTCTAGGGGAGATAACATGATTCATCAAGCCTTCTCCATAAAACCACATTATAAAACATGTTCCTGGATGTTTATCACGATGTCTTTTATTCTGAAACGACCGTGGCCTCATTTTACCCGGCGAGGAAACTCCCACAACGAATAAACTGCCTGTCGCTTTCTTCAGTGTGCTTTCTTTGACTCACAGACCTTTGCAATCAAAGGTTTGCTCCACCAGGAAATCTCCTCCTGCTGAAATGAAACGTCCCCTCATTTCTGTACTGATTGCAGGTGGATGATCGTATAAGGTTCAGCTAAATAAATATAAAGATTTGTGGCTGAACAGGAGGGATCTGTCCGCTAAGCTGCTCCTCTTAACTCTCCTCTCTCTTCCTCCCCTTAAGCCTGCAGACGAAAGGTAAATATACGCCGTTTCCACTTGAGGAGAGCATTACGTCAAATGTTGACATAATCTACATGTCCTTCCTTTCTCTGTTAGTGCGGCTGTCACACGCAGTAAGCACATTTACGGCATTTACCCCAAATGTTTGTGCGCATGATACACAGGACTCCCGTATACAGGCTCGCATCTGTAAACCATCTGGATGTGGCTCGACTGCTCTTGCGCTGTTATTTGTCAACATAGTTTTGTGTTTGACATCATATCCGGTGTCACTGCATTGTGCTGTGACATGAAATTGTTCTCGTTTTGTTAACAACGACACGTAAAATACCTAAAAAGCTAATAAACCCTCTTGGAAAAATGAAATAATCACTATTTTTTAGGTCTTTTTCTTGTTTGGTGGCATGTGTTCCTTCTTTTTAATGACTGTTTCATTCATTAATAGCAGAAAATGTAGTTTCATGTGCAAGTATCCATGGAGAGATACAAAGAGTAAGTGTATTGTTATATGCTAATCGTCTTCTCCTTTGTTTTCCAACTTCTTCGCTCCTCTTCGCCTCTCTCACCTCTCACCCTTGTCGCGATCCATCCGCAGAAGCCGTACGCCTGTCAGATCCCAGGATGCACCAAGCGCTACACCGACCCCAGCTCGCTACGGAAGCACGTCAAGGCTCACTCGGCCAAGGGCCTTCAGGAGAGGGAGGCCAAGGTAACGACGGCGTGTCGTGTTTTTACATATTGGGACATTCAGCTGAGGGCAGGATGTGATTATGTCTCTGATCACCAGCATTAGAACAGCTTTAACAAAACCTTCCTGTGTCTTTAAAACTAGATTAGGTTGGATTGTATTAGACTGGATGTGGTGAAACAGCAGAAAGTAATTGTGGAAAAAAGTGGTTGTAGATAAAATTATAACAGAACAAGGGAGGCTCACTTAAACTGTTTCCTTCTTTTAAATCAGTTACTGTTACTTTTATTTTTAGGGTGTATGTCACAAGCTTTTATCGGCGTCCCAAACCCTCCTGCTTCTGCAGAAAGATGGAGAATAATTTTATAAAAATTTAATTTTTGCATGGGAATTATTTCCATTTAAGTAGTTTTTTTTAGTTTTGTGAATACATTTTTCATGTTTTGAGGGCTGATATTCAGTAATCTTGGTTTCAGTGCAGTTTTATGATGGAATTAAAAAAAAAAAAAGAATACAAAATGTTTGATTTCAGTGCCAAAGCAGTGTCGCTCATAATCGATAAAACAATTGTATTCAATAGTTGGATCGCTGTACACAGAAAACGCCCAGACATGTTGATTAGAGCAGGAAGGGCAGAAATTAGATTAGGTATGACGGATCAAGTTTCTCAGACGTTCTTGAAGAACACAGCGTAGTTTATGTCAGAGAAGTGAAACGGACAGAGGTCCCAGCTGCGTGTGGACTACAGTGGAGCAAAGGTCATCAGCGAGGGAGAGGGAGAGCACATCAGCTCTCTCAGACCGGCGAAGCAGAGCAGCATTTATTAATATTTACTTTTTAATTGCCTGTTAATGTAGCCTGAAACCTGTCCGATAAGAGTCAGCACAGCAGAGTTATTTGCTAATTATGACCATGTGGGAGTTTATTTACCTTTTAGAATTAAGCTAAATAACGGGAAAAGAAACGGTTCTTGGCTTTTGACGGACATTTTCCACAGAAGAATGGGTTTGTCAGAGGTCAGTGGTTTTACATGTCAGGTAGCAAAATGTCTCTGCATGAAAAAACCTGTTTCTGGGTGAAAGAGATGGAGAGCAACAAGAAGAAGAGGAGGAGGAGAGAGAGAGTAAGCATGTTTATGATTCAGTAGGATGAAATACAACAAAACAAAGTATTACACACACTCCCTGGAAGTCAGAATAGGGAGCCCATTGTTCGGCGTTATCTGGGCCTTGTTTGTTTTCTATGGACCGTGAGTGACACTGGGGCTTTGTGTGTATTCCCATGCCTTGTTTGGTTTAAGCAGAACCACGTGTGCTTGTAAGTTGTGACATGGCTAACACGCCCTGCGCTGCAATAAACCCCGTGGGGCTCCATGGGACTTACGTGCACTTCATAAACTCCTATTCTTTGAGCTGATGTGTCACCGCTATTGAAGTTTGCGTCTTCATAAACACTGGTCAGAGCGAACATTTTTAGCTGATTATTCATACTTGTTTTGTGGTTCCTGGGTGTCCTGCGCGAGCTTCTTCTGAGTCCTGGAGCTGTCACTAACTTGTTTTGGAAAGTCCTGGGGGATGCTCTGTTAACGCAGGATAATGAAGTAAAATTGTCTTGCCTTAACTTTGTTAGAACACTTTCAGAGTAAGATTGCCCCACAAGATTTCTGGATTATTTGTACCTCGAGAGGCTGGATCGCGAGCAGAAACGAGAACCAGGCATCTGGTCCAGGCGTCATTTCTTTGAAAAATGAACAGTAGAAAACTGCCTGCGGAAAACTCTCTGTGCTTTCAATTGTTCTACTGTATGTAATCATAAAACAAGTGAATCCTTTCAAAGTTTTAGCTCCACGGGAGTTGTATTGCCCAACAGCGAAACACAATTGGATGCAACTAAGCTGCAGCTTTAACATAATTACTCTCATCCCTACGTGAAGTCAGGCAGCGGCACATGCTCGCCAATGTGAAAGCACAGTGCCAAGCGTAGCACAGTTTAGTTTCTTATTATGAATTATCTATATGCACATCTGTGTTTTGTCCGTTTGACAGGTTCAAGTGCACACAATGCTGGAATCGGACATTCTGAGCGATTGTCTGGCGAGGCAGCATCTCCACGGCTCCGCCTCTTCCCACCAAGGAAACGGCTCACCTTTACCGAGCTTAGATGACTTCACAGGTATGCGCGGATGAAACGGTAGCAAAAGCAGTGGAAATCTGCGTTTAGCCTCCAACACCTCTCTGGAAAAGAGTAAAAACAAAGAAAAGGGTAATTGCCCAAACACCTGGGCTGTTAAGCTGTCTCTTTCATTTTCTCCCATGGCCTCATTTGCTCCTTTTCCTCTCCCTCCTCTCCCATTCCTTCGATGATAGCTCATCATGCCAGTGTTTACCTTGTCCAATTACCGGGCACTGACTGCGGGCAAGTTGGCCCTCTCCCCGCCCGTCCTTCAGCTTCTCCAAACTGGTTTTCCAGCCAAGCTCTTTTTCTTTCCCTTTCAATGGCTGAACCGGGATCAAGAAGCTGTCAGGTACACTGAGGCTCAGTTGGCAAAGGAGAGGGGAGAGTGTCCAGGAGAGCTGTCCATGTCTATTACTTCAGACTACTTGCAGTTTTACCCAGAAGACTTTGAGGGAAAAGCCTCAAACGACACACCACGAGCTATGTTTATCCAGAGTGAAACAAGCATGTCAGTGTTTCATTTTGAAAACGTCCCAAGAGGACTTTCTCCTTATCAGAGATGGCCAAATGTTAAAGCCTGAATCGAACTTTCTGACTGTCAAGCGTATACCAACGACTACCGCCACTTTGCTGTATGTCCGCTGGATTTAGGGTGACACATGCTATCATCATCAGCTGCCCTTAAACTCAGAGTCTAAAGCCAAGTGTTGAAAGCCCCGCTGATGGCGGGCAGGTATTTGTGTTACAGCTTTAAACGAGCACCATCAAAACACTGTGTTCTTAGTATTAAACACTCGTCCCCCCGTAGGCTTGAAAAGTGCCTCCGAAAGGTCTGCAGCTTGTTGCTTCGCGGGGAACGACAGCAGCTATTAGCCTGGATATGAGCTGATACAATGGGTTTCACTGCTGACCCAGTTTTACTTTAATATTATAAATACCCATAGGGAACGGAGTACCAATATCCAACAGCTAGCACTTGCAAGTTCTTGATTAAATATAATTCTGTGTAGGCTCTTCCTTTATTTGTCGTTTATATTTAACCCTTTCTTCACCAGGTCGGTCCCACTGAGATCTGTTTTCAGCATTTAAATGGAGGCCAGGCCAAGACGGCGGCTTAACAGTTACAGCAGATACAACAAAATACAGGGAAACACAGGAAACAAAAGATATTAACTGAAGCGCACAATATGAATGACACATAACAGTAATAAAATGTTTCATTTGGACTATTTAATATTGCTAAACGTGAGAAAATGTGTAACTCAGTCACACTTCTCACACCGTCCTGCCCTCACAGCGCCTCAGCGTGATCTCATGTGTTTACTCATGCAACTGGCTGTCAGGGCACCAACGTGCAACAGTCTGCACAGACTCGGCTGAACTGAGGTTGAACAGATTTGAATTTCAGGGACAAAAAAATAAAACAGTTTATTATTTCTGATGTAAAGAGTCTGCACGTATGCAGGACAACAGCACGGCCGACTTGTATTGACGGCTCGCCAGTTCTGCCACTTGCAGGCTGCCCCGGGTGGGTCTTGTCAAGAAAAACAGCGGGATTCATAATAACGCCGACTTCTCCTCTGTCAGTGTGCTGATATGGTTTGATCATTACTCTTTTTTTCTTCAAAATGAGTGAAAACATGGTTAAATATAGCTTTTGTTGTAGCGCTTAGTGCTAAAAACAATTAGCTGATTCATAGAAACAAACTCAAACTCTTGATTCGAGGATTTACCGCTTCTCTTATTTTTGTAAATTCATGTTTTTGACCGTTGTTCAGGAAAAACATGGCTTATTTTACATTTTAAAGACATAATGATGAATTGGTTTCTTATGGAAACATATAAAAATCAAGAATTTAATAATAAAAGATCAGGTGTAGCCCTGGTTTGTGTGCACTGGAAGTGATGAACATAAACACCTAGCGGACTGAGCTAGCAGCAATCTGAAGCTAAATATGTATTTAGCCACACGTTGGTTGTGTATTTATTGACAAACTGAGCATAAGGAGAGACAGTGTAGAGGGGGAATATGCTGCAGCAGCAGTTTGGGAGGTTTGTGCGGATGTGTTGGTGCTTTTCCTCAAAACCTGGGCTGCTGTCGGACTCCACGGTGGCTTTGTGCAGCTGTGCAGACCTGCACAAAGGAGCTACCTTAGCACAGTAATCCTTGAATAAATCTGTGTCTGTCCCACAGGTGTTTACACAAACAGCAGCACCGTCCACAACAACAGGGGTAATCCAGAGTTCCTCCCCCCGGGGGGAGAAACCTGCTCCAGGTATCAAGGCTTAGAGGGAAACTTCGACGCCAACAGTCCGATATCATCGCTAACGAGCCCGGGCAGCATGAGAGAGGGGTGAGTGTATCAACACAAGGTGATCAGTAAAGTTAATCAGTTATATATTTATTTATTCCAGCAGAGGAAACTCCTCAAAAGTGTTGCTGCTTGATGATGAGTGCCGGTCCACACGCAGCCCAACAGTAGTTGTTCAGTTTTGTTTATTCTTCCCATTTATTTCTCGTCTGTTTACGAGGAAAAGGCGCTTTTCACGCAGCTGCTGGACAATAAAGTTAAAACATGAGATAGCTTTTATTTCTTGGAAAACGGGATATTTTACTAAATGATGCACCCAGAGGCAAACTTGACTGGTCAGTTCATCCAAATGACACACACACACACACACACGCACGCACACACCACTTACCCCTCGTGGTGTCTGGCAAGGTTTGGAGTTATCTGCTACAGGGATTTCTGCTGCCAGCTCGATACAATGGAGCTGAATGGGATTTCATTTGTGCTTGGCAGCTTTCATTCAGAGCTATTTTCTACCCAAGATAAAAATAGTGAACGCTGGCCGCGGTTTTCTGCTCCTCTCCATGTGAAATCAGCTCCTAAAGACGTGCGTTTCAGGCTGCTCGCACACCAAAGACCTTCACATACCGTCCTCCCGCGTATTAAAGCATTTTTAAACTGACACGCCACTTCTGAGCAGTTCCTCCCTTTCGCTGTGACAGACCCAGAAATCCTGTTTCGACCTTGAATTTCACAGTCACTTTGCTTTGCCTCTCTTCTCTGGAAAGCACATGCCCATAAACAGGGAGAGAGATGTGAGCTTATGCATTCTTGAATAAACCAGAGACATTATCACCAGAGATGGAGTTATGGCTTTGCGGTTGCACTGATTGGGTACTTGGAGGCCACAGAACTTATGTGTACTGTAAACTGAGACAAATTTTGTCTAGCCCAGTATAAAAGTAGAAGTGAGACTAAAAAGATACAGCTGACAGCCTCCAGGACAGCAGTTTGTGGACAATATGGCCTCAGATGATTGGCCACCGAGGAATCGACTGAAAACTAACTTTTATTGGCACAACAGAAACAAAAAAGGCGGTCAGTCCTATAAAAGACAGTTGATAAGAGCCAAAGTCACATTTTTGTGGTTTAATAAATCATATGAAATCTTCACATATAATGCACATAGTTTCACATGACACTGTCCAGGGTTTCCATCAGTTGTTCTCAAATGGGCTTTAGGTGTTGGCAGAGGAGTAAAGAGCAGAGCTGAGATCGTCTCTGATCACAAATTCAAACTTATCAGCTTGAGCTTGAGAGTTAGTTATTGACCTTGGAACAAGCAGTTTGACAAAGACCTACCATCAGCTTACTGGAAAATCATTTTTTTTAAAGCCGTCACCTGATTTTGAAACACTTTTAGCCTCATCTCGTGGCCTTCGCTGCAAAGACATGTTTGTCAGATTAAAAGAGGCTGTTGTTGTGAAGCTGCAGCGTAACACTATACGCGTGCGGTGTTCAAGCAGGCCTTCAAATGGTGGATTGTGGTCTTTTGTAAATTCTGTTTGCACATTTTTCTGGTTTAGGATGTTTCTGAAGATGCTGTGCTTTTTAAAATTGATATAAAAACACATTCGCGGCAGGTTAAAATGCCAGTTTAGTTGCATATTGCACATTTTCTGCCTACATTCCTTCAGCTCTTTGCAGATGTGGTGAAATGAAGACAAATCTGATGAAGTTGTTGTCATCCTTGTAATAAAAATGTGTTATGTTGTTGTTAAAAGCAGGTGTGCAGGCCTCAAACAGACCTTAAAAAACCTCAAAAGTATAAATATAAATAGCATAAACACCCATTTTCATCCAGATGCTTCATTTCTGCTACCTGTTGCAGGATTTTTTTGACTTGACAGGGTCACGTGTTGGGGTAAAACTAACCAATTTAAGGTTCAAAAAGCAGATTTATATTTTAATAACCCTTTAATTTGATGTTCAGGGAAGAGTTTGTGTGTTTTAGGACTTATAACTGCCTGAATGCAGGAGCTCTCAGGCTCCATCTCTAAGTTTGCAGCCAGAGCCTCCATGAAGCTATGCACAATCTGTCCATTGACGTCTCTTTATAGAGACTGAGGATGTCATAGAATCCCACTGGTGCCCGCAGTACATGACAGCCTGCCAAAGCCAATACCAGACAAGCACTTGTTTTTCCCCCAAATGACTTAGTGAGACGTTAAAACACGTGAAAGTAAATTATCTTTGCCTCACGGCCCAGCCTGCACATCAAGCTCTGACCTCATAGCCAGGCGCGTATTTACTCTGGCTGAGACGAGCCATTTCGACGTCTTTTAATTATTTAATACTCGAGGGATTCGGAGGCCCGCGCCGAGGCTCGTCCATCAGCCAGTATTTGTGATGTGCAGTGTTTGTGTGTTTTGTGGTTTGAGAGGGCTTTTTGGAGCGCCGGTCCATCAGATACAGGCGCACTAAGCAGGATGGCTCTCACACAGAAACGCTATTATACAGTTTGAAGGGGAGAGAGGTAATGAAGTTTACTTTGCAGAAGCTCCGAGTGACATCGGATCCAAATAGCCGGTTTCACTGAAATGTTTGACATGTCCACACGTTTTTGTATTTACTGTATCTCCAACGTGCAATAAGTCTACTCCAGTTTCTCTAAGCACTTGATTGGTAGCACTTAGATCACATTAAATCTCCATCTGTATTACATACATTAAAACATGATCCTCTGTGATCCAGTTAATCTATATCACAGAAATACTCCAGCATCTCTCCTCTGCCAACACTGAAAACAGATCAGTTTGGCATGCACACGCTGGCACCTTTGGTAAACCTACTCATCCCCCCTCCTCTGATCCCGTCCAAGTATGCGGCTATTAAAATGCAGCCATGGATTAAAAGCAGGCTTGCGCAGCTATAACGTGCATATAAACACGACAGCTTAAATTCTGCAAGCAGGATTCTTCTCATTCCAGATATAAAGAGAGCAGCTGGCTGTAGTTACTTGGAAAGAGGAAAAAAAGAAAAACAAAGTGAGCGATGAAGGGGTTCAGCCGGTAAAATATGATCAGAGAAACCGTTTCCTGAGGTCGCGCTGACAGCCGCTCCCTCAGGCGTGGGCTCTTTGTTAAGCCCGTGCATCTGAGAAGGTTGGGCACACGCGGCCACAGGACGACAGATCGGCGCAGCAGGGCCGTACACGGCAGGGCTCAGACATCTCAGCTATGTTGTTGCAGCGTCGCAAGAATGTAAGCCGTGGAGCAGACGCGGTTGTTTATAGTTAAGGTCAGCTCTGATGGTTCTGGGGCCATCGAGGGGAATCCAGAGGAGTGTTGAATTCTTGGGGCTCACAGTCATCGCAGCACATTTACTTCACAACGCTATATCAAAGCCCACTTTGTTTACATAATCCTATACGAACGCCTGGTCTTTATTACCTTGGGAACCCACAGCCATCTGTAAGTTATATCAGTTTGGGCTTCAAAAAGGTCCTTTTGATTAATTTTGGCTTTTATTGTGCTTCTCTGCCGAACGCAGAGACTGTTAAATTAAATCTAATAGCATTTGACATGGGAAATGGGTAATAAAGAGACCTGGGGATGATAAACGATAGATATGTAAAGAAATCTGCAAACATTTCCTCTTTTTTTATAGCTGGTCAGATGCGAATATAGAAGGCGCTTGGCCCGGGAGCCATCAGTATCTCTGACAAGGCCTGGCTTGTTTATGAAGCCCACTAAAACCCTTCCAGCAGAAACCAAGGCCATTTGGCTCTCTGGGGACCAATATGCTTCAGTACATCATCCTGGAGAGTTCTCAGGCCACATGAAATGCTGAGAGCGAGCTCTTTGAAGGAGGAGATGGGGTTCAAATACCATATTTGGGGTGTAGGGGTGTGGGGGTTCAGCTGCATATCTCCTTGGAGAGATATTCGGCTGCCTTTCTTTCTTCTCGTCGACTTGGCTCCACTGACTCATTCGTTTCCATGTTGAGTCAGAGTGTTTGTGCACAGTCAGCACATTCTTGCAGCGTAGCGATGGATACAGCTCCACACAAAGCCCGCCTACATTAACCCCCCCCACCCCCAACACAAACGCACACAGATCTCCACCACGTCCACCCCTCGTCTCGAGATGGAGACACTTCCTTATATAAACTGCACTGTTTGTACAGGCGTTTAAGTATTTACATGTTTGTGTCTGATAACACAGCTGCTGCCACGCTGCCAGCTAAGGGTCCTCCGCTTAAATGACTGCAAAATACTTTGTCCTGGTTAGATTTGATCAGAGATTTGTGTCTAGTTTAAACTAATCTGGTTTTGACACTGGCATCATCTGAACCTTAAGTTTTCTTGGCTCAGAGCAGGAGCTCAGAAATCTGGCTTGAAGTTAAGTTAATAAGAAACACTGAAGTCATCCCTGTGTGACAGAAACCTTAAAACAGTTCAGCAGGAGTCGAGTTTAAGTCAAGTGGATGAAAGTAAAGACAGAAAAACAAAGGTGTATTTAAAAGATGCAACTTGCATCGTATCATTCATCAATCTTTTTTTAAAAAAAAGGCTATTTAACTCTTCTTTAACATCTTGTTTTGAATTAAAGAAATACAGAACATTACTGTTTTGTGAATATGAAACTACAGCCACCAGCCGTTAGCTTAGCTTAGCACAAAGATTGCAGGGGGAAACTGTTAGCCTAGCTCTGCCCTTAGCGACTGCTGCTATGCCCGTCAAGCTTTCCGCTAGCACATGATGCACATCATAATCAATCCCAATCAATTCATGAAACAATTTAAGGTAAAGGAAAGCAGCGTTTCATTTATAGTTCATGACATCTGGAATTATAATTTATTTTATCATCTGTAAGCAGCTCCCCAAATAAGCTAACGTTAGCTTCTTGACACCATGTGTTGCTGACACTAACAAGCTAACGTTTGCATCTTACTTACGCAAAGTTTAACCCACCCTCTCTCTAATCCAAATATATGTCGGTTTAGTCCTTTTATGATTGAAGCAACAAGATATTTGACTAAAACACTGATTAATAAAGTTTCAGTGTTCACTGTCAGATAATTTTACCAAGCTACAGCTTCACTTGGCGTGCAACACGACTGTTTGCACCTGCTCCTGCATAAATGCATTCCCACGTTAATTTGTCACGCCTGAGTATTGACGTCCGTGTTCATGTTAGAGTATTTGAGCTGTCTTGTATTTTATTGCCGACAGGAACAGACCAGCGCCGTTGTTCAACTCAGTGAACTCCGCGTCAGACAGAGCGGACGTCCAGCTGCAGGGTTACCACAAAACCTACAGCCACCAACAAATATTCTCGCAGCAGCAAGGTACTGACAGTCAATATGACGTGTGGCGCCTGTTCTCTGTTCTTCTTGACGTTCATCATTCCCTCTGTGGTTCTTAAAGGATGCGTGTATGGAGACGGAAAGGCCGTCCAACCGGTCAGCGACGGAGGCTTTGAACCGTCCAGTTACTTCACAAATCCCGCCTCCTCTCACTCTACAGGTAAGGCAGCGGTTAAGAGGAGTTAAGGTGTTCGTACGCCCCAATCAAAGTGCATGCTGGGTGGTCAAAGAGTGTATGAAAACAGACCTTTCAGAGTCAGAGGGCAGCAACAACTTCACGATATGACAATCTGACATTCACACTCACTTCATTTCACGACTGGCCGGCTGCGCAGAGGTGAGGAGCGAGGGTTTAAACTCTCTCCTCGCTCCACCAGCGCTCTGTTTTTTCACTTTTCACATGAACAACCAAGTTCAACACCAGGAAAATGTTCTTCGTAACCCAGATATTAAACCAGTGTTGCTCCCATTGGAACAAGTATAAACACTTTATCTGACATGGTTTAAAGAAAGCATCGCTTTGTGTCTGCAAGGCCTGTCAAACTGCCTTTGTGCATTTATTTATTTATGTATTTTGTTAATTTTATAGGCTTATTCATGTCATAATCTGTCTGAGTTGCACTGTGCGTCTGACTGCTGTAAACTGAAACTGATGTCGCCTGTTTGCAAACCAGAGGAAGGAAGCTTGATTCATCTTGATTGTTCCTGAGGTAGCTGCTGTGAAATGATATGTTCATTCTCTGTTTTTGTCCTCTCAGGGTTTGACCTGTTGCAGGACCTGCAGGGCCAGGCGGGGGGCGGTTACTCCATGTCTCCCTGTTCAGACGACAGCTTCCTCTTCCAGGCAGGAGGCGTCGATCGCTGCCTCAACCAGATCTACTCCATCTACCTGGACTCATGATGGCCACCCAGAACCAAAGCAACGAGCGCAACAAAATGCAGCATGCATGATGTGCGGCAGCAGACAATCGCAACAACGACACAGTGTGTATTAAAAGGCTGAAGCTGCCTCCGTTCTTCCTCTCAACAGATGTGAAAAATCTGTCGATGGGAGTTCAAACCAAAGTTTAAAACTGACGGAGCTGCGGGCAAATTGGCAAACATGAACAACCAAAGAGGAAATCTGGTCGAATAATACATGTAAATAGCAGTGACTTTTTTTTTTTTTTTTTCCAATCAGCGATGACCACAGCGTTTGTGATCTGAATAGAATGATCGATGAACTTGCCGGTCAGTCGGAGTGCTGGCTCTGCCGCTGATGTTAAACTCAAGCAGTGGGTTTAATTCTGCCTCGACAGCAGCTGTGAAAACATCTTATCATGCAGTGGTTCCCAACCTAGGGTCTGATGCGGCCAAACAGATTATTAAGATGTCTAAGAGGATGCCAAAGAACAAAACAACACACTTCTGCTCCACAAATTCTATTATTTTTCGTTGGACTTTTATCTAATTATTGCTTCTTTGAAAAAAGAAGCATCATGTGATGGAATCACACGCCAAAAAAGTTGGAGACCATTATGATGCAATGGAAGTTGCACTTAGCAGTCCAGGCAATAGAGCAAGAGTAGTTTAACATTTTGGAGATGAGTGTTTATTTTTGTCTTTACAAGAGTAAAGTCGATACCAATCTCATGTCTGTAAACCTACAGTTCAGAGACAGTTCGCTTAGCTTAGCACAAAGACTGGAAACGGGGGGTAACAGCTAGCCTAGCTCTGACTAAAGGTAAGAAAAGCCACCCAGCAGTAACTCAAAACCTCAGTTAACACATATCTTATAGCTTGTTTGTCTAATGTGTAGTGATGCTGAGTTTTACAAAGGGCGACTCAAGGAAATTCAACATGAACAGATGAAGTTAAGCACAAATCCCAACAGCAACTTTTTGCACTTAGTTTTTTTGTGCAAAATAAAACAAACAAGATATAAATAGTTCATCTGTGAACTTAAAGAAGATGCTGGTGGGAAAGTCTCGCACTGAGCAGCCAGAGACTTGCTGTAGCTTAATATTCACTGTTCAGTCATAATGATAATAATGTTTTCAAGCAGTGTTAGTCCTTTCCAGGGGGTGACACCATTAAGTCACTCAGATACGAAAACAAACTGCAAAATACAATCACAAAAAACCCCCTCAAATGACTAAAACCATTAACAGTTCGAAATACTTTGCTTTTTGACACATTTGTACGCTAAATCATGCTAAATCAGTTGATTGATACAACAGGCAAATCTGGCCATAGCACCGTAGATCTGTTTTATACAAATAAATCCGTGGAGCTGCCAGATAAGAAGTCATGACCTAAATGTTTGTTTCAAGGCGAGAATTAAAAGCTGAGACAAAGATCTGGCTCAGCAGAAGCTCGATCACCCCTCGACTTTAACGTGGAACAGCCACAAGGCAAAAACCAGCAGACCTGAGAAGTCTTTGGAGGCAGAAGAGTTAAAAGTCCACAGATGTACTCTGGCATCTGGCCATGTAATACTTGTGCAAGTAATGAGTTATGTTTTTAGATGGACTCTGAAGGAAACCGGTGACCAGTAGAGAGAGGCTCAAACTGGGGTGTTGCGTGAAGAGGCCTGAGCCACGATGGAGTGGCCGGTCGATCTTCTCATCTAAATCTCTGCAAGAAAAAAAAAAAAAAAAGCAAATAAGCATATTTACCCAAATGTCAACCTATTCTCTTAAAGCTGTAGTGTGTTTTAATCAGCAGCCAGATTACCTTTTAACCAACGTGTCATAGGGAAACCTCCAGCTGCTTGTCAATTCGCACTTCTCTGCTGCAGGAGCAGGCGGTAAACTGTAGCAGGACTGCCACCAAGTGTTTGAACGACTGCATGTAAGTACAGTCTTTGGTACAGAGCGGATCAGTGTTTATGGCTCCTGGGACTAAAAACACTGACGTGCAAAAACAAAAAAGGAACAAAAACTGCACTTAAATGTTTTTCTTCTATGATCCGTCAGTCACGGACCGAGAGAATAAGTCTCAATATGTGTAATCTAACAACGATCAAGACAGTTGCATAATCTCATTTTTTAATATTGTTTTCTTTTGTTGCTTGTGCACGGTGCCTTTACATGTTTTGTTTGTATCGTTTCTATCAGTGTTATATTCAGTGAGAGGGAGGCGTGCATTGTTTACAACCAGTTCTCTGCACTCTTTTCTGTCTCATCACAGAGACTTTTAGAAAATGACCAACCGGAAAAATGTTTACACTGATTTTGTAGCAATTCAGAGATTGTTTTTGTTTTCTTATTATTGTCATTGAACAGTGTAAATAGACTGTATAAAAATGCACCTTTCTTTTATATCGAAATAAAAAAAAGTCTGTTTGTATATGTGTGCGTTTCTCATCTTGTGCTTATTGACCAATCTCCCATTTGTTTTCTTGCTTAATCCGTTAACTGTTGCTGTTATGATTAAAAAGTTGCTCTAAGGCGGAGGGGAGTGAGGAAAGCCTTGGCCAAAGTGACAAAAAGATGGTCTTAAAGTGAAATAAAACGTTACAATACTAAATAAAATGCACAAAAGGGGGAGAGACAATCCTAAATGAATGGTGCAAAACAAACTGGCAGCTCTAAGAAAAAGAAATGTTCTTGAGGGGACACATAGGATCTTGGGAACTTAACAAAGTTGCTTCCTTTCGGACCACAAATAGACAATGACACAGCATCTATAACACTTTCTACATTCCTTTATATGGACTGGTACAGGTGGACTGTGATTGACTGCCGCTCACCTGCGTCCCCAGCCAATAGCAAGAGAGGAGGAGGAGCAGTGGCTGAGGCCTACGGAGCCCGAGGAGCAGCACGCAGCACAGGTCAACACAGAAACACACTCGTGTTAGTTCACAAGAGCCCAACAGGGAAAATGAGTCCACAACCGGAAGAGATGTGGTTTGCTGTCATACTGCCCAAAGGAAAGTGATTTCTCTGCGAAATATGACTAAAATAATCAGTTAAGGATCAATAAAAATCACGTGACAAACAAACGATCCGTTTTCAAACTTGTAATTTCAGCTTGTGTCGTTCCAAAGTGGGTAAATCTGCACGAGGGAGCGCGTCTAGAGCCTGTTGAATGCAGGCTAGTGCTGCCATCTATTGGTCGCGCGGTGGAACTACACCACACATTATTTTAATATCACATAAACCAGGACACAGTTAAAATCAAACCGAAGCATCTAAATAGACAGTCATCTGAATTTAAAAGACAGAAAACACAAGGAAACAACACTTAAAGAGGAAGTTGCCAAATAAAGTGAAATATAAATAACTATTAGAAACTTAACTGGAACCATCCTCTACATACACACAATGAGAAAGTCCTTATTATCCTGTAAACAGTGTAGTCCAGTTGATGCTGTGTAATGTCTCATATTGTTCATTTTAATGATTGTTTTGTTGCCGTCCTGTGAGAGCAACACACATCTAAAAAGTCGCTTCTCATGAGCTCGGAAAACTGTTTCCAGCTTTGCCACGATTCACTTTCTTGTCTTAATAATCATAGTTTATTTATCTGAAGATATAAAAAGAATTTTCTCAATCCACAAGGGAACGGAAAGTCAAGTTTATTTCTAGTAAACGCAGCTGAATCTCATCAGTGTCGTCAACAATAGGCAACAACACATAGATTTCAGGATAAGTGGGAGGTGAATGCAACATGTCTTCAGCCTAGATTTGAACAGAACTGGAGGAGGCGCATCTCATTTCTAAGAGCAACCTGTTAGAAGCCTGACATGCAGAGACCTTGGAGCTGAGCGCCAGTGAAGGGGGTCTGTGGCGTGAGATGAGGCCTTGAAAGTAATCAGCAAGGACTTAAACTGAACGGGGGGACCGGAGGAGAGAGAGGGTAGGACTGGGCCGATGTGCTTTTTAATATGGGTCATCATCCTTGCAGCTGCATTTCAGACCTACTGCAGGGAGGTTAATGAAGACTGGAGAAGGAGTAAGTATACGATGGTTCACTTTTTCCATTTCGTAGTAGCTATTTTTAACAACAGAGCTGATTTAGTTACCAAGATTCAGCTCTGGACCCAGGGTTTGATGCATTTGACTTCGCACACTGGAGTAAGGTGCTCACTGGCGACATGGCTGACAGGGGATCAGAGATAATGACTTCAGGTTTATTGGTGTTATGGCTCCAGGAAATTGCTCGCCATCCGGGCTTTAATATCAGAGAGGCTGAGGGGAATCCTTTAGGGGGTTTTTAAAGATTATTAAAATCAACAAATTCAAAAATACATGATGTTCACCAGAGGAAAAGGATGGAAAACTGTAATGTGAATTGTAACTAAAGGTGAGATATTGTGCCTTATTACTCCCCACCTATTAACTCACAGTATTTGAGTAAATGTGTGTCTGATCATTCATATCAAACACTTTAGAGATCCGGTCACCAGGGGGCGCTGTGCGGCCGCAGCGCTGCAGCAGGTCACTGCAACTTCGCTCTGAACACCGTGCGCTTCAAATCTGTCAGCCTCAGTCGCGGATTAACGCGCCGTCAGTGAACACACCGTGTGTATGAATAAACATCATTAACGCCCTCCCACAGACACGCGGCACGCCGACTGGAAGCTGCATTTCCACATTCCGCTCGGAGGGAGACACACCCTCAGATCCGGGACGGTTGATGGGATGCAGGGAGGAGGGAAAGAGAAGACGCTGCTCGTCGGTGATGTTTGGATCCCCCATCAAGCTTTCAGCCCTCATGAGCCTCTGACAGAGAGCGGCTGGGCTGCAGCAGACATGCCCGTCACAGGTAAGCAAACACACCTTACAGACACCTGACCGGCTTTCTCACACCTCAAACAGGTGTGTTTTCACCTTTCTGAGATGTTTTTCCTGTGTGTTTTGTGCATATTTGTCAGAACTTTAATGATACACGCACGATTCTTAGAGTATTGATGGATCTTAACTTGAAATTGTGCTATTTGTCAGATGTTTTTGTGCAACGCTGTGGCCAGATACTGAGCATCAATGTGACCTCAACCGCTGCAGAAAATCTGACAAGAAACCAAAACAGTACATAAAACTGTCACATCAACTGCGGTTTGCTACATTTTATTCATCCGATCAACTCAATCCAATGTGTTGTAGTGTTTATTTCACTGCATGCTGCCTAAAAGACCTCCCAACACTTGCAGAATACTGAATCCTGAATTATTTTTGGTGCCTTTACCTTAAATGAATACATTTTAATGATTTTATTTGAAGAATTAAAGAAGTAAAACACCAGAACTTCCAATTACTGGACATTAAACCCCCAAATCCCCTAAAAAGCCCTTGTGTGACCTCAGTGGTGCTGCAGCTGCAGTCCTGGTTTACTGCACGAATGCTTTATGATAAAAACCTCTATGAAAGGAGAATGGAGACCGTTATTTCAGAGGAAGCTCTGCTGCCAGAGAGGATGTAGCAACTCACATTGTTAGCAAGTGAGATCATCCATGTTCTCCCAGAATTAAACCTCGCTCCTCTCTCCGGGCACTCACGCCCAAGGAGGAGACGATCCATGAAAATCCTTCTGTTTGGATGAGGGGGGGCGTTTACTCTGCAGAGTTTCGGCTCAGAGGCTCTGCAAAGGTCAACCGCTGCGTCTCTTGCGTTGCGTGTACTTTCAAAATCCAAAGATCAATTCATCTGTCAATATTTAGAGCGAGTGCTCACTTGACACAAATGCACAGAAACCTCAGCGGTGAGTCGACACTAACCTTTAGACCTGTTCCCTTATCAGACCAGAGTCTGACTCCTCAGGCATTAAGTCATCTTAACTGGTGAACGCATGGGATTAGCAGCGCATACAAAAGTCTTTCTTCATCCTAACTTTGCTCGTAGGGACGTGCGAAACTTTTGACCAAAGCATCCAAATCTAAGCAAATAATCACCGACGTGCAAACGCGCAAATTTCCCGTTTTCCTCTTCAAAGCGCCCGAGCTTTGCGTGTACCCTCTGTTGATTGGCATCAGTTAGAACAAAAGCTTTTCACGGCGCAGGGCAGCATGCAAATCATTACAGAGCTGAAGGATACGAAATGCCCCGTGTGCTATAAATAACCACAGAGCGTCCCGGGGGGGGGGGGGGGGGGTCAGTTCACATGGTACGATTTGAGATTAAAGTTTGAGGTTAACAAAGAAGAAACACAATCGCGAGCTTTAACCCCTTATCAAGACAATCAACAGTATAAACCCCCTTTCACGTCTAAAGTGATTGTTCAGGGTGCATAATAAGTAAATTTAACCTGTCGTGAAGAGCAAACATGGTCTTTATAATGAAGTTCCACTACAGAGAAGCCAATTGAATTAATGTTTTAAACGTTCAAGTAACAGTGCGGGTTGTTTTAAGTGGGGTTGTATCAGGTTTGGATATTGGATACAGTCGATGGCAGTTTAGAGAAGCAACGTACTGCTGCGTATGAGGTGACAGCAAAATGTGTTATAGCCACCAAAAGTGTAAACAGGCAACTGTTGGATACCACATCAGCAAATACACACAAAGTCAATTTGTATTGAGCCCACGTGATCTCCGGTGGTGCTTTCCCCTCTTTGAATTCAAACTGTCACTTTTAACAGCCAACAAAAGGACATTTAACCGAAGCTAATGACGTGCCCAAAGTCAAAACAAGTCCCACAGCATCTAATGGGCCGGGCGATCCGTCACCGCGTGGCAGTCGGGGAGCGATGCATTCACAGCGCAGTCGTTGAACCTGCGGACGCCCCAGCACACCGCTGTGCAGCTGCGGCAAATGCAAACTGACTCACACGGTGCGTCTCAGAGAGGAAAGGCGCACGCGCACAAGTACAGCTGGGTATTGGTGGAAAACTGCAGTTTGAGCTGGAATTAGACATTTTGAAACACGGGAATGGACAAATCCGAGTTTATTACTTAGGACGATGTTGCAATGTGAATAAAAACAGTCTTACACCTACAATAACTCATCCGTCCATGTTCTGCGTCAAACACTCTGCGCTCTTCCAATGTTGGACATATTAGATCATCTCTTCTAGCAACAAAATGTCAGAGTTTCTTTCCTGCTCAGGCTTCCTGCATTTGTTGTGAGAGACTCGCAGCTCTGCTGGTATTTTCAGTCGAGCCTAGAGATCCACGCGTAATCGTCTTATTTACGTGCTTGTTGTTCATCTTTAAGAGGAGCTCCCACTCATTTTTTTTTTAACATGAAACTCATTTTGAGGCCAAAAAAGGTTTTAACTGGCTCTGCTCAGTCTCACTCACTTCATAATGGGATGACAATACGGGCTTAAAAATAGCTTTTCTCGTCCACGACTTCGGTTCAGACTGAAATATCTCAGCAGCCGCTGGATGAACTGTCATGAAACTTTGTATAGACATTCGTGTCCCCGTCAGGATGAACTTTAATAATATTTTGTAATCCCTTAACCTTTAATCTGTCGCAATGATCAGGTCAGAACTTGAATTTGTTCAGTACTTTGGTTTATGATAACTAATAACAGTACCTGAGTCATGGATGCAGGACTTCTACTGTGAAACCAGTGTTCAGAACCTGACTTCAGTAAAAGTATTAATATCAAAACATACTCAAAGTACCAAGTAGTCAAAGTACTCATTTTGCAGAATAGTCAATTTAAGAGTCATTTCTCAGATTATAATTATTGATTTGTTAATGTACGAATCACTTAAATGTAAAGTCAGTGCTAATTCTAAATACTATGTATCAGGCGATGCACCTTAGTATAATACATCATATCAATATATCAGTTATGTAAATCTGAAAGTATCCAGTCATTTAAAGCTATAAAGTAGCATAAAATGGAAATACTTTGACAGAACGTCAGTCCAAAACCCAAAGGTATATAGTGTCAAGTAGTCACACATGTGCAGCTGGAACCAGTGTGTTTGTGATTCAGATGACCAGATGATCACGTGCATGATCACTATTAAAGCCTGAAGCTGGTTTTAACGTTTCCAGGGCCCGTCTGTGAATCATCAGTAATGTGATTTAAAGCTAATTTTACAGTCTAGATTCATTAATAAAGTCAAATAAGGACAGTACGGCTGATCAGTGTGTATGCTCCAGCTGACGGCGGCGGGTCCACTTTAAACCCTCCACTGCTAACGCATCGGCCCCGCAGTCGGAGGGAGTTAGCACATTCCTGCCTCCTAACCGTGGAGCAGCTTTCAGCTCCACTGTGGTGGTGTGTGAGGAGGTCTGATGTCACGGCCCAACACACGCCCTCTCTTTCAGTCCCTTCCTGACTGCTTCACATGTGAGTCTACTGGAAAATCAAGTGCCTTCACGCGAACCACACACGCTTTTATGTTCAAGCGGCGTCACCAAGTACATAGGGGTTTTTCGGGAGTGACCATACCAGCAATTAGCCTTTTTTTAATTTCTCCGAGAGCAGGGTTTCCCAAAATGTTGACATGTCACGGTCTCCCAGCCAGACACACGATAGGAATGAAACCTGAGATTAAAATAGTCACAGAGGGGTAATTTCTACTACATGAAATTACAGTGAAATTAAACAGTCACGTCATTTAGGGGCAATCTGAAACCTCGTCGGCGTCATTTGCGCTGTAGTCCACTGGGTTTTGATGTTGCCTGCTGTTTCGTGCTGCACGTTTGCTCCTTTTAATTTGACATTAACCTGCACGGGCGCTGCAAATGGAAATTATGGCTTAATCTGGCACAATTACAGGCCCTTGAATAAAACAGAGATAATACAGTTCTCTATAGGTCCATGCTACGCTCTGTATATGTCAAATCTGCATGGCTGCATTTCTCTCAGTGACTTGTTCTTTATTAGGAACCGACTATCCATTATATTCTTTATGTATATTCAACTCAACTAACAGTGTTTTGTCTTTTCATGCTTAAACTTGGCTAAATAACAAGATTCATGATGATGTTCTTCATGATGATTTTGTGCGTGCAGATATGCGACAGTGTTGACGAAGCCAAGCTAGCCATGATAGCTTGCATCCTGGTTGGCTAAACCTTCAGAAATCATAGTTCTAAATGTAAAAGGCAGTAGTTTCCCTTTGTTTGTTTGTTTTTGCATCATAGTACAGATCATATATATATATAAATCATACATTCATCACCATTTCAAACTAAAACGAACACAGTTTTAAGTATTTTAAATCTTTTTCTCTGTTTTATACTTTGATGATTTCCTTTCATCACGTGTTTTCATATTTTGACGAGATGCAGACAGTTTTCTACGGTGAGCAACAAAGCCTCGTTCTCGTCTGCCCTAATAAGAGCACATAAAGACCTGTGAATGACTTTGAGACTGACCAGGTTGCTTTGAATTCTGTTGCTGGGTTTTGGATCTGGCACGGATTCTGGCTCTAACGCAGCCAAGTTCAGGTTTATTTGCGGAGCACAGTCTGTTAGTGAGGCAGTTCAAAGCGCTTTGCAGGGCGATAAAACAATAAAGCAGGCACACCAATGACGAGGAAGCGTATCTGAGATTTTAAACGATGCATGCAGGTTTGAGGAGTTTGCAGTCTGCGCTTTCAGGCAGTCTGCTCGTTGAACTATAGGCTCCAAGTCAAGTCGTGTTTGTACAACTCCCATCTGCCAATTAACGGCACGGCCTTTGCGTGAAAGTCACAGTAGCATCTGTTTCCTCTCCAACAGCCAAACACTGGACTCCTGATCCCTAGTGACCCGTGTCACCATGCCAACCCCGACGATCCTCACAGCAACCAGGAGTCCTCGGAGAAGTTGCTAGGTTTGCAAGCCCATTTACATCTGTGTGTGGATCCCCTCCAGTGCTGAGCAAGAGAGAGACCAGGAGGCAGGTAGGGCTGCGAGGGGGCACGGTGGCAGCAGTATGGCAACATGAAGTCACAGTTTCTGTCGTGTTTTACTCTATTTTCTCTTTCAGAGATGGTTTCTCAGCAGGGTGTCCTTCTGATTTTCATGCTGCTGGTGAAGACGGGACTCGTGGGTGGTTGTGTGTGTCCAGCAGCCACCATTTTGTCCCAGTTTCCCTCTGAGGTTCCTGCTGATGTCTGTTGCTTGAACTACTCTGGCTCTGCTTTTGGCCATGTGCACTGGTCTGTGTTTACCAATGAGACAAACATAGAGACACTGGATCTCTCCTACTGTAACATCAGTTCTGTTGGTATGACAGGCACAGAGGCCTCTACGTTGCAGAAGGTTTACTTAGGTCATAACAGACTAAAGACGTTGCCAAAGATGTTTCTGGCCAGCCAGTCCGGACTGACTGAGGTGGATCTGAGCGAGAACCTGATTCAGGAGCTTCCTGAGGGTTTTCTCCAGGACTCAAACAGCCTCCAGAAGCTGTTTCTGCAAGGAAACCAGTTAAACCTCCTGCCAGCCTCTGTGCTGCAGAAGCCCAGTCTGCAGAGGCTGGAGCTGGATGGGAACCCCTGGGACTGCTCCTGTTTGTTACTGGAAGGACTGGAGGAAGGCAGGAAGGCAAATAGGACCACCAAACTGCAGGATCTAGTTGGGAACCTGACCTGCGCCTCTCCCAGGCACCTATACGGCAGGAATGTGTTGTCGGTGAGGCTCAGCGACGTGTGCCGCCCGGCTGGACTCACAGCACTCTTCATTGTGCTTCCTCTCATCATCCTCTCTGCACTGGTGCTCTGCTGGTGCTGCGGGAGGAAGAGGAAGAAGAAAGAAACACCTGTAAGCCCCTCAAAAAAGAGATCCACCAACTCCACCTGCAATGGCCAGAAGCATCGCAAGAAGCAGCAAGGAGCCACCGCGGAGCACAATAAACCTGGACACTGTGCTAATGAAGGGATCTTGAAGAACCAGCTGCTGCTACGCCCGGCGTCCACCCTCCTGGGCAGCACCAGGGACATCTATGAAGAGGTGGAGATCAAGCTGGGGTCAGTGGAGTCTATTCCCAGAGTGTCGTCACGCTGTTCCGGCTCCACGGAGGGGAGGCAGGGCTCCCAGGAGCCCGACGGGGCCAGTAAGACAGAGCTGGACACAGTCAGTGTGACAGAAATGATGAAAGACTCAGCCGACAGGGAGAAAGCTTACCTGACACAGTCAACCGAATACTACAGCCTGGTGCCGGGCATTGAACTGGAGGACTCCGACCACGGCGAGTATGAAAATGTCAACCTCTCGTGACACCATCTGAAAGGAATAGTTCAACATTTTGGGAATTGCACTTTTGAGAGTTACACGAGAGGATCTGTATCACTCGTGTGTGTGTTTGCTAAAAGACCTTAAAACTCACTTTAAGTGATGGAGTCTCACATCAACCCAGCATTTCCTGCTGAAGCTGGTCGTTTTGGTGAAGTGGTGAGAGATTCCTGTATTTTTGTGTTTTTGTGTTTATGTGTGCTCTCTATGCACACACATGCAGTCTCGATAAAGCAAATTAGTTCACTATTGACTTCCAGCTACAAAATAACCAGTGTGTATCCGATTACTGTTTATTTAATTGTAAATTTTTAACTGTATAGAGATGCTTGAAAGTACAATATGCCACTTGATGTCTCTTAATCAAAACAATAACAAAAGAAGCAGTGTGGCGATACCATGAGACGTGTGGGATCATGGGAGTTGTTGTTTTCACCACCACTGCAGTCAGCCTCTTCCAGGTAGCGTCATTGATAAGGAGGATTTTCCAGGTACTGGGTTACCCACAAAGGTCTCCTCTTCACCAAAACAAACAGACCTGCTGATTAAAACTGATAAAAACAATGAAAAAAGCAGTTTCATGTTAAAAATCTGTGTTTTCCCAATGCTGTTTGGAGAGAAAATGAAAGTGACATCACTGACATGCAACGAAATTAAACTGATAACAAGCCGCTATCTTGATTAATATTATTAATTTTTCTCAGTTGGAAAATTGTTAGAAAGTTGTGACTTTATTGCAGAAATGTTACAAAACTCTAAGTTTAAGATAACTGTAAGTGGAAGTGAAGTGTTTAGGGGATTGGAGCACAGAGCTGGAGCCAGGATGGCAGTTAGCTTAGCTTAGCTTTCTACATCATACAGTGTCTATCTTCTCATCAAAGCTCTCAGCAAAAAAAATGGAGGAGCACATTTTCCCATAATGTCGAATTGTTCCTTACAGGCAGACTGTGTATGTGTGTTGCGTGTTACAGAAAAACCTTATTGACACAGAGGCGGCCCTCTCTGACCACTGTGGTATCACAATGTAAGAGGAAGTGATTTAATCCGGAGCTTTTCCTGTGGGACCTGAGGGACACAGTGACGGTTTGAAAGGGAGCCCCCCCCCCCTCCTTTTTTTTCCTGTCTATGGAAAAAGCGCATAACTTTAAAGACACAAAGACATTTATTCTATTTAATGTTGCACTCCATGCAATTGTTCTCTTTACATTGTTTTCTGTTACAAAGAACAGGACATATTTTAATCGCTGTGCAAGCCTTTGTATGCACTTTGCTTTACCTCACCCAAGTGAAACTGTTAAATGCATTCCAGCGCGTCTTTGACATATTATACTCCATGCAGGATGTTCTCGATCAGACTTGTTCACCTCGAGCTGCACATCCAGAAATGTAGGTGCCGAACAATGACTAATCCCATTGCAATGCTCACAGTTAATTCAATGTGAAACGAGGAATGTAAAGCTTGGATGAGAAGTCTAAATTTATATATGTCATTGTTAAGCAAGGATTAAAAGGACGCATGCTTACTGGTGTTTCACGCCACAGACTAAAATGTGCACATAGGTTGGAAAATGCCCGGACAGTCAGATCTAAATGCAGGTTAATGCTGGTTGGAGATAAAAATCACTGCAGCACCGGTTCAGTAAACTGAGATGAGCAGTTCTGTGCACCGGTGCTACACCATAATGACACTGGAGAGGACACCTACACAAAAGACAGGACTGAGCATCAGGGTCACCGTGGAGGTGCAGGATGCAGACACTCGATTGTTATCTAGGATGTGGAAAAACAGACGTCTCACTCTCACACGCGCTGGCTTCGAACGCTAATTGGTCTGCGCTCAGTCAGAGAGACACAGGGAGAGAGTGGGTGCAGCCCAGGGTGTGGGACTTCCTGGAATTAAAAAAAAACAAAACACAACTGAGGTGTATTTTCCAGATGGGCTTTCACATATTTTCCATCAAAGCTTTATTTATCGACGCTGTAAGGTTTACTGCATTCAAAATGCCAAAAACCCTTTTAGGTCAAAAGAGACAACTGAGTGAATGCTGCATTGTGTACTTTTATACAGTTTTTGCACAGAAAAATAACAAAAATTTACCGTAGATACCTCCGTTTCTACTTTTACAGGGTCCTCTGTCCTCTGTATTTCGTTCTTTTGTGGGTTGCTTTATTCTCTAATTATTGTTGCTGTGCCTGCTCATGGCGGACCTAAGATCAGATCAGTCTTAGTGATTTTTTAAGCAGTGAGTTGACAAACGCAGGCTTTTTATCTGTAGCCATCAACCACAGATTTTACTTCAATGACAACACTGGCAGTTTTTATCAGTTTTAGCTAGCTAGCTTAGCATCACATCATCGCATGGTATAAAAATACTTCCTCAGGCTGACATTTTAATGTTTTAAGGAGGCATGTTGAACTTAAACAATCATGCAAAAGGGGTCTTGAGTGTGCACTTGATAGCAACACACGTTATAGAAAGTCTAAACACCTCTACTGCAAGTTTTTAAAGTGAAAAGACAGAAATAACAACAATTTAGATGTCAGCCATCTTTTTTGCTCTTAAATGTCATCTGATGATTCCTGCAAATATGATAAAATGTATAAAATTTAAAGAAACTACAACACCCACAATGCATTAGTCTGCACATCCTTACATAATGAGGACTACAGCAGTGTTAAAAGTTAACCAATCACATTAATAATGTAAACCTGCCATCAGTTAAATAATATATAATGCAATAAATTCAAAAGTTGCTCATAAGTGTCAGATTTAAAAGTAATTATTTGTTCTTAATAACTTTTTGATTTTTCTTCCTCTGAATTTTTGTTATAGGATGGCATTAAAGCTGCAACAAGACATTTATCATATTTCAGTCTTTGTATTTCAAAAACCTTCAGTTTCATAAGGGGGTGTAGACTTTTCATATCCATGCATGGGATAATGCAAAAAGACTAAAGCAACAACTGTCTGAGACAAAAAGTCAAACGTTAGCTTCCATACATGTTTGTATTTTCAAACTGTGTTTTCACTTTAACAGTTTAACAAGAGGAAATGCTTTTAGGGTGAGGACTGACTAATGTGTTGGACAGACAGGGCTGCTAACATTAGCTTACACTCCAATACCAGCTACCAAAGTGTATATATCAATGATTACCACACAGTGGATGTGTTAGTTGTGGTCATGGCCTGTTTTAACATAACCTAATCCCATAAACCAATGTCGTTTGTTAATGACGTGTTCCTTGGTCTTTAAGCTAGTTATAGCTAGTCATGCTAACGGCTAAAATGTACGTCACAAGCTGTTTCTTCCGTTGTGTTCTTGTGTTTTTGATGTAGGAAAGCCTAAAAAAGGACAATGTTATTACAATATTTTCAAAATATCACCTAAATTATGGCCATACAAATCTTTTTTTTACTGAATGGTCAGTTTTAACCTTATATTTTTTACTGTCCGGTATTGTGTTTCTTTAAAAACTCAATATATTGAAATTTGACTATTTTGAGGTCAACAAATAATAAACAAATAACAAGTTTCTCATTTCTCCTGCAGAATTCAATTCCTCTATGTAAATGTAAATGTATGATTAATTATGTAGAGAAAAGATTAAAAATCATATTCTCATCAAAACTCTCTGAAAGTGAGGAGGCCTATGACCTTACTGTTTCTAAAATCTTGGCTACAGCCATGATTGTAAGTGAAATTAGGCTTTATAGGGAGTGTCTGATGGCTGTTTATCTTCACACAAATGGTTAAATTAATAATAGTGTAAATGGGTAATACTGGTATCATACTGAATGAAAGCACTGATGTTCATCACGATGTTTATGCTGGCAGATGCACTGTGTTGATTGTCTATTTTGTATGGAAAACATTTAAAAATAAAGTTTTTTTCAACATTTCTGCCTCAGGACTGTGGATGATGATGATGACGACCAACGCCACAAACAAGGGAGGAAATAAAAAACCAAAGTGTGTCGTTGGATGCTCCAGATCTTTGCATTCAGGCTGTTTTCTGTGGCCCCTCAGCTCTTTCTGCCCCGACAATGACCCAGGCCCGGCCTCAGCTACCTGAAATCCCACTTTCCTTTGAGCTCTAATTTCACTCACCGTGGGAAGTTGTAATTATCGCATTGGGTTACCCAAAGGATCAGCGCTGATCTGCTCACTCTGTCCCGTTCTCAGAGGTCTGAGCCCCGACCAGTAGATCCAGTAGCCGAGGCCAGGAAGTGACTGGGCAGAAACAGATGGAGTATCTGGGAGTGTGTTTCATTTAGATCATTTAGATCAAGATTACGGACCAACCCTTGAGTCTGGATTTACACAGCGTGGACACAAATAATGAAAATGGATAGTAATAATTCAAATATTATATAATAGTGGTACATCTAAAGCTTAAATTCAGTGACTTTCACAGAAACTAAATCAAAAACGGTGGTAAACAGGAGAAATCTCAGAAGAACCTGAGCTGACCTGTGCTGTCACAGAGAAGGAGCATGGCAGACAGACGTACACAGAATTAAATATGTCAGATGTTCTTTAATTGTTTTCTGTCAATAGAAAAACCTTTAGGTGTCTTTGTTTATGAGGTAAATACAGACAGTGAGGCCCCAGGGCTGAGGCCGAGAGCCCTGCTGCACATCATCAGAGCGCCATCTAGTGACAGGGAGAGAGACTATACATTGAGAGCGGCGCTTTAATGTGACGATCAGTCCATTAGTAAGTGCAAGAAGTTACAGGTACAGCTGCTGGGAGGCAACTGAGTGAGTGACGCTGATTCAGACCGAGAACAGGGAAGTCGGCCGTGCTCACTGATGGAGGATGGATGGACCCATAAATATCCCGTCAGCGCCGAGCAAACAGAGTCAGAGGATAAAGCCTGGCTGGAAGAAGAGAGTCTGATTTACAGCAGACTGCTGTAACAATGTGAAAAGCAAACAAGCGAGCGGAGCACGGCAGCCAATGACAAAGGCCGAGAGACGGGTGGGATGGACCCATCTGACCGTGTGTCTGCATCACGCTGTAAAGATGTTTGGGCTGCTGTTATCACGGTCATTGTTGGCAAGAACAGTAAATAACAGTGAAAGAGCCTCGGCTGTGCAATCAACCTGTGTGTGTTTTATTTGATTTTCTATGGCAGGGGCATTAGATTCGTTCAGATGGCAGGTCCAAAGTTCTCACTTGATTTTTGCAGCATTGAATTATAACACACTTTCAATGAATCTGGGAAAATATGAAGAGAATTGAGATTTATTAAGTGCACAAAAGGGCCAAATATACATATTTTCACCTCATTTCCATATAGATCTACAGTATTTCTCAGCACAGGTCTACATTAAATTTAATGTTGGTGTTAGACATGAGGCCCTGTGTGTAAAACCAGCTGTAACTGTTTCATTATGGCCTGTGAAAACACCAGAGTCAGAGAGTTTGTTTTCACACTCGAACGCGTGCGCACGCGCATCAAACACAAACTATCGTTTCAGCCGCATGCTGCTAAAACAATGAGTGTAAGAATAAATCCTTTGTAGTAATTATGTGTATGGAAGCTGGTTTATGTATGTATGAACATTTGTTTTGTTATTATTGTCAATACTACTACTACTACTAAAAAATTCAGTTACTACTATAATAATATCTTATAATTTGTTCATATGGATGTTTACTTTTAGAATTATTTCAGCTTGGGATCTGACATTTTATTCAATTTAATGACTAATTTATTGAAATAACATGAACATTAGTCAACAATTAAAATAAATAATACCCATCAGGATTTAGTTTTTGACATTAATAAAAACAATTTTGTCACTGAGGTAACCAGTTCTTATTAACTCAGAGGAAAGAAAAAGTGCAGCATGCTTCATTAACAGATTGTTTTCCTGTAAGTACTGGTATGTGTGTATCTCCTGGGCTTCGGGTTCCCAGGTAATAAATTTAAAATGATTATTTATGACAGCAGAGCAGAGACGTTTAAATTGAGCCCAAGAGGAGGAAGCTGTCTTCTCAGGACAGCAGGATTCAACACAGGCGATACACCTGCCCTCACAGGTGAGACTAACCCTTAGATTTTTGTTACGAGAGTCTGTTTATATCACAATTAATGCCAAGGAGAAATTCCTTTAGATATTTTCATATTTCTTAATATTTTTCTGCTGGTGCAACACAGAATAAACCCAGACATGACAGTTTCCTACACCCTTGAAGTGGCCAATGTGAGATTTGGTGGCTTCTCAAAGCTCCTGTTCAGGTGGAAAGGAAGCATCTACCGGCTGCTTTACAAGGAGTTCCTGCTGTTTTGTGGGGTTTATCTGTTTTTCAGTATGTTTTACAGGTAAGTTAAGTGCATGCTGCACTACGGTCGAGTGTTTGTGGTTGTTGGTTGAAGATCTATTGTCCTCACAGATTCATGCTCACACCAAAGCAGCAGGATCTGTTTGAGCGTATCGCCCTTTACTGCGACAAGTTCACAAACACCAGCTTCATCCCAGTCCTGTTTGTCCTGGGTGAGTCTGATTGAGCTGGTTTCGTCTTACACAAGACAAACTTGAAGACAAGTCATCATAATTAATATATATGTATTTTGTGTCCAAGGTTTCTATGTGACCTTGGCCTTTAATCGATGGTGGGGTCAGTACACCAGCTTCCCGCTGCCTGACAACCTGATGATGGTGGTGTCTGGGAACGTCCACGGGGCAGACGAGAGAGGTCGCCTGCTACGGCGAACACTCATGAGATACGCCAACTTGTCCTCGGTTCTTATTCTCCGCTCGATCAGCACAAGAGTTCACAAACGCTTCCCGACTTTGGAGCACATCGTGGAGGCCGGTAAGAACGACAGGGACACCTGAAGTGCTCATTAGTCACTTTGTACAATTTTAATTTAATTTAATTTACTTTTTTTTTCTCTGGTAATACCTTGTACACTAAAAAACTAGAGCTTTAAAATATTTATTGAATATAATGCTTATTTTTTACTGTGATTTTTTACTATTGTTTCATATTCACATGTCTGACATTGCTGTAATAAAGTAATATCATTTATTTATACAACATTTTTAAAACAAAGCACTTTACATGGTTGAACCAGGATTAAAACATTTAAGGATTTCAATCAGTAATAACGAAACAGATAAGATGTTTTTGAAATCAAACTGTATGCTAGTATTGATTACAAGGTTATTTAAAAGTATATAAGTTTTGAGAAATGATTTATAAGTTATTGTTTCTGCAACGTCGGGTTGCACCAGTTGCACAAAACACCTTAGGTTAAGATTTTCCTTGAAGGCTGAGTTAAGGGTCCTTAAAATAAAACTGACAGACATGAGTTTGTAATGAAAGACAGGAAGCTCCAGAGTTGGGGACCCTGGCTGTAAAAGCTGGATCACCTTTGGTCCTGAACCAGCATGTGGGAACAGTCAGTGGAGATCTCTACCTGATCCATGTGGTACCAAACTGTTTCACGTCCGTGCAGGATTCATGACGACGCACGAGCTGAAACATTTTGAGTCGCTACACTCTGATTTCAACAAGTACTGGATGCCCTTGACCTGGTTCTCAAACCTGGCGTCCAGAGCGAGAGAGGAGGGTCGAGTGAGGGATGACATCGCTTTGAGACTGCTGATGGATGTGAGTGTGTGTGTGTGTGTTACTACAAACAAGAAAACTTTACATTAAGCAGATGAGAACTACCCACATTAATGAATGATGTGCATGTGTAACTGCAGGAGCTGAATAACTACAGAGCCAAGTGCAGCCTCCTGTTCCACTACGACTGGATAAGCATCCCTCTGGTCTACACTCAGGTAAACTCAGGAGCCTAAATGTGTTAAAAAGACAAACTATGATTACTGTTTATCTTCTTTATCCACCTACAGTGTTTTTTTTCTATCTGTGCAGGTAGTTACTATAGCAGTTTACTCTTTTTTTGCCTTCTGCGTGATTGGCCGACAATTCCTGAACCCCGAGAAGGGATACAAGGATCACAATCTGGACATGTACGTCCCCGTTTTCACCATGCTGCAGTTCTTCTTCTACGCAGGCTGGCTCAAGGTTAGACGACACGTCCCTGCCCCGATTGCAGAAAACAGATTTTGCGTTGATTTTTGTCGTGAAAGAGCGATTTCACTTCCGCCCCGCAGGTGGGGGAGCTGATCATCAATCCATTTGGTGAGGACGATGACGACTTTGAAACCAACCAGCTGATTGACCGAAACATTCAGGTTATCCCCTTAAAGCATCTCCAGGTTACTGCTAAACAGTTACAATGAGTGCTTGACCCTATTCCTCTCTCCTGTAGGTGTCAATGCTGGCTGTAGATGATATGTACCAGAACCTGGCTCCGATTGTGAAGGACAAGCACTGGGCGCAGAGACACTTCTCCATCCCCTACACTCTGTCGACTGCAGCCGAGACTCTTAGACCAGCCTTCAAAGGCTCCACCTTTGACATGAGGTTAACAAGTTTTACCTTTTGTGTTTACGTTTTTGTGCTGCTCAGTGCTGCAAAAGCTTGGTCTTAAAATGTCGGCCATATTTGCAGGATGAGTGCTGAGGATCTTGAGCTTCACGAGCCTGCAGACACCCCTGGAAGGAAACAGTATTTAGCTCTAAGGGGCTCTCTGGGCGATGGCCTCGGCAGTCCCCTGCGTATCCTGCGAGGTGGAAGCCTCCTTTCTCTGACAGATGTCTCGTCACACCTAAACGAGGATGATGATGATGATGCTTCCCTTGAGCTTGACGTTAATACCAACAACCAAAAAGAACAAGGCAAGGCATTCATTAAAGTTATAGTGGAAGAAAACTAGTGGCAAATATTGTGATGCTCAATGTGATTGAACCATTGTGTGTTTCTGAACTAACTTCACTATAAAAATAATAAAATAAAAGTACGATATCACACTCTGCATAATCATTTAATGTGGTATGATCACCTACATCCTTAGTAGATAGATAGATAGATAGACAGACAGACAGACAGACAGACAGACAGACAGACAGATAGATAGATAGATAGATAGATAGATAGATAGATAGATAGATAGATAGATAGATAGATAGACAAACAGAAAGAAAGAGACAGACACACACACAGAAAGAAAGACAGATAGACAGAAAGAAAGAAAGAAAGAAAGACAGACAGATAGACAGACAGACAGAAAGAAAGAAAGACAGACAGACAGACAGACAGACAGAAATAAAGAAAGAGACAGACAGAAAGACAGACAGACAGAAAGAAAGAAAGAAAGACAGACAGACAGAAAGACAGACAGACAGACAGAAAGAAAGAAAGACAGACAGACAGACAGAAAGACAGACAGAAAGAAAGAAAGAAAGAAAGAAAGACAGACAGACAGAAAGACAGACAGACAGACAGACAGAAAGAAAGAAAGACAGACAGACAGAAATAAAGAAAGACAGACAAACAGACAGACAGACAGAAAGAAAGACAGACAGACAGACAGAAATAAAGAAAGACAGACAAACAGAAAGACAGACAGATGGATAGAAAGAAAAAAGAAAGAAAGACAGACAGACAGAAAGATAAGAAGACAGACAGACAGATACACGTAGATAGATAGAAAGATAGACAGACAGATGTAGATAGACAGGTACATAGGTACACTGGTATTTATAGATTCTACAGTGCTCCATTCTAGAACCCTGAGACTGAGCCGCTCTGTGACATTTGCTTCTAGAACACCTGAAGAAGAATTTCCAAACTTGTTTTGCACCAACTCCAGTCTGAGCCACTGTAGGATGCACTTACAAATCTGTCAGCTCATCTGCCACATTTGTGTGAAGAGGAAATACGTTCTTCTGTATTCACTCCTATTATCTGCTGACATGTCAGTTTTAACACTGACTTTTGGCCGGGTATTGGTGGTTAGATGTTCCTCTCCCCAGCAAGGTTCTGGGGAGAGGAACATCTGATTCAAACTTTGCTTGACATGGTCACAGCAGGAATTGCAGCCATGTTTGCATGGCTTGAATAATTGCTGTTTTCAGGACCACCACTGTTTACATGCCCCTGTTTCATGCCATCAAGAGGAAAGTCCACATTCACAGACCTGAAGTAGCAGATTATAAACAACCAATCATCAACAACTGTTGTCAGATGACAGTGGCAGGCAGTTGCATAACAATAAAGGGTGACACAGAGGCTTAAGGATCTCCCCATGTCCACATGGGTGTACTTCGGTTTCCTCCCACACACTAAATAAGACGTACAGAAAAACAGTCTCAACTAAATAAAGTCATCATTATAAATAAGTGATGATTTGCATGTAACTTTGTAGAGTACTCTCTTTATTTTAAAATGAATTGTTTACCATTTTAAAGTTTATTAATGTCACACACATTTTGCATAAGCTTCCATCGTTTGCTGTCATAACATATAATGATCGTGATGTTTGAGTACGTTGAGAAATGCAATATATTTGACTTTATTATGTATGTATAAATGTGATGTCACATTATAGCGTTTAGTATTTTCTGAACATGTACAAATTTGATTCATTTTTTGAGTGTTTTGTCAGAAACATTCGAGTCATACATATATACATACATTAGTGCAAGGGACCAGTCATATATTTTGCATCTAGCAATATTTGCTTTTAAAGCAGTAATATCAGGATGTCAATAACATGACAAGCGACAGTCCTGCACTGAACATTTTAATTAAACAAACAGACAGTAAATTTGGCCCCCGTCCACTTCAGCTTAAATAAACCACACAGTGATGACTTTGCGTGCGTGCTGCAGTGCGGGTGGTGTGGTTTTGACTTGAATCCACGTGGTCTGCCTGGACACTAAAACGCTACTGTGTAAAGTCCTTCATCTTATCGTGTTCTTTCAGATTACATCAATCTTCTGCTGATTTCCAGCCTTAACACAAACATAATACAACCACGTATTGTTTTAAACGCGGTGAGACTTTTATTTTGAAGTGCGAACGACGGAAGTGCGAGAGGGTCAAAAGGTGTCCTGCGCGCTTCCGCGTTGTTAGTTATCCACAGAAAGCCTCATCGGTAGGTGAGTTTCACGTTAAAAATACTGGTCGGCATTAAGGGTGCGTTAAAAACAGCTATTTCAAGACTGCACTCTGACATTTGGCTAATGAAACAGACAATTCTCTTAACTTCTGGATAAAATATAACGTGTATTTGTTGATAGCAGTTCTTGTAAACGCTGCAATATACACTCATTTACCTAACGCCTAGCTAGCATGCTAATGTTAGCTTACTCACTCTTACGTTGGAGAAGGAGTTGATGCGTTTCTTGGTGTGTCAGCGAACTTTGGCCGCTGATTAGCGGCTTTTTGACCTTTCAGACTCTGCACACAATCAGTGACAGAGAGCTGGAAATCAAATTAGCTCACGGGATTTGGCTGCTGTTGATTGAAGCCAGTGTTTCTCACGAATATTCGGTTTTGTTTGGGTTGTTTGACAGTTGACAGGAGCATCCACTCGCATCCAGGCAGGAAAACAAAAGCGGGACAGTGGTGTGATGTCAGCTGACGCCCCCATGCCGCTGAGCTGCTGACCGCCACCTGCAAAACCACCACCACCACCATCATCACCACCACCATGTCTCTCTGCGAAAACCCTCACCTGCTGCTCGGCAGGATCCGCTTCCTGAACAGGTGCATTGAGTGTTTCAAGAGGAGCGAGCCGGTGCCGGAGTGCCTCTGTTATGTCCCCAAAGAGGTGTGTTACAAGATCTGCAAGGACTCATCGTCCACCTCGTCTGCCTCCGCTGGAGCATCTGCAGGCTCCATCGGCGGAAAAACACTCATCTCTGTCTTTGAAACCCCACACCAAACTCCACACATTAAGAAATTATGCAAGTACAACATTGAGCCAAAGAAGGGGATATGTATCCGGACTACAGGGGAAGAATACCGCAACAGCCAGGGCCTTTGGGTCAAAATCACCAAGGTAAGCCTCCGTCTCTCTCACTCTCACAGTTTATCTTGCAGTTCAGGTGGTTTACTCTGAGCAGCGACAGTAACTACACACTGAAGGTGAAGGTGATGTATTAATTCATGAAATTACATCACAAACCCATTAAATAAACCACAGTGGTTCTGTGCAGACTGTGATAATCTGTTTCACTCTTTCTCACAGCCATTAAAAGTGACATAATAATAGAATAATCGTCAACTTAAGTAAAGGAATACCAGATCTTGAACGTCATCGCTGCCTTTGCAGGAACCTTTTCAGCTTTTTTTAATGCGATTCATCAATTAGTGTGATATTTTCACTCTTACACTCTTATTTAACAGTGAGAGAATCAAATCCCCCTTTCAGAACCACGGATAGCACCATTCGATGAAGCGCTGCAAAACATTACAAAACATCTGTTTAGTGAGACGAAAAGCAGGTTGTTCATCATAGCGGTGTTTATTTTGTTTTGTTTCCACCATCTGTGAGAACCACTCTTTGTGCTGGAACAGACAACTGGTGCTCGGTGACATTGTGAAAACCCATGCATGGACCGAGGCCAGGGGAGCCAAGACATGCTGTCATCTCTGCTGTTACACGGCAGCCAGCTGTCAACCTCCATTTGTGATTTTATTGTTGTTTGCAGTATTGACACTCGTCATGTTGCAGAGCTTTACTTGAGGTGTGTTTCAATAATAGTTTTATTTTAGGTATGTTGTGTGTGTGCCACCAGTTTTTGTAACTGTGCTGTGTTTTACATGCACTAAGGTTTATTTTCATCTTTGTAACGTTTAAATGTGGATGTCGGATTTATTTCTAAATTGTATAGGATGTTATGGATTATTTTTATATTTCCTTTGAGCAATGCAGTTCCCATCACGTCAAAACCAGAAGTGACTGGGTATGATATGCCATTTTCATCATGATATCACTGATAGCAGAAGAAGTTGAAACGTTACATAGCAGTAATACTGGCCTCACTGACTGGGTCCAGGAGCAGATGGAGGAGCACCGTCCGGGCATTGAGCTGGAGGAAGGCTGGATCCTGGTGTGCAAACACACAGAGGGAGGCGACAGGTTGGTGCCGGTGGAGTCACCGGAGACCGTCAGCAGACAGCAGCAGCTCTTCGGCCACGACCACAAGCCCTGCAACAGGTGGGAGCAGGTGGTGAATGTGGAGAACGGACTTTACCTCGGCTCCAAACCCAAAATCGCAGAGTGTGACGAGGCTGCCGTCCAGAAGCTAAGGTGAGCCCGGTCAGAGTCGACAGTCAAGACTTTTCAGGTTGTGTTTAGACGGGAGCAGACAATGAAATCAGGATGTTGTTTAACGTGAATCTTCAAGGTATGTGCCTCCCACCTGGACTTATGAATGTGACGAGGACCTGGTGCACTACTTCTATGACCACATAGGGAAAGAGGATGAGAACCTGGGCAGCGTGAAGCAGTGCGTGACCAGCATAGATGTTTCTTCATATTCGGTGAGTCGCAGACGCTACGTGTCATTTTGTGGTTTTCTCTTCTAAAAAGTCTTAATACTGATTGAAACATCTCGGCATTTGCTGATAGGACGATCCCAGCGGAGGGGTGAGCTGTCTGACAGATGGCGACACTGAAACCTACTGGGAGAGTGACGGCATGCAGGGACAGCACTGGATCCGCCTGCACATGAAGAGAGGCACTGTGGTCAAGTAAGGAGCTGCGCAAATGTCGTCCAGACCCTAAACTCAGTGCATACTTTTGGATGGCTTTGTCTGTCAGCAGGCAAACACAGATGTCATGTTTCTAATATGAAGTGGACACACTTGAGTTCAGCAGTGAAGCTTGATTAGCATCGTTTTGGTCTTTTCCTGCCAAAGCCTGCCGTCTCACCAAGACAACACAAGTGTAGCTTAAAGACAGATACATGAGTTGATGCTGCCCTCTTGTGACTGGGAGTATTAACAACTTGTGTCTCTACAGAGATGATGGGTAGATGATTTGTCTTGTTCAACACTGCAGTGAGCCATGAGTTATTTTTTTTTATATAAAGTATCACCACATGAGGTTTGATCCTGTTGGAACAACGTTTCTGTTCACACCCCGCTGCTCTCTGCCCTGCAGTAAGCTGATCCTGACGGTGGACTCGACAGACGACAACTACATGCCCAAGCGGGTCACGGTTTTTGGAGGAGAGGGAGACAACCTGAAGAAGCTGAGCGATGTCACCATAGACGAGTGAGCGCTCTCAAAAGAAGTTCACATTGCTCTTGGGTCACAAACCCTCCACTTTGATCTTTACAGATATGCTTCAAATGACAGTGTATGAACTTCAGAAGTAGGAGGGATACCACTGGTTTTGTATTCTCATTACTACAAACGATATTTGATGTTTAATAGAGGCCCAGTGTATTGTTATAGGCCTGTTAATGATGTGATGTTCTGCAGAAGAACCTCTTTTCTGCCTGCTACACCACATTTTATTTGTAGGAAGCTAAAGAATAATAATTTTAGTCGCTTTGAACTTCCTCTGCTCTCCTTTGGCCTCTAGCAACCTGATTGGAGAAGTATGTGTGCTGGAGGATATGACATCTCACCTGCCTGTCATTGAGATTCGTATTGAGGAATGTAGAGGTTGGGCTTCGTCTTCTGTTTCTTTAAACAGACATTTCCTTTGATTTAAACATTTCACCACATTTTTCTTCGGGTGCACCGTTTCGAACAGCGTCTCCTTTGGATTTTCAGATGAGGGTATAGACGTCCGGATCCGAGGCTTAAAGATCAAGTCGTCATGTGAAAGAGACCTGGGTCTGAACGCTGACGTTTTCCAGTCCTCTAATCTGGTGCGCTACCCCCGTCTGCAGGGCAACACGCCTGACGTCCTGTACCGCAGAGCACTCGTCATCCAGAGGTAGAGCCGCATTGATCTGTGTGAGAAAAATGTGCCCAGGTTTTAGAAATGTCATGAAAATGAGTTTCCAATCAAGGGATGTGCACTTGTCAACAGGTCAGATTTAATTTCTTGTGTTTGCAGTGGTTATTTTCCTCTCTCTCACTCTCTGCAGGTTCATCAGCCTCCTGGACAGTGTCCTCCCACACTTGGTACCGGCCTGGGACTACAGTCTGGGTACCTTCAACCAGATCAAAGTGAGTAATCCTGCTAATCATGCTAAGCTTTAAATATTGAGCAGCGTTAGCAGCTTCACACACTAATCTGCTCTTCTTTACTGTTATTTTGTAACAGGTTTCAGATTTATAGTAAATAAACTAAAAGGTTTGGCCTTGTGCAGCTTTTATTAAACGTCAAAGGACCAGTGCTTTGTTTTAAAAACATATTGTTACATATAAGTGTACAGTTGGGTGGTCTTGCATTCGTTCAGTGTACACAGTAAAGAAACAAACAGGCTCAGTGCTAAGGAGTGTTTAACACCTGGACACCTCTGTGGTCTTCTGCCAACTTCTGCTTGTTATATATAGTTTTTTTATAGGTTTCCTAGTGTCATGATGTATCAGTATGTATCTACACAGATGTAACAGTCTTACCAATTGAAACTCGAACCCGCCCTGTTGTCATTTACTTGTCCTCTCTGGCGCCCTCTAGAGCATAAAGCAGTTCCTGCTGCTGTCCAAACGCCGCTCAGCCCTCATCACCCAGTGCCTGAAGGACTCAGAGACCAGTAAGCCAAACTTCATGCCCCGACTCTACATCAACCGCCGCCTGGCCATGGAGCACAGAGACAACCCCTCTCTGGACCCCAGCTGCAAGAACGCCGTCTTCAATCAGGTATAAACCGCTTTTTTTTTCTGGTGGTGACATCACTTCCTGCTTTGTTTATTTCACCACCTGTCAGACTCAGTGAAGCATTACGGAGGCTGTTAATGTTTAATTGTCTTCGCAGGTATATGAAGGACTTAAGCCATCTGACAAATTTGAGAAGACTTTGGATTACAGGTGTGTTTTAGGCTTCGTCACAGGCTCGTGTGTCCCATATTTCCCTTGTGACTGTAACCCCAGGGGATTAACATGTTAATTAACCATCTTCCCTCTGGGTTTGTCAGGTGGCCTGCTCGGTACGATCAGTGGTGGGAGTGTAAGTTCATTGCAGAGGGGATCATTGACCAGGGAGGTGGATTTCGGGACAGCCTGGCAGACATGTCTGAGGAGCTGTGCCCCAGCTCGGCCGAGTGTCCCATGCCTCTGCCGTTCTTCAGCCGCACGTCCAACCAGGTAATCGCGTTGGTGCTCGTCTGCACGCAGTCGAGATTACACTCCCCAGTGTTCTCATTAGCTGTGTTGACTTTCTCTTTGTCTCACTCTCACTGGGTGCTCAGGGCGCCTTAGAGGCCAGAGATTACTACGTCCCCAACCCATCCTGCAAAGAGTTCCACAAGTACGAGTGGATCGGTCAGCTCATGGGAGCTGCTCTCAGAGGAAAAGACTTCTTGGTGAGTGATGCTCAGTCGCCCCTACTGTTAGTCGGTTACATCACCATGAAGTAAGAATCAGCAGATGAATAGAGATGTGATTCCTCTGGCTTCTTCCGTGTGTGATCCCGCAGGTCTTGGCTCTGCCGGGGCTGGTGTGGAAGCAGCTGACCGGAGAGGCTGTCAGCTGGAGTAAAGATTTCCCTGCTGTAGACTCTGTGCTGGTGAGGACATTCAGATTATTACAACTGCTTAGCAATTATGTGATGTAGACTTGTGGTCTGTTGCACAGCTTCAGTTTTACATAATGATCAGTAAATCTTATTGCATGGAGTTTTGGATTTGACACATTTCCCTGGCTGCACACAAAGTCTTTTCTGTTTCCCACGTCTGCATCGTTAAATGTTGCGTGTGTGTCCAGGTAAACCTGCTGGAGGCCATGGAGAACATGGACCGGGAGACCTTTGAGTTCAGGTTTGGCGAGGAGCTGGTGTACACCACCCTGCTGAGCGACAGCCAGATGGTGGACCTCATCCCCGGCGGCAGTAATGTGGCTGTTCGCTACGAAGACCGCAGCGAGTTTATCCGCCTGGTGCAGAAGGCTCGGCTGGAGGAGAGCAAGCAGCAGGTGGGACCTCAGTGTTATTGCATTTTTCCTTCTTATACATCACTGCTCCAGGCGTGGTTAGCATTTCTCCTGCTTTTATTCTTCACTGCACTGCGTGTGTGCACTTGCCTGATTAGCTGTATGCGTATCACAGATTGCAGCCATGCAGGCGGGGCTGCTGAAGGTGGTTCCTCAGGCAGTGCTGGACCTGCTCACCTGGCAGGAAGTGGAAAAGAAAGTGTGTGGAGACCCTGAGATCACTGTGGAAGCCCTGAAACGACTCAGTGAGTGTCCAGCCTACAATTCATTTTTGAGAATAAACGTGCTTTTTCTGTATTGATTAGTACGTGACACACTCACCAAAACAAAATAAAGAATAATTCTTATTAAAATTATAATATTCCACAATAGTTTGCCACAATACTGTTTCAATATTTCCAGTCCATGGTATTAAAAAATTTAAAAATGTAGATTTGTCACTTCATTTTCATATTATGTTGATGCATCTACTTTCAGTTCAGTGTGTTGACAGTAAAGGCAACACTGTAACTGCTATGATCTGTAAACGTGATTACAATGATTCAATCAAACAAGCCAAAAGTGTAATCGTATCGGTTAAATGAAGCTGCCAAAGTGTTGACCTGCAGGTGTTGGGTTGTAGAGATTCTTCAGTTAAGACTTTGCATCATTTTAATGCATAAATGTTGTGCTTGTCTTCCCGCCAGCACACTATGAGGACCTGGAACAAAGTGATGTCAGGGTGCAATACTTATGGGAGGCACTGACAAACTTCACCAATGGTCAGTTCAATGTTCCGTTCTGCTGTACTTACTGTCTTTGACAACATGACATTTTAGCTACATAGTATGGAGCCTGCCAAGGGTCGTGGTGTATTTGTTGAGCTGATAATATGAAACATTGGTGATAGGATGAGGACTGTAACCACTGTGACATTAATGGTGTGAGCTCAGTTGCTGATGATGATGTTTGTTTTCAGAGGATCGCAGCAGGTTTCTGAGGTTTGTAACTGGTAGAAGTCGTCTTCCTGCGCCCATCTACGTCTTTCCTGACAAACAAGGGTGAGTGCAAGTACATCCTTAAAAATGATTCCATACAAATTACTTTTACAATTATGACAGAAAGGATAATTTAAAAAACTTTAAAATGCAATGCGTGTATCTATTTTTAAATGTCTGTTTCTGTTTATAGCTCTGAAACAACTGATGCACTTCCTCAGTCCTCCACGTGTTCCAGCACACTTTATTTACCCAACTACCCTAGGTAAACCAGTGTTCTCTGTTTTGTACATAAAAAACTATTATTATACCATATATTTATGTGTACATTCAGTAAATACCAATGTGTTCAAGATGCCTTTTAGTGACGTTTGTTGCTTCCTCTCCCCTTGTTTGTTCTGTCCTGCAGTGCAAAGGTTTGTGAGGAGAAGCTGCGTTACGCTGCATACAACTGCGTGGCCATTGACACAGACATGAGCCCCTGGGAAGAGTGATCTCTCTGCTGCTTAGTGACTGAACGACCTTTACAAATCACTGTCAATGAGGACATCTTACCAAGTTTATCACCCTACCATATATCACAACTGCCTATTAATCACAGCTGTATATAATAAAGAGCTATATGGAAACATGGAAATGACTGATGTTTTTGTTGTGTGACAGTGGTCTAAAGATGTTATGGGAAGCAGCATGTCAACATGTTAACACGCAAGATCCTATTTGTTATTGTAGGCGAACATCTCACTTATGTGTGGTAACATCCTCTATATGTATATAATATAAAAATGCACTGGCACACAGGATGAAGCATGTAAACAGTGCAGTAATAAAAAGTTATTGCACACACAAACAATATAGTCCTCAACATCTATGGGAGGGTGGAGGGAGATGTTCTTCAGTCTGTCTACTCGGGTTTTGCTTTAAATCTCTGTCCTAATGGGGAATATATTGCTATATTTACTGACTGCAGCCTTTGCATCGCTAAATGTACGTATTAATTTAAAATATAAAAAGGTAGATCCAAAAATATTTAAACATCCAAAACTACACACAATGATTTAATAGATGTATTAGATATAGATGCATTATATATGATTATTTATTGATTATTTATTTATTGATTGAATAAATGAAAACAAGTAATAAAATGAATGAAACGGATGAACTACTTATATTATACGTATAAATAATTCAAGGAGGTAACTCAATAATTGTATTTTAGTTTAAAATTACGGGTTTTTTGTACGTTTTTAACGCTTTTGTGCGTAAAACGAATTGCGTTATAACGATTCGTTGAGGGGATACAAAAATACTTGTATATGAACAGCGTCCTAGTTTTAAGTTAGCAGTTAGCTTAAACCAACACAAACGTGATAATAAACTTTGCATTCATGAAAACCCCACGCGGAAATACCGTTCGCTGCTGCGCAAACTCTCGCGAGAACACGCGGCTTCAAACCTCCCCATGAATCTTTGCGGTTCCTCTTTCTAGCCGGCGCCTGAGAATGGGTACGTGTTTTCATGCTCGGGTCGGAGGGAGAATCCTTGTCCATCTGATGTTTTAAAGAAGGAATATACCGATAATGGTTTGCCATATTGAAGATAAATGTTATTTAAATAGATGTAGCCTTAACTTTGCTGTCTATAACCAGTTTATTGTAATTTACTGATGTAATTTGCAAAAGGATGCCTCAAGTGCTCCAAGATGGCTGCTCTCACTGGCCATGTAGTTAGCTGCTGATGTCCAAGTGTGTTTGAAAACGGCACAATTTCCTAAATGTGTTTCCTAAATATTAAAGTAGTATTCAGTGTTTTGTACTGAACATGTTAACTGTTCAGAAGTAGTACTGGGAGTTTTCAGGAGCTTCAGGTCAATGACGAGACAGTGTTAGCATTAGCTAGCAGGATGGTCGTGATCGTGACATGCTGCTGCACTGGAACACTTGAGGGGATAATTACTGGAGATAGGGCTTGTGTGATACGGTAGTTCAGTGCATTTGCTCTTTTAAATCATTTCTGAGTTTTCAAATAACTTAAAATAAATACGTTGTGGCGACTTGAGGTGCATGCTTGTTGCTTAAGGCCTCAGTTTGGCTGTAAGATGTAGAAATGGTGCAGAAACCTGTTTGGCAGTATGGTGCTACAGTTTGTGTGTTTAGGACAGGGCTGAAAGCACAATGTGTCGCCTGGTCATTACACAGTTCACATGGACACCCTACTCTGACTTGAATTGATCAGATATTGGTTTACTGGGCTAAAAGTGAAAACATGCTGCTTCGTTCAGCCATGAGTGAATTTTACGATTGCTTGAGTGACATGATGAAACTCTTTATGCGGAATCCGAAATAAAATTGCGGACAACCTCTACCTTGGAGAACTGACTGCTCAAGCACAGACATGATTTTCTTATTTTATTAAGCTGTCTGAGTTTTCAAATGACTTACTCCTGGTTCTCACTCCTCTCGCTCAGGTATCTCAAGGGATAACTGGCACAAACGCCGCAAGACCGGCGGTAAACGCAAGCCCTACCACAAGAAGAGGAAGTATGAGCTCGGACGCCCTCCCGCAAACACAAAGGTAAATAAAACAAGTGAATTCCTTCTTAAAATGGTCTTAACCTTGATGCAGCGTGGGTGATGAAAACTTGACCTTAGGTAGGTCTTTTTTGGGCCGTTTTGGTTCAAAGTTTTGGACCTACCAATGGTAGGACTCGTCATAGTTACACTGACACGCTGTAAAACATGCTTGTAGTACTTTAAGCGTTCTCAAAGCTAGTTTAAAAACTCAGTATACTAGTTGTCTCAATATTTAAATTTAAATGTGCCCGTTTCTTTAGATTGGAGCTCGTCGCATCCACACCGTGAGGGTCCGTGGTGGGAACAAGAAGTACCGTGCTCTGAGGCTGGATGGTGGTAACTTCTCCTGGGGCTCTGAGTGTAAGTGTCTTTTCAGTGTCACTTGCATTTCATCAGACCTTCCTGAGCCCTCTCATAACGCGCACTTCTTTCAATGAGGATAACTTTGTCCAGTTCTGCTACTGAATGCAAGTGGTGACAACGAAGACTCTGAGAAAGACCCGTTTCTTCTGCCTTGCAGTTTAGCTGACTTATTAAAGCAGTGTTATTATGCTGACCAATGAAACGGGGAAATATTGAGTTGGCTAATACATTTGATCGTGTACACAGGCTGCACACGGAAGACCAGGATCATTGATGTGGTCTACAACGCCTCTAACAACGAGCTGGTCAGAACCAAGACCCTGGTGAAGAACTGCATCGTCCTCGTCGACAGCCTTCCCTACAGGCAGTGGTATGAGGCTCACTACGCCACTCCTCTGGGTCGCAAGAAGGGAGCCAAGCTGGTACGTGGGGAAAATGTGGAAAAACTCATTTTCATTGTTTTAATTGTAAATATGGCAGTGGCACTCTGTGGCTTATGTGGCTTAACCTGTTTGAGAATTGTTTGAGAATCATATTACACACAAGTGGCATCCTCTTTTTTTTTTTTTTTTTTTAATACCAGAGCTTCATGCACTCACCTGCCACTTCATTGTTTACAGGCATCAGTTTCATATGATGCAATACAAAAACTGTGCCCGTGCAAATGCAACAGACAGTTTTAATTGATTCTCTCTGAGGTATTAAATTACCACATCTGTATGATTGGGATTGTAGCTTGCAGAGACTTTGTTGTGCTGTTTCTGGTATGTTGCACACCCATTTACATGAGTTCACTCTGAAGTGCTTGATCAAAGGATTTAAATGTCCAGCTTAGAATTAGTTTGACTTATCTGCAGCTTAATTACTCTGAAAAACACTTGTGGGTCTAACTGATTTTAAGGAGAATCTGAAATGAGTAGAAAGTTGCCGTCTTCATTTCACAGCACCTGCTTTTAATATAAAACTGCAGTCCGGTCTGTTAAATGTCTTTCCATGAGGATAACTTTGTCCAGTTCTGCTACTGAATGACAGTGGTGATATCGAAGACTCTGAGAAAGACGTGTTGACATCTGGCATCTGCTGCGACGTTGTTTGACTCAAATCAGTGTTTCTGAGCAGAGTAAAGGGCGCCCACTAGTTTCACGTTCGTCTAATGAGCTTCACACCTTCTTCTGCAGACTCCTGAGGAGGAAGAGGTTCTGAACAAGAAGAGGTCAAAGAAGACCCAGAAGAAGTACGAGGAGCGTAAAAAGACAGCTAAGATCAGCACCCTCTTGGAGGAGCAGTTCCAGCAGGGGAAACTGCTTGGTGAGTTCAAACGTGTGTCCTACTGTAGCAGCATAATCAAAGCTGGAAGACGTGACCACTGATCGGCTGCTACCTTAGGAGTTGATTTCAAAGAAACACATCAGCTGTTTTACACACATTAGAGTTTGGGCTTCTGCCATGTGGCTGGATACTAATTGTGCTGCTAAGCCACATGCCAGTTAAACGTTGACCACTAAAGACACACATGCTCCGGTTGCACATGTTTTATTTGTGATATTTTGGTATTTTGTGGAACTTGATGTCAGAAATGTAAAATTAAATTTTAATGCAGTGTTCTTCATTTGGACTGTGCACCAAGTTTATACACTTGGCTGACCTTGTTCGAGTCTTTCCGTGAGGATAACTTTGTCCAGTTCTGCTACTGAATGAAAGTGGTGATAACAAAGACTCTGAGAAAGACCTGTTCAACCACACTGATGCTTTTGTTACCCAGTCAAAATCAGTGTCTTGACATTTCTCCGACCTCTGAAACTGACCATGGCTGTTTCCTGATTGTTCCTCCTGTTCCGTGACTGATCGTGTTCCCCTTGTCCCCCCCCCTGCAGCTTGCATCGCCTCCAGACCCGGCCAGTGCGGCAGGGCAGACGGCTACATCCTGGAGGGCAAGGAGCTCGAGTTCTACCTGAGGAAGATCAAGGCCAAGAAAGGCAAATAGATGTACAGCGGTTTGATACGTCAATAAAATCCACCAAACGACCCACAGCCGCCTCCTGTCATTGCTTTCTGTTTCTCAGTTCTTTGATGTGAACAGAATTGAATTTCTAATCCTGGCCACAGTTAAATTCAAACTGTCAAGTGTCCGGTCTGCTGGGTGGGTGGGACATAACTCCCCTGATCAGAGCAAAATGTAAACCTGTAATGTTTTGATAATGTATAGCAAATAAAGAAAAAGCACATTAAAGCTCTTCTGTTCTCTGAAGTTGATGGAGAGAATCGATGAACAGGTAATTTACAAGCTGGGAGACCAGGAAGTGTGCAGCATGTCTCTGTACTGGAAGCTAAAATATAAAAGTATTCAGTTTTTGAGTACAGTTCCTGTAGTATCCAGATTACTCATGGAGTTTGTTCTCATGTGCACAATATATTGTTCCTGGTGGAGTTAATGTCTCTGATCCAGTGTCTAAGGATTTTAACTTCTCGTGTGCAGCTGCTTTAGTCAATAACAGTGGAGTGGCTCATATCACATAAGAGATCTGGACAGTTACAACACGTGCGCAATGGATTTGTGAAGACTGCAGATGTTAAAGTTAAACTGCATCACTATTATTGCCATGTATAATAAAACAGTCCCTTTGGCCATTAAGAAACTGATTCATCAGGCAATGATGGTCAAACAATATGTGAACAAACAAGAATGAAGGTGACACAAAGCACAGAAGTTAAGGCTCAGGAATATACAGTACAAGTATATAGATAAAAGCAAATGTACAGTGATGATACACAGGCAATAACTAAAGGTATCAAAATAAAAAGTTGATTTATTTATACAGTTAAGCAACCAAAGCTTGCATGTAAAGTCTATTTATTAAATGAATCTGAGTAAATGTGCTCGGTTGCAAAAGGAAAGACGGAATGATTTTATATTCCTCGTGGAGTCATTCAGACCTTTTAATAATCAACAATGAACGAAACATCCTGGTTTGTAAATCCACCAGCGTCTGGCAGCACAGCGTGTTGACCTCAGAGAAATCTCCTAGGAGATCTGAATTAAATAAACACATTACATACTTCCTCTCAAGCTTTAATACATTACACAACACACAAACTTAAACAAAACCTACATACTGTGTGCACCCGCCTTTGTCTTTCAGTCATCCTGTATCAGATTCACTTCACATATAGCCTGTATATAAATACATGGTATTTCAAGGATTTTGTATTTATCACTTGACTCAATGCAGAAAATGACCCTTGTAACCTTTATTATATTACATCAAAGCTGGATTTTACTGTCGCAGCTGTTTTAAACCATTTTGTTCTGACTATTTTCTTGTTTGATTGGTTTATAGAAATGATCAATTATTATTATTTCAATTATATCTAAATAAAAAATGAATATGCTACTTACATTCCAAGAGCTGGTTATTAAATATACACATTAAATTATGCACAACCAACAAAAAAAGCACAATATCTCTGGCTTGGAATTTAGTGCTGACTCTCATTTTTCCTCTTCTTGGATTTGAATGCATCCATCTGTCACTGTATGTATAGACGCACCAGGCATCTCTCAGTTGTCAGCATCCTGAGTTATGGACTTAGCTGCTCTCACAGCAGCGTGTGCTGGGCTCCGCCTGCTGAGAAGGTGATTGGCTACAGTCTGCCACCCCCCCCCCTTTCAGTCTGGACAGAGACTTTTTATAATACTCCCCTCTGGCAAGAGCCCGTGGTCTCATCAACAAGGCCGGGGAACCCCACTGACTGACACTGCCCTACAGACACTACAGAACTGGTTACACTGACATAAGACTGCATATATTTATATTCTTTATACATTTTCCCTTTACTTTTTATACAATTTCTTGTAAATTTATGCTTTCAATGAATCTGCCAGCTTGAGTTATTTGATTCCTTTTCTTTTCTTTGTTTTTTTGTGACTGTTATCCACCAAAATACATAAAATCTACCACAGTGTATCTGCAGTATGTTTTGAAGTTTAATATAATTGCATAATGGATTAATTGATGCAGCTTAAAGTGATAAGAGAATCGATGTAACGATGTAATTTATTTTTATATACGTTTGTAATTATGAAACGTAGAGGTTAGGTTAGGTAACAAACTGGGGCAAAAGTCGTTTTCCGGATTCTGAGATATGACACGTGATCAATCCGGCTGCTGTGATTGGTCGAAAAGGTGCATATTAAAATCTAGAGCAAAGGTAGTGGTCAAGTCTGTTTATGCGTCGTATCCACCGCTGGTATAACAATGCTGCTAACCAAGGTAAGGGTATTTACATTAGTTTTATCTTCAGCTGCATATTTTCATAGTTTTAGTTGTTTAAACACTGGTCGCGGCGGCTTGTTGTCCTCCTGACCCACAGTTCCCTTTTTTCTTGTCAAATCAATTGAAAGCTTTGCTAGCTACGTCACCGGCTAACGTTAGCTAGCTAGCAACTTCGCATTTTTAGATGCTTTCTGACATTGCTCATGCCGCCTAAATAAAGCAGTGTCGTTTTAAGTTTGTGCTTCTCCTGTGCTAGCATTAGCTCACACCCGAGTCATGGAGCCAAGCACCGGACCTAACCAAAACCAAGGTGCTAGCTGGTGATCTTTGATAAACCCAGAAGGTCGTTTAACAAACCGCTTTCACGCTCTGCCTCGCGCTCTCGGTCTGTGTTATCCAATGTTTTCACACTGACGTTATTGCTGATGTTGCACTGGGCTGCATTATAATCATAAACGCTTCTATATAATCATACACACACGTTTTCTACAATGTTTGCTGCTGTATTGAAGTGCATTAGATTGAACACATATACCCAATAACGGGACCACTAAGCCTGTGTCCTGCAGTGTAATACAACTTGACTCTATTACATGAATATAATATTATTCATATTTTGCATTAATTTATTTTTCCTGTAATAAAATACAAATATTGCTTGAAAACCTACATTTTTTTTTTTATTGTGTGTCCACACACAGGTGCTCAAAGCCACTGTGCGGTCCGGGATTCGGTTGCAGAGCTCCAGCGCTGCTGCAGCCAGTGCTGCAGCATCTCACAGCGGCCACTCATCAGCCCTCGGCTACTCATTTGGTCAGTTTGACGCAGATGGTTTCATGTTTCCTCATAACAATACCACCCTGCCTGTATTTACTGAAAAGTGTTTGGTCGCTGTAATTGTGTCTGACCTATGAGGAGGTCCCTTCCTAAAGCAAGTCTCCTGGTTGCTTTGACTCACAGAGTTGACTGATCAGCAGAAGGAGTTTCAGCAGCTGGCGAGGAAGTTTGCACGTGACGAGATCGTCCCAGCTGCACCCACTTATGACAGGACTGGCGAAGTGAGTACAGCCCAGACATTTGGCTGCAGTGAGTGCGCATGCAAGATTAAATATGGCTTTACATAGTAGTTTGTGTTAAACTATAAAACCACAAATTTACTATAATACATAAAAATAGTTTGGTTCACTTGCTCAAAGTAGTAAATAGTGTAATGTACATAATGTAAATGGCTTTTAAATATTATCTCTCTAATCTCTTGTTTACTTAATACCAAATGTTCATGATGGTTTCTTAACTAGCCTGTGTCAGTGCTGCTGTAACTATGAATGAATTTCCCCTCGGGGATCAATTAAATGTCACCTCATTTCAAATCTACACACAGACTTTTTCTAAAATGAGTTAAAAACTCTTAAATGTCGTGTCACTCTGCAGTATCCCGTCCCCATCATCAAGAAAGCATGGGAGCTTGGCCTGATGAACGGTCACATTCCACAAGAGTATGGTACGCATGTTTCCTTGCTCTGCCATCTTTTAAACTTTTGCATGATATCATGAGCTCCCTCTTTGTGGTGAGCTGCACAGAACCTGACGAATCTTTGTAAAAAAAAAAAAAAAACCTGAGCCAGAACCCCGTAAACGTCTAATGTATTTATTTATTATCGTATCAGTGGAGATGGTTCCAGCCAAGCTGTCTGATTTCTGTTCGTACACACTGAGAAACCCTGCTGTGCTTGTCCCTGTCTGTGCTCAGGTGGTATGGGACTGACCAGCTTCGACAACTGCCTCATCACAGAAGAGCTGGCTTATGGCTGCACAGGAGTACAGACTGCCATTGAGGCAAACTCTCTGGGGGTAAGTTGTCAGTCATGGTTGCTAAATGTCTCTCCACCAGTTGTCAGGGAGTTGTTTTATTGAACAATACAGCTTTCTAAGATATTTAGCGTGAGGGATACCTTGTGGTAGATATCTTAGAAAGCTGATTCCTCAGCAGTATGACTGGAGTTGGGTGGGGATTATTATTCACTAGTTATAGCTTCATGTAGAATCAAGCTGTATGTCTTTCTCCCACGCAGCAAATGCCTGTGATTTTAGCTGGCAGTGACGAACAGAAGAGGAAGTACCTGGGAAGGATGACTGAGGAGCCGCTCATGTGTGTAAGTGTTTGACTTGTGAAGCAACACACACACTCAGATCATTGGTAGATGCTAGAATTTATCTATGTACTATTGTCTAATATCCCTCTCATGCCAGGTTACTGCTGGTACTTCGACCTGCCCTCGACCCAGTTAACTTTGCTTTTAACCTGTTCTCGGCAGGCATACTGTGTCACAGAGCCGGGGGCGGGCTCCGACGTGGCCGGCATCAAGACCCGAGCTGAGAGGAAAGGGGACGAGTACGTTGTCAACGGGCAGAAGATGTGGATCACCAATGGCGGGAAAGCAAACTGGTATGGACACACAGTCCGTTGGCAGTTGCTGTTGATTCCACTTAATGCAGGCTGCAGTTTGTGGTGTTGAGTGATCATGGAGTTGGACCAATGAAACATTATCTATGCCTTTCTTATCTCCAGGTACTTCCTCTTGGCCCGCACTAACCCAGATCCTAAATGTCCAGCCAGCAAAGCTTTTACTGGCTTCATTGTGGAAGCTGACACTCCAGGAATTCAGATAGGAAGGAAGGTAAAATGAGGCTGTTTTGCTTTTTTCTCAATCACTTATGACGTGATTTTCCTTTTTAAGATCAGTATTTTTCTTGGAGGTTAACATTTTATTAAAGTTATCATGGTAGATCAATAAAACCACTGCTCTGTATGAAGTTACAAAGTCATGTTTTTGAGCTTTAAACCTTCTTCTTCTTCTTCGAGTCCTCTCATTTGATATTTCCTCAATAAGATAACAGGTCCTTGTGTTTTTGTTTTGTGCTTGTAGGAGATGAACATGGGCCAGAGGTGCTCTGACACCAGAGGAATCACCTTTGAGGACGTGAGGATACCGAAGGAGAACGTCCTGGTCGCAGAGGGATCTGGCTTCAAGATTGCCATGGGTGCCTTCGACAACACTAGGCCACCAGTAAGTCTTCTACCTGTGACTGAACTGTAAATTGGTATTAATAGAAAATGGAGGAAACGTAATTTGTTGTTTTATTTGTGAATCAGAAGAGCAAAGCTTGTGTAACTTCAAGGTGATGTTTATGAATGTAATTAATGCAACGCAGGTGGCAGCAGGAGCAACAGGCCTGGCACAGAGGGCGCTCGATGAAGCCACCAATTATGCTCTGGAGAGGAAGACCTTTGGAAAAGTTATCGCTGAGGTTTGTTCCCTTTGTCGTCTTTATTGGTGATCGTGAGCTCAGAAGCGTATGCGCTGTCGCTGGCGCTCAGTGAATGATAGGATTTACAGTTTGACAGCATTAAACGGTGTTCTGCGCGTGTCGAAGTCCAAAGATGAGCACAGGATCCGCCGCCTCCTCTGACTCCTCTTGTCTCACAGCACCAGGCTGTTTCCTTCCTCCTGGCTGAGATGGCAATGAAGGTGGAGCTGGCCAGGATGGCGTACCAGCGGGCTGCCTGGGAAGTGGACCAGGGCCGCAGAAACACCTACTACGCCTCCATCGCCAAGGCCTTCGCTGGAGACATTGCCAACCAGGTGGCTACTGACGCTGTTCAGGTATTCGGTGGCAACGGCTTCAACAGCGAATACCCGGTAGAGAAGCTGATGAGGGACGCCAAGATCTACCAGGTGGGTGATGGTGTTGTGCGTCTTATCGCTGACAGCCGAGGTATTTTGCAAAACCTGATTTTTCTCTAATTTTCCAATTTCCTTTGTAGATCTACGAGGGCACAGCTCAAATCCAAAGACTCATTATTGCCCGAGAGCATCTGGGAAGGTTCAAGAAATGAGCTCTGCACGCCTGACTTGTCCTCATGATGTACTTTTGTTGTAACTTTTATATACAAACACCTGGAAATAGATTTGGTCACTTGGACTCAGGATACAGTTGTAAAATGTTGTTTGCCTTAACATCATTTCATCCTGCCTTGCTGTTTTTCGGACTGATCCAGACGCTAAAGCAATAGACAGCCGTCCACCTTTTCTAATCAAAGAGCATTAAAACCCATCAACAAGTTCTGCCCAGTTGTTCAGAGGGTTTCCCAAACGCAGTTTAGTTTAAGTGTGGCCTTATTTTGTGACTTGATGAGATGATGAGGATCTCCACATTTGGACTAAAGGTCATGTGATCATGTGCTGCAGGATGGCAGCCCGGGACAAACGCCGCAGTCTGGATTTGCTTTCAGACACAGGACTTTACAAAAACACTGCATTCATTTGTTTGACAAGGGCAGCTCAGTGCACGCAGTCAGATTTGTGTCGTGAGGCTGAATCATCTCATTTTGTGGAGGAGGAGCAGTTTCAGACTGACCTTTAGCTTTACACTGTGTGTGTGTTGCAGCTGTTTCAATACAGTGTTCGCTTTGGTCTTATTCCGAATGGCAGTAAAAGCATGCAGTATCAAAAATGAGGACTTTGTCCATGCTTTATTCTGCATCTGAGCTCCCGCTGAAGTGAGACGCTTGTAGAGTTTGCTTGTCCCTGTTGATGACTGTTTAAAAAGAATCACAACTCTCCAAACTCTGCAGTGCATAACTCGAATGTATTAGAAATGTAGCAACGTGTCTAATGGCTTAAAAACTGTAAACCTGCATGGTGTCTGAAAGGCCCTGAATTGGCTGTGGTTAAACATTAATCTGCTGTTAGTTCAACATTATGACCCAGCACAGCGAGTCGTCAGCTTGATGAACAACTAAACCTCTGCAGAAATGATGGATATAATACAAATGCTGTGACACAGCTGTCACTGTAACATAACTTACCACTTTTTGATAGCACTTGTGACCTAAAAGAGATTTCATCTGACATTTAAAGTCTGTATATCATCCATTTATTAAATTATTCCAATCAGTCTGCAACTGCTTTTGTTGTTTGTGTAGACAGAATCACTGTCGTAAGTATGGTGAAAACAAATGTTTTCTGGGTTTAGGCCTGCAGCAAATTAGGGTGTTTTTTTTTAAGTAGGTCACGATGATCCAGGCAAAGACTCTGTGGATATTTCAGATCGACTCACCAGGTTTGTGGACGCTGCAGGACCCCCCTGAGAAGTAGACGGAATACACTGAAGAACGACTGTTTAAGAGAAGTGGCATGAGCGTGTTGGGCGTCAGGTTCTTGGAGAGTATCTGAGAGTTTGTCAAAGAGGACGAATAAACCAGCAAAACTAAAAGCACTCTTCAGAATAGATAATCCCATTAAAATCTAAAGTATATAACTATGTTATTGTATTATGATTATTTGCACATCCATGTGTACCACACATAATATTGTATTTAGTAAACATACAGCTTATGTTAATTTATTTGAATATATTTTTACAAATGTATGACTTTGTTTGTACTGTGGTGCCGTTTGTGGACCTCCCTGTGGGGAAGGATAAAGTCTTAATATTATAATGACATTATTTATTTTGTATTGTATTCATTTGACTCTGGAAAGTGTGAATCAGAGTTTCAGTGTTTCCCTCTGAGTTGCAGTGGAGTATAAGTCTGAAGTATCAAAATGTGGAAACACTCAATTAAAGTACATGTACCACAAAAGTGTACAGCAACTGGGTAGATACACTTTAAGTTGTCTTCCACATGTTTCAGCTAAATATCATAATATATGTTTGCAGTAAGTGTTGTTGACTGTGGAAGTCTGCAAAGTCTCAGAAGAAGAAGTTAAGATAAGATAGCTCCTGATTTATTTAAGTTTGTGGTTAAAAGTAGCTCAAAATACTCAAATACAGTTTAAAGTAATGAGGTCCAGTATTGAGGTAAACTTAGTCCTTCCACTGAGCAACATTTGATGCTATTCGGGAAACGTGGTGGGATTTAGACTGTGGTACACACTCCGAAGCAGCAGGTGGCGGTAATGCACCTAAAAGCAACCCCGGAAAACCCGCGAAGAAGAAGACAAAACAGAAAACAGGCAAAGAAGACGCAGAGGAAGAAGCCTGATCATGCGAACATTTTCAGAATGGTAACCGGCGACACGTTATAAATGCTGTAGATAGTCAACGCATTTTAATATAACATTATAGTAGAAGTGGATATAAATGTCTATCTTAATCCATTTTATCCACATTTAGCTTTAAGTGAACCGCTAATCTGTAAAACTAGCCAGTAAAGTAGCTGCAGTCCAGCTAGCATGAGTGTTAGCATGTAGCTCGTTGATAGCGCAAACTGTCAACAACTACTATTCCTGTTTTCATACGCGGTCATTTAGCTGTAATACAAGTTGAGTTGCCGCCGAAATGATGAGGTTATGATATAAACATATTTCCAGAACTTGTCGCCTGTTTTTAACACTTCGATGTGTTTAATGTCAGGGTACCCAAGTGAAAGATGTCATCATCAAGCCGGACGCTCCCAGCACACTGCTGCTGGACAAACATGCAGACTACATCGCTGCCTACGGCTCCAAAAAGGACGACTATGTGAGTAAAAGCACACGCACAGGTCTCCTAGATGTTTGTTTCTGCCCTAGGCACCGCTGTCTCATTAGCTTTTGCTCTGTGGCAGTTTTCATTGTTTGAACAAGGGGAGGAAACGTCATGCTATAAAAGTAGCATGCTGCAGTGTTTGGCGGGTCTCTTTTGCGTTAAACCATGCGGATTAACCAAGGTGTAAAGCCAGATCTGTAAAGGATGTTCACCCCAGTTTGATGCGGAAGAACCTGTCTGATCTGCACAGAGCTCACTCCCATCCAAAGCCTCCTTTGATGAGCTGGTTCACCCACTGTGATGTAAGCTTTATCATCCACTATCAATGGTGGACTTCACAGATGCTCTTATTGCTGAATATGAGCAAATCCCTGCAGCCATATGCCAACATCTTGTTGGTAACCTGACATCAGGCGAGTGGAGTCGTCTTCCTGACCTCAGGACATTTGAGATAACTTTTGCCATTTTCATTATGCAGAATTCAGAAATGTATGATTTCAATTAGTGAACCACTGGCTGTACGGTAGACGGGCCCTGCTCTATGGTTCATTCATCTCCTGCGTGCGTTTGTATAGGAGTACACGCTATCAGAGTACCTGAGGATGAGCGGCATCTACTGGGGGCTGACGGTGATGGACCTGATGGCGCAGCTGCCTCGGATGAACCGGCAGGAGATCATTGACTTCATCAAAGCCTGTCAGCACGAGTGTGGAGGCATCAGCGCCAGCATCGGACACGACCCCCACCTGCTCTACACCCTCAGCGCCGTCCAGGTGACTCCTAAAGACAGTCAACGTGATATTAGACAGAGGCTGATGAAATCGTTACGTTTGGTTGAATCTTCTCCTCTTCTCGTTTAGATCCTGTGCTTGTACGACAGCGTGGACGCCATCGACGTGGACAGAGTGGTCGAATACATCAAAGGGCTGCAGCAGGAAGACGGCTCCTTTGCAGGGGACAAATGGGGTGAGCAAGAGCTCCTCAGATTTATGTTAAGGGATATGTTTATGTTCACACTGAAAACATATTGTAGTTGAAATCCCCATGAAGAAAGTAAAGCAGTTCTCATTTCATTATTTTTTTCTCAACAGGAGAAATAGACACAAGGTTTTCCTTCTGTGCTGTTGCTACACTTGCATTATTGGTATGTGCATCAGAGGTGTTTCTCTCTACTTAACGCTGTAACACTTAATAGGTAATCTAATGATACCTGAAGATGATTCCCACTCCTCTCTTCCTCCCAAGGGCAAGATGGACACAATAAATGTTGACAAAGCTGTGGAGTTCGTCTTGTCCTGCATGAACTTTGACGGTGGTTTCGGCTGCCGACCTGGTTCTGAGTCTCACGCTGGTCAGGTGAGGCCACTGACATACTTTCATTTCATTCATCAAGACTTTAAACTAAAAGTGAAACTGAAGAAATCGGGTGTCGGGTTTCTTGTTTGCCCACATCAAAGAAATCAGACCGTTAAACCACTGTTCACACGTCAGAATTGCGAGGATGCAGGCTGGTCTCGTGGGAGGCAGTCTGACTCACAACTGAGAGGTTGTCAATCCCCAAAACTAACAGGATGCAATGTTCTCACTCTGGAGGGTGGCTGGTGTCACATTTGCAGCCCTGTTGAACAGAGACATGTGTTAAAATTAAACCCCTCCGGTCTTTTCCCCTCTGTCTCTCAGATTTACTGCTGCACTGGCTTCCTGTCGCTCACCGGTCAGCTGCACCAGGTGAACGCTGACCTGCTGGGCTGGTGGCTCTGCGAGAGGCAGCTGCCGTCAGGAGGCCTCAATGGACGGCCGGAGAAGGTTTGTGCTTTTGTTTTGTTTTGTTCCCCCTGCCTACGCCTTGGTTTTGGCAGCTAGTACGCAATAAGTCTCTGTAATAAGTATTTATTTTCCAACAAAACCTGATCTTCATGTTTGTTGTAGCCACAGTCCATCTGCAGCCTGTCAGAACTGAATATTACTTGTTATATCTGCAAAATGATAACTAACCAACATGACGCGAAAGGAATTGAGTTGGAGTTAGTTCGAAAACTGACCCGGCTCTGGTTTTTCTTCGTCTCGCTCAGCTTCCAGATGTGTGCTACTCGTGGTGGGTTCTGGCGTCGCTGAAAATCATCGGCAGGATCCACTGGATCGACAAGGCCAAGCTGCGGACCTTCATTCTGGCCTGTCAAGACGAGGAGACCGGAGGTTTCGCTGACAGACCTGGAGACATGGTGAGCCTCAGGCGCAAAACCGAAACTCCTGCATGCTGCAAATGAAGAAACACATTAGACCCATGTCTTAAACAAACCCTGTCTCCTGTTTCAGTTTATGCACAGGAAACTTCTTATTAAGGCCTAAATGGACTTGAAATGAAATTTTCAGCAGAGAAAACCCAGGACGAGCTCACATGACCTGCTTTTCTTCTCCTTAGCTATGAATTATGCAAAAACGGTGTCTTCAGTTTCACCAGTCCTGGGTTTTTATAAACTTCATGCACTAGTTATTAGCGTTAGGATGCAAAACAGTGACTCTGTGTGTGAGTGGAACCTGATTTATGCGAGTTCCTGAGCTGAAGGCGTGAGCGAGAACACCTGTTTTAATAAAAAAAGAAAAGAAGGGCCACTCATCTCTACTGCTGCCAGTCCACATCGCCGGCAGTTTAAACCAATATTACTTGATTTTTGATGCACGCCTCCATGTTTATGCATCACTGAAAGCTGTTCTGGTACAGTCTGTTATTAAAACCCCAGTTATTAGTGGAGTGTCTCTCTGATTCTCATCAACTCTGCCGCCCCCCCGTCTCCTGCAGGTGGATCCTTTCCACACGCTGTTCGGGATCGCAGGTCTCTCCCTCCTCGGAGACGAGCAGATCAAGCCGGTGAATCCTGTTCTGTGCATGCCCGAGGAAGTCCTGCAGAGGATTGACCTGCAGCCTGAACTCCTGAGCTAGCCCTCTAACATCTCTCACACACACACACACACACACACACACAGCTGCCCTGCCGAACACCCGCTGATGTTTGGAGCAGAGAGAGGACCATCACACATGTTTAGCCGAACACATTTTAGACACAGCTTTTGGTCTCGGTTCACCAAGGACAAACAGAATCACTCAGTTCTGACTCGATTCCCCTGAGCACTGTCTGTCTTTAAACCCGCAACCGCACATGTTAGTTTGAAGCGCAGCCACTGTTGCTAAAACCCAGACAATATCTAACAACATTCCTCATCTCATCTTAGAGAAAACACTTAGCTGTTAGCGCAGGAAACCGCCGTGTGAGTTCACGTGAAAGGCCCGTCACCTTTTTTAAGCTCTTCAGCCGAGGGAGTTTTTATTGTAACTGATTATCGGACAGAGGCGCTCATCAAGTCCGATTTTTCACGTGTGCGTTTTTAACTTGACAGGTTGGCGCATCAGAGCTTGGAACAGACACGCGCGATCAAGTTTTCTGTGGTTTCACCGAGTTTAGAGACGAAACACTTCACCATTTCACCTTTTTCACGCACCGACTGTTTCAAATAAACTCGGTTTTATGTTTCGAAAGTAAGAGCACGTGAAGGGCAAACTCTGATTATGTTTACACATGAGTAATTTTAACAGCGCTGTTCTAATAGGACTCGAAACTGGAGATGCAACACAGAAGTTATTGCAAATGAAGTTGATTTTTATTTGTGTCACTGCATTAAAGTAACATCAGTTTAGAGCCCAGTCAATGTTTAAGGCAGGACTATGAGGTAGAAGTCTTCTCTTGCCTAGCATCTTATCCACAGTCTCGGTTGTATTGTTCATTTAAATCCATGTTCAGTCCAGCTTTGTTATGCAGCCGTGTGCAAAATCATGAAATATCTCCAGTCGTATGTTTTCGTGTTTCTCAAGCGTCTTTATTTTTCTTTTTCTACTAATTTGGTTGAAACCTTCTGTTCTCCCAGGTCTAACTGATCTCCGTGTCGCTGCGCCCTTGTTGTCTTACTGAATGCACATTTTATCTGTTGTTCGATCACCAGTTCAGTGTTGACATTGTTACATAGTCTGAGGCTCTACCCGATTTAATGACTGATAACCTAAAAACGCATTAATAGACCTTGTGCAGAATTAGTGCAAAGTCAAACATAACATATAATGACCGCAGGGTTGAGGAACTCTGCTGCTCAACTGAAAACTTAAACTGTGTCCTGAACACACTGTTAAACTGCACAGTCTTTATCTTTGTGTTGTGGCAAGTGGGCAACTCTAATCCAAAAAGCTGCTTACTGTTGCACGACTGTATGTGTGTATATTAACTTATTTGTTATCTTGGTTGGCAATAAATGTTTCTGTTCAACTGGGATGTGGTTTGTTCTAGGCCAAAGGAGCGTAAGGAGCATCTTTCACAAACACTTTAATCTCTTACTACTCTTACAGAGCAACGCAAGACAGATTAATCAAACCCGCTTCAGTTTGGATGAAGCATGGCCGTGATTGATGTGGACAAAGTGGTGGAATACATCAAAGGGCTGCAGCAGGAGGACGGCTCCTTTGCAGAGGATGGATGGGATGACCGCAGATACAATACAGGCTTATTGTCGTACAGGGCTTGCGGCTGAAGTTGCGTAGTTTTCATTCATTGTTTGCCTCGACAGGAGAAATGGACACAGGGTTTTTCCTTCTGCCACACTTGCACTTTTGGTATGTGCATCAAGTGTCTCTGCTCAACTCTGTAACAAGCTGCAAAGTTTGTCTTGTCCTGTATGAACTTTGGTAGAGGTTTCGGCTGCAGGGCTGGCTCAGGTGAATATATCACCTGCTATCTCCATAAAGTGGATCAGAAATGGATTTTTAATGGCACTTACAGCCTTTATTGGCTTGTTTTGTAGCTGTTGATTGTTTGATAGACGCATGGGTGTGTGTGGGGGAAAAGACAATAGCAGGCTTTAAACTGCAAAGTTTGTAGTTAGGGTGTGTGTCCAGGAGGGCAAATGCTACAAACTCCAGTCAAATGTGTGCCCACTAGGTGGCAGTCTTACCATTCAAAACACATTTACTGTGCCTCATCGACTAAATACTGTGTTGGTCAACCCCTGTTAAGACTCCGCCCAGATTTTGGGGTTAGTGATGTGATTGCAAACAAAGATTTAAATGTAGGTTTGTGTCTCCAAAATCAACATCTCATACAGAATCAAACAGAAAAGGTGTATGAAAAGTCTAAGAGTGTATTGCTTCTGACACACACACCTTTTCTCATGCACATCACATCCATACTCATTAATTCCAGGGAGGCTGTCGTAATAACACCGGCACCCCAGAAATGCCACAGCTCATACTGTACCAGATATTATGTTTCATAGCAGTGGCAGATTGTAATAATGGAGCAGCGTAAAGATTGATTTGCTCCGCCTGAGTAATTAGAGGCAGGTAATTCTCTCCTACCTGTTTTCCTCCATGTAATAAAGATAAAGACTCCCCCTGCAATGTACAGCCTGATAAGAAAATGACACTTTACCCGGAACAATTTCTAAGAAGGGCTTTCATAAAATGTCAGACATATGATGAAGTGATAACAGTAGCTACGTGGTGCATTATCTCCATGCACTAATTACTGCAACATGATAGCGAGAGATGTGCTTCGTTTTAATATTCTCATGCACTTCTGGATTCCTGCTCAGGGGCATTTTCAGAAACAGCAGCAAAAATGAGTTGTTTTGCATCTTTACAGTCTTTTATGTGTCTGTCTGTAGCCGCCGTGTCTCTCTTTGTGGTTGTTTTGTATCTTTGTAGCCTCTTGTTTCTCTTTATGGTTGTTTTGCATCTGTATATGTATATTTGTGTCTTTTGTGTTTTGTTTTTGCATCTTTGTAATCTTTTTTGTTTCCATGTGTGGTTGTTTTGTATCGTTGTATCCTTTTGTATCTCTTTGTAGTTGTTTTGCAACTTTGTAGTCTCTTTGTGTAGCTTTATTGTTGTTTACCATCTTTTTAGTCTAGTTTGTCTCTTTGGGATTATTTCATATCATTGTAGACCCTTTGCGTTAGCATCTTTTTAGTCTTTTTGTATCCTTTTGTGGTTGTTTTGCATCTTTGTTGTCTTTTCTGTGTCTGTTTGTGGTTGTTTCGTGTCTTTGTTTCCTTTTGTGCGTCTTTGTGGTTGTTTTGCATTGTTGTTATCTTTTTGTTTCTCCTTGTGGTTGTTTCACATCTTTGTTGTCTCATTGTGTCTCTTTATTGTTGTTTAGCATCTTTGTTGTCATTTTGTGTCTCTTTGTTGTTCCCGTGCCATTCTGTTAATGTTTTTTTGCATCTTTGTAGTTGTTTTATTAACCCACTGACCAAAGTATTAGCAATCATATCATTTACATTCTCTGGTCCAGGGGTCCATGGACCTGTACCTCAAAGGCTTATTCAGAAATTCAGTCATGACACTAACAAGCCAACTACCTATCACCTTTTGACTCTGTTGGGGGGAAAGGGGGAACAAGGGGCAAATCAGATTCCTGAGAGTGGTCCAGTGCCATCCCTGTCCAACCCTGTGGCCCTGCCCCTGTTCCTGCTACATGCATTTTTCATCATGTGATATTCTCGGTGTGGCGTGGACCTGCAAAAATATACAGGCAGCCCTGTGAGTTTTGTATTTATTTGTCTATTTACTTAGTCGTTGGGGGAGCAGTAAGCTGTGGGCCCCTGGTGTCTGGGCAGAGACAAATATGCTGGTTGTTAGGCTACTGAGAAACCCCACCGGTTCTCATTAGTGAGGAAGGGAGAGATGAAGAGAAAGACAGAAGGTGGGAGAGAGGAAAAAAGAAAAGTGCAAATGAGAGACAGAGGCAGAGAGCGAGGAAACCAGAGAGAGAAAAAGAAGCAGGAAGACAGATGGATGGATCACAGCTTTCACCTCTCAGTCTTGTTTGTTTGCAGGAAAAGCCGCAACCCATTTTTCCTTCCTCCCTTCTTCTCAGTCCTGTCACCCTCTTGTTATCTCTCAGCACAAAATACTGAGGATTAGTCCAGGCCACAGGGGCTGCAGCCAAATGCTGCTGAACCACAGGCGCAGCAGACAATCACTTAATAAATGTTTAATTAAACCACTGCAGTGTTGTATGTGAATGTGGCGATGACTCATGAGTTTGGAGCGAAATGGTAATGCTTCTAAAACGTCCCCACGAGAGATTCGTGTTAAGCTTCTCACCCAGTTTGTGGTTATTATCAGGGACACAGTCTGACATGTTGCTGTCATTTGCCCCCAACGGCTCTTGCAATGACTGATTTTGAGAGAGTGAGACTTTTGTTTTCTGGAAAAAAAAGTTTGTTTTTCACCAAATTTATAATTTACCTGGTGTCACTGCGGAGTTTGCTACCCATCAAGTTACTGCAGTTTCCGTTGACAGAGAAGTTGCTGCTGGTCGGGTTGTTTCGGTCAAAGTTCTGCTCTCCACTGACGCGCCTGTCACACATTCAGGTGTATAAATATAGATTTATAGTGTTTTTGTGAAACTGAGAACATGTCAGCCGATGCCTGAAATCTCACCAGTAACACGGCTCCACAAAAAGACAAGAAACAAAACTCGACACAGCCCCAGAAAATAAATCGCTCTCTGAGATCTTCTGAGGACACACGGGCTTCTCTCTGTTGGAGAAAACATCAATAAAACATGCCTGATCATGTTTGTTTACGTCTTAGCCCAAGATATGTCTGTCTTTTAAGCATATTTCTTTTGAGTAATGGTCCTTCATTTTGTGAAAGGGAAGAAGCTTTCATGTCTGTATGTTAAACACAAAGCTAATGCTAGTTTAGCTTAGCATAAAGACTAGCTAGCCTGGCTCTGCTCAAAGTACACAAAAGCCAACACCTCTAAAGCTCGCTAATGAATTCTGTGTTGTTGTAACTTGTTGCCAGGCAACGCGTGAATGCTCCAGGAAGTCACTACACCCGGCCAACAGTCATAACCCCCGGTAAACCTACAATATGTTGTTTTTAGACGATTAACAGACATAACTTGTCAACTAGTGACTTTTATAAGTGTTCCTTGCTTTCATGAAAAGTCAGGCTAACTGTTTCCCTCTGCTTCCCGTCTTTATGCTATGCTAAGCTAGGCTAGGCTAACTCACCCAGTTTTCACCGTCAGTGAATAGTGATATCAACTCTTATACAAACAATGTTGAACTATTCCTTTAAAGTCATGTATGATATATGTGGATGGAAGATTGATATTGATGATGTTTCATACATTTTTATTTTTTATTGTTTTAAGTTTTTTGTTTATTTTTGGGAACAGAGGAGCTGTGCAGTGCATACTTCATTTAATATACGACTCTGCTCTTTGTGTTTGAACAGCATGTATTTTTCAGCCAACAGCAGCACATTACAGTTATGTTATACTTGCAAAAAACCGCTAAAAACGTTGTAAAGCGACAATGAGAGAGGGGGTTTTGTTTTCCGAAGTAAGCAGAAAAGATGATGGGCCAGATCTGATGACCGATGTGAATTTGAGAAGATTAAAGTGTGAAGATACAGCAGAAATTCACCATGAGGAGAATAAAGACAGCGCGCAGGAGAAGAGCTTCAGTAAAAAATAAATGATAAAAATATATCCCCTATCTTTGGTTCAATCATGACTGCATAAATATTGCAGCTAGAGTAAACACTGATACTCTCAGCTCTTGATATAACCACAACTCCCCCATTGGCTTACTGCTGCTGGGATCAGTAGTCAAACTAATAGCAGACGTACACAGATAGATTTTAAGATCAAGTGTTTAGAGATATTTGGTGTAACTGCAACATCGGGAAATCCATTCACTGCTGCTGCTACTCAATACAATCACACATCCACGATGAGATGACAGATGTTGTTCAGGGGTAACCCCGTGGTGGTCATCATGTGACCAAACCCAGCCAGTGACATTAGACTTCTGCATGAGGTCACTTAGCTTGATGAAGAGCTTTACTTTATTCAGTGTTTTATTCCCGACGTATCAATCTATATATTTCATTTCCTGCAGAAACTGGTTGATTTACATATTTTCACACCAGAGCTTAGTACAATTTCAATATACTTGTACTTGACTTGAAAATAGATTTCCGTTTTATGCTGCTGTTACCTTCAACTTGAGCACATATTAAAGGGAAATATAGTTTTTATGCCATTACATGTATTAACTTTTAAATAACTTCATTAAATGACTTTAGTTACTTTGAAGAGTCAGATGTTTAATACAAATCATAATAAACACATAGGTCATGATGCACTATTGCAGATTAAGAGACAGCAGTGTATAAAGTAGATAAGCTCCACCATTACCTCCTGCAGCATTAAAGTAATTCACATGTTGCACCAGCGATTAGAAATGTATAATAATATATTTTTTCTTTAACGGTTCATTCTTCTTAATGAGTATTCTTACTTTTCCATAAAGTATATTGTGAAGTTAAAGCATCATGTTTTTAACCATAAACCTCAGGATTAAATCTGAAATAATGGGTTTATTGGGCCAGCTGGGGGCAGTGGAAACAAGCTGGGAGCAGCATTCACTTGTACGTAATTTTTAATGTTTTAGGTAGAAAGTGGCAGGTTAGGAAGTGAACGCATCACGGTGCAAAATCACCTGCATATGTAAAAAAAGTGATTTTTCCAACTCCTTTCTCAAACGTGTCTTGTTCCTGCGGTTTGTGTTGCATTGTTTCAATGCTTCTGAAAATGATTTATTTGATTAATTCTAAAAATTGAATTAATAAAATTTAATTTATATCCACAAAACAGTCTCAAAGCTCCTTTAGCTGTTGTGTTTTGGTCCTATCACATGACCTTCATTGGCAGATGGCAGCTAACATAGAGTTGTACCTTAGTTGATTTAATATTTTCCCTTTGGACTTGAGGGACCTTTCATCTATGCTGGCCTAAGAGTTGATGGTATCGTTTCACATCTGTGTTTCCATGGCAACCGGGGCAGAGGCTGCTAAATGGACTTTGAAGGGGGTTGCTGCTGCTGTTACGAGCAGGGTGGACGTTTTAAGGGTGTATATCTTTAAAGGAGTTTATGTTGCTGTTCAATTACAACATGTAATAATAGCCTTTGTATTACATACAGACTGTATATGTATATGTGTAATTTTATCCTTATTGAACTGTAAATAGGACGATACATTAAGAGATCTTTTTTTTCCATTTTCCTATATTTTTTCTAAATCTGATAAATATAATCTCAAAAATGAGCATTTAATTCACTGCAATTACATTATTACAAAATTAAACAGTTATTGCCTTTATGTTCAAGTGCCTATTCCATACAGATGAATTAAATATTAGCAATAATGACATAAACGTAAACATTTTTTAGACCTGAATATTGCAAAAGGAACTTCTGCCTGGGGCTCTACAAACAAAATCAGAAAAAAGCTAAAGTTTTATATCATCAGGCAGGACAGTTTAACTCGGAAGTGCGTGTAAATCATCACATAACGACACCTGATTATGTGACGCTTCATTATCTCCCATCAACATCCTGCTACCATCGCTGGGAGGCAGTAAAGCACTTATGTTGCGCTGACACTCTCTCCGCGGCGATGGTGACATTTATCACAGGTTTGTTTCAGGAAACACTTAAAAAAGACGCAATAAAATGACCTTAAAGCCACTTAAGGGCAGATAAGAGCGGAAAACTTGATTTTAACCCCCCTCTGGCCGTTCGTTTCAGTCAAAGTTCAACTCACAATGTGAATACAAATGACTCTTGTGTTTTAAGATGAGCCATTACACACATTAACAAAGTGACACAGCGTGCAAAAGGGAACGTGGTAATTAGATTTCAATTTATGCTTCTCTTCGGTCGCAGGAGAGACAAATCTGTCATATTCAGTCGAAATGATTCATCCTGGTAAGCCTTCTTGGATGCAGAGAGGAACATGGGACAGGAGCTTACCCGCCGTTTCTGTAGCTGGAGGCAATCTGATGTGCGCCTGTGTCCTCTCAACAGAGTCGTAGACTGAAATGCGCCACTTGTGTGGAAGTGCTGCTTGAGTTACACTCTATTCAGGTCACAGTGAGACTATACCTGCTCTAGAAAGTGACTATTAGATGACTACTACATTTTAAAGAGTTCATTAAAAGCAAATAAAGAAGAAAGCTGCCTGGGATCATTTGTCGTTTACCCGTTTCCATTTTATTTGATCATCATTGTTTAGCAGTGTAAGACATGTCAGGTGTGCTGAAGTGAAGTTTTCCAATTATACAATTCACGTAAGTCACAAATTCACCTTAAAGGGCTAAACACCCCCTGTACTTATGAGGCGATCACAACAAAATGTGTTGCTGCAGGTGGAGCCGCCACAGCAAAGCCTTGTCTGCGGTGATGAAATATGATTTAAGCCCCAGCTTTCCTTCGCACGTCTACAGGCATCAACAAGAGGGCAGTGGTTAAACTGCCTGCTTGATTTGATTGGCCACCTGGGCGTAACATTGACAAGTGCTGCACCTCTGCGTCCTGACCTGAAACGAATCTCTTAACTTTTCAATGCATCTAAAAACCGCCAGAAAAACAAGACGTGCAAGAGAGGAGCAAACCCCAGGCACGACTTCATGCAGCACAATGATTTTAGTGGTAATGCATGTCTATGCAGCGACGCCATGAGTGTTATTGCCTCCATAGTTCCTTGATTTGAATAAGGATCACTAGCAAAACCAGTAGTGTGGACAACCAGGACAACAGAATTATGTGTAGACTGTATTAATATTTCAGGTTTGTCTTCTTGCACTAGGTCAAAGTGTCCACTTGACACCTTTAATGCATCCATAAGTATAATCTGAACTGAGGAAAAGAAAACTTGTAGCTGATCTTCGGCCGCTCCAACTTCAGTTTTCCACTAATGAGAAAATGAAAATGTTGACTGAAACTCTCTTGAACGTCCCTCTCTTTCCCTCTCTTTGTCCCCCCCCCCCAGACCCTCTCACACTCCGGTCCAGACTGACGGACTCTGCAGAGCGTCTCGTCTCCGTCAGCTGTAAACCTCCACCGCTTGTCTTTGTGTGTGCGTCTGTCAGCGGAGGAGGAGGGTTTCAGGGAGCAGAGAGGGCACCATCATCATCACCGTCATCATCACTCAGGCGTCCTCTTACCGGGCTCAACCGGACCAAAGCCTGGGAACCAGACCAGTGATGACCATTCTCATCAGGCAACATGAAGCCGGCTGCTCTGAGGGTGAAACTGGAGCCCTGCTTCGCAGCGTGGTGTCCAGCACGTTCAGACAAAAGCTCAGAGACCTGAAATGTCTCCACTGTGCTCAATTTTAATGCGTGAGCAGAAAGAGCCTTTAATAATATTGTTTAATATCTCGTTTCCAGCATTTTCGTATGTTTTTACCTTATTAATTACAGAACATACTTTTAAATAAACACATTGCAGTGCAGAAAGCATCACTGCGAACATTTACTGCTGTGCTGTGTGTTTGCATGCGACGTTTCCGGTCTCTGCAGGTAGTTTTTCATCAGATGTTTAGAAGATAAAAGGAGAATGAATCAATTCTCCGACATGTTTATGTGAAATACACAAAGACAAAACAGTATTACATCGTCAAGCAACCATTCAACTGTAGAAAAGCTTCTGTTTGTGACTGCTGCGTCCTTTTTTAGTCATGCTAGCTGCTAAAAAGGTCTCGTTATGATCACCACAGCAGTCCATGTGCACCAGGCTGCTCAAATAAATACACACCTGATATATTATTGAAAGTTTTACAGGAAGCTCGATGGATAAAAAACCTTAAGTAGCTAGCAGCCTCTAAATACGTATACAGCTTAGAATAAGTAAATTCACTTAAAGCGGTCAACAGAGTCTGGTTACATTTAAGCCTTTTATTTAATGTAAGGGGAGACAAAAGCTAAGATGGTAAACATTATCTCGGTGATCTGCACACATTAAATCCAGTGGAGCGTTCATGAGCTCATAACCCTCCCACAGCCTAATTTGAGGAGCTGCCGCACGCTGAGGAGAGTGAAAGCGTGTCGTTCGCGGTGGTAAGACAAAGAAACGTGAAGTGGAACTGATTGTTTGACGGTTTGATTACAGTTTGAGCGACGCGCATGAGAGCGAACTTTGGGCTGTCGTATAATTTCATGCTAATGCAAAATGTCCAAGTTTGTCATTCGTCTTAAGAGTTAAGGAAAAAGGTTCACTGCCTTAAAGATTTGCCACATTCAAGGAATTTGAATGTGTTTTGGTGCATAACATTCACAAAAATGTACTGTGAAAGTTAGAAATATTATATAGAACTGTGCAATAAAAATATGAAATATGCACACAGAAGTATTACAACATATTATCATCCTCAATCAGACTCTATTCATACTGCATTCTTATATTTATACCTCACAAAACTGTACATTAATATATTTAAATCTCACAGCTGTACAATATACCTGTTTATTCACCATAGCTACTGATTCATATTCCATTTATATCTATATTTATATTTATATCCCACTACACTGAACATAAGATCTGTATATTCTTCATTCACAGACAGACCAGATTTGTATACTTGTATATTTGTATATTTATTATAAATTTCCTTACAGATTGTTATTTTTTATACTGTCCACTGTTTTTACTGTTCATACAGAGCTAAAAAACAATCTCATTGGGCTGTACACTTGTGCTCTGCAGTGACAATAAAGACTATTCTATGCTATTCTATTCTATTCTAAAAGTATTACAATGAAGAGAGGGATGCACAGTGTACAGCGTTGCACAACACGATGCTACCAGGAAAACTGTGTGCTGCTCGATGGAGGGTACACGGACCTGTCGTCAGATCGACTGCCGACTAGCCTCTACTTAAAAATATCTATTTTTTTGTATATGTACGCTCCCCTGATCCTGCAAGCTCCTTATCACACCCAGAAAAGGGGTGACAGGGTATCATCCACACTCTCTTAATCATCCAGAGGTAATTTCAGATGCACCGTCTGCAGATGACCTTCACTTTCTCTTTCTGAGCGGGGGTGCGCACTCCTGAGAATTTAATCCATGATTAAGAGTTTGAGGATTTCTTTTTTTCACGCTCTGTTTGAAAAGCTTTAAAAGAGGAGCGAGGCAGCGGGAGACGGCGAGCGAGATCTGGCGATAACCCTGATGGAGGTATTGATTTGGTGAGAGGACCTGCTTCAACACCTGGCAAGAAGTTTAATCAATGTGCCGACAGCTAATCAAAAGAAGTGAGGTGTGCCAGCTGTCTGTGGTTACTCGCTTAGCGGGTTTATGTGTGTTTGTGTGTTCCCCATTCCACCAGCAAGTGTTTGCACCTCCGTGGATCCGTGCTTGTTTGTGTCCCAGTAATTACAGATGGTGTATATCAAATATATTTTGTGCTGGAGAGAGAAAAAAAAAAAACAACTCAGATTGGTTTCTTTCATTTGCAAACAAGACTGACATCTTGGAGAATTTCTATTTACCCAAGGTGTCATGTCATCTGGCAGGAAGGCAGACTGCAGCTGAACTCAATTACAGGCTCCCGTACAGGCGGGCGAAACACAAAGGCAGCATCTGAATAACATGACGGAGAAGACAGACAGGTTGCCATCTCCTTTTCTGGTCATTTTAGCAGTTTACTTAAAAGAAACAGATGGAAAATAAATATCATAAACCCAAAATATTTCCTATCAAAGAAGGTTAACGTGAAAATATGTTGTCTGGCTGCGTGGCCACACCTTGCGTTTGTGTCCTTGGTATCTCTAAACTGCATTTGTTCAAAACTTTTTCGCTGGTTTCTCAGGACACTTTTAGTAAAATGTGTGAGCTGATTCATTCATGTGTCCTCTGTTGAACACTGAGTTTGAACCACTGGCCCATGGGCTATCAACAGATCAGGGTCTGCTTCTGTAAATGTCCAACCAAAAAAATGTTTTTTTTGGTCAATTATATGACAAAAAGAGGCAAAACGAGAGGATGACACGACTTTAACGGGAGCTGTGCTCACATGGATCAGCCACAGAGGAGCTCCATCTTCAATACCTGGCCATGAAATAAAATTAAATATTGTTGATTTTGGAAAGTTTGAATTTTTGTGCTCTGAATGGCAAAACATGAAGTTTTTCCTATACAAATACGGTGTAAATTAAATATGTTCCTGAGAATTTATTGCTTGATAATAACTAACATGGCTTTAATGGTAGGTTAAAGGGATAGTTTGTGTTGTTTTAAAGTGGGGTTGTATGAGGCGCTTGTTTGCATTCATTACCTCCAGTAGAGAAACCTCCAGTTTGTAGAAGCAGCAGGAATACCGATACTGCTGTGGACTGAGTCAGCAGCAAAATGTATTTTCAGCCAAAACCCACCAAACTCCTTTGAGAAAAACAGTAGTTTCACCGCAGAGAACGCAGCAGCTGCTGGTCTACCGCTGCCTCAACTGGTTTAGTTTGCGTGTGCTGTTGTGTGACTTCAGTGTATCCTAACGAATTTAAAGCACATCTTCAATAAGTTGACTACATTTGGGTGAAAACAGCAAAACAGTGACACAATAACACGCACAAACTAACCGATTGAGTGAGATTGTGTTCTGTAAAGGTAAAATTACTGTTTTTCCCAAAGGAGTCTGGTGGAAGGAGCGTAGATGGATATGACAGCTTTGGTTTCCCAATGAAAAACTTGGGGAGAAGAGCTGCACAAGCATCACTATACACCTGATACAACAAAATACACAAATCATGAGCACATCAGATGTTATATTAGTATTCAGAGCAACTCTGTTCTGCATTTAATATTGCAGGTGCTGCTTGAGCTTTGACCCTTCGAGGCTGTTTACGTTCTCCACCCTGCATCTTGCAGCAGGATGCTCCGGCACCATCACTCTACTAAGACATCAGTGTCATTCGGCCAAGTTATCAGATTTCATGTTTCGACAGAGCTTATATTTGCCATTTATAGTTTTAAAGGTTGTGACACATGTTTTAAAGATTGGCCAGAACAGGAAGTGCACTGACTGCAGACGTGACTCTCTACAAATCAACTTTTTCCTTTGCCTACGCCGTTTAACGAGTAAACCCAGAGCAACAGCAGTCAATCACTTAAGATTTCATCAGCTAATTTAGTGCGATAACGCACTTCTACTCCTGCAGAGTCGATTAGTCCTGCGAGAACAGATGATCCTCTCAGTTAGAGTCTTCCTGTGTAGTGTTTGCATGTTCTCACAGTGTCGGCTCTGGTTTCCTCTGAGTGCTCCGGTTTCCTCCAACAGTCCAAAGACATGTTGACAGGGAGCATTGGACAGTCTAAAACTGCCAGTGGTGTGAATGTTTTTCTGCTACTGTGTGAGAGACAGCAGCTTGACTAAGGCCATACTGAGGATGCCTCCTGCGACCCTGCACCGAATAAACCAGATATTAAAAAAAAAAGGAAGTACGATTTCATAACAACTATTTTTAAGGACACTTTGTGATTCCATTCACAAAACTTTCCCAATGCGAACCCTGTGAATGCAGCTTTCGGAGGAGCACGGTTTCGATCAAGATGCCTGAAACGTTCCCAAGGCATCAATTTTGTCCGCTGTGCCGGTTTTGCATTCAGGTGGATTCGGCGCTCTGAGAAAACATATAATATATCTGCAGACCTTGGGTTATCTTGTTCTATACTGTCTCCTCACCAGAGCAGATAACATAAATATTCTCAGATAGGCCTCCTTATGAAAACCTCAACTGATATCCTACAAGCATGGTTTCCTAAATGCAGCCTCATTTTATCAGCACGACTGAAAGAAATGACACAAATTTACATGAAAGGGCTCTGCAGGGGTAATGAAATATCATTTTCTTTGCATCCAGCTTGTGCCTCTCCTGCATTTGCATTCTTGCTGCTGCAAATTTTGTCATTATCAACTAACTGATTGATCGTTTACTCTGTAAGATGTTGAGAAAATGTAGAAAAATGCTCACCTGGCATCTTCAAATTGCTTCTCTAATCCAACCAAAAGCCCAAACCCAAAAGACGCTTCATTTACAATCATAACTGTCAAGGAAAAGCAGCAAATCCACACATCCAAGAAGCTGGAAACAGCAAATATTTGACACTTTTGCCTGGAGACGACTGACACGATTAAATGATAATTAAAATAGCTGACCAGCTGTTCAATCTACTCTCAGTGGACCAATCAATTAATCGACTGACTGCTGCGGCTCTAATTTGCACACATTTAGCATTGACTATTGGGATGTTTTAGAACAAGGTTGCACAAAGTTGTACACGGCTGTTCTCAGACCTGTTTTCAAACCCCAAAGACTTTTGTGACCACGTGGATTAAAAATGATTCTGTCTGCCCGATTAAAACCTGGTTCTCAGGTTTTCAACGCTGCCATCTTTGTTTTAATTCAGCAACAGAGGTGCAACTCAGGACGTGGGTTAAAACCTTTTCTATTATTCATTGAATGGACTATTTTTTAAATTCAGACGGCTGGAAGAGTCTTCGGGGATTCTGGAAATAACAGAACGACACTGAGTGACTTCGGGTTCAAATGTGAACATGCCATCACTCTGGTGAACAGTCAAGTGAGCCACACAGTGCTAATAACCCTCTAACACTGAAAACATCCACTTACTTTCACTAAAAACTACAGTTTTTAAAGTTCAAATGCACTGCATGTACATATCATCATGCACTCATGATGATGCACGCATGCTGTACATAATGTATAAAGACCTGCATACATAAGCATCCACTACATGTGCACATATTCATTCAATATTTATTTCTTTGCACTATTTTTATATTTACTATATATGTGCGTACTGGCCGTCTTCATTTGCTACCATTCTTTACCTCTATTTGTTCAGCTTGGTGTTAGCGGCCTATCTAATCCTGGTAGGTTGCAGCACTAAGAAGTACTAAGCTAAACTCTGCACACAATAAAGCCAATAAAGCTTAGTCTGATTCTCATTATAGTTATCTCGTAAATAAACCAGTGATTAGACCTGTGACTGACATGTATGCTTATACATAAACATACGGCTCTTGTACCTAGAAATAACTGCTTCCTCCGAGTTAAGATCGTGATCTCACAAGATTAAAAACTCTGTCATTTTGGGACGTTGATCTTGTTACAGTGTGACTTGCGCCTACAAGAAAAGATCAGTCACAAATGATGATTTCTCTGCATAACAAAACATCCATAATCCATGATATTAGAACGTGTAAGCACAAAAATTGATTTTATTTCATGGATTTATCTATTTCCACACAATCAGCCCTCCTCTACAGTTAATATCTTGATCTCTAAAGACATAAAAATACAATTTTTCTGGGACTCTATCACGACACGATCCCTCATTTGCACAACAGAGCAGCTAGTTTCCATGATTTCACTTGTTTGCACAATATAATATCTTGTTCTTGCAGGTTAAATACAATCTTTTGAGATTTCTTACCTTCCACATAATGACAGCTTGTGTTTAAAACATATGGATCTTGTTTTCAGCAGATGTGTAACATCGTGATCTAACATGATTAAAACAAATCATCTTGTGTGACAGTGAACCAGGGCCACGATGTCTTGATTCCACATTAAAATGATCTCTTGCATGTCATCATATCATGCAACATGGCGTCCATGTGATATCGTGTTAGCGCACCATATGGACCCTGTTCATACAAGATGCTGACACAAGGTCACCATACTGCACTACGGGATGTCAGGGTGCTTCTTGTTCCCACAGTCCATCATGTTACATCTTGTGTTATCTTGTTTATTTCACTCCTTAAAAAACACACTTTTTATCATATCTTTAGGGAAAAAAGATTATTGACCACCACTGGATGAAAACAGCAGCCTTTTTTTGTTTTTATCTAAAACTTGATTTAACGTAATTAGTACAAAATCCTATAGGGGACAATTAAAGTGCATTCCTCTGGAACAAAAAACACAAACTGCAAAACTGCAACAACCATGAACAAATAAAAAAATAAATAAATACATTTAATAAAAGAAGTTTTCAGCCAAGGAGATGATAGATTCAACTTAAAGGTGCAATATGAAAGGATTGTTGCATTCATACACCAGCACCACTAGAGTAACTGCCAACTGCTGCTAACTATAGCTGCTAGCTGTAACTGCTGTCAGCTAGTTAGCTCGGCTAACCAGCAGCTAGTGGGTTTATTAGCTGGCAATGGGATCTCAGAGCGCCAGGTGAGTCCAACTAAACATTCCTGGACTGGGACGTGGCAGGTTCAGGTGGAACGTGAGGAGGAGACACAGGGCGGCCATGCATCATTCAGCACCCACATCCAGAGGACTGAGCATGAGTCACAGCGGGGTCAAGAGCCAAACACAGCAGGAAAACCACTGAGGGCAAACTGGATGCTACAGTGACCCACCCTGACCTCTTGAGGCGCAGATTAGCTTCATGAAACGGGACGAGCTGTGTTTTGCTGGTTAGCATGCTAAGTACAGTAGCTATCCCTGCAACACAAAGCATCAACATTTTACACATAATATTAAAAATGTCATTTCATTACTTCTGTTGATGAATTTTGTCATTTTTTATTAATAGTTTAGACTAAAACTTACATATTGCAGCTTTGAAGTTTTACAAATCAATGACTGTATCATAAATCCACTGAGGAAGTTAGACCCATTCAACAAAAGCAGACATATGACCAACTGTGGGGCACAAAAAATACTAATAACTGAATACATTTCAATCTACACAAATGAATATAAATATCAATAATATGAAAATTTCTTTAATGACATTTTCTGTATTTGGATTAAAAAGGTTTTTTTTTCATCTAAACAGGGTCAATCCTAAAAACTTTAATTTTATTTTTAAAGTTTCTGCAGCTTGATATTGTTCCTCTATAACATTTATATAATAATTGCTCAACATATAACATGTTATAGATTATTATGTTGCTGTCACATGATTCTTTTGTGTCTCTGACATATAGAAACTAAATACTGAAACCATGCAGCCTCTGTTCAGACTGGCATGCTGTAAAAGTCAGGAAATCAGCGTCACGTGACGCAGGCAGGGGGCGGGGCTCTGCGTCTCCGCCGGCCAGTAGCAGCGCAGCGTCCGTCCAGGTCCCAGCAGCTCCATGGGAAAAAAAACCCGGAGAGAGGAGACGAATAACGGTACACTCCAATATTTATGGAGCCGACCCCCGCATTTAACCGCACCGCATCCGTGTCTCCTCCTGTGATGCATACATGAATCAAAGTCTGCGGAAAGGGACGCGGTGAACGGCGTTTTGGCGAAAACAAGCGGTCCACCATTGTCTGCGTAGAAATAAGGATGGCCTGGATGTGGAAGGTAAGTGGGGGGTTTCTCTGCTCTCTCTCACACGCGTTACAGTCCAAAAAAGAGGGGGGAAGGAGGAAAAACACAGGAGCAGCCGGCTGACGTGGTGGGCTTTACGTCTGTGTGCGTTTTAGCAGATGTGAGGTGAAATGTGAGCTGCGGTTGTGTTGGCGGTGATGCTCCGTGGAGGTAATTAACCCTCCTCTGGTTTCTGTCCTTTCGTCTGTTTTTGGGGGGAATCTGAATTTGTGATTTTGGCTCGTGCACGTGAAGGAAAAGCCAGGCCCTCGTGTCGGTGTGTGTATATGCGCGCGCGCGCGTGTGTTTATTCTCCCCGTTCAATCCCTGGTTGTGTTTATCGCGCGTGGCGAACTGCAGGCGCATGCAGGCCGTCCAGCTGTGTTCAGCAACGCGCTCAGGTGTTCAGCGTGATGGGAGGAGTCGGCAGAGATAGCGGAGCCGATGAGGGGAAAGTTAAGGAAAAGTTCCTCAGTGACTCCCAGTCTCTTCCTCTTTGTGTCACCATTTAAATTTTAATTTTAGTCTTCAACTCTGCTGATTAATACCACTTATTTACATCATGCATGAGCCCCAAAGCTTGTTTTTACTAGACCAGGCTGCAACAGATAATTATCCTCAGTTATTCTCCATAAAATGTCAGAAAACACTGAAAAACATTCAAGATGGCATGTTTACACAGTTTGTTATGCCTGAACAAGAGTTTAAAACCCTAATATATACAGCCAACAGTGATTTAAATCAGACACCGGCTGCAAATCCTCACCTGTAACAAGCTAGAAACAAGAAACACAACGATCAGTTTCCCAGAGTTTAACGTGGCATCTTCAAACTGCTCGTTTCGCCAACAACCAACAGTATGAAACACCCACAAATTTTCAGTTTACAATGATACAAAACAGAAAGTAAGCGCAAATCCTCACATTTAGGAAGCCTAATTCAGCAAATGTGGCAGTGCTCATCAAAAACGTTCAGGTACACGGGCAACGCAGACTCTGAATATCAGTTACTTTGCTAACTTAGTCCTTTCAGAGACAAGGGATTATAGTATTTAATGTATAATATGTAATGTGAATAATCAGTTGTCTGATTTATGATGAAACATTAAAGAAAATAGTGGAGAATGCCCGTCACATGTCCTTAAAGTGAGTTCAACATATGTCTGTTATTGTCTAACCAAAGGTGTGTACTCAGTCTATCACCTCAGACAAAGACAAGTAGCAAATGAGATGAAGAAACCTGGGGACATTTGGTGTTTTTGTTTGAAAGAAAGTAGTTTTTTCCAATGAATATATTAATTTAATTTAACTAGTGTTGTTGGGTGTTGCGTTGGCACAGGTGCTGACACATCATCTTATGCTTAAAGTACAACTGCAAAACACACAAATGCTCAAATCTATAGCCTGTGTTACACTTGTTACATTACCAAACTGTATTTATGCGTAAAAGACCTCTTAAGCTTGCGTGAGATCACACATTAGGGCGATAAATTATAGAAGAGAGCATGAAATGTGTTAATTCAGGTCTTAACACAGCAATCATTCATCCTGCTGGTGCCTGCAGACGGTTAGTGTAGTCGAAGCTATCAGGCAATCATTTGTCTCCCTTCTGTGTGTCACATCTGTCATGTTTAACATAAAATCTCACTTTGTTTGTGTCAGACTTTGCGTTTCATCTCCACTTTACTGTGCCAAAGTTGAGAGACTTTATTCATTTAAAGGCACTTTCGGTTGCCGTCAATCCTCCCAACACCCACAGGAAGAAACGAGAGTCTCTGTCAGCATCATGTCACTTTCCAGACTCGCTCAGGCTGTTTTTGTTTTTTTGGGTTTTTTTTTGCGACAGCAGATAATTTCACACTAGATTTGACACTGTTGTATTTTAATAAAAAAAGAAAAAAGAAAAAGTGAAAGCGTAATTATGTGGTACAAATTGCAGTGATTGAAGGAAATGTAAACTAGGAGTGGACAGAAGTAAATGAGCTGTAACTTTTAATTAAATGACACCAGCGCTCTTGTTTGCTGTCATTCCAGTTGAAAGGTAGCAGCACATTAGACTGATGTACTATACCGAACTCCAAATGATCCTATAGCCAGCTGTTAACTTATTTAGTCAGATTGTTGCTGCACACATATTGTTTTTATGGTGTTTTCCCTGCTTTTCTGCACAATTCGCCCTCGGATTCGTTGCAAATAAGCCACACACAGGGTGGCTGGATAGGTGAACTAGCGTAGCTGCACTTGACGCTTGACTTTCCAGTCTTTTGCCAGTGTTTGTGTTTTCATCCAAACGTAGTTGCAAATTTTAAGCAAAAGAAAATTAAAATTGATCGTTCGCACAGTTGTTCTCCAGTCAGGTGCCGTTAACGATGACGCGGCGTAATCAAAAGAGCTTCAGTCAAACTGTACAATCAAAAGCAGTGCGGGAGAACGTGCTGGAAATATGGCGTTTATATTCGTTTACCAATTTGCAGAAGGTTAATCAACTTCCAGTCACATTTCTAGTGACATTTAAATCATGTGCTTCCACATTTATAATTAAGTCTGTTTTAATTGCGCTTAGTTGCGTTTTGCTCTAATCAGGACGCCGACTTTTCCTTTCTTCCCCCAGTTTCTGGCATTTTTACTTTTTTGTGCACATAAAAACAGGTGGATGGAAACACGCCTGTTTGCAGTCATTTTCAAATCAATTTGAAAATGAAAAGTAAACAAAATCGTTTTATTACATCATCGCTCATATATTTTAATACACAAGCTGAGTGATAATAAACGTGAAAAGCAGCAGTGCAGAGATCTCAAAGACACATTTGTGGCACTTTGTGAAACCGCTGAGCGATCTGACAACTTTACTTCTGTCCTGTAAACAGTTGCGCTCAGTCTGCATCTTGCATCTGCTAATTTGCTCATTTCCAGACATGGCCCGCCTCAGAAATGGCGACTTACAACTTAAAATGATTCCTGCATCTGTCTGTAGGCTGCAAACACGTTCACCCAAGACTCATTTTCCTTTTCCTGCATCTCAGATTGAACAGTTTTAAGACTTGTTACGGGCAGAAGAGGTAAAACTATCCAACATTTCCGTTTACTGTTGCAGAACTTTGTAAGTCAGATGTATCATGTGACACCATGGAGGGCTCCCAGATCCTAAATTTGGATCCAATGAGTTGTGCTATGTTGCGTGTTTATGTAAAAAAGCATTTAGGCTGATTTATCATATGTATTAAGTTATAGAATAAGCAGTTTGTATTGTCTCGACATCAATGGATAATATGGAAAACAGCTCTACTGTGTGTGTGCATATTCCCACAGTATGCACAGTGCCTGGTGTCTGATGATGTGTTCAGGTGCATGAGGGCATGGATTCGTTAACCCAACAGCCTGCCCCAGTATGGTTCATGACACTAGGAGCTGTTTGACTCGCAGTGCGCTCCTAAATTCATGTTTCTAATTGGTGAGAGAGGCCTGCGGAGAGAGCTCGGACGTGCGGGGTTCCCTCTTTTGTTAGCTTGTGTTTTAATTGGAGTGAGTTCACCCGTGAAGAACTGCGGTTGAGCCTGGAAACGCTGCGGCTGTTGTCCTCCGTCGGAACAGTCCACGATGAGCTCGCCATCGCGCGGCAATTCACAAACGACGGCAGAACGAGGTCGGCAAAGCAAGTTTTCACGTCGGGTACGTGCTGATGCGCACAGGCAGAAAGTGGGTTCGCGCAGATTTCACATTAATTAGTGAAAGGCGCAGGCAAACATGCTGCCGTTTGTGTGCATGGGAGGTGTTGGAGGGGCTGTGGGGAGCGCAGTGAGTGGCCCAGTTCTTAGGAGTTTCAGAGATGGATGGTGCTTCTCTGAGTTCCCCCTCGTCCCGTGTGATTGTGCTACAGCAGGCGGACAGAAAGTGCCCCTGCTACAGTTTTTCAAGAAAGCACAGGGCACCGGCAGGATGTTGAACGAGGCTGAGACTCAAAGGTTTATCAAATCTACGCTCTGATTTCCCTTTGTGCTGAGTGTGACGTTTACATGAGATCTTTTGAAGTTTCCGGTCTGGCTGCGTGAAATCCTAAAGGAAAACCCGAATTCATTTTCAATCCTGCAGCAGAGAGATCAGTTGCTAAGAGGCCTGCATGCAATAATTATACTTGATGTCAGGATGCTTTTAATGTTGCTTTATAGCAGGAGTTTAGTTTTGCTAATAAATATGAACCAATGCAGAACAAAAACCCTTCCTAATTCAAAATACAACATGATCCCAAAAACCATTCTTGCATATTTAATGGGAAATGTTAAAATTTAACAATAGCCCTCCACTGATCACACCTAGAGCCTACTGTTGTTTTGTAGTGATGCCAGCCTTATGTTGGCGTTCTCCAGAGAGTGTGAACCTTTGGTTACGACCGACAGCGTGTGCACTAACACACACACAAAAAGTGTTATCAGTAGAGCTAGACTAGAAAAATTGGCTGATATTGGCATAGTGTGCATATTTTGTATTGGTTTGTATTTGAAAAACATGGTTGCAGTACAGACAACCTGCTGCATTTTGAACTGGTTGTTCATATGGTTGCTGTTGTAGAACGTGTGTCACTGGAGGACACCACTAGATGGCACCGCGAAGGAGTCAGATCGTGGAGAACTTCTGGATTTGCATCGACGTAAACAATAAACATGGCAACAACGCTCGAGGAGGGGCCCGTTTCGTTAATTCTAACATCACAGCAGAAAACGAGACGGCGACTCGATCGTAGATGACAGTTAATATCTTTTAATTAAGCTCGTCCGGGCGGTGAGGTGTACGTTTCTCTCATTCTGCCAGCCTGAGAAACAGACGATGTGAAACACCACCAGTATTTTCAAACGTTCGCTGCACAACACACACGAGTCTGTCAGTTTAACGCAGCAGACCTCATCCCTGCTCTGCCCCTACTGATGGTGCGCCTATTGCACCTTGTGTATACACAACAGATGCTTCAGTGAGTTGCCGGTTAGGTTGCCATCATGTGCACCATGTTGTTAACTGCAAGCTCATCTCTGGCCTTATGCATAGCTAGCGTACAGCATGTAGGTTGGCCTACCTTTGGATGAATGTCAACTGCTGCACGCTATCAACCCCAACCATGAAATGAACCTTACAGCCTTTGTGTGCATCTATGTTCATTTGGTGAGGGACTGCTCCACATATAGTGTAAACGTAGCTGATTTAAGTGATGGGACTGTTGCAGGTTAGCATGCACGAACGCTTTCAAGCCGTGGTAACTTTGCCGTCCTTCCCTTTCTCCTGACACAGACACAAAAATGCACTTTCTATTACTGTCATCATAATCTGCATGTCCACACACAAAGGGAGGGAACTGAAATTTCAAATCGACTTGATCGTCTTGCACGTCGCTGCTCCCATCCATTTCTCCAAAACCCTTTTGACCCAGCATGGTACCATTTAAGCGTGCGGCTTCTTTATCATGGTAATGTAACCTACATCTGTTGTGTGCACTAACACACACACACTGCCGCAGAAGCTAGTGCCAGGGCTAGCTCCCTCACAGCGGTAACCAAGGGCGATAACCTCCCTCCAGATCTGGCGTTAATCCACACTGCAGCAGCGGGCGTAGTAGTAGTAACTGGGCCAGCGGGCTGAGCCTTCACTCACACAAGAAATCTTATCAACATCTGGGAAGACTTACGGCTTTACTCGTGTCGCCGGCCGTGTTGTTCTTCACGTAGTCTCTAATCCCGGGTGGTTTAATCATGTGCTGCTCTGCCAGTTCAGGGAGCTTGAACTCGGCTGCCAGCGCCGGTCATTTTCTTGGCAGGTTTTTTTTTTTTTTTTTCAACTTGGACCCGTTCCGTCTTCACCCCTATTTGGATAAAATACAAAGAAAAGACACCCCGAGTTTAATGAAAGAGGTGATATGGCAGACTACAAATTAAGTTCCACTCTGTAATTGCGTTCGCGGCCAGCAGCATAAAATTACATGTCGCTCACAAAGAACCTCTGGGCCGTAACCTCTATTATTACTGTAGGATGGATGCATTCACCAAGGCCCTGTGAGAGGCTTTAATGTCAAGGTTGAAGGTTTTTATACTTTAATTACCCTAAAACAAGAGGACAGAGCCAGTGTTCATGTTAGAAAGGAATTAAGTGCAGTTATTAATCTGCTTTGTTCTCACAGACATCAGAAGAAAGTGCAGTTGCGCTGTAATCAATACAGAGGGACATTAAGCTGCGTTTTCATTTAAGGCGTCGCCCTCATCGACTTAAATCGTGGCTCGACTTTCAAAAGAGCGTCGTCCCAGCCGTCGCTTAAGTTGCTCCAGGAGATTTAGCTTTTGACTTCCTGAGCACCGCGTGGAGACGGTCGTTGGTCCTTTTTAGATACCTCACTAATGGCTTGAGTCTGCAGTGTCTTTATTTCCTGAGAAAAGCCACAGATTTTATGTTTTTAATTGCAGCAGGACCTTTACAGGTTTTATAGAGCACTTTAAGATTATCTGCCTTATTGTCCTCAGCAGTCTTTCTCCTCTTGACCTTTAGATGCAAACAAAAACTAAACTTTACTTGTTTTTGTGTGAAAAGCACGTACTGTCATTGAGCTAATTGGCGATTAATATTTGGAGCTCTTTATCTGTTAATGTGTTGATTGTCAGAGTCTTGGGTGGTCTTGTCAGTGTGCGTGTTTTGACAGTGCACGAAGACATTCAAGTAATGTCATATATGACAATTAAAATGTGAAAATCGTCACATTTGAGAAGCTGAAACATGCATAAAAATATTAAAATGAGTCTAATCTCCAGTCTAAGCTTTAGTTTATTCAATAAAATGTCAGAAAATAGTTTAAAATGTCTGTCACGATGCCCAAAAGTCTAAGGAGATGTCTTGAAATGTCTAGTTTTGCCCGAAGAGTAGCGCAGAATCCGACGATCATCAGTTTACTGTGACGTTAGACAAAGAAAAGCAGGAAATCCTCATTTTTTAAAGGAACCGGAACAAAATTTTTTTGATTTATTTAAAAAAGTACATTGACATAAATTTGCATTTTACATTTTTAAACAACTAATTTGCAACAGTGAGAGTTTTGAAGGACATGTGACACAGACCAGATGTTGTTGTTGTTGTTGTTGTTGTTTTCGGCTGTTGTGTTTCGCTGCTTTGGAAGAGCTGATTTTATATCCACAGTTGGCATGGCGCCATGTTTCTACGGTGGCCCAGAATGGACCAATGAAACACTGCTTTTGCATTTGCATTTTTAATAGCCGAGGTAGCTTCTCCTTCACGCTAGGAAGCTGAGGCTCAGTGGAGGCGTTGTCAGCAGGCTGTAATCTGTTACTTCACCACCAGGTGCCATTAAATCCTACGTCCTGCTCCTTTAACCAAAGTGCTGCTGCTGCCTCAGCCTGAGCTCTAATGGGAACCAGGATGTGAACTCCGGTCTCTGGTGTGTCAAAGTGTTTGTGCTTCCACCATCTACCCCGACCACCTGCCTATGACCCCCCCAGCCAGGCAGAGTGATTAAAAAGACAATTAAATAGTACATAAGCCTAATTTCTTGGCGACTGGGTGTAATTTTCTGTTGGCTGACTAATTAAATCATCCAGTGATTGTGTCAGCTCTGGTTTCTGTGCTTTATCTTTACCGAGAAAAGGCATTTTAATCTCATAGTTCAGATGAAAATCTATTTTTTTTTAATTTCAGCAGATTTCATTAATCATCTCAAGCTGCTCCTCAATTATCTGCCGACTCTCTCTGGTGTCCAAACATCTCGAATTACTGTTTGATTTTCTCCGAGCTGCGCTTTCCCCCTCGGGTTTTTCTATCAGCATCAGTGTTTATCTTCAGAAAGGTCTCAGAAAGGATAATTTTCAGATAATCACCCGGCCACTGTGTTTGTTTTTAAACCACACCTGTCTGAGCCGTCCGCAGCTCGGCACACGTTCACTTGGACTGCGACTTCTTCAGGGATTAAAGGGTCACACACCATTTTGGGATTAAGCCTGGCCTCTTAACACTTCACTCAGTCAGTTGCGAACTCTCAGATAAAGGCGGCGCGACTGAGCGAGCGCCGTCAGTGCAATCTGCGAGCCCAAGTCGGAGCTGCCAAGACGGCAGATCGGCGGTGGTCAGATGGCACCATCCAGCCCTGACGGTTTCCTGGACGAACTCTTGGGTTTTGGGTTAGAACATGACGCAAGAGGTGATTTGCCAACTTACTGCTGCGAGGAAATGACAAATACCGGATGGACTTCACATTCTGTATGTGTGTAAGCAGCGACCGGCGGTTTGTTTTGGCCCGTGTAGGACGTGACGTAGCGTGAACAATCTGTGTTGATCAGCCTGTTAGTGTTGAAATGTCAGTCCATTGTGTGAATTGTAGCACTGCAGGGAATTTAAACTTCTCCAGGTGCAATATAAGAACCGTTATGGCTGCAACTGGCGATTGTTTTCATCGCTGATGAGTCCATCAGCTATTTTCTTGATTAAAAGATGAGTATTCATGAACTGAACCTCAAAAAATCCAAAGATATTCCGTTTACAGCCGTCTGAAATAGAAAAATAAGGACAAGGACTCACTTTGAGAAGCTGTAATGAGAAATTGTTTGGGTTCTCTGTAACTCATTATCAAAAGTAAATTAATTGGCAATCTTTTGATTACTTTTACCTTTTAATTTATCAGCATTTTAGTCAATGAAATGTTAGAAAATAGTGAAAAGCTCCCGGGTCCCAAGGGCGATTCTGAGAAACAACGACAAAACAGCAAAACAAAACCAAAGCTGGTGAAGCTGTGATTTCATTTTTACTGAATAAACACCTTCTGATTTATTCTTTATCAAAATTTCTAAAGCGGAAATTATTATCTGGTGAAGAATTGGCCCATTGAAAAGAAAATAAACGTTAAACTTTTTGCAAATTATTTAATTTTTAAAGTGATTTTTCAACCAAACATGGCGAAAATGTGATGGTACCAGGTCCTTAAACATGAGGATTTGCTGCTTATTGATTTCTATTTTTAAATTCATCTATTTTTCAGCTTTTTCTCAAAGACAAAATGATTAATCGAGAATATGGTTGGTAGATTAACTGATAATGAAAACGACCAGTTAGTTGCAGCCCGAGTAAAGACTGCTGTTGATTAATTTTCTGGAGATTTACTTGGCGGTTAATTGACCTAATTAACTGATAATTATAGGGCAGGATGTTTTTCAAGATTTATGGTTCAATATAATAACTGTTAACGTGACAAAGCACCATATTTCAGCCAAGTCGCACTTTGCTTCCCGCGTTTCTCTCCCCTGCCGCACTCTCAGCGCCGCTAATCGCACATCTCTGGGTGCTTTTGTCGACTTTAATGAGCATTTACGTCCTTGGTTTCTGTTCATTTCCTAACATGAAGTAGTTACAGACTCATGCAGCCAGTTGGATTGATTTTGAGTGTGTTGCACCATTGCTGGATTACATTTGGCAAGCACCCACCTCCTCCCAACCCCCTGCACATTGTACTCTTGGCAGGGCCGCGCTGCCCATTGGCACAGGGGCGATCCAACGCCCCAGCAGAGACAGATCAGCTGAGGCCATGTTTGATAAGGAGGCCTGCTCTCTGTAGACTTGGACGCCGCTTTGAAGTGCAGTCCAAGAAACATGAAAACAAACCTTGCAGAGTCGAAAACGGGCGGCAGGAGCTGTCAGACTAAGTGGGAAGACTGCGAGCGAGCTTAAAGGACGCGTCTCTGAGCAAAACTGAATCCTGTTTAGCTGCTTGTTTGCACCTGACCCTGACCTTTTAGCCGCTTGTGGGAAGGGGCAAGCGAAGTCCTTGATGATCGCATCAGTTTTATAAAACGGTCTTTTACAGCAGGGAGTCTTGCATCCTTGTTGCCCCCAAATGAATTCAAGAATCAAGTCCCAGCTCGGTTTGATTCAGGCCAGATAAGCCGGAGCACCCTTGATCTACGGAGCCACGCTGCCGTAATCCTGCATGTGTTTTCCCAGACAGCTTTTCCAGACAGCGAGGTGGCGAGATGGGGCTCGGCTGTTACCCTGAGTAACGTCTGAGTTTGTGCAGCTCGCCTCGAGCTTCCCTTCGCCCCGCCCTTGAACCGAGCCTCTGAGCAAGCAGAAAATCCCTGTAATTGCATTAGTGTTGTCCAACTGTGCCACGCCCGCTCCCTCCAGGCCGGCTTTTTAGCTTGATTTATAACCTCCACATGTTAGGATTTATTTTCATCCTGCTGCAGAACCGCGGACAGCATCAGATATCCTTGACGAACACCCTGCCTTTGATTCGGTCTCCTCTCTTCTCTGTCTCATTGAAGTGTTAGGTTGTGCTAAGAAGTCGGCGATGTGCTCAGCGGGAGCCGGGGGCCGGTCACAGTGTAGCCCCCTTCCTGAGGGCTCTTGACCAAGCCAGCTAATAAAAGGTTTCAGTGCCACTGTTATTATCCCCAGTGGATGCCTGGCAGCGCCCTGGGCGCCAGCACCGGGAGGCTGATTGCCTCCGTGAACTGAAGAGGTTGACAGACACAAATAGAGCCTGGCGGTTAAGTGAGGGCATTAAATAAAGTGCAGTCTTTTTTTTTTTTTTTTCATGAAATGTAATTCCCCCCCCCCCCCCCCCGTCTGCTTTTACGCTCGCCTGTGCCCTGGAACTTTCTGTTGGTGGTGGTTGTGAATAAAGGAAATGGGCTGCGGGTTGAAAATGCCACAGTGTACTACGCCGCCTCCGCTCGCCTGGCCCGCTGTTGTTCTGTGACGAGGCTGTGTGTCGAGCCGCGCCGCTGTGTTTGAGGTTCCTCGGGTGGTTTTGTGATTTGCGATTGTTTTGTCCGGCCAGATTTGTGTTTTGGCTTCTTATTGATCTCCCCTGTCGACCGCTGGTGTTTGCTGCTGTTTTTGTTTTTGTTGACACTGCTACCACCTCCCAAACCTTAATATCCCCCCCTCCCCCTCGACACACACATTCGCACAGACACACACTGATTGAATGCCACACTCTACCACCCCTCGGTTCTGCTGCGCACGCCGCAGAGGCTTTGACAGAACAGACTCTGCAAACTTTATTGTTGTTCTCCAGCACGATCGCCCGCTCATGCCACATAGCGGCGCGGCTTGGTGGCCTTCGATTCACCTGGCTGGTTTGTTTATTGCGTGCGGGTTTCATAACGCTGCCGTTTCGTGCACTCAGAGAACCTCCGCAGTCTAAGAGGATTAATGAAAAACAAAAAAGCTGCGACGGCAAATCATTTGACTGCTTTTCGTGGTCAGGAAATCTCCGAGAAACGTCTGCTGCTGTGAACAAAGACGATTCAGTCGACTCAGGCTTCCTCTCCCTCGCTACAAACTCAGGCCGCAGACTCTCAGAGTGAGACATATCTTAAAAATACGCCTTAAATTCAACGTATCCTTTATCCAACACATCCTATTTGTTCTGCGGCTCAGAGAGATAAGAGCCATTTCCCCCGTGTCCGTCTTTTCTTGTGTTCTTGGCACTGATTGCCATGTAATCTCATCCTGACAGTAATTACCTCCGCCAAGGAGGGTATGTTTTCAGTTCGGTTTGTCTGTCTGTCAGCAGGATTATGGAAAAACTACCGGCCAGACTTCCAGGAAACCCGGTGGCAGGGTGTAGCACGGGGCGAGGAAGGGTCCGTTCGGGTCTTGAGATGATCTGAATCACGGGGCGATGTGCACAAATCAGTTTCCACTTGAGTTAACATTGCGATATCTATCATTTGGCTTTGGCATCATAAATGTCATACAGCGTAAAATCCAGTAGGTGGCAGTAATCAGCAGTGATCCTCCACATGTAGTCGCTCAGACCTCCCACAGAAAGTGGCCAATAAGGTCAAAGGTCACTGTGACTTCTCAAACCCTTATTATAACACAATTTAACTCAGATACCAAGCAGGATAACGTTTTATTTATGGTTTGAGTCTTGTATAGTATACAGTAAACCTGTTTATATAGAAATATAAAAACTAAGGGCATGCAGAAGAATCAATATAATAATTTAAAGGCACTTATCGAATGGTTTATAAGAATATTATTATTATTTAAAAAGCCAGTTTCTCTGAGTCTGGCCATCAGTCTAAACACAAAAATACCAAATTAAATGTCATACGCAACAGAAAATCCTCACATTTGAGAAGCTGTATGTTTGGTCAGGCCAAGCGCTTGGTTTGCTCTCTTTGCTTGCGAGACAGACGCCGGATAAAGGGACGGTTCAAAGATTTTACACACAGAGATCAGTGTAGAGTTGTTCTCTTTGAACACAGTGGAATAATCTGTCACAATGCATTGCTTACTGCAGATAAATGTCAGTATTGGTGTGCACGCCAGCTGACGTCGTAGTAAAGAGGTCCTGTTGATTTTAAGGTTGTCTGCTAATATCGGTACTGGCCTGAAAAGGGGGTATCAGTCTATCAATGCATTGTGGGAAATGTAGGATCCAGCATTTGTGAGGTGAAGTGGGGACATTTCAGCATTTACTGCTTCTAATTTGAGGAATCTGTCTCTTGCAAGCTGGAGCATGGAAAGCTGGAGCAGCTCTTTCCGGCTACAGCTGATGACTTTTGTCATTATGACGTCTTCACATGTCCAAAACCCCAGAAATACTCAATCAACTATCACAAAAAAGAGAAACATCACGTGTTTCAGTCCTCCACTGCGACTCTTCCTCCTCGTACAAGCGTCTTTTAAAACGCCGACAGTCAGAACAATGCATTCGTAACCTCAAGGCGGTGCTTGACTCATCATCCCTCCGAGGGCTGAGCTCCAAAACAGGACAAATTCCTTTTCGCTGCGGAGCCACTTGAAAATTCGGCGTGCATCGCTGCGTTTTCCCGTCTCTGGCAGCCTTGAGGAGAGGTTTCCTTGTCAGACACGTTTCTTAAACAAATACCGCCTTTAGGAAAACGTCTGCAGAGGCCGGACGTCTGTTTAGTCAGGTGGAGAGGGAAACCGCCACCGCCGCCGCCGCCGCCGTTTGTTCCCTCGTCCTGCAGATGACGTACCGCATCTGTCCGTCTGTCTGGTCCTGTCAGATTCTCATGCGTGTTGTGCCGGTGATATATTTATATAAATATATATATACTCAGATTTCTCTGTGTGAGCAGTCATGCTGTGTGTAATCACCATCAACGAGAGGCTCTATTATGGAGTTATGGAGAGATACTATTGAGTTTCAGGGAAAATATCAGTTGCTAAATGTCAGTAATCCTGCACTGGCATTTGGCAAATTGAAATGGATTTTCTCCGGTCGATGTTTTTCTCAGCAGCCAGATTCCTCCCTGCCTTTGCCCTTCAAACACAAAGAGACAGGGAGAGTAATTACTATTCTGCTGTAAAGAACTCCATGGCAATTCAGAGCTGAATGTGAGGCATCTGCTGTGTGTTGCAGCGTTCGCCGCTGCTTCTTAATCGTGCCTTTTTGCACTTAAGTTTCTCCTGCGATCCGAGCTCCCGCAGCCCCGACTTAAAGCCCGGACATCTGTGGCGAGCGGCGAGCGGCAGATTCATGGCCATGCAGTCGATTTGTCCTTGGCCCGGCAGTGCGGTCTGCCCTGCCCGTTGGCCATCTGCGACCATAAGAGCCAGCACTTAAAAACTCAGATATTACAGTAGGATAAAGATAAAATGCCATAAGTGAGCGGCGGAAGTCGTTTTCTGCGACTGGCTGAATGCCACCAGACGTTCTGGCCCTGTGTTCTCTTTAAACACAACCCTGGACAGTACAGGATGCAGACATTATAGAAGAGGGAACATCCTTTGTCTCCATTCGCCCATAAAAAGACAAGTGAGTGGCGCAGGTGGTCTGAAAACCTGGAGCCACCGTGTCTTCATAGCCAGCCCGCCCCTGTCTTCACGCTGTGTTTATTCCTTTATTTGCCGTTTGATTTACAGTTTATTAGTTGCAACAATCGCGTATAAAACAGCTCATCCAAAGAAGATGGTGTAGGAAAACCAGGAAGCATTCGAATTACTCGGCACAGTGCTGGGGAAGACAGTGAAAAGACAACTGAGGTTCAGCACGGTGTCAAAATAAGGCCGATAAATACATGTAAATGAGCTTTTACGTTCATGCAAAGACAAACTTCTCACATAAAACGGTTGTTATTTGATATTATGATCAATATTGGCCACATCGGTTCTACTCGGGTCGTAAAGCACAGAGTCACAGGATCAGCCGTAAAGAAGAAGCATCACATTTACACATCTGAGAATCCGAAAATGAACATTTCATTGGCATATTCGGTTAAAACACGACAAAGACAAATCGAAATGGCTGCGTTTGTGCATCGATGGGTGGACTTCCTGTTCAGCTGTTTGAATCTCACGTCAGCTGCTCTCTCGTCTTCACCTCTTTTCTCTTGTTGTACTCAATTAAATGTTTTTGCCTTTGGAACTTAAGTGTTTTGCCGCCTGCTTTTGCAGTGACGTTGCATGCATGTCACCATAGTTTGTTTTCAGTGTGATCTTTCATGAACAAATCTCTTTTATTCTCCTCCACGGAGGAGCCGGCAGGTACCTCACCTTCCCCTGCAGAAGTCTGTGTTGCTGCTGTACATCAATATATCATTAATATATTATTTTAATCGATATGTTGTGGCACACACCTGCGTTAGACCTTCAGTTTGGATGAAGAAACCCGTGCAACGTTGCACTTTCAAAGCTGAAAGTCAAACTTTTCATCTAAACCTGCGTCAACCGATCTCTTTTACGTTCGGTCGTTTGGGGGGCAGCTGAAACAAACTGTGGACACAGCGTCGACGTATCAGCGGTTTTTCAGTTTAGATGGTCAACTTGTCAGCAAACAGCTGCTGCATCATAATCAGCGTCATGTCAGGCAGACAGTCTCTTGCTCGGTCCGTCTGATGCCGTGCAGGCAGGGTACAGTAGGCTTCTGGAGCGGTTTCATTAAAAACAGCTGCCTGCTGGTGCTGAAATTACACGACTTAATGAGAGTTGTGAAACTGAATCAAAACAGTAAAGCAGCGGCTGTAAAACCAAAATAATGAGCTGGTACTGGAGCTAAGGGGAAGCGCAGAGTTGGGTGATAATCCTCTGTGGGGTTGTCACTACAGGAGACCTCCTAATAATATTATTGCTGCCTTAAAAATGGAAGGTTGAGTGCTGTTTGCTTCTGCATGTTTATGTGTTTCCTGTGAAAAAAGGGCAGTTATGGAGGGACTTGACTGGCGTTTGCAGTAGTATTAGTTGCTTTTCTCGCCTGGTTTTGGCCCCTGGTACTCTGGGACTGAGCCAGCTAATTAGCCTGCTAACGTTTGCTGCGCAGCCAAACAAGCTAACTGGCTACTGGCAGCTCCAGTAACTGGCATTTCGCTTGTAGTTTAGCGCGAATGTAAAACAGAAAACACCCGTTGAGTTGAGGCGGAGCAGCAGCAAGACATCAGAGGGGGAAAGATCTTCTGCATAAAATATGATCCAGTCACTTCCAAATCAGAGAATAAAGGTTTTGTTTTGCACTTAAAGTTGGGTTTTTGTGCAGTAATCGATGATGTTCATCCCCCAGAAACACCCTGCTCTGGTGGTGTGGAAAACAGGATGACTCATCAACACACTTCTTGGCGTTTTCCAGGAAATGTCCTGCTCCTAAACACCTTCAGAACTCCTTTTTCTGTGATTTTTATGGCAGGTAGCAGAGTATAGGAGATGTATAGAGCAATGCATATGTGATAAAAACACTTAAACATCGGTTTTGACTTGCCGGGGGTTTTAAGGATTATAACTATTTAAATCACCGTGCCGAGATGATGTCAGATAAGTGCGACTTGTAAAACATCCCCAGTTCGATATCTCTGGGACAAAAGAGCTACATGTTATCAATCTGTGACGGGAGCGATATCGAATGAATCAAAGCGTCCTATTCTGGGAGAAACAATTGTTTTAAGTGCCGCGAGAAGGAGACAGGCACTGATGTCGACGTCTCCACGCAGCGGAGAGAGTCTTTATGGCGGCGGAATAACTTACAGTCAGACATAAAATCTCAATATGCTTTGTCTCTGACAGGTAGACTCATTTCTGCAGCTTCTCAGCCTCTCGACGTGCCCCGAAAAAAGCAGCTTTTCTCCTCATTCGCTTTGACAAACTCTCCACTTTCTCAAGAGCGCGAGCAGCGGCCTACGCACAGCAGAGCGCGGCGCTTCACCCAACTGTTTCTGTGAACATATGGTGGTGTTTTGTTTTTTTATTTTTCATTTTTTTTAAATTCTCTCCCTCGTCCCAAAAGTTTGCCGGATCCAGACGGGGAAGTGAATATTGTAGAGTGTTTAATCCTTTATACTTGTGGGGATTATGTTCCATTTGATATCAGATATGCATTAGCGAAATGGGTTTTGGACTGCCTTCCTGTCACAGTCACGCAGACGAGTACACGTGTGCAGTTACACGCGTGCAAAAACAACACATTTACACCCACACAAACTGCTTTAGAGTGGGATTTGCAGTATAGGCGGGTAAAAGGGTGTTTCGTCCTTGTTGTTGCCCCCCTGCAGAGTCTCATCCACATAAAAACAAACAGTTTTGGGTTGGGGGGGGGGGTTGCAGATTAAGATTCTCTGTGATGCTCTGCACAATAATGATACGGTATCATGCCAACCCCGGGCAGATTAGCGCTCATTTGACCTGGATTGAAGGATTTTCCCTTCACATGTCGCCGCTGATGAGGGTGATACAACGGAAGCAGCGTGCACCGAGGGCATCGGCGTCAGGATATTCAGTTATTGTGCCGCAGGAAGGAAACACAATCCCCATCAGGAGTGATTAAAGTGTCATCTGTGCAGAACTAAGCAGTGATTTAAATATATAAACCCAGAGAGGAACTGGGTCCTGCGCCCCATAGACTCTTCTTAACAAGCAAAGTGGACCAACGGAAGCTGGTTGGCTGGTGGTGACGAGACGCCAAGTAAACTCATTTTAAATGTGGTCAAGTCATGATCAAGGTCGCTTGATTGAGAAAACGATCTCCAGGCGAGGTCCGCTCAGTGGCTGCTCTGGAGCTTTCAGTCATATCACATGATCTTCATCAGCAGGATGAGGTTCATTTAAATGTAGATGATCCTGGTTTTAGTTGTTCATGGATGAAACAACTAGGCTCTAATGGGATTTTGGGTTGTTTCAAAATGTGTTTTTACATTTTTTTTTAAATTAAAAATCTGAAAAATGACGTTTCTTCTTTACACTGATGCTATAATTATACAATAAGATCAATAACCACTGACCAGTAGTGATCTAAAGTGATAAGAGATATCAAAGATTTAGCAGCTGCGCTTTAAACAGTCTGGATAATTGCAGACAGTTGACAAACTGTGTTGGGCTGCTTCTAACAATTATATTTTAATTATTATTATTTATTCATTGGTTGATTATTTCGATTAATTGATTGCTCATTGAGTCTTCCACAAAGATATTCCACAAATCGTCGAGCTGGAAACGAGGAGCGATCGACAGGTTTCCCTCCGAAACAGCGCGGTTAGTAACTTCCTGTCGAGCAATGAACTGATCGATCAGCTAAAGCAGCGGTAAAACTACATGAGCCCATAGTGTAAAACCTCATGTTCCCAACAGGCGCGTGATGTGGCGCTGAGATCAGATACTGCACCACTTTGTTACAAGTGAAAGTCATGTGTTTAAATGTTTACTTCAGTCAAAATACAAAAGTGTTAGCATCAGGGTATACTTAAAGTATCAAAAGTGAAAAGACTTAAAGTGCAGAATGACATATTTCAGCCTGGGTCATAGTTATTGATGTGTTTATGTGTTTGTTTGTGTTTGTGTTTGTGTTTGTGTTTATTGAAGTGTTTTATCTGTTTGGTAGCTTGTGAATTTCCCTATGACGACCAATAAAGTTTAATCTCAAATCAATAATATTAATCAGTAATTTATTAGTTGATTGACCACAAACACACGTACTCCATACCTTTTACCTCCAGTGCTTGAACTAAATAAATATGATTTGTCCGATTTGCTGAAACATTATCTTAAAACTCATGAAATTCAAGTGTCAGACACATGTAGACACCCTGTCGCCGCCGCCTGCAGAGTCTAATTCACACAAATAAACAGATTTGGATGCTCATTTAAAAGCTGCCAACAGCATAAAGGGTTTAACATGAGTGAGGGGTTCTGAAAATCATATTATTGGCTAACCAGAATGCTAACACACACTGCAAAGTAAACCGTAAGAGATGGATTGTTTGCGTTTGCTCAGTAAACACTCTTCAGTGTTTGCGTGAGGCCGCTCTCCCGCTGCTGGAATGGGGCTGATTAACGCGCTGTAGCTCGGCTGAAAGGGCTGCGGAGCTGTGTGCGGGGCAGAGCATCAGTCAGAGGGAAGGAGCAGAAGGAGCTTGTCTGGTCCCACCTGGGTGCCGCAGGACAGCTGCGTGAGGTGACTGCCCCCTCTGCTGGGCTCTGCAGGGAGCGGCAGGCTCCAAACCTCCCGGGTGACTGATGAACTTCGCTGCAGCTCGTTCGTTTCTCCCTCTCGGACCGAATGAACGCAGCACGTACGGAGACGCGCTCCCTGCTTTTTCTTTGCATTAATTCAGCTTTGCCTCAGTTCATTAATGCAGTAACACGAAGAGAGCGGTGAAACAGTTCCACTTTACAGCATTTGCACCTCTACTACATTACAAAGGGAAATACATGACATGACTAGCTGCTGTTTATTTTGCATATCTTACATATTTTATTTCATATAAAACACGATGAGCTTCTAAAACCTAATTTATTGTTCAAGTTTATTGTTCATTCATATTACACCCAGTCTTTAGGCCTTATATTAGCCACACAAAAGACTAAAAATCAACTTTCCCATGATGGTCGTGCAGCGATGATGGATTCTTCCATGTGTGAAGCAGAAATAAGGTTTTCACGACTAAAACAAAGACAAACTTGATTTTTTTTTTTTTTTTTTGGTAGATTTAACAGTAAAACACTTAAAGCTGATAATATCGGCTCCATCTTGACCAACCACATGACGATAATCCTACAACATGTGCTCCAAGAAACGGTCCATTTGGCATTTAAGCTTTTGTCGCTTTAAGTACTTTTTGCTGATACTGCTTGTGTACTTAGGGTTTTAAATGCGGGACTTCTGTTTTGGACTGAAACAGCAGTCTCGGATCCCATTGGCGATCTGTCTGAAGACATTTTCGCCTCGGGGGAACAAAAGCCAATAGTACCGATTTCCCATTTAACAGATAACAGATATTTGTGAGCCGGTTGTTGTTTACAGTCTGATTAGCATTAGTGTTTTAGACCCGCGTAGACCGATATCGGCGCAGGAATGCAGGTAAATTTAATAAGCCAATAAAAAGATAATTCGTTGTCAAACCATAGTCGATGGGTTGCAGGATTGCGCTTCTCCTGCTCCGCGCATGGTCATGCAACCAAAGCATGCTCGAACGTGATTGGTCAATACCACTCAGACAAATGAAAACACTTCTGGTACCAGAACCTTGTCCGTTGTCCCCACAGATTCAGCTTTGCTAGGCAGAATCTGTTTACAGAGATTACTGAAAATAGAAAAAAAAAAGAAGGCATTTACCCACGTCGTGAGTAAAAACCCAAAAGACTCGTGTAAATAGCTCCTGAATGAAATTAATCACACAGTCATAAACCTAATATATATGCAATAACTTCTACAAATTGCATTAATTCTCTTCCACGGTTCCTGTGGCAGTCGCAGCTCCTGTGGGTGAAATTTGGAGGGGAACCTGTGCGTGACCGTGTTACCAGCAGCAAAGAGTCAACCTCCTCCTCCTCCTCCTCCTCCTCCTCCTGGGGAAGGAATAGTTTGCTTCTACTTGGACGACTTTTGAAACGAGACCTTTGCTGGAAATATGACACGAATTAAGTAATGTGTCTGCCCGGACCCCTCACTCGACGATCTCAAGAGCGGCTCTTTGTTTATGCCCCTGTCTCTTCTCCCCGGAGAACAGCACTAAGGCTTAAAAAGAGAGGAGGAAGAGCGAGAGAAAGACTCTGTAAATATTTTCTCAAACGCCTTAATTGAAATTGGATTTTAACTGCTCACTAGACCGTGGTGGCAGGAATCAGGTGCCGTTTTGCATTGCAAATGTAATTTTCTGTTTTTTCTTTTTCTTTTTTTTCTTTTTTCTTTTTTGCCCATTGCTCAGGAGGCACTCGAAAAATAGCTACCAGATATGTTTTTTCATGAGCCATTTTCTTCAGGTTGAGCCTCTCATTATTCCAATACCCGCTGCGATTAGCTTTTTGGATTGAACTACAGTGTGGTCCTGTTGTTTACTGAGCTGGAGCGCGAGACTTTGTGGGAAATTGTATTCTCTTCATGCCCAGATAGAGAACGATGGAGCCGAAGCTCTGATTGCACAATATACACAGTTAATGTGCTCTGAGTTTTCATTCGCCACACCAGCGGACGGGGCACTACTTGTCGATTATTCTGTAATTTACAGATTTATTTCCTATTTGGTGTATATTAATATGTCTGAAGTATATTAGGGGAACTGCTGCGACGCATTGACACAGAGAATAATGTTTAGACTTTCATTATTTATTTATTTATTTTACCTGAACCGGGAAAAAAACATAATCTCCATATTAAATATGCTGTTTCCAAAGGAACTGCTGAGTAAACGCCCCGTGCTGAATTTTAAAAACCGACTGCAGTGGATATTTTAATGATAACTTTCAAAAGATAATGGAAAGTGACGGGACAACGTGACGGTCTCTTGTTGAGACGAACAAACAGTTATTACCTGAATCTGCAGCTCGCCTCAGCTCGGAGCTTTAGGGAGAGTTTCGGCCCATTGTTTCGTTGTTCAGTCACAACTTCACTGTGTTTGTTCACTCTCCCTTCAACCAAACAGCAGACTGACTCGGTAAGCAACCAGCTGGTGAACATAAAGGAGCGTTCAGCAGCTAAGGAGCCTTATATTTCCCTCCCATTGGTGGTGGAGACCAAAAACTGAGCTGAAAGAGTCAAATCATGTGGTCAGACGCACAACTTCAACTGTGACTAAAGTTTTGCGTACTTAAATATAACTGTAAGGTACTTGTACTTGAATATTTCCATTTAAGGCAACTTTATACTTTTACTCCAACTCATCTCAGATGCAAATGTTGCAACGTTTCTGAAAAACCCTATTGGATAAAGCGTTGAAGTGCCTGGGCTGAGCGTGTTGACGTTTGCTCAGCTTGTTTCTCTAATAACTGGAAATCCAGACATCCGATGACTTAGAATCCCTAATCAGCTTCGAATATAGAGTCAAAACAACAAACATCTACTGCAAATGAGTTGCTGTAAGCTACAGAGGAAGACAGTTTACCGACCCCTGCGTGAAGGGACTATGATCATGTGATTGCTTGGCGACCAATGGAAACTGCTGACGGACCGTTATCTTAATTAAAGCTATGGACTTTTCTCTGTTAATTGTTAGAAACATTTGAATTAAGGTAAAAACACAACACAACAGCTTATATAACATGGGTCATATGTAGACATTTTTAATGTTTAAATAAGGTCTCGAATGTAATATTTTCAGGCTAATGTAATTAAAGAGTGTCCACTAGATGTGTAAATAAGCAACAAGCTTAAACTGAGAAGGTCATGACGTCAAATTTGTGCCAGTTTTCACTTTGCCAGGCGCATAAAAGATGAATTTAAAGTGCAGCACATGAATAAATTTCTGTCACTTCCTCAAATTTGCACAACTGATGCTTTGGTTACGTCATCGTCACAAGATGACGAGGTGTTCGTCAGTAACTTTGGTCTAATTATTATTACTCCTATATGTAATCTGGTCACACAAGCCGACTGCAGCGGAGGCCGGTGCAAAGTTATGTCTCTGTCGTGTTTCGGGTCCCAATGATCCCGCGCAGTCTGTCTGCGCGCTGAGATCAACACGTCCTCATAGTAGGTTTTAGCACCTTTTTAAAAACTGCCCCCTCTATGCTTTCGCTTGGTAGGGTGTTAAATGAAACGTCGCCCGGGCTACAACCGTAAGTGGCACTGCAGTTAATGGCCATCATCGTCTGATTTGATGGTCGCAAACAAGGTCGTTGCCGCCGCGCCGCGGAGTCATATTCCTCAAGCAAAATGTTTTAACGTTGACCGAAAGCTCTAATGTTGAAACTTTATAGCCGCTCTGCTCCTTCACTGGTGGCGTTAATGGTCCCCATTTCGTCCGGCGCTCCCCAACTCCCCTTACTGTACTCCTTCCCCGACATCGAGCCTTTCAGCTTCTCTGTCAAACGGCTCAACAGGCCGACTGCTGATCGCCCTGATGGATGAGCGGACGTGGAGAGGTGCCGCGAGTCTCGCGCTCGAGGCTGGTGGAGGTTCAGCGCCCCGCTACGCCCACGCCGCGCGGTCCAATCGCCTCCAGCCTTTGACACATCATTTCCCCTGTGATTTGTGGCCAGATTGAGGTTGAAGGAGACAAGGAAATTTTCTGTCCTCATGAGAACAGATGGATGTTGCGGCGCGGCAGATTGAACCGAGGGTTTTCCTTTTTTTTCCCCCTTCTCAAAGACTGAAGGACCCTCTTGCTTCATAAGGGATTGGCTTCATGCTCCATAATGGACTCATGATGACTAGCTATTACAGCATATTTCCAGCAAACGACCTGCCATCTTCTTTCTTTTTGGGATGACATAGAACAGACTGACTGTCCTCTCAGGAAAGCGATATCTCCTATTTTGTAAAATACTTGAAGTACAGAGTGGCAGAATTTCCCATTTGTCCTCTTTGTGCTGCTTCATACAAGATCAAAGTTGGGACCCTTCTGTTTGTGATCAAAGATGGGCACGGTAATGCCATGAAATGATGCGTGATGTAACATACGCGCAATTGGTAAAATGTGATAGGCTTGTCAGGGCAGCAAATGGTCACCGTCTTTTTCATCCCACCTCCCTCTTCCACCGCTCGCATGTTTGATCTCGTCTCTGGGAAGCGAAGCCCCCGGCACCTCCCTTGGGACGTTTGATGTTGGAGATCAGAGCTCGTGGTGGTGCAGGCGCTTTGGCGGTGGGGGCTTTAACCATTACCGCGCGCCACATCCAATCTTCTCACCATCAGATAACTTCAAAGAAACTTCGAAACACCACCTTCCTAAAAATCCAGAGTTTCCCACCGGTGTTGTCTGTTAGATTAGCAGCACGTTACTGAAGTTTCCTGGATTAAAAAAAAAAAGGAGAGGCCTCTGATTCTCCTGAAGTCTATCATCACCTCAGGGTCCGAGATGTCGTAGCACACCGCAGAGTTTTTTCATCTCTGTCTGATTCTTTCTCTCTTCTGGGCATTGATCTCCTGCTCTGCCAATAGCTTCTCCTCTGTGAGACCTTTCCGCGTCCTCCATCTCATATCCATTATTCATCACTCTCAGCTCTATCTGCCAAGCCATAATGCCTCTTACCTCCAGACAATCATTTTGCTGTTTTGCAGCGTATGAAACCACGACGCGCCGGGCTGTTGCTTTCTTTCTCGGTTGAGATGCTGAAAGAGAAAAGTAGATTTTTCATGTTTTTGCCCGGCGGACAATTTCTTTTAATCTTTTGATTTTGATAAAACAGGACCCGGAGTCTGCAGCCATGCTGGTGGCTCGGTGGAGCTGTGCACGGGCGCGGTTTTGCTTTGAAATGAATGCGAGTGCCAGCAGGGTAACACGCTCACACCGTCAATGTTAACGTGCTGATGTAGGAGCAGGTGCGGTGTTTAACATGTTCGCTGTTTGTTGGCACGTTAAACACATCAGTAAGCGCAGAGCAGACCTGAGGCGGATGGGAATGTTGTTGGTTTTGCAGCTATGTGGCCATAACGAAAAGCATTGAGGAGGCTGAAATATGACCTGGTGATGGTGCTAAATGAACATTTTTCATCTGAATTCATCAAATAGAAGTTGAGATGTTTCAGTGAATAGTGAGTTTATCTCAGATTTACAGATAGAGCCAGAAAAGACAACAACAATAATAATAATAATAATACAAGTAATTGCAATGAACTTTAATTAAGACATGGGGGTTAGCTTGAAGTGCATGAAGGAGCAAGTAAATAAATAAAAAATGTGCAAATACTGGAAAAAACGCCTAAAATGACAACAAGAAGAAAAATCTATTAATATAAAATAAAAGAGGCAGGAAATAAGGTGAAATAAGAACAGTAGAAGGACAATAAAACATAAAACAGGCGAGAATAAAACAAGTAAGTAAATAATAATAATAAATAAGGGGAAAAACCCTTTCACGCTGCAGCTCCAGCAGGTCAGAGGATCGCCACAGTCAGCTGAGTTTGTCCTCCAGGGACCTGAGACATCTGTGGCGGATTTCAAGGCGATCTGTCATTTATGTGATCTTTGAATCACAAACGTCAACCTGCTGGTGGCTGTGGATGAAAAGTGCGATCGCTAAAGTCAGCAAGAGTCAACGTCCAGGGGAAAACATGAGAAAGGTCTGTTGAGGTATTTTGGTCTGGACAGAGACGGTGGACAGACCGACATCCCCCCTCCAGAGAGCCGTAACCCAGAGTCGTGCTCTGCACCCGAGCGCTGTCTCAGCTTTTCTAAAGTATGTTGAGAGAAAAGCAGAAATTCTGTGTGTCAATAAGCAGAGATTAAGTGTTAATCTCTGCAAATTGACTGTCTAAGAAGAAGGAGGACTTCAGAGGGATCTCGTCATACTCGATACGTCGAGTGAAGACGCGAGGTTAGCGTGAGTCATCCGCGTTCAATTTAACACTTTCTTCCCTCGACGCCGTAAACGTGCCCCAGCTACTTCAGACGCGTCGTCTCCCCCCCGTAAGAGCGCTCTCGTCTCGCTGGTCAGACAATTTCAAAGTGACTTTGAATGAGATGCACTTTCATGTGCTGTTTGTTTGTAAGATAAATAAGGATGTATAAAGTGTGCAAGCCAGGTAAATAGGGATTTTATTTTTGCACTGCCATACCTCATGCTGACACAGTGACCTTGTATTATATTAAAACAAACCAGTCTGCAGCTCCAGATGTAAGTTAAACTTGTTATATACTACTATAACCCCTGAAACTGATTGGTTTTGTTAACTGCTTTATTTATCTGTAGTTTTAAAGGCATATTTTTAGTTCAGGTGCGGTTGTATCAAGCACGCCTCCGTGGTTTATTAACTGCAGTCGAGTTTAAAGAAGCAGCAGTTGTCCAGGTGTATGAGGCTGAGGCGCGTGCTGCCTGCGACAGTGTCGGCAAAACACATATTTAAGACAACTAACACAAATCGATATCGGTTTGACGATCGCTGTGTTTAATTTGTTTTCACCTCTTTGTCGCGTTGTCAAACAGCCCTACGCTGCTTTCACAAACAGTAATTTTACATAGCAGAGCGCCGGAGTTGCTTCTCTACCGCTGCCTCGATCCATTAGTGCACTTCTGTTATCGTCTGACTCGTGAGTTTGGATTCATGAAACATCACAGAGTGCTCGTGTTTTCGAAGTTTCTCATTACAATCCTGGCTGTGCATGGCGGAAGAAACCTGCTCGAGTTAAACTGAGCCGTGACCGAATGGCGAAACAGACTGAAGGTCTCAAAGGTAGCAAGAACATGGTGCGCCAGGCAGGGGCTGAGCCGACCGCTCCTCCGATGCCCAGCAGACAGTCTCACATTAGACGAAGAAAGGTTTTAGATGAACCTCTATTTGTACAGTAAAGTCTGAACATTACCCTTTTTCATTAAAATACTAAAATTAGAGCTGTTTTACTTTGTGGAAATACTAAAAAATATTAAAAGTTATAATAAAATAATGTTAATTGTTATTAACTTTAAACATATTTAGATATATTCATTGACTTTGGCTGACTTTTAATCTTTTAACCTGTTATATATCGTATGCACAGCTCAATTTTCCTGTTTCTTGTCTGTTTGTTGTGTTGTGTATTTGTTCCTGTAGTAAAATTTATTTGGTTTCGTACAGGAGTTTTATAGTTACAGGCTATATTTGCCTTTTCAAAGTGTATTTGTCATTGTAATACGATATATTTGCTGTTTTGTGCAGTATATTTATTTCAGTAAGCTATATTTGGCTTCAGAGTATATTTGTTGTCGCCATATAATATAATGTTTGTCAGCTGCGACTGCTGCTGCAGATTTATGATGCAACTGGAAAGCCTCAGCTGTTTTTGTTTACTCTTCAATTCAAGCTATTAAACTACTGACAATAAAGAAGTGAAAATTAGGATTTGATTGATCATTCGGTTTCAGTTCGTGACGGCTGCATCCCTCAGACTTGTCACACGTGCGCTTCCTGTCCCCTCCACAGAGGAAGCCGTTGATCGCCACCAGCCTGATCGTGGCCGTGTCGCTCTTCGTGGTCGTGGTGAACTACTCGGAGAAGCCCTACTTCCTGCTGCAGCCAGTGTTCGGCCAGACGTTCAGCAGCCACTGGATGTTCTCCAAGCAGCCGTACAAGGCCTTCAAGCCTCACCTGGGCTATGTTAGCATCCCCAAACAGGAGGTGAGGCAACCAGATAAACAAGACACGCAGACACAATCAAAAACAGCATATCAGTGAATGGAAATGTATATTTTTTTATATAGATCTGTTTATAGATGACCACTTCTGCTACCACCTGCTCTCGTTTACTTCATAGCTACTTGCTATCGTTCCTGCCGCTAATGCTAATAGTCTGTCAGTTTGTCTGTTCAAACTGGTTAAGTGCAACATGTTCTGATCAATATTTCCATACTAACAATGAATCAAACAACCATGTGTGGCACCGTGGGAGTCACTTGTTGTGACAAACCCACAGAGAATTATACTTACATACTTATCATACTATAAGCCTATACTAACATTTTGACGTCTTTTAGCTCATTGTTTTGGTTTTCTCAACCTGCGGCTGTACTGTACTGATTCACTCTTGCGTCTCATCGTCATCAAGTTAAGGCCTGACGGTGCGTTACACACCCAGCACCAGCAGTGGAGCTTTTAGCGGCTAACAAAGTGCGATATTTGTCTGCAGGCGTCGGTGGAATCAGGGCTCACGTTCAGGAGGTGGCCGGGAAACTGACTCTGAATTTATTCTCGCTCTCCGTCTGCCGGAGGTGTTAATAGCTAGTGTTTGCTAACAGGCTCGCTACGTCGGCTTAATGAGGTGATAATATGTCAGGGATGCATTCGCAGCAAGTTAGTCTGAAATTACTTCCAGCTGTGAAGTATACATCGTAGTTTGCGAATTATGGCCGCTGGTGCCGCAGTTAGCTCGTTGACCTTGTGCACTTTCAGTTGAAACCTTCATCATTACAGGGAAAACGTATTAAACGGGTCTCTCTTTTACACGGCGCAGCACTGACAAGTGTAACAAGTCGTACATGCGTGACAAATATGAATATTGCAGCTAAAAACTGAATTGGAGGCATTAAAAAAACCCAATATATGATGATGAAAAATGATGAAACGGGACAAAGAGGTCGTAATCTTTCAAGGATCTTACTACTCTGCTACTTTACTATTGGTACAAATTTCATTGATTTGAATACAAATAGGGAGAAACTTCCATTCGTGGGATGCAAAGTGATTTAACGCTCCTGAAAAGAGAGATTCTGGACACTTTGACTTTACCACAGAGTAAAGATCATGTCGTGTACCACTCAACAAAACATGTACAGTTGAGAATGTGAGCTTTAAACCTTTATTCACACGTACCTTGTTTCGCACCTCTGCTGAAATCAGTTTTCTTCGATGATGACAGCACTGACACCTCACACAACGAAGCTTTTCCCCCTCGCATGTCACGTTGCAGTGTGAGTGTCACAGTTTACGTCACGCGCAGGTAACCTTTTCCTTTATGGTGCCTTCATGTTCTCTAACCTCTGTTAACATTAACCCTCCATCGCGCAGCCTCACCTCGATAATGGAGGTGTATTGAGATGCGCTCATGCGAGAAGCGCGCCACCTCCTTCAGGATTTCTCTTAATTCATTATATCAGGTTCTCTGTGATGTATCCGAAAACGCCTGTTTGATGTCTCCTGCGTGCGTTATTTCTTTGTGATTCCAAACACCCGTGTCCGTGATCCTATTCTTCTGCCTTCAAACGTCTCTGTGTTGTATATTCCCCAGCACAATTTATGGAAATTGAAATATCAAAGCCTTTTTAATTCCCACCACATCAAAATGTAAAACCCAAGCTGTGTGTTTGTTGTTTAGGGAGGCAGCCGACGAAAAAGCTGAAATTGTGCTCATACTGGTGGATATTGGGAAGTCACGCAGGAAAATTGTGTAATTTGCTCGCCTGAGGTGCGTGCAACATTTCCGACTGACAGGTAATGAGGATTGTGCTTTCAGTTTGGGATGCAATACATCTAGATTTGGGCTGGCGACCGACGCGTTGGTCCTTCATGAGAAGTGGATGCCTTATATTCTGCAGGCTGATATTGGCAGATTAATGCGAAGCGTCATCCCCTGCCTCTGGAGAGTTTGATCCTCACAACATGGGCCCAGAGGCAATCACGTTTTACACCAATCTGTACGTCTGCACCTCCTTCTGCCTCCAGACAAGCCCGCTTAAATCGCTGCCCTCTCTCCCCATGGAGATTTATGCAAATCATAGAAAAGACTGGCAGCTTCTGCAGAATTAGGCCTCTCTTCGGCTCAAATTCCCCGACCGGCGAGCTCTCAATAGCGAATCAGAAGGGGCAGCGATTGGCCCGAGCGTGGCTTGTCAAAAGTGTTCTGCCACGCTCCTGAAATTTCCTGACAAAGGACGGAGAGAATTGTGGAGGTCTGGTCAAGGTGATACTCTTGTGCTGGGTGTCATAAGCGATTACGTCCGGAGTGAAAGCGCGCCGTGCGAGCTGTCACCCTCTGTTAAGCACACACCAACACCTTAAGAAGCGGTAATATTTCTCCTGGACGCTAAGGCAGTCGTACATGATCCACGGTGAGGTGTCATTCGGAGTGTTATAAACCTCTCGCAAGCATGTATAATGCATAACCCGGCGGCATGGGAACGGTCTGCCTTATTTTCCTCATTTGATTGAGTCTGCCTCCAGGTGTGATAAATTGTTCCCGCTCTGCTTTTCAGGAGAAATAGAAAACATTTGTCTTGTGGCACTTTGCATTCATGCCCCTGGTCCATCACAGGCACGGACAGAAACTCAATATTTTCATTTAGACCTGAAAATTTTTAAATCCCGGCTCTTTGAAATGGACACAATGGCCAACAAGAGAGGTAAAGTGCCCCTATTTTTGGATCGCCTCGTGGATCGTTTTAATGAGAGCTCTCGTAGAGTTCCCTCCAAGTTCTCAGTAATTCGCAGGTGGTTTTACACGATGAACCACGAGGAGTGTCTCGGCTAATAAAGACTCAGGTGGTGTGTTAGTTGCAAGTCTGCAGCGCCCTCCGGTTAAAAGCAGTAAACTGCTTCCCAGTAATGTATTAAACTTTCCCACCAAACTTTAATGAACACAAGTTGGGTTTTGTTTCATTTCTATGTGCATTAGTGGAGGAAAACGTGGCGCAGGCTCCGTCTGAAAGCATAAATCAGAAAAACTGTGTTTTAAAGACAACAATCCATGCAAGAAGCCATGCATGACTAGCGGAACAGTTCAGGTATGAGTCTTCAGTGTAGCTGGAGGGTTAGATGATGTTTAGCCGGGGATGTTCACCAGCATTCACAACTTCATTTAACATGTTAGCATCCGAGCATTGGCCACCAAATGCAAAGTATGCAGCTCAGATTGATGACGGCGTCAAGAGTTTTGCAGGCATTAGGTCAAAAAAAAACAAGTGCAGGGCTATTAAACATTTGAATCGGTGATGGCACCAAACCTAGTGGCGTCGCTCTACATATGAAAATACTAAGCAAACGCTGCAGCTTATTTAATGAAAATACTTTTTCCATTTGTTTTCCTGAGACGGCGTTTCAGACGTAAACCTTATTTTTCTTCTTAAGTATAACGTGCGTGCCCCGAGAGGAGCATTTGGAATTAATCCCTTCTTCCCGCGCAGACAGCTACGGCTAATCAATGAATTTTTAAGTGCCACGGAGGCTTCTCGCAACACTGGGACTTGGCACGTTAATGTAGTAATTATTACTTATTAATTAATCATGTTTTCAGCATTTTAATGAACGTCAAGGTTAAGTTCATGCCCCGGCGCTGTAATTCAGTGGTGACCGTGTTCCCGGCATTAACCCTGATTTAAAAAATAAATAAATAAATAAATAAATAATAACCCACGTTATTTTTAACGCACTCGTGCATTCAAATCTGAGGCTTTGACTAGATTTTGTACTTATCAGAGGTTGCCAAAATTATTGGGATTATAAAAGCGCACTCTGTTTGTGATTACCGCACGCCACACTGGAACGGCACCGTCACGGGCGTTAAACTGAAGCATGAATCACAGCTGAGAGGATGAAGAGGCCATAACATTTTATTGATTTACAGGACGTAATGTGCAGAGATTTGTTGAGAGCTGGATTCCAGTCCTATACAGTAAATGAAAATGCTCCAGCGGGGTCTTTAGTTAGTTAGACGAGGCTCAAGACGCTTCATCAATGCATGTAAATGTTTTTAGCGTTCATGGCAGTCGTATAATGTTCACCGCTGTTTTTATTTTTTTGTCTGTAAACTACTGAGAGGCTTGTTTTCATTAAAAAATGAACCAGGAGATTTCAGTTACAGCCTCGGTCTTCTGGTGTCCGTCACTGAGCAGCTCCACAGCTGCAGCTGTGCGGTAAAATGCCTTGCTTAGGGGCTCCTCAGCGGTAGGTTTCCACTCACAAACCCATGTATCTCACATGCATTTAGCCAGCCAGGGCTCCCCACAGAGTTCAGCCAATCTGTGTGTGCTGAAAGGCGTGATGGAGTTATGAGCTGGGCTGAAGGGAGCGGGCGATGATGGACGAGCTGCTGACAGCTCAAGGCTGCGGTGATGTGTGTCTCGACCAGCCAGTAAATGGAGATCTACCAGCCCAGGTCCAGGGATCATTTCTTAACCCATGACTGACTCCATACATGGGAGGGAAGGCAACAGCAGGTAGCACCGTTGGAGTAATTCACAGAAGAATGAAAATATCAGCACCTTTTTCGGTTTCCTTTCCAACACCTGATCTCCTGCGTGCACAACAGTGACTCATACGAGTGGTGATAAGCCAAGTAGTCATAATAGAATTTACCGGATCGCCTTGCGGGATTCGGTTTGCACACCAAAACTCTCTTGTTTGTTGATTAAATGCCGAACATGCAAGAGAGGGTTTCACGTTTGCCGCTTAAACAGCCGACCAGAAACGCGGCACAAATGCAATTTGTATGCAAACCGGTGACATTACAGTTATTCTCCATTAGGCAAATGATCAAACAGGGCTTAGTCATGACACAATGGTTTTTCTTTTCTAACTTTCTCTTGCATTCATTCACTTAAGTAAGTTTAATCTCATCAAAACAAACCGAGCATATTAGCTTCAATTAGGTAAATCTCCCATTTCGGATTCAAAGAGGGCTTTCTTCCCTCTCTTGGCAAAGCGTAGCACAGAGCTATTACTGAAGATTCATTACAAATCCCCCTGCCCCAGTGAAATATAATAAGATATACAAAAAAAAAATATACAGTAAGATAAATGACACGACTCCCCTGCTGCATTGTCGCATTAAGACTCTGTTGTAACCTCCGAGGTCCCACATTCAATTAACTTAATCAATGTTAGCTCTGGGCGCCGTGACATTCATCTTAGGAAATAAAAGAAAATTATATAGGGCTGTAAAACCCTGATGAATAGTTTTCATAAATAATTACGAAATGCATTTTATTTTATGTTCAGATCAGACAAGCCCCATGCCAAAACTTTAATATTAGAATTGCACATATACGCTATAAAGTAAATGACAAACTGTGAGATCATGAGACGAAAAACAAAATGACATGAGACATTTTAGGAGAACGCCGCACTCAGAGGTTGTCGTTAAGTAATTAGAAAAATGAAAACCTAAATGAATTAAGTTAAAATACAAGACAAGAGCCAGGCACACAACACAGTACTGGGATTTATGTCTTTTAAGAAATGTAATACTGAAATTGTTTGCAGGTCAGTGTAGAAGAATGCATCTTGCCCTTTTGAAATACTTGAAGGTACAAATCGATTGTCTGTGTCCCTGAACACAACACGATTGAATAATTGGTAAAACCTAAAGAGATGACGATCGGTAAGTGTTCCTCTCGACGGTAAAGGACGTCGTTTCCTGTAAACTCAAATGACTTGGGACTCGAGACGTAGACAAATTTGTTAATCACCTCAAACTTTTGCCGGAGACTTGTCTTGGTCTCAGTGAACATTAGACCTGATTTGGACTTGTCCTGACTGAAATCAGCTCGAGACTTGACTTGTCTCGTCTAAGCAATTATGATTAATGAATTGTTCTACCTGACTCGCCTCCTCCAGCCTCTGAAGCTGCACTGTGAGCTCTGCAGCATCGTGTCCAGCTCCGGCCAGATGTTGGGCCAGGCCGCCGGCCCGCAGATTGACCGCTCTCCCTGCATCTGGCGGATGAACAATGCGCCCACCCGGGGGTTCGAACATGACGTGGGCCAGCGGACCACGCTGAGAGTCGTCTCGCACACCAGCGTCCCTCTGCTGCTGCAGAAGCCCCAGTACTTCTTCGGCCAGGGCAACGACACGGTCTACGTTGTGTGGGGGCCGCTCCGAAACATGAGGAAGGACGGGAAGGGCATCGTGTACAACATGCTGCGGCAGGCGGCGGAGAACTACCCTCACGCCCGAATCTACGTCACCACAGAGGACAGGATGAATTACTGTGACATGGTCTTCAAGAAGGAGACAGGAAAAGACAGGTGAGTCAGACCTCGCTCTTCTTCATTTGTTGGCTCCTGTTTTTGGCACGGCGTCACTACATACCACGGCAGACCTCCAATTTTTCTCTCTGACAAATTCACCGCTCAGTGCCCTGACATTCGCCGTTCTCTTCGCCGCTATAATATCGACCTTATCGACGCCGATGGTCCGCTCTATGCTCTGTGCCTTCCTCGTCTCAAATCCGGCCTTTCATGAGGCGTTATCAAAGTGAGTTACTTAACTTTCCCTCTGAAGAGGCTCTACATGGCACTGGAGGCCGTCCTCTAAAGAGAAGCTTTTATGAGGAGCCTCAGAAGCATGCGCTGCCTGGGTTATAGACATTGGCCAAATGCCGGTCTGGGGAAAATCCAGTTAATGAGGGAGCATGATGCTGGCACTCTTTCTAAACACCCTAGTTGCAGCCGGGCTCAGAACCTATCTGACAGCATCTTGGCGCATTTTGGTTTCGCAAAAGCTGTAAAATTATTCAAGCTACACGGAGATCGGCAGCACAGGATAACCCGAAAGGCTGGAGAGAGCGTTCAACACGTGCTGAAAACACACTCTGTTATTTAAAGACGGACCCACCCAGCAAGTCTCCTCTCCATCGATTCCCCAAAGAGATTCGCAGGTTAATGAGAATCCGGCTCCAGGCTCGCTATTGTTTATAGGATGAACCTCATTTCTTAGAGCAGCCTCTGCTCATTTCCACAGAGCTGTACACTGCCGCCTCTCCCGCATGTCACGAGGACCTCTCTTAACTTCTTAAGAGGATTAACATGTTCCTGTAATAGGCGTAGCATCCATTCCATTTCAGCTCCATTGTCTCGCTCTTATTCAGGATGGCGGGGTTAACAACGAATTTCATGTAGAGCGTCCATGTTCAGCCTGGCTCAGCTGTTCTGAAGGCCCACAAAGCACAGATAGAGACGCGGGATTAGGGAGGCATGCACGGGGAGAGGAATCTCATTACGGGACGTAATGCTCTCGGGTGTGATGCGGAGCTTCAATCATTACTGATTGGTAACAGAGACCAAACTCGGAGGTGTGAACAATGAACCGCATCTAATGCATATGTGATGAGCACTGAGAGGTTTGTCTATATGTCAGTTTCCCTGCCTGTCCGTCATTGTTTAGCTGCAGATATTCCAGCATTAAGAGGTAATTAGTGTCCATGGCAACGGCTTTTTAAATCACCCTGAAAGACAGCGGCAGCAAAGTGTGTTTTATTGTAAACAGAAGGAGAAAAGGGACTAACTGCTGTCATTATGTTGAGCTTATGCGGCATGGTATCACTCCAGAAATAAACTACAGCTCTTTATGTTGCTCACTTCGCCCCGCAAACTGCTCTTGTTGAAGTAACACTCTCAGAAATCTGGAAATAAATTCATCCATTTATATTTTCCGCCTGTTCACACCAGCTACATTTATTAATGTCGTATTAAGTCCACAACAACAACACAGCACACTCTTGAAACACTCTCAGCTCATCTGCCTTTACCCTGTCATTCATGTGTGTGTGTGCTCACTGGTTTACTGTCAGCGCCTGCTGCATGGTGCGGGGGATAATCATCAGCTTGGTGGGGATGGAGCAGTGATCGAACACAGCTCTAATTATCCAGATTGCCTCGAGCAACCTAGGAGATGCGCCGCCTCGGCTTTGACTCGCTGATCAGGCGCAACGCGGCGTTGACTGTCTGACTCACCAGTCAAGCGAGTAAGCGTCTCTCCGCCGGTAATTTCAAAGGGTCTGCCAGGACGCTCAGTCATGTCTGCACAGAGGTGGGGGAAGGTAAACTTGACGAGACTCAAAGGGGAGTCAACTTCATAACCAGGAACAGCTGATTTCACGTGAGGAGCGGATCAGAAGGGCCAAATGACGACATCAAGTGTGTGAGATGATGGAGGCGCTCGCTAACAGAGACCGGCTGTGATGAACTCAAGTACGCTCTGCAGTGTCAGTGTTCAGCAAAGGTTCTGGTTTTAACTTTGTTTTGCGTCTGCATTTGCAGCTCGTTTGCTCTCTGTGTGTTTGTTTGTGCTCTCTGCATGCAGCACGTTTCTTTCGTTCGCACGCAAACCCTGAAATCAAATGCAACCGACGCGCACTGTAAACCCAATCCAGACAAGGAAGCTTCTCCTCTAGAGGGAGCTCTAAGCAACAGACTGATTTTAGACCTCAGGGGCGTAGAATAGACGAGTGTAAAAAAGGAAAACATACCTTTTTCGTGTTTTTTCGGGTTGTTTTGAATTATTCCCCGATCATTGAACACAGAGTAGATTCATCATCCTGACACACACATGATATTCTGTGGGTGAAGACCGTGTTTGTCTGCTGACAGGGGAAAAAAACAGTTGTGCATTTACCAACAAAGGGAGGGTGTATCTTGATGACTCAGCTGTTTAAAGCTCAACATCGGGTTGACAGAGCTTGTTGTCCTCCTCTCTCGCTCCTTCCAGTCCAAACACAAAGCGCGCAATCATCTAAAAGTAACAGGCGGAAAAACTTGAAATCAGCGTCACACAGTCCGACCGCGGCCTCGGACGTAAATGCATTTGACAGCCGCTTAAACGTGTGATTCATGTAATTGCGCAGTGCGGCTGGAAGTTGCACGGGCCGAGCTTATCCGTCATCGGCGCTACCTCCGGAGCTGCAGTCGTTGGCTGTCGGGCCGTATCGGCGCGGCCCTGTTACCGGCGGTAGATAACAGACCTCAGGACGACACAGCGCTTAAATCACAGTGTCACTTTACAGCGGTGCCACCTGGGCCTGCGTGACCCGGGTCCGTGCTCCCCCCGCCAGCTGCTCCTCCATGGCGTGTGTACGGATTTTGTGGTCTGTGCGTATGAGCGCGTTTTCACCCTGTGGCTCTGATACTGTGCGTCAGTGTGGGTAACGTTATTCATCCCCGTGAGGACTTATTCGCCCCTATTAAACCAAGACTCCTCATCAGTTTATCCCTTGAACTAATTTAACCTGCAGAAAGTTCTTCACGACCGACAGTGTTCTTGTTCTTGTTTCACTGGAAATAAGACGTTTTCTATACATTCTTCTTTGTGTGTGTGTATTGAACCATTAACCCGATACCCTTTACACAAAAGGCCTTAACCGTTATGAAACATTTGTTCTTTACGTCTGTTTTCAGCCTCCTCCTTCTCCTTCATCCTTTTTTTATTCTCGTTGTTGTTTACCTGACACGGGAGGAATGTCATTATGCTTTTGTGACCGGCTTCAGCTATTGATTGGTATAAAACACTCAATGCCTGGACTACACTGCTTGTCTGAAGAACGTGTTCGCGCATGTTTCACAGCAAATGCCGTCCCTCACAGATATGTAAAGATAGCGAAGTGTACATCACGCCTACGCTCACTTCCCACTGATGCAGTTGATGATTTGGGCTTAAATGCCTTGGTATGCTTTAAAAGAAGCACTTATTACATGGTGGGAATAATTCAGATCCTTGTCTGAAGTAAATGTAATACAAATAAACTGACCCTGTGACTGCTGTGGAGCCAGGGTGCTACTGTCGATTTGGTTGAGGTGGTTTCTAAACTGTTTTGTGGTCATTGTGATTATGTCCTCGACGGGTTAATCTGCTGATTGATTGTTTGGTTCGTAAAGGTTCTGCAAATGGAGGGAAATGCTGTCACAAGGACCCAGAGTAAGTGCTTTGTTTTGTCCAACCAACGGACTAAAACTCAGAATGATCAGAAATGAATTAAATGAATTAATAGTGGAAGGAGTGAATGATCCAGTTTGTTTGAACGATACGATTAAAACACCACACAGGTGACCAGCAAAATACAGCTGTCATCTGTATCTCCTAACGTTTGTCTTCTTGCAATCATTCGTCATTACATGCAGCGTGAAATGTAATTGTTTTCAATGTGCGGACTTTACGGCGTCACGCCTGGGTTGCAGTTAACTCACAGACGTCGACGTCCCGCAAGCCGCCCCGCTTGTTTCACCAACACGAGCCTCGCGATTGCACGTGAAACTGCAGCGGGAGCAAACGTTTGTCACGTAACCCGCTACCTGTCCTGTCTGCAGGGCAGAGATACAGACAACACGAGCACCCGCTCTTCAGAGGCTCACACGCGTGAACTTTAAGGACACAGACGCCGTCGTAGACTTCTCTGTACTCCAGTGTACTCGCAGTCACCAGCATGAAATTAGATTACTCGTTGTTATGTGCGATATTTTACAGTGACACATCTGTCAAAATTAACCCTGCAAGTAAGGAGACACGAACGTGGCAGCGGAATCTGTAAGGTGACATGTTTTTCAGGGATTACTTTGCGATGATTACTTTGGTTCCTTGCTGCGGCTGTCAGATGTGTGTAGGTGGAGTGCGATGTAAAGCAGCTGTTATTTGAAAACTCAGGAGCGGTGAAATGAGGATGAAACCTAATGCCTAATTCGTGCAAAACTCGCAATCGCGAGGAAATTATGTTTCACAGAACATGCGGCGGCAAACCGGAAGTCGGAACAGTGGCACGAATTATCCTTAAAGGGCTCGCTGACGCCTCAGGTTAAGTAACAGTCTGGTGGAAGAACCCAAAAATGGCTGTTTCATCTGCAGCTCACCATCGGGGGTGAGTCACTCTAATCGTAGACGAACTTAATAGCAGATGCTCCCCTCTCCAAATACGTGGTCAATTTGACTTTAATCTGTTTTTATTAGCGTGAATGTCACGGCTGCGTAATCATGCTTCATAATCTGCAGCCGTCCACTTCACATGAGTGTGTGTACCCCTGGCAGTCAGCGCTCACTCGTCCTAAAATAGGTTTTGGGTCAAACATGAAACACCGTTGGGTTCAACAGCTCCTCTGTGTTATTCGGTTAAAACTGGGTCTAATAGATTTTGTTCAGCGTTGGCGAACGGCTCTTTACCGGAGTCGTGCGTCGCAGATCTGAGATTTATATGGACTTTTTGATGTTTGCATTTAGTTCGCGAAACCCTGGAGGTGTTTTATAGAGAGTAAAATGGGAAAGACAGAAGAGCAGGAAGCACCCGTGGGGAATTTCTTGGGATGAGGAAGTGTTTTTTCTGGTTTGAAACCAACAACGTCCCTCTGGGATAAAAGCTCGCCTGTATATAAACATTCAAACTAAAGCTTTTACTGTAGTATTCCAGAAATTCTGCTGTTTACTGTCTGTGAGGCAGCTTTAGGTTGTTCTCCTGATACAGGCAGAGGTTTTTGACTTTTTGACGACTTAAAAATACAAAATAGTTTATTTCACCATTGAATAAATCTCAAGTTGATTTGTTTCACACGCGTAGGTTTTATTTTTAGGCAAATTAAGAATTAATAAACACAAGTTGTTTTTCTTTTTACTTTAAACGACAAGTTGAATGAATGTGCTGCTGAGATTTCCACGAGCTCATTAAATCTTAGCATTAAGCCTTCAAACTATTATGCAGTTTGAAGAAGACATACATGCCTGAAACCTGCGGTGCGTCTTTAAAACATTTTAAGACGACTCTCATGGTTTGTTTCGTTTCATAATAATTAAATGAATCATTTCAGTACGTTGAGGGGTAAGTGAACGCATCACCATTTGCCGCTAACGTAGCTCAATCATAGAGCAACATAATCTGACTCGCCAGATGGAAGTACAAAAAAACAAAATACTTGGCCGGTGATTGGATGAACCATCTGTCTATCGCCGCCTTTCACAGCAACCAATCAGATCAACGAACCATATGACGTAGTACTGACTGCCGGTGGTGCCGGTGGGTCACACTCTTGCTGAAATTCAGTCGAGAGCTCTTTGCTGCTCTTTTACATGAAGAAATACAGTTCTGATGTAACTGATGCTAACCTCTACCAGCCGCCATTGCTGTTTCTAAATAGGCATTGGTGTCTTGTTGTCGCCCACGTAGTAACGTCACATCTCAGCCACGCCCGGAGCTCCGTCCTCCACGAGTTTCTCACGTGCGTTTCTTCTCAGATGCTCTCGATCATCCGGCGTCCAGCCGCTCTCCGTTTCATATCATGAAAGAGAAAATCAGCTTCACTTAATACATGAACCCAGTTTTATTGAACAGAGACAGAATTCCTCCCTTTGTCGCCGACTCCCGTCGTTGTGATTTCATGTTTCCCGGCTTTAAAGCAGCTGAAAATTGACCCTGAAGTACAAAGTGAAGAAATGTGACGGCGCCGATCGCTGAACTCTGTTGATGCAATCTGCGTCTGCGAAGTGATCGAGAGCTTCAGTGTCAAATGACTCCCCACCAGTGCACAGGCTTTTGTTTACAGGGCGCGCGCTACGTGACTGTATCTATAATTGCTTTGTGTATTGGATGTGAAGAGAGGAAGAAAAAGCAGATAGCAGGATTGTTGCTGCTGGCTCATGTAGAAGATTGAAACACAATGTTTGCGGCATCACCACAGAACTGCAATTTCACGCTTATCACAACGAGCCGTTTAAAGAGAAGAGCGAGCGGGAGGATTCATTGTGTTTCTCTCCACATGAAGCTGTGAGTCCCACTGTACACGGCCCTGAAAATCAGCACTGAGCGCGTCGCTCTCCATCCAAACCAAGAATTTGTCACTGAGCGAGCGTGTAATGACATTACATTTCTGTGTTGAAAGCTTGTAATTGCTGTGAAATTATCTTATTAAATGAAGCCACTGGAAACGCCGGAGCACAAATAACCCGGCGTTCTGGGCGGCTGTTCGTCAGGTCAAAGCCGGTCAATTCAGAAGAACAAGGAAGTCATCACGGCGTTCTGCTCCCGGAGGAAGAGGGGGGATCAACGACTCGTCACATTTTCTGTGTTCTTTTGACCTCGTCTGAGCGAGGCACGAGGCGGGAGACGGGGGGGAGAGAGAAGCGAATTGTCAGCTGAAGGCGAAACGCAGTCTTCCTTTAAGTCCATTTGCATTTCATCCCCTAATGATGTAATGACACTCGGAGGGTGTTAGCAAAACTATTAGCACGGGGAGGGACGTTGGGTTGCCATTTGGAGTTTACTGTTTCTGTATATACTGTACATTTTAAAACGAAACTGCTTGAAATCGTCGCCCAGCGGTCCTAGAAACCATGGCAGAAGAAGAAAGGTCTTTGGCTCGTGTTGCTAGCTGCTGCTAAGTTGCTTTGTCTCATTTATACTTCATAGTATGTCCGCACCTCCGCAGAACATCTGATACAGCACGAGACCACTGGCTTTTATATGCTGCGACGGCGGCGTTCACTCCTCTGGTGGTGTTGCTACAAGACTTTGAGAACCGTGTTTGGTGAGCAGCGGCTGCCTGGCGGACAGGGGTGAGAAAGATAAAAGGGGCACCAGCTGCGTGCACTGCAACACCTCTCCTCCGCTGGGGCGAACCCTAGAGGTCACTTCATTTCGATTTCTCCATGGGTACGACACCCTGGAGGCCATTTTGTCATATCTTCTCCATTGGAAGGCACCTCATAGGGCACTTTATCCTGTTTTCTCCACTGGATGGTGACTTTAGAGTGCACTCCATTTTGCTTTCTTCACTGGAAGAGCACCTCATAGGGCACTTTGTCATGTTTTCTCCGCTGGAGACTGTCCTAGGGGGCGCACTAGCATATGCTGCTTGTGTGTTTGATATCAGAGAAGAGTATTGTTAGTAAAGACAACAGACAAGCAACCTAGTGGATGGTCCTACTTTTCATTCACAGGCAGAAACATCACAACGAAAAAGGAAAACAGCCAATGACTTCAGCATCCATACGCCAGCACTTACGGCACAGGATGACCACCTATTGTCATTCGCTCATTCAAGTTGCCGTCTCTGCTCTCCGGCATATTTCTATAAAGTCCCCTCTGTGTAATGGAAACGAGCAAAGCCACGGGTATTTTACCAGCTGGGCAGTGTCGCAGGTAGACAAGACGGTTAGCCTACGGCCACAAAAGCAGTAAATGCATTTTCTGTTCTGCTTTGCAGCACCTGATTGAATAAGCTCCACTGGGCAAAGTCTCCCAAACACACACCTGCATCACTAGTCATGTAGCAACCCAACCCCATCTAATAAGCCTTATTAGATCAAATGGCTCTGTGGCTCCAGAAAAATAACACTCTAAAGAGATAAAATGGCCTCATAACACAAGGCTCCGTGGTGTGTCAGCGTGCATTAAGAATATGCCCCTGCACCACTTTTGCCACCAGTTTCTTTCATACGTACGCTTTTTTTTTATAGGAATCATATTTGCCCCTTTTAAAGGTCTATATTGTCCTTAAAAGGCATAAAAGGATAAGATGCAACTCTATTGGTCCCTGCTGGGAAATGATGTTGCTGCTTCAGTGGCAAACAGATTTCTGTCTTCTCCGACTGAATCCTAATGCGTAAAACATGCCATAAAACTAAAGTGCATTTATAAGAACAGTTAAAACAGCACGGATATTAATATAACTGACATTATAATTGAATACATCTATATTCTGTATGATTCATAGGCTTGCTGTGCGTAACAACTGCTATTGCTGGTTTCCAACCAACGCACTTTCAGAGCCAGCAGCTACAGTGAGCGTGCATCCATGGGTGCATGGGTCCTACAGTGAGGTGGGGTCAGGAGCAACATTGGCCACTGGATAGCGAATACCTTTTGGAAGCGAAAAGCCATTTAACAGCAACCTGGGCAAAAGTCAATGGTGCAGTATTTTCCTGTATTTTAAAGGGTGCATTATACGGATACTAAGACGCCTAAGCGCACTCGCACAAGGACGCACTTCAGCAGTCCTCATCCTCCACGGTTAAATATTGTTGCATTTGCTCAAATGCAGTCAAATGGAAATGTTGATGGCAGAGAGGAATGGGAGAAGGTGGAGGCAGAGGGTCCGCTGAGGTCCATTTATAAAGCAGTGCGCCAGGTGCAGGCGCTCTAAATAGCAGATGACACTCTGATTGGTTTAATTCATGCTACACCAAGAGTGCACCTATGATTTACTACGAGATTAAACACAACCTGCTGTTCAAAAAGCAAAAGTGAGGTTGGCCACGGCCTGAATGCACATGCATTAACTATAGATTGTTTGAATATGGCCGAGGGATTTTTTTAATAGCACAATAAACAACAAAATGAATCAACAAACATCTGTTTTTTTTTCAAGCAAAAGGAAAACTCCTGTCTGATTTCAGAATCTCAAATGTGAGTTGCTGCTTTTCTCTGTTGTGTATCAGCCAGTCCTTGGTTTGGGACTGTTGGTCGGACACAACGCGACATGAAAAGGGGTCGAAAATTAAATTTTAAAGACATTTCTCACATTTTATGGACTAAAGTGATAAAAAATAAACTTTAGCTTCAGCCCTCAGAACAACACGGTGTTATAAAGGTTCAGTAAGAAAGCATAAATGTAAATTAATAACATAAATCATCTGTCTCTACATTACGCTGCACCCACCAGTATTTTAAAACTATAAATACAACCGTATGAAAAACAAACTAAGGACGATAATTTGAATTTCCAGCGATACAGATGCTCTGTAAATCCCCTTTACATTAATCAGGTCTGCAGACAGCTTTGCCTTCCTTCTTCTAGTCTCTCGCTACCTTTTCTTCTTCTTTTCCCAGGCTGGAGTTTGACATTTTAACTGCAGCAGATACAGAATTCAAAGTCTCGCCGACAGACCAGATACAGTAACTTCCTCTCTCCACATGTCCAACGAATCCTCTTAACGCTCTCTGACTTAAACAAGCTTTTCTCTCATGTTGTATGCTGGTTACAGGCTTGTTTCCTTCTGCTCACCGCACGGTGAAATCGCAATCAAATAATCTGCAAAATGGGCCAAAACATAAAATGCAAGATGCGCACCCAGCTGCATGATTTGAGACTCTGTGATGTCACGTAATGCTTTTACTGATGCGAGCAGGACAAAGATGGATCTCCTGTCGGCGTCCTAAGAAAGAAGAATGAGTGCAGCCGTAACGCCCTGTGCAGCTTCAGCTGTAATGCATCCTGTCACTGATGTTCTGTTATATGTTCAGCTCTAAATTGGATGTGAACAAGTCTCTTCAGATTATAGTTGTACAGCGCTGTGTGAGAAAGGAAGCGATCACCTCTTGGCAGCGGCATTAAAATCTGCTTGTAAAATTGTCAAGCGCTCATCTCCCCAAACGGAGCGACAACGCCTGTTCTTGAGAGTTTCTCAGACAAATAATAATTCAGCCGTTCGCTTTGCCTGACAAACACCAGCTCTCTGAGTCCTTCTCAGGCGGCTAGGAGAGCGCATTACCGCCTTGCATCTTGTTTTTGATTTTTTAAAAGCATTGACACACAAATCACAGTAATCCCAGTGAGAGACTTCCAGTGTCCTTTTTTTTTTTGAGTTATGCATCTGCAGAGGCGTGTGAAATTAGACGGTTTACTTTCTGGTCAGCTTTCAATGCAGCTCCCGAAGATTTGAGGGCCTTCGAGTGCAATGTTGCTGCGTGCCTTACTTAAATTTGCACCATATTATTCTCTGCAAAATATAGTTGTACAGCTAGCCTCTTTGAAATGTTGCTATTGTGACCTTACAATACAAAAACTACAGTATCTTTGCTCTTATCCCCCAAAAATATAAACTTTATACACAACAGTGGAAGAAGTACTCTGATAGGAATAGCAATATCACAATAAAAAAACACATTTTCAATTAAAAGTACATTCTTTAAATTATTATGTAATTGCATTATTGTACATCTTTTGTCTATTAATTGTTAAAACTGGGGAAAATGCACATCATACAGTCCAAAATGACAGCTTAGGACTCATTTTGTCCACCAAACAACCCAAAGACTTTAAATATTAAAGCAAATATTCATATTTGAAAGCTGGAATCGTTGAATCTTTGGCATTTATGCTTGAAAAATCTGCCATCTGTCAATCTAAACTGTTAAAACTGTTAAGCTAATGAGCTAATTTAGCTACTCCATCTATTCTTACATAGTTCAGCTTTAAGGTGTGCATCACATTGTAAAAAGTCACTTTTATCCGTCTAATACAGCCTGACAGCCCTGTTGTAGTTCCCATGATCCTTTGAGGGGCGTAAACAGGAAGCTTACTGTTGTCACAGATACTTAAATTATTTCATTATTTTATTAGTTTCTCTACTTGTTTACATTCCAGCATGGTGCCATTGAGCATGTAATAGGTTTGCTGAATTAGCTATAAGCGTTTTTTGTTTGCCATGTACCCGCGGATGTGCAGAAAACTACAACTGAATTACTTTGACAGTGAAGTTCATTTAAAAACCTGAGGATTTTCATCCAGGTTTGGACTTTAAAACAGCCTCTTTTTTGAAAAACTCCAAAGTGGCTTTCTGGATGTTCACAGTTGACACAGAATATAAAGATGTCTACGTCGCACTGGATGTAAAAATATGTTTATCATGTCTACGTGTTCAGATTTGTTTTCAAGACAAGTAGCTGCACTTCGGTACTAATGGTTTTAAATTACCTTAAAGGCACCCGGTGGAGTTTACTTGAAAACAAACAAAGGTTGTGTTTGCGTTGAGTGTCACTCACCGAAACACAGTGCGCACATCCTTGAGGACTAACAGATATAATAAATGTATTCACTTCCACATTAAACCCTGTCTCTTAAAAGATTCAAAACCCTCATTGTTTACGTCCATGTTTACTATAGCACGTGGGCTTCTCCTGGACATCGCCAGCAGTTTGCCGCATGTTTCGACGCATTATGTTGAATGGCGTGACACTATTTGCAGGAACAAGACTCATTTAATGCGCACGAGACAAACAAAACTGACTCAAGACTCTTACAAAGAGTTCCAACATGGCTGCTAAGGTCTAAAACTGCACAGGTAACCGTTGATTACTTTAGATAGATAGATAGATAGATAGATAGATAGATAGTGTTCATGTGCATGCATCACTATGCTGAATATTGGCTATGGAAGCTAAACCCATAAGAGATGTGGCATTGTGTAAATGTGTCAAAGGACCGAATGTATTACACGTTAAAGGAAGACTAATCACTTCATTATTCCGGCTGTCACACCTTTCAGATTTCTGATTTGTGTGCAGCATCATTTACCATCTTCATAATGTGCCGTGGTGAACGTGAAAATGTAAAACCACGGCGGCGTGCAGCTGTAAGCCTCCCGTAAAAACCAGGAGCGGTGCTGCCTTGTCGGGGCGAGGGCGTTTTGCATATTAAGGTCGTAACACGTGTCTTCGCGAGCAGTCATAAATCTTCTTTACTGTAAGCGAGGGGACCCGGTGCGGCTTAAGAGCAGCCTGAAGAGTCAGGGAGAGCTTAATAGTACCATGGTTATTGGACTTCTTCATGGGATTACTCCCCTATTGTGAAGCTCTCCAAGGTGCGACGCTAGAGAGACGGCGGCGGCTCTAAATTATTCAACAGTACAAGTGAGATTAATTGATTATTGAGCTTTAGATCAATGATAATCAGTAGTTCTGTGTGTAATTCTGGATCTTAGGTCTTTGTCTTGATCTCTGTCCCTGGAGAAATCTCTTAAGTTGGTCCTCATCTGTTTTGCTAATCCTTGGTTTTATACTCCCCTGGTCTTGGACAGGCATCCCATTAACATGTTGAATAGGCAGCAGAGCTTTCAGCCTCCGCCACTTACCCCAGATTGTTTTACTCCCTCTGTTTTTGTGTGATTTCACTGCAAGGTTGTTTTTTTTATTTATTATTTGTTTTTTGGGGGGAGTCATAAAAATGGCGCTCTTTTACCAAACCAATTCAGACTCACCTTTTCTGACCTTCCACCATTTTCTTACTCTGCTTTTCCTGCCAGATAAATCGTCACAGCTTTACACAGGTTTACAGCTCTTGCGCTCGGAGACAGTGCTGTTCCTCTGGCTGGCGAGTAAGGACGGGGCACTAACACTGCCAGCGTTGATGCTTTGATTCTCTTTCAGGGCAGAGACTTTAAGGTGTCGCGCAGGGAAGCCTGTTGTTTATGTTGCTGGCTAAAATCGGTGAGGATAAACTTCTCCATCTGTGTGAGGCTTTCGTTTCCAAGACACTTAATACTCACTCAGAATAATACATAAATCAGACTCCTCTATGTTAACAAAACAAATACTGTTTACCCTGAGGTGAGGTAAGGGGCGCGGGTCATAGATAATAATGGGATTCTTTTACTCAAGGTTGTTTGTCAGTGTTTTGTTAAGTGAAGCTAATAGGCTTATGAACCGTGAAGTCTATATTTCTTTTAATTTTTGATTATTTCTTTTAAAATGCTGCATGAATGACTCGTGAAACTCAGCTTTACTCACCTGAAGTGAATGACTTTTCCAACCTCCAACTTATTATTGATGTCATTTTTGATCAGTCTGTCAACGATTGAACATTTAGGACTTGTTTAGAGTTGTTGACAATCTCCTTCACCTTCTGCAAAAGCACAAGGTTGTGTCTTTAAATTGCAATCCAAGATAGCCAAGATACTCCACTGACCATTATACAAAAGGGAGAAAAGTATAAAGGACAAGGCTCCTGGCTCTAAATGTGTCGCTAAGTCAGTCAGCTGTTTTATTACTTTGGTCTAGACTAAAGTATCGGCTGAGTATCTGGATGATGTTTGTGATCATTTGACTTTCTTCCAGCGCTATAATCAAAACTAACATTCATCAGTCGCACTCTGTGATTGGTACTAACGGTCAAATGAAAGCACGCTAACACACTAAACTAAGATGGTCAACATGGTAAACATTACAACTGCATGTTAGCACTGTCACTGTGAGCACGTTAGCATGCTGTCATTAGCATTGGGGCCAAAGCACCGCTGTGTCTCAGCACGGCCTCAGAGAGCTGCTAGTTTGTTAGTAGACGCTCAGTTGTGTCACTTCAACAGTAAAATGAAGGCCGGACGTCTCTGGTGCCTCAGCATAGACGACTAGACGACCGTGCAGCCTGGAGGTGTGTTGCAGCTCGATGCCGATCTGTTCTGGCCACATACTGCAAAATCTAACTTAATGATGCAAAGTCAAATTAGCTAAGACTAACCTTTAACTTCTAAAAATCAGAAATATCTCCGTATCTGCGTTCAATCCAGGCAAATTAGACTGCAACCATCTGAAGTCTCACAGTGAAGTAACACAGTTTAAATTACATTTTGCATTAAAATCAGCAAATCAGCAAAACTGCTAGATGTGCACTGAGTTTAAGCTGAAATGTTGTGGTTTGTGGGTGTAGTTACTCTCTAATAAACAACTCAGACGATGAATCAGTTATCAAGTTTGTTGTCAGTCGATTCGATTTAACACTTGTTTGAATTGGGGAGCATATGTTTCAGTTATTGATGTACCAATGAAAAGTATTTTCAAGTTTAAAGTTTCAATAAATAAATAAAGCACAGTAAGTAAAGTGAGTACTAAGTCATAACTTGAACTTCAGATGAACTGGAGCTGTAATATTTTGCTCTTGGGTTATCAGACAGTCTGGCCAAAAACAAACACAACCGCATCAGATCCCAGTCCAGTTTCTGCTGCCTTTAAAGTTCAATTTATTGTAAAACGCAAGAAGAAAGATAACAGCAGTCGTATAAACAGTCCTGGAGATGCATGCTCAGCTAAGGTATTGCAACCATGGCTGCAGTTAAACCCCAAATAAGCAGTAAAATCAGTGATATTGAGTTCCGCAGACAAAGAAATGGGAGTGCAAACCCAAATAATGCGAATGTTTCACCTGCATGAGCTACTTCATATTCAGTTTGGGTTCGGTGCAGCGAGGGAGGCTTTTTAAAATTCCTTTTGTTATTGTTGTGGCAGCTTTTTCTTTTCTCTCACAGTCAATTAAAATTCAAACCTGCCATTCAAAGAGTTCGCTTCACTCCCTCCCCCCCAAAAAAAAATAAAATGGCATGGTCGCTGACAGGTGACAGGTGCGTTGTGGGAAGGTTGCTAGTTGACAGGTGGCCTGTTTCCATGACACCACAGCACATGCTCATTAACCAGCCCACGAGTCACCCGTGTGGGGTGAATGCATACGTGATGTTTGGTACGTACAGGGGGTTTTGAGTCGCTGTGAGTCTGATACTTAAGTTATAATCTTGTTCATGTGTAAACATTGAAGCTTCATATTATAATTAATATTACCTCTTATGATGGTCCTGTTCGTTAGTCAGTCAACCATGCTGGATAGATTAAAGGTACAGACGTTCATGTTCCTGCAGGTTGAATCCTGATGATTTTGGTGGCGCCGACTTTTCCTCCAATGTTTTTAAGTTTCTATTTGTTTACTTTCTTCTTTGTTTACTTGCTTCCTGTCCTTTTCATTGTCACATGTGTCTAATTAGTTTATTAGTTTCACCCCTATCTAGTGAGCCTCCTTTACCTTGTGTGCATGCGTTGTGTGTGTGATTCCCTTGGTTCCTTGTGCTTTACGTCTCAGCCGTTCGCTCCAGTGTTTCCTTACGTTTCCTCGAGTGTGTCCGATTTATGGTTTCCTTGAATTCTGCCTTTCTTATGGACTTCACACCTGCTCTTCTATGGATTTGTTCGCATTTTGGGCTGATTCTAGTGTTGACTCTGCTGGTCTCGACCATCCGTGAGCCGTTAGTAAAACCTTTGAACTCTCCGCTCAGGACACATTCATCATTTTAAGCAAAACAACTACAGATCGCCACAAAATTAGGTTCAGACATTCATGTTCCCCTGAGGATTGATTGTAATGACTTTAATGACCTTTAAACTTTTCCTTAATCAGCATCATCAGATCAAACTGTGAGCAACACATTGGTTTATGACCAAAATACACACAGACGTGACAGCACTCCCACCATTTGTGTTTAGCGCTCAAAGCCAGTGTTAACAAACTAAACTTACACAAATCGTCACTGTGAGCATGTTAGCGTGCTAATGTCAGCATTTAGCGTTAAGCTCTTCTGTGCACCAGCACAGCCTCACAGAGCTGCTAGCATGACTGCAGACTGTTTGTTCCCGTTACTTTACATTTGCACACAATTTAATTCAATTGAGTTCTTGTCATGTGTAGGTGGTCCTCGTGCCTGGGAAGAATGGATAATCTTTTAAAGGAAAATATCATTAATTTGGGTTTTACTGGAGAGATTAAGTGTCCCACGGTGGTCTCAATGTTGTTTCAGAGGCTTTATCACCCAGACAATAGAAGAATTTAGGGCAGACACTGAATACTGAAAGTACACGGAGTACTGGCACAAAACACGAGCTATTGCTAACTAAAAATACTGAAATCAGTTGAACCCAAGTAAGAATTTGCTGTTCCAGTCATTGTGCGTGGCTGAGGATTAACGCGTCAGCTAAATGCCCCAAAATGCAACAGAAAATATTCTTAGTGTGTGTGGCACGCTTTGATTCGGCGCCGAGCTCGAGTTGATTAATCTAGTTTTGTCTTTAAAGATGAGAAACGAGGTTATATAATCAGTTTGAAATATCTGCCCAGTTGTTTCAGACGAAACGGGAGAGAAATTAGCTTTGAAGTTTTAGCTGGAGTGTGACTGAGACAGAGGAATTATCTGTGGGCGGTAATTGTGTGAAGCAACGATCAGTGCAGGCGGACCGCTTTTGACTTTGACTCACTTTGGACGCTTTCGAGTGCAATCAGTTGAACTCAATTAACGGAATAAATGGAAACAATATTACGACATCACACACACTGTTTTTCTCCCATGGTAAAAATATTATCTTCTTCTGCTTGGGGCTACAGAAAATTAAGAGCATGTTTTATCATTACGTCAAAAGATTTCAAATAATTTCGGACTTTGGATCTTTTCCTCAAAGGTAATCACACCTGTCAGCCGTCTGTTTCAGGGGATAGGCACAGAGTTGATTATTCTGTGTTATCAAAGCTATATGCAGCACTGTAATGAATTTAATCTAACACTGAGTGGCTCTGATTTATGAATTATAACAAAGGTTTACTGACAACCGAGAGGCAGGTAAGACGTCACCGTGCGTTTATTTTGCCCACGCAGAGGAAGAACTGTTCCTTGTAAAACAAACAGCTCAGACATTTTCTCCAAGACCTAAAAAGAGACGGAAAAAAGAATGGATTAAGATCTAAGTGTGTTGTCTTCTGCAAGCCTTTGCCTCAGACTCACTGGGGTGCTGCGAAATTAATGAGAGAAAACTGCTGGGCTGGTGGTGGGCATAAAAGCATCAGATGCCTTCTTCTGCACTGAGAGAATTATTAAAGTCCTGGTTGCCAGGCGGAGATGAGGAGATCAGTGGAAACCCCTCGCCGTGAGCTCCGTGCATGTCAGGAGAGGGGAAGGATGGCTGTGAGGATGCAGGAGGGAGTCCGAGAGTGGGGGGAAAATATGTTACTTTTTGGCTTTCATCGTTTGCACCATCTGGTTGGTCATTTGGGTGTTTGAGCAATTTTTATTTTTTGTACACCCGACAGGGGACAAAGCGTGGCGCAAGTTAGCCTGATGGATGTTCTCCACATGCAGAGTGTCAGTGAACACAGCAGCCTGGATCATGCTAACAGCACAGAGACCCTCTGCAGGGGAATACATGTCAGCTCTTCACCTTGTCCCGAGTATCTTGGTTTAACCTCTTATTTTCTCTCTTCCATAGCATATAAGAAAGTTAGATTAGCACACAAACACAGTTCATAGAGTGAACAAATAAGAATCCTGAATATGAAGACTTTAAGGTTTTAATTAAAAGGAGCGCAAACATCATTTGTGTCATCACATCATATTTATGTGTTGCCCATAGGTGCCGTAATGATATTCTAATATTAGATAAGAACTTCATATGTGTGCACGTTGAGGAAAGAGGCTGCCATTAGTCTGTAGTCTGTTGGTACAGCAGCAGATACTTGTGTATCGCTTGCCAGGCAGCGGCAGGGAGACCAGGCTGTTTCCATCGCAGCATTCAATTCAATTCAATTCAATTCATAGCGCCAATTCACAACCAAAGTCATCTCAGGGCAGTTTACAAACAGAGCAGGTCTAGACCACACTGATTACTGTTAGTTACACCCAGCAGATCCACCATGAGAAAGTACTTGGCGACACCCCTGCACTGTTTATTCCCAGGAACCTAAAAATGCAGTTGTCTCGTCTGTGCTTGCCACAGTGGATGTAGCTCTATGGCTAGCTAGCTATATAGCATAGTGTTGAGTGTTGTCATTCAGACGTGTGGAACCAGGTGGGATTTAGGCTACAAGCGACTTGAAAATGTCCCCATTGCAAATATTTCAGTTAATTATTGTGCATGATGACGGATGCTACCGTGTATCATAATGTACGGCAGTAATGGGGGTCCAGGCTCAGTTTAAAATGCCGGTGTGCGCGCTTGAATAATGCAGACATGAATGATGCATTAAGCACCTTCACAGCGAGACAGGAGGGTCATTTTTTTCAGAAACAACAGACAAACTTTACAAAGGAAGAAGACTCACCGCAATCTGCAATCTGGACTTTGGCCAGACCCAATACCCGAGCCGTAATAAATCTGCCGGTGCTCACTTCTGCTGCATTTCCTGGGGTTAATGAGGCATATTTTACTGTTGCACCCCCATTTTTGTGCTGACATTACAGTTGTAATTTAGCCTGAGATATCAGTCACAGGCTGCCCTCCAAAAAAGTTTGTTTTAAAGATCATCATCATGACATTTTCGGCCCAGACAAGCAGCCATTGTACTCCACAAGTTAAGTGAGATCTCACTTTAAAAAGGCCGAGCAGTGCTGACAGTGGAGCTGGATAAATGTATTGCCATCATCATCAGCAAGCCTTGATGCTCTGACATTTTCCTGGGACACTTCAGGGAAGGTTTTTCTACCCGACTGTGGTATTTTTCATCGTGTTATGGCGCCGTCTGAGCCCTCAGCCCTCTCCCTCCTGGTCTCCACCGTCGCTAATATGGAGCACAATTTGACTCCGGTGGCAGTAAGCTCACCGTGCCTGGGATTAGCCATTCAGAGGGTACTTCACTCTGTAAAATCCTCTGTGCAAAATGTCAGAGCAGTGGCACGACTGTTGGCTGTTTGCAGGGACATCATCCTGCACACGGGGAGTTCAGAGCCTCTCTGTCCCTTTTCTTTTCTTTTTTTTTTAATATTAACCAGCCCTCTGTCCTCCGTCCTCTCTCTGCACTCATATTGACAGCCGCTTTAGGAGGACAACACGGCCATTAACTCGAGGAAGAGGGGACGGCAGGGAACAGAAGGTCAGAACAGGGAGCGCGGCTGAGACAGGGATGAACGGAGTGAGAAGGGAAGAAGACGAGAGTTTAAAGGGTCAGAGAGAGAAATTGTGGACGGAGGTGATAAGAACACAGGGGTGGAGATCGAGTGTAAACAGGAAATAAGGGAAAGAAGTGTCATCAGAGAGACAGAAAGAGAAAAACATTCAAAAATAGCCAAGAATATTGAACCAGAAACAAAAAGATCCTCAAGGGACTAAAATCCAATATCATTATGTCCTAAATGACTGCAATACAAATGACTAATCCCTAAGAAAAGAGTGTTATGAATCACAAGACAAAATTGAGAAAGCAATTGAACAAACTCTTTTGAGGTTATTTCATTTTTTGAAAGAGAGATAAAGTGAATAATTCAGATTGAGGCATGGCTGGTCAGATAAATTCTGAATAAAAATATTGAAATGATTGAAAGAAGAAGATAAAAATTATTATATTAAACTCCAGGCTGTAAAATCTGACTGTCCAGAGGTGCTACATTAACAAACAGCCCTGCGCTGCACAGAAACTCTCTTTCCAGAAGCTCTCAAGACAATTATTTTCCCTCCATCAACACAAAAATAACAGATTTTGGCTTAATAATAACTAATCTGCCCGGGGAAATCTATTTTCTTTTGTTGTTTTCTCATTACAACGCGCAGTTAAACACCGGCCTTCCTTGCTGACCACAGTGCCTTCAGAATAAATTAATATAGATGTAAATTTTAATAGATGTTTTACATAAACATGACAAGAAACCACTGCACATTTCACATCCATGCGGCCTCTTGAGAAGCTGTACCTGAACTAAGAATAGAAACACATTTGCATGTTTGTGTCAGAGGATATTTGATTAAATCTGCTTTCAGTGAGCTTCATGTAGGCATACGCAGTAAAACAGGAAACTAAATGTGCAGGATTAATGATTTCTTTAAATTTGACAAGGAAATAAACAAGTCTGTGAGGAGCAACACGACAACCAAAGCCCACTGAAGATAGATGAGTCACAGACGTATAGGGCCATTCTTGGTCTGTCCCTGAATGAGCGAGTAATGAAGTTTGACCATCGGTCGGTTGAACGTTGGAGTTTACTGAACGCTAACAGCCCTCCATACATCGCCCTCAGCAGACGCCCACGCTGTCCGCAGTTACATCCTATGGAGAAAGTCTCTCTGATGAAAACAGGATTGAGCATCCTGTGAACATTTTTAATCTGCTGTCAAAATATTAATCATCAAATGCGGATTATTAAGATTTCCGCCTGTGTTTGAGGCATTCAAAAGCAAATTGGCTTTTCATAATCCTCCTAATAGCAAAAATTCATTCTTTACTCCACTTCTCGAGTTATTTCCCTTTATCAGTTTTGCGGTGAATAGATGTAATCTTCTTCAGGATGGAGGTTTGAACTTTTTTTAATTTTAACAAAGTGAGAAAACAAACGAATGAATCATTTCAAGCGTCTTCGATCTTGAAGTGAAGGGCCGCGCCGTAGGCGTCTGTTTTCAAGCACGACGACGTTGTGGAGCCAACACGCACGATGCAGTGATGTCACATTAGGCACCCTCGTGGCGGCGACACTGTCGAGCACAGACGAAACCGTACATTGAGGCATCAAACGGTCTTCAGTGACATCCTCAGGTGACACTGACCACACATGGTGCAGCCATGTACACGGTTATTAAGGGAGTCTTGTTGATTAAAGCTCAGTAGTTTCCTAAAAAGTGGTCTAGTGAGTATTTGTGGCAACAGGATGCATGTTTAGAGCTGACTCGCCTATGATTTAGTACAGGCTTGATTTCATTGTAATGGAAGGAGCACGTCACCCGTTTCATCTGCATTTAACAATTTAACACTGTAGGTTTGTTGCGCAAAGGGAAAATAAACATCTGGCTGTTCTATATCTATCTTGACCATACAGACGATACTTCAGATCATTGTTGGTTTTGGTCTTTTTGCAGGATTTGTGGACAATAAGGAAAAATATAGACTCCAGCCAGCCTTATCCGTTAAAGTCATTGAGCAGTACGGTGACAAATGGGCACTGACAGTTTTATAGTGTCCCAGAGGAAACCTGATCCCAGGAAGATAGAAGCAGATATACTGTATGTATCTTAACTGTGAGAAACACCAGACTTGTTTTATTTTGAGCCTGACAGTTTTAATGCAGCAAAAAAGGAAACAGCCGGAGAAACTTTTGGATATAATAGCACGTAAACTTGGGCCGACAACTGCTCCTGCAGCAATTTGGCTATGAACGTAATTTATTTAACACAGCTGTTCCTGTAACAGTTTTCATCTTTTCTGAGACGTCTTTGTTCATTAGTGCGGCTTCTGTCTTTGTTCGGGCTGATTTCATTAGTTCAAGGGCTCACACTTGTGTTGATTAGGACATTGTTTGCACCTGTTGGTCTCACTATAAATAGCAGGTGTGTTCAGTTGCTGGAGCCCTCAGTTTAAGATTGTATTTTCTGATTTATTTATTTATTTATTTATTTGTTTGTTTGTGTCTACCTCCTGAAAATGCTTGAAAGTTAGTGTACATAAAGAAGCCATCGCCTGTTTCTGTGAAATTGATGCGTTTGGGGATGCTCTGTGGAGTTAAAAGTGACTGATTTCACAGATTGAGACTGTGGCTAACACCGTCCCTGTGTTGGTGAAGTTGAAATTACCCCAGAATATTTTGTGTGAGCAGGAGAAAATTCAGTAAAATTTGACTAATTTTACTGAATTTATGCCATCAAAAGCTCAACTGGGCTGAACCAGATTCTGTCGCGTACCATGCGAACAGTTTGAGCAGCACCACATTCGCTGCAGAAAACATTTAAAATAAAGAGAGTGGATGAACGCGCTGCTGAAAAGAAGAGAATGAGCTGTGCAGCTAACCAGCGTGCTATGTGTTTTTGGGTTGTTTTTTTTTTTTCTCTTGAGCGATCCAACGAAATGAAAATGAAAAAGGAAAAACCTGAAAACTGAATCTATACAAAACACTGAATCTACAGCCATGAACTTGAGATTAGAAGAGGCCACTATTTTATGATGGAGACAACACACATGCGAGGACCTCACATGTAATACGTGACACATGAATACTTAACAGAAATACATTTTCTTTTCTTCTCTTATGCAGGATTTAATACCCTAATAGCGAAATGTTATCAGAGCTTTGGAAAGTGTGTTCAGCGATTCATGACCCTGTCAGGAAATGGATTACTTCCTCCTCTGTGGACAGACAAAAGTGCTACAGTTCGTGTAACGTGGTGTAACTTTCCACACATGCAGATGAACTTCTCACCTAAATTACATTCCTATAACCCAAACCCTCACTGTACTTCTCTAATTTATTCAATTAACAGCATTAACTGTTCACATTTTAAAATCTTACCCTTTCATTCAACATGGCTGCACAACTGTGTACTAGACTCAAGCAGCACAATGCTAACGCTAAAGTCAGAATGCTAACATTATGGTTAGCTAAGAACAGCCGAGGCTGATGGGAGTATCGTTAGTTTTGCAGGTATTTTGCCAAATTTTCGGGCCACCTTTCTTGCTGTATGGTGGCACCGGATTAAAGATTAAAGCTTTATGCATATATGTTACAGTCTAAACAGTATATATGTGTTTAAAGTAGGTCAAGACTAGAGAGATGAGTTCACAGTTCCTGGTCAGAGTCATGTGATTTCTGACCTGATGTCTTCAAAACAACGCCCCGAGCCTCTCTGCATCAACCCTTTTCTTCAAGGGTTAACGTCCCCCTTCCTGGTTGTTAATACTGTTGCATACTGGTACAAAAGTAAACAAAACTAGACTTGAAGAAAGCAAATTGTCTTTTTCATAATGCAGGTTGTGGAGGTCACCCCCGATGCTTCATATTGCCTCCCGGCAGAATTAAGAAACGCCTCAGCAAGCCTACACGGCTGCATTGCTCATTCCCATCATTAAAATAAATTGCTGTGCTCCGTGGTCTGTAAAAGAAAAATGTTACGAAAAAAGCCCCGTTTTCACCCGGCGGCTCTGCTCAGGATTTTGTCACCGCGTTGTCCCGGGGGCTCCTCAGCTGCTTCACAGACGCAGGAAGTCACGGTATGCTGTTCCTCTGCACGGAACTCGCCCATGGGCACACACAACCACTTGTCTTGCGGCCTGTTGTTGTATGAACTAATCAGTTAATGACAAATAATCATTTGCATCACGCTACGTACTGCTGGGAGAAGAGAATCACGTATATAGGTAAAGAATAGCAGCAGCAAAGGCGACTGTAGGCGACTTTGATTTCTGTGTTTCAGGAGCTGGTGAAGCCCTTGCGTGCGATGGTTAGATGCTTGTGAAACCCTACAATATAAAACAGAATCTCTGCTCAAGTGTTAATTCCTTTGAGGCAGAATGGATAAAGGAAGAAAGCGATTTTAAGGGAGAAATAGATGGGTAATATAATGCCCACAATCCTCCTGTAAGAGCGGAAGGAGACTCAGATTGGTCTGATGAAACGCTCCCCACAGATTGTGTCTGAAGTAACTTGGCAAAGGGCAGATGTGTGGGAGGGCCGGGGTCTCCGCACGTCAAGCACAAACTGACCTGGCTGAAAAGAACAGCAGGTACAAAGCCTCTTATTAAAAATATATATCTTTTATTCACACAGCGCTTTCAAAATGAGACGTTTAAAGTGGAAAACTCTCCGCTAGGCACCGCAGAACAACAGGTAACTGCTGCAGGAGCAGAGCGAGCACTGTTTTGCTGATTTGCAAGCTGAAGGCGGTCTGGTGCCAGAGTCCAGGTCAAAAGTGGTCTAAATATGCTTGAAACTGTGAATTTTGTGTTAGATATCTAGTAAACTTGTGGCTGCTAACGCATTTCAGTCAGCAGATATTAAAGAAAGAGGTGAAAATCAAAAATTAAAACCAAAATTAGCTTAATTTTAAGTCCGAACTCTTTGACTTTTAAATAGCACGCTAACAAGAACGATATGCTCAAGGCTTCAGTGATGTTAAAAAACAATTACATAGATTATGAAAGGTCACAGAAGCTGTGAATGGAGGAACAAATTAGGCTTAATCAACTAATAAAATGAAAGAGGAGCATTAATTGACCTTTGCTGATCACTTGGGGACAGTGGAGTAAGCTGTAAACACAACATTAACATATTATCAGCTAATATAAGTTGATATGGCGAACGTCTTAGCAAACAGTGGCTTATTAGCATATCCAGCAGACACAGGGCGACATTAGCATTCATTTAGAGGTAACAAAATCTGCCTGCCAGCCCCTCTGAAGCTCGCTAATTAACGTGCTGTATCTCTGAAGTTTATGAGCTGGAGTCTGGTCAAATCATAATCTGGCACACAAATAATGCTTTTTACACAGTTTTCTGTCGGATTAAACAACGTTTGTGTTCGTTAGTGAACTGGTTAGTGCTGAGCTAAGCTAAGCTAACCGGCTGCTGGTGCTAGCGTCATGTTTAGGGTCCAGGCGTGAGAGCGTGTGTTTCCCTAAAATGTCAAACTTTGCCTTTTTTTAAATGCGAAGTCGTGTTTCACGGCCTGCCAGAAGCGTCAAAACTCACAACCAACTTTAGTTTTAATTATTTAGATCCATGCGTCAGCTGAGCTGCCCGTTATGAGACCCGTTCCTCCTATGGAAAGCGTCTGATTATGTGAATATTTGCCCAATATTTGCTTGCTGCGTTTTTTTTTTTGTTTTTTTTTTTTACAGTCGGAGCGATCTCCCCCCAGACTAGGGATCAACCTCTCACAATAGAGCTGAGTTATATTCCACTAAGTGTTTCTGACAGGTGTCATATCATATTTGTGCAGCTGCAGAGGCATCACAAAGCACGGATCGACTAAACCGGTCGTCAGTGCGGATTTTCTCGCGCACGCGGACAGCTCCCCCGCCGTGAATGTCAAGTGCGAGTTATTGAACAGAGTCGGAGGTAGAGGAGTGTCTCACTGATCCTGGGCAGCTCTCCACCGCTCCTTAGCCTCTGGCGCTCGGCAGGTAAAGCACAATAAGCTCCAGCTCAGTCAGACTTGGGGGGATTATTTAGTTAGACCCGGCTCAGAGTGTCTGAGTTCATTTCTCAAACACCCTTCATTTCCCAGCGCCGGTAGCGCCGCGGCGTCCTGGCACGTCAGTCCCAATCACTCCTGTGTCACTTGTCTCAACTTTGTGTAGGAGAGAGCAGAGAGAGGCAGATTTAACTGAGCTTTCCCATTTTATTTTTATATATTTTTTTTTTTTTTATTGTTCGTGCCCAAACACAATTTATTACGTCGCATTTTCTTCAAGAAAGGCGGCGGAGACTACAAGAGACTCAGTACAAAAAGCCAGGCAGTGTGGAGCCCGACCTCGCGACACCTTTGTTTGCCATCTTTGAGTAAAAGCCTCTGTTTTTCTGCTTTAACAAAACAAGCAAATTGCATTCCCTCCGTCCTCCGGGGCTCTGGATGTTATTTGTCGCCTGCCAAAGCCGCTTCACGCCGCGCCTTATCTCTCTTTTAAATTGGCCGCACAATAAGAGCGTCCTCTCTGCAAAGTTGTCCCATTATAATTGCCGCAGGTAAACACGTCGCCCGCCGCAGACGTTGAATTCTATCAGTCGTTTCTCCCGGCGTCTCCACCTGCTTTGAAATGTTAGTTATCGGGTCAGCAGATCCCGCCCCCTCATCTGTACCACCCCCAGCCTCACCCCACCCTCCCTCTTTATTTATTCCAGCGAGATCTTTTCGCTCCAGGACATTCAGCGCTCGACTGGGGACGTGGCTGTGTGTATGTGTGCGAATATATGTATGCGCGCACAGCTAGAGTGGCAAATGGCTAATGAATAATGCAGGGTAATAGTGATGTGTTGACAGCTCTGACGGCTGAGAGCTGCCGAGCTGTGTATCAGTGATAATGTGCCATTTCCCTTCTGTGCTCCTCCACTCCCTTATTACAACAAATTGCATTTTTTTTGTAATTTCACCTCCCTACAACCCCAGTGTCTGCCTGTGTGTGTGTGTGTGTGTGTGTGTGTGTGTGAGAGAGAGAGAGTTTGGCCTACCCAAACTAAAAGCCCAGCTACGTTGTGCACTCGAGGCCATAAACACACATTTCACAATAAGGATGTTTTGAAACTCTTCCTTTCAGTTTGGTCTTGCTGATTGGTTTCTTAATTAATTTCAGCTCGTTACGGCATTTATGCTCTCTGAGTTTCGCTTCGGGGCGGCTACAGAAGGGTAGTGGTGTGTTTGGAGTCTGCCCTCTGTGTTTATTCATCCGGCAGAATTATAACTCTGTCCCAAAAGACGAACAAATGTGAGTTTTCATCGCTTCTTTAGCCAATAACTGCTAATACTAAGGATACTGAGATCGTGTCCTCAGTATTTTTGTTTTGATCCCCTGAAGTACAGTTCATATTTTATAATTGGCAGCTACATGTTGTGGGTTTTTAAGGGTCCTTCAAGGTCTTTAAGGCTGTGGTATTACGCAGAAGCAGCCGTCCTTAATAACCTTTTTAGCATATTCTGTCTCAAGTAGTCAGAGAGAGAGCTGGACTTCCACTTGGCTCCTTTAAAAACCGAACCGCTGACAGGAGGTGTTGTCCGGTCGCACGTCGTTTCATACAGATGCAGATGTCTGTGTATGTCCGGTAAGATGATGAAAGCCCCATTCATTGGTGGGAAAACCCTGCGACACGCGTGTGAATACGTCTCAGCTCCACACGCCGCTCCGGGCTCATTATATCCGATGCCAGCGCTCATCACGTGGCAAAGGGGCGCGGTGACAAGCAGCGCGTTGGATGGGGGTGGGGGGGTGACTTTTGAGTGTGGGCAGTGGTGTGTTTGTGTGTACTGGCCGTGCAGCGTTCGCCGGCACAAAGCCGAGCATGTCCAATTTCCCCCCTCCGTGTTATTAAAGGCCGGTGTGACGGCCCAATAATACGACAGAGAAACTCAGGTCCTCCGGGGGTTTCTTGCCCCCTCGCCACAGAAGCAGAGTGTTGCTGAGGACGTCTGGTCCTGGATCATCCTCTGGTCCCGCCACACAGAGTCAAAGCTGCCTGAGAAGCCTGGGTTGCTCTTTCCTGAGGCTGCAAGGTGCCGGAGTCATGGCGAGAGGAAACAGGGGTCTTGGCGAGACGTACACCCTAGATGGCGGGCCCTCGGAAGCGTGAGGTCTGCAGGGCAAACGACTCGTTCTGCTGCCATTTGGGTTTTGGTGGTGGCGCCGAGAACAAGTACAAGACATCAGCAGAGAGAGAGAGAGAGAGGCAATTGGTTTCACTGTGTTTATGTCATAGATGTTGCCAACTGCAGCTTAAACACCAAGTACAGCTAATGCACAAGGGATTGTCAGTAGTTCTGCAGATATCTGTTCATGAACCCGAGTATTGGGCAAATTACATTTTAATAACAGCACCAGAGGAAAATTTAAGGTCACTAATGTTGTTTTAACTCATTCTGACGGGGACGTCGAAGTTCACGGCGATCCATCCAACATTCAGCCAGAGAGCCACTCCACCAGCGGGGCGAAAAGTCACCATTAATGAAACATACTTAACGGTTTTGTTGTCATCTGGCAGAACGACCCTGCGTTAAGCGTGGCGAGTGTGTGTCACGGGGGTCATATTTTACACAAGTCTGGCAGCCAAACAGTGATTCAGCCGGGATCAAACTCGTGAAACCTTTTCCTTTTCTGTAATAATCACACCTCCCGAGAGCAAATCTTCGGCCGCGCTGGAGGGCGTGACGGGTTTTACTTGTTAATCAGCGGCATCAGAGGTTAATTTGGAATAAGCAGAGGAAAAACACGGCTGAGTCGACAACGATAAGAGCACCACCTACAGAATCTCAAACTCCATCAAGGACACGGACGCCGAGAGGGTCATTCACATTGTTTGACTGATCTCTGAAGCGCAGAAACACTCGTTCAACAATTATTACTGAGCACCAAAGACAGAGGAAAGCTAAAAAGCAGCGTTGTGATGTGGCTACAGAGAGTCTCCGTTATCAGGAGGCGTCAGAGCTTCGCTCTCCACAATATATTTGTCTCTCAGCAGCGTCACGTCATGTCGAACTGTCCTTGAACAGGATGCTGCAGCCTCCTGCGCCTGCCCGGTGTTTACCAACAGCAGCGATCGCAGTGAAATGCTCCGACTGACCCCCTTTCATTTAATGATGCATGTGTTTGCATACTACTTTATCTGTTAAAGGAAGCCACCGCAAGCCCGAAAGCACCCCTGTATTATGTGTGTTTATTAAAGTCTGCTGTTTGTGAATCCAGCGCACGCGATGTCCAGACCACGGTCTCGTTCAAACAGAGGTAGATAAGGTTTGAGCTGAAAATGAGATACGAGGCTCTTTTTACCATCTTGGCGCCGTGGTTCAATCATCTTACATGAGGGAATGAGTGTGTTTCGTGCTGCAGATCGACAAATACATCAAACCGAATCAAAAACATTGAACTTTAGAGTCAAACTATATGTTTATATATATTATTTTAAAACGTCCACAGTGTCGGTTTCACTGAGAGCAGGTGACAAACGACAGCCTCTGGCCTGAGGAGGTCGTTTTAATTAAAGGTCAAAATCTTTAACTCAAATGCAACATTTTGGGTCCGGCTCTTTACTGCAGCTCCATCTGAACCCATCTGAGTGACGTCGTCCACCCCCGCCGTCTCCCTTTCTGCTTTAATAAGGGCCATATTCATAATAGCTCGTAATCACGATTCATTATTGTGCATCATATGGAAAAACTGTCTGCGTTTTGACAAGAGGCGAGAAATTGCGTCTCTCCTCCGTGAATTGTTTGGCAAACGAACCTCTCGTTATCATTCAGACCTGCATCAGTCGTAACGCCGGCTGCTTTCACGGCACAACAATACGACAGAAAGGGGAAAGTTTCCACGGTTAATCAGTTCTGATTCACACCAAAACGAAGCATGTTTACCACGCGCGATTTCTGATGAGCTGATTTCAAGCCGTGGGAGAGCTTTGTGCAGGTCCCGGTCTCGCTCCCTGTTTGGGGGACTTCTGCTGGATCACAACAAGGTTTTGGCGAACTGCAGTTTACTCATCTGCAATAATCGGTTTAGCTGTTACAAAGGTTCACGACTGTAAGTAGATCAGCTGCAGCCTGAAGCATCCTCCGGCTTTGTACAGGTTATTTAGAACAGCGGTTCCCAACATAAGGGTCACAAAACGAATTCGACGGGTCGAGAGACGATTAAGAGGATTGGACGACAGAGGAAACATTAGTCTGCTCCACCAAATTATGCTTATTTCACAAGACTTTCTCCTCTGATTGTTGCTTCTAGCCACGCTAATCAGGCAGCCAGTAAACCGTCTTCTCAACTGCCCTGTCTTGTAACTCGGTGGGGATCATGCCACCACTCAGATCAACTGCTACACTAAGACAATCAATGCCTGTGTGTTATTAGCAAACACATGTTATCTTTAAAGTATGTTCCGTTTGTGATGATATATTAAATATACTAGGTTTTGAAAACAGTAATTTGTGTATTTCTTTTCTTAGTTTCACTCAAGTTATTGACCTTGTGATACAACGGGGGGGGGGATTAAAGATCAGCTTACAGGCGGATACTTCCTGCCTGGTCACATGTTCTTAAATGGACTTTAGCTGACCGTCGATCTGCATTACACGATCAATAACAACGCATCCAGACCGAATTATCACAACAAGTAAGGGATGCATGTACACTCAGTAATACAGGAACATTTGTGGTGTCCAACGCGTGACTCTGAATAACTTGTACACGAGGTTTTCTCTTTGTTTTCAGGTAATAAAATAGTTTTTGCACAAACGTTCATGTTTTCCCTCAGGGTGTGACTTCTAAACATCTGCAGCATGTTAGCTTGTTGGCATTAGCATTTAGCCAACACCATACAACCTCACAGAACCTTTAATGTTTCTCTTGTTTTCCTGTTAAACGCTGTTTTATTTATTTATTTTCACCACAGAGACATGATTTGTTGCTTGGTTGAGCAGATCTCAGTGACGGAGAACTAGTAGATGTTTCCACGGTATGTAAGTTCTCTGTTGAACGCTGTCCAAGGTGCTGATCCCAGAACAGCCTGGGATGCAGGAACTGTCCAAGGTTTTGCACGGACAATAGGCAGGATTGTCGCTGATAACAACAACAGGATGCTGCTGCTTTTTTCTTCTGCTCCTGGACATGAACTTGATATTTTCATTTAGATATAAAGTATTCTGGGGGACTTTTATCTAGTGGGACAGGAAAAAAATAACATTTTTTACTGCAAACGTCTAAATCATCCATTCATAAATGGAAAAAGGCAAAAGAAAACAGTAACGCAAATAAAGCAAAGGGAAAGCAGTGGCTGATTAAACCCAGTGTTCAATGTTTTTTTATTACTATTTTGAATTTTTAATGTGTTTTTACAAGATTTTTTTTACTTTATTGAAGGATTTGTGTCATTTTCTCTGTAAATCCCTTTTCATTTGACCTATTTTTAGGTGGATTTCTACCTTAACATCAGTCTGTTTATTGATTAAATTAAAATATAGCTTGATCCCTGCATTTGTTGGCCCGTTAGACTCATTGAATAAACCTGACACCTGTGGTCCTCCATAATCTCTTGGCTGATTGTGTATCACACTGCGGTGATGCTGCCATTTTTTCCCCCTCATTATCAGCATCACGCTGCGCGCCCGGTTTAATTTATTCAAGGTCTAAGACTCCTTGTAGTATTTTGCATCGCTGAAAGGCGGCGGGGCCCTCTGGGAGAGCGCGGCCACCTGCCCTGCGGGGGCCGCGGGGGGCTTCGTTTTATGACCCGCTTCTGACGTCGCCGGTCTGCTTTCGACAAAAACCTCGAGCGAGGATTCGACTCGACTGCGTGTTTCGTGTCTGAAGATGATCAAAGGTTACGGTTTTTAAACAGCAGTAGGTCATAACTCACACAACGCCAGTCTGACGCTGGTGAGGGGATTATGCATATTGTTATTGATTCTTGCATCACTCACTGGGGACGACGTGTGTGCTGCGGTTGGTTTGCTGTGTGAAATGCTAAACAACCCGTGCATTTCTCCGCCTTTCTCGGCCTTTGAGCTTCTTTTTTATTTTCTGTTTTAACTATTTACGCGCACGGCGACAAACGAGTCTTTAAAACCACAGCCGTGCAACTTGCAGCGGGACAATGCGGCTGTGCACCAGAGGGCCGCCTCGCTCTGATGTCGATGCATTTACATTTAAAATTTACATTTTTGATCCCTGGCTGAGAGCTGCATCCTGAGCAGCCTACAATAAGAACAGCTGTTGGAATAATTTTAATTCCCACATCAACTGAGTTACAAGCCCGCAAGAGCAAAGAGTACAAAGGTCAGAGAACCGGCATCCCGGAAACTCTAAAGATTTATTTATTTATTTATTTTGGTATTTAATGCAGTTCCTTCATGCAGATGAGTATCACAGTAAAAGAGAGCTGTCCCTTGTGTGTTTGCAGGATCCAGTCTGGCTCCTACCTCAGCACCGGCTGGTTCACGCTCATCCTCGCCATGGACATGTGCAAAGAGATCCATATCTACGGCATGATAAATGACACCTACTGCAAGTAAGACACCGACCAACCCCCCGCCGCCGCCACCGTCCTCCATATTGGGATGAAAAATGCGCACATTCCTGCAAAAACTTCGAAAACTAGATTCACATTCACAGCAGCGCCGGCCAATCGGAGCCTCCCGTAACCGCCGACTGCCCTGTTGGAATTCATTTCCAGTGCCTCAGTTTGGATTTAATGGCTGAATTTCTATGCTGAAATCCATATTGGGTTCTCTGTGCCATGAATACCATTATGTTCTCCTGCCTAGAATACCCAGCAGGCTGCAGAGCCTCCATAGCTGCGGGTGGCTGGGCTGCAGCACCCTATTCCTCCCCCTGCTTAAAGTTATATTTGTATATCAGCCCCATGTCTTCTTCTCTCTGACTCCGGCGTGAGTGATTACTGTCTGGCTGCGAGGCCATAGGAGGGATGACAAACAAGATGCTGTAGCTCGGGGCCCGGCACCTCAGGCTCAAGTCGTGTCAGCCTCGATGGGCTCTCTCTCCCTCTCTCTCTCTCTCTCGGCGTCTCCCCTCCGCTCTCTCAGCTCAACCTGAGCTCTCTCTATCCCCCCCCCAAATCAAACACTTTTACCTAATGCGCGGTGAAAATCCTGCCTTTTATCCTCTCCCGTGTTCCCCCGTGCACAGCGGGAGTTGGAATATAAACAGCCCCAGACGCATGGCAGAGAGGAGCGATAATTCAACCAGCACGGAGGATTTTATGATTCAGTGAGGCAGTAATGGGGCTGTTCCCTTCCTGCCCGTCTCTCACTTATTCCCCTCCTTCCTGCGTGAGACAGGAGGATATTGTGTTTCACCAACTTTCTGAATGGACAATTTAGCGTCACACAAAGTACCGCCATGGCAGCCGCCGTAAGAAGAAGTGATGCTTTGTGCGACGACGTTCGAGGCTCTAGTCAGACTTGACCCCGGCAGTTGCGCGGTAATGGAGTTTCAACAGGTGCCGCGGAGAGGGTGAAATTGAATTTATGTGTCAACGCTGCGGAGAGAGGAGAGGCAGCGATTGGGCTGCGTGTTACTGTACGCTGGCAGACAGCCACGTGGACCACTGGCTGGCTGTTGTGACGGCTGTTTCTCCTCTGTCTGCTTTCATTCTCCCAGTGAAGCGGTCGCACAAGTCATCCTCTTATAAAGCCGTCACTCGCTATTAGACACCGACCGCAGATCGCCCAGTGAATCCTTTCTGCCGCTGCGCTCTTACAGTGCCTCCTGCTTTTATTGAATCCGTGTAGTTTTTAATGGTGTGGCGATGCGGACTGTAAACGGAGTGACTCATCGTGTAATCCAGGTCAGGACAGCCCAACTTTCCCACCGCACGTTACTCGGTTTATTGGGGATGTTTTCAGAATAGACAGTTTAGTTAAAAGAGTATTTAATGAAGCAGTTGTTGTTGTTGTTGTTGTTTTGAGTTTCTTTTCTTTTTTCCCCCACAAGATAAACAAGCTGAGTGGAGAATTTCGCCCCGGGGCCGCATCAATTCAAGCCGCTGAATGGCGTCCTCAAGGATCTTCGGTTTAATAGTTTAATATTTCAGTTTGCTGATTGTTTCTGATTAGAGTTTTTCAAAGCTGAGGCAGTAAAAACCAAGGACGCCTGTGATTCGCTGACTGCACCGGCGCTAAATACTGTCGCACAAGCAAAATCATAATAACTGCCGTGTTTCTTAAACATATATTATTTTTGCATAACAGCAAAAAAGTAGATTACAGCAGTAGAAACTGACGTCGCACAAGGCAGAAGCGACGCTCAGGACACAGAGTCTGCATTGTTTACCTGATTTAAGACATCAGTTGCTACACGACAAACGTAATCATGTAAACATCGGCGATACAAGACGAGCCCGGGTAACCGAGTTAAACCGACGAGCCGCTGACAGACAACAGCTGCTCTGTGCAAGTGAGGGAGTGAGTGAGTGTGCAGGTAAATACACTGTTTGGCTTTCAGGAGTGAGCCAGACACCGAACTGAACGCCCTGCTCAAAAACACACACCGATACAGCCTTTTTCAATATTTTAGTATATCCTGCAGCCCCCGGTGTCTGACCTTAAATTAAATAATTGAGGGGACCTTTAGCTAAATTAAATATTACAGAAACTCCCTGTCTGAAGTTGAAGATAAGAAGCAATTTGAGTTTTTCCCCAGTTTGGTTTTACAGAAGCGAATCGCAGCAGGTTTCAGGAATCTTTTCTAATTCGATCTCAGGTCAGGAAATCCTAAACGCTCAATCCAGCATCCGTCGTCGACTGTTACCTAGCAACCGACGCTACTTTTCGGTTGGTTTTTCTGAAGCACGAGCAGAAACAGGCTCTTAAGTCCAACGCGGATAAGCGAGAGAGGCGTCGGTGAGATCGCTAACGAGGGATGTTCGTGATGAATTCACATCAGTAATTCAAGAGATTAAGAGAGAAGCGGAGCGGACTGAGCCAGCAGACGCGGTCCCTGCTCATCAGAAACACGCGGCCTGTCAGTCAGCTCGGCGTAATGATTGTCCCGATGTTGTGAGTCTGTGTAAGCCTTTGGGAAGTCAGGATGCTCATCTAAAACACTTTTCCATGGATAGAAACTTGTGAACTGTCCCTCTGCTTTGCCTTTTTACCTAAATCCTGTCCCATCCACAATCGCCATGGTTACCAAACAGTTAAGATCTGCAGCTTAAGGAAGTTTCTGTAATAAGGTCCCAGTTGTTTTGGATAAACTGTGTAAATGAAATCTCTTTTCGTCTTTCCCCTCCCCTTCAGGACGGAGGGTTACAGGAAGGTTCCCTATCACTACTACGAGGCGGGCAGCCGGGACGAGTGCGCCGAGTATCTGCTCCACGAGAGCGCCCCGTACGGCGGGCACCGCTTCATCACGGAGAAGTCTGTGTTCGCCAAGTGGGCCAAAACCCACGCCATCAAGTTCTTCAACCCGCCGTGGCAGCTGTCGTGACCCCGGCTGAACCGAGGAGGAAATGCGCCGCCGCCGTTGTTTTTATCATCGTCATCGTCATCACCACCTGGGAACCGGCTGCGTATCGACACTGACAGGGAGCGCGTTCCTTAATGAGAGCGAGCATCCGTGTTTGGCACAAATTACACTCATATCCATTAAAAAAAAAAAAAAAGGTTGGTTGTCACATCCTGGACGGCTAATATCCAGTGTTCTGACAACAACCGCTCAATCGTTTGGGTTTGATGAGCCCTGACGGCAAAAACATATCTCCAACTTCTTCTGCTCTTGAATTTGAGAGCCGAGGAACGCACTCCGCTCTCCACCGACTGTTCGATCCGTTCGCTGCTCTGTGAGTTTAGCAAAGGAAGGCTCGAGGACTGAAAAACAAAACAACAACACGCGGAGGAAACAATACCCGTCAACTCGCAGTGACCTCAGCGGTTCAAGCCTCCGCAGGCGCTGCGAAGACGCAAAGACTGCATTTGATTTTCCTTTTTTTTTTTTTCCAGGCCCGTAGCTGAAGAAGAGCTCGGCTGCTGCAGAGACGAGTCACGTTGCCATGGACGTCTGATGAGCTCGCCTACTCTGTTTCCTCTGGGTGTCTGTCTTCTGCTGTCAGGCTGTAATTAATCTATAACAAGTATCATTCAAGCCTTCATCTCAGACTGAGGGAGTGTTGAAGGCAGCTTTCAATTTACTCCGTCTAGGGAAGGCTTCAACAAACAAGGTCTTTATTTTATTTTGTTTTTGAAGAGTAAAAACAGATGTCAGTCAAACTCGAGGGTGAACCAGACGTGTAGATGTGAATCAGCATTCTCTTTAACTGTTATGCTTGGTCGTGTGTTACCTCACAACTCGAAGATGTCACCTTTTCTTTTCTTTTTTATTTTTTTTCTTCTCCGATGCTGTGAAATTGAATTTGAGGCATATTTTGGCGTCCGATGTCCGCATTGGGCTGCTAATTTATTCTGCAGAGATGAGTTCCCGGCGCTCCTGAGCAGCGTGCCGTCGACAATGTGGGCAACGCAGCACGTAGAGCAATGTGCAATTAGAAACTCCATCCACACGGTGAGGAGTTAAATCATTTGTGACCCCGCAGAGGGAGAGATTTATGTGTGCAGTGAAACCATTTGAAGTTAATTGTATTCTATTATCATTTTGTGCCTGCGACACAGTATTTTCTGCAGTTCATTGTGCGGAGGCAGAGAAAGATGCTCTCTGTCCGTCTCGCTCACGCTCTCATCCAGCTTTGTGCCTCTTTGTGTACAGTATCACTGTGCGAACACATTTTCCCATTTGTCTTTGAACGCGGCGTGCGCGTCTCCCGGTCCGGGCCACTGCATTTGAATGCATCTGAGAGGAATAATCAGCGAAGTGCTGCGGTGTGGAGGTTGGCCGGTAGCTGCGGAGGGCTGAGACGCTCCGGCTGTGACCGTGACTCCCTCCCCACTCCTGCTCACCCTCACTCACCCCCCCCCCGGGGCTGTGATTAGTGTCCCGGTCAGAGCCGCGGCCCAGAGGGGCGAACTGGAAGGATTCAAAGACTTCTAATTTAGGCGCCTTGATGCACAAGGTCCCCGACGACTGTAATGCACTGCAGCTGGGCTTCGCCGTCTCGCTCCGGCCGCAGAGCTCGCTGCACGGTCACACTCAGCAGACATCGATTTGCCGATTTACAGGTCAAAAGACATGTAGGTTAAAACCGGACGTCTTGGCTGTAGCTACTGAACCGCGGACGACTCCGAGGTCACGTCCTCTGCATTTTAACATCCTGCATGTTTACATAGAGTGGTGAGGACTTTAAAACCAGAGTACTTTGACTGTTTAATGGAGCAGTTAATATATAAATAAATGTTTCTACATCTCCCAAGAACAGTTATTTCAAGGCAGTGTTGGAGAAGTGTGGTATTTAACTGAATAAATTACCGGAGAAGAGCACCCTCTTTTTGGTCATCTTAAGATGTCGCGGTTACACATAGCTATTGTTTTAACAACGTCAAAATGTAACGCTCCATGGAAACATTGATTGGGTCAGACACAGGCGACTGCGACTATGTATACCACACTTACTCACACAGAAAGCGAGAAAAGCCTGGTTCAGAGCGGCACTGGATGTTTCTTCTAATCTTTACCGATGTTAAAAGGTAATTCAGTCGACTTCCTGCTGCTCCGTCGGGCGCCAGCCTCTGAACATCTGCTCAAAATGATCATTTCCTCATGCAACTGTAAACCCACGGAGAACAACATAATGACTGTGATGTTGCACCGTGTGTGAAAATAGCATCTCAGACAAAGCCGTTACTCGCCTGAGCCATTATCTGGGCCAGTTTTAACCTCCACTGGTCCTCAGACCGGGAACCGGGAGCTGTTCTCAGGCTCAGGTTTCAGTTTTGATCCCGAGTTGTGTTGTTTGCGTGAAACCGGGGCTAATAACTTTGCGCGCAGGTGTAAGTTATGATTGTTTTGCCAGACTTTTAATAGACAAAGATGTCTTAAAAGATGAAATGATAAGTTTACAAACAAACAGATTTGGTCTCCACCTGCAAATAACCAAAACCCTGCTCTCCTGGGTGTCGGCTGGATGCTGGGGAACACGTCTGGTTCCTGTGTCTCTGTGTCCCTGTCTCCACAGAGCAGGGCACCCGCAGCACTTACAAAGACGGTCCTACAAGTCTAAACTCATTGTAAGTCAACTTGGCTGACGGGAGCATCATCAAAATGTAAAAACAGCCCTATTTTAAATTCCTCCCGGTGCAGCTCAGCGGATAGGAGGCGGCCGGAACACAGGCGGGGTCACGGCTCCGATTTCCTCTGGGACAACATGTGCTCGAGAGGTACGCCGCAGCCCCGGCGCCGTGAGCAGCTGCGGATCAAAGTACCCACCGCGCGATGTGTGTAAATCAGGAACTTCTTACCGCATTATTTTTCCTGTTGGGAAAGCCTGAAGATGAGATCTGGGCCGCGGGGAGGCTTAAAAACGATACGTCTCTCTGCTCCCGTCGGACGGCGAAGCAGCCCTTGATGCCGGAGCGTGCATTCGCGCAGTGCGTCATGCATGTTACATGATCAACGTGCATCTTTTATACGTCGCCACTCAGCCTGTGATTGTGCAGTCATCTGGCAGCTCTCCACCGATCACTTTTACCTCTGCTGTACAGTGTGTCCACCGTAAATTGTAAATCGCTCCACACCGAGGTGAGATATGAAGTTTCTTACGCCGAGAGCCGTGTTTCAGGTGTGTCCCGGTGCATTATTTGCCGATTTGTTTGAAACTGTTCGCACACAACCGGAAGAAGAGCACCATATTCCTCCTTTCAACCAACGTTTATACAGTTTTCGTGCGTTGCCAACCCTTTTTCTGCCGCTTCAGGCTGAACTCTCGGATATTTTCCAGTCAACAAACACTCCATTGTTCTCCGCCAGAACACACTGGGAGTATACCCACGGATGTATTAGGCACTATATTATGGAGAATACGCCCTTTTTTTATAGGCTCCCATGAATCATCTGTGGCTCACGGGAAGACGACTGTAGGCGCGTTCACTGTGAATTAGTAACACCATGAGCAGAAGTGTGAGCAGAGTGGGAGGTGAAATATTGGAGATTTCTAATTTCCTTCCTTTCCTTTTTTTTTAATTTAGAAAAGTTTTTACATTTTAAAGTTGATTTAAAATGATTAAATGAGAAGGTAGCAGCCGGTTAGCTTAGCACAAAGACTGAAAGCAGAGGGAAAGTGTTAGCCCGGCTTTAGTACCTCTAAAGCTCTAAAGCTCCCTACTTAACAGGTTTATTTAGAAAAACTGAAGTGTTAACCACCCCTGAAACCATTTTGTCTGCTGAACTACTTCTCGGCTCCGAGCTGTTGCCAGGCAACCATCTGAGAACCCAGGAAGTCGCCGTCCCAGAGAGTCATGACACCACGTCCGGGCTGGGCTAAAGCTAAAAAACACAAAACTAGTGCAATTATGAAGAAGACCATACAATGCACAGTTATTAGCAGTGGTATTTAAATGAACTGAGGAGAGAAGTCAAACATTTTGGTTTCGCCTGACTTCAAATTATCATTTTGCGCCGATGAAACAAAAAACTCTAACGTGTAACGCAGCGAGACAGAGCTGGGCTAGCTGTCCCCCCCCCCCGTTTCCAGTGTTTGTGCTAAGCTAAGCTAACCACCTGCTTGCTGTAGCTTCATGTCTGCTGCGGAGATGCGAGAGCGGCATCAGTCCTCTCATCTCAACCCTCGAGTTCTTCTCATTTCCGACTCTGGCTCTTTTTGTTTTCATCCGCAGCTTGAAGCGATGATTTAAAAACCGGCCTGATTTCATGTTCTTTGGATTAAAAGTTTGCTCGGAAGCGGTTTTCTCCACCCTGAAACCTGGGGCAGACTTTTCCTTTTTGCACCTCGCTGTATATATATGCAAATATACATATGTACAGAAGTGGCAGTGGAGCGATTGTTCACTTGTTGTATAATGCAAAGTTAAAAAGGTCACCTCCCTTAAAACAGAGAAACAAGAGTCCTGATTAAAAAGTCCCGGGCTCGTGTTCTCGAGGAACAAAGATGTGAATTTAATTGTTTATTATTTCGGCTCTTTTTCCTGCTGTGATCAGTCGAGGTAATTACTGTCAGCTCCGGAGTCCAGAGTTCAGATTTTAGAGAACATTTGATTGTCTGTCTCCACATTTGAAACCTCTTCGGTTCAGTTTGCAGCGTTTCCCTCCCTCCCTCTCGACTTTTGTACTTGTTGCCATTTTCCCAAATGCCTCAAGTGCTTTCTTACATTGAAATATTCATTTTAATTTCCTTTTCTCCCATGTGCACTTCTTACTTACTGATTTTTGTGTGTGCGCGCGTTGTAAAGCACTTTCCTTTTTCATCTCCAGGTCAAGTGTCCTTGTGAAATGTGTAACTTTGGGCGTGTGTGTTGAGTTACATAGAATGTAATATGAGTTTGTTGTAATGAGGGGTTTTTTAAACACTAACACGGCTAACACACTCCTTTTTATCAGTGGTGAAGTAACATCCAAATGCTGCATGGATCCTTGCAGGTTATTGAAATGTACATTTTGTTTAAATATAAGTAGTTGTTCAGTCATTTGCTGTCTGCCTATTAGCTAATATTAGATATAATGTGAATGTCCTTATTTTTTATCAACGTGGTTTCTGTCCTCTGTGTCTTTTATTCTCTGTGGGGATTAAAGAAAACCTTAAAAACGTCCCATTTCATGATTAAAATCCTTCGCGAAACAAAACAGAGTAAGCAGAATATAAGAAATGCGTTCATGTTATATGGATGGAGCCCGAGCCGAGCTGTCACCTCAAGTCTGAGGCGTCCCATGAGGTTTTTGGAAACATCGGCGAAGGAGCAGAGATGTGCTGAGCTCAGACGCCTCTCCAGAGTTTCGGTGAGTTTCTTTATGTAACCTCTGCATAAATGAACGCCAGTCTGAAATAATAATGCTCGCGTTCCTGGTTTCCCAAGCTGCGGTGATGAATAAAGTATCAAGATGGAAAATTAAAGGGGCACGCCGGTTATTTTACAGAGCGCTGTCGTAAACATGAGGAACTCACGCGCAGCAGATGAAAGAACCATCAAACGGAAGAACTGAGATCTCCTGCTTTTAATTTCCAGCACGGATCAAACTCCACGACACCAATTTGTAGCTTTTAAGCTAATCGCTATAAATGTTTTGTCTCACCAAACGTCTCTGACAAGTCCCCGTCCTAATTTGTAAAAGCAGATACGTCGTGACGGAAACTTAATGCCATCGGATCGCGTTTTGATCGAGAGGGAGCGGAGATATTTTATTGAACACGTCTGCAAAATGTTCACTCGTATTTCATTTGGTTTCCCGGGAATATCCCGTCACGGCAGCTAAAACAGGACTGTTTCTCTTATGGTTATGTTGAGGCAGCGCAGAATGTGCACCAAACCTGTATTGTAGCCTGAATTGTGCAAATTGTGCAAAAGAAAACTTTGTAATACAAACAAATTTTCAGTAAATGCGGACATTTCCTTGAAAACATTTCAAGGGATAAAAAACATTTAGCAGTCTATAAATGTACAGGCTGAAAAGAATCCAAAATGGAAATCTTGTTTACCACCAAGGAGGCTTCTGCGTACAAGAGATTAGCCTTGGTACGTCGATGCAGACAATAAACGTCGAGCGAGAAAATGGCATGTGAGAATAAAAGCATGTACTCAGAGTCAAGAGGTGTAAATGGACAGCAGCATTATGGACGTAACAGAGCAGCAAAAGTTCAAAGTCTGCAAGAATATGCAATGTGTGCGATAGGGATGAAGTGATGTGTGTTACTGTAACGCATAAATACAGGTGTGTGTGAGTGGAGGCTTAATGGTGAGGCCATCTGCAAATGGACAGAACCTGTTCTTGTGATGCGATGTGAGGTTTTGTTCCTGACAAAAGACGTGGGTGGACAGGATTCTACAGCACATCACTTCACTCTCATTTAGTAAAAATCCTAATCTCGTCCCCAGGTCTTGCCTTTTGTATTACTGATGAAAATGTTCCACAGTAACACAAAGCAAGCTTGGATAACACTGTTAAACCCTCCTGTTGGCTTTAATCAGTCAGTAGTTTTTAGTTTTTTAGTGTCTTTTAAGGGTATCCTGCCCAACCTGGGGCACACAGACCTGTCATTAGTAGGAGGTCTGCTTATAACCAGAGGTTTCTAGCAATAAACAAAACAAAAAGTCATTTAAAGATATATCCTAATATAAATTGCTGATATGCATTTTCACTTTTTATGTGCTTATTAAACATAGGATCCCTAATTTGACTTATTTTTCATAGTCTGAGCCCAGAGGTCAGAGTGACGCTTTGTGCAGGAAGTCTTCTATTATCTGCTGCACGTTAACAATACGATGCAAGAGGTCTTCTTGCTTCTGGCTCATGGCTGACCATTAGGGTTTCAGTTTTAGCCCTCCAAGGGAAAGACCGTGGGCGCATCCGCTTTAAGATAATGTACACTGAGCCCATCAGCAGGCTCTGTAGCTCGAACCGTGGCTCCATTAATCAGAAGTGCTGGATGGAGCCGCACAGCTCACAGTCCAGCAATGAGAGTAATGGACATGATGTAATGTGCACATGCTTACAGCAAAACTAATGAACCTTTTGGTTAAATGGTTAAAAAGAAAACCTTTCTGAGTCAACGTTACCTTGCAGAGAGAGAGAGACGTTCCTCCATTTTCACTTCGGTTACCTTGCCTGTGTTAGACCTCAATTAAATTCCAGCCTAACCCCATATTTACTTGATTTGATTTTTCCCTTTGTTTTGCTGGCAATTGGCACGCGCCAGTGTTTTCTGTCATGTGCGCAGCTTAACTGAGCAAGGTCAACGAGGCAAACTGGAATGTTTTCAATTCAGTGTTTGCAAATTTGTTCTTGCAGAGTGTTTGACCTCTGGAACATATTTGCAGGAGGATGTGCTCTCCGGGGCCAGATGGTGCTCCAATACGTAGCATTATCGTAGCTCAGGGACACTTCAGGAGGTAATTATAAAATATAAGGGATGAAAGAAGGCGAGGGGGGAAGAAAACAGATGAAAGTGCAGGTTTTATGTGTTCTCTACACTCTCCTTCAAAACACCTGTTTGAAGCATATTTCTGTTCCTTGTCCGCTCAATACAAGCTATTACTGACACATCTTTTATGTTTAAAGAACACATTAGCTGTGTGCCAAATCCATACTACGGAGGCTAACGATTCAAACAAACTCTACAAAATAGGATGCACTCAAATTTGCCAGGAAGCTTAATGAAATGCTTGAATACTGACCAACAATATCATGGAGAAAGAAGCGGAGGAGCTGCTCACAGCTGCAGCTGGCAGAAGCAGCACAGTGGCCAAACACGCCTTTATTTGCTGCTTTATTTAAGGCATTTGTTGCCTGTAATGCGCCTTTTTCCGGTTAGTATGAGTTTTATCATTATTTCCTTGTACTTTAACTGTAAAAAGAGTTTATTAAGACATCATACGTTGTTCAAATGACACTGGATCTCTGTCCAGTGTAGTGAACACCAGGCATGCACCATGCTATCAACCTTCCGGATGGTTAGCTTAGCTCTACTAGCAGGTAGACATTGGAAGCAGGGTGAGATTGCGCGGCTAATTCTTGCTAACTATGCTTACAAAAACCTCTAGAGGTCACTTATTAGCATGCTAAATCTTGTTTATTTAACTGCTGCGTTAACAGAAATGTGGAAACACAATATATTAGTAGTTCGGTGCTCCTGCAGAGCTGTCACCAAGAACAAAAATCATAGCAGGCAACTTCCTGAAAAAGCTGAAAGCTGCTGTTTTTGTGAAAGAGTCGGGCTAGCTGTTGCGACCTGTTTCCAGTTGCTAAGAGCTAAAAGCTTGCATACAGACATAACATCAGCTAGTCTAATAATCTGTGTAGTTTCCTCCCTGCGGACTTTTGCCAAAGGCTCAGATATCGTTCTTCCATCCTGGCCACTAACCACATGTGCAGTGGCAGCTGTTGTGCGCAGTGTCATTGAAATCTGCTTTTGAGAACATGACAGCTCCCCAGCGTCTTACAAAAACAGGTGGATCGGACAGAAACTAGGTGCTGGGATCGTTCCACTGCAATCAGGAATCAAACGTGAACATCTCTGACAGAGTGGAGTGAAAATCAAGCTCCCAATCTCTCTAAAAACTCCGAATACTTTACTTTTGATTGGATTTGACTGAAGGTTGCTGTCATTTGTAGCAGAACTGACAGATTTTTTTAAAGGAAAGCAGAGCGACAGTTTGTAACTGGTAAACTACTGTTAAATATAAAAAGGAAAAACCAAAAGCAACGACTTCTTTTCTCCTGCTGTGAACAGTTACATCCCTGTAATCAACATAAAAATACATTAAGACAAAAAAGATTATATATATATATATATATCCTTTAATATCTTTTAATTTGAAATCAGCCGATTATATAGTTATACTTTTTCTTGACAGGTAATTACAGCAGCAGAGTAAAACCTTGTGTGTTAGTGTTTGTACGGTTGCATTATTAGCTGCATTCCTGTTGCAGGCCTGTCGTCTGTCGTAGCTGCGCTTTGTTTTGCTGCCTCACTCGTCAAAGGTAGCCCAGTCATCTCTGCACGGATCCCCGCTCACATCACGTGACTTTTGTACCCTGAATGTGAAAGCTGATCTTAATAAATGATTGAACCTAATTATTCCAGTTTCTGACATTTTCTTTATCATGTCTCGGTCTAATCTCCTCCCTTAAACGAGAACTCCTCAATTGTCTCCTACGTGTCGTACGGATCTGTTGCACTAATAACCACTTTCTTGTTTGTTGACAGCTGCAGCCAATTAGTCAGGTGTGTGTGGGATACATGGAGTCCAAACACATCATATAACCTTCCCCCGAGCAGCGATTTCCAGCTGCACACGAGGCTCAAACAGCGTGCTCGTGTTTGTTTATGCGAGCCTTTGAACGTTAGCGTCCCTGTCTCCGCTCATTTGCATGTTTCATGAGGACTGTGGACGAAATGAGTGCTGACATCACGCTTTATGAACTCTGCCCCGTCCACTTGGCGCAGCCCTTGCGTCTCCTGCCAGATCCCGTTAATTGGTGCATTTCGCCGGTTTTCAAAGTGGCCAACCGGTCCGGAAACTGTGCCGGCGCTCTCGGTCTGCAGCAGAAATAAATGAGTGGCTCCGCGGGGGAGTCGGCAGCCAGTGCTATTTTTCTTCCCCGTCTGCCAACTTTTTAAATGATCTATAACATCATAAAGTGCGTGAAAGATGGAGGAGTGTATTGTGTTTTAATTAATTCCATGCAGGTTTCTTAAAGGCTCTTAAACAATACATCCCTGTAGTCGCACTGGTGCCTCATTAATGACTTGCATGGAGCAGACATCACTTTGATCGCCACGTTTCTACACCCACCTCCCTAAAGAAATATGAGTCCTACACTAATTGCCTCATGTTTATATTGATTACAACCACCCCCCCTCCACCACCGCCACCGTCTCCTCCTCCAGTCGTCGCTCATCCTCCCATCTTCTCTTTCTCGGAGCGTATCGAGCTCGTCTGGTATCAGCAGCGGTCGAAGGATAAAGTGTAGGGGCTGGCGCTAAATGTCAACAATTTTCAGATTATCCAAGGCAACAGAAAACATTCAGCTGTGACTAATTGCAGCTGTAGCTCAGACAAAAAAAAAAAGACAGAAAGCTCTGCACTGTCACGCTTAGCTACCTTCATACTCTATATTCTCTCTTGAGTCGTGCTGCTTGTAAATTTCCAACACTTTAATAGCAGAAATAACAGTTTTTCATCCACTTGAGCTTGGATTGTGTCGTATGACCACAAGCTAAATACCGTCTCAGTTAATATCCCTGTTTACAACCATCTCCTCCCATCCTTTCATCAACCTCGATGTAATCAAAGTTTATAACACCCTACATTTCCTGTGCGCCTCAAGGTAATTGAATTGCTCTAAAAGGTCTTCCCTCTTGAAAGCCTCCCCTCGCTCATCACAATCAATCACTTCCTCTGATGCCTATTTATATTCCCGCAAATACATTAGCCACTGGTTTTCTTTATTCATGCGCATGTGTGTTTTCAGTTTTATGCAGATGACGTCCAGGTTTGCGTGACAGCAGACCGAAGTGATTGACTGCTCTGTCAAATACGCTGCTGGGAGGCGTCAGCTGCTTTCAAAGTGCGTGAGGATCAAGGGCGGCTCTCAGCGACTGGGAAAGTTTCCTGGAAATAAACGCTGCTTTGCATTCGGCGTTATACAATCGGTGATCCCCCGAGACCCTCCCAGTACACCCACAAACAGCAAATGTTCAAGTGTTGCACGCTGCACAGCGAACAGATGGTTGGTGGCTCAGGCTGACTTTACAGAGTAAAACCTCTAATCTTCATTTCAATTAGTGCATATGTGATACTAATGAACGGTGATGGACAAGGAAAGATTCAGACTCAGTGCTACGTGGTCATTGTGTGAGGCTCACAATGGTTTGCTAACATTAGCACAGCCAGGAAACAAATGACAGACCCATGACTCATGGCAGGTCCATGAGTCATGGGTCTGTCATTTGTTTTTCCACTCAAAACATCTGTGTTTGTACCTGCGCTCATTAATATTACCATCTCTTGTAATATGAAAGTGTCAATTCTTAACCATTTAACCTTGTCTTGTCTACATCATGTGCATCTTGCAAACCAATGGAAACGCACTATACTTCCTTACCTTCAGAGAAAGTCTGTGGATGAACGCTCAACATAGCTAGAGGCTAACTTTTGCCGTAAGTTGACATTTAGCCAACTAATGCTGAAAAACATTTGATCTGCTGATTGGCATCGTGTAATTACATAAAATACCCCAAGCTCCGTGCAAATGAGCATGTGAGAAGAAGCGCAGTACAGGAAGGGTCATAAATCTGTCCGTCTGCTGGCTGCAGCACATGATGTGTGGCATCTCCTGTTTTATTCAAATGCATATCCAATCCAATAACCTCTCAAAATAAATTGTCTAAATCATAAATAAATAAATTTGTGTGTAAGAACAAGTACAAGGTTTGTTATTTTTAAACTATACTCACCAACCTTTTGTTTTTAGTCTCCAGAAACTTTTGAAAACTCCCTCTTTAGCTAGTAAATGCTACTTTGTTCACCTGCTATTTGCTAAGTTGGCCTGCTGTTTGGTGTGCAGTGGGAGGCGTGCAGTTGTTCTATCGAAGCTTTTCAGCAGGAAACATCTGGCTGCTGCTGCTGAGGGAAACGGTTAATGAGTGTTATTGTGGGCCCAATGTGGACTTCAACAACACCGTAGGGTTGAGGGGTTGGGTGATGATCATCTTAAAGTTCATCCTTCCAGGTTTCATGGCTTTGAGTTTCTGTTTTTGTTTACTTCCTGTTTTATTTTGTAGAGCATCTTCTTCTTGTGTCTCTGTGTGCTTGTTTCCTTGTTTCTGCCTGCGTCTAATCAGCTGATCTGTTTCACCTGCATCTGGGTTGAACTGGGTTGACGCTGTCTGCCTCAACAGTACGTACGCCTTTTCCTTTATTTAGTTAAACTCTTTAAACTGTCTGTATGTGGATCCATCACCTTGTGTTTTTCGGGCACACGTGTGACAGGAGGCATGTAGCGACTGCGCCTGGTCGGCACTTCCTTCACACTCTGTTGCAGCTTTTTAGAGCGGGACCGCTTACAGCTTTTATTACTCTTACCTTCTTATGTCATTAACAACTTTAACTGAAGTTGAAGTGACTATTTAAATGTGTCTTATGAAAATCTAACAGTCCATTTTCTAATATTAAAAAGTGTCTGAATTAAACACAAATTCACGCTCACAAAACTCTAAAATGTGCGAATGATGTGACTTATGGTCTCCTTCAGTAAAAGCTGTAGAGAGGCATGTGAGGTAACCAGTGGACACGCCTGCTGGTGATGAATTAATTAACACTTATTATTAGTGATGAGTCAAAAATACTCATTCCTGACCTGAAAAGGGGCACGTTATTAATTTATTTACATGCATCCCCAGCTGTCAGTTAGTTGAGTGCAATGCTTTTCTTTATTTAATTTGTGTTAAACAGAGTATTTTTATGTAGTTGTACTTATTTTAATAAAGGTTATAAAGGCACCCAAACACCCAACCATCAGTTACTACAGTCCCGGGCACCTCAGCAGTCGTTTTTGAGGCGGTGACGGCCATTTTTCATACAGCAGGCCTGAAGTTTTCATCACTGGCAATGCTCCAACTTCCCAGAGCAGCTTTGCTAACCATTAAACTACAGCTAGTCATGGTCAGCCAGTGAAATTGGAAAAGAACTGCCTCCAATTATCTGAGTGATGACTGTGATTTTACAGGCAGTGAGAGGAGATGTTCACAGTGCATTTGCAGCCATGTCGGCCAGCTGAAGACATGAAAGATTTCACTGACTGCGCTCGCCAACTTGGTGAAATTTTGTAATCCATTGACAGTTTGATGAATCCCTACTCTGCTGGAAATGTGCTTCCAACTACAGCAGCTTTTTAGCCCCGAAGCAAAGTGAAATTGCAGTGCAGCATCGCGCCGTCGTTGTTCTCCTCTAACCAAACATTATATGAGCACAGTTATCATTACTGCCTTAGAAACCCAGCGTGTATGTTGAGCAGTTGTGCTCGTCTGTCCAATCCCCAGAGAGGCAAGCGCTTGCCTCTCTGGGGATTCTCGGACTACAGAGACAGAGGAGCTTTCAAAAGCCTCCTGAAAATTAGATCTGTCCAAACCAATCACACATCGCGCAAGTATAAAAAAACAAAAAAAAACAAAAAACAACCCTCGATGAAAGGATTCACGGCTCTGTCTGCCTCGCTGCTCCGTGCACACGTCTGAAAATTCATGAAAAGCCCGTGGTTCATCTGAACTGTGGTCCTGCAAACCACAAACCAAGGAAACAAAAGCTGAACAACCAAATATCCTGATTAATTTAAAAAAATATATATATATTAATGTACCTTATCACTAAAAGAAATATTGGCTTGCTACATTTGTCTTCAAATAGCAAACAACTGCAGACCAATGCCACCTTTTACAGTGGTTTTCAGGTTTATGGTCTAATGTCAGACGACCTTTCAGTGAGTTCAGGCATTATGAGCTTGCTCTTCATCATCTTGGCTGTAATGTTTCTAATATTAACTGGAACAATCCGAGTTAATCAAATGTGTTTATTAACTTCTGCAGCAGAGTTTGGTTCACACAGACGTTCAGCATCACGTGGGTCTTATATTCACAAATCCTACTGTCTAACCAAGACAGTACAAGTGTAGCTGGCAGGTGGAAATGCTAACACTACAGCTTTAACAGGCGCGATTTGACAGTTTGACAGTTGCCCTGTGATGTAGCACAGCAGCATGGAGGCAAAACCAGTGGTGGAAAGTAACTAAGTGCATTTTGTCAAGTACTTTAGGCCTGCTTCAATATAATTTGGGCGTATTTGTATTTTGCTTGAGTATTTTCATTTTATACAGTGCCTATGGTTAACTTTACTTTATAGATTGACACCTAAAGGGTTTTTTATGCAAAGACAAGTGTAATACGTATTGTACATAATGCAGAACTCTATTACAAACCTATGTGAAGTCTACAAAGCCTAAAACTACAACATTAAAATGCTCGCACATGTATTTGTCAGTGATAAAAGCGGATTAATGTAATATTCTGTGATACTTTAACAATGTGATAGGAGCCATGAGTACTTTCACTTTTGAGTCTCAAAGCACATTTTACTGATAGCGGTACTTTACTTTTACTCAAGTAACATTGTAAATTCAGGACATTTACTTGTAATTAAGTATTTTTAAACCATCGATATAAGTCATTCTACAGCTGCAGACAGATGCTTTCAGATACTTGCTTTTCTGTGCATTAATTGATAAAGTAATTCAGTTATTTTCAAGAGAAGTAACCACCAACTATAAATAATTGCTCATTTTCAGTAACTTGCACAACACTGCTGTTTATGATCACGACTATTGGAGAGTGGCCGCATACGTTGCCGCCAGAACCCGAACCCAGTTTATCCAAACAAGACTTCGGTCTCACGTTGGCAGGATCTGACTTTGCTGAGTGGTTAAAATAGATGACGGGCATTTCCTCTCCAGTCATTATCCAGCAAAGCCTCCAAATTAAATGACAAAGTGCGTTATTTGTAATCTCCACCTAGAACGACAGCGTTTTCTGATCTGACGCCCCCTTAACATTCGATTCGGAGACTTTAATGAACACTCTCTCATTATCGGATCGTTATCACCTTTTAACTGACTTTTTAAAATCATAACTTGTTTATTTATAACTAGGGTAAACATACCAAATTATCGTATTTATTTTGTGTCACAGCTGTACCTTTAATGCACATCGGTTTGTCTTATTTCATTTGCTCGAGCTTCGTTTATGCGTCCAGATTTATCCCAGAGCCTGTTCGTCCAGGATTTAGTGTAAGACCCTGCCTGGTGTTGCGTTATGGGTTTTATGCGCTGGAAAAGTTAATGAAAAACTTAAATCACAAATGAACTTCTGTTCCCCTCCATTGTATCCGGGGCGGAGGAAGAAACCTCAGAGACGGTTATCTCAGAGCGACAAATAAAAAAAAAATATTTGCATGGCTTGGTGTAATTTGTTTGAACCAAAACCGTGTGAGAGTTTGATGAGAAATATACGGACAGACTGTCCTATCGGCCAAAGTTTGAAATTGCTTTTCCCCCTAACTGAGAAATATGTTTACCAGGAAGTACAAACCAGAGCTGGAGGACTTTATCCAAGCAGTGCTGCCATTAAATAGAAATTAGTCTTAAATTTAACCGTCAGATTACAGGTTTTTGGGGTAATTAAGACAAAAACGAGCCAACCAGTGATCTCTGTCTCTTGCAATTAACACTCACAAAGAAAACTTTAAGTTTTAGAAACGTCATTTTAATGCTGTACATTCCTAAAAGAACTACTGCTGTTTTAAAAATCACTCCTACCTCGGCTTTTGCACTCTCAGACAACATTACAAATGATTTCAGGCTCCCTGTTTCGCAGTCCTTCACTCATGACCTCCAGTATCTCCCTCGTCACCAAGGGAGCTTTCCCCAGCATCTGGCCCGCTCTCTCTCTTCCCCCCTGCGAGAGCGAGCATGTCGGGGCAGACGAGTGTGCCTCCCTCCGGGGGCCCGGATGATGAGACGGTGCATTTACATTAGCCTAGTGGAGCAGGAGCAGTGGCACGCTGCCAGCGCCGGAGCACAGAGCATGCAGCCAGAGCATCTGGTGGGTCTTTTTCGCTAACGTCAGTGGCGGCGCGGTTCGCCTTCAGACAGACTCACCGACGACGTGCAGGCGGGCAGACAAACTGGCACGCGGTCAGATCATAAAGTCAGATAAACAGTCATATTCAGAACGTTAATTAGCCATTACTCATTCAGCCAAGCCGTTCGTCAGCCAACGAGGGAGGCAGACTCCTGGCCTGAACCTCAGTCGGTTAGGACAGGGGATGGCTTCATTAAAGGGAGCCTGGCCTCCAATTGGCTTGGCTTGGACGGCGAGGACACCAGGTTGGTCTGTTCATGGGCAAATTAGGACGGCGAGAGAGTCACTCAGTGTTGAAATTACCTTGGACAGGAACTGTAATATGCCTCCCAACCAACCGCTGACCATCGAGAGGGAGTTTTCTTTCGATTTCAGCACGAATTTCAATAAAGATTCAAATGGAGGGGGCTGAGATGGGGACATCGGAGCGGCACTTGGAGAGAGGCACTTAGGTGCAACAAATGTGAATTTCCATTAGCTGGGAAGGAGGATGGACACGTTAATGGCAGCAGCCTTTTGGTTGATTTGATGTAACAGAAGAGGAGGAGTAATGCGGGCCCTTTAGCCGAACTGGGTTAAAAATTGTTGCGGCACTGCAGCTGAAGTAAGCAATGAAAGTAGCACGGATAAGCATTTTACCGCTCCTCACAGCGGTGCCCGAGCGGCAAAATTCACTCCAACGCGGGAAAGAGAAGGATTGTGGACAGTGTCGAGCAGTGGCCTGTGACCCCTCATCACAGGTCGCGGCTTCACTTTGCAGTTGAGATCAGTCACCGGGGCTGTTTTTCCCTCCTCAGACTGTCTCGGCTGAGGGATTTATTCACCTGTGAGGGTTTTTTTCATCAGCCTTTGTATCTGTAATCATCACACGGTTGGATGGACTTCCTCACAGTCAAGAAATGGCCATTTCATTTATTTATAAGGCTCTATCACCACATCTCTCATGTAAATCTGGTAACTACAGCACACAATCCAGTAACTACTTCACCTTAGACATCCCTCATACGTGCACTAATTAAGGCACTATGCACCTTTTTGTACAAATGCAAATAACTGCAAACTGGCGTTAAACTAAATGGTGTGTTCTTTATTAACTGATGCTAATCTTATGTTTCACTGCGCCTGTTTTATGTGGAGCTGTGTTCGCTGATGGTATTCTTGCTCTCAGTTCTCAATCACAATGAGACTGAACGATTGAATAAGGAGTAACGTGTCCTGACATATCACCTTACATGTTCTCGATATGCACTGTTCACTGTACGATGCAGAAAGAATACGTGTGTTGATCTATTTGTGTCACTACAAACATGTATAAATAGTATTTAACTTAAGTTTAAAAGTTGATAAAGCAGCTTTCTTATTACGTTTGCATAGTTATATCAGTGCTAAACCAACATAGAAGTGGTCTATCATCATTATCAGCTGCCGTATTGTTTAGCAGCTCTTCTAAAAGTGGTATTCAGTGGTAATCATGAGTGGTATCAGAACAACAATGATCCCACTCATGATTTATTTTGAGTTCTGTGGGTGAGAAGATGCTCATTGATCCACCGAACGGAGAGAAAGTCATCAACGAAACAACAAAGAGGAAGAAGAGGAGAAATGTTCAGAGATATGTCTTCGCTCGCTCCCAGCATCGCGGCTGGATGAACACATAAACCATGCATGTGTTCCTCCTGGTTGCTCTGTTGCGTAACGCCGCTGATGCATCTCCACCCAGCTGCTCCCACATTTGGGTGAAGTCAGGCTCTCGAGCGCTCGTTTCACCTCCAGCTGGGGCGCACAACAAAGCCGAGGTCCTCGCAAAGTGCCGGGTCTCTCCCCCTGCAACTCGCAGTCCAGTCACCCCTGAAACTAGATTCCCTCTTCCATCATGCCTGAGGGAGCCATTTAATTAAAGGCCAGCTCAGAGCAACGGACGCTCATCACCCTATTCTTGACGGTCCACAGTCGACAAACACTGGGAGCAAATAAATCCTCTGGTGGACAATGTCCCGGCGCTGCTACACAGACTGTAAATACACACCGAGTGGGCAGGCTGTGGTGTAATTCACAGGGTAAAGGTGCAGGATTAAATATTGTTGAGGCTATTTTCATGAGAATAAGCCCCGTTGATCGACGTTATTTAATTCAATCCGGTCTCTGCGCTCTAATTTACTCGCCGTGGAACCTGAATGGGCTTCCTTTTTGTGCGTCCCATCTGCTAACACAATCCATTCATTTCCCCCCACAATGACCTGTCAGCTGCTAATATCGTGTTAACAACGCGCTTATCACACCAGCAGCAAGGCCCACGTACCTGCAGAGATTAAAAGAGCTACCATGAGCTCCTGGGTGAGGCACCGAGGCCAACCTGGCTAACAGAGTATTTGCATGTTTTCACACCTCAAACAAGCTGTTTTGCCTAAAACTGTCATTATGAATGAAATGCTGGTTGCACCGTGTGATGCCTATAGAGCAACGACGCCATCGGAGTTTAGATTCGCTTTCCCCGCACACTTCTCTCTCTCTCTGCCCCCAGGTGTGAGTTGCACGAGCATTGTTGGTGACTGGCAGGGATTATAATCTCAACCCCCACAAACAGCTCTGGCACACACCTGGAGCGGAAACCTCAGAGAAAAGCTGATCAGAAGACATTTGAGTTGAAATGATTTCATTTTTCTGCTTCCTTGGAGGTTTGGAAACAGTAGCCAGAGTAAAAAATAGCTTGAATTTGTATAAACCATCACCGTATATGTGTTGCCTCCATCAATGAGGTGAAGGTAGCGTTGTCTTTGATGCAGCTGGATGGAAAGCGTCTGCACCAGTTACTCACAACAGCTTTATCCTGACTTTAAAAATGCATTTTGGCCCCTTGAACAAGCTCTAACCATAACAACCACAAAGGATGATATTTATAAAGTTATTGTTGGTAAGATGTTAGGAGACGGTCCATGTTTCCGGCGCTTCTGGGCCCTTAAACTGACTCTTTAGCCTCCAGATATTCCATTTTCTACTCTGTTCATTTAATTTCTTAATTGCTCATTTCCAATGTCACGCTTGGCCTTAGGCAGGTAGGCTGCAGTACGTTTATTAGAGCTTTTTGCTGAAAACAGCCAACTGCTTCACCCAGAATCAAAAGGTTACGGGCTGCCAAGCCAAAACGAAGAGCTTGAACAAACTTGTGAACCCACGTGGCACGTCCTTGAACATTAATACGTTGATTTGTCAAAGTCACTAAAGCTTTAAGATTGAGATAAATGGAATCGGCAGTGTAGTGTTTTGCAGACTGGTTGTCAGAACAGTAAGATGCATGTGATTTATAACCAAACTCATCATTTTCTAAACAAAGTTAACTTTCCGCTCTTGAATATGTGTTTGTTCCACTTTATATTTAGCACAGGGTGCACTCGGGGGGTACGGTCTCCCACTTACTGTGTCTCAGCTCACACTGCGAACCGGTTCTGTTCGTCTGCACGCGCTGGAACGATGTGAATTTTTAAGATCCTGCTAATATTTACATCTGGTGGTGGGGGGGGGGGGCTGAACGCAGTTTGCAAAGTGTGAAAGCCAATTATAACAAAGCAGATACACACACACACACACACTCCTCTGTGATTGTGTTTTTCTCACATTCGTGTCACACTTGCGGTATTTTAAATCTCACTGCGTGTTCATGCTGATGTTTTTTAAGAGGGAAGCGTGAAGAATGATGATAATAATAATAATAAAAGGAATTCCCTCTTACACTTCCTGTCGTTTTGATAATAAAACCACCCTGGGAATGCGTCCGTCCGTCGTCCTCTTGTACGCACTGTTGCTCGTTCACCCTGAAAGGGACAGCCAGCGAGCCTGCATTAAAACAGGCCTCCTCATCATTTGTCTCTGGGCCCGGGGGTAATGAACGGGGTGAATTGGATACTACTCTCTAATTATGGAAAGGACAAAAAGCCAGTCAGGTTCCCTTGTCAAGGTCCCCGTCCTGCAGCACCACGCGGAGCTGCTTTCGCTCATAAATCTGAGACGCGGCAGCAGATCTGCGGCGGATTAGAGAGAACATAAAAGGGAGAAATACAGCACCGAGCGGACCCCCGACAATCAACCATGTTACGGCCTACGACAGGCAATAAGCAGGTGCCTGAGCCCTCGCGCGCATTACAGGCGTCGTAAACACCCGCTGATCAGCATCCAGCTCTGCGCACGTGCTCGGGCAGCAGCAGCCATCTTTCACCGTAACCGCCATCGTCGAGCTGGCCCTGACGATCAGACGCTGCCTCTGTGAGCGCCATAACCTCAGTGTTACAGGACCGTTAACATCCATCAACACGCTTGCCGCTGCCGCACACATGTCTGGCTGCGTGAGTGGCGATTAAATTTTAAATTTGCACGGCTGCGCACGGCCGTGATGGTCACGGTAAGAGCGCGGAGAGCTCGAGACGCCCACGCTGCAGCGGTCTGCACACCGGCCCCCTCACGAATACTCACAGTGAGGCTTGTTTGGGAAATGACTTGAGTTAAAGTTCACTGAAACCCTGAGTTATTTTCTGAATGTTTCCCCCTCGGGTCTTTTGGTGAAAAGCAGCGGGTAAAATGAGAGATTACTCGGGCAGAATTACAAGCACGGACTTTTAATAGCGCGTGGAAAAGAAAGCAAAAGAAGCAGAGTTACTGCTTTAACTAGAGCGGCCGCAACCGCCGGCTCCTCTGTCTGCGGCTTTATAACATTCTCCACAAACTCACGCGGGAGGTTTGATCCTTTTTTATCTTACAACCGAGTCATGTATAATGTATAAACGCCAGCATAACACTCGAGCCGTAGTAACCGTAGTATTTCCAAAAAAAATAAAAAGTCCTTTCATTTAAATCCTTTTCTGAAGGATTAAACACCACAATAAACCGCACTAATCATCAAAAGCGTTCGCTGCCAGGATGTACGGCTACCTCCTGGTCGTGTTTTATTAAAAAAAAAAATTTGGATTCATTTCCAGTTTTCAATTTTACTCTTTGCTTCTCTGCAGGGACTTCAGATAAGAAGCAGCAGTTTACGAACTCTGGGGGAATTAAAGTGCAGGTGCTGCAGCGTAGTGCTTGTTGAACTTCTGGTGCGCTTCAGTTCTGTTTCCCAAGAGGAAACTGGGAGCATGAAAACAGTCGGCGTCCACTTTCGAGCCCTCGGAAGCCGCGCTGAGTGGTCTGGTCATCGGGTATATTACAGTTTTATGTCACAAATGCCGTGTGGGTTTTACTCCGCAGTGTTGAATTCAACAAAACGAATGCACGCGTGCACGACGGGCTGCCTGGAGAGTTTCCCGCGAAGTTCAGAGATCTCCGCGCCCTTTCGCTGCCCTTCAGTGAGCGCGCACTTCAGTGGCTGTTTTCCCAATGTGTTGTTGTTGTCGCCGCCGCCGCCGCTGCTGCTAAGCCTTTCCAACCTTACGCTGCGTTATCGCACATTATTCCCCGGTGGCTCTGATGGCGACACTGATGTGGATTATTGCTTCTGGGGAGTCTCACTTGCATCTCCCGTGAGGATCGTTCTTTTCAGTTTATTTATTTATTTATTTTTTCATAAGCAGATTACACGCAATCAGTGGCAAGTGGGGATGAAACATGCAGCAGCTCCAGACTTAATGCATTGTCTTACGTGGTGTAACTGTCCATTGTGCGGTGGATTAACGTGTGCTGGCTGCAGTAATGGCAGCTGGAGGACAGACACCTGGACATCGTGCCATTGACTCTTCAAAAGATAAGAGAGAAAACAGTTTTTATTGCTGTGAGTCACAGGCCTCCATTGTTGTCCAGGCGATATTAAAAATGCATCAGCGAGCTCCGGTGTTGCGCCGGATGACATGTTGCTTCAGTACCACTTTTTATTTCGAGTCAGTCCCAGGAACAGCGTCCAGAAGAACAACATCCGTGTTCAAATCCCTCAATGTACACCCCCCCCCTGCAAATGCTCAGTGGATTTATGGAACTAAGTGCATTTACTGAAGCATAAGCACTGTGCTTGGGTTCAAGTTTGAGGTACCTTGCATGGATATGTTGCTTTAATACCGCTTTCTACAATCATCTAATGGCTCATAAGGGGGCCTTTATGCTGCTCTTTAATGACACATTAATCGGTTCAAAATCCACATAAAAAACATTACTCTTTTCATTTCAGCTCAAAAATCCGGTCTCAGTTCTGCAAACAATCACCAGTTTTGATTCCCTATGTGTTTTTTGGCCACTTGGGGGCAGCAGAAACAAGCCATGAGTGCGACTTTGTCATATTAACATCTTTTAAAGTGAATAAAGTTGATAGGAAGTAACGTTATAATTAATTTGGGGTTGTATTTCTGGCCACGCGATGCGTTTAAGATCCTGCGGCCTCCTGTCATGGTCAGCTGGGGTCGGGGAGTGTTGTACAGTGAGTATGAACGCTTTTACAGCAGCATCAAGAACCAAAACAGTCGCATTTGGGGCTGTGAGACCAAAATAATAAGCTCAAAGACAGTAAAACACTCATTAATAATCATTCTCAGTGGGTTTGTCACTGTAATTCAGTTCAGTTCGGTTTTATTTGCATAGCACCATACGACAACAGAGGTTATATCAGGACACTTCACACATATACAGAAGTCTTTAATTTGCACTGAACAGTTTCCACCATGATCAAGTAATACAGAACGTTATTTGAACCATTGGTAATGTAACAAATATTCATTATAAGAACTTTAAAGATTTAAATCTTCTGTGGGAGTGGCTGAGCTGAGGTGCTTTTCGTCTGTTCACGAGCCTTTGATTTGTTCTTTTTGCAGTTAATTTTGATTTTGTCTGCACAGTGTTTTTGCCGTCAGTGTCCAGAATGCTTTACGTGCTTTCCTGTCACAGCTGCTTATGTACATTAATTTGTTTCGTATTCATTTTTTTTTTTTTTTTGTTAATGAACTGGGACATTATTAAAGAAATTCCATTTATTTCACCCTTTGAAAGGTGAGACGTGCTTTTAAATCATCTGTTTTAATGCCGCCTGAGTCAGAGCTCCCTCTCCTCTCCACAATCAGCCGCAGCAACGAGACTTCTGCCCGAATCTAAACGACGTGACTGATTTTAGCTCTGGACGACTGCGCATTTTAAAATCTTTTATTTTGAACATTTTATCGATCGCCTTCCCGGTCTTCTGCTGGATTTCTTCAACCCGTTAATAACTTATGAGTCAAATCCCAGTGAGAGACCCTCGGGCAGTGCAGGGCACTATTAGTCAATCCAGGATCCCGGCTGCAAATGAAGGGATCTGACCTCCTCTGTGAAGCTACGACAGCTGTGGTATGGATGGAAATGACAGAGCAGCTCCATCACTGTCCTCTTTCACTTCACTTTGTTCTTTTCTCTTTCTCTTATTATGTTTCTAATGTCTATTCTCATATAAACAGCCAGTATCTACACATTTAATGTGTTTCGTGTTTCTGTTGATTACTTGCAGCATCGTTACATCTTCCACGGTTTGTCCTCATTACTTCTAACCGAGCTTCTCTGCATTAAGGATATTTCTTGTTTCCTTTCCAGGGACTGTGTCAGTATAACCTCAGATGTTGAGGAGGGTATGATCAGTTAGTTAATGATTCATTTGGCTAATGAATAAGTTAGTAATGATTTCCCAACTACGTTCCTGGGAGTTGTCCCAGAAAACAGACATGCATTCTGGTGCTAATTACGTTAAAACTGTATGCATTGCAATAACAAATGAATGCTAATGTGTTTTAACTTAGGCTTCATCGCAAGCAGCTCTTTTAAGGAACTTCCTTTGGAAAACAACTGATTTTAAGCACAACTGTTTAAAAACAAACCTAAAATATAGTCGAACAACTCTTATGTTTTCCTATAATTTGTCCCAAATTACATATTTATTTCTCATAAACATTCAAGAAATTTGTAAAGTAATGGACCCAAAAAAGTGTCTAGTTATGTAACCAGCAACTGTATAATATATTAGAGTAATAACAAAAAGATAATGCACGCACACACACAGAAACAAACAAACAAACAAACAGTCCATGTGATTCTGTGGCCCTGTTCCTGCTGTTTTGGGTTTGGTACAGTTCTCTCTTTCTCTGCTGCTCTCTGAAGCCGTTTGAACTTTGTTTTGAAAAGGACTCTGTAGCCCGTATAAAGTATATTAATATTTATGCTAAACTGCTGTTTCTTCTGCTCGAGACATAAAACACATCACTTTCAGGACTCCACACAGAGTTCAGAGCTGCGCATTTAAAAGCTTTTAAGAAGCGGCTATTTGTTGTTTCAGTGCGACTGGAAAAGAATAAATGTTGTGCTGTGCTGAGACTCAGTTATGCTACATGTCCTGTAATTGTACAAATAGACGGCTTTTATGCACAGACAGTACACACACAGACGCTCAGCGTGGACATGCATGACAACAATGACACAGATTCAGTGGGAAGGCTGGAAGAAGATTATTTACTTAAAAAGCTGAAGATGTTTGATTAGGTGACGCACTATACAGCCTTGTTTTCAGGCCAATGGGGCTGCAGCCAAGCCAGCCCAGCTTAAATACTAACTAAAAGCATGTTTGGCTTTGTTATTAGAATGCATATTGCATAATGCATGGAGAAACCTGAAAACGTGTCTCTGTGGGTTTTAGTTTGGGTGGTTCCAGTACTGCAAGTAAATAAAACAGGATACAGAAAGGGGAACAAACTCAGTGGGAAGCTGGTGAAAAGCTGCGAAACAGGTGTTAATTCCGTTTTCTGATGCACTGACAACATTAAAAATGACTAAAAGTACAACTAAACAACAGAGTAGTGCATTACAAGTAAAAGTAATGCACTTAAAATGCTACTTAAGTAAAAATACAGAAGTGTTATGAGCAAAATGTATCAAAAGTAAAAGCACTTAGTGTTTAAAACTGGCCTCTTTGCTTGTTATAGTACTACATACTGTAGTTAAATCGATATGAACTACAAGACACATTTCACTATGTGTGTTGTTAATTAAACCAGTATATTTCCTACTTTATGAACTGACTGCAGCTGTCAAATAAATGCAGTGGAGCAGCGAGAGACTGGCGCGCTGAAGTAAAGTTCAAGTACCTTTAATTTCCACTGCAGCGCAGTACTTATACCTTGTTGCACTCAGCCACTGATTAACTGAGCCTCGGAGTCGGTGTGCTTTCCAGGATACAGCCGCTAACTTCTCTTGCATTCATAATCCGCCTCATATTTCATGCAGCAGACGTCAGAGGATGACACGGCGTGTATTCACTGTACTCCAGAGTAATCCGAGCAGAGATTTCCATCAAATATTGCTCAGCAGGAAATAACCATTAAACAAAACGGCCTTATCACCCTCTTGCAGGTAGTCTCTTTAATTAACTGCGCTGCGCCTCCGCTCTTCAGCCCCTCGAACTCGGGGGGTTTTAAGACCCAGCAGAGGTGCAATAGTGAACATCTGTCGCCTCGGTGTCCACAGTATGAATTGCGCCTGGGATCCAGTCTGAAGGCACACAGGCAGCGGCAGGCGGGCTGGCACAGTGCGGACCTGAGTGGAGTGGATCCGGGATGCGAGCAGATGCCGCTGGACCATGAGAGAAAGTGGAGTGAGACGCACTGAGCCGCAGCGATAAGACAGCGCGCCGCAAAATGAAGACACCTATGGTAAAGGTCTCTGCCCCTATAGGCAACTGTTTGTGCTCGCCCTTAAAGCCAGCGTTGTGTTGTGTGAAGTGCGCTCCAATCGCCGTCACGCCGCTGTGTGTACTCTGTCGGATCAAAAGATTAGGATCTGAACAATGGACACCCAGCTGTGCGCTCCGTTTGGCACTAAGCTCCGGCTCTTTTCCCTTCTTATAATAAATACTACAGCGCGGACCACAGGGCGCTGGGTGTTTTTGTTTTCCCTGCCTTTAATGCAGATGCATACATTTTTTTTAAGTGCATGATGTTATATATATGTTTAACATAACTTGTATTAATGCGCGTTGCCGTAGTTTTGACGGCTGTGGGACGAAGGGCAATTACATCAGATCGCGCAACAAACCTTAATATGCCGCGAAACAAATCAAAAGTGCGATGTGCTGATTATCGCCCGCATCTGGAATTGAGTCTAGCTGCACGATCGGCTCTGACTGAGGCACCTTGTGACCTACAGGGTCAGGATATCGATGGAAACTTTGACTTTATAGCTTTTCGGTGATCGCCGATCGCAGCCGATGTGGCTCGGGACGCATTGAAATGCATGCACGCAAACTAACTCAAGATCATTAACAGTCTGACATCTTGTCAATGTCATAATCAGGCCTGTGCCCTTAAATGAAGTCGATTAAAGCTTTTTTTTTTTAAGTTTTGGTCGCACGTGACATGAATTACAGGAAGTTGAGCGTTTTTTTATTTTATTGAGAAAGCAGCGGAAGATGAGGAAGGTGTGCGCGCGCTCGGAGGAGGCTGCCTCTCACCTGTCGTTACGCCTTATAGGTGAATCTGAACCCAGAGCTAATTTGTCAGCATCTGCTTGTGTCTTTGTGCCAGCGCCATGGGGTAGCGGTGCTTCTCGTGCTTCTCCTGTGCGCCAGCTTGTTCCTGGTCTACAACAGCAGCTTCATCGGCGCTTCCAGGGACGCTAACGACACGCGCATCCGACAGCATGAACAGCTGCGGAGGCCCACTGAAGCCTCCGTCAGGGTGGCCAAGCCTCACCCCGCGGTCCTCCAGGGATACAGTGGCATCATCGACCATAAGGTAAACAGATGTGGCTGCGCGCCTCTGCCATAATGAGGGGATGGCTCTGGCTGAACTGCTTCAAATGTGCGGCAGTTGCACTGCAAAGTAGGCACCAGAGCCTTTTATGAAAAGTGAAGGCAGCTTTAGTTTCTTGCATCTTCACTTTCTCTTCCTGATACACACACACACACACACACACACACCCCTTTCCTCCTGTCTAAAGACCAGCAGTCATCTATCTGCACAGCTCTTTAGAGAGAGAGGGAGCCTCCCCCCGTCATTTATCACAATTTTCTCCTGCACAGTGTTGCGCCACACTCAATACCCACCTGTCGTTACTAATAACAGCTTAGGCTACGAATGAAATCCTTGGCTGCATGCTTGCGCTCTAATTGATAAGCACAGGAGACCCGCAGCTAGGTGAACCCTGACGTCACTGTAGGGGTGTATTGACTTCCATCTATTTACCAAGCCAGGAGAAAACAATCAATGTGAGTAGTGGGGAGCGAAAGGCGCTGCAAGTAAACCAGACCTAATCACCCTGTAAAGGCTTTTTTTTAGGCAACATACAAGACAGCGTGCTTCTCTGCAGGCAATCTGGTTGATGGGCTGTTGGGCTTGTATGTGAAGCGGTCTGCACCACTGAGCCAAGTGATGGATGCAACAGTTCTCCAACCGTCGGATTTAAGACGCTTACGATGTAGAAAAATGGTTTTGGCCAGACTTGTTGACAGATTATGAGACAATGAGTCCCTGTGAAAGAGCTCCTCAGATCTCCTACACGGCGCACAGAATTAAAGAGACACAAAATCTGGTTGGACGGAAAAGATACAGGGAGTGAAGCTCACTGTGCGACTGGCAGCCTTTAATGGTGCAAACAGACGTTTTGACTTTTGACTCATCCAGTCGTGTTTTTGCCTCCGTGGAGGTTTGCTGTTCTCAAACTGAGATTCACCTGATTCAGCTTCATATTGCACAGCAGACCTTGTTCCAATATAATCTGCTTAGAGTCACTTTGTGGCTCTTTATTAGTGCTCTGCATCTCTCAGCAGTCAATTTGCGTCGTTTTGTGTCAATCTGAAGTCGTTCTGTGTCTCTCTACAGCTGCTATTTGTGTCTCTGCTGTTGTTTTTGTGTCTCTTTGTGGTCGTTTTATGTCTCTGAAGCCTATTTTGTGTCTCAATGTAGTCGCCTCGTGTCTCTTTGTAGCCATTTTGCATCTCTTGGCTGTAGTTTTCTGTCTCTTTGTAGTCATTTGATTGACTTTCTGACAAGAAGTGTGAACAGTCACTTTGATCAGATGCTCCTCTCAGGGGACGGGGCTGTTAAAGGAGCCCCTGGCACATTCAGTGATCCATCCATGGCAGGACTGATGACACCTGAGTGGCAGGGCTCATCAGTACCGCCACCTCCTTTTCATGGAGTATCTGCTGGCAGCTGAAAACATGTTTTCAATCATCAGATTATGTCACGGGTTGATTTGCATATGAGTAATCTGACAGCCTGCTCTTGGAGGAGGCTGTTCCTGTGTGCATGAGCCACGTAAACAACACGCGCATGTGTCAGCTGGACAGATTTTGGAGTCAACACATTGTTCCCGAAAGTCAGAAAAGGCAGCCCGGCTGGTAAATTAACTTTCGTTAAATTAAACATCGGGGGCTCTGAAGACTCTCTTAATCTTGTGACAGAGTAACGCAGGTTGGCAACAGAAGGTGGAACTATTATTCATTAGAAGAAATCTCGTTGGTGCAGAAACCAACAAGTGCGGAAACCTCTGAAGTTGTGCTGCGTGTTTGAAACTTAAGTTAGCCCCTTTGCCTCGCACAGCTCTGTCGGAACAGTGTGCTGGAGGCCTTTTATATGTCCAGAGTGAGTCACACAGCTCTCTGTATGTACGACATACTCCACATGGCAGGAACTCTGTGGGGGGATGTGGATATTTTGTATTTTATCTTCGTATTGCTTGTGCGGTTTTTGCTCTGTTTGACTCATCAGCATTACTCTAAAGCTGCGTTCGTAGGGGTTCGGTGATGCCACCATCCCCAGTTTTCTCCGTATTCTCGGAAATGACTTGAAGTGACAATTATCGCTGAACATTTTTGACATTTTGCAGACCTTCTTTCCGCACCGAGCTCACCGCTGTTGTGCTTTCAGCGATCTGTAAGTTGAGATTTTAGACCTTGAGAGGAAAGACGTTTTTGCAAAATGAGTTTTTTACCATTTTTACGGGAATTTTAAACCTTTTTTTCATTTAGTTTCAGTAGATAATTACAAGAAACGCAACAAAGGACCCCAGTTAGATTCAAAACACAGGGTGCTGCGGTTCATGATTGACGCCTTAACCCCTGAGGGTGAGGGTGTTTATCACTGTTCTCAGTTCTCAAAGACCTGTTGGAGGCTCAGGATTTGGTGTTTTTTGTTTTTTGGGGGGTTAAATTCTAGGAATTAGGTTCGGATTAGGATTATGCATAAAGCCGTGAAGGTTAAAGGTTTGAATCAGGCGCAAAAAAAACCTGAAATTAATCACCAGTCTGTGCCGACAGCCCATGTGTCTCCTCATGCAGACGCTCCATGAGGTATAAATAGAAACTGCGTGAACGTCATTTTACCAAGTCTCTGCAGAACTGGACAATTATAACAAACACGCGCACACACTCATCTCTGCTTTCACTTAGTGATCATTTGGATAATTGGTTTAAGCTGTTGTTTTTGCCAGTTTTTCAGTTTGTTGGTGCATTAATGGACTCTTCTGTTGTGGAGCTGCTTGGGGTGCGGCGGCTGTCTCCAGTGCATCTCATTTAGACGGTGAGATCTTTATCCTAACCAACAGGAGCCAATTTTTTTTTTTTTTTAAACCCAGATTTTTTTTATTTAAGGGTGCAAACTTTCACTGTTGTCACTCGGTTTATAAGTAGGCTGTGGGTGTTGGACCTGTGTGGGCTACCAAACATTTAAAGTTCCAGTTAATATTTGTCCAGAGTTGGCGTCAATATGCCAGAGGCTGTTTAGCTTTTGGTCTTTGAATCAGAACGATTTCACGGCAAAGTCACGCAGCTCTCTCACAAGTCGAGCTCATGCGAAATGTCGGGTTTTTTTTTTAAAGACAGCTGATGGGACGCGCAGCAGCATCTTTCTTCTTTTTCCTCACTGCTTGAAATGCCAATATTGAGTGACTGTGTACGTTTTGATTTGATGAGGATTTGTCTGTAATGCGTCAGTAAACCCAGCTATGGATGAGAATTGATTTTCCCCCACTGACAGAGGCAACCGAGCGTCATAAGTGAACCACCAATTCATTTTTTCTCTTGGCAATAAACTTATTGACATTTCGGTGACAAGGGACATCACTTAGGGCCACGGCTCCACTGAACATCATTTATACTTCTTCAGACCTGCTATTATGTCACCCTTCACATTCTGCCTCTACAAGCTGTAATCAATACTCTATGATTTGAATGCTACTACAGCATGTGGTTGTGCATAATGCAGCACAACCTTCAAACGCACAGTCTTGTGAGCCGTTGCGGTTCGACAACACAAGCTTTTTCTGGAAATGTAGAGGAGTGAGTGGCCTTGCTTCGCATTTGTTCTCCAGCGGTGGTGAATGATCGGTGTTTGGGAAAAAATACCCTGACATGAACATTTGTCTTCTTCATCTTTGCCTGCTGACCTCTCTGCTGCTATATTGATCTTTCCAAGATATCAGCTGGCTGGCATGCAGGGTGCAGTGCCAGTCAGCCTTTGACCGTTTCACTTTATCTTCCACCGGAGTATTAAACTCAACACATCCCGAAAAACATTTTGAAGCCTGGAAGTTTTCTGCAGACTTTTGGCCGAGATGCCAAAATCTTTGCCAGAACACTTGCCAGAAATCTCCTGTTTGGGTTATTTTAAGATATTTCGCGTATATTAAAGACGGCATTTATGCATCTAACATCCATTTAAACGCGTTCATACCAAGTATTTTCAATGCAACATGTTTGATTTGGGTCAGAATGAAGGGTAATTTATTTCTAGCTATTCAGCAGCATTGGTTGGCCCGGACATGCGCTGAGAAGGCTGCGGAGGAGAGGGACGAGATAAGGAAGCAAAGAAAGAAACTTGGGAAGGAGATGAAACGGAAGAGAGAGTCTGTAGAGTAAGGGCAAAGAGAATGAGAGAGGAGGACAAAACTAGGAAAGGGTAAGGACGGAGAGGATGATAAAAGAGAATATAGGACCCGGGAAAGGTTCAGCCTGAGAGGATGAGACAAGAGAGTGAAGAAGGAGGCAGAAACCGACACGTAAGCGAAAGATAGAGAGTGAAATCCCAAGGGGTTTCCTTTCTTCTAGCAGTATCCTCCGTTTTATTTTGTCAGTGAGTAGATGGAAGAGGAGGAGGTGGAGAAGGAGGACAGGAAACCACTCTCGCCTGTCTCTCTGTGGATATCGGAAGACGAGACGGTGTAACCATCTCCCTCTGATTGCCTCTCTGACACCAGCATCATGCAGATTTCTAACTGATATCCTGCAAGACAGGTGGAGGCGAGGTAATGGAGGAGAGTTCGAAGCAGACGAGAGCGAGGAGTCTTATCATATATGAGGGGCGCCCTGATGTCACGCTGGAAAGGGATGAAACGGGCTGACTTTTCCTGTCTAACAAGACACGGGATGTTTTCACATGATTAAAAGTCAAACCTTTGGCTGCTTGGAAAACATGGCAAAGAGTCTGCAATACACAGATTTGGTATTAGACCGTCCAAAGATCAAAGCTGATCATGCAGAACAAGACATTTTGTCGTTTTATTCCACAGTCTGTGGCGTGACGACGATAACATACTGATGTTTAGCGGGTTCACCATATTGGCTCGACACTAAACCAATGTGCATTAAACACACAGTACAGTAAGGCTCATGTATTTAGTATTTAGTTTGTAATTTGTTGTATTTTATTGGGTGGTTAGAAAGTTACTTCAGTTCACCCTGAGGGAAACATGAATGTCACGCTGTGAAAAATCAATTTTGCTCAAAAAGACGAATTTCAACCTTGTAGTGGTGCTAGAGGAAAATTCAGTGGGTCACCATCGTCATTAGGATTCATCCTCTGGGAAACCAGAAACATCTGAGCTGGATTTTAAGTGAAATGATCACCTAAGTTTGCCTGATTCGTCCTCTGGAGACAGTGAATGTTTCACTGACAAATGATTGTAGTGGCTTTTCAGTAAAAGGCACCGCTGTTCGTCTTCTGGGGACCATGAATGTCTGAACAGAATTTTGTGCCAGTCGATTGAATGGATGTTGAGGTGTTTCAAGTGAGAACTCTGATCTGTGCCGACTTAAAAGTCATCAAAGTTTGCCTGATTCATCCTCTGGTAACAATAATTTGTTGAATTAAATTTGTAGAAATGAATTCGTCCCAAATACCGTGGTAATCCGTCCAAGCAGTCTTGAGACATTTCACCCAAAAAGACAAATGTAAACCTCGTAGTAGCACTAGAATGAAAGTCAGGGGATCACCAACATCATATGGATTTATCCTCAGGGAAACCTGAACAGCTGAACTCAACGTCAGACGTTGAGGGATTTTATTGACTAAATGAAAACAAAAAAATAAATAAATAAAAATCAATAAAAACTTTGATAATTGCCAAAGTGTGCGCGATTAATCCTCTGGAAACCATGAATGTTGGTCCCAAATTTAATGTCAATCCATCAAATAGTTGTTGCTGATGAGACATTTCACTGAGAAATGTTTGTAATGGCTAAAATTCACTATTATTTATCCTCTGGGGACCATGAACGTTCGAGGACTGTCATACCTATTGATTTAATCAATGTTGAGATATTACATTGAATAAGTGAAAACTCCTGCTGGTGGTGCAGGAAAGCAGGTCGCTGAAGTTTGCCTGAGTCATCCTCTGGAAACAATGAATGTTTGTCACAAATACCAATCCATCAAATAGCTGTTGAGGTGTTTCAGTCTGGAGTAAAGTTTCAAATCAGCTGACCAGCCCAACAAACAGACCCACGCTGCTAGCCCTCCCACCACACCACTCGCACGGCAACAAAAGAAGCAGCTGCAGTCAATCCCGGTGAGATGACACGAGAACTCTACAAAGCAGATTCTTATGCACAAACTCTGGACAGAGTTGGTTTTAGACATATCTGGGCTGGAAATAGTCACAGAGTAGGTACACTTTGCCTGGAGGCATGAGCCAAGGAGAGCGAAGCCATCTGTGCCAAGGAGACATGACAAGGCATCCTTCTCCCAACCACAGCTTTAGTGACAGCTGGAGTAGTGAGATGTTTAATATTTCATCTCAGACAGCCACATCTTCTGTGGTTTTCTCTCAGCAACAAAGCCATTTTTCACCGTTCATTAGGATTTTGCTATGCAATCAGCCAGCTGGATAGCGAGACAGAAAACTCCCCAATTAGGCCGTTATGGCCAAGGACTCTGTAGTCATTTTACGCGAACTAACAGTGTTTTGCAAAAGTCTGCAGGACTGTGTGCATATGTGCATAAACGTACATGCATATGTGTGTGTGTGTGTGTGTGTGTGTGAGGTCTGTCTTTTTGTGTTTTGTACCATTCTGAGTTTTAAATTACACCGCGAGCCGCGCGAAACATTAGCGATAGATAACCACTATTTTTATGCAGAAGCCTCGTTAGAATACTAAAAATGCCCCGTTTCGACTGAAAAGAAGAGAATAGTGGTTTTCCGTTATGCCACAGTGGTCCCAATTGGGGCATAGTCTTGGATTTCAACTTATCTCCAGTGCATTCTGCTCCCGCCAAACATAACACAGCTTCAGGCTCTTTCCAATGCAGGCCTGGAAAGCAATTATGGATGAAGAGTAGGAGGGGGTGGGGGGGCCGCTGCCTCTCGATAAGCATTCCCTCGACGAAGTAATCTCACACTCGGTGCCTTTTGGCATTCTGTGGTTAGGGAATCACTGGTGAAGTCATGTATTTTCAGCATAAAGGAAGTGGAGGTAAATTTCTTGAGGCGTGTGTCATGAGCTGAATGGTGATTTCATGCTTCTCCGTGTTTTAACCTTTGGTGCTTGGTAAGCTGCAGCCTCTGGAGCGCCCTCCTCATTTGGCCCCTGAGAGACCTGTGAAGGATCTGAAAAGGTTAAATTATGATAAATGGATGATACCTTTTGGCACAACATGGGGAGATAGATGATAGGCTGCCGCTGCCGCCGCCGCCGCCACCTTCTGCCGCCGTTGAGATCGAATGCAAAGAGGCGTCTGGCAGGAAGCATTGCAATAAAACCCAATTTCTTTTGCTTTTGCTTCCTCGGGCTCCGCCGATGCACGAGGCCGGCTACATTACTCAGCTCTTTAGGGGTGATTAATGAGCATGTCCGCCATGGTGGGAGGGAGGAATGATGAAACTGTTACTTTTATTTTGGCGTAATCTCTTTCTGTATTCTGTGAGCATGTCCCCCTCCTCCAACTTAAAAAACATAGTGGATGCTAAGTTTATTAATAACTGAGACCTGGAGTTTGCCAAAAACATTAAACTTCTTGGCCAAAACATTGAGAAAAGGAGCAAGTTTATTAAAGTTGGCAAAGTTGGGTTTTTTTTGTAAAACAAGAAATGACAAAGCTTAGTTTGCAGAGGGAACCTTGACTGTAAGAACCAGAGAGTCATGAAGCAAGACACACTCTCCTGTAGCCTTGCAGGTGTTTTGCTGATTTGACATTAAATCGTTGCCCTTCCTGCGATGAGTTGGAACAGTCCCAATTACAGAGCAGACCTTGATGTATATCCCACCTCCACCCCTCATCGTGGAGACACTGTCATGGTTGTTCTTCGCTCTTCACTGACGATCCTACACATTGCATCTTCAGTGCTGTTGAGGACTAAGCATTTCTCCTTCCGCCTCCTTTTCCTTCCTCTCTGCCGGAGAGACTCCACATTAATTCACATTATATCAACAGCAGGCTCCTTAATGGGACCCCAAACCTCTGCAGTGTAAAACAGATGCCGTAGATAGTCCATATTCTCTCAGAACAACTTCAGACGACGCGTCGCCTCAGGCGCTGGAAAAAAGTGAAACTGTACACACAAACTTATAACAAAGGGAAGGAAAAATCTGAATAAACGGGTGCAGAAAGGAAACGAGGGCTCGCTGAATGGTTTAATCAGTGTAAAACTCATGTAACTTATTTTCTGTAGCCTTCATAGTCACCTATGGGAGATTTTAATGCACCATGCCGTACAGCACTCTTCCCCAAACACCAAACAAGGGAGTTTATTTTGAAGGAACGGTGTTCAGAGGCTTGTTGAATCTGCACCAAGGAGCATATAAGCCGCTCTGGATTACATATAGCCCATTTACACCTCGCCATTTTGTGCTCCTTGGCGAGATCGAATAGCGATCGCGTTCAAAAAAGAAGCGTAAATGCAATCGAGACGGATTGAAACCTGATTGCCCAAACCAACTCTGCAGGTGACAAGGTGCAAATGTAAGCCGTAAATGCATCTGTCTCTTGCATTGATGCATTCATAATCTTTACTCTTCCTCGAGCGACTACGCCACTAAAAGACATCAGCTAAAGTCACACTGAGACCAGCCAGCTCTCTCTGCTTTCTCATTCCGGCTCCAGACGGTTTTACAGAAGGAGCACCATGCTGTTGCCACATTTACTTGATCTCTGATCAGTTTCACCGCTAAATGATCCGTATGGATGAGGGGAGTGAGAGCCTGTCGTGAGTTATCCATCTGTTTCTGTTAAGTTATCGAACCTAAACTGCTAAAACCAACAAGTTTTTGCAGACTGAAGCAAGAACTGACCCTAATTTGCATGTAGCCCAGGAAAACTGGGAAGGATCACAATCAGATCTATGTATTTACATGTTAGATGGGATGGATGGCAAAGATTCTCATGTCAGTGACTCGTGAGCACGGTTTTAGAAGTACAGTCTTGGTTTTGTGTGGCTCAAGATCTAATGAAGTCTAGACTAAACATTTCAAGAGTATGTAGCCTCCATATTTTGACAAATTCGGGTTTAGCAGGATATGACGTTTCCGAGGAATTTGATTTGTAAGTTTAAAAGTGGACGAGTCATGGCAAAGATGTAGGGTTACAGTGATTCAGAGTTGGATAATAGCCTCCATTCAACCACAGAGGACTACTACCTTCAACACCCCCATCACCCTGTTACCAAACCAGCAAGATGTACCCCTCGAACACGTACCAAGCTGTTGCTAGGAAGCTAACTTCACCCTGTGACACAAAAAAATGGTTATTCCAACGTTATGTAAGCACAAGTCATTTGGTTTTACAGGAAGAAAACACTTTGACGTAACAATGCAGAAAAATATGTTGCGCAACTTGTTGAATAGGACAATATATCCCCTTTCACACTGCACCGATGACCCACTAACAGCACCATGCGAACATCAGTGTGTGAACAGCTGAACGACCAGGAACATCACCACTGTTTACTCTCTGTGGGAACAATGGGTGATTTTGTACTGTGTATCATGCAAGACGCAACGCTGGCAAGACAAGGATATTGCCACATTTACATGTTTATATGTTCTGTCTTGGTGCCGGAAGGGTAAATGATCAAAATGTGATCTAAAATACTTAGAAAGTCTATCATTTTACCTTCAAGTTGGTCAAATATTTAGAAAATCCACGTTTCTCCGGCGTAAATGCAAGAATTGAACACGATTTACTTTCTCCCCTTTCCTAGTGTAGCCTCCTTTTTTAAAATGCTGCAAAAAGCTGGACCTCCATCGGCGGGGAGGCATAATCCAAGTATTTGTTGGTACAATAGATCAATAACTGGGGTTTGGGATAAAATAGTTCATTTTCGTGTAGCACACACGCGGAGCCATCTCCCGGTGCGTAATGAATACCAGCTGTGCCACGGTGATTCAGAAACATGGAATGGAGACGAATAGAGAGATGGTCTGCAGTAATGTGTCCTGGTTGCTCCATCAATTCTCTGGTTGCACGCTGCTGCCAAAGAGCTGGCGTTCGTGTGGTTCTGCAGTGGACGTGGCCGGTAGAGGAAGTAGTTGTTTAAGGAGTGCGCAGGGCAGGAGTTGTCCTTGCAGCTCTGTCTGTTGTGTCGTGTCATTGTAAAGCAGACGTGACTGTTGCTGTGTTTGTCTCAGAGCTTTTCGCCGCTCCGGGCCTGTCCGGCACCTGCGAGCGAGTCCATTTTCGCCTGCAGACACCGAACCTCTCGCCCCCATCATCCTGCAGAGCTGAGAGGGAAGTTTGTGTTGCAGTGTTCATCTCTCATGTGAACTTTTATTGAGATCTTGGGCAAGCCTCAGCAGTCGCAAGTGGGTCACACTGACATCTAGGTCAACAGTGGAAGTTTCCATGATTGTCAGTACGACTAAATTGATTTTCGGCGGTGAGGTGCAGGGTGTAGTTGATGTGGTCTAATACTCACTGGCTCAGCACAATCTTATCAAAAGAGCTCGCTCGCTCAATTTCCTGCAGTCTAAAAAATAAAAACCAGACTAGCAAAGTGGGACGACAAGCTGGTTTCAAGTACTCTCCCCCCTGATTGTGTATCCTGTTTCAACAATATCCTCATTGTTACTTCACATAGAAAGACGGGATTCAACCAGTAACAACCACATTATTCATGACCACGTGAGTCTAAATCTGGGCTGCTTGGATGGAAACAGCAATCTGGTTTGATTTGGCCGCCAATTTATCTGGATTATATAAGATAATTGCTGTTTATACATTTTTAATTTTTTCTTTTAAGTAGAAATGGTCTTTAAATATGCAGGATCCATAATTTTACTATTTATTTTTCAGAATCTGAGCAGGCAGGGCGACACTCAGTTGAGGGAACTTGGGACCACTGGTCTAAATACTACATTACCCACAAGCCCCAGCCACCGCTGCAAGGGAGAAGAAGCCAGAGGTGGACAGAGAGCAGGAGATCGTGTTACACAAAGGCCAGGTTATATCCAGCGTTGTTACGTTAGAGTAGAAAAGTCAAATGGCTGAAGATCACGTCACTGCTGTTCACCATGAAATGAACCGCCACGTCTTTTCATGTGAGCTTTCAACTCTAGTGGTTCTGAGAGCTGATACAGTGTCGCAAAGCATAATCGTTTTGTGTCTTCAGGCTTCTTTTACATGTGACTTAATAATATTTTTAATTGCACTTGTTCATCTTTTGCCAATACGTTTACTTTTGTCTGTGGGGAAAATGAGATGCCACAGATACCTCGACCCACTTTGCAGCTCTTCGTCTTTTGAAGACTTCATGAGAACAGCATCGTTGTTCGGTTTTAAACGTACATCCAGTTACGCTGTTGCAGCTGCAGAACGGCAAAATGCAGGTTGTGTTGAAAGCGCCCTCCCCACAAAACAGCCCTTTTTCACTACTTTACTGACGTGCTATGAGGAGATTAGGAATTTAAATACTGTACATGGTGAGAGGACAAACTCACTGCCTAAACCGGACATTTCAGCACGGCTGTGAGTCGTGTTATGATCTATGCATACGTCAGGCGGCCTTCAACAGGTGATTCGAGGCTGCCACAAATTGCTCCTAAGTCTTGTTGTCGAGTCCTCGTTCTGTCCTCAGTTGTTGTGTGCAGCAAAACGAAGCCGTGCTGAACAAATAACGAACAGACTAAATTATAGCCTGACAGCTTCTTTGTAGAATCAATGGACGCTTGTTCTTCAAGATAATAAGCTCAAAATCTGTGCTCATTATGAGCCAGCAGCCAGGTTCGCTTTTTAAAAGGTTCATCTAACTTTTTTTGTAATTAAATGAATGAAATGTTTGCCAGAGACAGAAAAACAGTTTAATAAAACCTGAGATGATTTCCTCGTTAAACATTTGGGAGCAGCTCTTGTGTGTGTGTGTGTTTGAGATCACGTCAGCAGGGATCGACCTTTCATTTACTGAAAGACTTGTTTTGAGTCGAGTAGTCTTTTGAAAACCCTGCCTCCTCTCAAACTGGAGTTAGGATAAACAGATGGATCCGCGAGTGAAGTTCAGCACGTCGGTTGTTTCAAATCGACGCGCTGCGGTTAGTGAAAGTTCAGGGGCGGTCCCCAAATACCCAGATTTCCTCCAAGATCAGCGCCGATGCTTCGAAACTCAAAGTGAAGCGTCAAAACGTCGACGCTGAGCTGGGAGGAAAGTTTTGGACTAACACTGAAAAACTCTTAATTGTCATTTTTTTTCCCCCCGCTGAAGAAGCATGATATAAAGACAGCTGGCTGCAGCTAACATAATTAACAGATGCACAGTCGCGCCAGCTATGCGAAAGTATCTGTCTATTTATGAGCTGAAGATGACTCCATTTCCTCGGCTCGTAATCAGTGTTAATTCCGCCCTCCATCATCATCTCATTAATAATGCAACGGGAAGCTTTGATGATGGTGATAGCATCAGATGCTCGCTAATAACCGAGAGGAACAGGATCGACTGCGCCGGCATTAATATCAGCTTTAATGCTTCTGTTGCAGAAATCCAGGTGCCGCAGAGCGGATGCATGCGCGGCGGTGGGAAGGCAACAAAGATGCATTAACAAAAGTCCAATTCTCAGCCACTTGGACCTCGCACGAGTGTTTTATGCTGCTTCACACCTCCACTTACTCCGCTACACTCATCTGGCAGCTGTTTGACACAGTCGTGTTACTGCAGAGCGCCGTTCAGGCCTTTGCGTAGCAGAGGGAGTGATAACAACTTGCAACACCCATTCACAGGCGTAGGGGTCTGCGTCCATTGATGGCACCCTTTGGAAATGGAAAGTAAAGTTCCAGACCGATGCATAATTTACAAACGTTTCAGATCAAGAATCTACATTAACACCTTTGGATAATCCTGTAAAACATAACGTGGACCGTGGGTTGTTAGAAGCGCCATCAAAGAGTCATTTCCCTGCAAACCTGGTCATTTAAATACTCCCATATTCTCTAATCTTTCATTACTTATTCTAAATAATACATACAGGTTTGCATGGCTGTACCTCTTACCACAGCCTCTAACTACACATATATCCTGTGTCCCATAGTAGAGGTCCAGACCCCATGTTGGGAACCTCTTTATTATATTAAATAGCTTCACCTCAGGGGAAGCAATACAGTTAAATGCTGCTCATGCATCAACAACACTGTGATTCATCGCTAACAGGGGACACCGGTCTGCAAAAAGAGTGGTTTGATACTTTAAACGGGTTGTTTTTGCTTTTACTTGTTATTATGAATTAAATGCCGACTGCACGACGTAGAATGGTGACACTTAGAGCAAACTCCTGTCTGCCACCGGGCGCGATCTCCTGGGATGATCTCCATCATGGACTGTGGACCAGCTTCCTTCTCTCCTCGGCGACACAAACCAGCCCTGTGGGTACAGGTTTGAGACAAACGACAGTCATTTCAACAATGATCCCACTTTGGTTGTCTTGACTTAGAAAGCGGGACTTGTCGTGGAGGAGTTTGACATTGTTGCGCCGGTGATTTTACTGAAGTATCCAAACACTTCTTCCTGCACCGCCGCGGCCGTGTGACGCTCAGCCCCTCCTTCAGCGCGCAGTAACGTGAAAAACGCTGATCAGGGCTCATTAAGGGATAAAACGATGAGGGAGCAGCTCGCAGACAGAAGGCTGTTAGCATGCGGGCGTGCATTGTTTGTGTTTTTATGAATTCCTGCTAGGCAGAATACACACAGGATTAGACTAATGAGGCTCATCACCTTGGTGAAAAGCAGCGGCGGAAGAAAAGCCATTTACCGATGTGAGTCAGCATCAGAGCCGCTGGAAGGACCGATCTCAACCCGAGCGAACGCAGCTCTCATTCATTCGCCTGTTCCCAATCACCAGTTTGGCTGTTATTGCATCTCAGGTGTGTGTCCATTAAGTTAATGAACAGGCAGCACTGAGCGTTAGCATTGTGATTCATTTCATTTGCGATTTCCTATTAAAAGTCTTATAAACAAGCTCCGCCCAGCCGCACCAGGAAGTAACGTTGACTGAAGTTGTGATTTTATTATTTTTATTATTATTGTTACTGTGACTCGTTTGCACGCTAGATGCTAGCCACCCAACTTTCTGGTAAGTGGGCACACCCCAGGAAGTTTAGCTTTACTCTATATCAGTGTATTCTATGTTAGAAAGACTCTTTGTAGGTGTTTTGCAAAGTTTTTAACTTCACCTGTCGGACTGAGCGATCAAAATCAAAGCAGCTCCCTCTGAAATGTATGAAATTAGACGTATAAAGTTGCATAAAACAGAAATACTCAAGTACTTGAATGAATGTAATTAGTTACTTTCCACCACTGACAGACTGCAGACGCACAAACACACACACACACACACACACACACGAGTCCGGGGGGGGGGGGTGCACACTCGTGTCCTGCTTGCCAATATGAAATCTGCCGTCTCCCAGGAGATTCCTCCTGCTTGACGAGCGTTGTCAGTGGCAGCTGGTGTTTTATACACACACACACACACACATACGCACACACATACATACCCACACACACACACACACACCCCTTTTGGTTACTGTCTCTCATTATCCTCGGTTCCGGCGCATAATGGACACACTCCAGCTAGATTATTTAGTCGTGGAGATGTTTTCACAGGGACGCGGAGCTTTCCCGCGCGCCGGCTCTGTAGCATCGCTGATGTATTATTGATGTCTCCTTTTTGTTTTTTCTCGGGCTCGTTGTTATATTGCGAGAACACAACAGTAATTGCTCCTTTGGGATCGAGCTCGACGGGATTTATTACGCTCGCACTCCAAGATTTAACAGCCAGTCTCTCAGACTGGAAGAAGAAGTTTTTGCGTTGGTGTGAAAATTGCCTGTTTGCCCTTGTTCACAACAAACTTGTCATCTCGAGTTTGACGGTTAACAGTTCGCCTGAGTGCCATATTCAGATTTCCTCCCGCTGTCCCTACCCATGCATATATTCGGCTTCACGCTAGGATTATACTGCACCTTTTATCTTTCAGTTTCATTTTCAGCTCGCTGTAGCTCGTGTGGAGAAAGGGACTTTGGCAGTGCAGGGCCAGACGTGATGTGAACACGAAGTAGCGGCGCACGCCGTGTGCTCAGACGTCTCCTCCGAGTCATTACGCTCGCCAAACTTCTCTTAACAAGATCATCTTCTCGTTATCGATTCGGCCCATTGTTTACAGCGCAGCGCTGGGCGATAACCGTGCCTATCAGCCCCCAGCAACTGATCTGAGAGGATTATGGGAACAGATCATCCCAACACATCAGTAAACGCTGTGATGATGATGCTGATGATGATGATGATGATGCGATGCAGCCGTGAGCTCACTTGCAAAATGTGAAATCACCTCAGACACACAACTGGCTCGAGGTGGGGGGAATCCTGCAGGCGTTGTCGTGATTTTTCTTTTTCTTTCAGCCGCCTCTCCGCGCTCGCGTAATGACCTTATCTCGCGTCACAACTTCGGCGGCGGCGGCGGAGCGCGTTCCTAACTTTCCCCTCATCAAAGGACGCCCCTGAAATCCCTCCGTGTCTCTCTCTGAAGGCCCTGCCCTACATTCCTCGGTCTCCAAAGTGCTTCTTTCTCTGACAGCCACTCCTTTTTCTTGCTCCTCTTTTTCATCTATCAGATTGCCTTTCATTTTCCTCCCCTCCTCAGCCCGCCTATGTCTGTCACACCGCCGCCCCGCTCCGTCTCTCTCTCTCTCCCCGTCTCTCTGCCTCCCTCTCTCTTCCTAATGTCCTTCTGTCATTTCCTCCTGGCTTCTGCCTCCTCTATCTTCTCCGCTCGCCACCTCCTGCTGCAATTTCAGAGCAAAGAGAGGGAAGAGGGAGAGATTCTTTGACCTGGTAAATTGCACCTCATCTTTTGTATTCATGCCAAGGCAATCATTCCCACAGAGCTGCGTCTGTGTGGTCCTCACAGCGGCAGCACCCCACTCCTCTATCTGGGTGGAGGTTACAGGGACAAGCAATGGCTGCATCATTGTACAGTCTGCACCGGCGGCTAGCAGGCTGATATGGAGCCAATTAAAGCAAAGGAGTGTGTGTTGTAACAAGGCGCAACCCGATTCTCTCCACACTCCCACTGGCTTGACACGTCGGGCTGCCTGGTTCAGGCTTTCCAGCAGCTCATACTAATAGAAACCCACAGCAAGCGCTCTCTGCTTCGGCTCACCCACACCGGACGAGGTGAGGAAGAGCAGGAGGAGGTTCGCGTTTTATCTGGGAGAAGAGAGAGCGAGAGAGAGGCGAGACGCAGTGTTCTTCTTTTCACCTCTTCGTGCAGGTGGTGAGGAGAAGTTAAGGTTTAATGACACGGAGTCCTGCCTGCGGGGCAGAGCCGGGCTGCACACGAGCTGCCGAGGTGTTTGGTGTTTGGGATACAAGGGCATTTTTGATTGGGGGAGGTAGTGCAAGGGAGAGGAGGGCGAGACAGAAACTGAGCTGTGGATTCAGCGTGGGCTGAAACAATAACACCAGCACCTGCACCATAAAACGACGGACTTTTGTTGAGTTTCAGAGACGATGCTGCGACTTCGGGGGTTGATTTTTAGGACAGAGTTGTGTCGTTGTGTCAACTTCTTGCATATAATATCATTAAAAAGTGGCCTTTTGTTTAGTTTCTGTGAAGCAGTGTCAGGATTTTAACCCCTCACATGACTAAGTTTTTTTAGGCCTGTAAGGAAAATTTGAATATTTTGCAAAACAAAGTTGGAAAATTTGCATATTTTTGCACATAAAGATGTAATTTCCTACCTTGGAAACCGTCTCTTGACTCCTCGTAGGCGACAGTTTGATTGTGGAAAGATTCGTTTAAGTCAAAATAAACTATGCAACTACAAAATCCCTCCACATTCAGCTCCTGGAAGACGCGATCTCTGTTCCGACGCGGGTTAAAAGATAAATGCGGACCACCGAGCGTGAAGGACAGAGTGATTCTGCAGGTCTGGAAATGGAGAAGTCATTATTGTGGCACCACGTGTCTTCTCCTGCCATATTACTGCACCAAACACGCCGCGTCAGCACTTCTGCTGTGTATCTGTGCCATCACGGCGGAACAAAGATGCACACTGCCGCCTGGAGATCACACGGAAACAGGAAGCTCGGGACTGAATTAGCCCGCTGTGTGGTCTTCAGCGAGCTGGTGGCTCACAGCTGCACCTTGAGAGGTCTTGAGGGTGGCGGATCACTCCTTCCACCTTCTTGCTACTGAACGTAAAACATCTGAAGCTGTGGTCTTTTTCTTGTTCCGTAGCTACGACAGGGCTGTTTGTCAGGAGAGCATCAGCACAGATTGTTAAACCGCCAGGTAACCTTCACGTTTGAGCTGCTGTTCACAGCTGCATCGTTGTTTTTACTCGTAATCATTAGATTTGATCCTAATTAATGTTTTTGGCTCCCACTGAGGCTGCAGCAGTCCTTCAGTATCTGCCCTTTTTTAAAGAAACGAACAAAAGCAGCATGGGGTTCAGGTTTGATCGTAGGACGTGTGTTCCTGTCCTGTGTGTGTGTGTGTGTGTGTGTGTGTGTGTGAGAGAGAGAGACTGGGTCTTGATGTCCTCTAAACTGTTGAATCCCTCTCTAACGGCGGTACACTTTCTGCTTTGATCACAAACATGCGCACACAGACGCACATTAAATCTTGGCTCTGTAGCTCAGTGTTGAATTCCTCCCTCTCTCTCTGTCCGTCTCACACACACACACACGCACACACATGCAGTGAAGAGCCCTCTTTACACTTCTGCTTGCTTTGAAGATCAGAGCTCAGCCACCAAAACACTCTGGATGATATCAGCTCTTGTTTCCACCACCCCCACCCCCCATCCTCCTCCACCTCCTCCTCCCCCTCTACGACGACATCATCATCATCATCCGCCATGTCACCAAAAAACACTCTCAATCTCTGTCGATGAATTTTCATTAGACTCTTTTTAGGTCAGATGCTATTTTTTTGTGTGTGTGTGTGTGTGTGTGTGTCTGGAGCAGATAATTACCCTCCATCAAACACGTCTTCTTCTTTTCAAGGTGCTCGCAGAAAACTCTGGCCTAATTAAGACCGGAGCGTCGGAGCAGCAGGAGCTGTCAACCTGGAGTTCGACTGCTGACCGCTGGAATCCCTAATTGCCCCTGTTCCGATATCCACTCTCTCTCTCTCTCTCTACCTTCTCGTCCCTCCTCCTCGTCTTCATTAGCTCTCAGCGGCGCTCGCTCTCCACCTCAGCTCCCTCTAATGACCGGTCAAACGTGCATGCCGGACAAACAGCTCTAAATAAGCCCTCCTCCATCGACTCTGCCCTGCAGCACTCATCCTGCTGGAGTGTGTGTCTGTGTGTGTGTGTGCTCGTCAGCACAATAGAAACAGGTTTGATTCTTCTCTAAGTAGAGCGCCTTTGCAGCCATAACTGAATTTGCTTTTGCCTCCAGCTGTTGAGATTTCACTCTAATTGCTAACCGTGCTCGCGCCGCCCCTCCCGCCCGCTCTTTGGCTGCCGATATCGACTCCAAAGGCCTCGTCCTGACGCCCGGACCAAATCGGATTTTTTTGTTTTTGGCATATCCAGGTTGTATCCAGATTGATTTTTAGAAAGTCTGGACAGCCCTGCAAAAAAAAACCACATGAAATGCTTGGAAATCATATCGAAGCCACGTTTGGAGCTGCTTTGAAATGCAATCAGATTTCGTCTCAGTCTGGACGCTCAAATCGGAATTTCATACCGTCTTTTCCTCGCCACGCACACGACTACACACAACCAGGGCGTGAGATCCACACCGACTCTCTGTCTGTGCCTGGTGTGACGGAGGAGCTCTGCAACGCGACTCGACCGCGTGATATTTTGGAGGTCGAGATGTCGGAGCCTCCGTTTCTTCTGCATCTGCATCAGAAAAGCCGCGTCGCCATCGTGCAAAGTTGCCGACTCCTACGTCGTTGCCACAGCAACGGCATGCAGATATACGGATGATGACTTGCAAATAGCAGTGCGGACAGTCTGTTTTTAAAGGTCTGATCTGAGACACGAGCCTGAATTTGAATGCTGTCTGAACTAAAATGGTGCCCAAGTAGCATTTTTAGTGCATGCACACCTCTATCCTCAGACCATCAATTCTGAATAAGGGATATGTCCAATAAAATCCATTAAACAGGGATACAAATGGAAGAAACCTCGGGAGAAGCAACACGTTGAGCAGACAAACACAGTAAAGTTAAAGCATCCGGGATGAAAACATGAATAATAAATTAGAAACCTATATGAAGAATATGGTTTTTGCGAGGACGTCGAGCATCTTCACAGACGCGCCCTTGTCTCCGCCACCTGAAAATAGGACAAATGCCCCAAAGAGGCAAAGCTCCTGCAGAGAGAAGCAGCACAGAGGGAGAGAGAGACATAGACAATGTGCGCACAAAGGTGAGAGAGAGGAGGAGAATGAATCGCCTCCTCTATTTCATGTCTTCATCCTTGAATTTCTCCTTCCACCCCCCTGTCTTGCTCCTTCTTCTTCTCCTTTTCATCGCGTCATATCGTAAATTGCACATTTTGGCACTCGCAGCAGGAAGCAGCTTAAGAAATTAACTTATTTTTTAGGGCATTTTTGTTCCCTTTTATCTGATTTTAGAGCTTTTTTTGTGCCCCCACGTTTTTTTTTTTCTTCTTTCACAGGCAATTTTACTAAATGATGAAATGAGCCATCAGCGTTGCAGACATCCAGTCGATTCATCCCTGTTGCTGTTAGAAACGGCTGGCTTTACCGAACACCGCGGTGCTGTTTTCCTCCAACCAGTCTGTCTGCACGGCGGAGGCTTTTAATGATATTGTTTGTTTTAATTGTGACTTCTGTAGATGTTTGATGTTCAATTTCTGCCATGTTGGTCAATCTGATCCGTATTTATTCAGTGAAATATCCCCAAAACCCATCGTAGAGACTGTTCAGAGTGAAGCTGCAACCCACAACTCTCACATTCACTGAGCCAACAAGGCGAACGTTTTCCAGTGTCATATATATAATAATGTGGATGAAACAGTGTAAATTCAGTTGCATTTGGAGTGAAGTTAAAGCAGGATATGATCAGATCACATGAGACTGTACCGTGAGGAGCTCTGGTGGGACTCGAATACGGCTGTAATATTGTTCCTGCTCTTGGCAAAGCTCATTAACAGTTCAATCATTTTCACTCAGTCAACACAATTTTTAGTCTATAAAAAGTCACAGTATCACAGTTCCCTACAGTCTTAAAATTGCTTCTTTGCTTTGTCTGTTTTACAGTTCTCATAAAGGTCAAAGAAAACCTGCAATTTGTCTTCTTAAATAGGCTGCAGCCAGCAAATGTTTGATACATGTATAGAAAATTAGTAAAATGACTAATTGATTAACTAAATAGTTGAAGGTTTAGCCTCTTCTTGGTGGTTCTGGCCCAAACTTGCAGTCACCAAATAGCCACGAAGGACGGATGCTGTGTTAACGACCCAGTGGGCAACACTTGAGCAGGGTGCAGTCCAGTAAAATGGCCTTTTCCTCTATTTTGTTTTGAACTTTCAAGAGCATATGTGCTTCAAGCCACCATTAATTTCAGACTGTGGGTGGAGGTCCTCTCCCCGAGGACGCCGCAGAAGACAAAGGCGTCTTTGACGAGCCTAAAGGTCGGCCCGGGGGGAGGCTGGAAATGCTCAGTTTTGTTGTGGTATTTTCAGACGACGCTAGACAGCCAGACAGCATCCTGCTGGGCTGGATGATTGCCGCCTCTCGGCGCATCACATTTACCGGCCATATCCTTCGCATCCTTGAAGACCCGGCATCCTCACTAAGCCGTCGCTCGATCCCCCTTACTGCCTGCATTCAGCCACGGAAAATCAATAACAACACTCGAATGCTATTTCTCCGCTCTGAGGGGGTATGGCATACGTCAGGCGTAATGGTTCACTGCGGCGTAAGTATGTCTTTTCCTCAAGGGACCGAGCTGAGTTGGAGAAGGGAGGGCGGGGAGTCTGGTGAGGGAGGAATTAAAGCTGATTTCATGCCCCCTTAAGACCCATGTGAGTTTTACCCACCAATTATCGCCTGTGTTACCCATGGGCAGCGAAGGGCCCTGAGCACGGTCTTGCAGAGCCAATCAGGCCGGTCGAACTGCACCACGGTTTCCAACTAAAATCAGGAAGTGATGTGTGAAGAGCCCTCTTTACTCTCGTGTGATTATATGTAGCTTTTACTCCTCGCTGCTCTTTCAGACACGCGCTTGTTTGCACAGATTTCAGGAATGCCAGACCCCTCGCTCACACGTGATGTCCGAGACAGCCTTCGTAAACGCATTTTCAGTCAATTCTGCGCTCGACTCAGCACCAGAACGCTCTCTAGTAACGCTTGAAGTGACCCGCCCACCTACCCTCCCCGTCTCCCTCAGCTCTCAAGGATACCGCCTCCCCAGGTGGTCCGGGACCGAGCTGCCTCTCCCCTTCGCCCCCGCCTCCTCCATCTCTCAAGGTTAATCCCGGCAGCTCTGACAGCCATGTTTTCCTGGGGTTGGGAAGTCAGGCAGGGTGAGCGTTTGGGCAGGCGGTGATGGTTCATACAGCCCTGTGAAGGACAGGCACGCTGGACGCCGAGGAGGGTTTCAGATGCCGACAGAATGAGGAAACAGAGGAGGGGCGGCCCCCGCTGTCTGGGTTGTCGCTCCTGCAGGCGGAGCAGAGATGTGACTGGCTGTTGTCTGTCTGCAGGTTGGTGTGTCTGTACTTTTACTAGGCCGCTGTGCATGGATGGATGGGCTTAATGAAACCAGGGCAGGCTCCCGGTGTGTTCCACAAGTGGGACAAGGTTACCCTTCATCCCTCTTAGGCTGGAAATCGCTCTATGTAATGAAAAATGATTTGGGCGTTCTGTGAGCTAATAAGTAAGTAAGTAGTAAGCTTACTGCGTCCAGCTCCTCAAATGTGAGGATTTGCTGCTTTTCTCTGTTTGCTTTGATAGTAAATTGAATTTCTTTGGCGTTTGCACCGTGAGTTGGGACAAAATAGGACTTTCTCAGTGAAGCTATGATGGACGTTTTCATTATTTTTAAGATTTAGAGAGCAAAAGATTAATACAGAAAATAATTGACAGATTAATTTATAATAATTAATATATTATGAATTGTATTAATAGTGAAAGCCCTACAACCATCACATATTTTCCCCTTTTCAGTCAATCAAATGATAGATTGCATGGTCTTTGTTGCACCTGGAGGGAACTTTGTCTCCAAAGGCTGCGCACGTTCATGTCTCACACCCGAAAGACACACTATACATAGAGCTAACATACAAACATCACATATATACTCATGATCATGGATGCATAGTGTGTTTTCTGCTGTTAGTAGATGAGCAACCTCAGTTTGAAAGTTGCACATTAGAGCCATTGGGTGAGACGGCAGCAGCTCTCAAGGTGATGCTGCATTCAAAGTCGTTTTAACGCGCTCGTTCTTGAGTAAACTGTAATGTGAGATAATATATCATTATGTATGACACTGTTGCAGCGCACTGACACATCGATGTGGAGGCAGAATTATGTTCCTGCAGCCGGTTGAGGTCGAGTTAGTTTAATACGGTTTGGTAGTTTGGTAGGCGCCGGGCCCCCTCCGAAGGGTCACATGATAAATCTGGGGGGGTCATCCGATGATTAATGGGAGCAGGAAGAAGAAAAAACAAAGTTGTGAAACACATATTTGTTTTCATATCGCCAACTTTTCTTTTATCTTTGCTGTTTTTATGATATATTTCACGATTTCAGCCCATAGCCGAGATGTGACAACCAGATGTTCCTCCTTTGTGCAGAGTCACAAGCTTCAGTGTCAGAAAAACTGTGAACAACTGGTTTTATCTTTTGTTTTGTATTTGTATTATATTTTTATTTATATTATATACCCGCACATACATATAAACAAACACTTGGTCTGTATTACTGGGGGGTTTAGGGGTCCTGATACACATTTTAGGATTTCCGCCCCTAAAAAGAGGTAGAAACAAAATGTGGGCAGGTTGAGGCTATTATTCATCCTTCTTACCTGTAATCCTAAATATTACATTATATTTCCTATGTTAATTGACGGTGCAGCGTCCGGTCTGCAGGGGTTTGACTGCTCATTTAACTCTGTGTTCGAATGTGTCATGCAAACCAGTGGAGACGCTGTAGCTAACGTGAGTGAGGCTAATTTAGCTTCTCCTTCTGGCTGAGAGAGTAATTACACTGTCACACGTGCCTCCTCCATGCTAACAGCTGCCGTTGCCCACTCTAAAGCTACGGTTGCTCCACCCTTCAGCTCAGGTGAATCAGTCTTTGCTGGCGGACTAGAAACGCATCATTACCAGCGCTGCATCGTGGGAGTGTCTCACCAGACACCAGATTTATATAGTCTGTTAGCTATAGTCTGTTAGTTAAGATAACAGACTATAGCTTTATTACACTTTACTTTCTTACATTCACTATGAATCAGATTGAGGCAAGTGTCTATGGATGAATAATGACGTCAGCTAGTTTTAACGTTAGCCTTCAGTTACAGTTTAGCTAGCTAACGTGCAGATTGTCTGTTTTAGCACTGACGTCTACACGGTGTCTCGCTGGCGCCTGCTCCAGCAGAATGGGCTCAAAGTAGAAAAACAGCCTCTAAATCCATTTGCAACCAGGCTTCGCTCAGTTTGTAGAAGAAACACGGACTCGTGTCGCTTCCATTGTGAATTTAACAATAGAAAAATCCTCATTCTCGGAAAAGTCAGAGGGCTTTGCTGAGCAGTGGAGCTCTGCTGTTTTAAGACCGTAAAATGTGACTCAGCAGAGAGACGCCTGTTTGTTTCGTGCAAGACTGAAAAACATTTCCTAAAAAAAAAAATAAAAAAAAAATTTCTGCTTTCTTCTCTATTTATATGCCTCCAGTAAGATAGAAAACACCCTATAAGTAATCAGAATGCATTATTTATTGTGCATATTCACTTGGGTGACATCGCTGATTGCAGCTTTGATCGGGTGATGTAACACGACAATGATGGATTACACTTTTGAAGAACCTTCACACCCGCAGTTTAGACACATTAAATCTTTTAATTATGATCAAAGGTGTTTTGCTGTGTTTGAGAGAACAAAGCCAGCGATTTCAAACACATAAATGATAGATGTGTTTTGAATTATGAGGCATTTATTCCATGAATCATTGAGTGGAGCTTGTCAGGGATGAATTCAACTTGAATGAAACGTTAAGTTTTCAGGAGTCGGGAGACGCTCGCTGCCGGCTCCGGAGGTAAACTACAGTTTACCTCGACTCCATCGCCTCCACGCGATCCACCACAACGGATGGGTCACGTAATTCCGGCTGAAATGGAGAGCCCTGTCCAGACCATCCAGCCTATTTCTTGGTAATAGCCTGACCGAGCTCCCTGAAGAGGCCAATTCTGGCCAGCAAGGCCCACTTAAATTCTCCGTGAGACAGAGGAAGAGAGAATAGGGTCTGTGGAGCCACTTAAAAGCCCCTGGGTGAAAATGGGATTTCTGACCTGCTCCACTGGTGCCGCAGCTCTGCAGCCAGATTGGCTGTCAAGGCGCTGCCAGGTGGGAGAGGGTGAGGCAGGGGGAGATGGGAGGAATGGATGGATGCTGCTGTTGATGGTGTAGACCGCCAGGACCTCATTAGCTCAACATTTCATCAAACACTTTGGCACCGGGGTGGCTCTCGCTGCCTCCATATATCTCTTTCTCTTTCGCCGTCTCCCCCCCCCCCCCCCTTGTCGTAACCACTCTCTCCCACGTCCTCCTCTCTGTCTCTTTCTCCTTCCCACCTCCTCTTTCTCTCTCACACCCACTGCTCCTTAAGGTATCATTAACTAGATGAGCCTGCCCTGCTGGTAATCTGCCACTAAGTCAAAGTCAGCACACGAGGATGATGATGATGATGACACATCTCTCCCCGCCCCTCCCCTGGCTCCACCACCACCACACACACACATCCAGCTACGATCATTTGTTCTTGTTAATGCCATGAAAATGTAAATTTGTCACAGCTATAAGAATGTAAATAACCAACATATTTCTGCCGGGGAGATGTTTCAGGGCACATCAGAGGGCTCTGCAGGCCTGGTTTGCATATCATTGATTTTCAGCGCAGGGGCCTGTGTGAAAGCAAGCAAAATCCAAGCCCAAGACACACCCACACGCACACATCCCAAGTAGATGTGCAGCAGCCTCGCACACACACACACAGACACACACACAACAGTGACATGTCAAGCAGCTTAACATTCGCAGTTGGTTCCAGTGTTAATGATTCATGTGCGAGCACACCCTCCAATGAGCGTCGCTGTTGAGAAAAGAGGCCACACACTTAATGAGCTACAGAGATACACATGTAAAGCCTCCAGTGTGGCATCGAACAGTGGCTTTGTCTCCGTGCAAAGACAATAAACGGCGCATCGAGCAGGAGGAAGTCACAACTCGTGTTATTTATTTTGTATATTTGCGGCCTAAAACTGCAGCCGTTGATCTGTTGATTTCCTTTTTAATGGATTTAGCCTATAAAACATCAGAACATAGTGAACATTAACGCATGTATATTATTCAAGTTAGTCCAAACTGACTTTCGCTTTGTCCAACCAACAGTCAAAATCAAAGATACTGCACACAAATAAATATTCAAAATTGCATTGTTTTAGCTTGTTTTCCTTAGATTTGCACAATGATGACTTAATAAATGGATCTTCTATCTAATAATGACTCCAGTTTAACTTCAAACGGTATTCGACAGAGATGCATTTGTTCATTTGTGGCCAGAAAAAAGAGATTATTTTATTTCATTGCATAAGATTTCAATTTAATTTCACTCATAAAAAAACAGAACAGACACAAACAAGTGTATTAGTATGTAGCAGTGGCGAGGTTACTGTATCACTGAGGAGAGATGTAATTAAAATGTACAACCAGCCATCTTCTGTTTGTACATGTACCGTGCACTTGAGCCCACGGGCTCTTATACGTGCTCATTTGTACACACATGAAAGAAAACAAAGACACGGTGGGTGAAACAAATCCTCTGATCGGAGGGGAAGCGTCGCCTGGTCCGTTTCATCCTGATTTGTTGATTTGCTTGCATGAAAACAACAACGTAATCTGGTCTCCCGCTCTGATGAAGTGAAGATTAAACAGATTTGTTTGGGTATTTAATCCCCATTTTCATCACATGTATATTGTTATATTGGTATTATCCTTCCTATATCAAATACACAATATGCTAAATAGGTGATTTGATGAGAGTTCAGTATGAATTTTATGCAGCAGAACTGTTGTTTTTTTTAGGTAAACACACATTCCTGTGTTGTGTGCGAGTGGGAGAAAGATTTAAGGTGAATCCTTTGTAAGACCCCGGGGTTTCTACCAATCGCAAAGCAATATGACAAGCTACATATCCCCAGGAGGCTCTGTCGCTACCCATTTGTCAACAAAGCATTTTCTGCCTCAAACACGCAGCGATGCTTTTTACCAAAGTTCCCTTAGGTGTGCATTTCGGTCTGCTTTGCATATTTCTGTATAAACCAGGGCTAAACAGAACTTCCAGAGCATTTCTGACTTCTGAGAAGACGAAGCAAAAACAGAGTTTGTGGAGTTTATAACGAATGTGGCGCAAAACTAACATAAGAATTCTGCTGGCGGAGCTGCAGGTGCTTCCACGGGGAACGGGGAGGCCCAATGTTTTGATGCGCGCTGTATGTTTGTCTGGGAAACTTTCTTTTTTTCTCTGTTTGCTTCATGTTTTTTTGTTTTTTTTTTTGTCCTTTCTTGCTTCCATCAATCAGCCTCTCAGGATGCACTGCCAGACCTGCGCCCTGGTGACCAGCTCAGGTCACCTCATCGGGGGCGGTCGGGGCGAAGAGATCGACAGGGCCGAGTGCGTCATCCGCATGAACGACGCCCCCACCGCCAGGGGTTACGCCCGCGACGTCGGACGCCGCACCTCCTTGCGCGTCATCGCTCACTCCAGCATGCAGAGGGTCCTGAGGAGCCGCCACGAGCTGCTCAACGCCAGCCAGGACACCGTGTTCATCTTCTGGGGCCCCAGCAGCTACATGAGGCGCGACGGGAAGGGCCTGGTGTACAACAACCTGAGGCTGATGAACCAGGTGCTGCCCAAACTCAAAGTCTACATCATCTCTTGGCAGAAGATGCTGCAGTTTGACGAGCTCTTCAAGAAGGAGACTGGCAAGGACAGGTGAGGAAACGATGGGAGGGTGCAAACTGCAAAACACGAGATAATGGAAGTAATCTTTATGTTTCTGTGCTCAAGCTTGGCTTTGATGGAAAGATCATGTCATTGGCATGTCATCATGCCATCAGAAAAGCCAGTGCTTAAGGGTCAAAGCTCTTCATACTTGAGGCACCGGTATGTGAGACTTCTTTCATAATGTTGACACTTCACTTGTTACTCAGTGACACAGCTTTGGTCCAGACAAGCTGCACGAGGAGGCAAATTGTATGCAGCGACATGAGGAACAATACGAAGTTCAAGCCGAGCCACGGGAGCTTTGATTGCTTCTCGGGGCTTTTTCAGGTTTCTTGGCAATTAACTTTGAATTTGCTGAATGAAAGTCCGATCTCTTTTGTGCGAGAGCGTTTCATTCAGGGGCTCCGGTGCAGCAGCTCCTCTCACGCAAAACAGTAAAATCAGTCCCACGTGTTGGTGTGGTGGTTGACCTTCGGGGAAACACAGTCGATGCTCTTCCAGCTTCGCTAAAAGCTCCTTTAACAAACACAACAACAAACAGTATTCAAAGTGGTGCATTGTTTTGCATCGTTCACATCCAAGAACGGTTTTACAGTACAGCACCACAGTTTTAAATGTCGCTGTTTCTCTAATTTAAAAGACGAAAATGATCTTATAGAGACATTTACATGTTCTGTTATTGACGTTATTTATTCATTTGCTCAGGTTTAATAAACTAGAAGCCTGTATATTGGTGCTTTTGTCGATTACAAAACAAAACCGACACTTCTAAACTTCTAATTTCACATATTCGCAACTTATAAATTGCTTTTTGCTAGTTTAGACCGTGAACTTTGCACGTAAACAAATTGTAAATGCCATGTGCTGTTGATAATCCGTCGACTCCAGCGTGTAGTTGTGAATGTACAGCATTGGTTCTGTTTGTCTTGCTCATTTTACAGCAGCTTAGTTGGTATTAGTTCGCAATATGATGCTTACAGTGCTTGTGGGAAGCCCCAAATATCAGAGATATGAGGGCTGGCTGTCACAAAAGCTAGTCGTGTTGTTTTTAGAAAGATGTCGGCATGGCAACTCGACTTTCTTGAAGATGCAAATGTGTTGGTTTCATGTGTTACGACTCGAGTCCCCCGAGGCTGGAGTTTCCCGCAGGTGCTTGAAGGAAATATTTCAAAGTGGCCAGAGCTCAACGTGAGAAACGCCCCCTCTTTGCTCGCACGCGATGCGCGAATGGTTTGGGGAGCGCGCCTGCGAGCGCACTTCTCTCTGCAGCACCTTCCCTCAAGCTGAACAGTGATAAAATGACTCAAATTTAATGAGTCCATGCCGAGTTCTCAGTCCCGTGGCCATTAAGGCTTAATGAAAACACCACCATTCACACACACATGCACGCACTCTTTCTCTCTTCGTCTGAGCCTTTGTCAGTGGAGGCTGAATCTGACTTCAGCTTAAGATAGATGTTGAGGGGGGACATTGTTGACTGGAGGATTTGGTGAATAGCTGAGACATCCATCCTTCAGGATCTGTGCCTACAGTCATGGTAAATGTTTACAGTGCGCGAGCGGCTCCTGTTGTACTGTTATCCTTCACGGCATTCGGCTTTAACACTCGCGAGGCTTATCTGAGGCCGTGTCTGCTCTGCGGGGCGCGGGAAGACAAAGAAAGTTTTGCTTTCATGTTCAAGATCAGTGTAAAGAGCCATCAGAATGAAAAATGCACCGTCCCTTTTGTGAAAAGAGAATATTTTTGCCTGGTTTATAAAACGAATCCCACTTTTCTTTAAGGACGGAGAGCCTGCGTGAGCCCCATTAGCTGCAGAGTTTCGGCGTAATCAACTGTGCGATAGGCAGCCCCGCAAGCCTGTAATCGTGATTATGGGTTATGCCATTTCAGTGAAGGTAATTAAGATGGTGTGGGATGTTGCCACATCCACCCATTTTAATAACACCAGCAGAGGAGCGATGAAAAACAGGTGTCCCTCTGCATCCTCCGTGTTAAATTGCCAAGCTGGAATGAGCCTCAACCGGTGATTAAAGGTAAATTAGCTTTTGAAATAACTTTTTTTTTTTCTATTCAGTGTTTTATGTTCCCGTAATGCTTTATTGTAATTGCTAACAGCCCCACTGCATTGCACTGTTCCTACTCGGTACATTTGGGCCCAGTGGTCGTGCACTTCACTGGATGAAAATGTGTGGGTGGCAGGTTAGAGATCGCTCAGTTACCCAGAGATCACAGGTTTGGCGCCTTTTAAAAGCGAATCTACCTGCTGTTTAAAAAGCAAGGGGGGGGGGGGGGGATGCCGGCTGAAGCCTCAGTGGTCCCGGAAAACTACTCTGTGGCTTCTGAGAAAAGGTCAGAAAGAGGAAAAGAGAAGCCCCAGCAGGTCCGCTGTGCAGCTGAGCGCGATGCAACAGCTGCAGCGGCGGAGAACAAGCGGTCACAACAGGAGCCTGAAATGGATCTCGAGTGACCAGAACCTTCTGCTAGACCAGAATCTGTATTTATCTGTTCCCAGAATTACACTTAGGGATACCCCAAAGAGTCAATTTAGGTATGAACCCTCTCTGCGAGAATAAGAAACACTTACCTCCCACTAACACAGTGTAAAATGAACCTTTAAAAATGTGTTTTGAGGCTGACGTGCAGGTTCAAGGTCGGCAAACCTCTGCTGGGGCTTATCGGGTTTCACTGAGGTCTTTAAAATGATTGAAAAAAGATGAAGGTGTAGTTTTTACAGCACAGTCAGGAACAAAGAGGAAACAGTTGAGTCGGGCCGATGTTAGGTGAACAGAAAGCGCGTTCCCATCCAGGTTTCGGCTCATTTTCAATTCAAAATCTAAAAAAAACGAAAACACCTTGCTTTTTGTGCTTGGCCGAGGTAGAAAAATTGGAGTGTGGATTAAATAAAAGTCCAATTAAAGGGCGATCGAAAGGGAATAAATCCTGATGTGCACGAGGCTGAAACGCCGCTGCACAAAGAGACGGAAAACGCCAAACATCAGATCCGTGCGGAGCGATGGAGAGACTGGACGAACCCAAAAACTAATGCATGAAGCTGAGATAAACGTCACGCTTTCATCCCATTGTCAGTGCCATTTCCCGCTATTTGAGGTTTTGCGGGAGCACTTTCTGTTATGTCATCTAGTCTCTAGTGGTTTTAAAGCTCCTGACTGCAGAGCTAGCACGAGCCGCTGCTTTTACGACTGCAACCGAGCTCCTCACGCGCACGTGAAATGGACTCAGTTCAAAATTCGTGCCACGATACGCGCATGGAAACTTGACACTGGTCTGCCAAAGTGAAATCACCTGCGCGGGCAGATCATAGGTGTGCAGACGTGTGCAGGTGTTGCTAGCTGTAAGCCGCTGTGAGGGAGCGTCTTTGGCAGGAAACAAATGAAACACATTTTACTGACACATTCAGTTTGTGAATCGTTTGTGCGACTTGCCAAAAACATGTCATGTCAATTAGGTTAATGGAAAATCCAGCCAGCATCGCGCTCCTTCAATCGGATTTGCTGTGGCAAATTAGTGGTTTTAATAAACGTAATTTGGAGTAGACGAGGTTGTAATGCACATGTTGACTCACTGTCGCGGCTTAATGGGACATTTAATGGAGCTGAGCCCTTAATGAAACGTGTTTCACCTGTTTTTTTAGGTTTTGTTTTATTTTTGTGATCAAATGTAAAAAAAAAAAAAAAGTTTTTACGTCAGACGAGGCTTGTGATGCGGCTCTGTTCTTGCCATTTTCACCCCTGAGGGAGGCAGAAATAGAAGCTATAGATATACGCACGTACAGCTGGCCTTGGAAAAAGTAAAGCGCTTCTAAATAAGCAATAAACATCAAAAAAATAAAAAGAAATCTCTTATTGCTGTAGTCGCTCAGGCCGAAGGCGTCAGGTATAAATAAACATTACACTGCATGTGTCTTCTGTTGTTTCTAGCTGGGGAAAAAGCACAAAAACAACAAAAACTAGTCCTTCAAAGCACATAATGTCTAATTTGTTGACACTAATATGCTTCAGCTACATGTTCGCACAACAGCACGGTGATAATGATGCTTAGCAGGTGTTACAGCTTTAACTAATTACACCTAATCACACCTTTGCGTGACCTTTACCTCCCCGCAGTTGCATAACGACCACTATAATAAACTCAATGACAATACACCTGCTCTTTAGAAATCAATACAATGCGACAACAGAATCCAGCGCGGCGCGATTCTCGCTCTGCAATCAGCTCCTGTTTGATCAAATAAGGTCTTGTAAAATATTGAATCTGTCATATTGTTTTCTTCAAAAGATTCTGAGCTCTCTGCCAGCGAGGTGAGCTAATCTCTCCTTTTTTTAATAAATCGAGTTGTTTTCTTTTATCAAGTGCCATTATCTTGAAAATTGGTCGCCTCCTTCCATCAAAGACGAGCGTCGTTTGAAAATAATCTCGCTTTTTATTAAAAATAAGATTTTAAGACCCCGGGATCAGCGCACAATTAAACCACTCATTACATGGGTACTTCTCCCAGATTTACAACACCAAACTGTGTAAACACGAGGAACAGCAACGTTCGCGTTCACGGGGATAAAGCTGTCGTCCTGCTCGCAGCTTGCTCCCGGTCCTTTTTAAAGACAGCCACTGAAGCTGAGAGCTTGACATTTCACACCACATTATTCATCAGCATGTTCATAAACAAGGAAACGAGGAAGACTTCTTAAGTGAGATTAGCTGCATGCCTCCTGACTAAGACCTCCGTGCATCCACCACAGATTGCTCGGTGACAAAATGTTGTGCTTTGAACTTTGAAAGTTTTCTAATTTGGAAAAGGAGTGTGCGTGTGTGTGTGTGTGTGTGTGTGTGTGTGTGTGTGTGCATGCATGTGAGATACTAGGCCGTTGTCCTATTAAAAGCCCAGTGGCTCTGTTTGCATATCACAACAAATCAACATGTTCCAGACAACCTGCCGTCTTAATTAAATGAAAATGAGAAGCCTGGGCTTCAGCCGCGATAGCATCACTTTGGGTCGACGCTGTTGTTTGTCGCACGGGGCGGACTGTAATAAAGATGAAAGTCGGACAAAAGTGCTTTGTCACCGTTCGCCTGGCTGTCGCTCGGCCGCCGCGGACAGTAAAACGGCAGGTACCGGCCATTTGTGGTCGCGTTTCTGCAGCAACTACAATGCTGTTGTTGTATAAAAGGTCAGACTGAGGCAACGTAATGGAGGGATAAAGGAGGAGAGTTGTTGCTGTTGTTTGCTTGATTGTTGAGAGAGAACAAAGTAGGGCTGTGTCTCAAATCGCTCCCCATTTTCTTTGTACTGCACTATATTTACTGCCCGCAATTTGTTTTAATGGTAAAATGTATCTGCTGTCCTTAAAAATCCCTACTTTCCACTGACAATCCACCATTTCTGTTTTATGCGCATGTGAAAAGTTCAGTTGTGCAACTCAGAAACTTGTAGGCGATGACGCAAAATGATTCATAGATGTCAGAAACCACATTTTACTCCTACTACAGGATGCTTTTAAAGCAGCGCTTTCACTAAAAGCCTATTGGCACACCAACAACCTGTTAGCATGCTAATGTGCTAACACTGCTACACTTCCTGACAGCAGGCGGGTTAACAGATTCAGTTGTATGTTATTGAAATATATATGGAGAAATAGTAAATGCCCACGCCAAAGTTAGTCAAGGAGTTCCACAAGTTCCTGTTCTTGGGCTGAGTCAATTAGCGTTTTGAGTTTGGCGCTGAAGTAAAGCTAACGACCAAATACCAGACGAACATTGCGCCACATTATAACACAAAAGTCTTTGCAACCCAAGACAGCAGAGTCTTAGTTACACTCCGAGGGTCTCGTCTCTAACGTCAACTAAGCTTCTGTCAACACTATGGGAACATTTCCTCTCTCCCCCTACAGCGTCCCAGAAAGGTGCGTTTCTGCTGCACCATCCCCGAGCAGGGGAAGTGTTCAAAATACAAATGCTAAACAGGCTTTTTATTCATGGATTTTTGCCTGACGTGTATCCCCCCCTCCACCGCTCTCTCTGCGAGAAAATAAGAGGAAGAAAGTCTGAACACCTTTTTAAACAAGCAGGTAAACCCTCCACTCCAAATGTGTCACCCTCATCAACCGGAGGCGAGCAAGGTGTCGAGATGCCTGGCTGGTTGTTCTTGTCAAGACTTTTCTTATCAGGCCCGGGCTTTGTTTCTCTGTCTCGCCGAGTTAAAGCCTCGGCGGCTGTGGTTGCCGAGTGCGTGTGTGTGGGAACAGACAAGAACAAGCTTTGTGAAAGCAGCCGGGTGACGAGGTGGTCGAGAGATCAGGAGCTCGTCCCGTCAAAGCAAGAGATGGAACCTCTGTCTCCTCGGGTCAAATTAGCTTAGAAGATATATAATGAAAGAGAGCCAAAGACAAGTTAGGGCTTATTTTGATGCATTTTTTGGGCTTTTTGAAATTAAAAAATCCCTTTTTCAGCCACACTGGCATGGCTCCATCCACCCCTGTGGTTCAGACTGAAGTAGAGCAACAACTACTGGATCGTTTGCCACGATGTTTGGTACCAATATTCATGATACCAACAGGTATTACTTTGTCAGTCACATGACGTTTCATTCAGCAGTCAGTTTTTTTTAATTATCCACTGAAATATCTTGATAACCGCGAGACCGATTGGCACCAAACCTTGTTTTCACGTTCCTAGACGATATATCTGTGACACTTCCTGTTGGATTGTCACTGGGACACGCAATCACAACCCCACTTTGTAATCAGCCTCAGACAAACACAAGAGCCTCAGCTGTTTGTTTTTCAGAGCAAATTAGCAAATGTTCCCATGCTAAACTAAGAAGAAGATGATGGAGAATAGTAGACCTGCTGAACATCAGCGTTACGGGCGTGTTACCATCATGATGTTAACTTTTAGCTGAATGCATCTTACAAAGGCTGGAAATCTGAATGTTATGACTCTACTGGAATCACTTTTAAACATTAAACAAAGAAATTTCTCTCTTTGTTCTGTTTTTTGCTCTTTGTCGCGGCACATTTCTGCAAAACTTAACTGTGGATCATTCAAAAGTAAAACGCGATACGCAGGCAAATCTTATACAAACAACGAGACTAATGCTGAATTACTGATAGAGCACTAATGGTGACACTACCGCATCTTTCATTATTTAGCAAGGACGCTGATTTAGTTGCTTTCAGTAGGGCTCCATTTGTTTGCCACCCTCGCTGTTAATTTAATCCCATATGGTGAGCAGCTAGAAGTTGGCAAACTTCAACTCTGCAGTCGCATTTAGAAAATGACTGTGATTCAATTATAATAAAGCTTGCAGGGGTTATTTATGTTCCTAAGGTACCGGCAGTATTAGTATTTCCAAAGGGGGCGTCTAAAAACGCACCTGACAACTGATGCATGAACACGTCCACTGGTGACCAGTCACAATCCCGGTCGAGACGACGCTCAGCTGTACTGCAGGGGGAGCGTGACGAGATGCACAGCTGTGCCCGATTCAGCTGAAGGATTCAAATTCATCCCTGCTGAATTTTTTACATCAGCTCATACTTGAATATTTACACACTTTGTGTGAGGGAACAAGAACAGTTGTGGACGCGTTTTGGGTTTTTTTTTCTACTCGAGCTAATTTATAAATTGATTTGATGAATACTGATTGTTCCAAAAGTGCTCTGGACCACAACAGCCGCCCCCCCTGCATGACTGTGCTTGGCAGTGATTACAGTGGTGGCTACAGGCCAACGAGCCAGAGATCAAGAACAGGAAATATTCTGTTATTACAGCCCTGTGAAAACAAGAGCTAGCAGTCATGCTAGCTGCTCTGTGAGGCTGCACCAAGAGCAGTGGATTTAGCTAAATGCTAACATCAGCAGACTCACAGAGACAGTTCTATCAAACAGATGATTATTCATGTTTGGCCGGCTGATGGTGCTAAATGACAGATCAGTTACACTTTACATCCAGGAGGTGTCAAGGTATTTCACTAAAAACTATAAATGTGAGTTATGAATTGGTGCCACAGCGATCAGTGGAAGTGAGGGGATCACCAAGGGGATCATCCTCTGGAAACCATGAATGTGCTGGTCCTTCTTGTAGATGGTGGTGCTAGAGGAAAAATCAGGTGTGACCAAAGTCATCAAGATTCATCCTCTGAGGACCATGAATGTCTGCACGTCATTTGCAGTGTAATTTTGTGATATTTCCGACACGATTGCCCTAAAAAACATAAAACAAGTGGCCCAAAGTAGTTGGATTTAATGCCAATTAGGCCGTTTTGAATGGTTTGCAGCTTTACAGTCCTCCATAGGTGACTTTAAAAGATCTAATGTATTTACAAACCGCAGCCTGAATGAGCTTCTGATAAATATTTCGATGTTTTTATGTTTCGGGCTGTTTTCATTTCAGCGTATTTTGGTCGAGTTTCATAAAGCCTTATTTATTTTGCTGTCAAAAATAAAAACAGAATCAAATGCCGTAGTAATATTCAGATATTTTTACTTTAAGTGAAAGTTTTAGTCCTTTAGAAGTGCTGCAAGTTTTATGACTCTGGAGCTCATTAAATCAATTCAAAGCCAACAAGGAATTCTTTAAAAGTATGTATGGTAGCCGGGCTGGACTGTTTGTTGATTTGACAGAGCCCACTCTGATGGGCAGTTAGATGTAGAGAGATTTTCTAAAGCAATGAAAAAAAAAAAATATGAATGCCTTTCATAAGCGAATATCTCAGAAAACTATGATTAGTGCTCATTTCTTTGCAGCCTGAAAGCAGGACGATCATTCTGCAGCCAAGGCTTCAGTCACTTTAACTATCGGCGTTACATGCAGAGCAAGGCTACTTTCTGATTAAGGGTTTGATTATTTGACAGGGTTCATTTGTATCAGTCGATGCGGGATGGATCTGTATTTTAATGAAGCTGTGAGGCGCCTTGAATGATCTCGCAGTCAGGAAAATCGACCTCTTGATTTAGATAAATCTTTATTCTGCCATAATACACCGATGTGAGATTCACTGATTATCTTTCCCAGTTAATCACATTCAAAAAACAGAAAAAAGAAAAATCAAACATGGTACAGTTTTCATCCTCATGCTCTCCCACGCATGAAATCCATCCAGCTGTCTTATTTCTCCCTCCTCCTCTCTTCTGCAGGAGGATATCAAACTCCTGGCTGAGCACCGGCTGGTTCACCATGACCATCGCCCTGGAGCTGTGCGATAGGATCAATGTCTACGGCATGGTCGCCCCGGACTTCTGCAGGTGAGACAGTGGAGCTGAATGTAAAGCATCACCGTCAGCTCACCGACAAACGCCACCGCCAGGAGTTTTTAAAGCAGAGCTCTGTATGCGGCTGCACCGAGTGTATACGAATTCATCGCGGCCCAGCCCGAAGATAAGAAAGATTAAAGGTGTAAATATATTCAGGCAGACGATAAATAAAATGTCAGCGCGGCTCGAGATGTTCGGGGGGAATGCTTAAAGTGCCCGCATATTAGCAATAAATAAGCCAGTAACTGGAAGAGCATTACAAGTATTGTAGCGTCACGCTGGTTTCTATGCAAGAGAAGGAGGAAAAGCCATAAACAGCCCTGCACGGTGGACGGATCAGGAGCGTGTAAACAAGCAAAAGCTGCGAAACAAACAACTTTCTAGAACAAGTGTAAGGTTTTAGAAGAAAACTCTTAAATGTTTGGGCGGCCGCGTCCATGTTTTTATTTCCCTTTGTCGGGCTGTTCAGTTTTAAATGTTGCTGATATCAGATTCAAGTACGACAGGGCCCGAATGCACATAATTACGCAACAGGATGTCGCACACAGCAGCACAAGTGAACCCGAAGGCCGCTGAAGTCGGCGCTTACTGTTTCATTTCAAAGTCAATGCTGAGTGGAAGTCAGTGAATTCCTGAGCAGACAATAACAAGGACGGAGAAAGAGAGAGAGAGAGAAATGTTTTCATTTTGTCTTTTTGTGGAGCCGACGCAGTACGGAGGTGTGTGTGTGTGTGTGTGTGTGTGTGTGAGGATGCAGAGTTGAAGCCAGGAGCGGTGGTGGTGGTGGCGGTGGTGTTGTTGTGAACAGCTTCACGGGGTTTCATCCAAAAATACAGGATCTCAACCAAACTCCATCCATCATCCACGTTTGCCAGTACAGAATTGTGATTGCTCGCACTCATATCATGCTCGTATCTCATAAATCTGGATCTGTTTGAAGTAGGGGTGGGACTCGATTAAAAAAATTAATCTAATTAATTAGAGGCTTTGTAATTAATTAATCTCGATTAATCGCATTTTAATTGCATAACAATATTTGCCCCAAAAAGCAACATTTTTTAATTTAAATGGATTTTAGTGGACGACTGAATCAAACAATAGACACAGACATGAATGTTGTAAACTCAAGCTCTTTGAATGTCTGGAAAAATGCATTTAATTGCGTTTCAATTCAAAACAGTAGAAAAAGAAATAGAAAATATCCCTGGCCAAAACTGAACAGACCTAAAGTTAGAGTGCCATTTTAAGTGCTTTTTCAGAACAGTACTGACTTTAAATGGTAAAACAAACAACAATTCAACATAAAGTGCAATTTCTTCTTCTGGTGAAACAACTAGAAATATCAATGGCCATTTGACAGGCTTAAATCTCCTTTAAACTCCAAGTACCCTTACAAATGATTTTGTACATTAGGCTATAACACTTACTAACTTTGGTCCTGAAGCCAGTCATGTGATCGAGTTTGGGCTGCCAACACCTCTTGTTCGTACTCGGACCGGGACTGCTGGCGCTAACAGCTCCGGCGGTTTCTGTGCTCGCTGCAACACGCTTTGCATTTAGACGGTACCGCAGGGTTGAAGCGCATCAGTCCTAGCAACGCGCTTTCATCCGATTCCTCCTTTTTGGTAGCCGTTAGCCGAGCTCTGGCGTGTGCACCAGTGTAATCGGTGTACTCAGAAATCGTGCACTGACAAACGTTCTGCGATTAAATGCATTCATTTTTTTAAAATTAATTTTTGAAATCCGGCTGCAGGGATTTGCTCCCATCCCTAATTCTAAGACCAAATATAAAAAAAAAACACCACAGATTTAATCTAATTTGTGTTTACGCTGTTATGAAAAAAGCAGATCTGAGTCACATGTGAAGTATTGTTTATATGTCTTTCATCTTCATCCCCTGCAAGACGCCAACAAACGACATCTAACAATGCAAAAACTGGATTCCCAAAAGGAAATCTGTGTTTCCCGGATGAATTTGAGATAAGACTTTAAAGATCGTTGTTCGTCCTCTGGATTATTCAGTGCGGAGGTGCAGACGTGTGAACTTGCAGCCCATGAACTGGAACAGAGCTGGTGTGAAAGAGGCGTACTACGCTACATGTGAAGCCCAAAGGCAGATCGTACTTTACCAGGCAGCTTCTTTCTGATGTTTATGAGCAAACAAACTCAAATCTTAAAGGGATAGTTCAGGGTTTTTGAAGGTGCTTGTGCATCGTCAGTATAAGTGGATGCTGACGGGAAACTGAGGCAGTGACGTTCATCTCTGCACCAGACTCCATTGACAAATATAGCAATTTTACTTCGAGAACGTTACCTCGAGTAGTTGGTGCACTGCCGCCTCAGTTTGTTGGTTATTGTTGAGTTATTGTGTGACTTTAGCGTTTTGTTTTTGTTTTATATTCACATGAATAGCCTTGTTTTAAGCTTTGTGACACCGCTCTGCTGAGTTAATAAGGTGTTTTTAAAAAAAAACATTTTCTCAGCTTTGTATTTTGAGCGACAGGGTTTTGCATGAACACAATACAGTCTTCCAAGGTTAGGATGCTTTTTTTTCTTCAGTGAAGTGGGCGTGGCTTAGTGATGGGAAAATAGTGATGTCATGTGCTTCTGTGCACCAATCAGGATGTTAGAAACCTTTGAATAGAGAGTTTGATGACCCAGGCTGCTAAGTTGTTTTTGGTCACTTTCAGTCAAGTTGTCAGCCTCAAAAACCTGAAGAGGTGGATTAAAGTAGTGATAATCTTTATAAATAATACAAGAAAAGATGCCTTTTAACTTCAGTGGTTGCTTATTTTATTGTGAATATTTAAAATTACATTTTAACTTTTCTCCTTCTCAGCCTAAGAAGTACTAAAAGTATTTCAGAAGGATTTTTCTCAAGCCGCCAAGAAGGATTTGAAGAACACACGTCTGATTTTGCAGCTTTTACTGCGCCGATATCCGAAGTGAAGTGAAGGGGAACATTGTTTTGACATTAAAATGAAACATCACATAATTACCAAAATAAACGACAAATGAACATGGTTAAAGGACGTCACTGAGCGCGCACACACACACACACACACACACACACACACAAAAAAAAGGGACGCTGACTTTGAAATACCAAAAGTGCAACCACAACAAAAACCAAAATGCTGAATGAAAGCACCCAGGTCAGGCAGACTGACAGTTGCCATGGCGACAGGGCATTTGGCAAAAAAGAAAAAGGGGATTTTTATTTTAATTCTTCCTCAGGATTGATTTCCATACTCACTCTGCATTTTCCACTCGAGGTAACCGCATCTTCTGGGTCGACGGCAGCGATCACGTCTTTCCTCATGTCTTTGTTTTTTACAATGGAAAGTACAGCGAACGTGGCCGAGAAGCACCAGCGATGTGCAAGGAACCATGGGAAGCGTAGCCGGCTCTCACTCCGTCTTGCTCCTAGCAGCAGCTAACTGATTCCAGCCTCCTCATTAGCAGAGTTTAATGGTTTGAATTACAGCTGACGTCTCTTCCACCTCAGCCAACACTTTAATTGGGGGATATTATTGGACGAGGAACAAATCTTATTAGATTTCTCAATAAAAAGAACAAACTGTAAAATGTTCAGTGCGTCTTTTCTTCCTGGTTCTGATTGATTACAGATTTTATTATTTATTTTTTTTTAATTTGGGTGTAGGCACAAATTCAATCTTGACGATAATGAAGAGGGAACGCCAGCTTATCTCTTTAAACAAGCGGTCGGCTTGAGCTGACACTCGGCAGTCCTTTCTAGCTCTCATAACGAGTGAAGTCTGGAGATTTCACTGGATGTGATCCAACAGAGGATTCAAAGACGTCCCGTCAAATGTGTTTTCTGGACACGAAGGGAACATCCCTCTAAAGCACTCATAAATAACCAGTTAGTATAAATGATGCATCAACTGTTTCACTGTGAGAAACGTTTTTCAGTGACTTCCTCTTTTCTTCTTTTGAACTCACTTCCTGGAAATGTTTGTCCACGTTTTAAGCTTTCCTTCCTTTTTCTAAAGAACAACTCATCAGAAAGGTGTGTTGACCCATGAAGGAAACAAAATGGCTTCTTGCAGAGCGCCAAGTCACTTTTTTTGGACCTGTAATTTTCACGTGTTTCAAGCCGCAATTACTGCGGTTTTGAAATCGCTTCAGCTCAGCTGTGCGGTGCATCTTTTGACCGGTTTCGGCCCATTTTTCAGGCTCTTTTGCCTTCATTTCACTGCCAATATATGCAGGGAGACTGAGTCTGGTCTTCCCCAACGCTGTACGACTCGGCACAGACCACTGAACGCTTTCGGCGTGACCAAAATCAGCTCTGCCGTGCGCCGCGTTCAGTCACAGACGCAAAAAAAGAGTACCGCGTGTCTGTACGAGCCAGTCCTTTTAGAGGCAGCGGAGCCTGGCGGGGACTCGCTGTTCCTCAAGTCTTCAAGAAAATATGAGTTGGAATCTCTGAAGAATTGAATAAATAAACGGGGCGAGCATCTGTATTTGAAATTGAAAAGCCGTGCGTATGAGAGAGGACGCCACTTGTCTTGAGACAAAAATATCCCCCTCCGCCATGAGTCACACTGTCATTCTGAGAGACGCAAACACACAAGTCTGAAAGAAAAGAAAGATTCATTTATTTCTACTGCAAGATAAGACGAAGATGCAATGCAGTCCTAAATGCACACAGTCTGAGTCCTGAAGTATTTATTAACCTAGGGCGATTCAAATCTGAAAATAAATGACCGTGGACAGCTTGACTGGCGCGGTTACCTTTGGCAGACGGATCGGGGTCGTGTCTCCGTGACCCTTGTGAAAAATGCATGAATGGATTTGACTTTAACAAATTCAGAGACATAAATTGTTTAAAGTACAAGAGGTCTACTCCCTTTAATCAGGACGATCGTAAATTCAAACGCGTAATCAAGGGCGTGTTATGGAGGGTGAGCTACGGCCGCTGTCAGGACCGTGAGCGGGTTTATGAGTTTATGAACACAATCGAAAAACAAAAAGTAATAAATAATAACAACAAAACTAAACTGTATGGCCAAAAGTATGTGGACGCATTCCTGGGCAACCTTAATGCCACAGCTTATATTAATATTTCAGACGGGAGTTCGTGGAAGGGCTCTTTTCTGTTTCAACGCGGCGATGCTCTCAAGTTTCCCCAGCCCGGCACCTCTGCAGACGAAGCAGAAGACTGAGGGTCGGCGCTTATCGCAGCAGCATCAGTGTCAGGGGCTCACTAATGCTCTTGTGGCTGAATGGGAGCAAATCCCTGCAGCCCGATTCCAAAATGTCATGAAATAAGTCTGGGTTTTTTTTTCCTTTTTTGTTGTTTAAATGTTGAGTCGTCCACATAAATCCGTGGAGCCCGCACACTCCTGCACACCTTGCCTTTCTTCAGCTTCCGTTTTAACGTTTTGTGGATCGGTAAAGATAAGATAAGGCTTTATTGATTCCCCAGAGCGGAAATTCAGTCGCGGCGGCGGCGGCGGCGGCGGCGTGGGGGACAGAAATGAACAGGGATAAACAGACACATCAAAAAATAAACGAATAGAAACTGCGACGAGCGATTTAACGCTAAATTACACAGAAAGAGTGGCGTGATTAGTGGCAGTAAAGTCAATAACGCTAGGGCTGCATTTGTCTGTCCTTATATGGATGTATAATGAAGTGTATAATGTAATAAATGTGAATATGAGACCAGCACATGTCTAATACATCAAATGGGGGGTGCTAATGCAGGTGCGGGCCGATGCAGCTGGAGGGAGTCCGGCGTCTTTTCACGGACTCGGAGCTCGCCGTTGTTGTGTGCACACACTGGCTGAAAAGCAAATGTTTGAGTGGACCGCCTCGATTGTAAAAGGCAAACGTACGCCGTCGGACGCTGTATTGTGTCTGAAATGTGACTTCCACGTGTGCCGGAGACGAGTTTTCAGAACTTTTTATTACGACTCCTAAAACTTTGCGTCTTTATGTGGCTTTTTCCACTGTGTTCGGCCGCAGGTGGCATTTAAATGTTATTAAAACAAGCTAAATTCGGCTGCGGCACCCCTGCACGCAGTGTTTCGCATTTGGTGGTGAAGGAGGCCGACTTGACCCGCATTCATTTACTCGTCTTTTGGTGTCACGTGAAACTCAAGTGACTCATTAGAGCGTTTTCTTTTTCTAAATGTCAACTGTCTCTCCTCTCTCGCCGCCACCGCAGGGAGCCTCAGCACCACTCCGTCCCCTACCACTACTACGAGCCGCGTGGTCCGGACGAGTGCGCCATGTACATTTCTCACGAGCGCGGGCGGAGGGGCAGCCACCACCGCTTCATCACCGAGAAGCGGGTCTTCGCCAACTGGGCACGGACTTTTGACATCCACTTTTACCAGCCGGACTGGAGCCCCCCGCCGCTGCCGGCCAACCGGACGCTGGAGGCGGCGGTGACACCGTCTCCCCGGCTGCAGCAGAAGACGTGACCGGTGTCACATGCGCGTGACAAACAAGGCTTTGGAGGTTCGCCTCAGAAAACCTGAGGATGGGAAACTCTTGAGTCGGGCCGCCGGACCCTCAACAAAAAAAAAAAAAGGTTAAAACATGCGTTAGGCAGGAAAACAGTTACCCCACATGGAGACCGGGTCTTGTTGATCCTGCTGGACATTTGTAATAAACATCTCTCCAGCTCCACCGGGCGCCGGTGCAGCTCCTGCAGTGTGTTTTTGTGTATGGAGGTGAAACAGTTCAAACCTGTACATCCAGAAAACATTGTAAAGTGAGTTTTTACAAGGAGGCAGCATCATTACACACGCTCATAGCATGCATGCAGTGGCCTGCTGTGGATTCTCCTTGCGTGCGTGTGTGTGTGTGTGTGTGTGCATATGTTTACCGGAGGGATCACAGAGCATACAAGCTTGAGTTTGGGGCCCCACACAAAGCCTCTGCTGGATGATGGATCTGTGCGGGATTCGCTGCTCACACTTCACTGGCAGAGAAAAAGCCTGCGATGTTAACAATGGTGCACGCTGAATGCTAACGCTGTAGCAAGTGTGAATTAGCACTGGTCAGATTTCATACTCATACTTCGGCGGCGCTCAGAGATCCAGGCGGTCAAGTTGGACGCGATTCTTCAGAAGCCCCGTGTGTCGCCCAACAAAGGCTCAAACTCCTCCTGAGCTGGTATGCACTCACCTACACTGCCTCCCAGACGGGCACTGTCAGCTCACCCGAGTGTCAAACTTTGCAGTGGCTGAGCGAGCGCGCAGACACTAACCCGCAGGTTTTATCTCACGCGCGTGCACCTCCACCCTCCCTCCCTCCACGTATGTATCATAAAGCCTTCGTCGGCTCCTGTCACTGGTTAATAGCGCGATTTATACAGCTACAAGCTGGATTTCCATGTAAATGCACAGCTGTGTCACACAAGACAAGCGGCAGATTAAGATCGAGTGCGCGGATGCAGCAGCGGCATCCATCCTGCTATATTCATCTGCCGCCGCTTCCGTGAGCCCGAATCGCCTCGCGGGAGAATTACACCGGTTTTTTGTTGTTGTTGTTGCTTAAACTGATGAGTATGTGATCTGTCACTCTTCCCCTCTCTCGCTACCGATTGTGTTTTATGTGCACTCTCCTCTCGTTTGATGAAGTATGTTCTACTTCCAGGCTGCCCCTTCCTCTCTCTGAGATCCTCCATTTCCCCTTTCTTCTCCCCTCCATGAATAAGAATCAGGTTGTCGGTCCGGAGAAAGCGATGAGACGTGCGGTTATCTTAATGATACATCCCGGTGCTAAGTCCCTATTGATTTTGCCCCTCATCTCTGTAATGTGAGTAATGAGAGGAGAGCTGCTGTGGGGGTCAGATGCATGGTTCTCACGCCACGGGAGTTTGTTTCACATCATGTCCCCCCCCCCACCGGCGGAGACGAGGAACCCGACGGCGTTTCATACATCACCAGCAGCCGCAGGAGAGCTGCTGCTGTACCAACAGGCGCCCGAGTCCTGCCGCTGACTCTGAACCGAAGATTGTTGAGTGTGACAACAACAGGCTGCATTAGGAAACTAATAAGCACTTGAATGTTTGTTTGTTTGTTTCGCCGTAATTAGCAGAATCATGTTGCTTAGGGCTGCAACTGGTTTGATGAACTGTTTGGTGATGAACGGTGAGAAATGCTGGTCACAGCTTCCCAGAGCCCAAGGTGACATTGCTCAGATCGCTTTTTTTTTGTATTAAATAATAAAAAAAACCCCATCCAAACAGTTTAAAACTTAAAAGGAATTTCAATTTACAGCCATATAAAACAGAGGGATGGCAGCATATGTTCGTATGTGACAAGGTGTAATTTAAAATGTAAGGAATAGTTTGACTTTTTTGAAATGATTGCCGTATCTCTCTTCTTTGCTCTAAATGGGACCATTTAGCAAAACGAACATCGTGCTGGATTAAAAAGGACTCGTCACTTCTTGCGGCCAGTGGAGTTGCCCATTGATAGCCATTAAAAGGTGCAGGTTTAAAGGCATTGGCGCTGTCGTTCATGCACACAGCCGGCGTCCAGTTAGCGTAGCTTAGCATGAAACTAAAACGGAAAAAGTTTTGTTTTTGCACAGATACCATTACTCGATCAGTGGCTGATTAAAGGTGGTCCTGGTGAGCTGATGCTGTCTGTGGACAGGGTTTTACCATGTCTGAGCTGCAGTAAATGCTTTTCTGACCACTCAGAGCACTTTTACAATATATCTATCCTCTGATAGGTGGACGACCTGCTCTTAACATCTGCCGCATCGACTTTACAGATATGAGGGTGGCATCAATCTGAACATCCAGCTCAAGGCAAGAAAACACAGCTCCCAAAATATAAAACTACTCCTTTCTAAACAAAACCAGTGGTCAGGTTTTCTGTTAAATGACTATTAGCATCTCTGCTGAAACGACCGGTCCGTTTTCTGTTTGCACATTATGGAAATGTATCATTCCACTTAATAAAAGACTTTTTAACAGTATTTCTGCGTTCAGCAGCTTCTGTAAGGTGGCAGGCAAAGAATGAGATGAATAAAACTACAATGTTATTTCCTCATTTGAGCGCCGTAGCCCGCCAGAAACGAAGACGAACCATGGAGATTTTGCAGAGGATCGAAGGCCAGTGACTCACCTTCAGCCTCCACTGACGACAGCTGCCGTTTTTACTTTTCAGTCTCTCTCCTCTGGCGCGGTTGTGACATCAGGCTGTGTCGTACTGAAATAATAATGAAAGACAGGCAGAGCTACAAGGCCATTACTCCCCGGAGCAACAAACACATCCCTGACTGCATTGGTAACCGAATGTCGGAGCGTTTTCTTCCGTGAAGGCGCTCTGCCACATCACCTGAAGGTAAAGAACATAGATCAAGGTAACATTATGGGACGATGGAGTGAAACCAAGTGTTCAAAACCACAATTATTAAACCGTTAAGTTCAGAAAGAAGTACTTAATGTGCATTTAGGATGAGTGATGGCTCATTATGAAGTAAAAAACATTGTTTATCTTCTCATCCTCTTCTAATATACATAAAAATACTGAATATGACACAGCTGCAACCAACTGTTGTTTTCACAATGACAAATTCTTGTAAAGACAGAATCTCAGGGACGCCTGGAAGGACGAACTGGTGGGGCTGTGGCGATAAAGGTGGGAAGGTCGCTGTGACCTCGCAGAACACGTTTTTGGCCTCGGGACGGCGAAATCGCACGAACGTCCGAAGGAAATCCTTTAAAATTGTCACCAATATTAAGGCGGATTGGATGAACTGATGAGATTTTGGGGGTCAGAGGTCACTGTGACGTCACGAAACACACTTTGGTGTCTTAATCATGATCCTCAATTCACACAAATGTCTTATAGGACAACATAAGGAAGTTACGACACTTTGAGTCTGGACGTACACACGGATGTGACCTCTGAAGTTGACTGGGCAGCTGGAGGCGAACAACCGCTGGCTTTAGCTTTGGGTCGAGGTGAATTTTAAGACTTTTATTAATGATATTTAAGCATTTTCCAATAGAGTTTAAGGCCTTTTGAGAGGAAACTGCATTCACTCCCTCTGAAGGCTTTTCTACGGCGCCAGATTTTCGACCAAATTTCAGAAAATTGAGGAAATAAACTCTCTTTCCAATTTTCTCGCAGCCTGAGGTGAAAGCGAGGAAACTATTTTAGCTGTAGCCGGGAAACACTGGCTACCAACTTGACTTAACCCATTATCCAAATCATTCAATTTTCCATTAATAGAATAATTACTCATCATCTCCACATGGCGCACAGTTATACACTCTTCATTAAGCCTTAAAAATAATAAACTTAACAATTTAAGAAGGGAGTTAACAGTTCATTGATCAGGTAAAAGTAAAATAACTAAATAATAAAAATATAAAAAATGCACTTTGTCTTTTTCTGGAGCGTTAAACCAAAGCTTCGGCGTGTTTGCTCAGTCGTAACGCGGTTAAATGAAATCACATCATGACCCAAATGGGGAGAATTTGGTCACCTTACTGTCGATACAGAGCGAACTGGACTCCGGGTCCATTTAGTGGCTGTTCTGGAGCTTTCAGTCGGATCAACACACAGTCCTCCTCACAGGATGGAGACGATTTTCCACTTGTCGTGAGTCGTTTTTATCTGCGCTTCAAGGACGTCTTCTCGCCGACTGAGAGTTTGCGCACTATTAAACGATCAAGGCCACAAAAAAAAAAAAAAGGATTTCAGTCTTTCAAATGTTTTTATTTACCACAGCGTGCGACCTGCCAGACACCGTTTCCTGCGTTTATGATGCAAAATCTGTTTGCATCCGATGCTTTTTATTTGGATTTTCATTGCTTTCTTAATTCAGACTTGCAAAATGGACTTTGTATGAATTTCAAACAAACAAACGTGGACCAGGGAGGAAAAGCTATTACAGGGGCTCTCTGACTGAGCTAGCATCTTCGGGGCGAGACACCTTTCCTTGAACTCAAAGTTTGAGAAAAAGCCGCATTTAAAATCTTAAGAACGCAGCGAGAGAGCACCACCGAGCATGGTTTATGCCACAGCTATTGTTGCAGATGAGAATGAAAATCTGCGACTGCTAAAATTACTATTATCATTCCCGGGAATGATTGACATTACAAAGGCTCTCTGACAGGCAAGCGGTGGGAAATCTAGAGTTTCCATGGAAATTGGACAACCTGTCAGGCGCGTGTGCACACGCCGTCACGTGCGTGCCTGTGTTTGTTTGTGCATAAATCATTAAATTTAGCAGGCTGCCACATGGGGCTAATGTCGACGTTGTTCCACTTCTAAAGACAACCGCTGTACGCGCGTGAAACCCGACGGCGCTCGTCGTTTGAACAACCTGTGTGACATATTCAGAGCACCCTGCCTGACACTGCAGCCTGAAATCTCTCTGCCTCTTTGGAGATGGCTGCTCTAATATTGTCCTGTCACTGGTTTCTCCCCACCAAGTCAGGTGTGAAGGGAGACAGACACTGATCTTTATTAGCATAGGGAAACCATAGCGACAGAGGAGACGAGGAGGAGGGGTGCATCGCCGCGCTGAGAGGCAGAGCGTATTCAATCCCATCTGCGAGAGCTGAAGTAGGAGCGAGAGGCGCGGAGGAGATGGAGTCAATTTTGAAGTGGGTTTACGAACAAACAAATCCATCTGAGATCGGATGGCTTGAATTCCTATTGTATCTGCTGCCAGCCTGGCGTACGCCGACTGTATACGGAGGCTCGGAACGAACGGCTGCTCAGCCTTTTGAAATACAAGACTGGAACAGAGCGAAAACCAACATTTAAAAACCTCCGTGGATTGTTTGAAATGTTTCCAGCGAGAAAACAACAGAGCAGGTGTGTAAGTCAACGCGAGCGGCACCGATTTCAAGGGGGTGCCTTTGTGGTATAAAATAAGCTTAGGCTGAGCTCTGCCGGGCATATCTTCAAGGGTGTGTAACTGTAAAGGGAAATCTCGTGTCTTGAAGCAGTATTACAGAGTAATTAAGGAAACTCAATGTATAATAAAACAAACAGGCAGTTAAAGACGCAAATTCCTTTGATTCAGTGTTTCATCTTTATTTAAAAGGTATCAGATCCAACCAGCTGAGGGGATGAAATGAGCCTGCTCTCTCCGAAACGAGAATAAGATTACAAGAAATAAGAAGCAGGGAGGAAACGGGAAGAAGAAATAAGCGTTGCATAAATAATGCATAAGAAAAGGTACTTGGTGGCTGACACAGCAGCTGCGTTCCGATACATATGGTTCAATTTCCGACTCCATCTATTTTCCACTTTAGCCGCGAGGGAGAGTGGCAGCGGGCACCTGATGGGCGGGTCCCCCGCGCCAAGGAGCAAAGATAAACTACCGCCGGTTCAATCCATACGCTCGGAGCATCAGTCACTCCCCGCCAACAATGAGCCTAATGCAGAGTGGGTGCGCGTGGAGAGAAAGGGGAAGGAGGGGAAACACGCTCCGGCACAGAGGAGATTCATGTGGGACGGCCGGCAGCTTACTAGGTTATCACTCACTTATCGCGGCTGTAGTGCGAGACGTGGAATGGCCGGGGAAATAGCTGTCCATCACCCAGAATACAATCAGCAGAGTACACGTCTGGGGAGCTAATGGATGTTTCCACAGGGAGGGCAATTTGGTGAATGGGAGAGTGGATGGGTCCATCACGGGAGATGGGATTATGTGCGATTGTTATCCTTCAGAAGCGTGATATGACGGTCAAGGGGTGTAATGTATATGGACAAGGGAGACATTAAATGGTAATCTCTCCACAGCCCCACTCACAGCCAATCAGCCTTCCCCTCGTCCCGCGCTTTCCTTTGTGTGACCCAGCCGGCGTCCTGAGTGGCACTTAAACAAAAAAAAAAGAAAAAGAAAAAGAAAGAAAGCTGCGTGCTGAAATATGCAGAGCGCCACGTTCCAGGAAATAAATTAAATTCTTATCTGCGGACTCAGCTCAGTGCATTTTTAACCAAAGCAACACAACTGTGGGACGGCTCGGCGAAACAGAAGTTCCCACACACAAAGAATAAATAAAGTCCTCGTCCAGGAGTTAAAAAGGGCCGCTTCGAAGTATCTGATGCGCGGCTTTCAAGTGTTTGTCCCATGTGTTTGTCGCATCACGACTGGGGTAACACACAACATTTCATCAGGAGAGAGCAATCATCCAAAGAGGGGAAAAAAAAAAAAAAAAAAAGGCACCAATCGCATCACAGAGTTTCTGGACAAACAGTTGGCGGTGCCATATGTCTCCTTTCCATTTTCAGGAAAATGAGCCTGTCACAAACTGCACCTTTTACTCTAATATCCCTTCAGTAAAAGCTCCCGCTCCGCAGCTTCGCGTCCTCAGATATCCAGCCGAGGCCTCAGAAGATGTGTTTGAGGTGCTTCACGCCGTACGCCTTGAAAAACACCAGGAGGATTAGAGTCCACAGGCCCAGGATGAAGCCGTCAGGAGGATGCCAGTCTCTCTGTTTTGGTTTCTGCGCAGAGAAAGTGGGGGAGGAGAAGGCGGGTGGGGGGTGAGGTGATGTGGGGACGGGGGAGGAAAGAGGAGAGGCAGGGGTGGTGGGTGGTGGGGGTTGCAGGTTAGTAATAGTGTGTATATTTCTCCTGTTGAGGCCACCGCTGATTGTTCTGTCATTCACACAGGCAGGCGAGCGCAGAACCGCGCGCGCGTACGCTCGCTTCATCGTCTCCTCACACACTGTACGCACACGATCTGCTGTCTCTCTCACACACACACACACACACGAACACAAAGGTTCACACAAAAAGCGGGTGGTAAAGCTCATCAGTACACCTCCCCTGTCTTGTGTTTGTCCCATTCACTGCCACATCATCACTTTGTGTATGATTATACTTTTAAATCTCCCCCGTATTAAACATGCATCTCACAAGGAGCACATTTATATGCTAATGCGGCGGCAATATTCTGCGGAGAGATGAGATTTAACCTCTAAAAAATCTTCCTAACTCCTCCGCTGGCGACAAAGCTATAGATAGGCTGTGAGGACGCACTTAAGAGATTTCTGTTATCCCTCGCTACACAAGCTGCCATTATCCAGTCAAGAAATCACCCGTCAGAGAAGGCATCCCCCCTCCCCAAAAGCCAAAACCCTGAGACTTGGCTACGAGGATGAACACGTTCCTGAGTCACAAGCTGCGCGCGCGACGTCAGGAGCGACACTCAGCGCAGCAGAGCCGCCGCACAAATACTTAGGAGGCCCCCCGGTCTCTGCGGCTCGCTCACGCAACAGCGTGCACTCACAAAGTCTGGAGCAACGTCCATATCGTGCCTGACACGCACTGCTGCGGCGCTTGGAGCCGGGCTGACAGCAGACTGACGGGTCCTGGAGGATTAGGCGCTGGTGTGAGAAGCCCAGCCCGGGTAGGTTATTAGCCACAAACTCAGACTACGGCTTCACAAGATGTGACGTTATCTGCCATACAGCAGGAGAATCGAATCTATTAATCAACAATCAACCTTGTCAGGTTCAGCAAATGTTGATAAAAGTCTTAATAAATACCAAGAAGTTTGAAGTTGTGGTCTTTATTTGGGTGGATGGTGCTGCTTGGTGTGTGACTGCTGGGTGCCCAGAGCACAGACTGCATTGTTTGACGGCTATTTGCTAACTTCTCCTGCACCGTAGTGGCCAAACGTTAATTAATGCGGCGTACAGGACCAAATTCAAGCCTTTCTGATTTACTTTCAGGATCCCGCGTTGTTATTTCAGCTGTTTCAGAACTTAGACAGAAACCAGGAAGGGAACTCGAGGGTTTTGAGGCGCTAGGATCTAAGAGATGAAGCTAGCCGTGAAGCTAATCCCTGGTGGCGTTTCAGTGTTCAGGCTGTCTAATTGCTTTGCACTTTACACATAAAAATGATTCTGAACAACTCAACTGGACGTCTAATGTATTGCTGAATTTCCTTTTTTTTTTATATGAGAGAAGTGCTGAATTGGCATTTGTACAGTGAACTCCTCTGCAGCACAAATAAGAGACTGGCTCGTACTGTGGAGTTTGTTGAATGTGTGCAGCGTCTGAAATTACCGCCTACTAAGCGCCAAATGCCAGTAAAATGTGTCTCTGGCAGCAAAAATGTCCAGCACGCCGCTGAGACCGTGACATTTGAACGCCTCAGTTTAGTCCCAGTTTCTCAAACCCCCTCCCTCTCCCCGCTGACCACCGTGTACTCTCTGTCCATCGGCCAATCAAATCGAAGAAAGAAAAACAATGGCCGCGCCTCAAACAGCACTTCTCGGCGGGACGCTCCCGCCACACGGGGCTGCACTATCTCAGCTCGCGGAGGAGAGGAGGTGGTGATGAACTTGACCCTCTGCGCAACACAGCGGGCGTTAAAACACACGGCACCTGATTCTGTTCAAGAAAAAGCATTTGAAACGGGAATGATTACATGTTTCTTAGAGTAATGAATATTAATTACTGTGGCTGGCGAGCATTATTGTAATTTCTTCAACAGTTCTGGGTAAGTGAGGCGAAAAGTCAATTTCAGAAAGTGTGTGTGTGTGTGGCTGTGTACTCGTGCCTCTGTATGCAGGGTACTGTCCTCTCAAGGCTGCCTTTTCAATCCAAACTCCGGTTTACGTGACGTGACGCTTCCAATTTCTAACGCAGAAAGACTGAGGACAGCAGTAAAATTGGATTACGTCTGACTCCAAATTTATTTAACAGCTCAATCAAGTCAAATCAATAGCGCTCCGCCGCCATCCAGAATTCTAAAGCAGAGACGGCGAGACGTCTGCAGCTCGCATCAGCCCCGAGCTCCAGGCATATTGTTGGACGGAGTCAGGGCAGGAGGTCCAAGGCAAAGCGCTCCTGATTTAAAGCTGCATCCACGCTGCAGATATTAGCTTGTATTTTCTGCTTATATTCAGTTTTTGGGTTTTTTTTTTAATTGGCCAACAATGTGAGGCAATAACCACTGAGGGAAGAAGAGGTTAAATCCAGGCACAAGAGAGGAGCTGGGGCACATCAATCGCAAGTTGTAAAATGGGCCAAACCTCCAGTGGAGTACAGGCACAGGCACGCTGCATATCTACAGTAGATAGTGTCTGACAGGCACCAAGCTGCAGTTCATGAGGTGGAAATAGCTTCAGCAGACAATCAGCGAGCGGCAGAGACAATGAAGCTCAAAGTACAAAGGAGATGTTTTCAGCGGCTGATTCAACGACGCTTTTGTTCGACGGTGAGCGGAAGACCGCGGGAGTCGGCCTCAGAAGGGACCGATTTGAGTCGCTGACATCAAACTAGCAGACGTCAAAGTGGGTGTTTAGTCCAAAAATAGCCCCGAGTTCAAGACCCCGAAAACCGATTCCTTTCATCGTGAGTGATGGGCGCCAGCGACAGCACGCCGTTTTCGGCTAAAGTTGGAGCACCTTCTGTTATTTCACATGAGACGTTCCCACGTTTGTCTCTCGCCGGCGCTCTTCTCTCTGGACTAAGTTGGGAAAAGCGTGATGTCGCGTACTTCGAAGCAGTGATCGGGATTGGGATTGACAGATGTGGGTCTCGCGTTGCCGTGCCGCTGGCAATCAAACGCGATCGAGCCCCGCCTACGCGGCGCCGATGAAGCAGATCGGCACCTCGGGCTGATGCTTTATTTTATCTGTCGATGTTTATTAAACGCTCAGCGTTATGTCATACCTACAGTTATGAGATTATTTATCTGCTCTGCTCGGCTGCAGTACAGTCCAGTGCACCTGCAGGTCTGCCGCTCCAACACTAAACCCCTATAACAGCCTCCATTAGTCCACAAGAGTCATGTTTTAAAGCCTTTGCTGGTCTCCTGTGATGGGAAAACATCAAATTTCCACTCAGAAATAAAACATTTGCTCCGTCGTCATGTTCCAGTTATAAAACCCCGGCGTACCACAAATCGCCGCTGCTGAAGAGTCACTGACACGGGACGGCGGGAGAGGCGGTTGTACCAGCGTCTGGTTCTAAAACACTTTTGCCGACTTCACTGACGTCCACAATCTGAGCTGCAGCGTCTTCTCGGTTTGTTCTGAGGCAAACAAACGGCGTCGCCCTCGTGCTGCGCTGTGATTTTACTGACTAACTTTAAGCGTGACTGTTGCTTAATTAGCCATGGGTCCTTGTACAGAGAGCTACTTAAAAGCAGCTGGAACTGATGTTTTTATACCAAGACTGTGTCAAATAATCATTCGGTCGTAGCGATGAACCTACAGATAACAGATAAGGAGCTTTGCAGTGATTTCCAGCTACTTTTGCTCAGCAGCAAAACGCAGACAGACGCTCAAGCCGGTAAATAAAGCAGAGCATTTAGCGGCTAAAGAGCCAGATATTTCCCTCTGGAGCTGGTTGAGCCGAAACAGAGAAAACACTAGTCTTAGACTGATGTTAATGTTTGTTCACAACTTGCTCCCGCTGCCCACAAGTAGCAGATATCTGCTAAAAAGGGCCGCTAGTCTGAAAGAGTTCTATTCAAATGTATAATGGGGATGAACGAAACTGGTCTTTAACTATCGTGCCAGCAGGTGGCAATGACTGTCACCATGGAAACGTGACTCTGAGACAGCAGGGGGTCGGGGAGGTTGTTTTTCTGCAGCATCGACTTCCATTAGATTTGTTAAAAACCAGCCCACAATAACTCGAGTGACCGGTCCGACGTGTGTTTATACAAAAATCCCTGCTATTAGTTTCAGCAGACCTCCACGCCGAGATGACCGCCCAAATCGTGGTTGTGCTCACGGCGAAGAGCACATTTTGCAGCCGCGGCTGCAGACCGGCTCTGAGGCTGCTCATTTTCCGCCGACGCTGCAGGACAAACGCTCCCGCGGTTTCAAACGCTGGCCGATTTTGACCCGTCTGTTCTAGTTTAGCTGAAAAACAGGCATCTCCCCAAATCCCAATTAAATCTGCCAGCGTGCTTGAGCTGTCGTCCTCCGTGGTTTCTGGTCAAGCGTACTCAGAGGCCATGACAACGGCAATCTGCCCCATCGAGACGCTGACATAACCAGACGCTGACAGTTCAGGCTGCCGTCACCGACTTCAGACAACACAAACGTGGTCCAAATCATATATTCAGCGTGTTTTGTTTTGTTTTTCTTGCCTTCGCTACAAGCCAAGCAACTAAATCTGAGTTGGGGCGCTTTCAGTTACGGCCTTGGCGACAAAGTGGCCGTCGGGATGACGAGTAGAGGAGCCGAGGGTCAAACACCTGGAGGACGAGGCAGGGATGTTCATGAAAGAGGCCCGGGAGCGTGCCGCCACTGGGGGTAGTTGACCTCCGTGACAATGGAGGGCCAAGGTGTGTGTCTGAGTGTGTGTGTGTGAGTGTGCGCGCGTGTTAAAGTGCAAGCCCCTTGGGTAAGGAAGAGCAGCGGGAGATGGATCGACTGTGACAGGAAGCCACGTCAGCACAGCCGGCAGATCGAGGAGCATATGTCGACAGAGAGAGAGAGAGAGAATGAGAGGGGGAGACAGTAGAGAAGCGGGCAACACAAACTCAGAGAAAAGGGCGACAACTACACAATTATTTAACTATCACAACATTTTCTTTTTTTAAAATTAACTAATCATTTGATTATGGTGTAAAATGTAAATTCAGTAAACGCATTTTTTTGACGACGCTCCTTAAATCTGCTTTTAAAGACACGTGACAATCCCCGGTTTGTGTTCACCTACACAATACGATGCCATTCAAAGCTTTTAGAGCTCATCACAAAGTGTTTTTGCTGAACTGCGCAAGATATTTATTCAACTATATGCTTATTATCAGTGGGCGATTTAATGGGGGGGGACACCATCCCACTTGTTTCCCGGCAGAGTGGCCGAGATGCGTTCCGCCTGTTAACCTGCCGTCCCTCTCAAAACCGCCATGATGTAACTGAGAGGCGGAAACGGAAGCCGTCCTATCCGGACTCGGGCCGTAAACGAGGAATTGACGGTTACTCAGTTTGGACGCAGCTTGTCTAGCCTTAACTTCACTGGTTTGCTCAGCTAGCAAACTCACAGACCGATTGCACGTGTCTGAAAACCACTTAAATGAACCGAGGACAGAGAAAATGAAAAATATGTATGGAGCATTTGCCGGCGCTGTTGTGTCGCACTGCATCATATTCATATGCGTTTCTAATATTCTGCCCCTCCTGCTGCAAACTCCAACCTCGGCAGTAAACAATTAACTGAATTAAACTGTCTCTGCCGGCGTCAATCAAACCCAAGCATTATTATCTTTTGTAAAGGTTGAATCCATGGCTGAACTGCCGTATTGGTGATTGGCCGTGTTCGTGATGAAGTGTTTATACTTGAAAGTGAAGTTGTCGTTTCTCTAGAGGTCAAACGTTCCTCAGCTCATTGATTGGAGAGAAAACCCACATGAAAGATCAGCAGCGGTGATTCTTCCGCTGCTTTCCATTTGACTTCTTACCGCAAACAAACCTGTCTTTGACTCCCATTTTACATGAACGTTGATAACTGTGTTTGTAATACGCAAATATCAGCTGAGATATTGTCTGGCCCCATTCGTAGCCCAGGCTCCAGCGTGAAGTTCCCAAGGCCAGTTTTTATAATCCACAGTGCCTCCTTCACGGTGCTTCTTCAGTCCGACCAGCAGTTCAAAACCCAAAGATATTCAACATATAGAGACCATGTCGATAGAAAAAAGCAAATCTTCACAGTTTTGAAGCTAAAAACTTTAAATGTTTGACATTTTTGAAGATAAACTCCACCCGTTAACAAAATTGCCCATTTTCTCTCTGCGACCCAACTATTACACCCACTAATTGACGCGGCCAGGCATTTGTGAACCACTTGTCAGCATTTAGCATTTTTGACTTTGCGAGAAAGCCAAAACACGACAACACCGGAAAGACTGAAGCAGCACAGTGCAAAATACTATGCACTGAAACGAGAGAGAGAGAGAGGGGGGAGCAGAGAGTGTTCGCTGACCTTCACTGACAGAAGCATTCACATCCTCCTGCCAAGGACAGGGACTTAGACTCAAGCAGCCTGCCTCCATTACATGCGCTTTGTGTTGCGTATTCAATTCACAAGTAAAATCAATTAACAGCTACCCACCTGATTGATCGGAGCTAATTAATATGGCCGTGCAGGATGCTAATGGCCGTTGAGGGAGGTCTGCGACGCCCTGCCAAACGCCGGCACTCCAAGGTCAAAACTGCAGCAAATTTATGTTGCGCGGAGCCGGATGACAGAGCAGCAGCCATTGTGCGCTGCCAGGGCTCTCCACTGTATTGCCTGAGCATTTAAGACCTCGGCGAGCGCCGGGACGGTCAAAGCAGCAGATGCATTATTCTCTCATAAAGCATGTTTTGCTGTTCTAGACGATATAATTTGTAATTGAGCACAAGCAACGCGGCAAAGCAAATCCTTAATTGATATTTGATTAAATGAAAGAGCTCGTCTGAGTGTGTTTGGCCTGTGATCCACACAATCCCAACATCCACTTTTGAAAAGTGTCAGTGTTGCAGGCTGAGTGGGGGGGGGGGAATAAAGGGGGGATTTGGCGAGTGACGGGAGGGAGGCAAAGCATTAATTTTCAGCGTTTCCATTTTCAATTCTCCGGAGCCATATGGTGTGGCGTCAAGCTGGCAAAAGAACAAATAACAATTTGACGCCAGGGACCAGGACTCACAGCAGCGAAGTAGGAGAAAAGCAGAATACACAAGAGAGCGCGGGGCGGGCGGGGCGGTGGGGGTCGAAGAAGGAGCTCCTTCTAGTTATTTCCAGAACTGAACATATTGTGATTAGGCGTTGGCAACGTGATGAGAGGTGTGAGGCTGGGAAGAGGAGGTGGCAGGAAAAGGGGACTCGCCCTGTCAACACGAGCAAGACAACTGCCAACGGTGACGGGGCATTAATCAACTCGTCCCGTATAGAATGAAGGGGAAGTTTGTATACAGACGCCATACAGCGCAGCCTTATACATCCGCTGTCAGTCACTCTGATGACTTTGCTATTTACAAGCTGTCGCCTGGGCTACCGGCAAATGGAAAAACGCTTTTCTCAGAAGATAAACACCGTGAGAACATTTGCAGCTGAGATCGGGCCGCAGAACGCTATACATGTAATATGTTAAACATCGAATCTTATGGGATTCAGTCACATCTAGTCCATCAGATGAGCGCGTTTGATCAGGGGGGACGACAAAGGGCGCCGCATGAAGACATCTCAGAGCGTTGCGCGCGCCATGTGACAGCTAATCAAAAAGAGGAGAGCTGTCAATAGGCTGCATGGTTCCATTGGTCATTCTGCTGCAGTGCAGATGGATTATGGTGGGGGGTGGGGGTGGGGTTGGGGGGGATGACTCAGTCTGTCAGGACTCCCATCTTCAACCCAGCAGGAGTGCTAGCCGATAATCGAAATCTCTGGCAGGGGTCACGGGGTTGACGAGTGTGTTTGTGTGTCGTACGTGTGGATGCATTTGGAAAAGAGCAGGGGCGTGGATGGAGAATCAGAAGAGAGAAAAAAAGATGTGTAAAGATGAATAGACGGGGGGAAAATGAAACAAAAGAGAGAGAGTGAGCCAAGATATGAAGCCAAATAGCAGACGGCGGTGGCGGCGGCGGCTTAATGGTGTGTGTTTGTGTGAGGTTTTCAATACCCGCGATTGCTTCTGAGTGTCGAAAATTACGGACAGAGTTTACGGGGCTCTCTGATGTGAGCAGCGGGCAGCTGATCTAAAACTGGGCCACGTTTGCCAGGCTTTTTGAGGCGGTCCTCGGCGATCAATTTCCCAGAGTGCCGCTGGGTGTGGAGACCCCTCCTATTTCCCATCACGATGCTCAATAAGCGTCTGACAGAGCTCAGGCCTGTGGTCAGCTTCATTTCTCTGGGCCAACTGACTGTGACTCCTTTGTTCACGCTGAAGTCGATGTCAGCCAGCGATGTTTCCAGCAGCGGGACCCGTGGGTTTTCCAGATTTTTACATTTTTGATTTTTTATTTGAAAACACTCACTCAGTCCTGTGGGATCTGACCTTTAGTATCTACACCAGTAGCTTAGTGTCCGTCTACAAACTGGAGACAAACATCACTGTCGAATCAAACGGCAGCAACTCCAACCAAGGCATCAGAACCAGGAGCCTTTCTTCTCTCAACAACACGACTCTTTCCTCACTGAGAAAAACAGCAAAAACACCATTTTATCTATTTTTAGAGAATCATTATTTCCAATGCGGCTGATTTAACCCTGTCTCTGACACCACTTGTGTGTCAAACACTGAAAAGGGAGACAAACAAATGCCCAGTTGTCACATTTTTATGACACGTCACATCGAGTAGCGGGCCTGTTTTTCGTGTGAAATCATAATTCCTACAATTTCAGATGAAAACAAAGGCGTCGCGACACGTCATCCGCCGAGAGCTTAAGCAGCACGACTGCGGCTGAGATTTACTGTGCAGAACATGTAGTTCTTTAATTCTTGAAAAACAATCGTTGCGCGTCTTTAACATAACAACGTGCTCACATTGGAGTACTACCAGGTGCGGTGGTAAATACCAGTCTGGCCTGAATAAGGACAGAACATCTGGTGAAGCAGAGCTGGAATCAGCTGTAGTCCAAAGCCTAATAATAATATTTAATAAAAATATTTTTTTAATTCATTAATAATATGGAATTGTATTTTTGTCCACCGAGCAAATCCAAGTCAAACATCTTCTTCCCTTCGTGCTCCGTAGCTAAATGCTAACTTGCTAGTCAGTTAACGTTGTCTCTCTGCCGTTTGGTGCTGGGCAGGCACAGTACAGTGGGTTTCTTTGAGCTTTAGGAGCTGCCAGCCAGAGCTAAAAACACTGCTGGAAGAGCTGAGAGTGAAGCAAAACTGAGCAGTTAAGTCTAAAATGACAAAACGACGAGTTAAGAGTCAAATAACACAGCAGCTATGGAGGACGGAAGAGGAGGAAGATACGTTTCTGTGGGTTCATCACCCCGAGTGACCACAACCAGTCGTTTGGTCCATTGCAGTTTTATCTGACCTCACATAGTCAAACACAAAGTAATCAAATACTGGCTGTTCTCATTTGCACTGTGCAAACTCGCCGTCTGGTCATTGCTTGCAGTTTGTTTAGCGCCGACGCCTCACAGCAAGAAGGTCCTGGGGTTTGGATCTGCTGGCCGGCGCCTTCCTGTGCGGCGCCTCATGTGACGTTTGAAGCCACGAATGTTGAAAAGTGAGCGGGGCGGAAAAACATGGAGATCGAGTTTGTGTCTCTGTGGAATCTGTTTTCCCATTTTTCAAAGTGTCCAAAGAGATGCAGCTCAGCTTAACTGTTCACCCTGCACCTTGAACTGCGCCCTGTCGTGGACGCACCCCTGGGATCAGCTCTGCAGCCCCCACAAAGGACAAGCAGCAATATAGAATAAATAGATGGGTGGATGGAAATGCAGAATTCACGGTGAAGCAACTGGTGTGCATAAGCTGAGGTTCGAAACAATAAGAGAAACCCCTGCGCAATACCGTGCAACGCATTTAAAAAAAGGCTCTGCACGAGTAAAAACAACAAATATGTTGCACCTGCACGCTCTTAATGTGCTTTTGCTGAATTCTAATTCAACTACAAGCTCGAACAGCGAACACAGACTGCCCCAAACTCGACAAACTGATTTTGGATCAGATAGTACTGTGCAGAGGGTCGTGTCCACTCCGAGTGTGGGTTTAGCCACAGTTGTAAGCAATACCAATGTCTGTGTTTACCTGCACCTTTACTTTTCTGACATACAGTTTGGAGGTGGGGGGGGTAGATATAGTATATTTTTAATAGGCTCATAATGGGAAAATCTTACAAGAGCAATACAGGACCGAAGACCGTCTACTTTGAATGCAGCGCACATGTTCTAAAGGTGCAATGAGGAGGAATAGGTGTTCATTTGTGAAGGTCGGCCCGACTGAAAGCCACAATCCATTTGGGAATGAGGTGAATGCACAATTCCTCGCCACGATCCTGCCTATCCATTCTGCTGGATTTCACGGTGGCCCCTCCACGCTGAGACCAGGAGGCACTTAGATTTCACACTCAGAGCTGTCACCATGGAAACGACACAAAGAATCAGTTGGTGGATGTTGCACATAACTTTCCGTTTCGTGTCCAAATTAAGGACAGGCGCGGGCTCACTTCGAATCACAAAAACACAGGGGGCGCGGATAAACGGCTGCCCACGGCCGAGACACAAAAGACAGAAGCACACACTAAAAACTCAGCGTTCTATCGTTAAAAAAATAAAACACGGGTGTTAAAAATGTCTGGACCATATCAGCAGTGGCCTATTCATGCATTTAGGGTGTCCTCGACTGACCCTGGAGTGTGTATAGGTCTCTTACCTGATGGATGATCTCAGACACTGGCAGCTGGTCCACATACGAGTACGTCTCTTTTTGCAGCTCTCCATTCACGGCACTGAAAGACAAAACGCGCACACACACAAAACAGCACTCTTTGGCATTTACCTGAACTAAGTAAATTGCACTTTGGAAACACTGAGCCTTTGTTAGGCGGGACGCCATTATTCAGCGAATGAAGAAAAGCTGTCAGGAAGAGGAACAGACTCCGGTGTGAACGCTGGCAGCGAGCGTGTAAGCCGAGGAGCGCGCGTGATTGACGGAACGTTTCCGAGCCGAGTCAATGATATTCAGCGCAAATTGATGCAAATGAACCCATTTTGTCTCCTGATAAGTGACAAAAAATCATCCTGTGAGACTTTAAGAATCATGACAGCGATGACGGGACGGGAGTGGATCCTGTGTGTATCACTAGTAATATAAAGGACAGGATAAAGGGAAACGATGAAGGGATGTTGCGCCTTGAGATCCAACTTCTGAAATGACTCACCACATTTTCAGTGTTACTATTATAGTGGCGTTCGCAGTCCTTCAGAATTCAAGGCCCCTTTAACTACCCACAATGCACCCTGCTGCATTGATACTGGGTTTTATAAAAAAAACGAAACAGTGCGAGCGATGCAGAGTTAGTTTCAGTTTCAGAGTTCGTCTTGATAGTCATAACAGGGTTGGTGCCGTATTTACCAATGTCAGTCTACGTTACCAACACTGTTTGTTTATGATAAACACCTAAACTTAGATATAATATGTAGATTTGAGTCTTATTTGTTCTACAAGTTCCTTTTTCTACTCATCACTCGAGGCCTACGTTCCCCACAATGCAGTTCGACTGCCGCAGTTCGGTCAGAGATACTGGTGCGCTACGTTAGCAGCCGCTAATGTGGCCTCAAAGCGCTAACCCGCATCAGAGATAATGCCGGGGCTGCAGAGGTTACCCCGAGTCCAAGCTCGGTCACTCTCAGTCTTTACACAGCCATAAAAGGACTCGTTCGACTCTTCCAGCAGTGCTTAACCAATGACTGAACTACGACACGTGAAATCAGCGCGGCTCACCTTTAAATAAACTTTCTTTGTAATGTTTGGGTTGTGGTTAAAACCATTTATCTTTATTTAACAGTTGCAGCTCTCTACATCAACCGCAGGAACTCACGCCGACAGACAGTCACTAACCTTTTACATTGACAACTTTAAGGCGCGTATCATCAAAGCAGCGGAAGGACTTTTGGAGAATGTGTTTACTGAACTGCAGAGGCTTCATTTCTATTAACTGTTGCCTGGAAAACTTTGTATGTGAATCCTTGAATCCAAGGCCAGTACACAAAGGAGGATAACATGATGTGAGGAGGAAACCGCTCCGGTTTTAAAGTAATAGATGGACTCGATCGGGCCTTTCATTCCTTTAGCATAGCTGCGCGTGAAACCACGTGTGAATCGTGGGTCGGGCCTGAACTCATTTGCATTTAAAGCGGCGAACTACTGCTCTCAGCTACAGCAACTTAAGCGAGCTGAGGTTCGGCGTCTTGCTCAAGGACACTGAAAAAGGTCGCTGGATGACGGCTGATGGATAGACATTAGTTAATGTGAGGCGAGATGGATTAAACCTGTGACCTTTGCGGGAGCGAACACGCAGGGCCCTCCCGCTTCCTTTGATGTCCAAACACTATTAAAAAGGCATTAATGAGACACACATTTATTCTGAGTCGGTCCCACAAAACACCATCCCACAGAGCACCAAATCTGCGTCTGCAGCAAATAGACAATTTACTCCTGTATTACTTTGCTAAACACAAAAAAGCGTCCAGCTGTTTTCAGCTTAATTACCGTGCGTGTTTGAAAATGAATCGAGCGGGCGTGGCGGATGAGAGCAACAGACAATCTGGAAAGTCGCGGGCCGTTGATGGTTTTGGTCGTTCCGTGTTGTTTGACGACGGTAACAATAACGTAAAACAGCTGCGTTCGTTAAAGTGATGCGGCGAGCTTTTCGCCATTGGTCTCCAGCATCAGCGTTGGGAATCCTCCACGCCGAGCGATGAATTAAGACTTGACTACGAAACTGGAAAAATAAAGACAAGAATAATTACAGAGCCGGGAGACGGTCGTAATGTTCTGAGAGGAAAAACTTTTTTTATATAAATTACAGTCTGATATTCTCTGAGACTTCACACTCAACTCCATCACAACACAGACACCAGGTGCTCGTCGCGCATCACGTCTGCAGCGGACGACTTTATTCAAATTGTACTTCGCATATTATCATAACCCCACAGCGTGTGAAGTGATGCGGCGTCTTTATTGCATTTTTCATGCAGATTTGTGACTCTGTGATCTCGGTGAATATTTGAGGTTTTTCATTGTACATTTGTCGCTTTAACCTCACAGATTTAAAACTGGGAGGGCTTTTCTCTGAACGTTACCCCCCCGCACACCCTCAGCTGCGCTTCCTCCTTTCCTCAGGGCCTAGTATGCCATCCTAAACAGCACCCTCACTGCAACATTTGCTAAATTACTTGTCGTCTTATGCATTTCTGGAACAAGTCAACACTTACTACTCTGACAACGCCTCATCAGACAGCTCTGTGAGGATCCATCCAGAGGTTTTGTTTACTTCTGATGATCTACTGTCTGTCTAATCACCTTGTGCGCTCTCTTAACTATATTACCTTTGTGCCCTTGAAGGTTTATTATAACCCGTGTCTCTATAAACACTTGAACCTCAATAAAAACACACGTGAGGAAACAAAACTAACAAAATAGCAGCTCAGAAACACTTGTTATCGACCAACAGGCCACAGTTGCCTCGGGGCAGCTCTGAAATGACTGTGTGCTTCCATATATATATCTGACTGTTTGCCTCCAACATCACAGTCTGACGCAGCGTCAGGAAGTCTCAGCTAAAGGTCACCGCTGAGAGGAGGTTCAACCGAGTGGCTGTCTTCGGCTAATCAAAGGAAAGCTCGGGTCAGGCGGCTGCTGACAAAGAGGGGCCGTATCCTCCAGTGTGCCACCGTGGCTCCCCTCCAGCCGCCTGCTGTGTGAAGAAACCTGCTCTTCTGTTTTTACCATTTTGTCTTTATCTTCACTCGGAGCGACTCCTGCTCCGCAGTTCTCTCCCTGGCTTTCGCTCTCTCGCCCTCCCCTCTTTGTTTTACGCCCCCCCCCCCCCCCCCCCTCCACCCCAATTTCTCTGCCTCTTCTCTCTCTCCTCGCCGCGTCTGTGTGTGGAACTAAGAAGCTGCTCTGACGGACGGGAACAGAGGAAAACGGGCCAGTTTGGCAGGTCGGCGGACGAGCTCCCGCTGAGCCCTCCGTGCGCTCCGAGGTCTGTCTGCCGCTGGAAACATGTCGCCGCCGACACCAGCCCCCCTCCCCTGTTTTCACTTAGCACCAAAAAGATGAGCTCTAATTTAATTCAAACCACTTTCCACTTTACTTTCCATAAAGAGATTTTTTTTGGAGAGGACTTTCAATCCACTTAGCTGATTCTAATGGATGCGAGGGCCCCTCCCAGCCTCCCCCCCCCCACCTCCAGCTCTGGTATCACGGCTGTCTCCAGCTGCCATCTTTAGGTCAAACAAATTTCCTCTTAACATCTGCTCCGCTAACGGCCCAAGCAGCTTCTGTAGACCCAATCCAACGCTGCGGGTCACAAATTAGATTAAATTTACTGTTACACTCAATGGGATATGAATTCAGCTTTAATTTGATAGTTGTTATTATCCCGGGAGCCTCGTCGCCCACAGGGAGACGTGTTTTGGTCAACAAGCGCCTATGGCTGGGAGCGAGTAACTAGTCAAAATCATTACTCTGTTAAGCCTATGTATAATGAAGAGGACTGAGGGGGTCCATTAAAACGTCCTCTCCATCAAGTGCAATTCACTTAATGGAAGAGCCTGTTCTGAGGAAAAATGTGTGTTAGAAATGTGCGAGAGGACGACGGCGAACCAGAGAGGCGCCAGAGTGAGGGAGCGGGGAAGAGGCAGGCGCTCGCGCACACTCGAACACATACATGTACCCATCTCCTCTAAACATCCTCCTCCACTTGTCTGAGTGGCTGAATGAGCTGACAAAAGTGGATTAAAGCAGCACTATATTTAATAACAGCTTGTTTCAGAGGACATCTGTGATCTTTTCCTCTGTGGGAACACACAGAGCTCGCCACAATCCATTTTCGGGTCTTATGAAACGGCATTATTAAGTTAAATAATAGCACTGGAGAAGTTATTCCTGTGGTGGCCGGACAGCGGTCTCCTAAAGATGCCCCAGATGTGCTGGCAAACGGTTTAACCAATCTGGGGGCTGATGCTGTGGATGAAAGCCCAATTTCATTTTTCGCTTTATTCGTTGCAGAGAGGTGGAATGATTGCTATAAGCAGGGCTGCAACCGACGATTAGTTTCATTACTGATAATTTGCAGATTATTTTTCCAATTAAGCGGCTGTGAAAAAGAGCAAAGAGAAAAATGCCAATTATAATTAGTGCCTAAGGTGACGAACTGAAATTGCTTGTTTCAACAAAGGAACAGTCGAAAAAATTACAAAAAAAAAAAACCATTGAGTTTGCTGGAATTTATGACACATAAAGCAGCGACGCACAGGCTGGCGAAGCTGCAACTGTCGAATATTTGGAAATAAGGTTCATTTTCATAGGATTGACTAAATAATTCATGGACTAATGAATTCAGTCCTCCTGGTAAGGCCTTTAAATCCCATCCAGTGTAAACAGGTGATGTTTCAACCCGCCTGTTCATTCGCTGCATCCTGGTCGTTCATTTATTCTGAGTCCGGCAGAGAGAGACGCTCTCTTTTTGTGCATGAAACTGGATTTTCTGTCACCGCATTTCATCAGCTCGGCACACAGTTTCAGTTGTTTGGGGTTTTTTTTATTTATTTATTTATTTTTTAATAACCGAAGAAGAAAGAAGCTGCGCCGGTCTGATAGACGCCAGCTTGTCGACAACAACGCTCATAAAGAGAGAGATGGAGAGTCACTTCGCTCATCGAATGCGCTGTTTACATTTCACTTTACACGCGACTCTCTAACTTAGTTACGGTATGCAGTGAGCCGCACGTATCTGCTACTGCCGCCTTAAAAACCCAAAGTTGTCAGTTTGCTCTTGCTGAGCGGCTTTCCTGCAGAACATCCTGATGCACCAAACCTCCCGCTCACTGTATGAGCTGCTACAACACCGCGCGGAGCGCAGCAAATACATGGCTGCCCACATCCTGACGCGCTATCGATCTGCTGCAGCGCTTAACGCTAACGACCCTGTAATGCGACACACGATATGACGGAAAGTGCCGTTCGCCTCCTCAGTGTCGTTGAACTTTAACACGGCTTTCCCCTCATTCTTAAAAGCGGAGAGACGCCGCTCGCGCTCTGCTGCGTCGGTGCGCGCGGCTCCGTCGCACATCAAATGAATCGGGGGAGTTGCTGGTTTCTTACATCAGAGTTGGAGATGAAAACGTCGCTCTCTAGGACTGATCTGGGGCAACAGGCGGCTCGATAACACTGGATGCTGTGTCTGTGTTGCGCTGGGGATCGGCAGACCTAATGCGTTGGCCCCAATCAATAATAAAGTAATAGAGGAAGTTGTGTGAAATGACTGAGTAGCCCGAGGCCAAAACAGCCGATGACTAAAATCGGTGTGGCAATTGCCTCTAATTATAATTAGCAGCAGACCACATTACATTCTTTAACTATAATACCTCCCAGTGGTACAATTAAATCCCAGCTTAATGAAATTAATAGAAGTGTGTGTGTTGGGGGGGGGGGGGCATAATCGTGAATAAAGTTTTAATTTCCATCACAGCTGTTTGTATAGCACAGAAATCTATTCCCTACCCGCAGACAAATGAGTCAATATATAGTCTGTTTGCACTTTGGGCGCTTAAGCTGTGTGTTTCCTGAAACTACTGGTGACTGTCCTTATTATGAGATTATGTCTGTGGGAAGTGGCTAATACGAGACAGCAAACAATATGTCACCAGTTACAGAGGATGCTGAGCAGATTAGGAGTTTAATAGAGCTCTGTCGCCATCTAGCGGCCACATCTATTCATCACAACGCGTGTAAACCTGATGCAAAGGAAGGATGGGTCCGTGTATCTGCGACTGACGGTGTATGTTAATGTATTACCGCGGTTCACCACGGAGTGGAGCCACGGGTAATCCATCAGAGACGCTGCTGCTTCACTTATGAAGCGCTGCTGAATTACAGCCAGAGGCCAGATAGGGAAAATGTCCAATTATGACTCTCACTTGGCAGTGAAATAAAGCAATAAGCACTGGGAGTGGTTAGAAATAACAGGAAACGCTATCTAATGAGGGCTGTATTACTGCCTCAAACGGTCATGTTATTGGTCAGCCTCACAATCAATCCTGGAATCAGGGTAGTCATGGCGACATCCGCTGTGTGGTTTACTCTCCCAGAGACAGGCCACTCAACACATCATTAGAAGAGAAATCAATGTCACTAATGTGAGGTGTTCTAAATAGAAATCGAAGTCTAGTTAGTCGAAAACCAAACATTAAATGAATTTCGCCCGCGGCGATCTAGTTAAAACAAAGAGAAGCTGACCTCAATTAAGGCTTTCACGTCCTGTTTGTCCCTAATCCACCAAAAACCACTTCACCGCAGGGATAAAAGTAATATAAAAGTAATGTCGAATAACAAGGATTACTGTCTGTGTTTGCACTGGATTATAATATCTTTGTGTTAGTTTCAGACTCTCCTGATATCATGCATGTGCTAATTTTAGAAAGAGGGTTTGTGAAGGTCAGCATTTAAAAATGTAGGAAGTGATTTGTCGAGCTTTGGGGAGAGTGGAAGATTGTTCGCTGGCATTCAGTGAGGAGCTCAATCAACCTCTATTAGGCTAATGGAGGTTTTGATATTTTATAGGTGATAAATAAAGGATTCAGTACGTTTTTCCGTCCAGTCTAGTGTGACTTTGGAGAACTGCAGTACAGAGCCGCATCATCAACAGGCTGCCAGGTGGCTGGCTAGCTCTCCGGCTGTACATCAAGCTCTCGCAGGAAATGCAGGATACATAATAATGCAGAATGAAAGCATTCAGCAAACAAGATAGTTTGCAAGATGTATATTGATTGTCCGGGCCATAAAAAGGAGCGTGGACCACGGCTCACATTCAATATCGTCAATATTACTGCGGCACTGGCTAAAAGGCGCCTTTTGCTGATGAAAATGATTCATTTTAGACTCGACAAAATCAAAACAAAATGTAAAAAAAATGTTAAAATACATCATTTTTTTTCTTTGGGGATGATTTTTTATGACATGTCTCAGGTGGGGAACTATTTAAACTCTGCTTAGATGAAGACTGCACATTACAGTTCTTCTTCAGGACAGCTGTACTTCATAGTGTGACTACTGTAAAACATACACATAAACGAATAAAGTCAGCTTACTTCTGCTCCACCTGTTTGATGGGGTCAGTTAAGTTGATGGTTTCCATGGTGATCTCGACTTTGCGGACGCTCCCGAAGAAATCGGTGATGAGGACACTCCCTGGGTCCCTCAGAAAGAGGTCAGTACGGTGGCCCGGAGTGGACACACACTGACTCTTGGGGCACACTTTGAACTAGGGGAGCAGACAAAAGCACAGGCAGTGTATTAGAGATGTACGACAAAAGCAACAGACAGCACATACACAGACACACCTATGCAATAAAACCTAATATTAAAAGCATGTAAATACTCTAAATATCCACTCATGGTGCTGTTAGCTGCTAAAAGCATTAATTGCATGCTGTAGGCCACCTTTACCAGTCAACGGGGGGGGGGGCTGGATTCTCAGACAGCTAGTAGCTAGCCGCCTCAAACGTCGCTGGAGCTGCAGTGGGAGGTGTTAAAATATGTGACAGTGTGCGGCGAAGATTAGAGGCACGGAGCCTGACATTTGTGCATGTCGTCGTCAATTACAAATCTTTCAGTGCCTGGTGTGTTACCACTTGTGGGCTAATCCTCTTAAGTGTGTGATTCATCAGCGCGCTCTCCGACAGAGCTCTCCATTTGAACAGAAAGTGAAATTCATTAAACCGAGGTGAACGTTATCTCCATCGGCCAAACAGAAAAGCACACGGCTGGTGGAGGACATTGTTGCAAAGGTGGAGGCAATTTCTGTTTCATCAAAGAGGGGAGACTTTGCAGACTGAATTTAGGGGGGGAAAAAGAAAACTTGATGGGCTTGTCTGGGAAATCCATAGTATTGATCCTTAATTCCACAAAATAGCACGAGAACAAAGAGTGGATCTTCAGAAACAGGAAAATGGGAAAGAATAAGAAGCTTTGGTCACAGCGCATTGATTGAGATCGGACTGAGTGCCAGAGTGAAAAGTATTTTGACTGTAACTCCGGTAGGTGGTTGGGGATGAGGAGCGGTCCCCGAGGCTAGTGGATCTCTGCAGGAGTGCAAGAGATGAAACAGGAGGTGCTGCGGAGAGTGAGCCCTAGCCCGGAGCGGCGTGTACTCGCCATCACCGCCGTCATGTGTCAAAGGCCAACAACCTAACACAGTATCAGACATTCTGCTTCAAGTCCTGCGAGCCCTGTGTGACTTTCATCTGCGCCAGACAGACGAGGACAGCTACTGCCTCACTGCTGCCGAGCCCCGAATGAACTTACACAGGTTAAAGACATAAACAGCTGTTGTATTATGGGCTACGATTAATTAATTAATTACTTAACAACTACGAATATAACAATATTTTTGAGGTTAATCGATTAATCCTGAGCGTAAAAGATTCAACATTTGACTCACATGTCTGACTCACAGTCAATGTTTGTACACTTACTTGCTTACTATCATCAGAACTGTAGTTTATTAGTTTATTTTAGGCGCAGCAGGGGAGGACTCAGTAACTTTTTCCATGACCGCTGCACCAGACAAACAACGGACTGCTCACTGTTGATGCAGCCTTGGTTTAATCATGTTATCGTGTCAGCGCCACTGTTTTGGAAGTAAATAAAGGGGGAAACTTGTGGTTAAGTGCTGACTCTGGGGAAAAAAGGCTAAGTCACACGAAGAAAACAAATTTAGATAACACATGTTGATGTAAAACAGAAATGTACTACTTTAGGGTGTACACGTACACTCACATTAAATATAAAATGCAGAAAAAGTGCATGTACACCAGTGCTGAATCAATATATTTATAATTTAATTTATCAATAACTGCTTTTCACTGTTTTCTAATATTTCCATTAATTCATTAAACATAATTGTTAATGGAAATGAACATCAGTTGCACATGCACTGCCTGATGACTCAGAAAAAGGGTGCAGATGCATACTAGCGCACACGAGCATACACATCCTCACCAGGTCATTCATGTTGGTTTTGCTTGCAGGGTGGATGTCCTCCAGGAACTCCAGCAGATAGAAGGTGTAACGGTCCATCAAATGGACCCCTATGGCCAAATCGGGCTGGTGCTGGAAAAGGACGGGACCAAAAAAAAAACAACAACACAGGAGTAAATGATTCAGCGTCCAGCGGGGCGCGATCAGCGCAGACGCTTTGGTTTTAGTTCGGAAGACGAGTAACGAAACAAGGCCACAGTCGTGTGTCATCACTTGGAAATCATTCGTTAATTAAAAGTCTGACACAAAGCCAGGCTTGAATTGAACTGAGAGCAAACTAGAGCTGCAAACATTTCAGCTGCACTATTTTTCAGTCTGTTGGAGGAGTGACGAACGGTGGCAGGGTGCCAGCCTTCACCTTAAACTACACAGGCCTTTAAATGTCTCTGCAGCCACGGGTCAGAGATCCGGACTGCTTCTGTATTCAGAGACGTTGTCAGAATGAAATAAATACGACCAGCACTAAATTCTGGGTAACGGCATCAGAAAAGAAGCAGCTTCGTGCCAGTTTTGCCTCGGTCCCAATCAGGGTGACAAAGTCTGTAATGACCAGTGACATGGGTGTCATCCTGTAACGTGGCGAGGATACAGATGGCAAAAGCACATCGGGTTTCGGCTTCAGTCGTCACCCCGCGCAGTGTTGCGAGCTCAAAATCACAAATATTCAGATGATTAAACACTAGTCACACTTTGACGGTTTTACAGTGAATTAACAATTTGGGGGGGGGGGTGATGTCATCGATGGAAAGAAGGCAAATAGAACGGAGCCCCACCCCCTTAGTTACTGTTGCTATGCCTGGTGAGCGTTCCGTTGTTGCTCGGCAACAGTGCCAGATTTCACGCCCCCGAAAATTCATAACAAATTTTGAAACGACGACAAAACGGTGACAAAAAAAACCCCAAAACCACTCCGTCTTTACTACATTTGGCGCGCTGCATTTACAGTACTGTCCACCGCTGTACGAAAGAGTCGGTGTGTGTCACAAAAATCCCACAATGCAACAAAAAAATAAGCAAGTGTAATGCTGACTACTTTCCGCTAGCAATCCCACAATGCAATGCACTTCATGGATGCAAGAATTACAGGCGTTCAACTCCATGCCTGTCGGTAATGACACAAAAATGATGATTACCAAGTGTCTGTAATCTCAGTTCACTGCTCAATATTGAGTGTCCAACATATAGGGAAGCAGTGAATGGGTGAACAAGGCACCGACATTTCAGACAGAGGTAGACAGAAGCTTCTTTTCAGGGTGTTCACAGGCGATTTAAATGTAAAGCGGAAACTGTTGCCGCGTTAGCTGGCTAGCTAAAATGCCGCAGCTAAAGTTAGCTCCACGAGCTGCATCAAGACCCACCTTACCCAGGTGATTTCTTAACGTCTCCGGCTAAGTGGTTTTTAAAAACAGATCCTTGTATGTCCACTTGGTGGCTGCATACATGATATTGTATTAAAATAACTGTGGCTAAAGCTACATGCTCCAGGCAAAAGGTCTGTATCGTCTCCAGAGAATGATCAATATAAGAGGACTTGGAAAAACAGGGCAACACAGTTTCACATTGCAACGTAGAATAAGTCAGTCCTTCAGTTATTAGTAAGGTTAAATTAAACTGTTGAAAACATAATCCTGCCTGGTTTCTTAGAGAAAGAGATTTTAGGAAGTGTGCTAACTGATGTATTTAGAAACTTGGGAAAAGTTGCTAAAGTGTAAACTACCCCAAAAACTGACATTTCATGTTTGGAGATGGAGAATTTGTATTATACAGTGAGTGTACATGACCACAGCTTTGTCTTAAGCCGCACTGCGTTGTGAAGGCACGCTGCTTTTTAGACCACCTGACGGACTGATTGATGATTTTTAATTTATCTCTTCCACGTGCGCGCACGCAACTCACCGACAGGGAGTCCTCTCCGACTTGACTGCTGGCCAAAGCCATGAGGTTTGGGGAGTAGAACCTCTCATACATGGAGGCGCCCTGACAGGTGTCAATGATGAAGAGCAGCTCATTGTACCTGGACACACACACACACACACACACACATAATGTACTCTCAAACAAAACTGATGAGAGAAGACACATCTGGCATATCACTTGTCCATTTGCTCCAATAAAACCTGGTATCACACAAACCTTCTAACCATCTTTCATACTGCAGTTGCCATGGTGACCGAGAACAGCTTCATTCAGTCCCTCTAACACACCTACGCACACAGTTTCTCCCTCTCTCCCAGCCTCCTCCCTTCCTCTCTCCCTCCGATAAATAGGAAAATTCACTTTTAACTTCCTTCCCCTGTTTGGGTAAATAACACTTTAAATAACGCTTTAACTAAACGGAGATGGTTTGGGGACAATGAAGGGAGGTGGCCAAGTCTCTATGGTGACTGTAATTTGGCAGTTCAAGCCAGCAATTATCGCATCAGCATCAAAGCCGGCATCACTGAGCTTTTATCTAGCAGCCCGGGGTAACTGACGGTAACCCAGCCACTCTCCATTGATAGATTTGGAGGACAACAGAGGTGAGAGTAGCAGGAAGCCATTTTTGCTCATTTACTGGCTCTGGGTTGACAAATGAAAACACTACCGCACATTAAAAAAAAAGCAACTTATTACATTTATAAAGAGAGACTGTCACTCCTGCATTAGAGTTAGTGTTACTATATGTACGGCAGTGATGTCCCTGCTGTTATAGTGGTATATGATGTGTTGCATCGTTTGAATAAGTTGGGCTTCAATGCACATTTACAGTAATTACAATTATGTTAAATACTGTTACAATAAAACTCAAAGTCAATATCTTTTATAGTAATAATGCATCAAATAACTACAATTTTTAGAGTAATGAACCCAGATTCTGCAGTTTCCCTCAGCTCTATGCAGCATTTCAGGTTCTTTAAGATCACTGTTTTTGTTTTACAGTCGCGAACCAGCTGACGTAAAAGTGAAAACTGTCAAAACACCATGTGCACAGGTTAGTGGGTGAGCGACTGGCTGTTACAAGGGTGTATGTCAATTCCCTGAAGCGCCGTGTTACATGAACAGCCCATCTCCTTCAGAGAAGCGTCACCAGAAAATACCCATATCCGTAGGTTGCTTAGTGTCACGCCGCTAAATGTTTGCAGATACGCTGCGCAGCTAATTGGTCCTTGGGGGGGGGGGAAGAAGTGGAGTGGACTTGCATTAAGGTAAACACTGTATTCGATGTAACGTCACGATGCCTCAGCGTCACTTTCCAGTTTACCTACCTTCTCTTCTGCCACATCTGCTCAAAAGCGTCGGCCAGTTCCACATTGCTGATCTCCTCGGAGTCCTGGAACTTCAGGAAGCCGTTGCCACCATGACCTGCTCAGCAAACACGCGTTATCAATAATTCATTCCCCTCAGACTTGAAATGCAAAAATGATGATACATGATGGAGAATCAGATGAAATATGAACAGGTCTAGGAGCAGTAGACACTGTGCGGGAGAGACGACAGACAAACAGGACAAAGAAAAGGTTTGGTAGACATGCTTTAGGATTAATACGTGAAAGATGATGTGGCAGCTCATCAACACAGCTCCTGTTGTCGCCTCTATTGCAGTTATTTCCTTTATGATCGTACCTTCTAGGCTAACTTAATGAGCTTGCTCTCATTCTTTTATGGGACTAATGAAACACAAACGACCCGCAGTCATGTTAAAATATTATATACTGCGGCCGCCGCTGCAAGCAGCAAGTCAAGCGCTTGGTGCCTTTAAAGCGCAATGTGGTAACAAGTTACAGTTCTGTCTAAGTATTGCATTACAACTTCTCACTTTTCCTCAAGAACACAGAGAAACACAGAGAAATAAAGGACTCGATCACACTAAATTACACTAAACACTAAAATCAAATATACGAATGCAGGAGGGATATCCTTTATTTACCTGTCAGGTATATGAGGATGTTGCTGCGATCGTCAGACAGGAGACGTTTGGAGCGAGGAGTGCTGGGCGGCAGCCTTCCGGTCAGCACACGCAGGAAGTTCTCCACGGTCACCTGAAACATGGACACATGAGCTAGCGTGGGCTGGAGCCGGGAGTAAATTAACCCATGTACGTCTTTTAATTCAAAGCACATTGACGGAGGTTTGTTAAAACAGTGAGCAGATAGGCTCCGCCAGAAAACTTAATTTCACTCTTTAAAACTTTGGCCAATTAAAACACTAACACATTTCACAAACTAAACTGTCCAGCCAGGAAAACCTAACTGCTCTGCTTATCTTTTAATTAAACAGTGGACATCAATTCCTCGTTGTATTCATTTCTTCTTTTTTTTCCCTCTTCACCTTTATCAGCTTTTCTTGCGCATGATTACCATCTGACAGCAAACACGGATTGGCAGCGCCGGCGTTTATTCGTGTTTAAAAGGCCAGCACAAAGAAAAGTAAATAATCAAACACAAACAGTGATAAAGTGGGGGGATACACCGGTGGGGCTCCGCCGTGCCATGACAAACAAAACACTTGGGTGCTCGTCTATTTGAGAATGCGTATGATATCAAGTCATTTCCTGCTCAACAGACTGGGCAAACACCGGACTGACAGTGTCAACCGTGGTCGCCTCCAGTTCCCTACTGCACCTGTATATTTGTCTACACGTGTGACGTTAGATGGTTTTTATAAAGCAGGTGACACATTTCATGGGACACTCTCACCGGCGTTGTGCAGCTGGCAGGTATGCGGGTACACATGCAAGTTACGTGTTTCAGATTTTAGCTAAAGAGGCACATCTTACACACACACACACACACTTACCAGTTTTCCTTTAAATGGACACATGCATGCAGTAGCACGCATTTAAGAACTGTAGCTAAACTGTCAAAGGTAGTATGGATTTATTTACTTTCAAAATTCATTTTTAAAAATATTTTGTCTTTATGGAGTGATCTGCCTTCAGGCTAATAGAAAATGCACAGACTGTAACGAGAAGGCGTACTCTTAATGTCTGACTGCAATGTACACTGACCTCGTATCCTCGATAGTCCACCTCCACATCGTCGCCGTACACATTCAGCTCCATGTTTTTGTGGCTGAACACTGTGGCAGGTTTGGGGTTTCTGTGGTTACAAGCCATGTCATCAGCCAGCATGAGAACTATGTGGCTGGAAAAGGAGAGAAAGGACAAAGGTCATTCAAAAGGATTGCATTAGAAATTAAGTAAAAGTCTGATGCTGCAGTCATGTTGTCAAACACTGGCTCAGTGCTATGTTATGTTTACATTTTATTTCGTTCACGCACAGGGAGCAATTTGTCAGTCCAGCCTCTTGTTTAAAGCAACATTGACATGCGGAAAGGAGTCAGTGATTGAACCACCAGCTCTCTAATTAAGGGGCAACCCGCCTAAGCGACAGAGGCCAGTTAATGAGGAGAAGCATACATTTACTTTTCTGATGTAATGATTGTATTGGTATTGGTGGTAGATATTGGTGCAGTAACAAATAAACAATATTAGCAATAACAATCTGACTATTTTTATAAAACGTATCAGAATGCTGCTTCTTTTAGCGATGTGGAATTATGTGACTGTTGATGTTAAACCAGTATCACAATTATTTCAAACTTTTACCTTGATAACGATTAATGAATGATTATTTTAACAGTGTCAAAGATTACATGTTTTACAGATTTCTCCTAAACGCCTCACATGCTGATTATCGGTAAACTCTAGAAATTACCAGTGTTCCTGAATGCACCATAGGCAGGCGAGCCAGGCTGCTGGTGGCCTTTTTTCCTTCTATCAACCCAGTGATTTTTGCTATAGTCTTCACTTATTTATTGCTTATCTGTAACTCTGAATTAATATCACAACTGGATATCTAAACAGGACACAACCGCCGAGACATTATAAGCCATACATTAAAGACAGGCATTAAATCAGTCACCTGTCAGGAATACCCAGCCTCTTGACACTTCTGTACACGGACAGAGTATTGGCAACATGACGGTAGTTGAACCAGAATCTGGATGTACACACCTGTGTTTCAAACACAAGATACACACACAGAAAAAGCCGGTTCATCATCAGGCACAAGCATGCACTGCTGCAGTCATTGATACAGCAATTGAGTTAGCATGTATACGGAAGTAAAATGAATGAATACTCACCAGAACAGCCCAGTTATTGGTATGGCCACTGCTAAAGAACTGTCCCGCATGGTCCTGAGAAACAAGCGAACCAAGATTGACGAATGTATATAATTATTCTTGTTTTTGTCTCCCACAAGAAGCCAGACTCATTACCAAAACAGCTAGCATGACAGCACAGTCGGCTAACGTAGGAATGACATTTCAGGTAAAATAAAACATGAGAAAACAAATAAGCGGTATGTTCATGACTGCATGCAATTAAAATAAACTCTCACCTCGATGTTAACGCTGTTCGCTAATAGATATGTGGAAAATAAGGTAAATAAAGGCAGTAGATTCATTGTGCAGCGGTTAGCTGTGCGCAACAAGGAAGTGGAAAACCGCTGGCTCCGCCCAACAAGTGCTTCCGGTAGCAGTCACTTCAGAATAAAAGCACGAAGGCGACATTAATTTTTTACTAGTTAAAAAACAGAGGGGGCACGCTCAAGGTTTCCGTGAACTGATGTACCTCATACGATCATATCCCAAGACATTTTAAGGCCAGTAGGAAAATTATCTCTGGTGTATAAAGTAGATCATAAAACAACGTCTGTTTGTGCCTTTTGTTATTAAATATTCATTGCTGTCTAATTCAAAATAAAACAGAATACGTGTCAGGAGAATATTTTATGTTAGTCTCCTGTTACACATACTTATACCAATTATAATGTCCTTCAAAATACATAAACTGCGGTTCAGACCTGTAGATATAAAAACACAAGTCCCACATATACATACAGTAAATGTACATGCAAAACACAAAGATGCTGAATATATGCTACTTGTAAGTAAAGCAGAAAAAAAGTAAATAAATAAAAATGCAAAACTCTGTTTAATACTCGAGAGGATAATTGCTGTGCAAAGGTAAATAACTTTAGTTTCTTATGTGTATGTATTGCTATAAATTTAGATAAACTATTACCAATTTTCAGACATCATACACTATATATATATATATATAGAGAGAGAGAGAGAGAGAGAGAAATATATAGAGAAAAAAATATTTTGCTGCTAAAAATACTGGTAGAAGCTCTATGTTTTTTAATCTTATGGACAGAGAGGACAGATTCCTCTGGGACTGAGCAAATCATTTTCAAAGCTAAAACAAAGAGAAGCATGACTATAATAATTAACAATGAGCGTATGTATGAAAACCACTCATTGAGATGTCATGGGTCAGTTATTTTATAGACTTGTGAATTGGGCTTCACTGTGTCACTTGATTTCAAGTGTAGCAAACGTGTTCGTACACTGTCCCCTCTAGAGTCACGTCTCCCTCTGTGGCTACGTTTGATCATTGTTCATAACAAATGTCATAAGCAAAAGGGCCTATTTAACTATTCCTCTTCTGACCACCATTAAACAGATGTATAATGGGATTTTCCATTATGTTTGTATGCAAATTACAACAAACGACATTAACAGCTTCCTAGTCAAATGCACTCTTCCAGTAATTGGTAAGAGCCTTTATAACGAGAAGTGGCATTGATACACTGATCACAGACAGGAGATGTCAAAATACATGTAATGTTACTGGTGCTGAAGTAGCCTTAGTGTCTGGGAGCCCTGCAGCAAGGTGAAGCAATGGGGAAAAAAACATATGCTTCATGCAATTCTACTGTAACAGTACAGCACGCCGAGCAGAAGGTCTGCTGGAAAAGCGGCATTAAAATCAGTTTTGACACACCACAGGGCGCCTTTACAGGTCTGCGAATCATTTAATCCTCCGGAGGGCTCCTTTGGCTGCTGTTTGACCCGCAGCATCACTCCCTCTCTCTCCTGCACTGAACTCATCACAGTAATGCCCTCCTCCAAAGACATCACGTTAGAGGGGAGTGCGCCAGCAGAACAGTTCTCAGTCGCATGAATCTAATCATCTGCATTTTCAATCCATAAATTACCGTCAGGCTGTTTTGAGCAGTGGCTGATGCTTGGTCATGTGTGAAATGTTACTCGGATGGAGTGATCCTCGCTTCCTAACGCACTGCTGTCACCGAACTAATCTGAAGTTGTTGTTGTTGTTGTTGTGATATAACCAACAAGGAGCCTCAAAGACGTCTGCCCAGTTGACAAGAGGATTAGTGGCCTATAAGGATCAAATCCTATGGGACAAACCAGGAAATCAAACTGGCCTACTCTTGTGTCGCCTAAAATAAAGCCTTGGTCACGTGACCAGCGGAACTCCTGAACCGTTTGTTTCCACGCATAACCCAACGTACAGATATACATTGTTATGCAAGGCAAAGCATCACCTGCAGACAAATATTGTGGGTCGCTAATGCTTTGGTTGCTCTAAAGTTGGGATTCATAGAGTTTTATTTAATGATCAATCTTCTTAATGTAACGTTCTTCATTAAATATTGAGCTTTAATGGTTATTATTGATTCCAAAGGGGAAATCTTGCAGCTGAAAGCGTCAAAAATACAAAGTCGCTCTAGTTTTTGAATAATTTTGTCAAGCGTTAAAACGGTTAAACTGCATCTCTTATTGTTTTCTGGCATGAGAATATGAGCAAACCCAAAATGCATGATTTTCCTCACCCAATCACTCCATTATAAAGCACATTATACAGGATCATCATTCACATATTGGCAACCTGACAAGTGTTCTGCGCGTTATCAATTAAACATCACCGCCGAGTTTCCAGACTGACTGTAAACGAGACAAGTAGAGGAGGTGTGTGCGTTTTTTTTCTGGCACAGCGCGCAACCTCTGTGCCCACGTCAAGGCACACATGGTGCGCTGTAGGAGGGAAGACGGACGAGATACGCATCCGCATCACCGAGCAGGGTGGCGAAGTGGCATCGCCTGCAGGAATCCAGTTGTAAAGTCCACACACGAGGCAAAAATGCGCTGAGGGGAAGCTGTCTGGAGCTCGGTCGTTCACCAAAGATTACCTTACGGCACTGAGACATCTGAAGGAACAAAAACAAGAAGAGAAAGCTCCGGACAAGTTGTGATTTCAGAGGAAATCCGACTGGAGATGAATACCAACGATGCCAAGGAGTATCTCGCGCGGCGGGAGATACCTCAACTATTTGAGGTGAGAGATGCGCTTTGTGGGGATGAAATCATCGGTTTATGTGCAGATTATGAGATTTATTTGTCTTTGCACAAAGATCCCCATAAGCCGGGGATGCATTGCAGAACGCCTGTCAGAGACACGGCAAAGATCTCCTTGTGATATGTAATACATCTTGTTAGGGTTGATGGAGGTGCGAACGTGCACGTCTCTCTGAAAGCGCACTTATTGATTTAAAACGCGTCTCTAATAGGGAAGCTGTCTGATTAATCGTTCTGCAAACCGCTTTTCCCAAAAACTGCTTTCATAGCGACATGTCATCATAATTTGCCAAACTGTAATTAAACGAAACGGACCGTCCTCCGCGCTCCTTTGCATAATTTGGTTTTAATTGACGCGAGGCAGCCCACTGCTCTCAGCTGGAGACCGCATTGTTTCACCGTGGAAAAAAATGAAAATGACACATGAAAAATACAATTACTGCAACAAGAATGTGTGCATGTGCAACTTAACTTCAGAAAGATTGGAGATATATGAATAAGAGATACACGAAAATACTGAAAACGTGTCTTAAATGAACTATTGATGAGGTCTGTAAAGGAATACTGTACCATAAAAGGTAAAACACGCCATAAAACCTGCACTAACTCTTTATTAAACATCATAATGCAGAGAAATATCATTATGAAGTGTCATTCATGCTCCTGAGAGGATAGTAAATTGGCTCATCCACTTAATTAGAGGCAATCCCAAGTGCAGTGCAGCTAATGTATGCAAGCAATCACCGCTTGTTTATTTACAGCCTGTTCAAATTACATTGAGCAGCGAAGTGACACATCATTATCAAAACTGCAGTGTAATTTCACTGCTTACAATTGCTTCCCATAAAAAAGAGCGTATTCATTAGCAATCAGCTACATCAGCACGTCGGATTGCTTTCAGTGGGGAGATGCTTGATGTTTTGGTGCTCGGGAGTTGTTAGTGAGGAGGGTGGAGATTCGGAAGGAAGTCCCAGAGGAAGGTATTGTTTTAAAACATTCAGGGTCGAGGGGGGGGGGGCGAATGTCACACAAACATACTCTCCACTCGTGTTCTTGGCCCGGGTTCTTGAGTTTGGCTCTCACGTTCATCACAGTATAGTTGGATTCCTGCCTGGGCAATAGCAGGTCATCGGGGTTCTTGTGTTTATTTGCCACGGCTGAGCCCAATTTCATGGGCTTCTGACAAAATGAGATGTTTCGTTCCCGCGGTGGAGCCAAGCCAAGGCAACCAGATCTGCGCTTCAAGACTCTACCTCATTAAGAGGAGCTGTTCGCCTCCGCCTCCGCCTCCGCCTCCACCGCCACCGCCACCGCCACACTATCACTCAGCAGCACATCATGAGAAAGATGTAGTGATGCCAGAACAAACACCTCCACCCTCCCTCTTATTTCTCCCTCTGCACCTCATCACATCCTGTTCAATTGTTTTCTCCAGAGCCTGCTGACAGGTTTGATGTACTACCGGCCCGACGACCCCATCGACTACTTGGAGGGCTGTCTGAAGAAAGCCAGGGAGCTCGGGGGACCAGACAAGGTGCGGTGGGATACCTTCGTGGGCCAGGAGAAGAAGTCTCTTCCTCCTCTCAATGGCGGCCAGTCACGCAGGTCCCTCTTCAGAAATGGTGAGCAGCAACCCATAATTCAAGTTGCGTTTTAAGCAAGAAAGCCCAAACTTTGCTGCGCAATGTGTAGATTTCCTGCTTTAGTCCAATTTATAGTCATATTGTCCAATTAATATGTTAGCAAATGTAAATTCTTCAGGTTTAGAGCTGTCATTCAGGACAAAACAAGACAAAATGATTAACTGACTGACTCAAAAAGAGTTAAGTCTTAAGTTAAGGATGCTGGCAGCTGTACACCGTCCTCTCCTGCACAACTGCAACTGTATGAACAGGAAAGGGCGTCGACAACACGGCAACAACCCCCCCATACTTATTTTCCAAAATGTGCCGGAAGCGTTTGTTGAGACTCCAGAGCTCCCACGAACGCACCAAACCTGTGATGTTCAAAAACACAGTCCGGCGTGCAGATCTTAGCCTCGAACATGTCTGTGCTGCCTTCACGGACTTGTAGATTTGTTGGTAGCTTGTTGACAGATGAACACGTGTGGTAAACTAATCACATGACACCAAAGGGCGCTCTATTCATCAACCACGTAGTGCCGATGCAAAAGGTTTTCCAAACCTCCAAACAGCTCTTATATGTGGATTTATCATTTGCATGGTTTTATTAGGTCTGTTTTAAAGTCACACATTCACATCTTTGTTTCGCTGTGCGTGTCAAGGGATGCGGCAGTGTATGCAGAAACTTCCATGACAATAAAATACAACAGAGTGACGTGTGTGAGTGCAAACATGTTTTGCATCTTACAGCCACACCACTCACGCCACACCACCCTGCAGGCATGAGCGAAGGGAAATCTTCACTGTGAAGTCATGTTGAGGGCAGCCTGCTTGCAGAAATTCACATTTATCCCGCTTCTCTCAATACATCAGTAAAGATGCCTGAAAGCTGTGCCAGCTGCAGCGTTCCACTGCAGGGAAGCGCAGCCTAATCAGGGATAGAAATTCCCGCGATTCTCTTCTCAGCTGAGAGGCAAGTCTGCCGTGTTTCAAAAGGTTTGCTGGAAGGGAATGCTGCTCTCGCTCCCTAAATTATTCCAATCGTTGCCCGACTGACTGTTCAGTGCGTTAGGTATGTTGAGAGGGTAAAAGCAAGCCTTTAGATTCACGCAGGTGGGGCGGCATTAGTTGAAATTCGCCGGCGTCTGTGTGTTTTATCCTAAATGTTTTCATCTCAGTGAGAGCAATTTGTTGGTTTGGCCAAATTGTTCAGATAAAATAGCATCTCTGTTCTCTTCAGATTCAAAAACCTCACATGCTGTCATTGCCAGAGCTGCAATTTGTAATACAATAGTGTTAGAAATAAAATTGCTTGTGCGGTGGTGATTTATATATTTTGGTAAATGTGTTATAAACAATGCTTTAACTGTGACAGTAGGTACAACTCGTAGAACGTGAAGGTTTCAGAGATATTTAACGGTGAACCTTAAGGCTCTGCAGAGAATGGCTCTTTATCGATGCTCCAGACAAAAACAGGCGGATTGGTTTTCATTGAAACCTTTGTATGTGTCTGCGTGCGCGTGTGTGTGTGTGTGTGAGACAGTGTTGCCCGACAGTCCCAATTTCCCCTACAGACGATATGACCGCCTCCCTCCCATCAGCCAGTTTTCCATCGAGAGTGACTCGGACCTGTCGGAGACGGCGGAGCTCATCGAGGAGTACGAGGTGTTTGACCCGTCCAGGCCGCGGCCCAAAGTCATCCTCGTCATCGGTAAAGAGCCAGTGCAACACGCAGGGCCACAAACACTAAAGCTACAGTATATATATATAACATGCGTGCCTTTACACAACACAACACTGATGCAGCCTAGTCACTGTTTCCTCGTCTGATGTTTTAAATCTGAAGCCCTCATCTGGATTCTTGCTGACTCATATTTTCCATTAGATAAGACAAAGCAGTAAATATCTTTTTGCGGGTAAACATCAGAAAGCACTGCGACCGGCTCTTTAGTGCCTCGGATGAGAGCTTTATCCATTTATATAAAAAGATCAACAAAAATACAAAGCGCAAAGTTTATATTTGCCTCGCTGACGATCTAAAAATAAATGGCCTGGATGGGAATTTATGAGTCGAAGAGCATGTTTGTGTGTGTGTGTTTCCTGGTATTTTGAACGTAGCCCCGCCTCTCTCTGTTGGTATCAGCGGGGGAGATCTTGTTGCATGTCACTCACTGCGTTTGACACTCATGCTCCCCTAATCTGATTTGCTTGATGGGGCTGCATTAACCTGTCAAATACATTCATTAATCATATAAATTAAGCATGGCAGCCTCGCAATAACAGTAATGGCATTGGTTGAGCTAGTATGTACAAAGGGCTGCTATTTATAAACCCTCTTGAAAATAGTTTATTTAAGGTTTCCGTGTCTGTTAAAGGCTCTTAAAAGCCCTTTGACATCCATCTGCCATACAGCATGGTTTGCTCGTCGGCGTGTACGTGGCGCGTTCACACTGTCTACAGCGTGGCTGATAGTGATTCGTTCTTGCAGCACAAAGCCAGCTCCTATCTCGTCTTTGCGAGCACATTGTGCCCTATTTTAAAGGGAAAACAGGATGGCAGCAGCTGTCATCTCCGTGGAGGATCGAGGCTAATGTTTTGTCTGTCAGGTTTGCAGAGAGAGGAAGACTGACGGACACATGCGGTCAGGAGGAGGTTGGGAGAGGAGACTTGATCGAACCTTACGAAACGCTCAGATCTAAGATAAAGTTCACATTACTCCATATCTCTCATCGCCCGACCCCCTGCAAAACTTTCCCTTCAGCTTTTTTTCCCAAAACGTTTCTAAGAATACGTTAGATCTGCAGACCTTTTCATGAGACACAGGTCCTTTTAGTTCCCATATACGTAAAAATAAAATGAATTCTCACCTTTGAACCAAACTGAGCCGGACATCTGGACAGTCTTATAACAATAATTATGCCTGAAAAGGTCAGTGTGTTAGATTTTGTACAGGAGCAGATCAACATGTTGGAGAATGCACTCATTCACTTTGTTCTATTGCAAAGACTTGAATCACACCACTCACACGTTAAATATGAAGCTACAGCCGCAGGATGGTTAGCTTAGCCTAGCATAAAGACTGGAAACAAGGGGGAGCCGCTGACGTCACAGACAATGTTCTTCCTATTGTTCAAAGTTTTTATGCTAAGCTAACCAACCCATGGCTTCATATTCAACACAGAAAGTTCTTCTTGACTAGTCAAAATTAGTTAATTTCCAAAAATATCAAACTGTTCCTTTAAACTTTAAATAAATTCCCCTTTAGCTATTTTCCCAGCAATATTAAATAATAACACTTTATTCTGATGGGGTTTGTTTTTCAATTTTTTATCAGCTCACAGCTAAAACTCTATTTAATAGCCATGTTTTTCTCTTTCCGTGCTTTTCCACACACAAAGCGACTGTGAATAACAACCTGAGCCCACCTCTAAACGCCTCAGTAGGCTTCAAAAAGAAACAGGGTGTAGCTCGTCCCACCACAGCGGGGCAGAAAGCCCGCTGTCACAGAGGGAGGGTGGCAAGATGAATCATACAAGTGTGGATAACAGTGCACACTTTGGGACAGTCTCAACTCACAGGCATTCACTTCTGATGCACACGAGGAAGAAGACAAAAGAAGACGGAAACAAGAAATTTAGCTAGTTAGCTAGCTAGCTAGCTAGTTCACACCTCGGCACCCTGTAAAAGGACGTTTTTTGACAGATGTGGGTTTAAGAAGTTATAAAAAATGACATGCAACTCCTGCACATCAGAAAAAGGCATGAATACAAGTTAGATGGAGGTCAAGAGGTTACAGTGGGGTTTGACGATATAACAAACACTTAGCATACTGAGGCTTTGATGCTAAATGTAAACCCTTCACCTAATCCTGACTGACTACACCTGTAGTTTATAGACTTTACGGTAACAACAACTAAAGCTCAAGATTGCATTATATCTGATAAGACGCCACATTAAATTGATTTTTTTCACACACACGGGCTCACACTCCTCTCCTAATCCCGCAGGCAACAATGTCTGACAGCAACACCGTGATGGAATAAATTACCCACGCAGCTTGTTCTTCGACTAATTTCGCTTCGCTCTGGCTTTGAACCAGGAGAAATTTTGGAGCGGTTGACATTTCTATGGTAACAGTAGCATCTCTGAAATCCTGCAGTGAAAGGCAGTGGTCTTAGAGGAGAGCAGTTCTCAGGTTGTCAGATGGCTTTAACAGGCACTTGCGCACGCCTTTCACAAACTGATATGTAAAGTCTGTCTTGTAAGACACTACAGCACCTTTTTAAGGTTTTACCCCTCGTGCTTTTTACTTTCAGTAGATTTACACATACTTTTGGTGTTGTCTGTTGCACCAAGATGTTTAGATGTTAGAACAAAGGCTAGCATGACCTCTATTCATAATGATGTTTACCAAAGTATTGAGCATCAAACGAGGAGCTGTCTTCTCCTGCTGTCACTCCTCTGCACATTTCCTCCAGAGAGAGGATTCAAGAGGATTTCTTAGCAAATGTAGGAGGTTCACACATACCTGTTTCTGTCATTTGCCCCCCCTCCCTGCATGCCCTTCTCCGCACACAGATACACACATAGACAGTAAGGCACAGTCACGCAGCGGGACACACACTGCCAAAAAACATGTGCAAACACAAGCAGACTCATGCACGCGCACACACACATTCACACAAAGTCTCACATAGTCTGGGTTTCTCTCACTAAAACACACATGCGCCTACGCTAACACACCCACACACATAATGTTTCACACTCGCGGAGACACATTTCACACACACGACAAAATCTCTCCCAAAACATCAACAGCTCTCCCTCTGCGCCTAGGTGGCCCTGGCAGCGGCAAAGGAACACAGTGCCTGAAGATTGCCGAGCGCTACGGCTTCCAGTACGTGTCCGTGGGCGAGCTGCTGAGGAAGAAGATGATCCACAACGCCACCAGCAACAGAAAGTGGAGCCTGATCGCTAAAATCATCACCAATGGAGAGCTGGCACCACAGGTAGCAGAGACACACAGTTGGGGTGATGGTGGGGGGAGTGTGTGTGTGTGTGTGTGAAACAGGGAGAATATGAGAGGAAGGATGAGCTCTGAGTGTGTCCAGTCACTCACAGGTCATTATCACAGCGTGAATGTAATAAGGGACTAATTAGCAGCATCCAAATCACAAGCGTGCCAGAGAGAGAGGGATGCTTATCCGTCTTATTAGCATCCCTCTCTGCAAGATAAACGACTCTGCTCGGGGAGAAAATGGGCACAGACCCCCCTGCGGTTGTTTGTGCTCGATTCATTCAAACACTGTATAGAAAACACATACGAAGCCATGCCCTCACCCTTCTCAGCTCAATAAGTGCATGAAATTAAGATGGCAACATTGATTACAATTTAAAGCATGCACATTCAAACACAGAGGGAGGACTTTACCACAGCTTGTAAGTGTTTTATCATGTTAAAGTCCATTAAGTGCAAATCATACTTACTACGCATTGCTGGTTATTATTTTTTCAAAAGATTTCACTGATTCATTTAAACAGAAACTTGGTTGTCAGTTTCACCGCTTATACATGTATTTATTTGATGCAGTTAGCATTTTAAAGCGTGCAGCATCAGTGTTATGAAACAGGAAGAGCAGGTGGGACGTGATATGTTTGGAGGAATTTGATTTGAATGTTGAAAAGTGGGCAAATCATAGGAAACACTGCAGTAATTCACAGTTGGATGATGGTCACGAGGTTTGAATCCGAGGGCACACAGATGTAGCGTGATGTTGCTAGCAAGCTAGCTAATAAAACTTAGCTCTGTACCCCTCAGAGCCTGTGGCTTTGAACACAGACAAGGCCCTTTGCAGAGACTTGTTGAAGGATCTGGTAATCATGAACAAAATTCAAAAATCATTCAATCATCTCTCGGCGACTATGAAAAGTATGAATGATTTTAAATTGGCTTAAAGATGCGCAACCACCAGCAGGTTCCTTAATCCCATATTTTATGCGTCCTTCTCCCCATTCATCCTGGTCACAGTCACATTTAAATAAAAGTCTTTGTAAGCCTCTTTTGGTTTTAGCGCAGCGCTTAGTTTTATAACACACCGTGTCAGGCATGGTGCTGTGTAGACGAAAGGGTAAAGTGTGTCACTAATGCTGCTTTGGTTAGTAGCTGGGTTTGCATAAGGACCAACTCAACACAGTCCCTATGAGGATTAACACATCTATCTTTTGGCTTGTATAAGAAGTGGTGCTAAACAATCAAAGACCGATCCTGCTTGTCTGGATTCATTTTGACATTGTGAAAACACCTGAGAGGGCAGTCTTCACTGTCAACAATGGGCCCCATGATGCACTGGCGAGGTACAAGGCTGTAACACGGACACTGAGCCGCCGTCGGCTTCTTCGTGACTGGCAGGCCTCAGCTCGCGTCCCCTCAAGAATTGCCTTCAAAAACTGTCTACCTCATCATTTATCATCCCCTCCCTGCATGTCTGGCACAACATCACCCGTCTCCCTTCTGGCCGTTCACCAGGTGTCGGTCCAGGAACCAGTGAGATAAACAGCAGAGTATGCCGAGCTGCAGGCACATTAGATACGATAAAGTGACTTTTGGCTGTTTGGGTTTAATTTCCTGGCATGATTAGTTTAGCAGAGCAGATAAGAATTTGCTTTCTTAATGATTCTGCATGTAATGATGAGAGGAAGGAGGTAATACTCCTGTGTGTGTGAGAAGACCGACTGCTTGTGTAAATATTGATTTACGATGGGGTTGACCGACATATTACCGATTCACAGCTTGTCATGGATTTTATTTCCCTCTTTGACACCATGTGATTCAAGAAGCTTTATTGGTTATCAATTCAAATAGTTGAAGAGCTTGATAAAGTGTTGAATGTGTGATCTTCATGTGAGAAACAGAGTTTAGAAACTGTCCGTCAGTTGTAGGTTCTTATAAGAACGAGTTAGATGGACAGACTGACACCATTCCTACGTCTGTGCAGTGAATATAAAGATACAACCAGCAGCCACTTTGCCTAGTTTAACATGGCAACAGGAAGAAATAGCAAGCCTGACTCCATCCAAAGGCATAAAAATCCATTTAACTTTATCCTTTGCTTTCTAATCCTGCAAAACAAGCATGCATATTGCCAAAAACGTCAACCTATTCCTTTTATTTGTATAATTTATACATTTTTATCCTTGTAAATTGGATGGAAAAAGCCATCCATGCATTTTTCCTCATAGCCTGGAGTTTTATAACTGTGCTCAGCCGTGAAGCCTCTTTCAACACTGCAATGATTCAAAGTGCCGCAAACACACAGTGTCACTTCACTGACTCTCAGCCAACAACCAAATCAACTCGAAGTTATTGGTGTTTGTCTGTAACTCACTGCAAGGTCCCGTGACTCAGTGTATTTCTGAACTTCTGGTCCCTCGGAAACCACGCAGGTCCCCTCACAAGTGGATCTTGGATGTCTGACAGTCTGGTCTAAAATTAAACACCGACTGCACTTTTGCTTTCATATCCTCAGACGGTGGAAAGATCTGGATGAAAATCATGTCGGGATGGTTCATCATGTGTATATTGAGTTTTATCACTTTTAATCTGTTACAGTGTAACTGTAACTAGCTTATGATTGATTGTTGCAGCTCTATTTAGTTGCTTTAAACCACTAGTTCTGGACTATGAACACACCATGTTTTGTGCCTGTAATGCATATATTTTGCAGTAATGCTAAATCATACAGTAGGTGCATCAACAGACCACAATCAAACTGCAATTGAGGGGGAAAAAGCAGTTTAAATACCTGCATTTCAGCAAATAATTTGCTATTTTTTGTCAACCTAAAAACTCCTCAGAGCTGGTTTGCAGTACAGCGAGTAAGTGTTTTGTTTTCTACATAAAAAGCTGGACAGTTTTGGAAACTTGCAGCTTTTGGACACAGGAGGCGTTTCAGCTGCATTTCTCGGTTGTATGTCACGTCTCTAATGGTACGGATATGCTTTTATTTTGGTAAACACGGATGTCTAGAGGCTGCATGAGAGCCCGCATTTCATTTATGCTACATGCACGTGAATGCGTAATGCTTTAAGTCTATTTTCTCCTTCTTGTGTAACTACAATGATTATGCACTTGATTCTGAGCGCTTCCAAAAAGGAAGTGACACTGAAACCGCTCCTCTGCTAACGCGCTGATTTCACTATGCAGGATGTGTAGTCACTCAGTCGGGCTGTGTCGAAATCACTCCCAATTTGCAGTGAAGTGCACTATATCTACTTTTAGCTATCTTAACTGAGTGTCAGAGTACAAAACTGAGAGTTGAAGCATGTACGCCACTTTCCTAACCGACTAACGGTCCCGCAGTGCACTGTGTCGCAGCTATTTGAGATTTGTGACACTTACAAATGATCACAACCTTGATGGGCTGTCCATTGCTGTTCACTACACTTATTTTATAGGGAGAAACCAATAAATGAAGCAGGTAGAGTTTAATGTGCAGCCTTTGTGTTGATTCCCTCCAGCTGCTTGCTGCAGCCTAATTGCTGGTACAGTGCTCCAGCTGGTTTGTCTCTCCAGGAGTCGGGGATGATTGTTTGATGTCTGGAATTCCTGCGAGAGCTCAGACATCAAGCCATGCAGTGGATCAGAGGGCTTTTCCCAGATTAGCTTCTCTCGTTCTTCTTCTTGTACGCATACATTAATCTGTTCGATGGAATCTAGATTAGGTTTAATCTCAGGCCACTGCTCTTACTCTGTGGTTGGGGGGGGTGGCATTAAACATCAGCGTTACTCAGCGCTGGCCATGGCCGCTGATGTTATTTTTAGATCGCAGCATCGCTCATGTATCTCTGCCATATCGTATGATGCAATCTGCCCAGAGAAATACATTCAAACATGTTGACCTCCTCCAGCCACGAGGAAGTAATTGATGCTAAAAGATGATGGCACCCTCTGGCCTCAAGCGCAGTCAAAACAGTTTTTATGCTGCATTCATATGAAAGTACAATTGGATAAATAGATTATTGTATTGTGGGAGTCTCCAAAGCACCGTTGCAGCTTTCCATTCATCTATTTTTATGGCTCTAAAACATTTACTAATTATTCATTTTCAAGGGTTTTAACTAATCTACAACCTTGATGAATCTAAACGGGGGACTGTAACGACATTAACGAAGCTAATCTCCTCTTTTCAACCCGGGAAAAGCAAGAGCACAATTCCAACTCTAAACTTTTTTGCTTTTTAATTGTAGCTGAAATGTTCTGACACCAGCCGCCCACTCAGAGAACTGCCCCCGTTGTTTGTGTGAAACAAAAATGTGAGTTTGGGAAAGCCAGAAATTCAAGCATCTGGCTAATTGTTGAGTTGTTTGTGCTGATCAAAAATCCAGTGAGCTCCCCAGCTGGTAACGTAATTGTTTGTTATCAAGCAATAGAAATCTTTCTTATTGCTTTTTTGACATTTAGACGCAAATTTAGGCATTGAGTGATGGTAATTATGTATCACGTTGCTTTCGCTGTTTTCCAGGAGACAACAATAACCGAGATCAAGCAGAAGATCATGAAGATCCCAGACGCTAGTGGTATTGTCATTGATGGGTTCCCCAGAGACGTCGGGCAGGCCCTGTCCTTTGAAGATCAGGTGAGTTCCTGTGAGAAGATTCCTACGTAGAAGATTTACTCTAAAGGTGTTTTCATGCTTTGAACTGATGCATAGGTCCAAAGTTTCCCTTATTGGTTATGTAAATCTCACTTATGACAAACCAGATGTGCCTTTGGTGAGTTCTGGGATTGAGAATTGAAAGTAACGCTGTCTTGCCCGCAGACCAAAACATCCCTTTCTCATTCTCTATGATTGCTGTTATACATGATAACATCCACCACCAATGAGTCTTTTAGACACACAAGTCGTTAGTTCAGGACTTCACCCAGGTTGGGTAACAAAATTCACCTTTCACCAAAGGTGCCAAACTCTCGAGGCCTCAGGAGCAGAAGACCTCTCCTGTTGACCCATGATTGAAACCACCCTGAAGCTGCTCAAGCTCCAGTTCAGTTCAGTCTGTTGCACATTTGAATGGTTATTTTCAAGTTTTTTATTGGCAAAAGTTGCGGATGGTACTGTTGTTGAGGAAGACGTTAGCTGGAAGATGACATTGGAGGTATAGTCTGGGTTAGAGTGTTTCAGTTCGCTGCTTGAGACCAAGAAAGGTCTTATCTGTTGTTTCCCAACTGCTGGAAAAGTGGAAGTGGCCCCAAAGTCTTGGCAACAACCTTGACAACATTTAAAAGTACCGTCTGTGGTTGAAACACAAAACAGATCCAGGCTTCACCCACATGTAGCTACAGGTTTCTAGGTTATACTTAAAGAAACAGCTAAAGGCTAAGGAAACCAATATTAACTCTATGAGACATGAAACTACTCTTTATCTCCCTGTTCACTACGCTACAGATGTTTCTACCTGTGAACAGCTGGAACACACAATGCTTTCTTCTTTTTCCAGGTCACCACCGTTATTGTGTGGTGTAATCAGATTAAATCTTCTTATCTTGTCTGTCCAACGCACACAGAAAGCTACTGTGGCACCTGCTACAAGACAAATATGTAAATGAGTTGGTCGCAGACCACAGGCCAGAGCTGCAGTCCCTCAGGTTTTATCTCCAGTAGCGTGAGATCTAAGGATGTGAGCTTTGGTTGCTCGGTGGTTTGAGTCACATTGCCAGGGTTTGATGTATTTGATATCAGATGCTGCACAGTGTCCAGAGGTCACTATCAAGGCATTTAGACTCTTTTACAAGTCATGAATACTTCATCAGTTTTATACGTTAATCTGAAAAGTTTTGCCGCTAACTTAGGGATCTCCCAAATGGGACAAATTAAAAATTAAACAAATGATAATATTGGTTTTGCATTTATTTTGCATTTGCAGCGTTAGTCAAATTTGAATTGAAGACGTACTTGTGGAAACAAATTAGCTTCAGGTGTCTGGATGAATATTTTCCATGGCAAAGATGTGCTGTCAGCTTTCGTGGTGTTAAAAGTGCTGATATAAGACATGTTTGTCCTCTTTTCCAGCCTGCAGAGCATTGGTCATATATTACTTGCAGTTTCAGTTTGCATTCCATGCAGAAAGCAGAAGCTAATTAGCCTAGCTTGCTAAGGCTAGCTCCTGCTTTGAAGGGATGTAAAGGAAAGAAATTCATGTAATTTGTTCATCATTGTTATTTCACTAAAAACAGATATAACCTCCTGTATAAGAGGCTTTGGTTCAGTAAATTAACAACTCATATGAATCCCTGGGGCCAGATTTCAGCAGCAGGCTCTGACATTGAAGTGTTTCAAAGGCACTTTTTCCAAGGATACCGACAGATGAAATTTGGGTCATGGTTCATTTTCTCTTTGACAGATAAAATAGAAATTATTTGCATCTGAAATGTCGCTATAAACCAGTGCCAGGCTGACCGTTTGATCTTGTCTAGAGCGTAATATTTAACGTGACCTTGAGCTCACACCCTTCGTGCTCACGATGCCGAGCAAAACCCTGGTTTTCCGTTTCGCTGCTCAGTCGCTCCCAACATTGAAATGAAATGAACAGGTAGTGGTGCAGGCCCTGGCAAATGGCTCTGAGTCTTGAACATGATTTTAAAATACCTTTCAGCTGCTGCTCTGGATGTTTCGATGCATTTCCTGAGGATCAATAAAGCACTTCCTGCCGGTTGTGGCACACATGAAAAAGTCTTTTAACGAAGCAATTTCATTGGAAAACAACATAAATTAGCAAAGCAGGGACATGATATGCCCCTATATATGTAGACATAGATAGAACACAGATCCTAAGATACAGTGTTTATTGTATAGCTGTGTTTTTGTATACAATGGAGCCCCCTAATGGGAGTTTATCCTTTACAAATGACTGTGAGGCACCACGGTCGATTGCTTTCAGAAGGATTGATTCTCCTTATCGCATTTAAACTCACATAACATTTCTAAACTTTTATATGAGCACTGAATGACTTTTAGAGTGGTTGGGGAATGGGCTGGGGTCTATGTGGGTCAGCGAGAGTAAATCCTGACCTTTTATTCGAGTGATTTCAGCTGCATTACAGGGAAACGAGGGGGAAGGACATCAGAGTCTTTAGTCCCATTTGGACAGGATTAATATTCTAAGAGGAGGTGAATACGTTCACTGCTCCAGAGCCTCTAAAGTGATTGTTCCAGATGGTATTTCAGCTGCTGTGAAATTACAGGGGGTGGTTTGTAATTCACAAGAAACTTTTGCGGGAAAAGCAAGTGGAAATGTCAAGTCGTATTATAAAAGGTAGGTGATTTAGTTTGTTTAAAGATCCAATATGTGCAGGATTTAGGGAGATCTATAGACAAATGGAATAAAAACATGACTGTAATGATATTTTAATTGGTGTATAACCACCTGAAAATAGGAACCAGTGTGTTTTTGTTACCTTAGAATGAGTGCCGATCCAGGTCCTCTTATACAGGGTCGGCCATGTTGCACCATGACGTTCTTACTGTAGCCCAGAATGGACAAACCAAACACTGGCTACAGAGAGGGCGGGTTTTGCACATATATGGGGCTAATAAAGGTCTGCCTGCATGCTGCATGGAAGAGGAGGTTGAGTGGTGGGGTATTAAATCAGTTGCAGTCTGCAGCCTCCAGCTACTTGCCACAAATTCCTACACGTTGACCCCTTAATATTATATTAGTATGATATTATTGACTATTGTGAGTGGAACTTCATACTCCAGCCCTTACAGGATTGCACTGAGTTTGTGTGCCATTATTGTTGCCTCAGTTGTGCAGTTGTGCAAATTGTGAAACGTTAGAGTTTAAGAAATCAGTGACAGTAAGTTCCATTGAGAGCAAAATGAGTTTTGAAATGTAGGAAAGACCTCTTCCTCTCCCGCTCTGTCTGCTAACGTGCAGCTGAGCAGCAAGGATGTTAAACTCACACATCTTTTATCCCCAGATTTAAGTGTCCCCTGCCTGGCTGTGTGGCACTGCCGGCAAACTCCATAAATCACATGGTTAGTTTTAAACATTTACATTAGACACGGTTCAGTTAGGTCACTTTAAAGAGTCCCAATACAAGATAAACACGCAGGAGAACTACAGCCGAGAAGACAGATTCTGTGGAGACACAGCCCTCGTTACATACCCGTCATTTGACTTTGGCTTGCGCATGTTTATTTTTATGCAGAAGATTTAAATTTGTTGTTCCAGACGGAGATTTGTTTTCACAGCCAGTACAACACATAGTTACAGATGATATATAAAATCCTACTGTCTACATTCGTGTATCCCAGCTCGCAGCAGTTGTCAGCAAGGCAGTTTGTTCAGGGCTGATATGACAGAAGGGACAACGTTCCTCTGAAGCAAGCTCCTCTCAGATTCAAAGTCCTGCATCTCCAACCAGATGGACATAATGCAAGGTGATGATTGTGGAGGGGGTGATCAGTGTCATTTGATATCGTAGGTGTCAGTCATGTGACAGCTCTGCGGTTCATGTGTGCAGGACAGCAGATGATTCTGGAGGCAGTGTGTGTGATGCCGGTGAGCCTGCCTTGATGAAGGTACAATGCCGCAGAATGGACAACACTGTGGTTTTGTGAAGCGCCAACACGTCTTTTGTTTTGTCCACATCCAGCTGCTGGTAGTTCTTAATGCTCACCGCTGTGAAGTGAGATACAGAGTGGTGACAGAGTGCAACGCAGTCATTGTCATTGAGGAATCCAAGTACGGCAGTGTCCTCGGAGTATCTGATGTCTTGATGGGCCTGTAAAGTCATTCATGTAGAGGGTGTAAAGTGAGGGACTGAGGACTCAGCCTTGAGTTGTTGTTGCGGAGGAAATCATAACTCAGAGGATGAAGAGTGGAGGGATGTTGAGATGTTGAAGTCTCCCGTGGTGCTGAATTGTGTTGAAGGTGTAGCTTAAGTCAACAGAAAGGGGTCGCAGCAGATTACATGGGTATTCCAGATGTTTCAGGAGAGTATAGAGAAGAAGGTGTTTACATTTACTTTTTACAGGCATTTCATGACAATTGCAACCGGTCTGCATTGGCTGGGTTCTGTCAGGGTTTCTTGGGCATTGATATGATAGTGGATGCTTGCCAGGAGGCAGGTATGGAAGCTGTCCTGTAGGATTCCCTGAAGATGGAGTGGAGGATGGGAGAGAGCTTGAGCACCTTGGCTGGGATGCCATCTGGCCCATGTCTCAGAAGCTGCTGGACATCCTCCAGGGTGAAGGGACGTCTTCCTGCAGCTCCTTACAGGCACCAAAGTGGTAATGGGTGTCAAATTGCGTAGAAGATGTGTTTGAAAAGGTGGTGGTGAATCCTTTTGACTTGATTCACAACCTGTCAAGGCTTTTTTTTCTTTGTTAGTTTGCTTTTAAATTTAAATTTGTTCATAAAAACACAGTGAGGGGTTATCATGCCCAATCATCTCCGTTAGTGGGCCTATTCGTCAACGGCCATGTGTAGGAAGCACTGAAGTAGAGCATGAATGTAAATATCAAACAGCATCACAGTCTGCAAAACTACGGCTCCCCGTCGGCTCCGAGCGGTGATCAAATGTGTGTTTGTGGGCTCCTGCAGGGGAAACCAGATGGGGCCCTTCTGGAGGTATCATTTAGTGAAAGATGCTGCGGCGCTTTATCTCGTCATCTTTCCAGTTAACACATGTAAGTGGCTCGTTAATGTAGACGGCCATGGGCAATCAGCTGGCTGTATAGAGTCCGTCTGCTCCTGTCAGTTACGTTAACAAACGGCGCCAAAGGCAATCTCCTTCTCTCATATCGTGTTTCGCGTTCCCTATTTCACACCAATTACTGAATGTTTCTAAAATGCACACACGCACAAACAAAGGTATACACACACACACACGCACACTATCACATACTTATATATACAAACAATGATAGACAAGTGCACTCAACCTCATGCAAGCTCGTAAAACTCTGTGCAAACAGAAGCTCATGAATAAAGTTGAACAAATATATTTACACCCACATGCATACACATATGAAGTAAATACACGCAATATTGTGGATGATGTCAAACCAGTACTGGCGCTTGTAACTGCACTGATGCAAACGTAATGCGCACGCTGTAGGCAGTGAGCTTCAGCGTGAACGTGCTTTTAAAGCTGCAATCTCCATTCAGTGGCTGCAGGTTTTAATTGCCCGGTTTGCATTTTATGTTTTATAAATAACATCATGAGATAATGAATCAGGATGAGTCATGTTTTAAATCGTGCTTTAAGCAATTAAGTCAGACTCATCCGCTGCAAATATGATGGTAATTACTGTTTTCGCGCTGTAACTCCTGCAATTTAATATTGTTTACTTTGTGCATGCTTATTTACTTTTGTGGGATTGTCTTCAGTGAAATAAGTGTCGTCAGTCCATCTATCTGTTGCTTAAACATTTGTCATTTGTTTATTTGTCTTTAACACGTTTTCTACTAACTCCTCAGAGCATACCTGATGTATTGCTCAGCAAACTGTTACAGTCTCACTCTCACCATAATGGACAGCGGACCCTCTCTCGTGTCTTCCTTATAGTGTCTCGTCTCTCGGGTAATTGTACATCCTCTCCATCTTTTTGTGAAGAGGCCGCACCTCGGCGTAATGAGACCTCGTAATGCGGTCGCTGCTGCCTCCTTGTATCCGCGCCGCCACTTAGCGCGTGTTCCCTGTCTAAAAGCTGCACGGGGAAACCAAACAAAGAAACGAGATGATATGTGAGGCTGGCTCACGTACAGAGAGAAGGATTTCTAACCAGACAATGCCGACACAATCACGCAGTCCCTCCCGTCACTGATAGAGCTCACAATTGAGCTGTATTTCTATGGTTATTATCAGCAATTCCAGCTGTTTCAAACAGGCAGCAGATTAGATATTATTAAACATACCTTCCCTCAGCGTCTCCACATCAGCTGAGGCCGTAAATAAATGAAAATAAACAGTTAGTGACTGACACACTAACGGGCATTTCCACATTCAAGGAGCCTGGAAGTCTCATAATTAAAATATTGTCCCATCTCTCATTTTGCAATTTGGTAAATTACATTTCAACTAGATAACCACAGAAATTTGATTCAGCTGATTGGTTTTGTTTTATTGTCACAGTGTTATTTAAATTGTTGCATAAAATGGTTGCTACAAGGGTTGATGACAGTTTGCGAATGGGCCCCCGGGGTTAGATAAGGACCAGAGGAAGTTCACTGGAGATGAAATCACATAGATAGCAGATGTGTACAGTCGTGTTTATAACCGTGTCCCGGCAACTGCTCAAAAACAGTTCATATGGTCATCAATGATTGGACGCGAGCTGTTACCGCTCAGCCAATAATGCACAGACGGAGCAGCCCCGGGGATTTACAGTAGCATTAAGTGACGGCTGGTTATTAAAGGGCATTTTGAGCAGCTCAGGACCAAAGAGAGAGAATAACCGTGGTATGCTTTGACAAATGAGGCGCTGAGACCTTGTGTGGTCAGGGATTAGACCACTTGTCGCAGCTGGTGCGAGTCCAAAACATCGACTGTCTGACGTTGATGTTCTTACTAAAGTGTCTTTGAGCGTTGTTCCACTTTCAGGCACCGCGGTCCAGATGATCATGAGAGTCACCTTCAATTATCGATATGTGCTCAGAGCAAAGAGCTTTACAGGCGGCAGCAGGTGGCGGAAAACTGTCTAAAAACTTCTAATCCCTGGATTTCGCCTTTTAGGCTACGTGTGTTGCTCTGTCTTATTCGTTTATACAGTTAGAGTCGGCTGCAGAAAAGGGTCCCTGCAGAGACACACACACTGTCGTTTTCACGTATTATTGTTTAATTGAACATCAGCCAAATATGAGACAGCAAAGCACAGTGATGTTTGCAGTAAAGACACAAATGCAACATCATCAGATCATTAAAATTCAGTATAAAGTGGGTTAGGTTTAGAGGATAGCATTGAGCCCAAGCTTTTTATAGTGCATTAAATGTGGCGCTACAGACTGGAGACAACTGGCTTATCTTTGCTTTAGGATACATACTGGAGACAGCCAGCCTGGCTCGGTCTAAGACTAGATATGAAGTTGCGTTTTAACCACGTTGTCGCGTAGACTACCAGCTGCGCCATGATCAGAATTGTTTAAATACTTGTCAATGGCCTGATACAGGAAGGTTTCACGTTAAATGCTTGAAAACTCAGATTGGAAAGGACTTTCAGCAACAGTCGAAGTCGTCTCCATTTTCCATTGTTGTAGGTTTTTTTATGTCGACATCTAAACTGGCACCAACTTGTCTCCAGTTTGCATTGCTGCTACAGTGCATCACCAGTGACACATGGCGTGAGTACTTGTGGACTTTGTTAACTTTGCCCTCAAACTACCTGGCACTGCTGACATGGCCTGCTGGCCCCTGAGCACAATACATCCCCAGACTACACCTACACTTTCCCTGCCGATCATGTGCATGCTTCATCTTTCAGACAGTTAGTGATGATCCATTAAAGTGTTTGCATGCACTGCTCCTCCCAGTTATCGCAGGGAGTTCTCCAGCTCAGAGTTCACTAACTAACAAATTAAGCTTGTGTTTAATCCATACAGTATTGCAGGAATATTAGTTGATGTGACCTCAGGCTATGCCAGTGTTTTCCCCCTGCGGCTAGCTTTAGCTGAAAACACAGACAGGAAGCAGGTGGAAACAGCTAGCGTAGCATATATCAGCCTACAACTGAAAATCTCACTAATTAAAATCTTGTCTCTCTTTTGTTTTTATGTACAGAAATGAAACTGTAAAACGACAAGCAACACTTGTTTTCAGTTGCTATGCTAAGCTAAGCTAAGCTAAGCTAATCGCCTCCTGGCTGTAGCTGCATAGTGCACAGACATGAGAGAAAGTACTTCCTGAAAGGCTGAGTTGTCTCCTTCATCTCACTGTGCCAAAGCAGGACCTTGAAGATGTTTTTGTACATTTTCTCACACCGAGCGAAAAAGAGAAGCTTTGTGTTTGTCTCATTAAATTCGTCTCACTCCTCTACAGAGAAATAAATAGTTCCAAGTTTCTAAGAAACATCTCTGTGTCCTTTCAGCATCCGGGGGTTTAGCCTGACAGTTGGATCTGGCTTATTGTCGACATTTATCTGAACAAGAACAAGTTCACCCATCTCCAATCAGCTGTCATATCAAGGCAAAATTAAATCTCATGCAAATCCATGTTATCTACGCCCGGTAATGTCAAATTAGATGCCTTGCTGGGCTCCTTTGTAGCAACAGAAAATGCGCTGCCTAAACAAAGTGTGAGGTTTTGGGGAAGTGATGTTTCAGCAGTCGGGTAGCTACATCTACGCCTGGTATACAAACATGTAAACATGGTCAGATACGCAAGTTTAATTAATTCATATACTGAAAGGAAGTGCAGAGGAACATTAAATATTCAGAAAACAGACTACAGGACGAAATGCTCCCATAAGAGATCATAGAAAATGACATTAATAGTAATTTCTGCTGGACAGACACTAAATAAATAATATATTTAAAATGCTGGAAGGTCTTTTGCCAAACAAACCTGTCACGCAGCTGAAGACACAACTCCAAACTCTTCCCTCCATCATTTGCTGCGGCACAACACTCTCAAGAGTCTTTTGGCACATGGACCCGGGCCAAGCCAGGAGCTTAACGGAGAGACGAGAAGAAGGAAGGCTGAGACAGTGAAAGAGAGGTCGCTGTGATTAAAGATGAAGGGCAAAGACAGACGGAGAGGGATAGAAGGAATCACACTCAGCTACAAAGTCACAGAGTGTCTGGAAACTTTATCTGAAGGGGAGAGAAACTACAGGAGTTTGGATTCGTGGGAAGGGAGCTCGAGTGCCGACTCAGTTACTGCGCTGGCTTAATTCACTGCTACAATAACTTAAGTGCTGCTCTCGTTTAATGCATTTTATCTTTTTATTATAATTATGATCATTTTATTTGTTGTGGAACACTGTTTACACAGTTGTCGCTGCCGTGCGCTGCAGCTGCGCAGCTACATGCACAATGAGGGCTGAAGACAGTCATTCCTGGTGCATCTGCAGGCTGCTCTTCCCACCATCTTCCATTTAATGGAACTGAATATGCACCTCAGCACCAGAATCACTGATTTGACTTTGAGTCTGTTTGCAAAATGACCAAAATGCACCTTGTTAACCTGCTACGCTGTTTTAAACACCTGGTATTAAAATGCAGAACCCTCCGGGAACGTTATTCAGATAAGGAAAAACACGTTAACGCAAAGTCTAAGTGCATTGTGATCAGATCTGCCCGACAACATCTGCAGGTAGTCTGGCTTGTGTGGTGTTTGAATCACAGATAGGTGTAATAGATAGGTTGTTGTTCGCATTCAGAGGCAAATTAAACATGCAAACGACACAACTGTAAGTCTGTGCAATGGAAGCGCCAAAGGATGCACTGCTCAACAGCGCCATGTGAAAAACAATCTTTTTATGCAAAGTAAGGAATAAATTACTGTGTTAAGTTTTCAGTAACTCAACAACTCATTCTTTGTGGAAAAGTCTGTGGCCGATTTACCAGCTAATGTGAAATATCACACCACAAAGGCAAGACTGACATATCCAGATACTTGTGTTATAAATCACCCCATATGTTGCTGCTATCGAATACGTGCATTTGGATAAGCGTTGCCAACAGACTCTGAGCAATATACACACACAGGGGAATAGTAGACGGTGAACGAGATGGAGAGACTCTTACATGTTCAATGTTCCTGCAACGAGCAGTTCAAACCAGCACATCTTGTATCTGTGGAGACCACGGCCAATATTAAAGCCACACAAAGCAGAGGGCGTCTCGTCGGCAAACATGTTTTCTGTGGCACTGAATCGTTACGCAACCGAGACGTTATGATGACCTTTGGATGAGGAAACCTCCTCTAACTGGACCTCATGATCCCACCTTTCTGTCAGGACCGTCTTGAATCTGTTCTCCGGTTTCGTTCGCCGACTCCGACCGGCCTTAGAGCTCCGCGTCAGTCATGAATAACAGTTTCAGACGTTACTCAGCATCCTGCGTTTGGGATTTAATCCTGTAAATATACTGAATTTCAGCCCAAACAATTCCCTCTGAGCGTCTTCAGCCCACAAAGTGTCTGCAGAGACCTGGGTTGAATGCAACTGAGTGATTCACTGTCTTTCAAAATGACTTTCAGAGACTCTATCGTTCTATTTTAAAAAGCGTCCTATGATTATTATTCTGGAGGGTTCAGTGTTTCAGTTTGGGTCCGTATTCCCCGCCGCAGTGTGAGCTCTGGGGAGAACCGAGTGATCACCTGGGGACCCGCAGCATCCATTTTCATTAGTCTCTCCTTCATCCCAACGTGCTACTTTGCCCTTTACAACATCACAGCAGCCATTTATGAGCCGCTCCTGTGGGCCACCGCAGTCGTCCTGCTCCTCTTTATAGCTGCCCGTAGAGACCGTCTATCCCTTCATCCTCCCCTGCAGCCTTTTTACCTCCACTCTTATCGACCATGGCGGTGTCAGTCCATCCATTCATCTCTGTCAATCTTCTTGTGTGGGTGTATAAACCCACAGCACGCACATCCATCTATCAATTTTGTTAACAATCAATCACACAAAGTGGTTTGTCAAGGAAAAATGCCAAACATGCACCGGTTACTGTCGCTCAGATTGGAGGATTTGCTGCGTTGCTTCTCTGTAATTTACATTGTCAGACAAAACAAGCAATTTGCACTGTTTAGTGACATTCATAGGCAAACAATTAACGTTTTAAGATGGAAAATTACAGCATTAAAATGTCAAAAAACAACTAGACCTGTGCTAAATCCAATATTTTACGTTGTACGTAAAGTGTTCAAACCTAGAGGGATACATAATCCCATTTAGTTGCTTGTCAGTGGCGTCTTTATGTACACAAAACAGAAAGCATCACTTGAGTTAGGTATCTTAATCTGCGATGACGGCTGAGGTTTAGAGGGACTTTGTTAGCTCGTACTTTAGCATAACTCTCCCCACACGGACGGGCATTTCCAAGATGAACCTTGAGTGATGTTAATACAAATTGGAGAAAAAACGACGCCCAAGCTAGCTGTTGTTATGTGCTGTGCAGGAGTGATGTTGCCATGCCAACCACCAGTCGGCTCAAGTCAGCCTTCTTGTTGGTGGCGCAAGTGCAATCAGTCAAAAAGCCCTAAAAGGACGCACCACTCAGGGGAGCTCCACAGCGGGCAGCTCCTTTCAGGGAGTCCACTGAACTCTTTGGGTCTGAACAAAACTCCCATGATCCCACGCTGCTTCACGCCATCATCAGCAAACTACATCTTTTGTTATTGTTTTGATTAAGTGACAAACTGCTCCTTTAACTAATCATTCAGAACAAACATCCCGGCAGTAGCTGATAACGATGATAGTCATGGGACGAAGCCGACTGGCCGGAGGCGATCGGCGGCTGCTCATCGATCAGTTTGCGGCTTGGAGCTGTCAACTTGTGGTTCTGACAAAGAGGACGAAACGGAGTGACGGCAGCGGTTCGGTCCGCCTCAACTCTCCCTGCACATTCCTCTCCAACATCAGAGAGAAACATTCGGCTTTGAGGAGAATTAATTACCGCATGTTGCAAGTGCACACGGCTTCGTCCGCCTCCTCCTGCGAGGCTGAGATTTCTGGAGGCTTAAGGGGAAGCTGCAAAGACAGTAATGTTATGTAATTATTCTTTTAGCTCTGGTGCTTTGCCAAAAGAAACAAAAAAGCTTTTCCACCAAGAATAAGCGAGAAAAGTGTGACGGGTTACAAAATCTGTGCAAGTTGTAAATTTCATCAGGGTCGCAAATGGGAGCCTGTCAGGCTAAATGAAAATGACCTGAACACAGGACATTTGCATCTTTTACTGGTTAATGGGAGAAGCTTTTGTCTTTTACAGCTCAAAGGTCACTGTTCTTGTCACAGTAAAAGCAAAGAAAGTTGCCAAGATGCTCTTGTGAAGACACTGAACCGCAGCTCATATTAAGCAGTTTAACCCTTTAACACCTAAGCTTTCAGTACCCAGCAGTTATTTACTATTTACTGCATGTTAGAAGAGTGTGATGACAGTTGAAATACACGAAAACGGAATTGGATTTTAGAGTTTTAGTGAACAAACAACACTGCAATTATACATGAGTGGCAGATTTTGCACGTTATATTTGAAATGTATAAAACTATTTCCTGCGAAAACTGAAACCGAACCAGCTGCTTCGCAGGCTTCCGGGACATTCGCAAGTGAAATTACCGTAATAACACCATTTTGGCTGTAAAGTGCAACACCACCGCCTTCAGAAACCATTTATCCGATAGCACAAACCGTGGCATAATTGCTGTAATCCAAAGTGAGCTTGCACAAACGCGTCGCCGGTGTCACGCACATTCGGAGTTATGGGGTTAATAAGTCGACAGAACAACAGAAAGGAAATTTGCAAATAATCATTTACGTCAATTTTCATTTAGAAATGTCAAAAATGAACTACAGTTACAACAATTTGCAGTTTTTCTTTATCTTAGGCTACGCTAACTCTAACATCTATGGGTTTTTGATCGTTGGTTGGACTATAAAATCAATTTAAAGTTGCACCCAGGGAAGGGAATTGGTAATTGATTGGTTAAAGCCGTAAACATTGTCAGTTTGACACCAAGCTTTGCCGCATATCAAACCCCTCTCTCTCTCTCTCACACCCAGTTTCCTTTCTGCAGCTGTATTTGTACAGAAAAGGCAAAAAAAAACAACCACCCAATAAATAAACTTAAAAAACAAAACGTCAGCATCTGCATCGGGAAATTATGATTAATGATGTTCTATAAATTAAAAGAATTGCTTGAGATCAACAGATGCAGCCCTTCACTTAGCTCACTGATACACGTCCACAGGGTTCAAGAGCATGTTTTATTTAAATTATGTGTTTGCTTTAGTTCAGTTTGTTTGGACAAGTAAGATTAATGCCGTTCAAACCCCCCTGAGACGTCTGAAAACAAAGAGTCTGTTGCTCCCCATTAGAACTGCTGGATGGCGGGCAGAGAGGAAACGACTCCAGAGCGCTCCGGTTTATGGAGACTGATGGAGACGTCCGATAGTCAGCAGCCCTGCGTGCTTAGAAAGGCAGAACAAAATCAAACTGAAGGTAAACAGGTCATTCGTGCACGGTGGCTTTAACTGATTTAGATACGAACAATGTCAGGAAAGAGTCCATCGTGACTGACTACAGTTCAAAAAATAAGATTAATTTTAAAACAGTGTTTCACCTCTTTGCATTGGACACACAACCTCTGTGGAGCGCAGAACTTGGTACAATGATGTTTACTAGTGCCAAAAAGCATATAAAGGTTGCACGTAACAGTATATTTTGCTTCCTAAAAGATGCTGACCTCCATCTGCAGCAGACCCGGAAGACAGCTTCCAGTATTTCAGTGCTTGAATTGCTGCTTTCTGTTTAACTCTCATGTTTTTCACCATTTTGCAGAACATCTGGAAAGGGGTCAACATCTGCCGCCTCATGTACCTTTCTCTAGGTTTGTGTGTGTCTGCGCAACATAGAAGCCTACCAAATGCTTCCTTTTAAGCAAGAGAGATAGCATCACCGACAGACGTGCCGGCACTGAAACTGTTTTTGTTCTGAAAGAAAGGTGCTCTTATCTGATGTGATGTGACGGTAACACATTTTAATGACGATAAATCCAACAACCGGAGGCAAGAGGGGGGGGAGGAAAAAACAAAACTAAAACGAGGGCACAGGTGTGGTCACCATGGAAACGGAAACTTTGATTTGCAAGACTCAAAAGTCCTGTTCGCCGGAGTGGCATGCGCCTCAATAAGCAGCACCGCTGGAGCTATTTTTGGCGCTGGCAACGGCGCCACATCGAATGCAGACTCTGGAGTGCTCATCGGGCACATTTGATCTAACAAAGCAGCAAAACAAACGACAGAGCATGAATAGTAATAAAGCGCTCTTGATGCTTTTTATAGAGGAAAGTTCCCCGTGGTGGTGGCGGCGAGCTGCGTGAGCAGTTGTCAGGTTCGAGGCGAGGCGACCGAAGGTGCCTCGAAACCGTAGAAACCAGGTTATTTCCCTTTGATGCCGCTTCGCATTAGATAACAGCATCCTTCGCTGATCTTTCAATAGGAACTCGTTGGTTACTGAGGAATGTTTTTGTGCTCTGGATTCAGTAAAACAGAAGCTTATTGGAGCGTCACAAATTAAATCTCTATTACTCAGGAGCCAGTCTTTGCTGTTCCCGTTGCCTGACCTTTTCCTTTACATCTGAATAGTTACTGTTTATTTCCTTGTTGTTATATCTTGGCAACAGTCGCTGTGGTCGCAGCGCGGTTGTTAAATCATCCCCTGATGGCAGCAATTTGAGCTGAACGAGATAACTTTGCTCACAACTTGATTGTTAATGGCAGCTAGTGAAAATTCCTTTTATTATATCCTGCACAAGTTACAAATGCACGGTCCCACATGCACCTGTTAGCGTTTAGAGCCTCTTGCCTGCCAGGAGAAACAACAGTGAATTGCATGTAAAAAGCTTGTTAAGTCAGATTTTATCAATGTGTAATTAAGCGTCTCTAACAAGGTCCAGCGCGTAAAGAAATGCTTGATTGCATATAATACTGTTAAAATGAATTAAAGCTGCACTTATTAATATTAAGAATGGATCAAATGACTGTGTATTGCATGTTTCACGTGGAGGGGAGGCACTCATAGTGACGACAGAGACGGTCATCGTCTGCCTCATCTCATCTCTACAGAGCGTTCGTGGACCAACGTCTGTTTTGATTAAGTCTCTCAGCAGGATCGTTGCCGCATCTGGAACAAAGGCAGCTGTTTTTGGAATAAAACCTGCGAAAGAATAAAACCCGCTGTTCGCTTTCTGCTCAGCACATAACGGCAGACGGACACAGACACCAGGTGGTGAACACTGAGGAGCATTTAGCAGCTTAAGAGCCAGACATTTCCAATCAAAACTGAGGGCGAGACAGCTGGCCACATCCCGAATGCGGATGTTGCTCATTAGCTAAATTCACTTACCAGCTAACGCATTAGACATTATAAGTAAAGATAATACGTCTCTGTTGTGTTTATGCCCCGTTTGGCTATCTCCAATATGTGCCTCATGAGGAATCAGGGGAATTAGAGAGGTTGGACCCAATTAAAGAACAGAGACGAGGAGCGGGTGAAGTGTTTTATATAGAACAGTACCAGTCAATCGCTCCAAAGGTGCAAGAAAATCAAACGAGGATCAGGCAGAATCAAAGCGCGTTAATTCAAAGTAAAAGTTTATTAAAACCATGAATCCAAAACTCAAGGAAACATGGGGAACATTGGGGAAAACACGAGGAAGTAGTCTGGCACATGGGGACATGGACGAAGGTGAAGGATGCTGTGTCTTGAGCTGTCAAATTGCACTTGATAACCGGCTCCTCTTTACTTCTGATATCCAAATAAAACACTGCCGTCACAGTTACGGCAGAGGCCGCGTGCGTGATCGCACCCATGAAATGTCATTTGCTGTTCCTCGCGTCGCAAAAAGGAAACCGACCTCCAAATACTCATTGGCGACCGCGGTACGTCAGCTGGAGGAAAGAAAGCCTGTCTGGGTTTTGGCAGGTAATGGCGTGTTCATGTCCTGTTGGGAAAGCGCAGCATCATTTCTGTTTGATTCTCATTTCCACCTGCGTTGGAATTGCATCACCGGTGGAGCAGCCCCCGGCCATTTCCACCGCTACGGTCTTAAATCTCCGCGGCGCTGATTCAATCCAGTGAAATTCAGGGGGTGGATCAATTCGCTCAGACCCCACAAAAAAGTCTTTCTTCTTGCGTGAATTGCAGTTTTGACATCTTGACCCGAGCGCTTTGAATTTTAAAATGCGTCTGACCCCGTGCCCCGTTCCCCGCTTCCGCACCACACTGCTCTGAGACTGTGCCTCCCTCGGGGTCTCATCCCGAGCGTCACATATGAATGCAAGTTAATCTGAACGGTGTACATCAGGCCTGACTGTCACGCGTCTCACGTTGCCTCTCTCCTGGTAGATCTGCACTCCCGACCTGGTGGTGTTCCTGGCCTGCACCAACCACCGCTTGAAGGAGAGGCTGCAGAAACGAGCCGAGCAGCAGGGGCGACCGGACGACAACCCCAAGGCCATCGACCGCCGCCTGACCAACTTCAAACAAAACACCATTCCTCTGGTCAAATACTTCCAGGAGAGGGGCCTTATTGTCACGGTAAGACGTGTTCATCATTGTGTTTTTACTGCGTGTCCCTGCAGGGCCTGTTATCCCAATTAATTACATTCTGCAGCGCATGGTCCACATCCAATGGCAACCTTCAAGACATAATGTCATTTGTTTGTCATTTAATGAGACAGGAAGAGTAAGAGTGTGGACGGTTTCTGTCGGTACAGTAAACCAAGTGTTAATTGGAGACAACTGGGATCTTCATTACGTTGTGTGGTTTGGTACACAGGGGCACCGAGTTACCCTCGTTATGTGTGAGGCAGGTGCTAATAGAGCCATTCGCTCCTGCAGCCAACAGAAAGCGGCTGCCCACTCTTCTAGTGGGAGTCTTATTGATCTGTCTGTGTCCCAGCGCAGCGCCGTCTTCCTCGCAGCGCGGGGAACGCTGAAAAACTCCTCCGCCGCTGTGTGCCGAGAGAAAGACGAGTTGTTTTACGTGCTTTCAGACCGTCGTCTGGGGCCGTGTTTGAATCAGACGCTCTCATATTAACGTCAAAAAGAAGATCCAGACATCGGATCCTGCAGTTCATGTGTCAGCGCTCTCTCGCTGTGCTCGAAGCCGCGAGAGTAACTCAACATTTACAGTAACAACCCTGGGACTCCGAACGCATTGGAATTAAATCTGAGTCTGTTTTTATTGCAAGAGCTTATTTCCTCCTTTTTGATATCTGTTCCAATTTCTTTTCAAATATTGTCTTTTCATATTCTTGTTATTGCGCTCTCACCTGGCTCCCTGGCCTCTCCAGCACTCATTCCTTCACAGCTCATGAATCTCACACTCCTGTATTATACATTTGCAGTGTTTCTCTGTTTCCATTCATTCTTCCCTCCTTCTGTTTGTCTGTACAAGCTGGAGTTTACAAATGCACTGGGCAGTATGCTGGGTGCAATGATTACCAGTATCTGTTTTACTAGTATTCTTGATTAAAATGGCTTTTCCCATTTTAGGCGTCATTCTTGTGTGTTAAGATAACCTTGGTTATTATGAATAGTGATGAGGTGATTTCCTAGGAAGACCCTTTAACCATAACCTTGATTTTCTACTTCTAGGAAAGAGCAGACAGTGCCTTCTAGGGAGTTACCACTGACAAACACCACACAAGGCGCATTAACTGCCCGGTTCTCTTTCCAAATCAATTTAATATCACGTCACCGTGCCTCAAATGCACTTCAAACACTGGCAGCCTTGCACACTGTCTGTGGTCCTGTCAACGAAATGCCTTGAGCCTTAATTCAGTTTAGTATCTATTCTCCTTTGACTTCCCAGTGTGCACATTACTAATGTCATCTCAGTTAGAGAATTAACGTCATATTTCATTGGATTTCCTGAAGGATATCTGGTAATTATGACATTATTAATAACAATAACAGTGAAAACAACAACGTAGCATATTCCTCTGGACTCCTTGACTCGTATAATAAACTCCACAGCAGCCAATTATATTAAAATGTGGAAACCCGTTCTTGAATAGATGCACCTGAATGCATCAGCTTTTTTTGGTGCCGGTTTATGGGAATCAAAATAATCTTTTTGGTTTCCAGCTTTGCATCTTCCAGCAGCCTTTTCACAGCTTACCGTTATGTGTTAATTTGAGTATTAAAACAGGCCATTTTGAGCTCGTTCGGATGTAACACGAGTCTGTCTGAGCTGATGTGAGGCTGCAGCTGAGATAAGGTTTCTGCAGCCTGCTACCTTTTGTAAATCTCCGCACATCCTCCCTGTACTCCCGGCGGAGCAGGCTTAATTAAGAGACGCAGAGTGAACGAGTCAGAAGCGGTATGTCTGTCAGCGCAGGCTTGTGATGGTGCTGTGTTTTCTTTCTTAAACTATATGTAACCGTTATATAACCTGTTATGTAACTGTATCAGACTTTTAAAATTATGTTTGTGACAGAAACAACATATTTTATGATTTGCAGCAGAACTGCATTCTTATATTTCTGTCCAAAAACACTTGACCTAATGGCTTTTTGAGGATAGCAACACTCTGCTGTGCATGTTTGTCCCTAAAAATGATTTAAATGAACCTAAAACTAAGGTGAATACATATGAAAATGCCTCAGAGGCCTGGATATTAAGCTAATTAAAGAACAATCTAATTTAATCTGAGAGATTACAGTATGGCGATGTCACCTTCTCCAATGCACCAATCAGAGTTCAGCAACATTTGATTTAAAACCTGATGGCAGTTGTAGGATCGTTGCCAGGCAACAAATCTGCTTCATCAGGACCGTGTGGGTGTTGTTTGATCAGATCAGCAGATTTATTTATTTTTTTTAAAACAACAAAACACAAGAAATGTTTTCATATGTTCAAACAGTTAATGATACAGATCGGCTGTCAGTGTAAATTCACTGCTAAATTTAGATTTGTTGTTTTGCAGAAAAGCAGGTTTGTGCTCTAGCTTATTGAGTAATTAGTCAACTTCAAACATTCAAAGATGTAAATCATGTATTAGCTGACTTATTATTTATGACATAAGCACCAGAAACAACGCTTAAAGCTCCTGAACCAGCACCAACACTCTCCATGTCCAACACCTTGGCTAGACCAATTTCCTCTCCTTCCATACCTGTGAATGAAAGAAGTCTGCCGTCCTCACTCGGGTGATTCGAACATTTTGAGAGCTTATTGATGGATTGCCCCCCCCCCCTGTGAACTGCTGTCACTACTCTCTTTGTGGCGGTGCTGCAGCATCAACCGGCGTCGCTCCCTTTACTTTCGTCCCTGTCAGAAACCCTGCAATCACAGGCTTGACGCCGCAGAAAACAACGCTTAGCTCCGTCTGAAGCGCTCTCAAAGCAACTTCACAGCAAATTCTGTCCTTGCTGAACACTCGCCCTTTCAAAATAAAATCATAAGAGCCTTGCAGAGTATCTGTATTTGTCTATATTTACAGTAGACATGCGGATGATCCTCAGTTAAGAGGGTTTTCTGTCTTTCAGCTGACACTTGCAGAAAGAGTGTTTTGTCTCTTCTCACCTTCAGCTCTTCAGCTGCCAGAACAACAGGAAGTTGTTTAATGTCACACGTAATCTCACAGAACCCGAGTGCGTCGTGTTTCTGCGTTTGTGTGCGCGTACGAGTGCGAACGAACCCGTGACATGCGCTGATGGGCCCCCTTTATCTAAACATCCCACTTCACACTTTATAACCAAAAGCTCACGGGCTAAAAAAAAAAACAGGAAGCAGATAAAAACAGACGACACCGCAGCAGATACCAAGTTTGATCTTTATCTACTTGAAACTGATAGGGTGGGATGGTTTCAACCGTCTGTTTTCCCACCCGCGCAAATTCTTCACTTGACAGACGTGCAGTGTTGTGACTGCCAAAGCTGACATGACGGTCGGTGCGGATTTTACGGTTAAATCCCAAACAGACGACAGATTAACACTGTGGATCATTAAAGGATAAAACCATACAGCTGTGTAATGGATCATTAGCCGTAAAGCCTCCCTCCCCGAGGTCCACCGTGCCGGTTCTTGGCCAATTTTCTGTCCATTTGGAGTCGATACCTGCGCTTTGCATTTGGAGGGGGAGCGTCTTTCTGCACGGTGATGACTAAGCATTATCAATAATGCTTAGTCATCATAAATTAAACAATGAGACGCCCCAATTACGTCGTATACAAGACAAAGACATGGAGAAATCTGAAGAAGTCTATAAATTGCATTGAGGAAATCAGCTTAGTGCAGAAAAACGACTGTAACCCTGCTGCTCAGGTGCACGTAGGATGGGCTGCAGCGAATGATTGTTTTCATTATCGATTATTCAGATCGTTTTTTAAATCAATTGATATTTGGCTAATGGAAGAACAAAATCTCCTCAGAGGCATCTTCAAATGTCGCCAAAGCCAAGAATCTTCATTTTCCAATGACAAAATACAACACACACATTACACATTTTTGTTACAGTGATTTATTTAGGCGGCGGCGTGGTCTGCACCTCGCCTCGCAGCAAGAAAGCCTTGGGTTCGATTCCCCGACCGAGGTCTTTCTGCGTTGAGTTTGCACGTTCCCTCCGGGTGCTCCGGCTTCCTCCCACCACCCAAAAACATGCATGATACATGAATTGGGAACTCAAAGGCGTGAATGTGCATGAGCTTGGCTGTCTCTATGCACCCTGCCTTCCTGCCCAGTGACTGCTGGGATAGGCTCCAGCGCCCCCATGACCCCCGAAATGGATGAAGCGGTTACAGAAAATGGACGGATGGATGATTTAATTATCAAACAGTTGCCTTTGACCAACTTGTCAATGAATAAACTGATAGAGTCAGGCCACCACATGGGAGCTCGGAAGGAAAACGTTGAAATGTCGACAGGAAACTGCATCCTCCTCGTGAAAAGGCAGCACATTTAAGAGGAAAGCTATAACTCTGCACAGAGGACGCTCTTTGTCTCCCATGTTTGCACTTAAGTATCACTTCCTTCCACTTCCTTTTCAGTTTCAGCCTCCTGGTCTGTTGTCAAAACAGCAGCTAACTGTCCTCTGATGCACAAAAACAGATTTTAAAGATGAGATCAAGTCCTGATTGGATGAGTTGGTCCTGCTCCTCAGTAATTATCCCAGGAGAAGGACTCAATAGTTTCTTGACTAATGAATGCAATAACGTCTGAGCCTTAATTGCTTTCGCTCAGCAAAAGGCTTTTGTGTGAAAGTAATCCTTTCATTTGAAATGTCAGGTCCAATATAGGAAGACATAACTCTGTAAAAGAACAGCCGCACTGACTCATTACTCCACATCGTCAACGCCGCATTGGAAGGACCGAACTGTCACCGCACGTGTCTACAAGTCCATCAGTTCCCAGTGTTTGATGAATTTATTTGAGTCACCGCGTTTCTGTTGTTGTTTGAACGTCTTGGCATCTCTGACGTAAGGTCGCTCGGCGTTTGTGTCATCCGGGGTCGACAAAGTTTGCGATTTTTGATTGATTTTCATGCGGGATGACTCAACTTATCGCGTGCACACGCCCCCACAATGAAGCTGAACCGGAAATTGCTGCCAGCGGGGCGGCGGGTGGAGGGGGAGGGGCGGGCAGGTTGAAGATAATAGCTTGTTGTGGCCTCGGTTGAAGCCGCGCTGTCATTCTAGGGGGAGAAAAGGACCAATCTAATGAAATATTCCCGGAGCGAGTTCAGATCCAGCTTCCTTCCCACATGCTGCGAGATGCCACGCAGATATAAACAAACAAAAGACGCCTCGCTGAGTCTTCCTGGGTATCTTATCTCTCCAGGGGTGGTTACAAGGTCTTTGTTCACGATTCCTGAATTATAACTGAGACAAAGCCGTTGTAACTAATCAGTTAAAGTATAAGGATCAGTGCCGACGCTTTGAAAGTAAGACTGAATCACCTGAATCTGTTTAATTGGTTAGTATCTACTATATTTAGATTGCTTCATATCTCTTCTGTCAGTCTGTCCTGACCACGCTGGACTTCATGTCTGATTCATCTGCTTCCTCTAATCTGCATCCCGTTCTTTGAAATATGAGACAATGGAGACGGCCTTTACCTGCGTCACCTGCGGCAGCGTGCGTTCGGTACATAGAGGTAAAATCATGGACTTCTGTCCTCTGCAGGGTTGGACCCATTGATTTTAATATTAACTATCAAGAGCTGAAGACTTGGTCGCCAATTGCCTAAGGAGGAGGTTGATCAGTGTGTTTGTCGGCTGTTTAAAATGCTTTGATGATCCACTAATAATGTTTTAAATGCAGGTACAGCGACTGGTATTGCTTGTTAGATTGTATCAACACTCCCACCAGTTCTTTTCTCCACATCGTAAATGATAAATACTGCTCTTTTTTAAAAAAAATGTTGTTATTTTATTAAAAGTTTAATTAAAAGAATTGTTTTTGAACAGGATTAGAATTTATTTTTGTTTTAAATGTAACTTGCAACAGCAAAGTCACCATATAACAGAACAAAACAATCAAATATTATTAATCAAATATTAGTAGCACTATAAATAAAAAAGCTGTGAATGAGGATACAGACTTAAATGATTGCACGTAGGAAATGTTATCACATAGCATGATAACTGTGGCGCAAGTGAGTGACTTTGAGAGTTTGACGTGTAATTAATAGTCCTGATATCAGATATCTAACAGTTTGATGTTGAAAGACTGAGGAGGACAGACGTCCGTCAGCATCAGTCCTTCGTCCTGTCCAGCTTGTTAGCACAGTTAGCGTGCTGCGCTTGTGCAAAACATATCAGCATGTTATACGCTCATCCCTATAATTACTTTTATTTAATTAACTACTTCAATTTTACTTGTAACAGAGTATTTTTGCACTGTGGTTATTAAACTTCGTGCAAAAGGATCTTAATGTTTCCTCCACCACTGGAAAACTGTTGTATTTTCAGATGTGTCCTGCTTAGCGTGGCTGCGGCATTACTGTGATTATTCCGATCAATGAGGTTCAGTTTGTGGTCTAACGTAAACACTGTGCTCAGCTGAGGTAAACATGATGGAGAAGCTCAAATACGGCACAGCTCTGCCTCATTGATCGTATTGGGGTTTCTGAGTTCTCGTCCACTGCCTGAGGAGCCGCTGTCACTGACACTGACGATTCTTCCGAAAGTTGAAGCTATTAATGTGTCCTTGTAAAAAGAAAAAAAAAGGAAAATGTGACGCTGTTTCCCTCTGAAGAGTCTCAGCCAGCTTCTTGTAAAGTATAAAAGGATTATACGGAGCCTTTCTGCTGGAGTAGGAGCACACTTCGGATGCTGCGGTGTGACGGCGAGCGCGTTTTCTGCTCGTGATGCTGAGAGGTCTGAGTGCCTCTGATGGGTTTTTTCGAATGCCACGCTCTCCGGGGAATGCTCAGTTTGATCCCCTCTGCTCCTCTTCTGCAGGTGGACCAGCAGGGCCCCTGGGGGACTTTTGGCTGTGGGGGGGGGACTCTCCTATACAGTAGACAGCAGACACTGATGTCTCTCTCTATTTTTTTAAGTTGTTACCATGGAAACCCCAAGAGGAAGCTGTTATCCTTATCTAACATGTCGCGTGACCTCTGCTCCCACACCTGACGCTCATTCATTCATTTCGTTATTCAGTTTACATCTCAGATCAGCGGCTTCTTTGGGAATCGTGCACCTGAAAAACTTCGATCTGTTTGTTTTGTTTTGGTTTTTTTCCCTTTGCACAAAGTCGCCTTTCAGCCGCTCGTCATCAGCCCTAATGAGGGCAGAGTAAGGGCCAAAGAGCAGATTAGGGAGCAGGCGAAGTCCGATTCAATCAGCCTCCAGTTTGCCCCCAAAGCAGATTCTTCACGGTCAATTTACTGTACGTGCAAAGGAAGCCAGCCGGCGTCTGAATAATAACAGACCCAACGACACAGGAGGGAGGCTAATTAATCCAGAGTTATTAAAGCTTTCTGTGTGTGTCGAATACAAAATGACCCGAGTGTGTAGCTCGCAGCATCAGAGCTCGTTTCTCGTGTTTGATCTTTTAATGGGACTCGTCCGGGATGTCACGGCGGTCAAACGGACACCGAGCGCGTCCGCCGTGACCTCTGCGTACGTCTTTTGTCTCTTGTCAAGCTTTAGCCCAAAGCACAGGTGTGAATGAGTCAACATGAGTCAACAAGAGCCCGTTTTGTTTCCTTTCAGCTGGATGCCGACCGAGACGAGGAGGAGGTCTTCTGTGACATCAGCATGACTCTGGACAACAAGCTGTTTCCCTCCAAAGAGCCTGCAGCCGGTGAGATGAACATTTACTTTTAAAAAAGAGTGACACGTCCATGTTTGTCGACTGTTTTGTGTGTGTGTGTTTTGTGTGCACCTCTGATGAACCTCATCTGATGAAGCTCACGCCCACAGACTGTACGTAAGGATGGACGATTCACAAAAGTGAAGCCACAACATCTGGTTGACATGACGACAGCTCAGATGTGCTCGTGAATGAGTGAGTGAGTCAGTGAGTGTATGGCTGGGACCTCAATACCAGTTTTATGGCCCTCCTCTCTCTCCATCCACAACAGAAACAACTGAAAACGCATAGTAATCATATAATATAACCCCATAACAGCTGTGATCACAACAGGCAGATGCTGAAATGTCATTATAAGATGAGACTTAATGATTTTTGACTTTATTCTTCATGTAAGTCATCAAAAGTATCCTTAATCCACTTAATTTACACGTTGTGGCTTCAATAAATAGTACCAATAATAATATTAAATGGTACTTTTGTGTTTAAAACAATGTTTTGAGTTTTAGTACTGGCTGCTTTTCCTCAGGTGGTACTTCCTGCACCACTGAGTCAAAATGATATTGGATAAAACGGAAGAATCTCAGAAGGAAGGGTTTGTTAAGGCCAGGTCATAACAAAGAAATCAAGTTAGTGTGTACTTTGTGTGTGTGTACGTGTATGTGTGTGTGTGTCACAGTTGCTATGGGCTAAATGATGATGAAACATGACGCAACAGATGTGGATCAAAATACCAGCAGCCAGAGTGAAAAAACAGCCTCGGGGGGGTGGGGTTATTGCTTTTTGAGAGCGGCTGATACGCGTGTAAAGACGGTTCCACGCGCACGAGAAGAGAGAGAAACCAAAAACATCACCCACCACAGCTCCCTGGTTACCACAAGAGTTGGCATAGCAACCGGTGAAGCAGGGTTAGCCTGCGCTTTGTGACAAACGCTGAATCAACAAGGTTAGAATCGGTCTTTGATCAGTCAGATGGCGTGACGGAGATCACCTGACGATTCGGATCCGCCGCGCCGAACTCTCAGTGAACGTGGGCTCAAATGATGCGGGATCCGTCGGCGCTCTGCGGGTGTTCCTGCAGTGGTTTCATGATCTGGCAAAATGTGGCTTTGGTTGCAGAGCTGTGGTTATTCTTTAACATAATAAAGTGTCGCTGTAACTGGCTACTGCTCCCACTCAGCACAGAAATCCCACATCCTTTGTGCTGCAGAGGCTGCTCGCTGTTTCCACAGCTTCACCGCGGCACGTCCTGTTTTAGTAAAATGCTTTTTTTTTTTTTTAAATTTATTTTCTGGGAGCCTGTTTAACAAAAAAAACTGTCCTTGTTTGTTTCAAATAAACACAAATAAAACATTTTCATATAGTTCCCTTGAAGGTGGTGACCAAAGAAATAGTTGTATGTTTTGGAAAAGACACTGATTCACTGTTTGACTGAACAGCGAGCTCGTCCAATATCTGCCTGTTAAATATTAAATCTAAGCTACAGCTAGCAGCCGGTTAGCTTAGCTTAGCTTAGCATTAAGACAACAATTCTGGCTCTATTCAAAGGAAACAAACAAACGGACAAAAGCAGCTTAGCAGTCACTCCAAAACACTAAAACAAGACAATAAGCAGTTTAACAAGCATTTATTGTCTAGGAGCAATTAACTTTCTGGACTTTTTACAGTTCAAACCTGTCAGAAATATAAATATATAAACAAAAATGTGTTTATTTTAAAAACTACCATCCACGCGTAGCGAGCAGCATGACTGCTGCTCTGCCCCAAGGCTGGATTTTGAGTCATTTGCATTCTTACGACGGTTAAAGTGACTGTGAGAGAGGTTTTTGTCACTTTGAACGTCAGTATTAAAGCAAATGCAACAGCTCGGACACAGTCGCGGCGCAGCAGGAAGCTGAGTCGACGTCTGAGGAGTATGTTGATTGTTTAGTGGCAGCCAATCAAATCACCAGTTTCCCCTTCATTTGAAAGCACTGCAGCTAGACACTGGTGGTGATTGTGTGTTTGGAGCCGATTTGCAGCAGCGGATTCACTCAGGAGGAAACTGAGGTTCATGCAGAATCACCGTGAGAGAACATATGGCAGCTCAAAACAGTTCAGTAGGGCCAGACATGTTTATCTTTGATTAGAGGAGGGCTCCCATGCAACGTAAAGATCAGCTAATTACAAACAGAGCTGCTGTTGGACAGGTGGGGACAGTTTGGACGTGGCATTACATGAAATTTGACCCACATATCAACCAGAAAAACCTGCACATCGGGCGAGCAAAGGCCAAGCACATAATGTGACCAGGGCTCACATTTCCCACTGATCCTTGACATCAAAATTGTCTTGCGCTACTTGACAGCTACCTGACACACTCCTGCAGCTCCTCGCGCTTGAGAGCAGTCTGCTTCACGACAGGGCAACGAGATACCGAACAGACGCAGGTGTACTCGTGCCACTTGAGCTGCACAAAGCCGGCAAAATCTCAAAAATAGAGCTCGGGGGAAATGAGAAACGCCGCGGTTCTCATTAGGCGACGGAGAGGTGATCACTCCACACCAGCGAAAAGCCGGTGCACCCACTCGATGTTTGCTAATGCTAATTCATACTGAACGATCTCAAAAGAAAATCTCTCAAACTCAGCTCAGGCTCGCAACAACATAAACAATCCAAAAGCCAGTTTCATTTAAAAATGTGATTTTTAACATTTCCTGTAAATCGCTGTCTTTTTAAAACATTAAATCTATGAAGAAAACAAATTAAAAATGTATTTTATGATGTCGTCCGATCCAAAATTCGGCTCTTGTTGATTTTGGTTCAGAAACAGCGACAGCCCTGCATAATCAAGACACATCTTCAAAGCATCTCGCTGATTAGAAACACCCAAAGTGATACTGCCATACTGAATCAGAGATATACAGCTCGACGAAAGGCTGGCTGGCAGCTTGGCCATAGATAAAGTTATGGGAAACATTGCAAAGTAACCCAGCTACATCTAAAGCACAGCTACACGTTGCATAATCGTCTACCTGCACATTAAAGCATCTAGACTGACACAACCTGGCAACCCATTGCAGAGGAGGGGAGTACCGTAAGCTGTTCTGAGCAGCAGTCCACTCCAGACACGCTGGATGGGTGCAAAACATACTGAAGCTTGCAACTGCCAAAATAATGATGTATGATTACATGAAATTGTCTGCGTGAGTGTCGCCAACTGAAAAGGTGTGGAGACCGTGAGCCCTTTTGCCCCTCCCACCTCTCAGGTGTGGCCGGTCGCCGCAGCAACCCACCCAGGCTGCTGCACAGGAAGCCGCACAGACGGGCCCTCCGTCTTCAGATACGTGTCTTTAACGGGGCCGATCCGTTCCTCAGTAAAAGCACAATCGAGAGAAAGAGCTTTCCATCAAAAGTCCACTTAGACACGGCAGTTACGGAGCCGCACTTTGAGATGCATTTAAGAGCAGCGTGACATCCGTGCATTTGTCAAGATGTCCTTCTGCATATGTTTTAATGGAGTTTTACAGTGGGCGTTCCACCCGGGAATAAAAATAAAAGAGGAAACACTGAGTGGAGCGCAATTTCGAAAAGGACCGCTGAAAAGGTGTCTTTCTGCACCCTGGAACTCATGAATGCACATTTGAAAAAGAATAAAATAAAACCAGGGCCACATGTGCACATCTGCAGCTCCAGCCTCACACCCTGTAGAGATCAGGCGCAATTGCATCAATCTGCTCGTACAGAGACGCGTAAGGGAAAAACAGAAATGGGTCGGAAGCAGTTAACGCAAACTCTTTAAGAGGAGGAATTGCCTCCTGGTCCATCTGCTGCTTCAAGTGCCACATTGTACCCAAGGACAGGAGAGGGGAGGGTGAATATCACAGCAGCACATGCGGACCAACCTGAGGTGCTGCTGACGGCTGCAGCCTCAGCCACCTGACATCAGCGGCCTCAGCAGCGAAACGAAACTGTCCACGCTGTCATAGCTCAACCCCGTCGGAGGGCGAGATCCACCCTGACATGGTGCTGACTTTGTTGTTGTTGTTGTTGTTGTTGTTGTTGTGAACTGCAGGGAGGACACAAGGCAGTTTTTGGTGTTGATGCCGACTGTGTGTGTGTGTGTGTGTAAATCCGCTGCATTGTGAAGCTTTTTAACATAATGCGTCTGAAGAAATTCGCAGCTGCCGCCTCTGTGGCACCGTCTGAGGCTGCATCCAGCTAACCCAGTTCTCTATTCAGGAGGCTGTGGCGTGCGGGATGTAAAATCTGCCGAGGGGAAGTGTTATTCACGACCCATTTCCACCGAGGAAGCCGATGAAGATGCTACGTGTTAGAATTTATCACCGCATCGCCCTCGGTGGCTTTCTGACAACAGGAAGTTCAGGTTCAGTTCAGGTTCAGAGTGTTTTGTGGGGGCCTCAGTCTATTTTATGTTCTTCTTCAGACTGTGCTGCACAGATCGAACATGACAGACGTGCAGCTGCATGTTTACATCTGGAAGCCTGCTGACGACTAATGTAAACAGATCATTAAGTAGATGCAGTAAATCTACAGAGCCGTACAGCTGACTGCACATATATTAATAACTTTGTGTTTGATTAACAATCTGCTGAGCTAAAGATCCAAGAAACATTTGGGATTTTCTCACGTTTGTTTCCGAGGAGACGCACGACTTGCTCCGTTTCTCTTTCTAATTCAGAGTTAGACATTTACAGCATTGAAATGATCAATTAATCGATCGGTTGCCCTGGGCTCCAAGACAAGTAACAGTGCTTATTTTTATATTTGTTGATGTTTTACAGCGTATGATTATCAATTAAACAACAATCAGGAAACCCCGGTGGCTTAGAGCTCAAGAGTTCAGCATCAAGGACCTTTGTTCATCTGTTTCCTGTATTGTTGTTTAGTAAGGATATAAAAATAAATAATTAATCAATATTTGAAGATTAAGATTATCAGTGAACTGATGACGGTGATGAACTGTGGCTCTAGTGAAGGCATCAGGTAAACTGGAGAATGAATGAAGATCAGTGTTGCATAGATGAGATTTGTAACCTATAGACCTTATTTATTTATTTATTTATTTATTTATTTATTTATTTTATGGTCCAATGGTTACTTCAGCAAGTGTGTCAAATGTCTTTCTGCAAACATCTCAGGTGAGAAATAAACAATGCAGTGACAGAATCGTGATTGAGCAGCGCTGCCCACTTTGACTGTAAACAAACAACAGTTGTTTACTTGCTCTGGTCTGAATCTCTGGTGCTCTGGTGCGACCTCTAGTGGTAGTGAATGTCTCATAAATAACCTTTAAGAAACAAGTTATCTGAAGTGAATGAACAACGTCTCTAGTTCCGTTTTGTGTTTCGTTCGTCCTCAGGTCCCAGCGAGCTGGATCTCAGTCTACTGGGTGAAACCAGCAGCCTGGCAGACGTTGCCTGCAAGTATGATGAGGTAAGACTGTGATTAACTTGTACTTAATGAATGCTGAAGGCGATCTGAGAGTCTTTGCTGTTTCGCTGCAAAAAAATATTATTTTTCAATGTATTTTTAGAAAACATTTTCCTATTGTGCTGGAAAATTATGTCCTCACACACACGTGCCACACACACACACACACACACACACAGGCAATGCCAGAGGAGTAAAACCCGACAGTACATTAGGGAAGCTTGCCACAAACTCAGTGAGCATGATGCATTTAAGGTCAGCGATGAGCTAAATGTCAAACATCTAACTGCTGCAGTTTCACCTCAGTCATCTCCAACAACCTTGCCTCAGCCTTGTCATCGCCTGTAATCTAATGATCGTAACGTCCTTTCGCCGTCACGTCTTTGTTCTATTACAAAATCTAATTTTTGAAGCACCACAACCGGGGGGGGGGGAAAAAGCATTTTCCCATCTTCACATCGTCAACTCTGCTCTCTCACTCCGCTTTTATTGTGCAAAGCATAAATGACAATCTGCAAATTATCTTTTCAAAAAAAAAAAAAAAAAGCATGAACTCGGTGAACTCATTTCAAAGGCCGGATGAATCAGCGAATCGCAAGACGGCGAGCGCTGTTGTGTAACGCTTGGCGAGGGAGCAGACGAGCATCATTCCTCCGCACAATCCAGGCGCTGCAGAGAAGAATAACCCTGACCCTCTGTCTCGTTTCCCATCCTCCTCCGAGAGTCTGCAAACAAAGTGCCCGGCTCTCTCTCTCTCGGCCTCTTCAGCTTCTCTCTGTTTGTCTCCTCGTCCAGTTCCTTTCTCCAAATCAAGGCTTTTTCCTTTGCTGGCGATCGCGGCCGCCTGATGGTGGTTCTTTATTCTTATTTCACGGGACAGTCTCACATTTATGGCATTTTATCCTCCTCTCTCTTTGTAAATACTCTGATGAATGCGTTGTTCTAAATAAAATATAGATGAAGTGGGGTTTGCTTTAGGGTGCGTGAGAGGATGTAACCGATGCTACAGCAACATCTACGCTAACCTCTTTCCTCATACCTGGACCCTGATTGGTCTGAACCTCTTGTGGTTTGGAGCCGCACGGCGCTCCGTCTTCACCCGCCAACAGAATTACTCTCACTCCACAGACGGTGGCAGCGGACGGGGGACAGAGGGAGAAGGGCAGAGCGGCTATTTGTGGGTCCCTGGTGTCACATCTCCAATTATTTCTCTCTTTTCACCACCTCTAATTTATTCCTGATGAGAGAACATCGAATGTGGATGCGCTTTACATTTTTATTGTCTGGTGTTACTTCTCCTGCTCCTATTAATACCCGGCTAAATATGAACCATGTAAGAGTTTCTTTCTTTACTAGCCTTTCGGTTTCTGTCACAATCAAACAATCTCCTTCTAGTTACAGAGAAGCAGTGAATCAATTTCTTGAATTTCATTAAAGGAATATTACAAATAGACATTTCCAGTGTAAAACCTGAAAGGTCTCGTGCCAAGCTAAACATCCGTAGAAACCTCTCAGACCGCGACAGTGACATAAACCCTCTCACTGTCTGAGATCAGTACGTTCACTTTGTTCCAAACGATCATAATTTCTTCATATTTTATCTAAACATATGTTAATTGTCTTACTTTAATCGATCAATTTACGAAAACAATTTATTTATTTTGAGCGATTTCTTTTGTTGCTGCTGTCGAACTACAGGCAAAGTACGAAAACAGTGATTTACGCCTGATACGAGAACACGTTTGACGTTGGAGGGCTGCAGAGGGACCCAGATGTTTACTCTACAGTTTATCGTGTTACAAACTAATAAACGCAACAGCTCCGGGCTCGCTCTCTGGACACCGTCAAAAGGCATTGCGGGAAATGCAAGCGGTCGCTGCACGTAAAAGATGAACGTTTTAACAATGATTTAAATCAGGAACGTGCAGGACATCGTGCAGCTGCTGTCTGCATGACAATCAGTGTGATGAGCATTCCTCGGCCCCCCAGAGCGTCTCCGGATTCATTTTGACAGACGTGACAGTTCAATATCGTGGTCCTGAGGTTTGGATGTAATGAGTTTAGGGCGACAGCCACGGCTTATTTGATTAGGCCACACAGGTGACTCACCGGGGGAGAGTCTGCTGTGAAGGAATTATTGGCAGAGATGAAGATTGAGAGATCACTTGTGCCGTTCTGCACCATTTGACGTTGGTGTTGGAGTTTTAGCTGCACAAGAAGCGGAGCTATAAACACGATGGAGTCCGCCTCGACAACAATTTGGACGGTTTGCAGTGTGATCCACTACAGATGCTGATCCCTTGAATGATAATGTGAAACCTGCAAAGTGAAAAACTAAAGCCAGAGGTGCTTTGTACCAAAACACACCCATGATACACAAATGCATGCATGCCAGTGATTAATGGAGTATTACACGGCAACCGTCTGGCTAAGTAATATTAGACAATGCAATGGATAGAGTGGGTCGTAATTGGAAATACAGGTGAATAGTTCCCAGCAGTCTGCAATAACACCTCGTAACTTAACTTAACTGTTCTTGTGAAGACTTCCAACCACTCAGAAGCACTTTTATAAATACTTGTCAGCGTTCACCCTCTTACGCACTGATCCTAGCTGCTCTTCGAAATGGAAACAACCTGCAAAGACACTAGTAACGACATGATTCAAACTGTACATGTAGTAAAAAGTACATTTTTCCTTCTGAAATGTATATTTAACTGCAAAGAAGCATACAACAGAGATACATGAGTGCTTCAGTACTTCACGCAGTAGTTCCAGTTTCTGTAGCTCTGTGTAATTTGACTAAAACATACTAAACCTCCCTTCAACTTTAACTAAAAAGGACGCAGCCTGTTAGAGAATCCGACGACCTTACAGTGGCACAAAGCAGTTCATGCAGAGTGAATTTGCTTTTCATCTCAGTGAATGTAAGAGATAATGACGCCACTGTAAGAGAAAATGTAAAGAAACCTGATTTGAAGCGCCTGCTGTTGAACCAAGACAATACCAGTGTAGTTACAGGTAAGAAAGCTAGTTGTTGCTGCCCTCTGGTGGTTGGGTGTGTTAATAACTGCACTGACAATGAGTTTTCTATTGAGAGGACTGAAGCAGACATTTCAAAGTTGCACAAAAGTTACTTTGCCTAGTAACTAATTACTTCATAAGTGAAGTAATGCAGTTACTTTTGAGAGAAATAAGTAATTTTTAGTAACTCGCACAAAACTGCACAAGAATTAAGAGAAAAGGGGCGTTTGTGTGTGTTTATATACATAACTGATCGTCACGTGTCCGCGTTGCGTGCTGTGCATGTGTTTCTGTCTTCTCTGAGTCATCAGTACCAGTTGGTGTACCCACATGCCAGCCTGGCTCGTCGCTGGCGCCCAGCACTCCCCCACACTGACGGCGTTTATTTAACACGAACAGAGCTCCGCTTCACTTCATTCTGGGTCTCTGCTGTACGTAACCGCAGCTCCACTTCACGCTGACCCCTCTGCGAAACAGCCGCACGTCTAAATCACGACCATTAGAAGTCAGTTTCAGAGCAATGTGAGGTCAAGAGGCGGTAATAGATGGAAATGTCAAAGGAGGTTGTTGTTTTGTCTTTTCTCTCTCTCTCTCTGCTCAGTCATCTGTCTGCAGATGACGCCGAGATGTTTTCAGACGTTTACTGACAGTCGGCTGTCTCCATGCTGCAAATTGCTCCGTGAAATACAAAAACAAGTCCGTTTCATTACTCGGGCACAGAAGGAGAACGACGAGAGCAATTTGTATTTCGCACAGCATCACTTCAGAGAGATGTGTCTGTACCAAGATATCCCTCCTACTGAAAATATTGAAAGCTATTGGATAAATGTCCAGATTACTGCGTGTCCTCAGGCACTGAAAAACATTATCTATTATGTTTTTATTGATTTGTCTTTAGCTTTCATTGTTATTTTACAATGTTTGCATATGTTGTGTCCAAATCGTCCAAATCTGACGCCTCTCAAGCTGCAAGATGACTTAACCTTCAATGGCTGCAAGTACATTTACTCAAGAGCTGTGCATGAAATTCAAGGTACTTTTAGTTTACTTTAGTATTTCTGTTTTATATTCCTACACTGCTACATCTACGAGGTGAATATTGTACTTTAGTTACTCACTACTTTTCAGATTACAACCCATTTTATCAATAGTGATAATGAAGCAGCAGCCATTTCATATCCATCCTGTCCAGTGAGAACCACGAATCTCCAGATGTGGGGAGTTTCAAGTTCTCACGGCAGCAAATCAACAAAAATATTAAAGAACATGATGCATCGCTGTAGATTAAACTGCTCAGTCAGTGCAAAGTTGTAAAAATAGGCTCAACCTGAAACATCTACAGCAGCAAAATACAACATACACGTTATTACAGCAGTAACATTAATTACTATAGCTCTAAAATTAAATTACATGAGTACTTGTGCAGGCCTTTTACTTGGGTCTATATTTTTACATCAGTCCAGTGTCTTCTTCTTTAACTGTTTCACTGTTGAGAAATGAATCTGTTACATGATGCGACAGCAGACGCTTTGATTAAAGTTTGGTTCGGTTTAAGTACAAAATCATTGAATATACATAATTATAGACTAAATAAGCACGTTGTTAAGGTTTACGGGACCTTTTTTGTGGTTAAGGTCAGTTGATGTGCGCCATGTGTACGTGTTGACGTCATTTAAGACCTGTCTGTCGACATACGTCAAAACATCTTACCTGTACTCAATAAAACTCTTTTTCTTATCTACTCAGCGAGCCGACGCCTCTCCATTAATATTGTTTTTGCCATTTTGCAGCCGATATAATAACAGGACGCGTGTGTAGCGCCATAAAATGCAAAAACAATTTGGTTAAATTACTCGGGCACAGCGTGAGAGAGGAGAACAATAACGCGTATTTCCATCCACGCTAAGCTGGCAGACGGCCATCTCGCGCCTCATGTGCGCGTTCGATGTTTTTTGTCCTCACAAATGCGAAGCGGATGCTCAGTTTTCACACATTCAATTGCTTTTTGGTGGGAAGTGAAGGGAAACATGGAGGTGATGAAGCACATACTGCATTTTGATAGGCGCATGCCTGACTGGCCTGGATAGTGCAGACAATAGGTTACTGTTTCATGTTCCTTGATAGACTTTTGTCAATGTGTCGCACAGTTTGACGCATCTCTGCTGCAAACACACATCGTCGTCATGCCGGATCAAGCGGCTGCAAATGTCCCTCAAACGCAACCGAGCCTGTGGTTCAAGGGAACTTTGAAGCCGTGCACGCTGGTGAGAAGCCCTCATGTTAAAACCGATCTGCACTCGTTCACCTCTCGACTCCCACAACCTGGCGCTCGCATGACTGATCGGTTTTCTGCGTGCCTTTTAAACGATTCATTAACGTTTTAATTTTGAGCCGTCTGTGCCTCCTCGTTAGCTGAATAGAAACGAGACGGCACTCAACCACAGAGTCCATTAGGTGTCTAGGAGTTAAATATTTGATAAACTGCGCCCTCAAATCGCCCCAAATCAAATTACAAATCGTACATTTATGTTATTTAAATCATCTATTCAATATGATTATTTTCTTTCCCATTTATTCTGACGTTGACGTTCCTCCGTTGCTTCACGCTTTCCTCTATGTTGTCAGTGTGCTGTCATTGGCTTTCCCTTTGGACATTCTCACGATTAATTTGTTTTGTTTTATTCATAATTATGCATTTTAGCAGTTTCCTGTGGAACAATTCACTATATTTGCAGTTCCATGAACATTAATATGCATGGAGATAACAGATTGTATTGCTGTAATATCGGATTTTATTACAAATATTCAACATCTCTTCATGGTTCTGGAGCACTGAAAGGCTGCAAGTAAATGAGGGCAATTAGCAATTAGCAAAATAAGGACATAAACTATTGATTCTAGGAAATGAAGCAGCATGATTCTCAGAGCTTTCAGTGGTGCTGCATCAACACATGTACGATGTGATTTAGTTGTTGCCGGCACTGAAGATGTATCTGCCCTATGCTAAGATGCCTAGCATTAGCATTAGCAATGAAGGAAAGAGAGCAGCATGGAAGAAGAGGCTGTGGGTGCAGAAGACCCTCATGCCCAGAGAGCAGCTTGGGTGGGTTTCAGAGTTGCATCCAGAAGGGCTTCAAGCAAAGCAAGTCAAAGCGACGGAGTCAAAGTGAATGAAAGCGAAATAAGTGACAGATCTCTGCTTGATCTCTTTCAGCTCATTGTTTTGGTTTTGCAGCCTGCAGCCCACCATTGTTGTTGCATGCAGCTGAGAAAAGCCCAACTGAACACCACCTGTTCAGCACCAAACAGTAAACAGAGGCATTTAGCAGCTAACTGGTAACTGCAGTGGAGTATTTAGCAGCTAAAGAGTGAGATATTTCACTCGTGAGCCGGAGGAGACCAAAACAGAGCAAAGAGTCCAAAAGAGTGTTACTGTCCTTCTGCGTCACCTGAATGTGTAAATAAACATAAAGAGGACAGGATGAGGTGATAATATGAAAATATATTGTTTTGTTGCCCCCAAGTGGCCAAAAAAATATATCTAAATTAATGCTGATTTAGGCTAAAGCAGCAGTTATTGATCCATAAAGCAATAAGAAGTAGAAATGGCAGAGTGAGGTGATAATTTCCCTTTACATTACACACTGTGCACACTAAAGATATTGATTATTACATCTTTGAATTATATGAAGCATCAGATAATTAAATAAATAAATACAGGGAACCTATTATTATTATTATTATTATTATTATCTCTTTATTAAAAACCAACCCTTTTACTAAATGAGGATAAATAATTTTTAATCAGAACAATTTGGTTGTTTTATGCCTTTAATGCTAACACCGAACTGTTTGCAGGTTATTTATGCTATAATAATGTTTCAGACGGGCAAAGCCAAGGGCAACCATGGAAATCTGCAGCAATGAAATTATTTTTAAAATATCAGGTCTCAGATTTCTGAAATAGCCGAAGATCACGGCGCCTGAATCGAATGAATCAGATTTGCTCTCAAAAACAGATGAAACCAAGTGGAAAATGTCTTTAAGCCAGCTTTTGTGCCCCGGTTTGACTCCGACATGTGTTTGCATCTCTTGTCATGATGATTCAGTGAGCGAGGCTGCTGAGAGTTTCAGTCCTCCTCCAGGCTCGGACCATGTGTTTGCTCCAGGGAGGCTGAGGGTTTACTCAGCTCTCCCTCTTGTTCTTTCTCTTTCTCAAACACTTTCTCACTTTCTTCACTCTCTTGCTCTTTGTAACTGAGACTTTACAACAAGAGGAAAAAGCCGGGGAAGTAGAGCACAGTCACGACCCTTGATTTGTGGGTTTTTTAGCAATGTTTTGCTAAAAGTAAAGATAAGGTGAACTTGTGCTTTAAATGAGCGACAGGGGCGATGCAGCGTACTGCAGATGCATTCACGGTGTTTGAAAATAATAAATGTTCAGATCATTTTCATCTCAATCTCTCTCCAGGTGGAAGAAGAGGAGGAAGAAATCGGGTACGCCGAAGGAACCACGGAAAGTGAGTAGACGAAGTTATTGATTTTGAATAAACGGTGAAAAGACGAACGCGCAAACCGCCCTCGCTGCTCTTTCCTCTGAAAAAGCAGCACGACGCCGCAGCACCACGTCTCACCGCCGGGGCTTTCATTAGCGGTTTCCCAGCTCCGACCTTCTTTCATAAACTCGGAGCCGACTCCATTCAGCATTTCATCGCAGACGTATTGTTCCTTCGCGGTAAATGTCACACGTGTCATGTAACTGCTATTCACCGCACGCCTGAAAGAACTTCTCCCTGCAGCCCTGTGTCTGTGTCCGTGTGTCCGTGTGCGTGTGTACGTGCCTGTATCTGTGTGTACTTGTACTGAAGTTGTGGGGACACACTTACACTGTGGGCCAAAACATGAAAATCCTTCAGTTTTAGGGCAAAGGCTTGATTTAAGCTAGGTGCATAGTGTTTCTGGGTAGGATGAGTCTCCAGGAAATGAATGTAAGTCAGTTCAACTGTCCTCTGAAGTGTTGGAAACACGGCTTTGTGTGTGTGTGTGTGTGTGTGTGTGTGTTTTCAGCGCCTCTCTGCATCAACAGTATTGATTGTGTAATGGAGGGGAAGGAGGGCTGGTGTGTTGATTCACTGTGTTGCCAGTTAGGCCTGATGTTTATCTCGTCAGCTAGCTGTCGCCACGCTAACATCAACCCGTCGCAGGCAGAGGACACAGAGGAGGAGGAGAAGGAGGAGGTGGAGGAGGAGGACACCCGCCTGATTAAAAGGAGAACAAACCCCGCCTTTAGCCAACATATTAGCTGTCAGATTTGCTTTATCTATGTTTATGATGGGAAACTCTCCTCATTTGTCGTAATGAACCCGGGGCGGTGGGTGCAGCTGGTGGCGTAGTTCGACTGACATCACAGTCCACATCCACGTACCCAAGCTTTGACTTTTACAGGCGTTCGCACACATGAAAAGTAGGTTGTTTCGTGTCTTTTTGTGGTCGTTTTAAGTCTGTTTGTGGTTGTTTTGCGTCTCTTTGCGGCGTCTCTGTAGCTGCTTTGCGTCCGATCATATCACTGACCCTCGCCCTCTGAACAGATGCTCTGACCCAGGGGCCTCGAGGTGCCAGGAGGTCAGAGGGCGCACTCAGTAACACATCCACGCTCACATCTTGTGTTATTAAAAAGATAAATAACTTAATTAGTTATTTATTAGCACGGAGGAGCACATACGGTGGCTAAAGTGGCTGCAGTGGCGAGTCGTCCGCCATCTTTGGAACAAATGACTAAATGCTTTTGTTGTAATAATAATGGTGTGGTTGTTGTTTATGTTGTTGACATTTTCCTGATTTAGTGAAAGCTCGGGTTCATTTAAAGATGCAACTGTTGGCACCAAGTGGTTTCAGTGATTCAGTGAGTAAAAGGTTATAGGCAGCTCAACACAGCAGTGCAGTCAGCAACAGAGCCTTTACTCAAGTAAAAGTACTAATATGACACAGTAAAATCAGAAAACCTGCACTCAGTATGCAGAAAAATGACTGTTATACAGTAAATCATTAGATTATTATTACTGGTGCATTCATATAAAAGGAGGGTTTTGCTTTTGTAATTCAACTGTTTTAAGTATTTGTCAGGGATTATTCTCTCAGTCGATTGGAAAAAATAGAAAATATTGTAAAATGCCACTGATAGAGAGATACTGGGACTACAAGGCGATCGCTACTGGGATAAGAGCAAAGCAAACAAATCCACACCCCCAATGAGAAATCAACAACCGGTCCATATGAGTAAGATTAACAATATCAATCAATCAATCAATTATGAAAAAGTTCATCTGATAAAAACAAATAAAGACAGGTATCAGAATTGTTTATGTGTGATTATGTCTGGGATCGTGTGTGTGTGTGTGTGTGTGTGTGTTGATCTGTGCCGCATGTTAAACTCTGATTTTCTTTCCTCTGACAGGTTTTTGTACAGAACAGAAGAAACCAAAGGTCATCTTCATGATGGGTATGTACATGTGGTGGAGTGCGCACACACACACACACACACACACACACACACACACCCCTCAGTAGTGGTGCAGCCCACCTCATTAGAAGTGCACACGGAGACACAGGCAGGATAATAATGAGCAGCTGCTGACTGCTGGGCTGGCTGTTAGTTAAACTCATTCTCTCACTCTCACACACACACACACACACACAAAACAGGAGAGGTGATCAGCCGCTCTGACATTGTTCCGCATGTTTCAAGCGAACTAAACTCAGGCTGCAGCTCTGATGAAAAGGCTGCGTTCAGGAGCGTCACTGGAGGAGGAAACGGCAGATGTCTCTTCTCACGGGGCCCTCAGTCTTTTCAGACGACAGAAGGAAAGTTAATACAGTCGTTTTTTTTAAAAAAAGTTCCTGCATAAAACTTTGTCCCTGTTCAACTTCACGCCTCGTTCAACACCGTTTCATCACTGGTAAACAAGACATTGATCACGATGTGAAGAGAGTAGCAGGAGGAGGAAGTCCTCATTCAAAACTTCAGGTACAAACTTTCATTACAGAGTCCATCTGTGTTTTAATACTGATTAAAATCTCACACCTTGTGTAGATTTTATGGTGAAAACCTAATTTAATGTCCTTTAATAGGCACCGTTGATTTATGGCAAACTGCCTGCCTCTAATGAGCGTATCCATATTCACCCTCCACTAATTATTTCCCTTGATTGTTTTAATCTCCATTTCCAAACAGTAAGTTCGTTGGTATTAATATTTATATTATATATATATATATATAAAATTTGGGGGACTAGCAGCCGTTAGAAACAAAGATCCACTCTTTAAATGAATCTGAAGTCTGTTTTGGCTGTAGAGTCGGCTTCCAACAGCCCGCCACTTATTATAATTAAATTTATTCGTGTGTTTGAATTTTATTTATTTTATTTTTATTTTATTTTATTTTCCCACCCTCAGATCAGTTGAAGGATTAAATGATTGTGTACAAGTCAGGATGATGCCAAACATTTTATACAGATTTTATATTTCGCTCAGTTTATGTCACTGTAGATTAAAAATGTTTGGGTTTGCCAATTTGAATGACTCAATAAATAATCCGTTTGTTACCTGCAGCACTAAAACGAACATATATAAGATCGATTTGTCCAATAAAACCAATATTTTGTTAGCATTTTAACCGGGTTTCTCTCGTAAAAGACAACCTCCTGATTAAATAAAGGTTTAAAATGTGCATAAATAAACACAAAATGAAGTGAAATTAAAGGTACATTGACTGCACAAACACTGGCCGCCGCTAAATTGTGCTCAGGTGCAGCAGATGAGCGGACGTACTGGATTAGTCTCCGGCCTTCGGAGGCAGAGCGCGGCGTGCTTTTTGTGATCAATTAGTATGCTGCGAGGCGGCGTGGATCGGCCCGCTAATTGAAGACAGGACAGAGAGGAGAAGGCTAATAAGAGACGCGGGACACGCAGAGTCTCCATTAACCACCGTTTGCTTCACCGCCACGGAAAAAATACTAAAGATACAGCCATTAAAGGATTATTGAATCATTAGTCTCTTTCACAGCCGTACCAATATGTGTATTAGTGCTAAAACCGGCATGACAAATCCCCGCTGATCTGTGTCAACGGGTCGTCTGAATACTGGAGGAACAGACATTGAGTTAGACCATGGGTTTCCTTTCAGCAAGAGCAGAGAAGAAAATGCAAACTGCAAGAAAAACTCGTTAAAAAGTAGAATTACAAACATATAACATATTATTACAATGAAACTTTTACCTGTGCTTGTTCTGCAAATCCTTTTTTTACATTTTACATGATTAGATTTATAATACTGATGAATCAGTGCACATTAGCGGTCAGTGAAGCTAGTCTTGACTAGCATACAGTGAAGCTGAGCGCTCAGTGATGTTATAGGAGAGGAGACAAACCACTCAAAGCATCTAGAGCGTCTGCTTCATCACAGCCGAACCAGGAAATAGATCGGTCCAATCATGTTGTTGCTCTGACGCAAGCAAAGATTCGTTGAGATTTACGACAGTTTCAAGCGATTCGGTGGCAGGGGGAGGGATCAAGTGCAGACGGGACTTTGAATAAATAATAATAAAACTAAACAAATATTCGTGTTGAGGGAAAAAAGCTTTTTAAAACCTATTTTAGGTGCAAATTTACAAAAAGGTTTACATTTAATTCTGCAAATTGTAATCGTGCCTACACTTCATTAATTGGATTTGACTAATGATTCTGTGTATGTGCTTTTTTATTAATTTAGCGAGGGCTCTGGTCTTGCAAAGATGGCCGCCGAGTGGCGAGACTTGCCTGCGAGGTCTTTGTGGACCCTCCACAGAAACTCAAACCTGAGTTATAATGAACGACACAATCAGAGCTCTGCTGCACAAACTTCTACCGATATTCGTGACGTTTCTCCAGTTAATGTTCAGTGAAACATGATCACTTTAACATTTAAACATTTATTGAAATGAAACAATATGGAGTTAATGTAGTTAATGACTTGAGTAAATGTACCTTTGTTCATGCAACTGCAAACAAAGCACCTGGCGCCTACACTCGAACGTGTCTCCCGAGCAGATTTAAAGATTGGCCACAGCAGCATGCTTTAGTTCCACAAACTGTGATCGTGCCCTCAGCCTGTTATGAGAGAAAGTGATTTATCGGAGCAGGAAACGGTTTTCATCTCTTCTGTCGGCGGGGCGAAGACCATCTCGGCTGAACGCGGCTTCAGTTTCTCCCGCTTTAAACTTTCGACTGTCACCGTCGCGCAGTCGCTGCCATCTTCACGCCGGTTCGTTCTGGAGCTGTTCTCCTCAGATCTCGCTTACACCTTTCACCTCCCGCTGCTCTGCCTGCAGGCTGCTTACAGCAAACGGTTCACTGACTGGCTTACGGATATCAACATGTTATACAGTACATGTTGCAGAGATCAGAGGCACGTCTTTTTCGTTATGGAGGTTATTTTAGAAAAACAACAATCTTGTAAATGAAACACTAATTCAATAATAAGGCAGTAAAAATCTTATTTTCGGCCCAGCGCTCACTTTTCTTTAAACTCTATTTTTGGTCTCCACCAACTCCTGAGGGACTTTTGGCTCATTAGCTGCTAAACGCTCAGTGCTGTTCACCAGCCAGTCCCTAACTTTGTTGTTGGGGTTTTTAGCAGCAATGCATGCCCCGATAATGTTTTTCTTCATCTTTGAGCCAAATCAGCTGGTGCACTGCAAAAAATAGTGCTTCCCCTTGTTACAACAGCTAATAACAGTACTACAGCAGCATTATTAGCAGTTTCCTGTTACTGTTCTGTCCTGTGCTACAGCATGTTTTCAGAGGGTTAGCATGCAACAGTTATTCAAACTATTGGAAACAGTGTTTTGCAGCTTTAATCAGTTTTCCCGGCGACTATTAAGCATTATCAGAATCCCCCAATCACAGAGGTATGTGCTGGTTATCAGGCTGTTCCCATGGCCGCTCCAATCACTCAATCATGGCATCCCAGGTTTGGGTTTTTTTTTTCAGCTATTCGGCTGAAAACAGCCGCCTGCTGTTGCTCTAAATGAGGTTGACGACTGCAATGAGCCCGACCCAAAACATTAAAGTTGCATTAATCATTAAACTTTAAAGCTGCAGGACGGGGCTATGTTTTTATGTGGATTCTCCACTACATGGGACACCATTTCACACTGCACAGAGTATATGGGTCCATTGTTAATATAAAAATACTGATTAGTGCCTCTTTAAGAAGAGTGTGTCTTGACTTCAAAGCAGCCTGACAGTCCAACCGGGTAATAAATCCTTTAAAACTTCATCTTTAAATTCATTGCAAGGCTCAAATGATCATAAATGGCCCATTTATTTTAATTTAAGCGGGTCGGCCCGCCTGTTAAAAGGGTCATCAGCAAATCTTTTTTTAAATTGGCACTGCTGGGAACACAAATATGTATAAAAATCACAAAGAGGTGCTCAAACATTCACAGCTACTTAAATCAAAGCATCTCTAATCATGATGTTTAGTCCAAAATGATATGAATCATTCAGTTTTTGCTTTGTTTCTGTGGCATTTTCAAATTTGCAAAAGCACTTCACAACAAGGAAGGAAGGCAGGAGCTGCAAGAATCTTAATAATTCATTGGAAGTTAAACGAAAAGCGACTTAAACATTTCATCGTGATGACTCATTATCATGTGGCTCAGCGTCAACCACATGAAGTGAATCCTGACGGGGCGATTAAGTTTGTGTCGCCTCACGCACTTCCCGCCACGTCACGCACGATGCTGACTTTCAAAAACAGCGTCTCGGCGTCTCCCTGACACAGCGAGAGCGCTCCTCACTCCTGAAATAAAAAGTTAATGTCCCCTCGTCAGCCCCCGCCTCCCGCTGTCGCTCTCATCCAAACCTGCAACGCCGCCGCTGTTCTGTCAGACTCTGCCCTTTCATCCGGTGGAGACGAGCTCAGAGCCACCCGCTGCCCATCTACCTGCCCTCTGAAGTGCTGATGAGAGGAGTCTTAGAGGAGCTAAAGTGGTAGAACGGGGGGAGTAATGCGGGCGTTGACAGGAGCTATGGAGTGATTGGTCTTGGAGTGAATGAAGTGGAGTAAAAGGAAAACACATTACACAGATTTTAGTTAATGATTTAAGAAGTTTTGGGATTTAATAGATGTTAAACTTCCCATCTGGCTCCTTTTCCATGTTTCAAACCATCAAATACTGGCTGAAAATCTCAGTTTTCATTTAAACTAATTAAATTTAAGATATTTAACAGTGGGAGAGTAGATCTAGGTGGGTTTATCCAACCAAAACCTCCCTGTCGTCAGTAGCTGGTGGAGAGGTTGAAGCAGTGTTCGTTCGGCAGCTGTGCTTCAGAGAAACGAGGCGATGATGCCGGAGGGAAACGCTCAAGTGAGGTTTCACCGGCGTCTGTTCCCGTCTTCGCTCCTTCATGTTCTCATCCCACCGCGCTCCCTCAGTCCTAAATCAGTCCTCCTGTTTTTTTTTATTTCCCTCCTCTCTGCAGAAAATTACTATTTTTACCCTGGTAATGTTGGATGTGGATTTAAATTTGAAAAACCCGCTGTTGGTGTGAGGTAATATCAGTTGTTTTATTGATTCTCTGCAATATCAGTTTGGCACTTTGGTGCTTTTGAAATCATTGAGAAGCAGTTGGGGGTTGAGGGATGAGGCTGGTGTTTCTCTTTGTTTTTCCTGTCGTCAGTGAAACAGACAATTATTCCGTTCTTTCTCAATACAGTCTGGCTCTGAACAGATAAGATTATTTATATTGCACCATCCAGACTCAAGAAACTTTTTATTAAGTCCCTCACAGGGTCAGGGAAGTAAATTAAAAAGAAGACGTCGTGAAAACATTAAAAAAAATTTCATTTAAATGAAAAATGTGACAAATAAATAACAAAGTTTAAGAAGAAATTTCATTTAAAAGACAGTAAAAGCAAGAAGAAAGCAAATACCCTGATTATCTACAGATTTAAAGGAAGTTATATTCACATTTTAGTGGGACGCTGCTGTGAATGTTTGTGTCTGAATGAGCTGACGGTTTAAGCGGACGTCACGCTGTCAGGAAGCTTGTTTCACAGGTGGAGGAGCGTTCGGCGTCGATCCCGCGAAGCCCGAGTAAACCTGTCACACATGACCACATGAGTCGTAACACACAGGTAGATGTATTCAGACCTGAGACCGTTTAGTGTTTTATGGACAGGTAACAGGATTTTAAAGTCTTTGCTTTGACACACGGGGAGACAGTGCAGTGATTTAAGGGCCGGTGTGATGTGCTCCATGTGCTTTCATGGTGTCAGGACGAGCTGCAGCTGTCTCAGACGTCTGAAGATGATATTTTAATTGTCTAACCTGCTGGAAACAAACGCATGAACTGGTAATTCCTCTATACGGTCCTCTGCCCTCTTTGCCTCGCTTCATCTCTGCCTCCCGCTCCCTCTCCGTCGAATACAAACCATCTGTCACTTTGGCTCATGCTGGGGACAGCGCTGTGACAAAGCTGTTCCCACATGGCGGGATGATTTTTAGGTTTTCAAATCTAAACCTGCACCTAGCTGAACATCAGAAGAGAAACTAGGAGGTGAGCCGAGCGCAAACATCTGCCAACTCTCAGCAAAAGCTGCAGTTTTCAGTCTTTACTCCTCACTGTCTGTCCAGGTTTATATTTCCTGCCATTACCAAAGTCTCATCTGCAAAACCAATTTCAGTTAGATGTTTCATTTAATGAGCGTTACATAATTTAAGGATGCATTAAGTTTCGCTCCAGAGATGTGGAGAGAAATCTTTAATTAATGACCATGTGTTTGGATGTTTCAACAATGAGCTTTTCAGTCTCATCAATATTCAATGTCAGAAGGTCTGAAGACGTTTAGTTTTTTAATTTCAGACGATATGATGAATCATTCAGCCTGACATACAGAAGAGAAGAGGATCAAGGACGGAGCCTTGGGGTACACCAGATGGAACAGGCTGCTTATTATTTAGTTTTATGACGTATGTGATGAGTTTTGCTGAACAAATCAAAGTGAAACCATGGAAAAGTTGAACTTTGGAGGCATTGGTGATACTAAAAGGTGGTGAAATAACAGGCCATTAACAACATTATAATATATACTGTATGAGATCGAGTAAGCGCAATCAAGGAGTTAGGTCGGAGTCAAAACGTGCGCTCAGTTACAATGTCTAATAATATAAAAGTAATAAATGTGCATCGAAACAATATGAAAAGCTTTTGAAACAATTAGCAGCTTCCCTTGACTTTACTGGCCAAGTTTCAGCTTCATCATTCTTACAATTTAACTGTTTTGTTCCTTCTCGCTGCTTTACCCAGTTAATAAAAAAAAAAAGCTCAAATATCCCACTGAGCATTACGTAAACTGCTCGGCACCAAACAGAAGTTGGTGGAGACCAAAATTAGAGCTCAGAAGACAGCGAATTTTGGACGAACACGACTAAAAATGAAAGCTGGCACTGCTTTTTTACTGTTTGCCAACAAGTTAAACATAGTTTCAGTGCAACTAAAACAAATCAGTGACTGTGTTTCAAGTTAAAATTCAGTTTTAGTGGGCGTTAAAGCTAAAGGCCCTAACTTTTCCTGTTTAATCCTGTGTCTGTGGCAAGTTATGCATTGCACGGAAACATATAGAATAAATAGAAACGCTTTATGTTTGAAGACTTTTACTCTCAAGGCCAGTTAATCTAAATTTCAAATGGTCTCAGAGAGAGAAAACTCTCTTTACCCACAGAGCTAGTTAAGACAGCAGAGCTCGACCAGACTAACTACAGTAACAAGCCTCTCAGGGCTTTTGCTTCAGCCCTGGTGGGTCATTATTTCACTTCCTGGAAAAGGTGTGAAGCAGCGGAGGAAGACTTCTAACAAGAGGGCATGAGGAGGGGGGGGCGTGGAGCGTTTTTAAGGCTGGTGAAATATATTAAGGCAGTGGATTCATGCAGGATGAATGAATTCATAACCGCTCCCCCTCCTCGATTTCTTATGGAGCTTCTCTTATTTCGTCCCTGGGCGGACCGAGCCGTGCTCACGTCTGTCCGTGCTCTCAGAGGATATGTTGATGAGGATGTTTGTTTCCGAAATGCTGGCGGAGGGCAGCGACACTCGAGGAGAATACTGATGAATGTGAAGCACATCCTGAGATTTTATTGCTGGTGCTCAAGGCTGGTTACGATAAATCACCGCTTCCTGCCGGTGCTCCACGCCGCTTCACGGCCATGTAACGCGGTTAACCTGCAATAAAACACCCACAGACAGCACAGCACAGTGGTGGAGCAGGCGGACTGCTGAGGCTGCCAAAACAATTTTGAATATAAAGTAAAATTAAAGGAAATTGGGTAAAATTACTACATGGTGGCTGAGCAGTAAAACACTGTTTTCCTCTGTCCATGTCCATTTATGCTGCCCACTGTTTTTAAAGAGGACTAGTTCAACTTTAAACCTAGAAAGTGAGGATGTTTCGGCCGAGGGCTTGTTTGAGGATTAAAACATTGCTTTAGGGTTAAGGCTGGACTAAACTTAGCGTAGGTAAGGTTGTGTTATTGTACATTTTATGACTTAATGACTCTCTCCCCTCAAAGACATTGAGCTGTTCACAGTTTAAGCAGCAGAACGACATGTATTTGTTTTGAGATGACCAAGAAGACTAGACTAGAAGTGAAAAAACAATATTATAATAATATATACTGATCCCTGTTTGTGTGTGTGTGTGTCTGTGTGTGTGTGTTCTCAGGTGGTCCAGCCTCAGGGAAATCTCTGCAGTGTGAGCGGATGGAGGAGAGGTTCGGCCTGCGTCGTGTCACCCTGGGCGAGCTGCTGTGTGCCGAGCTGCAGTCTCACGGCGACAGAGGGCGTCACCTGCGGGACGTCCTGGAGAGAGGAGAGCAGCTGCCCGAGGTCAGTGCGCTACTTTGGCTCATATGGGCGACGGTTATAGAGGGGCCTGCTGCTGGTGCTGGGAGTGTTTTTAAAATCCAGTGTCACATGTTTCTTTGGCTCATTAATGTCATTATCATACAAACTTTAAGTTAATTTTAAATTAGTTCATTGTCGTTGAAGAAATGAGGCCCGGTTGGCGTTGCTATGGAGACAAAGACAGTTAAAAAAGGTGCAAGTCGGCGCGGCAGTGAGCTGAAATGCTTAGCTGTTCTGGGTTGAGAACAAGTTGCTGAATTCATCCAAAATTGATCCAGATTTCAAAAAGTGAATCGATTAAAGCTGCAGCACAGATCCCAGTTTCAGGCTCTTGGGGTGTTTCCCGCTGAAGTGCACCCTGGGAGTCGTAGTTAACTATTATTCATATCAACACAGGCTTTTTAATCACACAACCAGATATCTACTAATGCAGTTTTTAATTTTTTGGACGAGCTTCAACTGCCACACAACACTGAGGCGTTTACTTCAAGATAAATAATGAAATAATGAAAAAGTTTCTTTCTTTCTTTCTTTCTTTTTTTTTTTTGGTGCCTTGTTTCTCCAAACTTGTCGGCTTTATCCTGAGAGGCTGAAGAGGATGAAAGGCGATCCATGAGCGAAACAGCTTTTTGAGGCATGAGTTGCTTTTGCTTTAGAAACCCACAGTTTACCACGGGGCCAAATACTACTTCCACACCACTCCAGCATACAAACGCATATCATTTATACCATTACACACATAAATGTAGCATCCAATGGAAAGAGCAGTACATAATGATATAGACTATAAAATAAATGTTACTGTTACTTTTTGACATTGTATTATTTATTTTTTCCATATTCAGTTTCTATTGTGCAGTGAAATAATACAGATCGAGGCTTTGGAGGAGAGTTTTAAACATTTTTAATGCAGCTATTAAAATAATGTTTGTATGCCTGTTTCAGAAATGGTATGTTTCACCAATAACTTGCCACTTTTCAAGTTGCAGTCTTCAGAGAGCGACTTGTTTACTTCTATAATAATGGGACACTGAGTGCCAGCAGTGATTGCAACTTGGCTGAGCATGAAATCAAAGAATAAAGACGCCACAGATCCGCCCACGCTGTTTGTTTGACAGGTGATTGCTGGGAGGATCGGTGCAACAACACGTCAGCGGTGCGCGCTGTGCAGCGAGCTCAGCCAAAACTAAAAAGAACAAACATATTACAGATTATTATTTCAGGAAGACGCACAGCAGAAGATGAAGTTAGGTTCGAAAATGCAGACAAATCCCTCCACGCCGCCGCTGAGAAGTGCAACACCGCGGTTCTCAAGCTGAGAAAATACTGATATACTATATAACATGTTTTCCTGCCAAGAGCCTAATGAAATAAATAGAAGAGGGAGGGCGGCGGCTGAAATATTATACAGTCAAGAGTGCTCAAAATGGCTTTCACAGAGATTGCACATCTATACACGCAGACTGTACCAGACGGAGCTGGCATGGCTGTCTGAGCCTATATTGGAGCTGGAAGCGGCTCCAGCAGTTTACTGACAGAGTGTGTAAACCAGATAAATCTATCCACGGCTCCAAACGCTCTCAGAGGAAAACACATTTCCCCGAGAGGAGACAAACGTGTTCATCCGGGCAGAAAGACGACTTCAGCCAGCAGCCAACTGCGACTTCAGCTCAGCAGACGCTGTTCAAGCCCCTAACGTGATTTCAGTTTTATATACATGTACTTATATATTGATTAAGCAGGTCTAAATGCTTAATAAACACTGTAAAACCCATCAAAACACTCGATCCAGAAACTGCGCCTCTAAAGGAGCCACCAGGACGTCCATAATGTGGTGATGTCACAACTGTGCAGTTGCAGCCTCCTGCCAGTTTGATCGGGTTTCTGCGCTGACAATAGATAATCAATGCAGTGTGAGGGGCAGCACGAGCAGCAGCCGGCCACTGGACTGCCTGCAACAAACTTAAGGACCTAAGGTTAAGGACAGAAAGTTTGGTTTGCAGTTGAGCTCGTGTCTGGCGCTCGTCTGCAGAAACTCAGAAACTGATTCAGAAACTGAACATGAGCTTGTAAAGTGAGTCAAACTAGCAAAACAGGCTAATTCTAATAACCCGCAGCATCTGTATTGGTGAGCATAGACTTTAAAGAGCATGTTAGTTGCTGCAGTGATTGGAGCAAGTCAGAGAAATGACACATTCAGCTAATAACAAGGTTAAAAAATGGTATGGTCCACTTTAGGGGTGTCTGAAATCGTTGCTGCTGGTGATTATTAATCCTCGGTAACATACCGGCGGTTGTCGGGGAGCTTTTTAATTGAAAGCCAAGGCCCAACAAACTCACATTTCACATCAAAACACATCCCACCTGTCATATCCCTGCGTCACATGTTCAAAGGCAAACACACACACACACACACACACACACACACACACACACACACACACACACAGTAGCTGGTTGTTTGGACATCACTCTCAGACACGTCATTCAGCCGCGAGTGAGTCACAAATATTGATCCAACTCCACAAAAAACAAATTTGAAAAGAATATTCAGTGCGACGGCGGCGGCAGGTTCATTCACGCCACCTGACGAACCGGCGTCTGGGTTTTTGGCCTTTTATCCGTCCGCCGAAAGACGTACTGATCGATGCTCTTGATGCTCATGAAGTCACCGTCGCAGCCTTCAAACACAGCCTCGTTGTCACTGACAGATACAACAGCAAAACAATCGATGAACAGAAAAACAGCTTCTTTCTTTCAGACTGCAGAATTATTTCAGTGGTCAGGACGAAAAGAGTCTATATTTTACTTATTGCTGACAAAAAAAGATGGAAACCAGCAATGAACTGACAGTCAGACTAAATAAGTGAGACTGCTACATGTTCGTTGCTCCCACAGACGGTTGCAAACCAGCATTTATCATATCTGAGACTGCAGCGGTTATTAAAGCTACAGCGTGGAGCGCCACCCTAGACAAAAAGCACAGAGCACCCACTAAAAAAACAAGCTGAGGGCTCTGAGAAACTGAAATACACAGCGGTGAGTCATACGCTGATGTTTTGGCCTTTTGCTTGAGGAAAAAAGTTTTTCTGACTGGAGCTCTTCGAGGTTTATTCTTGCCCTTCTGTCGGCTTGTCCCTGGCTCCATATCAAATCGCCCACTGCCCTGAATAATGCAGTGTATCTGCAGGCGATCGATTAGGTTGGAAGCTGTGATTCTGTAAATACACACGATGGGATTTCTCTCCTTGAAACACTGACACGTGAAACTGTCCGTGTTCTGCACGGCACCAGACACTCCCGCCACTTGATGTCAACACATTATACACACGTGACGTATAACTTCACTTGAGGCTTCTGCCAAAACTAAAAAACTGCCACCACTGCAGCTCCTTCGTCTGCAGAACAGGTAAATAAAAGTCACGGGTGATTTAATGTCTCCGCATCGCCGCTTTGACACTGGCTGTTACTCGTGCACTGGTCACGTACGACTCTCACCGCTGACGCCCATCGACTGAGCTGCAGTGCAGTGAACATGGGCAAAAATGACCCAAAGAGACAGATTAAAATCTGGGATTGGAGCCGCTCGCAAAACAGCGGTTCAGCGGATGAACGCTGCATTTTTAACCTGCAGCAACTGCTTCAGAGAGAGAGAGAGATGAGAAATTGCTTCAGATGCATCCACATTTAATGCTGATGTCCTTCATGCAACTTTAATGTGAAATTCAAGATTTAAAACGTGATTGTAGCAAATTTAGCAGCAAAGACCTAAATGCAAAATCCTATTTTTTCTCCCCAGGACGCATTAATCATTTAAAATATTGTGCATAACAAGAACTGAAATGCCTATTTTTGCTTTAAGATACAGTTTTTAGGGATTTAATCATGCTCGTCTTACAGTAATAAGGCCTGTATGAGATCACGCTCCATGACGCCATTTCAACCTGTAGCACAGCTCACTGTGCTGCGTTCGTTTACAGTTTGCATCACCGCGTTTTACTAGAAGATACGTGTGTTTCTGATGAATCACTCATCTGGTTTGGGTGGGCGGCGGACTGAGACACGCCTGAGTGAGAGATACACTATTGTATTACGTCTGAAAACATGGCCGCCGTCAATCAACCAAATCTAATCAACTAAATCTTGGTTTGTATCTTCAGTTCTCAACGCGATCTCGTTTTATATTTTTATTGATGAATGTGGGCGTGGCCTCTTCATCGGCATCCGCTGTGTTGTACTGTCACTCATTCTGCCGTGAGCTGGAGCAAGACTGAGACATGACACCTGGCGCCATGAGGGAAAATCATGTGCAGACGCTCCACAGGAAATATGATCCCACCCGGCCAGATGGCGGCGCTATAATAGTGAAAAACGCCACCATGCTGCATCCAAATAACTTGAAGCAACGACAAAACAAATAGTATAAAATGTGAAAAAGTTATTTAACATCTACTTTATGGATTTAACACTCCACACCAAATATCATGCAAGTCATGAAATACAAATTTTATTAAAAAGGGACGTAATCAGTCCAAAAACATGGCCGCCGTCAGTCTAAACACACAGGGATGGGGCTTGACAGGAAATGTTGTGCAAACACACTAAGTTTCATTTACGTCCTATTAAACGGAGTCAAAAGGTGCGCTATGAGATGACAGCGCGCAGCTCTGTGAAGCCTGAAACCTGCTCATTACTGCTCGCGCCTTTAATTTTGCATCACTGGAGCTGATTCCTGAGGATGACCGTGAAAGGGCTGAGTCCTGCAGCGCCGCCTGCAGCCATGTTTTCCTTTCACGCTCGGTGATCTTGCAGCGGGGACTAAATGAATCACCTGTGTTGTCATTGAAAAAGTCTCTCAGTCGGCCCCCCACCACCCTTCCTCCACCCTCCACAAAGCATCATTTCACCGGAGGTGGTGCAGCTTTCTAACAAATAAACAGCCCTCCTGAAAAGTGTGGATTATTCACACCTGTGGAGCTAACGTCTCTCTGGTCCTCCGGATTTAAAGCGCAGTATTAATAGAAAAACTCTGCAAAAGCGCCGCATCGAAACGATCCACAAGAATAAATCTGAAGACGCCCAGCCCAAGCTGTTGTGCAACATCGTCATCAATGGCTTTTAAGCAAAGCTCAGCTGTTTAAGCTCCTTACAACACACTGAGGTCACGTCCCATGTGTTCACCAACATGGTCGCTGCTTGTTTTCATAAGAGCGAGTTAGTTATTGAGAGACAGAGCGAGAGAGACGGCGGTTAATCCCGCAGTGGGATCACTCAGGTGTATCTCACCAAGTTTACGGCTCGACACATCACAAAGACGGCCGTAATGCAGAAATCACACCCACGTCAGAGTTAAGAGTTTGATCTGAAAGTGAGATAAAATGCTGTCATGTGTGGTTTTTGCGGGGCGCGTGAATGTGTGCGCGTGTTGGTAGAATGTTACTGTACTGTTGCCTGGCAACACAGAAAGTGCTATTTAACGCTCTCCGTGAACCGTAATCCCTCTGCCGATCGTCAGCTTCCTGCCTGGTCTCACGGGCGCTCGACGTTAGCCTGCGCAGACCGTCAACATCAGCAACATACATTTACTCAAGTGCTGCGCAAATGTGAAGTACTTGTGCTGGAGTATTGGCATTTTATGCAGTTTTATGCTTCTACTCTATTAATGCTCAGCATGTTTTACTCAATCATAAAACTGAACAGAAGCGTGTAGTTGGAGACATTTGTCACATTTCACTTCCTTTCCCCCCAAATTAATGTTAGTTTTAAAATGTTGTGTGAGGTAAAACCTTTTAATGTTTCACGTCAAAGCAAAGATCACCCCGCGGGTCAACCCTGAAGTTTCAAGGTGGGCACCAAAGATTATGTTCCCCAGTTCAGCGTCTGACTGAACGTTAAATATGGTCGTAACTTGCTCTTTTGTTTCTTAAATAAAAAGGCCACAAAAGTGTTTTTGCAGGACATTATGATGTAACAGTGAAGTTGACCTTTGACCTTTAGGATGTAACAAAGTCATCATTTTAGACATTTTCTGTCAAATTTGGTAATAATATGCCAATGAATTCAAAAACCTGTTTTGTGACCTTTGACCTCCAGTTCATCTTTGAATCCAACCGGATTTTGAGAAAATTCCCTCTAAGCCTTTCGGAGATGTTTCACAAAACGGACTCACAGACTGTCACGGACAAAGAGTGCACTTCCTGTAACAGAGCGAGTGGGGGAACCTCACTCTCAGCGCGTTGCTTCTTTTCTCGTCCTGGCTGTGTGAGCGCGCGACTGATTCGCTGCATCTGTGGCAGCTCAGGGTTTCAGCCCGGCTAGAAGAGCCGATGATGAATATTCAGCTCAGAGCGTATCTGCCTTTCTGACAAGGTCGCGTCATCTCAAATCATAAACTACCACTACACACCCACACACACACACACTTAGTACTTCCTTCCTTCCTGTGAGTTTCTCTCTAGAGGGCTGCGATCACCATCCAAGAAAATAAAGTCAGCAAAGGACTTAACATGAGCACAGTCCATCAAAACGTCAGCGTTAATGATGCTGCTCAGAGGCTGATTGATTGGAGCGTCTAACCGTTGACCTTTGATGATAGATGGGTATCAGAGTCAAAGAGGTTTGTACCAGACTCAGATTGTCTTGTTTTGAATTGAGCTAGATCTCCAAAAACACCATAAAACCAATTTTAAACACATCAGCTACAGCACGGTCTGAATAACCATCATTTTGCATGTTTCTTGTCCATCTGAACTATCAAATAAAGTCAAATGGGCCCTAGAAACACAGTGAATGACATCAATAACTGACAGCAGCCCAGTTTTATATGAACACAGGGCGCCGTACGTGCAGAGCCGGTTCAGCACAGCTCGTTAGATCCAACGCAGGGAACATGCACTCGTTATGAAATTACAGTACACGCGGCTGAAGCGAATGCGGCGTCTAATACAACAATCCCGCAATAAATCACGACGGTTATAATGTTCAGTGCCTGATTAAACTGTTTCAAGGTGGTGCTGAGTCAACTTTAGGGTCATTTTGGAGCAGGCTGCAGTTTGCGGTGCTGTCATTAGACTGAGGAGTGTTTCTAATATCCAGTCCACCCTGCTCCACATGAATGGGGGAGGCAGATTATTACAAACACATACAGCTATTTGTTGCGGGGATGTTGCACTAAAGGCTGCCATTAGTTTTAGCTGAGTCTGACTAATAAACTGGCAACGGAACTGACATAAATCAACCAGACGCAACAATCGGCTGGACGTGCAGCGCTCAGAGAAGCCAGACATGCAAACTTATTCATAACTTCAGCATGAAGTTACTTTAATGTAATTATGAGAAAAAGAGTTGCTGCATGAATCTTTATTATTATTTCATTACCAGGCTGGATGCAAAATGTGTGGGGCCACCTATAATATAATATTTGTGACAACAGCATTGCTTTTCTAATAAAGCATTCAGACAAACAGCAGTCTGCAGCTGAAGCCTCAGTCTGGCTCTGCAGAAACCCCCCCCGCACCCTAAAACAACAGCTAACAATCAATAACAGGACGCCACAATGCAACAAAAGGCCCTGAAAGCATCATAAGCAACATGCCAAACAATCAGAACAAAAGAAAATGCAGCAGCATGAGAGCAGAGTTTGCATGATGAGCAGACAGCAGGCAAACCACAAGCAGCACAAACAAAACAAACGGCTGAACAGAGCAGAGACACGGCGGACTCACCAGCTCTCAGTGGTGCTGTAGGTCCGGGCTAACCAGGTGGAGTGGTCTGGAGAACAAGGTTCAACACAAACACAGTGATGGCAGCAACATAATGCAACTGCAATCAGCAGTGTGGCCCGATCAGAGAGGAGCAAAACAAGCGTTTGCAGCAGAGCTGTAGCAGAGTTAGCAAACAGGTGGAGCATCACAGGTGTAAACAGAGCAGCACTTTGCAGAGGGTGCGCTTGATTTGTGCTCCAGTGAGTGGGACTGTGCCACGTGTGCAGTTGGGCAAGTTGTCCACCGGAAGAAGCATGCTATGCTAGTTCACATGCAGGGTATAATGTGAATAGAACTATATTTATTTTAAGGGATATACTTTATTCCTAATGTCAGTTTAAAGCAGATGTCAGGGGGGGTTATATATTCTCATATGAAATGTAAAGATTGCGTTTTCAATTATTTAAAATGACACAAAAAGCCACTTAAAGTGTAACAAAGCGCATTCATTGTTTACCTGGACCTACTCAGTTGATTTGGACTCTCAGACTCATGCAAACATGAAAGTCTGGAATGAAACGTGTGCAGGTATTAATCTGTTTTTAACGAGTTACACATATAAATTACTCTAAACATGGTTGCTGCTGTCTCTTTTATTTTAATTTAAACGAATAGCTGCTTCATAGGTGTCACATGAAGACGTTAGACTATCTGGTTACTCCAAATTGATGCTATAATTTGTATTTCTTGTTGGTTTGTGTTGTTTTTTTAACCTTATTTCATATTTATTTGGAGACAGTCGCCTTTTTACGTGCTCGTTCCTTTTACACAGACTCATTCTTTTACTCAAGTGATGGACAAAATAACAGAGACACTGCAAAAACCTAAATTGCACCAATAAATACAACTTTAATGAAGCTTCTCCTGTCCAACAGCTGCTGACATTACGCTGAGGAGCTGTTGAACCAGCTTATTTTTACTGCTGTAGCAAACGTAGTCGTTAAATTACATTAAATTCAAAGGGATCTCTGCGCAGTGTTTTCCGTGAGGCGCGATCGCGTTTGCTGGGGGCCAGTGTGAAGCTTTTAAGTGTGTATTTTCTTTCAGCGATATCTGCCCTTAAAGCGGACCCACACAGAGTACACATGCATCTACAACTGTGATTCCATACATTAGAATATACTGTGAGTGAGTTATTTATGTACACTAAATCACCATATATCAGAAGCATACATGATAAACCCACACGGGGTGCTATAGAGGAAATATGAGCGGCTCCTGAGGAAACCCTCCACTCTTCCAACTCGTTATGTTGCCTTCAAGTACCCATTATGTGCTCTGAATGCCACTCACTACACATATGTAACAGCTTGATTATATTATACCACAAAGACTGCAGAACCAGCGCATTGGAGACCAGTTCTGCATTGAAATCTGAACCTGAACCACTGAGCATTGGAATAATGTGACGGGAACTTCATCTATACTTACACTTATTTTATGGACTGAATGATTGATTAGCTGGCTGTGCAATAATGAAAACGAGTAACACTTATTCTTAAATCAGTGCTTTGCAGCTGTTTATGATACAACACAAGTTTATCTAGGATTACACCCCGCACAAGCACAACTATAAATGTAAAAAACACTGTATTATAACTATATTCTGACAGGAGCAAGGCCTTTTTGGACAGGAAACATCTCAAGGCTGATATCTTGCTTTAGTTGAACACGCGCCAAAGAAATTTGCTTTTATTTACACACAGTGATCCTGAAGCTCTTAGGAGGTTGATAATCCAGCCTGCACATGCCCCAGTTGATTCATGCTTGCAACATATAATGCTGCAAGCGTGAATAGTAATGCGCATGCTGTATGTTTGTGTTTCTCCAGGACACACTAATGGAGCTGCTGTGCGATGCGGTGGCGTCATCGGTGCGGCAGGGGAAAGGCCTGGTGATCAGCGGCTTTCCCAGAGACCTGAGACAGGCGGAGGAGTACGAGGCCAAGGTGAGAGCGCAGGGCCGACAGGACACAGGGGAGACGTGTGGGGTCAAGAGCGTGGAGAGACACTTTTTAGGCTGACATGCAACCACGAGAGCAAAGTGGGGAGACACAGCAGACAAACCAAGCTCAACTCATTTGAATCTGAAACAGGTTTAACATGCAGGACTGACATCAGCGTGAAATATGACTCAGGGTGTTATTGTGTTATTGCAGGAGTGAAGTAATATGGAGATAATGGTAGAAAATGGGGTCGCACGACAAACAGAGATGACGTGTTCAGAATAGCAACGAGCTGCTGGGTGTAAGAGCAGCAAATTAAACAGCAGTGTCACTTTTTGGCTGCTGCACAGCGATAAGATGTGCTAACACCGATGGGACAGCTGTACAGTGACATGCAGCATAAACATGCAGCCTGAGGGTCACTGCCGTCAGCTGGAGCTGCTACTGACTCTCCTCATCCCGTGCCTCGTGTGTCAGGTTGGGGAGCCCGGCGCGGTGCTCCTGCTGAACTGCTCCGCCGACACCATGTCCGGCCGTCTGCAGTGCCGTGGCAGACCCACGTCCACCTTCCACCCGGCCCCAGACAGAGACGCCGCGCCGCACAGGAGGGCCGAGAGCTTCTGCAGCGACAGTCAGGCGGTGGCAGCTCATTATGAAAGCAAGAGGCTTCTGCACACGGTAAGGTTGTGTTGTGTGCGTAGCTAGATGCAGCCAACTCTGCCGGGGTCACAGGTTCAACTCCCTCTGAGGGCCCTCAAATGAGAGTTGGCTTTTCTATGTCAACGTGCCAGCTGACCTTCATTAATATTTAATGGCCAATCAAACACACATTGCAGGCTTCTTTTAAAGGCACTACACTAAGACACATACATCCTGAAGCGATTTGTTGCACCTGGGTACAATAGATCCTAAATACTTTACTCCCATATTACCAAATTTCCCTCAGGGGATTAATAAAGTACTTCTATTCTATTCTATTCTATTCTATTCTATTCTATTCTATTCTATATTTTGTGCTTGAGTATACAAAATGTAAATATGCATGGCAGAAATGTTCTCTCTCTACAGCTCTCTCTACTTTTGGAAAACCATTTGTCATAACATGACAACACAAATCAATATAACACAACATTTATATTTACTTACATTTTAATGCAGAACTCTTACAGATCGTACTTTAAATGTGCTGGCAGAACAGTTCACGCCCAGTTAGATCAGGTTTCATGAGCTGTTTGGAGAAATGCAACGCATGAATGTTGTGATTTTGATATTGTGTCGTGTGTGCAAACAAGCCGCTCCTGCAACACACTTAAACAAACAAAACCCTTAAGTATTGAAGTATTAAATGATTCCTAAACGTCATAGAGAGATATTTAGACATTCATGTCTGCGGGAAGTTGAATTGATTTGAAATACATTTGGTCTTCAATCAATAATAGAGACACGTGTCTTTTCTCACGGGGTGTTGTGATGGAGCTGGTGGAGGGGACGGAGCTGGGATGAGACCTTGACACTGTGAAGGCCACCGCCGCGTATAATTCACATAATTGATATTCACACATGGCATTAGTCAGCGACTCTTCATGCCTTGAACAGAAGCATCTGCATGTGTTATCCACTCATTTATTCAGGTCTCTTTGATTTGTTACCCATCTGTGTATTAAACATTAGATAATTAGCAGAAAGACTGCGTAAAGAGCAGATCTGCCTTCTTGTCCGAGCGTTTGAGACCAGGAGAAGCTGGAGGATGTCGCCTGGAGTAGAGAGGGCTGTGGTGGAAGCAGGGGGTGAACCCGCTGTGTGATTGCTGCTTCAGCCCTGACACGAGGGTCGGCGGATAATCACAGAGTTTCAGTTCGGGGGGGGGGGGTGAACTGTCCCTTTAAAACGGGCCGTTTGAACATTTAAAATGCCACATCAGGTGCTGAGTGCGCGCGGGCGCTTAAATGCCACCGCAGATATGGAGGTCATCCGTCTGCCGCGAGCTCCCCCGCACGTTGAGACGCCGATGTTTTATCCTCTAAAAACATTTTCCGATCTCTGTCTGCAGATCGACGCGGAGAGGTCGCCGGATGAAGTGTTCGCCCAGATCTGCCAGGCGATGGAGACCTTCTGATCTCCACCATCTCCTCGGCGCCACCAAGACTCCTGCTCTCCAGGAGGTCCACGTGTAAAGACCTCCTCTCTGTCTCTCTCTCTCTCTCTCTCCGTCCTTCGCTCTGCTGTGTAACTCCGAGCAGACCCACCCTCACACCTGCACCACACAGACACACACACGGAACTCAAGTGGCATGCATGTCCCCAAACACTCCGTGAAACCACGCGCCCGGCTGTCACACTCTGCTTCACCTACTCGCATTGTCTCTCTCTCTCTTACATTGACCTCAATATATGCTGCCAACTGCCGGACTGAGGCAGATAACTGTACCGAGAAAATAGCATTCCCTGCTGTGACTGAGAGCATGTTTCTAGTTGAATGTGAAGCCTCTCTCCCGCCGCCGCCGCCGCCGCCCTCACCCCCGCAGCCTCCACCGGAGGAGCTGAGAGAGTTCCCGCCATGCTAGAAAGTGGAAATGTCAGCGCGCGCTCATGCTCTCACGCACAGCATCGTGGTTTTATATCGTAACAAGCATGCAAGAAATTACAGTCACAGCTTAACGGCCTTTTGTGCATTGATTTAAAAAAAAAAAAAAAAAAAGCAGACGAGTGTTAAAGAGTTATCGCATTTGTATGTTTCCGAGCTCATCGTACAGTCTGGTATTTAACATTCAATAAAGCCAGTGCATTTGCTAAACGGAGGATTTCTGAGTGTGTGCTTTTGGTGTTTGGCGCGTGGCGAGGGCAGGGCTGATCTGACAGCCCCATCTGCTGGTGAGAGGATCACAGCAAAAACAGGTGCCGGGTGCGTAAATGAAGAGCTGAGCAAAGGGATTAAAGCTTCAGCGTCACGCTTTAACACGCACCAAATCACAACTTGTGCCCGCACCTTCAGGGGGTCTCGGTGCGTGGCTGCATCAACGGCGGCGTGACCTTTAGCTGCAGCGCTCCAGTGTTTGAAGTGACCGCCCAAAGGTCACATGTTGGGAGTGTAAATGAAATAAATAAATAAATAAATAATAATAATAAATCAGGCACTCGAACATTTTCACATCTAAACTGATCCCGTTGCAAAAGCGACTGGAGCACAAAACGCAGCATTTCGTCCTTTTACAGGTGATAAATGAGCTTCTGCCTATGGGAAAATACATTATAAGTGTTTTATTATGATACTGAATTAATGGATACACCAGATCAGAAACTATTGACTTTCTATTTGACTGCTCACGGATTTAAGTTTAAAAGATGGAACAGTTTGACACGAGCTCTTCCTTAAAATGTCTTAATTAGCATCAGTAACTGAGCTGCCTGATTACAGCCAACAGTAAAACTACAATAAACCCACGTGACACAGTGATCACAGTTTAAACTTATTGGTGGACAGTGTGCACCAGTCCTGACTGAACAGCTTGTCAAACACGAGGGTCACCACGTCAGCTGAGCATCTTGGGATATCGGTCTCTCAGACTTAGTTTGTAACTTGGCCAACACCGCCTTAAATAATAAATGATGAAATGAAAGTTGTCTGCAGCTCTGGCCCGTTCAGCTTAAGCTGCGTTACTAGATGAAAACATTAAATCGATCAATCAGGACTTCAACTAGCAGTCAGTCAGGACTGTGGCGGGGCTGCAACAAGCCATATCCATAACTGATTAACTGATCTACTCATGTTTGCTCAATGAATCAAAAGCAAATAAAGTAAAAGACTCATCAGTTTTCCCAGAGTTCAAGGTGAAAGTTTAAAAACCGAAGGACGTCCGGATTAGACTGATACAAACAGCAAATCCTCACATCACCGGAGGGGTTCTCACTTTCTGCGGAACAGCTGAACCAAACGTTGAGGCTCGGGTGAGCTCCAGTGACAATAAAACAGGAAGCACGGGTGTAGAAACACTATTTTCACATACTTTTATTTCCACGATTCTCCTCTAGCATTTTTTTTTAACATTATTATTTTTTTTTTTTTTTACATAAGAACAGACTGTTATACACAGATATTGAAGCGGGGCAAAGGGGGTGAGGGAAGGAGACGAAAACCATACAAAATGGTGTCTACTCAAGCACAACAAAATCTATGTGTATAAAATTGTGTGGGTTGTTCCACTGTGGAGGCACCGACCTCTACCTCAATTCTTTCTTTTCTTTTTAAATAGGTTAATAAAAATACAATCTTTTAAACGGACCTTTTAACGTGTGGACTGCGAAATTAAAGAAGATCTAGAGGCATGGTGACCGGATCCATAATGTCGGACGATGCGGGTCGATGGTGCCACGTGGGAAGGGAGAAGTTGCGGTGGCCGGGTACGGAGAGGAGGAATCTAACTCCCCGTCCCTCCCCCCTGAAAAAAACCTAATTTTTCTTTTAAAAATGGCACACAGCAACTAGCGCTGGCTACTTTTCACCATATACTTGTACACTCAACATGATCAACAACGGCACACACTGGGGGAAGGAGAAAAGAAAGATGAAAGCAACAAAAAACAACTTTTCCATACGTTCCCATTCGCCTGTAGGTCTGCCTTCAAAAACAGTTGCTCTCCGTGCTGTAGTGCTTCCTTGTTAGACATGTTTTAGTGGAGAGAGCAAAGAGAAAGGAAATACAGATGAGAGTTTGTGTGTGTGTGTGTGTGTTTGGAAGGTGAAGGGGAAAAGGGGGTAGAGAGCAGCGTTGTGTGACAGTGGTAGGGACGTCGCCGCGCTGAAACGTGGCGCACAATCCGTTCAACGGGTCTGTTTGCAGAACGTCACGTGGATCAGCAGGAACACACCGGCCTCGGCGTCGAGTTCCACGCCGCCCGACTTCTCTCGCAGCAGCCGCAACCCCCCCGAGCAGGAGGCCGCGACTCATAAATACTCAATCTACGGATACCTAGCTAGAACATTTTTCACTCTTGCATAACACGGAGACCACGTACACACATACAAACCACCTATGTGCATGTCAGTTGACGACTTCACAGTCCACACATCTCCATTAGGTGGCGCTTCACCAGACCGATCGTCATTTCTCCAGTTTCGAAGCAGCACGGGGGAGGTAACTGGAGGGCGATGGGGAGGGAAGAGGGAACAGGGACAGCCCTCCTGGAGTCACAGAGCTCGGGAATGTCGGTGTGCCTTCTGTTTGTTTTGTTTGTTTGTTTTAAAAATAGTGTGTCGTTTCAAATCACAGATCCATTGATTAACCTGGCTGAGGTGGAGCAGGGCCTCCTTGTTCTGAGGAACCAACATGGCCGCCCCTTTGCTTGAGTCAGGGAGGCCAGTTTACCAACAGCCCCCCCCACCAGCAGCACCGTGGTCTGCTCTGAGGCCCCTGGCTGTCTGCCTGCCTGCTGGCCTTCCTGCCTGGCGGCGGGTTAAGCGGTTATCTTGGACTTGGAGGATGGAGCCATGCACAGAGTGGCCTGTGGGATATGTGGAGAGAGCCTGGAGCTAGAGGCGCCTGGGACCCTGTCATCTGTTGGCTGGAAAGTAGTTAGGGTCCAGGTAGTTGTAGCCTGTGCTTTGCGGCAGGCAGTAGTCCCCGTCCAGGAAGGTTTCAGGCTGGTGCACCGGTTCCAAGTGGTGGTTCGGCTTGTGGGTTTCTGTCTTGAACAAGCTGGAAGAAAACGTGAGCGCGGGCAGATAAATGAGCAGGTAGGAAAGTGATAAATGTCAAAGTAAAGAGCATCCAAACAACTGAGCTGTGCGTTCAAAATCAATACCTGCTGACTACAGCACGTGAATCCCAGAGCAGATGATGGATTAGAACAACAACTCAAGAGACTTTCAGTTTGTCAGCACTTAAACAAGACTAAAACACGCAATGCTGATGTAGATTTGTGCATTTTTGAATTGACCTTTCCAACAGAAATGAACTTGATTGAACGCCGATGCTTCCTTTACTGCGTTCTACGGTGTTTCATCCGTCTCAGCGTGCTGGTGCTGCAGCACGTCCCTGCTTTACCACAGGCCTGCGTGAATGTGAACTTATTTTGGATTTCATTGTTCATTTGTTTAACAGTTTGTATCAGATGTGCCAGGTTTAGTGGCTGCAGCTGTTATTTAAATGTTCCTGATACACGTTTAATCAACTCTTGGGTAAATGATCCTTAAAACAACATGAGAAACGTCTATTTTAGGCTAATTCATGAATTTAACACCTGACAAATAAAACGTTAATCACCACAAAACTCATAAAACCTCTACTGACAGAGAGCAACATCGCTGAGATAGTAAGCGGATTGTTACCAGAGTATAATCTACAAAATAGCCTCAGTACGTTTTCGCCTAAGCTAAGCTAACAGCTGTGTGTCAGTAATGGGTCCGAGGGCCTCACCAGTCGGAGCAGTTGGAGCAGAAATCGACTGAGTTGTCCTGCGGACAGTCCTGACAGTGCCACCGCACTCCCTGGATGGGCTCCATGCCGCAGACGTCACACTGCAACAGAACAACAACATTAACAACAACAGCAGAAAACTACTGGACGCTGGTGAAAACGTCATTTGACCAGCTGATTAACAAAGACCTTCATTAACCACTGACTGCTTTGTACAATAACATGAAAGATGATACAGTAGGGGTGACCATTCGTGCTTCATCAGAAGAATAGAATAGTTCATTCTGAAAACATCACTTTACTTTAAAACCAGTCTCATCCAGTCTCACGTGTCATATATTGCTCAGAACTACTCCAAATAATATTTCTAATAATGTGAAGTGTCAAACAAGTTGCACCTGCTGCACTCAGTTGCTACTTCACAGCTTTAAAAACCCATAAATATAAAATAAAACATGCATTTTTACAGTGATTTAGTTTCCAAACTGTAGCCAGTAGCGAACTCTTCCGTTAGTTTTACTGCGCTGCGTTCTTTGTCCCGGTTGACGAACTCGCAGGGTTACTCACGCCTGGCTGTTTAATGCTGTCACCGTGTACAGAAGCGCGTAAAGCCTTCACCTTGTAGCCGACGTGCCGCACCCCGACTTTGTCCTCCCGGATCTCCTGGAGCGTCTGCTTTTTCAGTCGCTTCAGCTCCAAAAGCTCTTTGTACTCTGGCAAATTTCTCAACTCAACAGGTATAGCCTCCTCGTCCTGGACGTGAGGGAAGGAAAGACACACACACACACACACAGAGAAAGAAGAAAGACACAGAGGGGAGACGACAGATGGGCATCAGGACATGCACAGACCAAGCATCTCTATTTGACTCCAGGGATCCAGTCTCATAGTAATATTCTCTAGATGTTTTATGCCCTGCACACAAATTTGCTGCAAATATTGACAAATCTAATTTTAGCTGAGCAAGAGCGACGTATCCTTAAACACCAATCTAGTTTTTCTTCCATTTGGGCAGCAGCGTTGCCGTAAGCAGAGATTGTCTTTCAGCTGAAAGTACACACGTGCGAACCTCAGTCTCCCTCTCAAAGGCCTGTACCGTCTGCTAGCTGCAGCGCGACAGACATCCGCCTTCTTAAAGAAAGGACCCTTCAGAAACAGACAATGTGGCAAAGTCTAACATTTTACTCTCAGAACTATCAGTCGCACTTCCAGGTCTCGACAGGAAATGGCTTTGTGAGAATCCTGCTAAGCTGCCGACACATTTGCCCTCAGCAGACCTTCATTCCTCCCTGCAAACAAGGCCAAACCAAGGGACAACCTGGTGAAGTGAGAAATTACTGCGGCCCATGCTGGCAACACCTTTGTGACTGTGCCTCGTATCAGCGGTGTCAGGGGTTTTGTTAACGCGCTGGTGGAGCCGGCAGCCTGTGTTCTCAGCAGGGCACAGCGACCCGGTTTTACTTAAAGGTTACTGCCATCAAAGGGAGAGAAAAGAAAATGTCAGCGCTTGGGTAACGGCGAGCGTCAGGGGTTGCGCAGTTCAAATGGAAATGGAGGCGAGGCTGGCTGTGCCCCCTGCTCTGATTTAGCCATTTTCAACAGTACACGGTGCCCTGATTGAAGCAGGGTGCGGACGTGCATGATCAAGAGCCAAACGCCTCATTTCATTCAAAGGTGTCGAAGGCGAGCTCAGACTCAGAGGCAGCCTGACACGAGAAAGCAGAGGAGGAGCACAGGAAAAGTTCGTTTGCTCCTGGATTGGATTTCAATAGGCTAGTCAGGTATAAAACGTCTTTATCTCACAGGTCACTGCTTACACGAAGAGGAGGGGGATGGCGTGAGAGAGAGGAGGAGATGTGCGCGTGTGATTAGCTTAATTAAGCAGCAAAGCAGCCCAATGTGGTCGGCGGTCGGTGACACGATTTGGATCGGTTACAGGATAATCTCCCAGGACGAATGAACGGGAGATGTCTGCAGAGCAGCGCTCCATTTAAAGAGAAAAGAAAAAGCATCGTGGCTGTGGTGATATTAGAGAGCTGTGATGTGACGGAGGACTGACCGAGTCGTCCGCGGAGGGGTCCTGCACGCTGCTGTAATACGCCGAGCGCTCATCGTCCTCGTCCATGTAGACCGGAGGCTCGTAGGAGGTGAGGAAAGTCGACGGCCTGTACAGGTGCTTGTTAAGGTGGTGCTGCCTCTTACTGGATGCCTGAGGAATGAAACTACAGTCAGAAGAGCGGGAGGTCGTGCACAGATCCCCCTGTACATCATGTAATTTCTCAGAAATCGATAAAACGGCTACTATTAATCCTCTAATGCAGGCCGGGCTGCATTAGAGGATTATGATGTATAACGCGGTGCTGGGCCGTACGCGTGAAATCAATACTGTGATTACCAAAAGTAAACTTTCCAATATCATCATGTCTTGATGTGGCAAATTTGAATTAATGACACTGCACAACAGAACACACTGTGTCCTGCTGTCGTGCATTACAGAAGTCCTCCCACGTGCTCAACAGAAACCCGAGCAATCGATTCTGTTTCATTTGTCACTGCACGTCGTCATTTCCATGGAATATTATGATATTAACCTCGTATCATCGGCTGCCTTTATCTCACCTGGGTTGTGTTACGGTCGGCTCATAAAAGGCATATGGAGGTCACACCCAGGTGATTATTAAAAACAAATCAAACGCAGAGAAACAAAGGTGTCATATTCATATTTGTCATCTCCAACATTCAGCACAGGTTAACCCCTGTTTAAGTTCAAGTCTGACGGCACTCGATCTTACTTAAACACATTGACGTTCATGAGGAAAAGCATTTGTTCACATGACATTAGCAACACAGGAATGTTAACGGGGCTTAATAAATACCTTTTTAGTGTACATGCACAGGTTGGGTGTTCTTCCAGGCACGGGGATACCAGCTTTTGTCAGTTTGATGAAGTACTTTTGAACCCTGCTGGCAACCTGGAACGTTTTAACAGGAAAACGGCGGCGTTAATAATTTCCAACTGAGGAAACAGCTGCTTCAAGTAATTGAGGTCACTCAGACGTGTGATCCAGGTACTTGCAGGGGGGCGTAGTTATCACACAAGTCGGCCTTTGCCTTTTAGCACCGCAAAGCGTACACTCGACACTCTTGTAATGTCACAGAGTGTTGCCGCGGTAAAGACACACGGATCTATCAACGTCAGGACATGCTGATAAAATGAAGCACACGCACAACTGAAGCCTGACGTTTCAAGACTCTTCAAGCAAGCTCTGGGCCTTTATGTTGTGTTTCTGTCACTTTCAAACGTGCAAATACATCCAACACTCTGAAGCGAGCAGGCAGCGTGCGTTTCTGTTGGTTGAGGTTAACTCGACGCGTCACCTGTTTCGCTGTTCGATTTCCAAGCTCGTCGGCGATCTTCTGCCACCTCCTGGATTCGACTTCCTCCGGAGGGAACTTAACGAGAAGCTGCTCCAGTTTTTTCTTTTAAGATTAGACGAGAAACAATAAGCGTTGGGTCTTTCAGCCCCACGAAACAGGCGAGGAGCACAATTTATTACAATTTTGTGTTGCTAATAAAAGAGAACATCGCGTTAGCCCTCATTTAAAAAACAGATAATAGCTTTCTGGACTAGAATCACGTATATTTAATATATTAAATGATGAGACATTCTTCATAAAAATCTAAGTGAGAACACGTGTTGAAAAAGGAAAAGCTACATCTGGAAACATGCTGCAGGTGCATCAGTCCTGTTTTCATCAAGCCTTCCTGCACGGCCTCTCTTATTTACCTGGTGAATGTTGTTATTCTGATAAAACACAGTGCAACACGTTACACACTTGCTACCTACCTGTTCCTCCACAGTCCACAGCTGGTTAAACGTGTCAGGCTTGTTTGGGTGACAAATCCTCCCCCTGATCATCTGTCAAGAAAACACAAGTGACAGCCACGTTGAAAGACTAAGACGATAGGAAAATAATGGGCACTGCACCGTTTGAAGAGATCTGTGCGTACGAACTGCCTGGCACGCTGAATCTGTCAGTTTGACAGACAAAGATGTGACTCGAGATGCGTCACCGGGGAGAAAAACAGCAACACTTCTGACTGACAAACTAAATCCTGTTAGAATTCAGAGGGCGTCATCCGGGAAGATGCAAATGTGTTTGTGAAATATAAACAGAGGCCGACGGGAATAATCGAGGAGTTGTTTGCTCGGCGCCGTCTGATCCCAAAGATCAATTAAAAGAGGAACCTTTCCGGCAATATAATATGGAAAGGACTTGCACACGTAACAGAGGCCAAAAATAAAACATAATCAGAGGTGTGGGAGAGGTGGGCTCCTCATGTTTCCATAGATACCACATGTCACATGTGCTGCGTGCTTAGCTCGGGAGTAAGAATGGGGGAGATGAGGTTGGAGGAAGCCGGGCGGCGTAAAAATGGTAATAACTTGATGATTTACAGGCGAAGCTGGAGGAGACCGGTGACTCACCAGCTGCTGTTAGGAACGGATGTAGCCGCATCTGCACTAATGATATACTGAGAAACAATCCCGGCTGTGATGACAGCAGTAGTGTGTGTGTGCGTGTTGTGTATTTCAGGAAAGAGGCAGAGCCATACCTGCGTCTGCCTGCCGTTCTCCGGAGCGTCACTAGTGGGCAGAGACGAGTACATTGTGGAGGGTTCTCCCTCCTTCTTGGGCTCCACGGGGCTTTTTGGTCGATCGGGCAAACCTGGGAGGAGAAAATGAGCAGAACTGATATTCTGAAGAAATCTCCCTGGTGTTTAATTTGGTTTTAAAAAGGGGGGATGCACTCAGATATAAAGACAAACACAAGGTACACATGCCTTGGTCGAAGATGAGTTTTAGCCGCCTCGTTTTGCGTTTCTTGTCACAGAACTCTCTCTCAAAGTCACCGAGGCCTGAGGTGTACTGCTCCCAGGCAATGTCAGGGAGCTGGACAACTCGCTGAGGACAGGGCAGGCCCAAATTCACCTGAGGGTCACAAGAATCAGGGGTTACAAACCGATCACAAACCACACTGCAACAAGGTTAAATAAGTGATAACAGGTTTTTTTTCTTTTTTCTTGCATGCTCAATATTCTTCTCTCTGCAAATAAACGTATGCTAATGAGTTAAAAATGGCGTTTTGCAGCAGGTTCCTGCTTGAGCACTTGCAGCAGGTGTTCTGGTCGCATTCTGCGCTCGCATTCGCCTGACAGCACGAATGCACGAGTTCATTTACGTCGATATGTTATTGAGTGAGCAATCAAAGACATCTGGTTGGCATTGTGCACACCTCGGCCCAGCCGTGAACGAACGCACAACGAAATGGGAGTCGCGCGGTCTGCACGCTGCGTTTTACAAGCTCCAAAATATTTATTCAAGCACCGTCTCAACCGGCAAGGTGTTCCTCGGGCAAAAACCAAGAACAAGATCTTACGTGCCACGTCCCGGAGAGGGGCTGATGCAGGGAGACAACATATTAACTTGCACATTGTATCTGGCAAATTCTATACAACGCCTGTGCACACTCACCGTGGCTGCTTTATCTGTGCACAGGCTTATACAACAGCTGAGCTATAACACCACACCTATCCCTACAAGGCTCCTCATGTTCACTATCAATACTAAACTATATAATTGAATTAACACTATAAGAATGTCAGCAAGGAACTGAGTACAGAAGACGCAGAGTGTAGCTGATGCAGAAGGTAAGAGGTCTGTAGGCTTGTTACCCGTTTCTGCAGCTGCTCCACAAAGCTGATGGGATCGGCCAGCGCCTCCCTCTGCTGACGCGCCAACGTCTCCAGGTCCAGGATGGCCTGCGTGCGCTGGGCCTCCAGAACGCCGATGGTCTGCAGCAGCCTCTGATAACTGACACGGAGGAAAGTGAGGTTAGACAACAGTGGAAGGAAGGGACCGCTTACATTATTTAACTTGACACTTGCAATGCTGCAGTGTGCATCAAAGTTTTAGATCCCGGGACCATGCATAATTCAACAGTGGCGCTGGGAGCCTAAATGCTTGCACAAGACATGTACCATTCCCCAATCCTTTCCACCTATTTTGTAAATAACATGTTTGCAGGCAGTTGTGCGCGCTAGAAATCTTGGCAGTGGCTGGAATTTATGCATCTCAAACCAGCTGCTCTGGCAAACACCTTTAGAGTTACTCAGAGAGAGTGTAACCCATCAAGAGCCGCAGCTGGTAAATACAAACATTCACATGCAAAGGCAAAATACATTTCAGCCGATTTAACACTTTTTGATATGCAACCGTGCACACTGCTCAGATTTCAAGGCAATATCAAAACCTTTGCATGACAAGACACTTGGGTTTTATAGCGCTCGAGGAGCCTTCTGCGCTGCAGAAGTCTGACCTTTCCACTCGCACCCTCTGGGGCAACAGGAGATCTGCAAACTGAGCTGTCAATGACTAAGTGTGGTACTGACTCAGAGGCCTTACAGTGCGAGCAGTGCTGGAGGAGTCGACACGAACGTGGCAGCACCCTACGCAGCTATAACCTAATGCAGGTGCTCAGTGAAGCAGAGTGGATCAATCTCCCCTAACAGGACATGAATGAAAATCAATGCACAGGACACAATTTATTCAACAGCTCCCAGTGGTTTAAAAATCCTAGGAGCGAAACGCTCAAACAAGTCAACTGTGTTTAACCTCATATCCTTTCATTAGTTAAAGGCGCCGTCCTTTACACTATGTGGAGACTCCGCTGACCTTGTGCAACATCAGGGAGGACTGTGCTTCAACGCAAACTACAACTCAGTCTTTGCAGAGGAGCAGCCAAAACATGCAACTGCACATTTCCTGTGCTACATTCTGAATCAAATGTAAAATCTCTGCAAAAGCAAGCACACCGACTTCCTCAGATGAACAGATGATCTGCGCATTAATCAGTTTTAGGGAAATGAGGAGGACTTGGCTCTACTTCTCAGCACTCTGGACTCCCGCCAGGTGTCCAGGCACGAGCCTGGTGTTCCATTGCCACCTACTGGGCCCGAGGTCCACTCACAAAGGCTGGTGCCAAATGAGAAACTGGCGAGGACAATGGCGTTGCTACATTAATGCCTCATATTTAAGGAGAGGGGGTTGGTTTTTTAATAAATATTCACATGATACAGGAGGTGGGAACTGTGTCAAACCAGACCATGCTGTAAGACACATTACAAATCATGTCAAAGCCAAATTTTAAAATGCCTAGTCATGCTTCAGTAAGAATGACCCTTCGCTGTATTGATCTGAGCCCTCAAAAACTGTCCTTACTCAGCACAAACTAAAACTTGGCACGTCACAGGAACCTGATCGGATTACCCGGAAACAAGAGAGCAGCGAAACCTTATTCTGAATCCATTCGACAAATTTGAAACGTTCACCTATTCTGGCGTCAAAGACAAAAGGGACCTCAGCGTATGATGACTTTAAGCCCCTACAGCCTCTCTGCCCCTCCTCCTATGAAGATGCATCATGAATCAGCTGACCTGCCACGGTGCAGTTAGCGGTGCCTGACTGAGCGCAGCGTGGGACCTGTCCACCAACATCAACGTCGCCTCTCGCCTGACAACTGACAACAACACTAGGAACAAAGCCCGACGCTGACATGGCCTTCTCCTCCGCCGCGACTCATTTTACTGAGAAAACAGGGAGCGGAGGCAATCAGCGGAGTAATTCTAACATCCAATCTCTGTGGGCTTTGACGACCCGCAGCTAATTCACACAATCACAGCTCCAGATTGAAGGTGGAAATTAAATACTGAAACATGTAAAACCTGAGCAATCAGACAGGAGCTATAGTTAGCGGCTCACCAATACTCCCATAATAACTAAGGGAAGACTCTAAAAATAACTGAGATAATGAATCAATCTGTCTGCGTGTTGGTGGTGTTAAAACAAGGTGAAATCCAGATGCGCCTAAATATCTGCTCGGTGGTTCTTTTCCTTTGTTTTCCTGATGCGCTAACCAGAAACGTTAAAATGATATTCGTTAACTAAACCAGATCAGTATAAACAAAACCAAACGGGCAGCTATCACACAGTGGAAAACATAAACACTGTTCTGTTGTTCAGTTTTGATTCCTTTTACCGACTTTTTACCGAGTTTTCTTATTTCTTATCAAATACTGGAAACTTTGACTTCTTCCTGCCTCTAAAAGTAATTTAAATGAAACAGTCTAAAATGTCTAAAGAGGGAAAATTGCCTTATAAACATATGCAACTTTTGAGGAAGGGTCACAACAAGCTAGAGAGACCAGAGAAACCAAAACCAGTTTCAGAACAGGTCTATATGATTTTGGACACTCTCAAGAAGTGCCACATTATTCCTCACAAATGTAAATCCTCCTCAGCTCAACTGCATCTCCGACTCATTCAAAGCCAAAGACCAGAAATAATGCGGCGATCACAGGATATAGTGATCTACATGTGTGAGAGCTGCATCAACAAAAGCAGCAGAGAGAGCAGAATCCCCAGGGAGCTCCCACATACTCTTTGTTGTGTTTAAGAGCCAGGTGGTCCGACTCAAAGTAATACACGTCTGGCTCCTCCTCTTCCTCCTCCTCCTCTGCAGCCTGGCTCCGTGTCTGCTCCTTGCTTCTCTCTGCCTCTTTGCCCTCCACAGGCACACCCTCCTCATCACCTGCCCCGTCCCCAGGATCCACAGAGACCGGCTCCTCCCTGGGAGGGCCCACAGAGTCTGAGGGAGCTGGTTCCTCCACCACAGGACAGTCCTCCTCCAGCCCAACCACCACCTCCCCCTCTTCCCTCAAGGGACCATTGTCTCTAGGAGGAGAGCTGAGCTTGGAGGAGGAGGCCTTGCCACCAGTGGCAGCCCTCCTGGGTGAAGTCCGCAGGGTGTATCTGTGTTCATAGAGCTCTGTGAAAGAGGGGGGCGGGCTGGATATTGGGGGGTTGCACCCTGGCTCTGTGGGGGAGGGGGTAGTTGCTAGTGGGGGTGTAGTTTCTCCTGAGTTGCTGTTGTTGTTGATTGGACTACTGTTCATGTTGGTGGCAGAGGAGGAGGTGGAGGCGGCGGCAGCAGCAGCTTCCTGCACCGGTGTTGGCGGCCGGCCGTTGGTATCGTTCTCACTCTCCGTCACCTGCTCCTCATGGGCCAGACACAACGGGTCGCCCACCACGTCGACCTCCATCTCCTCCACCTCCTGTTCCTTGGCCACTATTAACTCGGGGACAGGATCCTCTGGAACAGCCTCAAATGTCGGCACAGATGAGGCTGGCGATTCCCCTGAGCCACAGACCTCCACCTGCACAGGAACAGAGTTTCTACAAGGCACAGTGGGGTCAGGGGATGAGGGAGCACCCGTCTGACTGCCATTGAGCAGCGACGGGCAGTTAGTGGCAGAGGTGGGGTTTGCACTACGCTCTTCGGTGAGTGTGCTAGGTTCCTCTGCTTTATTCTCTCTGAGTCCATTAGAGGCCTTGTGAGCATTCGGGGGCTGAGCCGCCCCGTCACACTCCACATGACCATCCTCTGCCTTCCCCCCTGCCAGCTCACCCTCCTCTTTACTGAGGACAGGTGAGGCAGGAACTGTGTTAGCAGAGTTTTGGCTGGGAAACTCTTCACAACTGTTATCCTTGCAAGGCTCTGGAACAGAGGCTGGACTGTTAGGTTTCAAAAGCTCTGGGTCCTCCTCATGTCCCTGAGACTCCCCAGAGCGGGAGCACCTCTTGGCCCTTTTGATTTGAGGACAGGCATCCCGCGTCCCCTTCCCTCTGTCACAGTTCTCGGATTTCTCGGGACTAATGTCTTTTTCTAAACAGGACACGCCCCGCTTCCTGGAGCTGGTCCATTGCTCCGCCTCAGCTGGGGAAGCATTTGAGTCAGTCACCTTTCCCTGCAACAAGGCCTGTTGCTGGCCATCTTGCAGGGTGTCCTCCTTGGTATTCTGCTTTGACTCCTGCTTAAGGTCCTGCTTTGACTCCTGCTTAAGGTCCTGCTTTGACTCCTGCTTAAGGTCCTGCTTTGACTCCTGTTTAATGTCCTGCTTTGATTCCCGCTTAAAGTCTTGCTTCGACTCCTGCTTGGCGTCCTGCTTGGACTCCTGCTTAGACTCCTGCTTGGAGTCCTGCTTGGAGTCCTGCTTGGAGTCCTGCTTGGAGTCCTGCTTGGAGTCCTGCTTCTTCTTCGGGGAGCGAGCCCTAGGTAGTGGAGACACGGAGGTCTCCTCCGGCTGGGCGATGCTGCGGTTCCTGAGGGTTCGACCACAAAAGTTCTCATCCAATCCATTGAGCCCCACTGACGACCTTGTGACGCGCGAGGAACGGGACGCGGCCATACTACGGCGGGTGCCTACAGTCTCCTCATCCTGGTGCTCTCTCCTCTGCAGCAGAATGTGGGCACCTGCAAAACACACATATAAATGCACTTCATTAAGTCCAAAATAATCAGTTCATGCCTAAAAGCATAAAGAGCTCAATGGTTACACTATAGGACTACCTTTGGAACAGCTATAGGTTTGATTGGTCGGCCGAGCTAAAAATGAATGCATGAACAGCACCCTGGGGCGTTTCAAACGAAAGCGTTCACCAAAAGGCCTTTGTTAAATACTGCTCGGGTCATTTCTCAGCTCGCTCCAGAGGGGTATTGATTTCTCCTGTCATTGTAGCTAAGCAACACCTTCTGTCCAAAGGCAAAACTAGATGTCTTATCCCAGGTCTGTACAAATTACAGACCTTCCACCTGCATTTAACAAGATGGAAGATCTAATACTGGCAGAAGAAGTCTCTTTTGACACTTCACAAATATCGCAGCTGTGAGTCTCATCTGTATGTGCTTGGTATCTCAAGAGATAAAAGGTGACTACAGTGCAGCAAGCATTTAAAGCGATGAAAAGCGCAGAAAGCTGGCAAGCAGATGATTTACAAAAAGATAGACTACCTGCATTAAAACCAAAAATAAGAGAATAAACAAGCCATCATGCAGAATGTGTGTATGTTTCAGTGTGAACATATTTATTTCCTCCCTGCGGAGACAACTGCTTATTCCGTTACGCAAAGAATAAATAAGGTTTACTGGTTGACTGATTTCTGACACAGAAGATAGGCTGTAATTCTCACACCCAATTCAGTGGAGATAACACTGCAGACACAGGTTTCTCATCACACACTGTAGGCTGTTTATCTCTTTATAACAGGTGTGCCAGAGGACCAACAGGCTGCAATCCGTCTACAACTTATCAGAACGTACAAAAATTGAAATGCTCCGACAACAACAATCCTACACAAGGCTTACAGGCTTAGAGCATGGACAACCATAGAGGCTTAGGACATGACAATTCACTTCCTGACACAATTTAAGGCACAACAAAGCCTTTCAAAACTTGATCTGTGTGTAGCCTGAGGTATTCTGCAGATGAAGTACATTACTGTGCATCAGAACAGAAATCCTGGCTTACAGTGCGAGCTGGAAAATTAACCAACGCTTCCAATTCCACACACGCAAACACCTTTACCTTTACTCACATTCATTTCACTCAATTTGCAATCATTACTGAGGAAATCATAACTCAATTGGCTACTTATCATAAGTATGTATTTATATACAGGCAGTTAATTCGCTGGCTTCTCTGAGTGTTTTTATTCTGCACATAGCATAAAAGGTCAGAGAGAGGCAAAACAATGTGTTTGAAAAAAGAGAAAGTAAAACACCGCAGACGCTGGCGATCGCGGAGGACAAAACGCACAATTGCAAAGTTTTCACATTGCAAATATCACCTCAAGACACAGGGATTTACAACAAGGTTGCTTTGGAAACTCAACAATGTGAAGAGCCGTAAACAAAGTCACTCCAGTTTCAAGACATTAACGACACAATCAAACAGCTGATTTAAGTGGGATGGTCTGCTACAGTAAACCTAACCACCTGTATGTCTTAATCTAAGTATACAGGTATTAGTTATAACATTATACGTCCACGTAAAACATGAATTTAATGAATGTGTGGAGAAGATGACGTCATACGCCCGCATGCCAGTGAAATATCCTTCATCATGCGGTGTCCAAATGAAAGCTTCCAATAATAAATCTAACAACAGCGGACAATAAAAACGAGACGCGGTAAAGGTCGTATTAAAGTGACATTCAGGGGGAGATGATCTCACGTTGTGTCCTGCAGACGATGAGACAGTCAGAGTCCTCCATTGTACAGGAGAGAAATTATTGCATCTATTAGCAGTGTGGACAAGGTGCTCATTTACATTAATTCCAAGTACGTCAATCTGTGGGCCGACCTCTGTCAAAACTGCTTTGAAAGCTCCTTGCTGCCTTTCTTCAGACAATCCTTCTTCTTTCCTACAGTGTGCTAACACAGCAACGTCAAAACCAGAGGCTACTCTGGCTACAAATACATTGTGATAATATTCCTTCGGGGAGTTAACATACTAGTCACCTGGAACAAGCACTACCACATGCACATATTACTCACACTCTGCTAAAGACTCCAGCTGAGAAAGCTAATGTGATTTGTCCATGCATAAAATAAGAGAGAGAGGGAGAAAGAAAGACAGATAGGGGGCAGGGGGCAGGTTATTCAGACTGAGCACTCACCCTTAGTCTCAAATTGACAAAACTAATTAAGCCTGCTCATCTGACCTGCTCTCAAAAAACTGGTTAACTAATCACAACTCCAAAATGATCAGGTTTTCAGTTTAGCTGAATAATTATGTGAAATATCTGCCCACACGTCCAGTTCCAAATAATTAACACGTTGCTGGCAAAGCCACAGTTAATAATGAATCAGTGCATATTGAAAGCTGCTTTCAGGTGCCTGTTGGAAAGTTTCTGGCAGATTACTGGCTATAGCATGAAACGTTATGTTCAAACTAATATAAAACATGCCTGGCAGAAGTGACAACAATGACTGGAATGTCGTAAAATAGTGCAAGTGGCTAGACAGCATGTGGGATAGCTTGCTTTTTCCACCCCGGTCACAGTCAGCAAAAAAAATGCAAAAATATTATTTTCAAGTGCCAATTATCAACAAACTTAAACGACAAGGTTATCCTCGGCTCTGGAATATGTAATGTGTTGGCACAAAGTTACAACATAAGTTTCCCAAAGTATACACACAAACATTTAAATACATATATAAATTGTGTATTACTAAACATAAAAATATATCTTTTATCCAATAGATCTAAAGTTGCCAGGCCCCTACGAGAGCTCCATATAATAAAACAGTTATAGACAAACCACTCTTTGGCTGACCTACTTATAACTCATGTCAACACTAAGGCCATAATGTCTGATGAGGAGTCACATTTGGACATTGCTTTGTTTTATGGGGTCAAAAGCCAGAAGCGTTGGTACCCACTGCTTTGGGCCACAGACCAGCTTTTGATTTGTGTTCAGTCTTTAACTGTTGGTGGATATATAGCAGTGAACAGTGCTGAGTAACTGACCCAATGAGAAATGTCATATTTCCGCGGCCATATCTCCTGTGTCATTTAACAGTCATAACTTATACTGAATAAAATACAATACAGGCGGACTTTAAATAGGAATGCATAGCCCAGGTTGACCACAGAGTTCCTAATTTACGATTGGTGAAGACTGATAGCTCAATATTCTGTCATGTAAAGCCACTGATAGTAGCACGGACAGAACACAACTTTGGCACACACGAGGCAGTTTAACCATACGTTTGGAAAGTGTCAAAGCCAGAGTGTGTTATTAGTCAGTGCAGCTACCAAGACAAGACCCATGTGTGACTCCAATTCTTGATCAAACCACTTCCTGTTCTTCACTAAAGCGCGTGTTTGGTTGTGAAGTTATGTTGACACGTGCTACTATCATGACAGACTAGCACGCACTTAATGGGTCACTTTCCTTTACGAACTACTGAGATTTAAAGTTAAATCCCAGCCATACATAAGTAAACACACACCTTGTAGGCTAAGTGTGAGGGGTATTGTTGGCAAAACAGCTAAGCTAACGTCCGCAGCTGAGTTTATGATCTGAAATGTGATTCATGAGAGACAAATAAGCTTTGTGCTGTTTTACCGTCGTGTTGGTCTGTTCATCTCTGTTGCTGACCTGTAGTTCAACACTTCCACGGGGCCTACTGGCAACAAAAAATCCACGGAGTGGTGTTGGTGTACATACCGAAGAGAATCGTCCAAAAACCCCTACATCCCAGCTAATCAGCTGCGAGCTCTATATCCACAAAGTTGGAGGTTGAAGGATGCTGTTTAACTAGAGAGTAGACAACGTCGCGGCTGCACGTGCCGCCGGTCAAGTTAACGCTAGTTTTGCAGCAGGTGAAGTCTAAAGTTCAGGATTAAAAACTCAAAACAACCCGGTTGGTTCATGGAGCTGAACGAGCGAGCTACACGTTAGCACGGACCAACTTCCAAGCAAACGTTACTTGACCTAGCTCGGTGTTTAGCGGGCTAACCTTAGCAAACTAACTTACCGTTAGCTCTTAGGGCTAAATATAAAACATTAACGCTTGAGTCACCAAACTGCAGACTGTTGCACCCGTGAAATTCAAATATTATCTTAAACGCTTCCCCTGACACCTAACTAGTAAGAACACCACACCTGACCAAGGCAATTTTCTTTTTTCTCTCGTGAGCGACTAGTTAGCCAAGTTGGCTAACGTTACCTTCGCTAACGTTAGTTCTTCTCGGCTAGTTAACTGCATCGTGTAGAATAGAATCGTGGCGATTTCAGCTGTAGCCCCTCTGGTAACGTTAGCATACTAACATGCTAGCTAAACTAGCTCGACAACTGATACAGGCAATAAGTCAACAAATAATACACATACTGATAGGGAATTACTACCAATTATGTTTCGCCGAGGTTTACATTTCAGCTGCAGCGCACAGACAGAAGCAGCATGGTTAGCAACCAAGCAGTATAACGGCGGTTAGTCCAGTTAGCAGCTAAGGCTAGCCGCAGCAGCCTAATATTAGCTAGCCAAGCTAGCTGATTGTTCCGCGCATAACTTTGCCGATGTATTTGTGTACTTCCAACAATGCCGGTCATAGACATTTTTGGTGGGCTATTAAATTCAAGTTTTGTCATATGCTGTAGTACAAGCGCCGAATTGGAGGCACACTTCTAAATAGCGTTTGTAGCATAAGAATTACACATACCTCACTTCCGTAAATTTGCTGCACGTTCGGCCGCAGCCATGTTTTCAATCCAGTCAACTAGTCGGGGTGTGTGAGCCGATTCAACCGCGCTCGCCAAAATGCAACACTATACTGTACATTTTTGCCCCTGCCAAGAGTGCAATCGGTCACACACTGAAGGGGGTCACCTCGCTTAATTGGTGACTCCTGGACACTTTTTATTATGATGGACAATGGATAACATAATTGACTTCTTTTCCAATTTACCCCTTGTTTCTCATCCAACATCCACTCCGGCAGATATCACGAAAGGGTGACAAAATCAAGGTGACCACAATGTTCAACATGTTTTCATCAAGTTTTAATAGTGTCAGCCAGCAGAAGTCAGGATGGATCTTACTCAAGTGACATCCATTTCCAAGAACTTACAGTACAGCATTCTGTTTACCCCATATCAGCCAACACATTAAGCAACACCATGCCCATACACAAAAATAATGCCTTTTTAATTAATTAGATTGCTGATGATGATGCTGATTACATATTTCAATATGCTTTCTGTAGCTGTACAATTTAGCGAAGACAGATCCAGATTGTGATTTTGCGTGCACAGTTTATGAGCAGCTTTGCATTTACATGCAGTTACATGTGATGTTAAACTGGGATTGAGTGTTAAAGCATGCATTCTTAACAGACTCTGTCTGCCACATATTTTCTACAAAAAAAAAATCTATTAACATCATATTAAATCACTCCCTTCTGTGATAAATAACCAAGTGCTGAATCTTGACCAACGTACTACCAGTACGTACTGGTACATTCAAATACAAACCAGACATCTGCGTGAGCATGCCAATTTGTATGTCTACATAACAGTGCAAAACACAAAATTCATTCCTGAGACTAGTCAGTAATTAGTCCCTTCATAACCTTATGATTTTCACTTTAAGTGTCACATTTTGCTCTCCTTACAATTCATTGAACATTATTCTCTTACAACAGGAAAAATGTGTGATTATATCTACAGCAAGATGTACTGTGATTCAGCAATATCAGCAACACATGACACATGGACATACAGTATGTGCTCGTTTGGTCAAGGAAAGAAAAAAAAAAAAGAAATATGGCATTCAGTGGAATTTTTAGCTGCACAATTTAAATGCTTGGTTCTGAAAACAACCTGACACATGAATACTACAGTGCTAATAGAAATTTAAGAGCTCTTTATACAGATTTGTACAACATGACAAACCTTCTCAGACATGTTAATTCCCTCTGTCGGCTGTCAAAGGCTGTCATGGAGCGGGTAAAGATGAGGTCCTTTGCTTGAATGCTTTTGAAATAAAAGTCAAGTGCAAAATAAAAGGCTTTTCATTTGTTTAATGTTTTCCGCCGTTTTTAGCCGAGTGCTTGATTAGACAGAGCGCGTCTCCACCTCGATCTTCTCCTCTGACTGTGACGATTCGGCCTCTTGGTGGCTGACGCTTGGCCGGACCGTCACGAGCGGACCGCCGCCGTAGATACCGTGGAGGAAGTTCCACGTCTCTTCAGAGATCTGCCCCGAGTCGGCTCCTGCGAGGTCAGCGCAAACACACGCGCACTTTTAAATATCACCACATCTGCATAGTTTAAGATACTACTACAATCCACCGTGGCTCTGCAGGGGTTGTTTACCATTCTGATTCGACCAGTTTACATTTTTCCTAGTTATTGTTCTCATAACAATTGACCAAAAATCCTCCTACAATATAAATGTAGAGAAATAATAAAGAAGTACACAGTAATAATAGTAATAGTACCTTGTTTAAGTGTTAAATGGCCATTCTTGTTTACTGTTATCTTGGAATTATCGATGGGTCCCGGCGGATCTGAAAGAGGAAAGCGAAAGACGATTAGCTGTCATAATTATGAAGCAGCAATATGCACGCTCGTTTCTTACATATTCTCAATGCTAATTGTTTCAAAGAGCCACGATGTTAAAATGTCAAATGTTTTTGTCACACAATGAAAAGCCATTTCTGCTCCCCACTTGCTGCAGAGAGAAAACAAATATTAGAGTAGCAGAAGTGGGGGGGGGGGGGGCGTCTGCAGCCGTGCCAGATGTAAGCTGTTATAAACAGATATGACAATACAAAGCAAGAGAAGCAAGAAAAAATGAGAACGAGTGCAAGAAACTGAAATATATTTTGACACTTCATTTTGCTGTAGCAGGAGAGGAACTTGACTCGGGGGACTAAAGCAAACTCTTTGAAGATAAATCAAAAGAAGAAACGGGACTTCACAGTTTCTTTTGAACACGCGTGGCTTTTGGTAACAAGAGAATTTGGATGCCCCATTTAAAACCATATATTTACCATAGTCTCCAATCCGTATGAACGTATAGGCGTGACACAGGTCGTTTGTGTTGCGAGACATTTTACGTCAAACACAATTAGCGGCAGGTGATTTATCTAACGCCGGGAGACATTTAGCTCTTTAATCAGACATTTAAACAGGACTCAGGGTAGACAGCCAAGACTTCTGTCCAATTACCATTGTCTTTTCCTTTGACAAAGCCCTCCCACTCACGAAACCACTGCATGCTGATGCAGTATATGACCACTGGAGACTCCTCCTCCTGGAACGCCTTGTTCAGCTACAGAGGGAGGAGAGGGGGGGGAGAGGAAATGGGGGAGGAGTGAGCAGTAGAGACAAGAGGGAGGAGAAACACAGGGATGGAGAGGGGGGGGGGCAAAAAAAAATTAAGTGAGGATGAAAGGATTGAGAGGAGAGGAGATGGAAAACCTAATCAATTCTCTCTGGTAGTTATTCCAATTAGACGACAGTCTTAACACCACACAGTGCACCAATTTCATCTTTCTTGGAAATGACACAATCCCAATTCCACTTGTTATCTAACTGAAGCTTTCTTCTTTTCTCTCTCTCTCTCTCTCTCTCTCTCTCACACACACACACACACACACACACACACACACACACACGCTCATGTACCCACACACATGCACATTTGTTCAACTACCCCTGCGGGGACAACTCATTGACATGATGCAGTCTCCAGTCCCTTACTCTAACCAGCACTAACTAAATGCTTTACCTCAGTTTTGGTCCCCGTGGGTTAGTGTGCGTTCAGGGTCAAAGTCCCCATTGAGATATAAAGACAGACAGACACACATACACACACACACACCTGCACACACACACCATCTATCTCTCCTTCTGAACAGCAATTGTGTGAGTGGGCAGACTGAGCGGGCTGCATCTGTCCCAATGCATTAATGATAAGGCTTTCATCGGGCTCACACCTCTCATCTCCTGCTGCGGTGAAGAGCACCAACACATGCAGCCTATCAACTGGTTCAATAGACAGGAGAATGGGCCTGCACACACTCACGAGCGCTGGGCTGCACGGAGGCTCAAAAAGCATCATCACTCACACCGACTGTTACGGCGGGCCCACTCTGCCTGGCCGCTCTTGGGTCTTGCTGGTGAACGTGGTTAAAAGGCTTACCCTGACGAACATGTCCAACTCCGACTTGCGCCGTTTCTCCAGTTTCTCTATCTCAATCTGGCACGTGTGGCAAACGTACAGGTGGTTGACAGCTGGTCCCCCTCCGTACCTGCGGGGAACAGTCCACATTAACTCACAGGGATGAAATTAACTCCACAAAGGAAACTGTGCGGCGACTGTGAGTGCGCTAAGTAATGGGATATCTGAATATGTTTAAAGCCTCCAGCAAGTCTCGCAGATGGCCCGTCCTAAGTACGTACCTGCTGTAAAGGTGATCCCACACGTTCTGCGGCAGCATCACCACCAGGTCGTCGATGAATGCTGCTTTGTTGGGCGGCACACCTGATGAAAGGCATTAAAACACGCACCAGGCGTTAACAGTGCAACATTTAAAAAGGGTAACGGGTGTGTGTGGAGTCGTCAAACATCATGTACGTTTGTACTGCACCAGCGTAAAAGAACTTACAGACAATATGTCAAAGCTAGTGCTGAAAGTGTGTCTGTTTAGTCTAAAGTCTAGTCCCTAACACTGAAATCACAATGTTAGACATGTATTTTAACTGCAATTTAAAGGGTCTGGGCAGTATAGTCTGGGTTTTTATAAGGTACTTATCCACAGTCAGTGTTTTACCTACAGTCAGATGGTAGTCGGCTCACCCCCTGAAGCAGCGGGAGCCCAGGTGTATGCACCAGCCTCTGCTTATCCCAGCTGGAAACGCGCCAACCAGCATCTACTGTAGGTAATTCACCGACCATGGATAAGCATCTTAAACAAGCGCCACTTCAAAAACAAACCAGAAGAGAAAAACAACTGATCCTTTTGAAAAGTGAACCTGGACGACTCTAATCTTATTGTATTGTTGTTATTTATTTAATTATTTATAGAATAGAGCTGACTCTGACCAGTTCAAACCCAGAATTAACTGGCATCCTGTTTTTAGTGCAAACTCCGCAGCCCCTGCTATTTATTTCAATTGATTTGTTGGTGAAAGGTACAATTGGCTAACTTCAAACTGTCAGCTTGAACAGTTACAGTAATGTGAACTGAAATCTTAACTTTGCTTTTGCTATGTCGATTTGTAATGCTAAATACGACACAAACCCTGACATCAACAGAAATACAAAAACAGGGCTGGCGCTGGGAACCGGCGGCGACCCGCAAGGCAGCAAACTGCGTGGGCGCAGAAAAACAGTGACAATTCACTACAGCAGAAAAAAAAAAAAAAAAAAAAAAAAGTCTGGCAGAACGAGATAATGAGCCGCATAACGAGACGCAACGGTTAAAAACTAAACACACGTATGATGATAAGAGTCTGCATTAGTCATTCTGCAGCGTGGGTCCTTAAATTCTTTATATTTAAATTATTTGATATCTATTTTATCTGACAGGCCTGTAAAGGAAAGTGGAAATACAATGTGACTTTCAGGTTTGCATTAAAAACAGAACAGCTGGTGCCTCAACGTAGCCCCGGTTTCAATGCACTGATATTATCTCGTGTCTAGAGTAGCCACTTATTGTGCGCTGGTAGCCGCGCAGGAAGACGAAACAATCTGAAGGTGCTTATTTACAGAAAGGGAGACATGCTCTGCCGCCACTGTATTTACACAGCATTAACGTGCACGTTCAATTCTCTCCGACGTCATTTTCAATTGCATAATTTCCGGCGCTCTCTGAATAGAGGGCTGCGGAGAAAAGGGCTTGATTGGCACAGTCATTTTAACATCCGTCCCTCTTTCCAGCTGAGACCAGAAAGAAGGATCGCCTGCACAAAGAGAAGTCTGCCGTGTTATGACGGGAATGCACTGCTTTTGTCGAAGCGGCGAGGATGAGTGTAAAAGCAGGGTTAAGACGCGGCCGAGCGCAATGCTTTCGCACAGGGCGAGAAAAGGCGAGACACTTTGCCCTCAGAGCGCTTTCGCTGTGGCGATGACGCAGTCGCACGCACCTCCATGCGAACACAGGAAGTCGTCGTTGGAAATGGGGCCCGGCTCGGCGAAGGTCTTGAACTTGTTCAGCCACTGGCGGGAGATGTAGAACTGCAGCAGGCTGGGCTCCATCATGTTGAATAAACCCGACACCCTCCTACGTTCTTTCACCGCATCCTCGTTGCTCTTTCTGTGACAGGAGCAGACCAGAGATTAATCACAGCGGAGCGGGGAAAACTAAGTGTGAATATCAAAGCAGCACAGTTCGAAGCTACTGGGGCGAACGGGTTCATGTTTAACTGTTTCAGTCTTAGCGGCTTACTTATAGAAGAGCACGTAGGCCTCGGCATTCTGGACACAGGATTCAGACACCTCGGTCACACTTTGGTCATCAAATTCATACCACAGATTGTTCACATCATTCCTGCAGTACGCTATGTAGTGGCCACCTGGGATCAGAGAGGGGAAGAGCAGCAGTCATAAACCTAACAAGAACATGCAAAATGTTCCTACAGGCTAACGAATGCAGGACGCTTGCGTGTGCCAACTGCAGGCAGATCGGCCCACTCACTGCTGGCAGTGCCGTGGTGACAGATGACTGACAGCAGGTCATAGTTGGTGGTCTGGGCGGAGCTGTCTTTGGCCAGGAAAGGCTGCAGGTCCAAGCCCTCGAGAGGGAAGGAGACGTGGGTGCTTATCTTGGTGGAGAACATCAGTTCGTGTCTGAAGCGCTTCAAGTGGATACACAGGATCTGGAGCAGAGGAACACAAGGCGCTTGATTTTCGAGTGGTGAAGATATTAGGGAATAAGATTTTGGCTTCCTCATGTCATGAAATACTAAATTTGTCCGTATATACCTCTGGCAAACTTTGCATTTTACAAAATTTGACTCCGTTTCGTAATCTAAGAGGAAAAGAAGACGAAGAAGATGGGCAGTCGTTACAGATCCAGGCTTTTATTTTCTGTTTTTGTTCATTTTAAATAATTTATTATAGTCCAGCTGAGAACTGGGTAAAATCAGAATTCGCCACTCACTTCTTGCATTTTTCACAGCTGTACATGTTGTCTCCTAGAAAGCACCAAACAAACAAGCAGTTATTGAGACGTCAGTCTTGATGTTTGCGCTGGTAGAACAGATTTACACCCACTTGCTTACCCTTTAGTTCATCTCTCGCAAAGAAAGCTGCAAGGCAATCCTGTAGCGTAACCACTGGACCCCAGAACCAGCTAAGAATAGAAACAAACAGAGGGGTGAAGCATAAAACCGCCGTTGCTGTGTTTCTTCTGCGTGGTGCTGCCGAGCTCTACTCTACAAATCATATTTTTGGTTTTCCACAGTCTAAATGTGTGGACAGCACCTGCTACACGGTACTTTTTTTCCTAGCAAGCTGAGCCAATACTCATCATTGAGGCGAAAAAACACCTCAGACCACCGGCTGTTTCGCTAAGAAGAGCGGGTATGATCTCGAAACCAAGAAAAGTACCTAAAAGTACCAAGAGTGAGGTGAGTCGAGTAGAGCTGCGTCGACCGGTGCAGAAGAGGCAGAATAAGGCACGATGCTCAACGCGTGCACATAATGTTAAACACACCTTTTGATGTATTCCATGACAAATGCGATCCAGCCCTGCGGTGCGTAAGCTTCCCCACAGGAGCCGGCTTTAACCAGGGAGGTCTGGTGAGTGGAGGAGTGGAGCTTGGCCAGGTCTTCCTTCCCTGGGATGGGCAGCGAGATATCCTGGAAGTTCTCCAGGGTCACAGACACCTAACGGCAACAGAACACAGCGACAGTGAAGCGTGTAGATTCTCACTACAGCACAAACATCACAATATGTGACGTTTAATTTTTAGGGCGTCTCCCAGTTCTGCCCGGGTTACTAACGGCGTCACACTCACGGCGACCCCGTGTCTCAGAAAGGAATGAAAATAACTGCAGATGCACACACTGACCCGATCACAGGTGAGGCACTGAACTGAGCTGACAATGGTCCCGTCGAAGACATCCGAGATGACGCTGCGGTATTTCTTCTGACGTTTGTTCTTTGGTGGGGAGAATGTGGTCACTGCTGTGGGAAGGCGGAGAGGGAAATGTGAGACCAGTGCTTTACGGCGTGTCAGCGGAGACAGACACGAGGATAGCTCTGAATCTGGACATGACTGCCCGCGATTGCGCAGAAGCACCTTTCTTGTGTGCAGGGTTCAGGCTCGGCCAGCCCGAGGCAGCTTTGGGAGGGCTGCTGGACATTTTGGGAATGTGTCCCTCCATTGGGACCGGACTCTGGGGTCTCATGTTGTTGGACATCTGGATGTCTGGGAAGGAATCTGGTGGAGAACAGGGAGACTTTCACTACCATTCATTCAGTGGAAACAGTGCTAGTGTGTAATAAAGTTTGAGGAAGAATAAAGCACGACGTGTCTCCTCTTCTCCATAATCACCTGATGTTCTGCTTTGAACCTTAATGGCCCCCTGGCTGCTGATAATGGGTGTGGACTCTGTGGTGGTGTCAACGTCTTTGTCCATATCCACTCCAGTGCTTCCACCCATAACACCATTAACTCCGGAGCGGTAAAAGTCATTAATCATGTTCTTCTCCTTCTGCCACTCTCTGTTGGCCTGGATCTCATCTTGCTCGGGAATCAGCATCTCTGCCTCGTTGGTGTCGTCCATCAACGCGTTCCCGCCCTGCACCTCATTATCGGCCCGCTCGCTGCTGCCGCAGGACTCGCACGATTGGAAGTCGTTGTCCGACTGACTGTGGTTGTCCTCCTCGGGGCTGTCGTCCACGGTGATGCTGTTAGACTGGTCGTAGGGCTCGGGCAGTGGCTCCTTCAGCTCCTCGTGAAGTTGATCCATCAGGCAGCGCAGAAACTCCTGGGAGTCCTGGAGGCCGGGTGAGGATAATCACAAGAAACGTTAGTTGAGGTAGCAAATTAGTTCTAGCTGAGAAAGCTTCAGAGTTTGGTGCAGCTATTTTGGTCACAACAGTCTCCTCTCCCTGAAAGAACACCGAAATATAACGCGGCGCCGATTCTTCCTAAATATAATCGAGCCGACACAGCGAACCTTTCCCAGAGCTAATTCTTTTCCAATTTACAAACAACCACTGTTTCGCCTCCTTGCTTATCCCAATTCCGCATCACCAAATCCGAAACCAAACGCTCATGAATGTGTAATCAAACTTAATGAGCCTCAGACATCCAATCTCCCACTCAAGCCAAATGAACTCTCCTCTCCCAGGACCTGGAATGTTAACTTCATTCATGGCGATGCTAATTCCAAGGCTGCGCAGCCCAGCGCGGCGTGACAAATGAATATTCCTCAGCTAACTCCTCTGAACAAACACTGGCAAGCCAAGAGGAAACAGGCCTTTTTATCATGTCAGCACTCAGGCCAATAAATGCCTTATTTACAGACGCTAGACAACGGCGAGACGTGCTCCAGTGAAAACTCTACCGCAATCCTTTATATCTGTAACATGTAAATCTTTCCTTCCGAGCGTCACCTGGAATGAAATCAAGCGATTTACCTTCAGGTTTAATGTGCCCATTTGCGTGTGAATGAAAGTCAGAGGCGAGTAACTGCAGAGGAGAGGATTCGGTTTATCTGGCTGAGTGATTTGAGCTGGAGCTAATGTAATTTCTGCAAAGGAATGAGCACAAAAAGGATATGGAGTGGAAGAGAAAGAGGAGAGACTGTGTGAGATCTGGGACGACTTTATAGTCCCGGCATCATAATAGTCAGAGCTCAGCACAAATTCATGCTTAAAAGAAAAGTTTAGCGGCAGGCAGGCTTGTATCGCGTGTTGCCGTGTATCACAGCCGTTTATTACAGGAGGCAGAGTAAAAGTAATGCATTAGCCGCTCATCTGCATCGCGGCAAACATGATAATATTCCACTAACTGCGTCGTCAGTTCAAACCTTAATCCACGCTGTATATTCGTGTTTGCTCCTTTGCAAACCGCACCGTCACAGCGGCCGAACGTCTTGTCACGCATGCATGAGGCGACGTCAAAGCCATGCTGAACGTGCGTGGAGACTGTCACCGTGTTTTATTCGCGCAGTGAAAGCGCGGTTATTTCGCCATCCGCAACGACCCACCTGCTGCGAATATCCTCTAAACATGGGGTTTATGGCTTTGATCCCCTGGAACAAGTTGGTTGGAACCACGTAGGAGGGTCTGCAAAGGGACAAAACACAGCCTGATTAACAACCATTGTCATACATGATGTGGCAATGATGTCAAGTGAGCAAGCGACCACTGAATTACGAAAGCAACTTTGGCTCATACCTGTTCTTGTGCCACAGGTCTGACACTAGTTTCTGGTAGCTTTTGCAGAGCGCGGGCTTCTTGTCCGTCCTCACCATGCCGCCGCACTCGAGGAAGAACTGTGTCAGGGGCGGGCTGCAGTGGAAAGAGGGATAAATATATCATATGTGGCCACTTCACAGGCTGTTACTGAATATCTGGCCTTCAGCAGATTGACTACTATTACCAAAAAGCCAGCAAAGCAGTGGCTAATTCTCAAAAACCTGCATGTAATCCTCAATAAATCCAAGCAGAAGCAGATATAATTCAGAGTACAAGATAGCGCAACGCTGTTATAATCTGTGGTGCTTGCAGAAGACTGTTGAAGACCTGCATATCATCTTAGATCTTAGTATGTTTTTGCTACTTCATTCAAAAAGAGGAAAGGAGATCCAGAGAGGTCGAAGTTCAGCGTCTGTACATAATTCTGTCTTCTGCTTGTGTTTTTGATTCATTTTATGTCATATTCCACCGGCAGGGTAATATCTCAAATTCCCGGAGGTCCTGAGAACTCTGCGCGCAGCTGAAAGTCGAGGGACGTCGGAAATAGCTGAACAGAAAAACAGCTGAGGGGATTTTACTTGATGGACGCGGCGCGGACGGGAATCTGCAAGAAAGAGGCAAACTACAGAATGAATAAGGCATGGAGTGTTTTCCTCCAGTCCTTCGAACTGAATAATGACCCGAGCGTGAGTGAAAGAAGCAGCGATCACACAAACAGACATCAAAGGAAAGTTTCAAAGGGGGGGGGGGGGTCCCTCCTTCTGCAGCTGCGTGACTCAGTTGCTCCTATTTTTGGATTGTGATTTAGATTGCAAATTTTGACCCACATCTTTTCCCGTTTTGACTCGTACGCAGACTAGGCGCCATCAGTTTAATTTAAAAAAACGGACCAGCCCCTGGGTAGATAGTATTAAAAAGGAGGGGTTGCTGTGATTCGCTGTTGCACGACAAATAAAATCAAAAAGTTTAAAGTAAGTAGCGGCACAGCCTCGGGCTCTGCTGCGGAGCCCTCGTTTAGGTGACCACGCCAACGATCCAATCACAAAGAATAAGGCGGTTTAATGAACAATAAAAAAAAAAAATGCAGACTGAGAGAGAAACGGCGAAAAGGAGACACATAAAAAGACCCGGCTGGAGCAGGAGGAGAAGGGACAGACGAGACTGGGAAAGGCTCGGCGTTCATTTGTAACAGAAGACCCTACAGGGAACTACAAAAGGCCATTTCTGCCATCTCAAATGGTGCACTGCAGCACTTTCCACTCAGCCGTCACTCTCCCAAATGAGCAGAGCCACAGTCCCATTTCCGGCGACAACGGGAACCAGGTGGGCGGCGCTGGGAGAGAAGCGCGAGCGGTGAAAAGCGGAGGGTGACACGAGAGTTGGTGCGTAGATGCTGGGACGGACAGGCAGGTTAGTGGAGGGCTCACCAGTTGGACAGGGCCTGGAGGGCGGCGTTCATGTAGCAGGTGTTGCCAATGTTCTTCAGCCCCGTCAGGCCTGGGGGAGACAGAGCACACCGGGGAAATTAAAACAAGCCACTCATCAAAGGCTTGTAAACTTTGATGGCAGCCACAAAGCCTCTGCGTTGTTAAGAGAGACCCGTTCCATTTCCAAGAGTAATACTTTACAGCGGGGGCAGAGAGCGTGGCTACCTGGTGTATCTTAAATCGGTTGCTGTGGCCGTCGGAGTCAAATCCTATTTTTCTGACTGAAGTGGCGATAGCTGATTCATCTTAGGCAGTGCGGTGGCCCCGCCAAGACAAAATAAAAAGCGCCATCCACCTTAAAAACATATTTTTCATATAATGTTGCCCTGGATTCAGTGAGTCATGCTGTTGACTGTGTTCAGTGCTTTTAAAACAACTGTATTTTTGCTACCTGGCAACATTAAACATGCTAAATTAGCTATATCATGCACCCACAGCGCTAACTCACCTCACTATTTCAAAACCTCTGATCTCCTGTGACCTGCTCACTCTCGCAAACCTTGTTTACTTTACGCCCTGATCACATGATTTGTATTTTTTTTTTTTTTTTGACCAAAATAACCAAGACAGCGACCGGTGCCAACGCCTGGGCCGCTCCACGTGAGGTTGAACATAACATATGCCATTCAGTGGAGCCTGCGCGCGTGTCTCCCAGCACGAAGTGAAAACATTATTTACATTGGTGGCTCCGGTGGGGCCGCAGCACACAGCGCTGAAGCGTTAGTGCTAGGTTCGACCCACTGAACTACACAGGAGCAACTGTTTTCATCTGCCTGTGCCACCAGTCAGCACTTATCGGCACCTGTATCTGACAAAACAGCTTCAGACTCACAGTCATTTGCTCTTTTCGATCATTCTTCGGCTGTTGCTTCCGATCTCTGTGGTGTGTTCAAGTACAACTTTTTACAGATGACTTGAGGCGGAGTTCAGCAGCACGTCAGTCACACTTCAGGTCTTTAAAAATGCTCATTTGGCCATAACCAGTGCTTTGGGCTGATTACTGAGCACCTGTGTCTGAGGTTTATCCTTAAATCATCCATGAAATGTTCTTTTTTTTTTTTTTTTTTTATTTTGTCATACTTGGATTAAGAGCTCATAAAATTTTATTAAAATGTAGTCACCCCACTGGCTCCAGACGTTTATGATTCTAATTACTGAAATGATAATCTGTAAAATGTGTCTGCTGCAGCTGCACTGTAACTGTAGATTAGACTCGAGTTTGTTTGATGACTTCTCAGCCTGTATTTTTGTGTTAACGCAACATTTCTGCAACTGCACTGCCAGATTACAATCACTTGTGTCGCTTATTGTGAGGTAATCTCACCTCTGGCGCGCAGATCATCCTCCTCCTCCGTCTCCATGTCCAGATCTTCGCAGCCTCCATTAGGGGGCACTCTCAGAGAGGTTGGGCTCCCAGGGGCCCTGCTGTTTTCCTGGAGCAACAACAGCAGCACACGCAGACATCGTCATAAAACACTTATCTGGTTAATGAATGACCGTGTAGGATCTGACAGTTCAGCTGTCACACAGGATAGACCGGTGGGGATTGTTATACTACGGCTCTGTTGGTATGACGGGAAAGCACAGTGTTGTGTAATATATAGTTGTGTATATAAACATGCAGTGCAGTCATGTCAAGTTTATTTACATTCTATATCTAAAGACTAACCAAAGTTAAATGTAAGTGAATAGCACAACAAAAGCAAGTGACTGTAGCCAAAAAGGCAAAAAGGTACAAAGCTGGGATGATATGATACAATTTAATATCAAAATATGTGCACCACTGCCAAACAGAAACAGAAAGTTACTTGTCAGATCAATTTATAAGAAACTAAAGATGTATGATACTAAGACTGCTACAACAAGCGTCTTGAGTTTTGTCTCTGAAGTGTCAATGGAGGGGGAACATCTGATTGAAAACAAAGACTCTTCCAAAGCTGCGGAGCTGTCGCCACAAAGACAAAGTCTCCCTTATCCACTAGCTTTGATCGTGGAGTTCTGAGGATCTAAGAGGCTTAGAGCTGAAGTTACGAAACGTACAGGGTGTTGCTGATCGAGAGGATGGACGTGAGTTAGTAATGTTCCTCAGCTGAAAATAGTAACCTTTCACCCGGAGTTCATCTGGGTGACTGGGTTAGTCAGAAGATGTGTTGTCAAGAGGCGGGCTGGTGGGTAAAAATGATCTCTGCTGTCTTTTTATAGTTTGAATGAAGACAGGTTTTGGCGTCCAGTATTTCAGATCCCGGAGGCTATAACGGATGGATGTGATGAAGTTGGAATCCCCTGGATTCATTGGAGGGTATATTTGCTTGTCGTCGGCGTAAAGGCGAATAGAGACATTTGCGCTTGCAGCAGGTGGAGCCTAAAGGCAGCATTTACAGGGCAAATAAACCGGCTCCTTCAACATAGGTGCTCCGCCGCAAGGGATAGGGGCAGTAGAGGAGGAGAGGCTGTTAACAGAGGAGGTCCTGTCAGATACGTAGGAGGCGAAACACTTGAGCGCTGTGCTCTAGATGGCGAACTGGTCCGTACATGGTTTGATAAAATACAAATCCACTCTGCTCTACCACTCTAGGACAAAACAGATCGACGCACACTTGCTGTTGTGTAGTAAACCTACTTTATGTCTAAACCGTAGGTGGAAGTTGTAAAGACAATGGTGATGTAGGTGTGAGGGGACCTGGCTCTTACCTGACCAACACTCTGTGGAGAGGGAAGGGCCTTGTTGCTGGCATGGGGGGAGTGGGGACCCAGTTTACGCTCCAGGAAAACCTCCTTGCCGCAGGCGTAGCACCACACTCGCAGCGTGGTCAGGTTCACCGTGAGGTTGTGCCTCGTCTCCTGCGCGCAAAGTTAAGCATTTTCGTGAGCACGCGTGTCAGGCAAAGTGAAACAAGAAGACAGGGTTAATATTTATCCAAGCGCAGCCGATAAAGCTTTTTGTTTATCTGCAGCCCGACCTGCCACTAATCAGCAGGTTCCCCAGTATTGCTCTTATATAACGTATGCTACAGATGTGCTTGCCTAACTAACAAGTGCACAAACTAAACTCTTAAAGATGACTCTAGGACACAGCTATACAGTGCAACAGAACAAAGCTATTCCCATTAAGTATGTGCAGGTTTTTAGGATTATTATAGGAGGGATGTCAGATTTTAACACTTTGTAGCCCATTAATAATAGTCTGTTACTATGCTCTGATAGTGAGGTGAAAAATACAGAATATATAGACATTAACACAGATTCTGTTGCATAATCTGCCAATTACTGGAAATTAATTTAAAAAACCATTGTGAAACTTTATGATTTTACATTTTCAAAATGCTTCACGATACTCAATACACTCAAAAGCTTTTCCTTAAACTTTTCTGATTTAAACTTTAAAAGAAGCTGGTATCCGATGCTAGCGCTCCCCGAGACTTTGAGGTTTCTTGAAAGTAAACTAAATCAATCTTCTCACCCTCACAGGTTTAAAAACAAAAGCTAAAATACACAAATTTCATTTACAAAATGTTGAGCTGCACATCTCAGGTTACACCTTTGGGCAAAGGCTGATTTTTGCTGCTGAGGAAACATGGCCGAGATCTGCTGACCCACTGCCGCTCTGACGAGCACCGGCAGCCTGGCACGTCGACAGGAGACGGAACGTGAGCTGCAGCCGACCAGCAGACTCTGCATTATTCATCAGGGCCGCATTAGCCTCCATACAGCGGGGCAGAGCGGAGCTGGCAGAGGGGACGCACCAGACTGAGCACGGCCACGAGACTGCCTAGTTTAAATCATTTATGAAGGAAAGTATATCAGGTAGGGCATTATTAACAAGCTGGGTTTATAGGGCTTAGGGGGTGTTTTTTAACCGGCACACATAATGTTTTGAATGAACTGTTTTGTAGCTTTCGTCTGGATAATGTGTTAATTTACCCCCCAAAAAAACCCCACTGTACTCAACCAAAACAAACCTCCCTCTGCACACGCTTTCACACAGAAACGAAGATGATTTAAAACCTGCCTGAGCACGTCAGCAACTCCTAACAGGCTCACAAATACTTATTTATGATGCTGCGGCACCAGCTTCCGTTCACTGTTTGCTGTTTTCTGCAAAATCATTTCTCCGCCCCGGCCGTCGGCATTTAAGACGTATCGACCGAAGAAACACCTGCAACCGCTACTCCTCTCACCGCCATCCTGTCAGTGGATTTGCAGTATTTGCACAGAAACATATAAAACTACTAATCAATGACTCCAGTGTTTGGAGAAGAGCGCCGGTCGCCAAGCAACACAACAGGGAAGCTGCGGTAACTTCCCTTTATCTGCAAAATGACTAAGGAGTTCCAAAGTCTGCCACGGCTGAATGTGCTTCAGTTGCATAATGATGTTTGGGATACAGTCTACATGTAAATACTAATTATGTGTCCCATTACCAAACGTACACACAGAAGTGGAGCTTCTGAAATGAGCCGATCTATCTGTAACTTCTAACTTAAACACAGTCGCGCGCATTTGCTCACAGTGTAATATGTTGCTCCGCCACTGCATGGGATCTGAACCAACAGCAAGTCTGTCTCATTGTGTAGTCAAGAGATTAGAGAGGGCTCTCTCCCCCGGGGCCTCCAAAACACTAATTAAAGCATAGCCTTCTCTCTCACACAAGATTCCTCTGAGAAACCCCACAAAAGACGACTGGTGTGCCGCGCAGACAGGCGTCCTAGACGAGCAGATGGATGTGAAATCGATCGGCGATATCATTCAAAAATCAGTCAGCTCATATTACACTTATCTGCCAGCCCGCTCTGCATCCAAAACCCGTCTTTCATCTGGGTGGAGGGCTCTCGTTCCGAAGAGGTTTGCGCTCAAACAGGCCCTCTGTGGACAACGGAGCGAGCGGCTATTGGGATACTAATGGGCAGAGCAAATTGTATGTTTGCTTTCATGTTCCTCCTTCTCGCCTTCTAACCCCAATTGGCCCTGGCGTGTTGGAAAAAAAGCCTTAGTCAACACTGGGAACACCAGCGGCTGAGTTAAGCTTCAGAGCAGCCAGGAGGGGCAGATACTGTAACCATGGAACTGACAGTAGCACTGAATCTCCCCCACTTCCCAGAGGGATGGCAATTAATAATAGATGATGCGCTGCTGAAACTGCACTGAATGTGGAGGTGTGGGCAGGCCGAGCAGGCTTGACGGCTTTTAACAATTCGTGCGCTTCAAAAGCTGAAAGATGCACGTGCAGGCTCTTAGGTCGTGGAGAGAATAACGTTAAAAGTAAAGCAGCGCTGGAGGCACTTTTATTCTAAGCCATGGCTCCTGGGACTCTGAAGTGGTATTCCTGTCCTTTCCAGCCATCTGTGTCTCCTCTGCTCTGCTGTCAGTCGGAACTACTCCTCTCTCTTCCCCGTGCATTTATCAACATTTCTCACCTGAAAGGCATCGATACCATCTGAGATCTCTCACCTGCGAGTGCACAGTGCTGTGGTCAGTGTGAGACTCTCCGCATCCTACATACGCGCAGCCGTTCTGGAGGGAAAACAAACAGGGGACACAGACATCGGGGTGTTAGAAAAACAGAAATCACATTAATCTGGTGACAAATCGATGCTGTGCTTCAAATTCACAGTTTTATTTTTGTTCTTTCTCCTGGTGATCGTCGTCTTACCTCCAAACATGCCCACAAATTTGGTCCTCCAACTTTGCAGTCTTGGCACTGGCCCTAGAAAAAAGACAGCAGCAAAGTTGAATAACAGACAGAAATATTAGGCTTTTTATTAGGCCACTGCAGCTAACAACTTTTGGTTTAAAGGTGTGTAAGATCTCCTAACAACCCGCGATTAAACATTAAAACATTTCATGAGTAACATGACTGTAGCAGGAGAAAGAAAATATTCCCGGCAAACTGAAAATTAAATGTAAGACTTTTTAAAACTTTCCAAAAGAAAAATGAATTTTAAGACATTAAAAGATTTTTAAGAAACGCAGAATGGCGAGTTGCGTGTAGAGCGGTGGACGGCGTCATGATGGAGGGTCACTCACATGAGATTTTTGTATGAGTTCCTCCTTGGTGATCTCCCCCACGCAGTCCAGGTGGGGGCAGTCACAGCTGGACACCGGCGGCATATCTCACCCACAGGTCTTATAGGAGAGAGACAGAGTAAGAGAGAGAGAGAGAGAGAGGGAACAACAACAACAACAAAATTCAGTCCACAACACGCATTCGAATCAGGTGACTTCCATTAGTTCCTCTTTCCAAAACAATGCAGATCTTCTTGTTTTAAAAGAATGTTTATTGACCTGACGTCTGATACGCGACAGGGGTAATAGGAGATATATCAGCAGCAGCATGGAAGACAAGTCAGTTAGTCAAGCCAACGTAACCTGAGTCACCGCAACACAGCCTAACCTTTTCCATGCCTGCATGACTGACAGATTCCTCTTATTATCAACCACTGACACGCCAAGCAGCACATCACGCCACAGCTGTCGACAGCTCGCGTGGAACATGCGGTTTCTGGATGCCGCCGCCTTACATGATTTTAGTGCGGAGGCTGCAGAAAAACAGCGGAGACGCGAGTTATAACAAAACTCCTGCACTGCATTGTGGGTGCACACTCACACCCTAATAATCACAAAAGCTCCACCAGCGAACCTAAAACCATGTCCATCTTTACTCCCCGTGACAGCAAGATATAAAAGGATGACCTACTCTGAGACAAACCCAGCATCTGGGCACAAATGTGGGCCATGTACATGATCAGAGCAGCACTGAAATGGATGATACCTCTGCAGCAGTGGAGGACCTGCAGCTGCAGGGGTAACAGAGGTACTCCTCGCCGTTGGGCATGGGGAAATGAGTCTTTTGTGTGTGTGCGTTTGCATGTGCAAAAGTATCCTGATTACTTCTAAATTTGGGTAGAGATGTGGTTATGTTGTTCTTATAATATCATTTCCTGGTTTCAGAAACCTGAAAAAGACCTTATCCCAGTTTTGAGAAAACCCCGGGCTCCCGACAGAAACCGAAACGCTGAATGTAAATGGTTTATCCAAGTTTCTGATCACTGTGTGCAGGTGCATCATCAACTTAAGTTACATTATAGTTATTCTGTGAAACCGAATGTTTGGTTATAAACAATGTGTTGACAATCAACAGTCAGTAGATTTGAGTGGGGGTGATTTTAAAGAATTAAAGATATAAAGCCGCAAAATTAAATTAAAGTGATTACCTGTGGTTAACTTTATGTTAAATTTGTTGATACTAGTCTAGAAAAGCATGTCTCTGGGGCAGTACCTTATAAAAGCACACACACATCCTGTCAGTTATTAAGCTCATGCAATAATAACATTTTAAAATACAATCACATGCCCCGCTTTGAACCCTGGTCTTTACAGTGGCAGATAAGAGCTTTACCCTCTTTCTCTACAGGGATGCAATTACTGATTGTTCAGAGGAGGCAATTACAATGCCGATAAAACACTTCGAGTTATAACTGTGCTGACTGACCGGCTCTGTAGCACGGTGACAATATGTGTCACTGAATTTGAATACCAGGTGCTGCAAGAGTTCTAGCGCAGTTGTAATTTGTTTGGCAGCTACCCGACAAGATGCACGACAGGGCGTACAGTCAGCGCGATGATGAACCAGTGGAGGCTTCTGGAGAAGGCCGCAGTCCCATCGGCTCAACAAACAGACACAAGCTAATGAACACCTTCTGATAGCCCTTTGGAGAGAAGGGGATTAATGAAACTTAGCTGTGTGCTGCTAAAGGTTGAAGATTGATGTCATGATATATATAGTTGGCACAAACTGTTAGCAGTGTTCACAACCTGACCATGGGTGTGATCTTCATCTTAGCTTTAAGACACACACTCTCCATTGAATATGTTCATATTTCAATAACACAGCACATTTGCAAATACTGTGAATGAGTAAGTTAAAATGTTAAAATAAGAAAACAAGAAATAAGAAGTTTTCACTCTGCCGCATAAAATAAATGATATCGTATTGATGAGGCACTTATCAGCCGGAAACTGTAGCCCAGGAGTCACTACAGCTCTTAATCCATACTGTCTAAATGTGCAGCAACAGAAATGACGAATCAAAATGACTATCTGTGGCTGAGAAGGCCTGCTCAGACCTAAACCTTGTAATGTTGACTTGTCTGTCATGCACCCCGTCCTGGAACGTGTGACCACTTTGCCCATGGCAAGGATACAAAGCGAGGACTATGTTAAAGGTTGCACATTGACATTCAGGCTATCGAGGCGCAAGTGTCAATGGTATGACGTCAGCAAAGCCTAAGGCTCGGCTCTCCACCGTGCTACACGTGATTCAGCACATTTAAACCACACCAACATGATAAAGAACACTTGCCCCAAGTGTCATTGTGCAGAACCAACCTTCTTCTGACATATGACGCACAGCTTTGCTTTGCCAACAAATGTATACGTTATCTGTCTGAAGTGAAAGGAGGAGGAAACACAAAACATCACGCCACTTGATATCTTACATATGCTCAGAGTTGATGAAATGATTACTTGTATTGACTCTGGGCTCCATGAACGCTGGTTGTTTGCATTCACGGACAAGGATATTACTCTGGTATTCAAAGCAGCGGATGCATGGACACCATGTATCCTAACAAAAAGGTGAAGCAAGAGATCAGTATAACACAGTAAGAATGTGATCCTCAATAAAACACATGTTCAGTCTTGTGCAGGTCAATATGGCCTTTTCCTCACCTAATCAATGCAGCCTATGAGTGAATGAGTGTCTAAGAGGGATGTAGTTTATTTACTTTCCATACATAACATAAATCAAAACAAGCTGATAAGCAACAAGGTCAACTACGGTTATATTTGTGTTATTGGCTCCTATAATTTCCTTGACTTGAACTATGAAAGCATAATGTCAAATCAACGACTTCACTGTGCCACCAATAGTAAACAGCAGTCACTATCACAACTAATGGTACACTGGGAAAATCGTGCTAGCCGGTGGTTTCACTGTCAAGCCGCCGGCATTTACGCATATCTGATGAAAGAGAAAGCATCTGTTCTGACTCTTTTACCATCACAAACCATCCTCATCCCATCTCTGCCTTCGCAAACAACATAACTATTACCAAGGGGGAATGGATTTTGCACAAAGAGGAGGTCCAGGGTGGGGCGTTGACCCAAACCAGGCGGTGCACATGAGACCGATGTTGCCAGATTCTGTGTTATCCTGTAATGTTGGTTAACCTGGCCCCTTAATTACAGTGAAATAACTCCGCAACATGCAGTCAAGCGCTCTTGTAGCATAGTTTTAAAAGTAGACTATCCACAAAGAAGTAATATTAGCCAGTGTGTTGAAAACGTAACGTTACCTGGTACGTTAGCTAATGCTAGCTAAGAATAGAGTGCGACATTTTAAATTAACTAGCAACCAACTTATTCTGGCCAGGTTTTCCGCAATAGTGCGTAGCCATTTTAGCCTGTAAAAGATAAAGACGGAGTACGTTACAGATGTGTGAGGCTTTGGCCTTCTTCGTTGCTTGAACTGAGCTGTCAAACACAGGCGAGGCGTTGACAGCGTCACAGGCTGACTAGCAACCTTACTGTTCGCGTTAGCCTGTTGCTAATAAATGACTATGGTATTAATGTTTTTGCTTTGAAAACTAGCCAGAACACTAGCATATAGTTTAAAAGCAGGCGGTGGAGAGATTCAGTCACATGAGATAATGTTGTGAGTTAGATGGCTTTCTACTGATAACCATCTCGCTAGTAGCATGCTAGCTAACATTAGCCAGCTAAGGCTCCTGTATTACATGATCACCGACGATCCCACAGTGCCTACACCACAGTCAGCGGCGGCTAGCTAGCATCCAAAAATAACGTTAGCCTCGACCCTTACCTGCGCGGTGAGAATAAACGTCCGTCTCTCGGGTAAATCCGTTTGCTCTTGGTGTTTACGACACAGATTCAGCGTGTATTTACAGACATTTCAAAGGGCAATCCTTCACATCAACGATAACCGTTCCTGTCCCCCAGCGTGGTTGCTAACGTTACAGATGGCTCCGCCTCTTTTCCGGTAAAAAAAACAAAAAAACAAAACCCCTCCCCATCCTACTGTAAACATTATCTTTGAGTTTTATATTTACGCCCTTTATACTTAAAAAAACAACACTATTATTATATTATCACAGTGAGCAATATTAGCAACTATTAATTAATATGTCTTATAGTTATAGAAAGCTATGTAAAGGCATAAGACTTTATAGTAGGTAATCTGCAAGGGGACTGATATGAAATAGTCGTATAGCTTATGTAAAATTGTAACTTACTAAATTAAAGATAAATGTGTGTGATACAAAAAGTGAAGACTGGGTTACCCGGTGAAGAAAATAAAGCAAGGGCAATATACAATAAACCCATCCCAAGCGCCATCTAGCGTGTTATGTGCAGATTTTCAGTGAAGAAATACCCTCTACAAAAAGTTTTTGTATCAAAATGTTTTTTGGGATATAGACAGTATTTTAGGATAAAATAAGTTTAAGTCTCGGGACTGATAGTTCTAATAATAATGGAGCGTGTAATATAAGTCTAAGAAAGAAGTCTAAGAAAAGAAAAAAATGGATGAAGTAATCACAAAAATGGTAAATGTATTTTACTATAAGAGAAAAACAATACATTTAATACATTTCGAAGACAAAATAATGACGTTTTATTGACTGTTAAAAATAATAGTCAGGCGTATGAGATAAGTAGAAAAATATGTAGGTTGAAATGCTTACTTCACAACAATTACAAAAAAAGTGAGTCACAGTTACAAGAGGTAAAGCTTGGACTCTCATAATTTCATTTTAACATTTAACATTCTTTCCCTCTTTCCTTCTTTGTAATAAAAAAGGCCGTTGTAATAGCTGGGAAAACCAGGCGGGGGCGCCGAAACCCCACAAAGATGAAAGGGAGCGTGCTCTTATTTTGAAAGTCACGCTAGATGCGCGCGTGCTGTCGCTGAAGTCCTTCACTCGGCAGCAGCTGAGGTCAGACGGAGGACCGGCTAAAGTACCGGGACAAGAGTCAGTGGAGGAAACCTTTAAATGTACGTGTGACATACTCTTTATTTTCCGCTTCCCACATTCAGTTAGAAAGCGATCACATAATCAGACGAGTTGGTTTGTTAGACTGTTAAATTCAAGCTAGTTTTGACAAATGTAGCTAATACTGCTAGCCGTTTATTAGCTTTGTTAGGTAAGTTAGCCGTTAGCCGCTCAGCCAGGCCAATAACAGTTTAAATGCCGTCGTTTCTGCCCATGTGCTGATGTAATTAACATGTCAGGCTGTTGTTAAAGTCTCGTTTCTGTCCTTGAACACCTCCCGTGTAGCTCTTGAAAGGGGTAGCTAATCTTGAGTTGTTATACTTCTGAATGAAAGCTATAACTTTGTATATTTCAGTTCTTAGTGGTAAGATTGTAATAGGTCTGATCAGCACCAAGACAAGGCAAGTTTACTTGTATACTGAGGTAATTTACAGTACTTCACATAGGACAATTAAAAACACTGAAGAAGAAAATACAATTATATTAATCAATTATAGTACAACTGATCAAAATAGATTAGATCTGATAAATTGTATGACATATAGTAACACAGCATTCAAGATGACAAAGCTAGATATGCTAGAAATATAGTCAGTTTCTCCAAATTGAAGAAAATTAACAAATGTTCAGTAGAAAAGTCTTTAACAACAGTGTTTGATACTTGGCAGGCTTAACGTTTTCTTGATAATATTGTCTTTTACTAAGTTTTATTGGATCGCTAAGGGTTTAATGTAGGTATTCAAGAAAGGACTAAATGAATTTCCCAGTTCCCTGCCCATTCAGCACTGTTCGCTTGTTCGCTTCTGTAAATTCCCATGCAAATTAGCCCTCGGGATGTCAATATGCCAGTCTCGTTCACACATTGCAAACTGGAAACTGATCAGCATTTAAAGACACGCAAAAACTGTAGCAACGGGTTTTAAGACGCCACATTTTGCCGGGGTGAGCTCTGGCTTCCAGTGGAATAACAATAATCCATGTGATGAGCCACATGAGTCTCTTGTGCAAGCTTAATTGGATGCTGCGTGTTGTCCCGTCAGGTGGATAAACAGCGGCTTAGAAGATGTGGTCCTGTAAAGTGCGCGACTGTGTTTCAAGAAAGCAATACTATGTTTCTATTGACACAGACAGCCTCTTTGTTCAGGCATGTTTACAATGTAAGGCGAAGTCCGAAGCCATAGCCATACCTTTGGCGGGTGTGCCGATAATCCTTTAGATTAAGGAACGGCTCATACTTCTTTCATTTTAGTTTTAAAGCAAGTAATAATCGGAAAGTTATTAAAACATTTCAAGTAACCAGGAAGTATTTTAACCTTATTTAAGTGGTTGATTATCCCTACTCTGCGCACGACAGAGGCTTAATGTAATATCGTCATTGCGTCCCCTCCTGAGCCGCCACGGGTAAATCCTTGCGTGTCACTCACTCCTGTCTTCCTCCTCAGGCCCGGCAGAATGGCGACGGGGATAACGGAGTTGCCGAGTCATGGATAGATCGCCACGATGACACATGAGACCCTCACAAGCTCCCAGCTGTCTGTAAAGGCCGCTGCGCTGCGCATGGTTGACCTACCGCTGTCCGTGTACAGCTCGCTGGCACAGGTGAGGATTTGTCCGAATGTGGCGCGCGTCTGTGAGTGATCCGCTTCTCTTAGACGACCGTAAAACACAAATTCATTGCTTAATGCTGCCACTGATGAGGAGGGGTGAAGGGTAGTAGAGGACAACCCAAAACTCAGTGTCTGGCAGGCCTCCGTGATCACTGCAGTTACAGTTTGGGCAAACAACCACTTCAGTATCGCACTAGGGTAGTTATGGATGTCTCACTAAACTAGAAAATAGGATGTTTGTATAAAAATATACTAAAGTAAAAGCTTGTTTTTAAAAAGAGAATAATGTTGGATGCGGTCTCTCTGAAAGGGCAAAACGTTATCAAACAGTGTGTTTAAACATGTCAGAAGTGTCGCCCTGGAAAGCCACCAGCATGTTCTCTCAGTGACCCGCAGTGTTTTGCGAGCGGTGCGCGAGGAGACGCTGTGGCCGGAGTCACGTGGCGGATCCCTGATAAACGATCCGGGGGGGACGCGCACGGCATCCGGCAGCGGCGGGGGCAGGACCGGCGCAGTAATCCTGCAGAACCCTGAGCGCGTTTGATCAGACGCGCTCAGGGTCCCCCCCCCCCCCCCCCACAGTCATTCGGTGCTTCTATCTATAGACGGAGGGGGCTGCGCACGCTATCTGAACCGGGTTCTTTCAAATGTAGATGACAGGCTGGCAGACGATTTCCAGCGCTGTGCGTTACATCATCAGCATCCGCTACATCCTGAGTTGACGCGTCCTCAGGTGACCTCTCATTGGACAGGATGTCTTCTCTTTAGTGTTTCCCACTGTGATTTGGTCGTCGTGGCATCCTCACTGCTTTGACACTGTGGGATCTGAGATGAAGCACTTAAAAGATAAACTCCACCTCTAGACCCTCAGATATTCAGCAACTGACCCGTGAAATGCCCCCAGTCAGGAAAAGTAAGAAAACAGAGAAGCGTGCTTTAGCTTTGTCAGATGTTCTTTCTTTCTAACTTGAAACTCCTCCTGCCCCCCTCTGCCCGTCCTCCAGGTGAGCGTCAGCACGGGCACCAAGAAGCTGGTGGCGGCCACGGCCTTCGGCGCCGTCTCGCTCCTCCTCCTCGCGCGCCGCTTCCAAAGGAGGAAGGGCAGAAAGAAGGTCCACGCGCCTCAGTGGGAGCAAGCCGGCTTCGAGTTTTACTCCCCGGCCTCGGCAGAGAACGGTAAAAGTCACTGACGCTGTGATGTTTATTCCTCTCAACCAGCGGCTCACCGACCCGCGAATCCCCACTTAGCATGTTAGCCCAGTTGCTGGTTGTGATGTAATCAGACCGACTCCTGTATTACCTCGAACCGTTAACGGCAGGTTCCAGATAAATGCTTTAACTCGTGTAATCTCACGTAGGAAGATTTGCCACTGATTAGAGTCCCGAAGAGAAATGAGCGGGACTGCGGGATTAAACGGAGTCAAGTGAGCGTTTGGCCAGCGCAGCAGCAGATTTTGCAGATCGCACTTTGTCCTGCTTACACGCCCCTGCGGCGTGATCTCCGTGTTCACATCGTTCCCTTTTATCTGCCCAGATAACACCGGCCGAAACATCACTCTCTCCGTCAACTCCAAGAATGGCTACTCCTCTGGCCTGGTCCTCACCACAGGAGACTACAGGAAACTGTCCGGGTCTCTGCTGAGCCTGGCCTCGGTGAGAAAGGGCCTTGATCTGGTGCGGCGTGTGGTGTGATAATAAATACTTTTAATAAACATCAAAAGCCTGAAACATTAGTTTTAATTAAGTAAGTAAATCACTATTGATTTAAAACACATGTGCAAACTCACCTGCTGATGGCTTTCATCAATCCAAACCAGAATGGAGAGGTTATAGATATGATATGATATATATGTATAACTCATGTAAACCTCACTGGTCTAGCGCCGCATTGATCTGCGCCGTTACACCGACCTGCTTCGTGTTGCTAAGCTACACACGTCGTCCTGCCCTTGTCTTTCGCAGGTGAAAAGCATGAACTCATCCAGCAGCAGCACCTGCGCAAACGAGTCCACCTGCTGGGACCGAGCGGGGGACGGCGACGTCTGCAGCGTGGTCAACGTTCCCGTCACCACGCCTGAAAACCTCTACCTCATGGGTAAAGAAGCGGCCGCGGAAAAGGAGAACGAGCCGTATAATAAACCGCTTTGAGCTCCCTGAATTTCTCCGTGCGTTCGCCCGCAGGTATGGATTTATTTGAGGAGGCTCTGAGGCGGTGGGAGCAGGCGTTGACGTTCAGGAGCAGGCAGGGCGACGACGACTCCAGCTGCGCGTCCGTCAAAACGGGGGCTGGGGACGCCATCGCCGAGCAAAGCATGGAGGTGAGCACACACACGAACGCGGTGTATATACATTTTTACATTGGGGTCAGATTGAACAGCATCACACTCCAAACGTAGCGCTCGCCAGGCTTTTAAGACGCTTGGAGACCATCTGTGCTTACAAAATGCCTCCTGACGAACTGTAACCGGCTCCAGCAGAGTTTCACACGTTCACCAGCGCCTGCCTCAGCCCGGGACCCAGGAGCCGCGTCGATTTAAGCCCTGCCAGCATTTTCTGTACTCTGCTTTTATACCAGAGGAAGGCAGAGAGGAGTAGACTGCCTACAAACGCTGCACCGCAGGTCACGTACGCGGGAACACAGCCCACCGGCGTCACAGAGTTGGGATTGTATAACGGCCGACTCACTGGCTCTCTAACCTGGTTGGAAGGGTTTTTGGATTAGCGTGGGTCAATTGGTTCTCGGGCACCCAAACATACGTCCAGACTGCTGTTCAGTCCTCTGTCAAGGATATCCCTTACTCAGGAGTGCTTTATTATCCACTTTTCACTCTCTATAGGTGGCTTTACTTGGATTAGTGTTTTTTAAAGGCAGGCTTCAGCGCTGTGTGAGTCATGTTTCTGCCGCTCAACTCTGTTTTCAACTGTGTTTGTGCTCAGGACGTCATCAGTGCAGAGTTCATCCACAGGCTGAAGTCCCTGCTGCAGAGAGCGTACAGCCTCCAGGAGGAGTTCGAGGGAGTGCTGTGCATGTCGGAGCCCGCGTCCCACGGCAACGGCCAGGGTGAGTCACCGATCAAACGCGATGTTATGTCATTCCCACGACAAACACGCGGCATATTACCTGTGTCCAGTATTGTGCGACACATTGCCGTGGTTACTGTCCATCGCAGATAAAGTGGCGGACATTTTGGCCAGAGAGGAGCTGGACGACGCCTGCCTGAGGGACAGCGTCAGCATCGCCTCCACGGACTCGTTTGTGTCCGCGGCTGAGGTGAGGGGCGGCACTCGCCATCATCAGACTAGCTTTTCATCTTCCTGTGTCATCACCCAGCCATCAGCACAGCATTATTACGCGATTTGATCCCTCAGGTGAACGAGACACAAGCAAACATGTAAATCTCAAACCGTCTGGAGCATCGGGTCTGCGGCCGCTTCACAGCAGGAGTTTGATTCAAATAGCTCTGATCCAGCTCTAAGTTCACCGCCCGGTGTTTACCGGCGCCCCGCTCATCTCCTTTACTCATTAAGTCAGTGGGGGGGGGGCTGTTTGTCTGTGCTACTGGCGCACTTGACCCACATAGTGCAAAAATAAACTGGCTGACTGTGTTTACTTCAGCTAAAGGCGAAATGTGTGTTTTATCTCCCCACCTGCTGAAAGCTAAAGCTGCTAAACGCTAAATATCTCCACCAGGACCGGGTGTTACCGTGTCCCGAACGCGTCATTTCATTCAAAAAGCTCGCAAACCAAACCTTAGCAGCCAAACTGGGCCACAGACCTTCAGTATACGACGTACAGCTCGCAGCTGTTTCCACCGTAGCGTCCACAGCACAGCAACATGGATGAGGTGGGGAGGTTTGCTTGCGTGGCTGCATGTGTGTTTGCTCTGATGGGATCAGGGTTGACACGATCATCAATAATCAATAATAACCTCCGCGGCCCTTTTCTCCATCAGCTGTCGGAGCACAGAGAGCTGAGGAGCGTCTCCGCCCTGGGCCACCACCCCTTCTACGAGGAGGCGCTGCAGATGGCCGAGGAGGGCAAGATCTCCTGCAGGGTGCTGCGGTAATCACGCCGATTACATTACACACGTGGAGTGCCGAAAACGAGCTGTGAGCACAGTATATATTGTTTTTCATAGCTCGCGTTGTCCGGTGTTCAGATCAGGCCTCTGCTTCTTGGTTTTTCAGGACCGAGATGCTGGAGTGCCTCGGGGACGTAGACTTTCTGGCCAAGTTGCACTGCGTGCGGCAGGCGTGCCAGGTACAGCAAAACCTCATGAATTAAAAAGAACATAAATGCAGTTTAATCATGTAGTAACTGAACTGAATACAACAGAAGGTATTTTAGGTTACATCCAGATGGAAATACGACAAAACAAGACGACGTGATGTTAAATTCATCGGACAGTGCTGCACAAATGAAGGCTGCGTGTTAAACGACACCCCGGCAGCTGTTTGACTCGCTGAGTGTTGAATTTTAAATGTCAACTTGTTTCTAGGATCCAATGCGACTGAAAGGATTTTTTTTTTTCTCCCCCAGCTCATTTTGTGCGAGAGGACGACCAGGATGTTTCTGGCCGACACGGGAAAGAAAATACTGTCTTCCATCATCGTGAAAGCGCAGAAGGTGAGAGCGAAGCCACGACCCGGTGACCACCAAGGCGCTCCAGCGAGTGTCTCTCTTCCTGACCGTTGTCGCTTGGTTTTTTTTTTTTGTCAGAACCCACACAGATTCGAGGAAGTGTTTGAGGAGATGATCACCTTCCTGGAGCACACCGAGCACTGGGAAAACACGGAGGTGGAGCTGGCAACACGAGGAGTACGAGCATCACTTAAACTAATCCTTCGACCTCTCCGCTACATCCTGTCTGTAACAAACCAGTACAACAGGAAGTGGACAACTGCTCTTCTTCCTTTTTAACCACAACTTCCACTCCTCACCAGGTGAAGCACCTGAACTTCTACGACATCGTGCTGGACTTCATCCTGATGGACTCATTCGAGGACCTGGAGAATCCGCCGATCTCCATCCAGAACGTCATCAACAACCGCTGGCTCAACAGCTCCTTCAAGGAGACGGTGAGGGAACGCATACGTAACCTAAATATGATTTAAGAGGGGAACAGTTTACCTTTCACAGAGTAATACTAAAACCTTTCATACAAGACACTGATTATGTACGTGCCTTTAAACTGTAGATATTTAAGATGTAGAAACTGACCAGTTGAATGATTTATTAGTTTCCCGATTCCCGAATTTAGTTTTTGACTCTTCCGTGATGATTCATCTGTATTTCACAGGCGGTGGCGTCCAGCTGTTGGTCAGTGATGAAGCAGAAGAGACAGCACATGAAGGTGGGTACAAGTTCGGCTGTAGCAGGCCTGTGATCGGTCACTGCTTCACCTCCATGGCACCTTTATCTCAGGTGGATTCAGTCGCCTCTGCTGTGTTTCAGGTGCCCGACGGCTTCATCGCCCATTTCTACGCCGTGTGCGAGCAGATCAGCCCCGTCCTGGCCTGGGGTTTCCTGGGGCCCAAGAGCTCCCTGCACGACTTCTGCTGCTTCTTCAAGGTCAGTAACGAGAACAAGGTGATACTGAGTGAGTCTCAGGTATTCAGACTTTCAGAGTATTGAGCTTTTTAACTGATCTTACATGTGACGACAGATTTGCACCCGTGTGTTCTCTCTCAGCAGAGAGTTCCCGTCCTTAAAGCGCCCTCTCACGTTTTGTTCTCCTCAGGATCAGGTGCTGCACTTCCTTAAGGACATATTTGACCTGGACAAGGTGCGTTACTCTTCTGTGGAGACGCTCGCAGAGGACATGCTCCACCTGCTGCACCGGCGCTCCGAACTGTTGCTGGCCTACCTGGGGGCCGACACCCCGCGGCACGCCAACGGCTGCAGCCCCTCCCAGGTGCGGCTGGTGCCCAGCGGCCTGCTGGAGGCACGGGTGCAGTGAAGGGGCGCGAACTCCGACTTCAGACGCTACACACGTGGAAACATCTCAGCATTCATTCAAGGGCGAGTTCGCGCAAACCGTCGGACCAAAGAAAACAGTAGGTAAAAACAGTCTTGCCGAGGTCTGAAGTCCACTCATCGCACCTCCCCGCCGCGCTGCGTGTACCGGCTGCCTGCCTTCACACCTGATCATTGTCTCCCTCTCACTGTGCCATGGCGGCGCACGCTAGTTTTCAAACGCCATAGCAATAATACTCGTGATTTGAACTTGCAGTGGACGTTGCGCGGTGTAAACGAAGGCGTATTTATTGCTGCTGTGCACAGAAACAGGTTTGCAGTATTTATTTTACTATAGAGCTTAAATGATGCAGGGTTTATTTGGTAGGAGCTGTAGTTTTACATGTGTGCGTCAGTGGTGTTGTGGTCAGTAGTACGAATACCCACGTTGTGTAATAATAGACTTTATCAGATAGAGATTTGTATGATATATTTCCACATCCTGTTGAACGTCAGCAATGCAAAACCATTAAATGTACTGTGTTTATGTTACAAGCACACGTTGCCCAGAGAGATGATCAAACAAAGGGACAGAGCGACGGGTTTTATTTGCCCCGCTGTTACATGTTACACGTCTCTTTGGCACCAGGACTCAAAAAACCTTGATGCAATAGTTTGACTGGAGTCCAGGACAGGCGGCCAACGAGGCCCGTCATCCCAGCAAACTGTCAGATACAGGAAATGAAAGATTATACGGCGCTGCTGCGTAACCCCACAGCTGCTGAACTTGTGCCACTCTGTGTTTTTTTCACGACGGGCAAACACGCAAGAAGCCTTACAGTCAACGCACACCTGAGCCTTGTGTTCGCCACTGAATGTCTGTCTGTAGATACTGTAACGCACTACTGTCCGCCCCGCTGACCCGGTCACCGCCGCGTACAGAGCATGCACAACGTGAGCGCTCTGAGCAGCGGAGTTAACGCGCGATTTTCCAAACACTACCAACCATTAAGAGGTGATCTGCGTCGTCAGCCGAGTCCTTTGTCGCAGGATGTTTGCGATTTTTGAGGTCCGTCTTAAAAACAGCACACAGGTGCCTGTACGCACCTTTAAGTAGGAGTGAGGGATGAATTTCAGTCCTCTTTATTGCAGATTTGGACTGTTTCAGAGAACAAACAGATTTTATGTCCCAGCAGCCTCCTGTAAACTTTAACTTTTAGATTTTTCTAAACCTCACTGAGGACTTGTCCTTTTTTCTTCTGTATAACCACGGGGAGAGTCTTTTCAGGGCCAGTATGAACAGGAGTACTGATTGAAGGTACACATGGTCCTGGGTGTGGTGTTTAAGACGGGCTTCTTGTTTCAGCAACACAGGCAAGAGAAGTGTACATTTTGGGAGTTCACCTTGTTTTGTGTATGAATTAAGAAAATAAAGTCTGAGAATGTGTTTGACAGTTGCTGCGTTTAGTGTCTTCTCTACAGCTTGTGCGTAAATAAGTCCAGTGCATTGGTCCAGTTTGTTTGTTACAACTTTATTAATGAACATGGCGACATTTCAAAAGTCAGAACAGTTGATTCAGAAAACAAAAACCAGTAGATTCTGTAACATACACAGCACATTAAATCTTTTTTTTGTTGTTGTTTACCTCTAAGGCATGCTCCTTGTTTTGTCTTCTACACCCCCACGAACTCTGTGTTGAAACACTGAGCATATCTCACATGTACAGAGTGAACAGCCTCAAACAGTACGTGACCCTTCCACTACAGAAAGAAAGTGATTTTAAACTGGTGACCCCCAGAAGTTTACTGCCAATACAAGTGCACATGTAATTCAAAGTACATTAGTTCCTGTCCTCATCCAACTTTCTAAAGCACATTCCTATGTGGCTACAGGTTACTGATGAAGGCATTGAAGCGACAAATGAGAAACCATCAGACAGCTCTAAACACACTATGGCATCATGGTTGTAAAGACAGAACAGGCAATCCGAGCTGAAAACACATGTATCTGACCAACACTTTGCAATCACAGAATTCAAATTGCGTTGCTGTTTTGTTTTTTTGTTTTTTTACCTTATCACTGGAGCTCTTGAACGGTCTACGTTCAGCAGTGGGATTGACTCAAAGGATTCCTCCTTTTGGGGACAAACTACGACAGGGCCTGATTCTATGACCTAAGCTTGCAGCATCCTCCAACACTGTGAGCGAGAAGTGAAGGCAGCAGCGTTTCAATAGTAGATTTGCACTGCACTTGAGGGCAGATTCACACCACGACAGAGAGAAATAAAAAATAAAATCATGTATTTCACCGTTGTTTTTTGACCTAGCGCTTCAGCACATTGCTAACTTCTGACAACAGGTTTGCATGGCATGCAGTTTAAACACACCAGAGTCAAAGTTGTCTAAAAGCATCGATTATACAATCGCTGTCAGACTTACCGGGGTGCAAAGATAAGGCTATTATCAAATATTAAGCACATACGACAATGACAACAGTTCCTCTTTGAGCCTATGCAACAACTTCTGTTTGAAAAGTCAAGCTTCATGTAACAAGTCACATCATGCAATAGTTCATTCATGAAAGCAGATCATCTTAACAAAAACAGAAGGGCTGTTCATACTTTTAGAGATCCTGCACATTTGTTTAGGACTAGGCATAAAAATGCATTGAGGCAAGTGAAAGACACAGGTAAGCATTTGTTTGCATGTGTAATCGGTCATGTCACTGGACAAAAACACTGGTTTCCTTAGGTTTCGCTTACCTGTGTTATTGCAGCAGAACCTAAGGTGCAAGGTCTGGGACGACACTGCAAAGATCAGATATAATCGCACTGTTTGCCATCAGTGAACAATGCAGATCAAGAGATTTCGTTTAGCTTCAAATTAACAGCCTTTCACAACAGTGCTCATTCAGTAAATGTCATCATCAATACGGAACTAGTCAGAAGCAGATCCACTACTAGCATTCCACATGCTCATATGTAAAGGACATTAAAGAAGAGCAGAGAGCTAAGCATGCTACACTGGAGTTATGCAGTAACTTGGTCTAAGCAATTGTGTTGCAGTGAATGGCATTTTATAAAAAGAGAAAACATAACAGTCTCGACTAGACAATGGCACTTAGCAGGTCAGGAATTCAAAACGCAAAGAGAAACCACATGGACATCCTTAAACAGTTCCTACCGACAGTGTAACAGAGTGCTGACCCTCAGAAATCCAACCGGCACTGAAATGCTACCTACACAAACAATCTACAGAGTGTCGACACAGTCTGAGCGCTGTGCAGTCACACAAAGGGGAAAGAAGTCTCAGAAACATGTGTCTAAAAAGTACTATTCCTCTCCTCAGAACATTTCATACTTACCCAGAGACATGGGAAAAATGGCAATATTTGACAAAAAGACTACAAATGTTGCAGGTCACAAAGCATCAAAAAGAGGCGGGAATCTCTCAGAGTCACAGTTTTGTACTTACAGGAGAGGAGGGCTCAACTGATGGATGACGACTGCATAGCCACCCCCGACCCTACAACATCTATGTTCTTATATTGGATAAACACTAACAGAATGGGCACAGCAAAAATAAAAATATATATAAAAAATACGATTTTTGCAATGTTTTTATATTAAAAAAACATTCTTTTTTTTTTTTAAAAAAAAACAAATTTATACATGAGTTAGTTCGCAATTTCAAAACGGGCAAAGACAAACGTTTCAATGCATTTTTGGATACAGTGGCAATTCTTTTTACCTGACTGTCCTGGAAAAAGAACAGCACAAAAAAATAGAATAACACTAAAAATATGCAACATTTTTCTTTGCAGCCATGTTTTTCTGGGGAACATGTTAAAGGAAATACTTGCTTACCGCTTTTCTAAACTTGCCTGTGGAGGAGGAAGCGTCTATCAGGGCAGAATACAGCACATACTACCTCAACAATGTCAGCAAAACCAGCAAGATTTTAAAAAAAATAATATTAACAAAGCGCCACGGCAACGCAGTTAATGCAGGAGATACGGTACATGGATACCTGTTGGCTTTCTTATGACAAACATCTGCCTACGGCTAAAGTCAGAAAACAGAGAAAATGTCTATTAACAAGGACGTCTGTTGGTCTGAACCACTCGGGATCACCGCACGCACATAATGTATCTAAGAGCCTTAGAGACAGTTGGAGAGAGACAGGATAGCACAACTTTGAGTCGACCTTTTTGGGCGATAAACCCCACACACGGCCTGCATTTCACACTTCCACCGCCCGCCCCCCCCGTCAAAACAAATACATACAGAAGTTCATGTCAACCCTTCTGGTGTAAAACCACCCCAACTTACCAACACAGGAGGTTTCAGTTTGTTTTATTGCAAAAACACAACAGGCAATAGCATTTTAAAACTGAGATGATTTACATGGTAATGTCTACAGTTTAATAAACATGAGTTCTAACCACATTTAATGTAGGTACAGGGCTGGAATGACCATATGTATAATTACCTCACTAAAAACAAAGCATTTACAAGAAAAAGAAAAACAAAACAAAACAAAATGAAAGAGGACGTGTTCGCCGGGTAATCTGCCATCTATGTGAAACACTTTCAAACCAAGGAAATTTAAGATCTTCATCAAGGCGTCTGCATCCAAACATTTAACAAAGGATTTTGTTTTCGACAATGTAGCATTTACTTTATGTCCACTTCACATTACTGGCCCTGTGCAAAGAAATACATAGAAGATACATTGCATGTTAACAGCAGAAACAGTGGACTCAGCTTCCCAAAATTAAAAGTTAAAAGCCTGTGGGGAGGAAATAGCTTTTGGTTAAAGTTTGTGAAGCTGCAGCGACTCACGGGAACCCTGAAAAACCTGGGGAACGAAGGCGGTTAGGGCACAAAACGATTGAGTATTCAGTGGGTGTGGAGGGCAGATTCTTATCGGGGGTGTACCTGAGGGGCTTGTGGTGCTGCACCCATCGTCTGAGGGTTGGCTGTGCCGTAGTAGGCGGCCTGCTGACGGTAGTACTCCGCCCAGGCGGCGCTGTAGTCTGGCTGGCCTCCGGGCTGGGAGGCTGCGGCCGCTGCTGCTGTGGCCTGAGGGGCCGCTTGACCTGCAGGGTGAAAACAGCAGGGAACTCGTTGGTACTCCATTGTCAACAGCTGGACGATTAGCATCTCTTTGAGCAACTTAAGTTACTTTGCATTCATTTACACCAACATTGAGCACTTAACCAAAGTCTCCAAAGCCGTTTGGAAATACAGATTACAGTTACAAAAGTCTAACAACTGAGGTTGGAGCAGGCGCTTGTAAGAAGGGGAACGAACCCAGCACCATCTCCTCGGGGTGGCAGGTCAGAAACCTTCTGCCTTACTGTCGGGCGGCTGAGGGAGCAGCTCCTCTACCACAGAGGGCTGCCAGAGGAGCCAGCCGCCCTTCAACATCACAGAACATGCACGTCGCAGCTGCAGGGGGGGACACCACTCCTCACCAGGGTCTTATAATCTATACACATTACTCTGTGTCAGACGTGGAACAAGTGACGCACACCTGGATCACACCTCCTACAAATGATCTGCCTCACAAACACAACAAACTGAAATACCAAGATGTGCAGACACATTAAAAGCTAGTGCTGCAGCTCCGGTGTGTTGATTTTGAATTAAGAGAAGTCTGATCGGTGGCTTTACATTATAAAAGCATGAAGTGTCTATGTAAATGAAGACTTTGAGCTGGGGAGTTAAACATCTAATGAACTCCAAATGAATGATTCAGGCGTTAAGTCCGATTTCACGTGTACCAACCTTGTTTCTTGTAATACTCCTCCCAGGCTTTCGTGTAGTCCTGAGGCTGCTGACTCTGCTGACCTGCAGAGAGACGGGAAACAGAGGTGACGATGCATCCAGGCTGGAAACTGAATCAATTCACATGAACACACTCACAACACTGATCCTACATTTCATCGTTTTAACTCTACACATTCAGTAGCAGTGACACAGCCGTGGCACGTGGCAAAACTCTGCCGTCAGTGTTGATAAAACCCTAGGATAGTCCAGTGAGCAAACTGCTCTAAGCTCATGAAAGGTGGTTCTGTGTCCACAGCTCAGTCCTGTGGATGGTCAAAGTGTTGCAGTCTAAACAGCGCAGGTGTCGACTGGCAAACCAAGTGGAGGCGCACTGAAAACGCTCCACAGCAGGCCAGCAGTGCTGACCAACACCCAGCCCTGAACAGGCTGTTTAGACTGTCTTGTGTTAATAGGTGTACACTGAAGCTACGTTCATATACCCATTTTCTTGTAATATTCCTCCCAGGCCTTGGAGTAATCTGCCTGTCCACTCTGACCTGCAGCCTGTGGGTCACCTGTTAAAAAAAACGGTACTTGTAATTAGTGAATCATTCTCAGCAGTTTGTCCTCCACCTGCCTGGGGCGAGCTGTCAGCCTAGGGAGGGTGGAGGAAAACTATCCTGTCCCTGGGGTAATATAAAAAAAAAGTGCTCTGCAAAAGCAAAGTCATTTAAAAAAGGTGAAAACCAAACCAACTTGTCTCCTGTTAGCGACGCCAGGAAGACACTACTGAAGTTAAGCTGGTGGACTACGCTGCTCTACACTCATCAGAACAGTTCCTGCTTCTTCTACAGACACTTCTGCTAATTCAGAAACACTTTGGTTACCTTGGCCGTTGGTCTGACTCGTGCCAGGCGCTCCACTTGTCGGGGTCATGGGAGCCTGCGGCTGCTGGCTGTACTGAGCGTAGTAAGCCGCCCACGCTGCTGCGTTGGCGTCAGCTGCCGCTTTATCTGGACACAGCACACAGGTTGTGTCACCAACACAGAAAACCGTAAACTTAGAGGTGTAGCTGTACGTTTCATCACATGATCTAAATCTGAGCTGTTAGCAGGCACTCACTTGGATCAGGTTGTCCCTGTTGCCAGTGTGGGTAGCCATTGCCCCATCCCTGAGGCTGGTATGGCGCAGGTGGACCACTGGTTAAACAAACAACCATCAGTGTCATTTGTCACACCTGAGTCAATGTGTCTCTGCTTTAAAAAGGGAGGTAACACCACTCACTGTGGTCCTGGGGGTCCCTGGTTGTATGGGCCGGGGTTGTATGGACCCATTGGAGCACCGGGGGGTCCAGGTGGTCCAGGAGGACCATGTGGGCCCGGACCTCCATGTGGACCGGGGGGGCCGTGTGGGCCGCCCATTGGAGTGACTGGCCCCTTAAAACACAAACACATCCAGGTCAGTACGTCAGCCCATAACGACACAAACACGCACATCTTTATAAACAAACTCTCAGCGGCTCACCCCGATTTTCTCCTCCACCAGCTGCCTGGCGTAGTCGATCTGCTGAGGGGAGCCCCGGACTGTGAACATCTTGATGTTGGGGTCAGCGTTAGGCGGGGGATTCCTCTGTAGCTCGATCCTGGCTCCCGACTGTTGGCTGATGCCCTTTATTGTCTCACCACCTGGAGAAACAAACATCAGCAAATGTTACAACACGTTCCCTTCGTTCTCCACTTTGCATGAAGGTTAAACGCAACAGTTTCCAACGTGCAGCTGATGTCGCGGCGTCACTTACCTTTTCCAATGATGAGGCCGGTCTTCATGGTGGGGACAGTGAAGGTAAACTCCTGCAGGCCACCAGGGGGGCCCATGTTCCAGTTCCCCTGCCCGCGGCCACGTCCTCTGCCACCGCCGTGTCCCGGAGGACCGCCTGTCTGGACGCTCCTCAGCAGGTCGGATATGATTTCCGCTGCGTGCTGAGCCTGGTCGGGGGGGCCCATGATCTGTGCTATTCTGTCAGGTGTGCTGCCGTCATCTGGAGGGAGACAATGCAGAGATTAGAGACTTAAATGCTGAATAAATGTATCATCCTTTAATGGACATGTCTCTCCAACGTACTGATCCAAAGTCTTTGTGTTCAGGTCTCAGATAAGTTTAGGGTTAGGGTTATACATCAGCTTTTCAGCGTGGTGCATGAGTTTTCATCACGGACCTACACGTTTTTAACTTGGTACGTTTGCACATTGTTCTCAATCCACTTCCTTGCGATCGCTCACCTGGTTTGAACTGAATCCTGACGCCTGTGTCGTTCTGTATTTTCTTGATCATCTCTCCATTTCTGCCAATCACAATTCCTACGGCAAACCTGGGGACAGGCACCTAAATGAGGACAGAAGACAAAACCAAAAGTCAGAGGCTGTTTCAAACCCTTGTCTGCAAACAGATGAATGAAGCAACTTAGTAAAACGCTCACGTCTAAGCTATCTCCTCCAACTCGCGAACCGTACTCGCCCCTCTGCTCCCTGAAGCCTTGATCTCTGATCAGCTCCATCACCATCTCTTTGGCTTGCTGAGGAGAAAAGAAACATTTAAAGAGAGCACTACTCAACTTGTCTCCATGGAGACAAATGATGAGACATGTAAAAAGGACATTTTGAGTAAAGAGCCCCACACATCTTATTCCATCACAGCCTACTGTAAAGCAAGTGCAACGGTCACATGACCGAGGACCCACCTGGACTTTAAAAGGTTCTCCTGAAATGCGGAGTGGCTTGTCTGCGCCTGTGTTTTGGGGTCCATCCTGGATCATGACCATCTTCACTCCAGCTCTTTCCTGCAACCAAAATATGCCATCAGAGTGCGTCTGTGCCAAAGGTGTGGCCTGCTTAGATAACTGTGGATCAGCCCGATACGGTAACACTGAATGCACACTCACCTGAAGGCTTTTAATGGTTTCTCCTCCCTTCCCAATGACGAGTCCGGCTTTTGAAGCAGGGACCATAATCTCCTGGACAGTCATTCCCGGGCCGTCGCTGTGGTTAAACGCTGGAGCCGGACGCCCCTTCTCGACAATCTCTGTTAGTAGCCTCTTTGCCGTCCTGTTAGAGGAGGAATCACTTTTATACACGCACTAAGGCCAAACAAAAACTGAGATTGACACCTGAATTACCACCAGAACTGCGGAAATTCAATTCACGGCACTGTACGGGGCCAGAACATACGTAAGAATGTATGAGATACTTACTGGATGGACTCTGGTGGACCCGTTAATGTCACGGACCTATCTGGCATCCCTCCGCTGTCTAAAGGACACAGAAAGAGGAGTTTATGCAAACCACACACCAACAAGCAAAACTACTATTTGCTGTGTAATGCAGAGTATCAGCGGCAGATCTTACCAGGTGCAATCTGTATTTTGCAGCCAGATTCCTGTTGCAGACGTGAGATCTGTTCGCCTCCTCTTCCAATGACTAAAGAAAGGAACAACACAATGTTACCTCTAAATCCTGCATAACCACAGTAACACTGAGCTTGTGCTTTTGCTGGGTTGTGTCTGGACGAACACTTACTAAAGCCAACCATTCCATCTGGAACCTTGAACTCCTCCGATATTGACCTGAGGACAGCAGAACAAATCAAAATGAGCTTTCTAACAAATTGCAAAACACAGAAGACAAAAGTTAATTTACTGAACTTGAATATCTACCTCGGGGGGCCGCCCATTCCTCCCATTGCTGAAAAGGCTGTGGGGAAAAAACATATAACAGCGCATTAGAGGGGAAAATATAAAACATACTTAAGTTTAGTCCATGCACAGACTTTCCAATTCTAGCACAACTGAATTTAAATGAACAGCCACATATTGAGCTGAAACTTCAGGTCACTTACCGTCATTTGTAGCCACTTTCTTCGTCTCTGGTTGGTCTGTGACAACATGACATAATAACCAGCGTAAGTATCTCTCGCTACACCTACTATAACATTTACTGACAGTGTTCAACCTGAACATGGCTAAAATAAAGTCAAGGCAAAGCATGCTATAAATATTTAACTACACATGTCTTTGTATCAACCATCCAAAACCTGGAACAGACACGATTGCTGTTGTTATAGTAGTATATCACAACCAGCAAAGTTGATTCAACACTGCAGAAGATAATGTATAATCAAAGATAGAGCGACTGTCTGCTAAATTTGGAATTTGGCTGTGCTGCTTAATGAAAACCTGTTTAACCAGCTGACTACTGGATAAAATCTGAAACAACAATAAAGTCCTCATTACATTTATTCCAATTACATTCCCGAGTGAGGCGTATAAAGCCAGGACAAATAATGATTTTAACGAGCGAGTAAGTGAACACCGGATTATAATTAATGGGTTTAATATTCATTTTTGTTTGTTTCATGTGTTTTGCTAAGCTGTCAGAGAGTGTGTGCTGGTATTGACTGGTAGAGGCAAAACGTATTGTCTAAGTTAATATTCAAATAATTGCTTATTAATCTAACCAAAGTTTTATTCAGGAAAGTGTGCGTGTCAGTTTGCAACCCTAGGCAACACCACTCTAAAACATAAAAGCATTCCCGACAGGAGGACTTGCTGCAGGATTGTTGAATTAGACCTCACTACTTAGGTATACCTATTCTTAAAAGTTAAACTGGTGAAATGTAAAGCCAACAATGACCCAGCTTGCCCAGATTGTACATCGATTCTTAAATTCCCCGTCACTCACCCCTAGATTTTTAAATTAAATCACAGGATCACACACATTTGCTCCCCATAACACATTTTCATTGAAACCGCTGTAAGGACAGACAGTGAAATATATATTATCCAACTCTAAATGCATGCAATAATTAACAAACGGCGTTACACATGATAATAAACTGCTCATATGGTTAGCTATCATATACATGGTGTTAATGCGTATTGGAGAAAATGCATACTGATACAAAAGGGAATATTACTGCAGTTGAGTTAACATTTCTAGGAACATACAATTTAGTAGCTGCTAAAACATACAGGCAAGCATTAACTATCAAGACTTGCATTGAATCATTTGAGTCACTGACCGATATTCAGGTTAGGCATGGGAAAATACCCACCAGCGTCCTCCAGGGGCCTTTTCTGGCCTCCGTAGCCAAATTCATTTGTTGGGGGTGCCGCAACGCCATCGCCGCCGATTTTCGCTGCGATCTAAAACACAAAAACAAACAAGAACAAGAAAATTACAATTCAGTTGGTTTATTTGCTGCTCGTGTTGGCTGCGCTTGGACGCTCGCGCTGACTGCGGCCTACACCTCTGCCCGGAAGTCTGGACCAACAAAGGAAGGGGAATATTTCAACTTCGCTACTTAATTACAGGCATAAAAACATCTAAAACGCGTGTTTAATAAAAAAGTGTATTTTTGTCCAAAATTATTCTGAGCACCTGGAGTGCATCACGTCTGTTTTCACGTCGGTTTTCGCTTTTGCAGTGTGGCGTAATGTTAACGTTAGCTGGTGTTAGCTTAGCCTAGCCTGTCGTGATGCCGTATTTAGCGGCGGAAAGCGCCCAAACTCGATTTTTTGGCCTGGTTGCTGGATTATTTTCAAACTTAATGCCCACGCGGTCGTCTTACCTGTCGTGCTCGCTGTAGAGCGTCTTTAAAAGCATCGTTCATGCCGCCACCGGCGTTAGAGGACGGGGGAGCCACGCTGCTGTAGTCAGCCATATCTGCTGCTCTTCTCCTCTTCGTCGCAACAAGATGGCGGGGTTACACTCGCAGGATGTGGACGGGAAAAATCGCGGTCAAACTGAAGTCTCGCGATATCAATCACGCATCGTTGACACTGTTCCCCATATTCAACCTATAATTTTTCTCTTCAGGGTAAAGTTTATTTTAAACTATTGGTGCTTATATAAAAACAAAAATTGTTATGCAGAAAGATTTGACTCTTTCATGGTTTTACTATAATATTATGATTATAATTAAGTACTTAAATGTTAATTTGTGATGTGATTTATAGTGTAACTACTACTACTACTTAATTATTATGCTTTTGTGTCTTTAACTTTATTTGTATAATTAAGATTATTACATATTTGAAATTGTATATTGAATAGTACTTTAATTTACAAACTAAGCTACTTTACTATAAAACATGGCTGTGATGTGTTGCATAGATAAGTGAGCACCAATTGTTCAATAAACAAAAATATGCACACCCGTGTCATGTAAGACAGATCTAGTTCAACTCATTACAAAGAAACAAAGACACCTTTAATAATAAATATGAAAGAAGATGCCGTTTATGAAATCAAATTTTATTGCACAGCCAGTACTTCAGTGCATGTCCTCATTTATTCCATGCATCAGCATTTAGTAGTAGTAGTAGTAGTACTTAGGCCCAGTGCTAAACCATTCACATGACTCAAGCTTCAGTTTTACAGTTATATTGAAGGCTGAATCACATGATGGTGCATGTCTGCCAGGCTTGCAGTTTTCTCCATTTTAAAAGGATTCACATTATTTTTTTCAACATTAGTAAGAGTTCACATTTTTTCCTGATTTAATCCCTGAAAAAACTATTTTCAAAAGCAACAGTCCAGCACACAAAGAAGGAAAAACTCTAGGCTACACTCAGGACTCTGTGGAAGAAAACAGATTTTCAAATCTCCTAGTTAAAGTGTAGTTTATCAGGGCGCATGGCATAGCCCTGACAAAGCTGGCTCCCATTCCATTATAATATCCTCTAATTCCACGTCTCTCATATATCTCTATAAGTCCTTGTAACACCCCTGAAGCTGGCCGAGAATCGGAGCTGAAAGCTGGAAGAACAAGACAAACGACTTAAATGAGTAAAACATCTCCAGCTTGTGATGATCTCAAATGTGTCACAGGAGATGCACATTGTTTACCTTGTGCTTGCTGCTGAGTCCTGATGACCGCCAGTGGGTAACTGGTCATTTGTCCGGAAGCAAAGGCCACAAAACTGAAGAAAAACAGTTTGGAGTCACTGTTGTAGGCCGGATCACTCTTCGCCCAGTTCATGATTGACTGCAACAAGAGGCTGATGATTAGAGACAGAAGGCCAACATGTAGTCGATCTTTGAGTGTTGGTCTGTCTCACCTGATGAACGGCACACTCCACGCCTGCGTAAGGGATCATGCAGAGGATGCTTGGCTTGAATCCTCTGTAAAAGGAGGACATTGACTCGTGTCTGTAAATCGATTGGGCACATGCCACAACGCCATTGTAGGTGCCGGCCTGCTGCAGGTTCAACCTCACCTTCAGCACCTGAACGGGACACGGGAGGCGAGACATTACTAAAACAGTGATATTCAATTAAAATACAAATGAGCAGTTCCATTCCAAACAATGGGAAATGCAAAAGGTGGTTACATTAACTCGAAACCTTCAGCAGCTCTTCCTAAAATGTCTTTTAAACCAAAGTCCACCTTGGTGGACACTACATTGGTGCGATTACTGCAAACCAAGGAGATCATTAACTATCAAACAGCATGGGTTGAGTAAAAAAGGTGTAAATCTCACTTTCAACAGTTCAACTAAAGTGTTTTCACACAAAGAAGGAGATACTAGTATGCACATTATATGACCCAACACCACCAGAGATTAAATGAATGTGCATGTTCCTGCTGATGACTGCCTGAAGTGCACAATGTATCTTAAATCTTCAGGCTATTCTGTTTTGCTTGCATTAATCGAACCACAGCATCATGCCATCAATGCCATACTGACATTTAAATATTGTAATCATGCAAATTTTATTATTACAAAGTGCAGGGCAGGACAGAAATGTTAAAGCACTCAGACCTGACACTGATCTCTGATACCTCTAAAGGGTAGAAGGCAGCGTGAGCGACAGCACCAGACACACAACCCAAGCCAAAGCGCTGCTGGACCGTCAGGGTCTCCTGTGTTCTGTTTTGCGTGTACACCTTCATCTGTACGGGGTAGAGAAGCTCCGAGCATGTTTGTCAATTAGAAATAGGAAACGGTTGCATCAATAATTCATGCCGGAGAGTCTTCTACCTGAGCGTAGATGAGACACTGCAGTGTTGACTGTGGTGTTCCTTTCAGCACATTGACAGCGTTGCCTTGCCACATTGACCGCACACCACCTGCCCTCATCTCCTGAAAGCCTTGGGAGAAAGCCCTGGATCCATACACCTGCAGAGAAAAGAGGAATGAGTCACTTTCAAGTACTGTTCATCAGTGCAATTTCAAAGTACTTATAATAAACTGTTACAATTTCAGTGAATGTATCCCAAACACCTTTACACTACATCTCAGATGCAAACATTGTACTTTTTACCCCACTACATTTCTGTGAAAACTGTATTTACTTCTTAAATTTCAGAATACAGTTCTTCATACGCTTCCTGTCCATTGAAAACCACACATATTTGGTGAATCTGAAAAGCGTCTTACCACTTAAGACACATAAACCTATGAGAAAACATGAAAATGGGGCTGTTCTGCTGAGCCAGTGAAAAATTACCTTTTTAGAGACACGTGGCACGGTGACACTGCAAACGTGCATCACCGAGCTCAGCCTTAAAATGCAACATGCACAGTAACGCTGCAGCAACATAAATTCAAAAACATCAGATATAACTGTAAAACACTGACAGGGATCGCTTTTGTGCCGAATCACTACATTTGCATTTTGCAGATAATACTTAAATACCTCTACTTAAAAAGGCTTTGAATAGACTTTTTCACTTGTACTGTACAATAAAGGACGCTCATTGGTCTTCAACTACTGTAAATAAGTCATATATCTTTTCAAGCAGCAGTATGAAACTAAACAGAGGCCGTAATAATTCTGTGAGACTGATGCCAGTGTCTTTTCATCCGCTTCCTCAGAGGCCAGAGAAGGATTTGGAGAATCACTAAACACTATGCAGCCCGAGTGTCTTTTCTAGGACCCTTCAGCACAAAGTGTGTGAAGGATATAATGGTTAATGTTATTCAATTTACATTTGTCCCATTTTCTTTATCATAGACGTTAATGATACGCCGCATGCTGCAAACTCGAAGCTCTTCCTGTATCAGGGAAAGATAAATTATGTAAAGCAAAGTAGGCTAGCTGATAATGCTATCTGCACTTCCAGACACAGTGAAGTCAAACTGGCTCAGCACTTTTTCATTGTGACACCAGGGAAGTTATTACAGAGATTAAGACAGTCCCAGTTTTTGTCATTTGCACTTTGAGTTTCGCCTCTGTGAGGCGAAACTCAAAGTGTACCCATCAATGTTCACTCTCTGTGTCTACAGCCTATGCAACACAACAATCTGAGCTCAGTGGATTTACTTGAACTTGCTTGTTTTCAAAGCTTGAAACTGCATATTGTGTTCTTCAGTCAGCAAATAAAACAAGTTACACTGACCCAAATCAAGTCCATTTCATTTACTCAGTGCAGTCTGCACAGCATCATTCTTACACCCACAAATCAAATAAGTTAAATCTTAAAACTGATGAAACCTCGGGAACAGAGGAGCCACTCCTCTGCAGGGACTGCAAGACATGCAATGGATGTCATAAGATGCAGCTGAAGCTCTACAGGCTAGTAAGCGCACCTCATAGTTTAGAGATTGTGTTGAATATTGATCACACAAACTAAGCTCAGTGCGTTTCTATGGACTCTATACAACTGTCAGCACCAAAGTGATGTTTAACACACAAAAAGAAAATGAAATATTATATTATTTTAACAGTTTAGGTGGTGTCAGGCATCCCTGGAGAGATGTTCTTAGGTGTTTGTGTGTCTGGAGGTTTTAGTCTAATTGACAGTTTCATTGAGGGCCACGTTGTGTTGTGGGGTATGTGTTTGGGAACATTCATAAGCTTATCAGATCATGAGAAATCAATTCAATCCTCAAATGCACTTCAGTAAGAAAGAAGACACTGATAATGAAGATGACCTGAAGTTGGGTCTTGAGGCGGTCGATGGGTGCCGTCACAGTTCGGGATACAGCATCAGCCGACCCTGCTGCGAGAATGAACGTCCTCCACACACCAAACCCCGACGCCTCCTCCGGGAACTCGATGGGCATCGCACGACTCTCACCGATGTCAAAAACCTGCAGACGGACAAAAAAAACCGAGCAGTTACATTCATCATCACGCTCAAGTGGACAGTGCATGTGTCACAGCGTGCGCACACCTCTGCTTCACTGCAGTGTTCCAGCAGCAGAGCGAGCCTACCAGACTGTGTTTCCACGAGGACACCAGCTCCCCGATGTTGTCCACAGGGTTGAGGATGACGTGTTGCAGGAACTCGTCCCAGTCCACTGTCATCGAGCTGTCCTTATCCATCCTGGTGTTGGCAAACACAACGGCACATACTCGGGGATTTGTTGGTTTGCTTCATCTCAAGATCTGACCAACCAGCTGTGTATTTGGTCAAATACTATACAAAAAGGCAAACTAATGTACTATTAAAGGTTTTAAAAGTTGCTGACAATCTTTGTATTGCTCTGTGATGTAGCATTAATAAGCAATTTAATACAAAGTGTATAGAAATACACATGAGAGTCCAAAGTGAAGGACACCATGTGGGCCACAAAGCATTAAATTCCATATTTATGGCTGCAGGTTAAAACAGGTGAAACCTAATAACTAAACAAAGGTTTGTGGTAACCTGGTAAACATATCTTAATTGCATTATGATGTATGTTCCATAAGCATGTAAAGTGTGATAACTTATTAACCTTTCATATCATCTCTATACCTTCATGTCCATGAGATGTAGACTGTAAAACCTGTTTAGAAAGAGTGCACCAGTGTGTTTTAAACTCGGCTGAACCCGGCACTAACGGTGTTTTTGTGATTCACATGAATGGATGTTTGTTCAAATGCAACAATGAATCCATGAGGCAAAAATAAAAAAATCTTACATTTGAATAATTTTTTTTGCATTCGGCTGTGATATGACCACTCCTAACTCCTTAAACAAACATATGACGTCGTCCTGGTCAATCACCCCTGATCAGAGAAGAAATGCACAAAATTACAAACAGACACCGGCACTGCTCTTCCTGCCATGCTCTCCTCTACTCTGACGGTTTCTGGGAAGAGATACTGTAAACTCCATGAGTGCAAGGGTCACAGTCTGCAGCACCGTGCAGCGTATTGTCTACTGTGTACAATAAACAAGTCTAATGCGTGCCTGCCTTTACTGCCTGACCTTGATGATCTGATCTATACTCTAAAGGAATATATATATAAAAGAATATGCACAGGTCGGATCGCTTATCTTCTACATCAGAGGGAAAACACAGCATGTTGTTTAAATGAGATAAAAGTAGAGGGTGTAATACTTAAAAAGCATGTTTCAGATCATCGCACAGTTGCATTCAACGAGGTTATACAGCATTTTGCTTTGTTTCATTGAGACATATGCACAAATATCAGGTTTTCCAAGAGGCAAGGCTCTGACCACTCACCACACTTGTTCTTGTCAAGGTCATGAAAGTAAATTTTCCATTTCCTCTCTCTGTCCATCATGTAGCTGAGAAACTCTCCATAATCCAACAGGCCGTCTTTGTCTTTGTCATAGGAATCAATGATATTCTACAGGAGGGAAGGAAGATCAACCTCTTCAGTGAGCAGGATTGTGGTGAGGAGCACACGAATGAATGGATAAAGCGAGAGCCTGGCAGATACAGGACGTGTTGTTAATAATAATAATAATAATAAGAAGAAGATCATTATGAATATTACCTGGACCTTGTCATCCGCCGAGAAGATCCCATGCTTCCTCATTTCGTTGTGCAGCTCCGCCACCGATACGAATCCATCATTGTTTTGATCCAGTTTTGCAAATAAACCACGGAACTGATCCATGGCTCGTAGAGGCGCAAATTAGAACCGGGTTCAAAATTAAGTTGCGGAAACGTGGAGCCCGTCTAACCCGCTGCGGGTCCTTCTAAGGACTGAATTAATGCACTTAGAATAATCAGAAACTGACTGACCTGCAGCTCTGCTCTGATGCTGACTCATGGGCCATCGGCAGAGCTCAGTGCCAATGCAAGAGCAGCGCTTTAAACGTGAACCCAAAGAGAAAAGCCTCTGTCTCGCTGTAATAATACAGCAGGTGGCGCTGTGGCTGCAGGCGCGCTCACCATCATCATCTTCCATCGTCTCCCATCATCGCCGCGCACCCTCCTTGTATTTGAGGACATGCTGACAGAGCTGTCAGGGGCAGATGGAGGGATTGTAAATAAAATTAAAAAGGCTAAGAATGAAAGACACGTCGGAAATGAGCGAAAAGAGCCTCGTGTTTGTGGTCTGATGTGTTGAGGCAGGTGGACACAAAGGGAAAGATCTGGAAAATCTGAGCTCGGGTAGGAGTCAGTCTCTCTCTCACACACACACACTGTCTTTATTGATCAGTGGTCTGTTTTGAACAATTGCCTATTATATTATTTTAAAATGACCTACATTCATCTGTAATAGTGATAATAAAAGTATAAAGTATATATGATAAATGAAACCAATATTATGAAAATTCACCTATTGAGCACCTATTTTCCACCAATGTGACTGTGCAAAGGCATTCAAAAAGGGTCCAACGCTTTTATTTAGGAATCTATTTCAGTTAATTATTCATTATGTAATATCTGGTGACAAAAATATATTGCAACAAGCAGCTTTTCTGCATTATATGCCAGAAAAAAATCAACAAAACAGAAAAAAACATATCAGGACATATCAGGAACACACGACATGATGCCAATATGATGCTGATATTGTCAAATATCAGCCAATAACAGTGTCAAAGCAACGTATGGGTCTGGCTCTTATACATACAAAGACACACTGACACACACACATTTGTATGTTAAAGTACATGTAACATCTTAATAATACGTGAATCAGCAACTCACGTGTGATCATCTCATATTCACACGTGTGCTGTGTAAAAATATGCGTGCGTGTGTCACAAGTGTTGTCGTTACATTAGCTAATGAGGATCCGATTAAACAAACATTTGACTTGGACTTAATGTGGTGACTCAAAACTCAATATTTCAGCGTTGTCCCATCTGTCTTTGTTGTGTTGTCAGTGTTTACTCTCAACATTCACAGATAAATCAGTGTTTATCCGACTACCTGCAGCTCTGAGCGGCTGTAGCTTTATTGGAACTACAATTTTGGTGAAGTTGAGCAATAAATACTGTGTCAAAGCAGAGTCTCGTGAGCAATATATATATATTTTATGTATAAATTACTTTTTTTTCTTCTGATATTGGGGTGGTTAATTGGGGCCCATCAGCCCGTTTTCACCCTGGGATCCTGCTGCAGGTTGATCCGGCCGTGTTGATCATTTGGAAGTCCAGTCTAATAAATAACACCCATCTACCAGATGAGTTGCTGTCCCTTTAAACACACCTCTTAATCCATTAATTTATTAATTTATTGCGCCGGCAGCTCATCCTGACACACACCGGGGCTCCGCCGCTCACCGGAACCAGATGTACTTCTCGTGTTGAACTTGACGTTGGCGCTGTGGATGCAGGAGAGAGGGAGCCGTGGCTATTTAAAGAGGGTCACTCAGTCACGGATAAAATAGCAGGAGGTCCACGGCGTTGACTAACCGCCTCTAAATGGTTTTCATCCCGCGCTGTGTCTCCGTCTGCGGCTTCTCACTGCCCATCAGTCCAGACTGAGGCCGCCGCTCCGCTGTGCGCAACCGTCCGTCGACGCAGACCGGCCACCACCAGCACTGCTCCTGCGAGGGCTCCCCTTGCCTCTGCACTGTCAATTTTTATACCATTAATCGTCGGGGATCGGTGAAAAAATGGGTAAAGATTACTATAAAACGCTGGGCATCTCTAAAGGAGCCACGGATGAAGATATTAAGAAAGCTTACAGAAAACAGGCGCTGAAATGGCACCCGGACAAAAACAAGTCTGCAGCCGCCGAGGAGAAATTTAAAGAAATCGCCGAAGCATATGAAGTCCTCAGTGATCCGAAGAAAAGAGAAGTTTACGATCAGTACGGAGAGGAAGGTAATGTGCTTTTTCATTTATCGCATTGGGTCCCATCTTAATTCGCCTTCAGGGTACCGTTATAACCTCGTTATAAAGCCTGGATGGGCGCAAAACACAGCTGGCTTTAATTCAAGTCACTCTCTGCAACCAGCAGGCCTAGGAAACAGCTGTTCGGCACATTATAGGTCTGCAGTCCTGTGCATTTTTATTTTAAGGATTAGCTATTACACCACATCTGCAGCCCTAAGCCTGTGTTGTAAGAGCAGGCCTGGCACCGTTTCCACCACATCTTTTTTTATACTCATATAAAAATGTGGGTGTTGTAACAGAGAAACTGCATTTTGATCATGTCAGAGCCTTTATGGTCAGTATGTTGTTCGTACAGCGTTTAACATAAAGGTTTTCAGTCCAGATGGCTGGTTATGGGTGGGAAGCATGTTTCATGTGAGGAAGAGAAGCAGAGCTGTAGATCCTCTCTGCATCTGTCTGTCAGATACGGAGGACGGGCACGTTGTGCTTTTCGTGGATTCACCTTATTTTTACCGCTGCACGCAGCAAAGAGCACATGCTGGACGTCTTTAGAAAGAGCCAAACTGGAGAAACATTGTGTTCCCTCCACAGTAAAACACGCTGGTGCTGGAAATGTGAACACGGCTCTCTCGGGAGATGCGACAGAGCATTTAAATGGGCCTTTTTGGGGATTAGTGTTGAACACTGACATTAGATAAAACCATTACACGAACACCAAGCACAAATGTTCCTGTCTGCTCTTAAAGCACCATATTCAGATCCAGTTTTGACTATTAATAGCCATTCCAATACCGGAACTCATAGTATTGACCAGTTCACTGGTTGAATAGTTGTCACCTTCTTGTGCCATATCTGAAATCTGAATATCGCCCTTTGTGGAACTCATTGGGATCATTTTTAAATGAGGCAACATGATGCACAGGATCGCTGTGGTGCTAAAAACAGAGGCAGCGAGCCGTCGTGACTGAATTAACCTACGAAAAAACACTGAATTTTAATGACATTGACAAACGGGGCTTCAAGTAATGATTACATCCCAAAACCATTTAATGGGTCGTTTGGTTTAACGGTAAATTGATTAATGGTTTGTGCATAATTGAAATGTGCTCATTGCAATTCCCCAAGGCAGAAGGTGAACCCAAAGTTATTCAGTTTCCAGCAATGCTAAGATGAGGGAAAGCAGCAAATTCTCACACTGGAGAAGATGCAACTGTCTAGTTTTTTGATATTTTTGCTTGAAAAATCACACAAATAATTAATAAATCATCACAATAGTTCTGTCAGTTATATAATCTAGGGTCAACTAATTGTTGCAGCTCCAATAAAATGTATTTCATGCGGACTGGTTGCTTCACGGCCGCCACCTGATGCTGGGTGTTGTTGGAGTAACCGTCACTTGTGGCATGAGACAGCAATGTGAAGGACACTGATGACTCATTTCTGTCGCCCATCAGGTCTCAAGGGAGGAAACGGGCCCACAGGCGATGGACAAGGCAGCACCTTCACCTACACCTTCCACGGGGACCCTCACGCCACCTTCGCCACTTTCTTCGGGGGTTCAAACCCCTTCGAGATATTCTTTGGGCGTAAAGCCAACGGCCGAGACGACGAGGACATGGAGGTGGATGGAAACGACCCCTTCGGCTCCTTCACCAGCTTTAACCTAAACGGATTCCCCCGGGATGGGCACATCGGGCCTGGAGGGCAGCAGCGCCGGAAGCAGGACCCGGCCATCATCCACGAACTGAGGGTCACCCTGGAGGAGGTCTTCCACGGCTGCACCAAGAGGATGAAAATCTCCCGCAAAAGGCTAAATCCAGACGGCAGGACCATGCGCACTGAGGATAAGATTCTCACTATCGAGATCAAGCGGGGCTGGAAAGAGGGAACCAAGATCACGTTCCCGCGGGAGGGAGACGAGTCACCCAACACCATTCCTGCTGACATTGTATTCGTCATCAAGGACAAGCCACATCCTCACTTTAGGCGGGAGGGCTCAAACATTGTGTATCCCGTGCGCGTGAGCCTGCGACAGGTGAGACGCTTTCTATTTCGGCCCCGCTTTGACTGAGCGCAGCAGTATTAATAGAGTCTGATAGATGGATTAGTCACACACAGAGGGCAGAGTGAGAACAAGCAAATTTAGTTTAGAGTGCCGCTTTGACGCCGTGATGCTCCAAAAAGGCCTGGTCACAATCAATAAGCTGTAGGTAGTCTGCCTCAACAGCACAGGCACGCTGAATGAGCATAGTACTGAACTATACGCGCACACACACACACTTTGGCTGTGCACTTATGTAATCATCAACATTGAGAAATAGGAGCTGTATCACACGGAGGGCAGCCCACTCACACACTGTGAAAAAATGTACTTATACGGTCCCTCCCCCTCCCAGAGACAGATCTCACCGCCTCAGCTCATATTTTATCTTATTTATTCATTTACTCTATTTCCAATAGATCAATTTTTATGAGCGAAAGCAAAAACGAAAAACACGTTTAAGACTATAAATAACAAACAGCATGGAAGTTTATTCCTGACTTTGGCAGCAGCAGTTTCATAATCAAGGGCCACTAAATCCTTCCAGAGCTTTCCGACACATCTCGCAGTCTTCATTAGATTAAAAAAAGACAAGAGGAAGTTCCAGGATCACGTCCAGCACCGAAGACGGTCTTTGAATAGAGAGATTAGGACCACCTGCTGTCACCTGATGACAGCTGAGCCACCTCCAGGACAGCTGAGCAAACCAGCAGCTGAAAGCTCTGGAAAGGCCACTGAACGGACCTTAAGTTATGGGCCATTTCATCAAAGTAGTTGAACAATTTGCTTAGTTTTCAAATATCTGTGGTCCGGTTAGAACAACCTGAGCTGCTGCGATACGTGAGCCAATATTAGCTTAGTGCAGGTAAACTGTGTCAGCTACTGCACAGGAGTCAAAGTGGTATTGATGGTGTGGTTAGGTTTAGGTAACGAGTTTGGGAACACGTAGCATAGACAAAACTCACTATGCTACGCACTCACAACTACACAGGTTTATTATATTGGATGTTTCTGACATATAAAGGTAGAAATAACAACAATGTGAAGGCAAAACTGGTTCCTATGCCTTTAACAAACAACAAGTCCGGAGAAAAATGAAATTATTAGGAATATTTTAAGGCAGTGTGGGCTTTTTAAATACGCCGCGGAGGTTTACATTATTTAAAAACAATGAAAATTAACAAAAGTGTCAACGTTATATCAGCCGACTCATTAAAAAGGGTCTTATCTGAATCCAGTCAGTTTGTGCATCTGCCAGTAATGTCCATGGATTTTTGCACAGTGACGTTAATGCAACAGTGTGTGAACGTGTTTACAACACGTGCTGTACAACAATGCCTGTTATCATATGGCATATTAAATATTATATTTCTAAATGGATTTGCAGACATTTGCTATAGCATGCACTTAATGTCAGGAATCATCCATACCTGACAGGATGAAATGCATTTAACAAGCACTGGTTTGCTCGTATATAAATCTATTCTCAGCCAGTGAACAGATCTGTGTGTTATTTTCGCCTCCAGTAGATCATGTGTGGGTTGCCGTCCTCCCGATTCTCACTCTGGCTTCCACATTTCTGTCTTCTCAGTCGCTGTGCGGCTGCTCGGTCACCGTGTCCACGATAGACGGGAAGACGTGCAACATGAAGATCACGGATGTCATCAAGCCCGGCATGAGAAAGACTGTCGCCGGACAGGGTCTCCCATTCCCCAAAAACCCCGAGCAGAGAGGGGATCTGGTGGTGGAGTTTGATGTTAACTTTCCTGACACGTTGCCCGGCAACGCCAAGGACGTGCTGAAACGGCATTTACCCACCTAGGACGAAGGATGGGGGGAGATATCCGCATGACAGCGAGCGCCCTTGTTACCAAACACACTCACAAACACACACAAACGCACACATACAAGGACTGACAGTTCACAGATGGACCTCCTGCTGACGAATGTGCAATTTCTATTTTTGAGCTATGTGGTGTTTTTATAAATACCATGCATGCTGCCAAGTCGCTATAATCGCAAGTGAAAGACTGTCTGGGTTGTTAATATCTGAAAGTGACACACTTTATGTACGTTTTGCCACAATCACTTTATCTTTTTGTTTGTTTTGGACGTATTTGGTAGTGAACGAGTCTAGTTGCCAAAAGGAAAAGTCCCAGTCATCCGGGGAAAACCTGCAGTGCCAATCGGTTCATTTGTCCTGCTCTCATTTAGACCTGACGGGCTCCATCGCAGACGATCGCTCTTTAACCGTTGTCCATGTTGATTTTGTCTCGAGGCGACGGGCTCCTCGACTCGGGGGCCGTCGTGAAACTTGTGTACAGGTTGTCCGTGAGAAATGAGCTCAGCCGGGTCGTCGTGTTAAAAGCGTTTTTAGAAACTGACATGTGAACGGTACTGAACTTGAATTTTAAAATAAATAGTTCCACAAGAAGTGATCTCGAGCTGTTTCAGTTGTGCCGAGACTTTTGATGAAACAGTGTATTAACAGTAATCACTTTAAGACTTTTAATACTGCTTTGGTCTCTTTATAGTCGGTGAACAAATCTGCATAGCAATAGTACAAAAATATATTTTGTATTATATTTTAATAGTCAAATTGTGAATATTTTGTTGTTGTAAACCTTATACGAGTTTTTGATGTGCAAAGAAATTAAAAATACATTGACTGAATTCACTGCTTACTAATGGCAAAGCTATGAATGTGTAACTATAGCCGTCTGGTCTCAGCTGCTGGCTATCAGCTGCCAACACGCAGGCCTTTGCATCTTCCCACCAGGGGACGCCACATCACTCGTCACGGCTCCTGGGCCCCACAGAGGGCCCGTGTTTCACAGAGGGGGCCACTTGAACTGCTGACATCTGTGCTCATTGGGTTTTTTCTAAGATCAAACAGGAAGTGCGGCATTAAAAACAGCCCCGCTGAGTGTTTGAGCTCGATTAAAGCCGCACACAAGCTGCTGTTACATGCGTTTGTTCCACACATGCGTCTGTGTCCTCTTCTGTAAGAGTTGTCGGGGTATTTCCGAGAAAAAAAAAGCCTCTGGCTGCACAAATTGTTCCTTTCACTAGCAAAGATGTGTATAAATCACACGTGTTAGAGGTTTGTGCAAGTGGTGAGTCACTATTATCCAGGGAGGGTGGAGAGTAAACACACCTGCTCCGGCTCGCAGGCCTAATGTGAATCTATATGTGATTCAATTACCACAATTCAGAATAAAGCAGTTTTTAATGGCTGAAATAAAAAAAAAACATGACTACATTTCAAATCATAGCTGATATTTGTGCTAAACCACCATCATTTTCTTTGACACCTGTCACCTGAAAGCATTCTTAACTGAACAGAGGTGCATCACAGTCAGCGAGGCAACGTTACACATCTGAGAAAACGAAACCCTAGATTGCATTCCTGGCTCTTTAGGCCTATTTGAAATAAAAGTAAATTCAGATTTTAAAATCCTGAAAGTAACTCTTAAAAGTTCAAGTCCTTTTTTTATTTATATGTTGTATGATTTCTGCCATTTAAAGGGAAAATCCAAAGATTTTACAGATCAAAAATCAGTTTTTTGGCTCTCGGAGGGACCCAAGTTATTAGAGTTGGTTACAGTAGGATACATTAAGGTTAAAAATGAAGAAGAGCTGGGGGTGTTGGCTTAGAATTAAATGCACTTAGCAGACCGCAGCCACAACTCATTGCTGCTTGAGGCTAATGGCTTGAGGCTACTTGCATAACACACTAACCAAATGGAGGTTAAGTGGCGTTGTGGGTTAATGGAGGCACCAGGAAAAACAGTTCCCCTGGTTCTGCCGCGTAAACTTTTATCTGTGTTTGTTTTTTTACTCTTTATAGTGAGTCCGACAGAGCTATATGAGTGCAGTGCTACAACAAAAACTTTAAAGACAGAGTCTCATTGATACAGTTAAAGGTTTATCTTTGAACAGCACTTCTCCACGTGTTAGATCGTCTCACTTACATTTTACCAAACTTACTAAAAAGCAACAAACACCTGAGCTTCTTGGTTTTGAGTGTAGTCTTAGGACCATTATTTAGGATTTTTACTACTAAGATTAATATCCTCGATTCTTTTTGGATGCTCAACTGTTTTTCTGACACATGGAAGCAGGACTGGGCAAATAATCCATATTACCCACCAAGTCCCATAGCTGGTGAGGCCCTGAGAAAAACATAACTAGACTTGTTTCGGGGCAGTTTTGGCATCGTTTTGATTTCTTCCATATTGCGTCTAAGTACTTGAAATAAAGGTTTTACATTTTCTGTTGTTTGTATAGCTTTCACTGTTAGTTACATTACAGATTTACAGTCGGATTGATAATACAGACTACAATCAACAAATAACACATTAAAGCTAAAGCTGTCATTCAATGATATAATATGTATTATCCTGAAATGGGACATTTCTCATGATGAGTACTTTTGCTTTTTCTACTTTTGATGCTAATACTTTTGCACTTTCACTTAGCCTAAGGGAAATTGAACGCATTCATGTATTTTTAACTGTAACAGAATAGTGCTGCTTTCAGGCTTCACTTTTGAAAATAGTTTCCATTTAGACCAGGGTCTAACCTGGATAATTGTTTTAAGGCGATGGTCCCTCTGTGGCGGTGCACAGGTGCACCGGGACAGAGCCTCCTACCGTGCCGTGCCCGGGTTCGTCCCACTGCGCCTGCGTCCCACGACACGCTGAGAGGCAAACAGAGTAGCTATTGTTAGCCGGGCAGCAGCCAGCAGGTTGTGTCAGAGTTTATCCCGTACTCAGCACCTACCTGCTGAATACTCACACCATTGACTCTGAACAGCGAGGGGCGAGTCGCTGTCGAAGAATAAAGTCAAATCTGGGCTGTGGACAGGTGAGGGAAGGAAGGAAGGAAGGAAGGAAGACATTGAGGAAAGCACGGAGGAAAGAAGGAAGTAAATAAGGACAACACGACCGTTGGGCTTGGAACGCAACAGGTTAGCTACTTCAATGTTATAGCAGCGGCTCGGATATTTTAATTTCCGATAAACAAACGAAGACAAGACATAAAAAAAATGCCGCTGGGACCGTGGAGGAAGAAAAACAAATCGACGAAGGAGCACTTGGTGGAGAACGAGGAGGTCAGCGGCGGACACGCAGGTGCCGGGAGCTTGAGTAAATCCGCCGTGAACGGAGCGGGGCTCCCGCCTCCACCTGCCAACCTGCGGCCCAAACTGGTCTTCCACACGCAGCTGGCGCACGGAAGCCCCACCGGCAGGATCGAGGGATTTACCAACGTGAAAGAGCTGTACGCGAAAATAGCAGAGGCGTTTAATATCAGCCCTCCCGAGGTAAGATCTCACCTGGAGTTAAAGGAGGGAAAAAAAGGTGCTTAAGCGTTGCGTTCAAGTATTAAAGCTCGATTTTACTGAAAGCCCTGAAGTATCCTAAGAGATGCCTGTGTTTCTGTAGTTTAGCTGCAATGCATTTACTCATTAGATGTACTTCTGCACGACTTTTAGCGATTTCCGTGATTTGCAGCTTTATACCTGAGCGAATTTCACAGGGAAATACTGCACTTTTTTACCACAATACGTTTATCTGACATTTCTTTGTTTCTTTTTAGATTAGGATAAGGATATTATGATTTACCTGGATTTATCACTCCACTGTAAATGATTAAACCAGTGGGCCCCAACCTTTTTGACCTATAAACAAATCCCAAACAGGACAAGGGGACCCTTTGTCCAACATGTTAGTTGTCAGCAACTCCGTCAAACCTGACATTAATGCTTTCAACCTCACAGTCCAAATAATAAATGTAACGTGGTTTAACGGAGCACAGGGCATTAATCATCTCACAGCACCTGTAACTTCTTCATCTTGTGACCATCAGGAGGGAGCCACTGGTCCAAAACTACCTAACTCTATGCAAAGTATTCAAAACAAGCTCCACGTCAGCCAGCGACAGCAGTAAAATGCTACACACTCACTGATGCATCAGTCCCAACCAGCCAGTAATGTAATGTATGATAAAATATTAGTGACGGGGGCCACTTAAATTCATTTTCAAATGCTTATAGATGCACTGGAGTAATTCAACACTGGTAATACTACATTTCCTGCAGTAAAGGTTTGGGTAAACAGTTTTATAAGTGGTTTTTCTAAGAGATTAGCCCTGTTATGGCCATTGAAAGTTTGATTGTCTCTAAGCTATTTGGTGTTTGTAAAGGCACGCCCTGCACACCTTCAACCCTCCAAGATTGAGAAAGATCTGCGTCTTATCTTCATAACTAGGTTGTTGGATGCTTGACAAATTCGAGTCGCCTTTATTTTTAGCCTGCGTTTTGGTGCAGCAGCAAATTCCACAGGGAAACAACAGTGAGAGATGCATGTTGTGGAGGAGGTCCCGAGGACAAAAGCAGGTTCTGTGACCTCCTCTGAGCCCAGACTTCTTAAGCCCTTCTTTTCAAAGCGAAGTGTGAGTGGCATGTTTGGCTTTTGTCAGCCTGAATATGACTAGATAGGCCGACAGGGCCAGCCTGTTATCAGCCTGGTGTGCTGTGGGAGCTTCAGATGTGAACTTCCTTCCCCCACCTCTTGAAGCTCAAAGATACAGTCACTTCATTCAACAAGGGCAGCAAGTGGAGAGGAATGTCTCTGCGCTGTTGGTGCACGGCGAAGCGCACAATGCAGGGCTTCACATATAGATGCACATGTGACGAGTGGAGGGATGCTTCTCTGATTGAATGGTAGAAAACATCCTCAATAAGCCTCAAACTCTGCTTTTTTCCTCTGACTCAGGCGCCGTCCATGTTTTTCTATGGGTGTTTGTTCCATCACGCCTATCAATAAGACTCATTTGCACTGTTTAGTCTCTGTCTAGACTTGTTTCAGTGCTGAACTGCCTCACGGCGTGTTCTTTTCCTAATGGCAAGCACTGCACCACAGAGCAGCTAAAGAGAACTGGGAGTTTAGCTGGTTTTCAGCAGGTCTGCGTCGGCACTACTGAGTCTCTGAGCAACATATTGATCCGGTAACATCTCTAGCAGTGCCTTTCTGTAGCGCTGACCTCTGGTCTCTCTAGAAAGAAGGGGGTTAGAGAGGATCGGCGCTACAGGGATCAGTAAAGAATCATGTTGGTGGTATTTTTGTAGCTGCCACATCATTGGATAAACAGTTCCCTACCGAAATAAAGCCTCAAAGCTGGCCAAGCGGGTATCAAAAGCAAAATAATCCAAATGTCAACACATCAGTCTTTCCCGTTAAGCACAGTTATTAGTCACATCGGCATTGTTTGGTGTGTATGAAGTGTGTGTGTGTGTGCCACTGAGGATACCGGCCTATTCAGAAATGTGGCACAGATAGTCAGATGGAGACAGACAGACAGACAGGCGGATAGAGCGCGATGTGATAATGTTCGTTGTTGGACTCCACAGTTTTTGCCACAGGAAGTCCCGCACGTCCGGCTCGACGGGCATAACCTCAGAATCTAACCAGATAACTCGTCCCAGCCGCAGCCGGAGGCGTCCCAGAGGACCGGGGGGGGGGGCAGGGGGAGCTGCTCTGCCCGGGGCCTCCTCCCTCCATAAACACCACCAAACCTCACTCTGTCGCCCATGTGACTGTGGCCGGACGTGACCTGTGTCACACAGGACAAAAGGCAGCAGCCGTGTCGCATGAGAACCTTGTTATTTCCCAACGAAACGCGGCGTTTTTTTAGGGATAAATTGAGAAACCTGATTATAAATAGACACCTAGGGGCAGGGCAGGGTGCTGGTGCCAGTGGGACACCAAAGGTAAAGTGAACAGCACAAACTACGGCCTCCAAAAGATCATAAAGTTGATTTAACACGTCTAAAAACAAGATCCGAACATTAGAACGGTCATAAATGTGGGGTTTATTGCAGGGCTATTGATTTAGACTGCAACAGTTTTGGGCTGATGTACTTCATAAACTGGAATTTTTCCAACGAAGCATTGATTATTTAGTTCAAAAGTCCAAAGAGTTAATTATTTATAATTTTAGAGCTGCAGCAATTAGCCAACTAACCCACAAGACAGCAGAATGAAAAACAACTGGCAACGTTGACAAACCATCCGCCCTGTCTGTGAGCGCTGGGTGAGGTGTGGGTGGACGGTCCAGTGCTCGTCATGTTACTCATTACACGGCTGTCAGATGCAGCCTGCGCTCAAAATGTGCTGAAAAGACAAACTTCCCGCTGAGCATCAGACGCAGTTTGAATGTGCCATCTGCTGTAGCTCTTGCGCGTACAGTGGGTATTTAACCTGTAAATACATATTAAAACATCTCACCAACAGCTGTAAGCAACTCCCGTATCGAGCCGGTGCTTTTATTTTGGAAGATCTCGGGGAGGATGTGGTCTAAAATGGTTTTTAACTAAACTCTTAGTTGTGGTTTCATTTCAAATGACTTTATCAAACATTTATTCAGTGTAAAATGACCAATGTAGTGAAGGCAGATGTTGCGGTTTATGCTCGGATCGCTGTGAGTTTAAGTAATTGGAGTTTTATATCTCTCGTTCTTCCTTTTGATTGGTTTAATTTAATTTAAGACACCAGGATGGGAGTGAAGAGCTTCTCACAGCCTGGAATCCACTTTTAACCGCGCTGCTGGGGTCATACATTTAAACACTTGTGGATCCACCCGGACACCGTAGCTGTGGCTGTTTGTGAACCAGCAGCTCTGTGACGATGAATGCTTGGCTGGGCCTGATATGAATTATGTAATGAACAATGGCAACGCCTTTTGTGGACCAATTTCCCTTAATAGGCTCCTCTAGTCTGTCCAAACAGACGGTGCATTAAAGCATGTCTGGGTCGACTGTGAGCGTCTGTTGTTGTCGCATTGCACTGAAACTCAAGAGTCTGTCACTTTGTTTTATGAAGCAAAGCTGATGGGAGGATATTTGTGAGGTTCCTGGCATCCCAAACATAAGAATACATCAGAGGCGCGTGCGTTACGTAAGCTCAGTTCATCTCAGCCACTCAGCGACACTAGATGAAGACTGGGATCTTTTGTGTGCTCGCTCCGCTCAGGTCAAAGTCTGGTTATTGGCCCCACAGCTGCAGAGTTTCTAAGGTGTGGCTCTGCGACTTTGCCTCTTGTCTGCCGCGCCGTGCGTGCTCCCCGCTCGCCACAGAGCACGCAGCCATTTGACTACGCTTTGAATATCTGGACTGCGGTCATGTGACAGACTCTAACAACTTGTTTTTGTCTGTTTTGTTATTGTTTTTATTTTTTGCAGGTAGTCACACCTTCACATTTGCAGCCAGACATTTCTTAATCTTTAGGGGAGGGGGGCTGGGGGGGATTACTGTGAAACAATCTCATTTGATGGAGCTTGAGTCTGCACTTTGCATTAGCCGCACTCACTTCCTAGATGTTCTAAATACCAAGCCAGCGTCCGGATGGACTGCAGTCGAATCTAGTTGTAAATGCCACACGCTTGAGGCTAAGCAGTTTGTCTTGATTGGTCGATCTGTGATCTGTCTATTCATTTAGAGGACGTTAAGTGAGAGCTTCGTTCTCGTCCCTCATGATAAGAGCACGCAAGACTGCTCACGAGAGCCATAAAATCCATTTTGTACTCTTGAGCAACACCCAGGTCAGTTTAAGAAGCACTTAAAGGGATAGTTCGCATATTTACTTATCCATAGTGAAAACCCACCAGTTATTTCCCTTGTGTAGTAAACGGGCCTGGTTGTGTTGCATCAGTGGCAAATAACACGGTGTGGAATTATCCTGCGACATGACTGCAGTGAACGTTTGGTTACTGGTAATTGTGCTTCATTACACATGTGGCGAGCAAATGAGCGCAGACTCTCCCCGTGCGACACCACGCCTGCGCGCGCGCGACGCGATGCTAAGGAGGAGTTTGCGAAGCTGCAGAAACAGGCCCCAGGTGTGTGTGTGTGTGTGTGTGTGTGTGTGTGTGTGCACGTGTGTGTGTTTGCTACTGACTGGACTGGATCTGGTTTTCTAGTGATTTAAGTGGTTGTTTACCAGCGGTGGCGCAGAGGAAAGCGTTGTCACGGCGCTGCAGCCCGCAGAGCGACGACAGCAGCAGCAGCAGCAGCAGCAGGTTTTCGGGTTTGCATCAGTCCCTTTGAGATTTGCTGTGACTGCGGATAAAAAGGGAAAACTAATAATTGATTCGCCAGTTTGTGATGGGTGCAGATGAAAAAAACATTATTTACGCACAAACATACAAAACAATCAGTTTAACCAGTCTTTCTTTGTTATTTCAGGCTTATTTTCTGCCTCTTAAAGGATGCTGGAATAAGTCTGACCTTAGTTGCCATGGAAACCTCTCCTCCTGGTTAGCTCTCAGGCTCAGCTTCACCTCGGGCTGATGCAGTTTAACTGATCAGTCTGAGTAAAACACAGTTTCCCCACAGGTTGGTCTTTGCTGCTCGCCTGTGATAATGAGTAAACCTGCAGAACATATGCATCATATTTATTATTACAAAGCTAATAAACGTCTTCAAGCCCTGACTGTGGCCCCAAAGGCCCAACTCAGGCCCGACTCAGGCCCCTCTGTGTCCACAGCTGAGCTGAAAATGATGATACATGTGTTTAATACCTCCTGTCTTGATTAGTGTGTTCACCTGTGTAAGCAAGACATCACGCACACCGAGCCGCCATCACAGCTGCTGCAGCCTTACAACACGTAACACCAGCAGGAATGTTTTCTGATCTGTGGTTAGTGGTTGTTCCCCACTCCAGGCTCGAGACTGAAGGAGACTTTGTGCTCTGGAGGTTGCAGCTCCTAAAATGTGGAACTTGTGTCTGTTAAACACAAATTAAGGCAGGCAGCCATTCTGAATGTATTAAAACAACATTTTTCCAATTTCAAAACTCTAGTTTGGTCTTATAAGGGAATTACCTGCTGCTCAGCGTCGCGTTGAATCTGTCATATCCTCTGCGTTAGCGTCCACTTTTGCTCATGTATATTTAATATGGTCATCTGAGCTTCGTCTTTGCATATCTGGATGGAACAGAACCAGGATCACCTTCTGAAACACGTTGACCCGGGTTCGGTTCGACTCGGGGGAGACGTTTCTGAGCCGCCTCTCTGAAAACAGCCCTCTGGTGTCACTCTGAGGAATGTCACATCCGCAGTTAGGTAAATGATTACTCTGGCTTAAGTGCTGACGAATGTGATGTCCCGTAGGGAAGCGGAGCCGCGCCACGACGCACGCCTGCTTGCATCAGCACTCCCTGTGTTAACGACTAAATAACAGTGGATGAAGGCAGGAAATGAGAATCTCTCTAACCCTTGTTTCTGACCATTAACAGATCGGTTGAAGGGGCTTCACGTGGACAGCCGTTGTCAAAGGAACAGGCTTTTTGGTCAACGCTGCTTTTAAAGCGGGGCATAATTCAGAAGGAGATCCAGTTAAAAGCTGTGTTTACCTTCCTTTAAACAGGTGGTGATCTCTGTAGAGAGTAAGTGTAGGTGGAGATTTCAAACATTCAGTACCAGCACTTGTATGATTATAATATTGTACCATGTCGTCCTGACAAAGCCCTCTCATTTTATTAAATGGCAGTATATTTATAGAGATCGGGAACTAATGAGCTGCAATGATCAGCTGAGTCGCTTGTTTTAGGCTGTGGCGGTGCAGTCAAAAGGATTTAATGCACAGCTTCTCCTTTGGGTGGTGCAACAGGTGGTTATTGATTACTTCAGCATTATTTTCAGTTGATCTCAAAAAGATAGGAAAAACGGCACAGCACGGTTCGTTGGATCCAATCCTAAATAATGAATTCTGCCTTTTAAAAACTAGAAAACAAAGGAATTTCAGGGTTTTCCTCTGGGAATCAGTAAGTGGGGTTGGTGAGTGACGGCAACACGATACATCAGCATGCTGCAGGAGGAAGTTTTCAAATGTTTTACTTGGGAAAAAGTTTAAAAAAATAAAAAATATTACTATACTCCATCAAGTAAAAGTCCACTTGTACTCGTTTTCTTTCTGTACCTTTGTAAATGCAACAAGTGTGGATTGTGAAGAGCCAAAGAGGCGCTGCACAATGCATTAACATGCATTAATATGTAAAAATCACATTACTATAGTTACATTAGTATCAACTAAGTCGATGCAATGGAGTAAAAAGTACAGTTCCTCCCTCTGAAACAGTAGATTTGTTATAAAACAGTATAAATAAATGTAGAAGTACCATTAAATTGTGCTCAGCTACACTGTGTGTGATTAATCAAACCGCCACCCGCTGATGCATCCTAATCTCTTTATTGTTGTTGCCAGACAGCAGTTTAAACACTCGCCTCAGGTATTAAATATGTGCCCTGTTGCTGCGGGATGTAACACCAGTGCTCACTTTCCCTCAAGCCCCAAGTATCCATCTTTACACTGACGTCGGGGGTGTCTTGTGTCCACCAGTAAACGCTTTTGTGTCCACCAGTAAACATTCTTGTTTATATTTGTGGGGCCCCGGCTGAAGCACGGCTATGGAGGTGCCGACTGCTGCAAGGTGTCGGCGAGTCATCAGAAAAGCAAACCACACGGCGGGTGTTTGCAGCAGAGACGGCGCGGTCAGCCCGTATCTAATAAAATCAGAGGCTCGGGGATCTTTTATTAACTCTGACAAGAACAATGTTTGGTTTAGATCCTCGGGTGCAGCTCAGGAGACCTGCGTCTCTACCACAAACACTGTTTCCTGACATCAGACAAACTATGATCCTAAAACATGTCTGCCTCATGCCAATATAAAATGCTGTAGGTTACCTTGCTTTTATACAAAAACATAAGTAATACTGGCTCAAACCTCATCTTAAAATCTGATTTTGCCTGTTTTTAGTGTTTTTGTCCATTGACCCATGACTAGCTCTGCCCTGACGCTGAGCAGATTGCAGCGCCCCTACTTTCACTCGCCCTTTTCCACGCGCTTATCAAGGTCGTGGTCAGCGTGGCGCAGGCAAGTGGGAGGTGTAGTATCTGTTGTTTTGTTGAGTCAGGTTGCGAGAGAGGCGAGGCTGGCCACTTCACCGGCAGCGCGCGCGCGCACATGACGCTGCTCGGCGTGAACGCGCGGCGGCGGCTGTCAGCCCAGCAGGAGGAGAGGAGTGCTGAGAGCTGCCTGCGTCGCACAGAAGCCGCTTAATGCAGTCGGCTCGGCAGCCTTGGTAACCGGGCGTAGGCGTCCGCTGCTGTTCCTCCCACTCGCTCTTGGGTAATGCCCTGGCTTGGGGAGGAGGAGGCAAGAGGATGGGGGGGGTCTGTTATGGAAAAAATGGGAGGGGGGGCATCAATTCAGCTACAGTACACCCCTCCCTTGCACCAGACATCACCTCCTCTTCTGCCCTGTACTCTCTTTTCTCTCTTTGGCCTTCTCCTCTAGCGGCCTCCCTCCATTATAATCCCATTCTTTTATAGTCTGGTAACCCAAGGCAACGCACGAGGCCACGTCTGCTAATGTGCGAGTGAACAGCGCCTGTTGGTACACAGGGAAAAAACTAAAGGCCCAAACATGGCAGGCCTCGCTGCCAGAGCCTGATTGGTGCACAAAGGTCATCCTCCTGATGAACCAGCACGAATCAATCCCTGCAAAAAAACCCGGAAGTTAGCCGCTAAATCCTGCCTCGGTATTTCTCAAAGCCCCGCTGGGAGCCTGATCCCACAGCAGAAGCTGGACCGAGTAAATGGACATTAAAGCAGAACTTATTAAAAGCTTCTAGTTGTTCTAGTTGCAGTGAATGATTCATGTCCTCCGGTCTGCTGCTCCCGGGTTTCACCCTCCAGTCTCTGTTTGAAGTGCTGTTAAATCAGGCCACTTGTGTATCGTGTTCCCGGTGATCACATTTCCCTCCCTCTGTCCTGCCAAGACGTGGCAGCCACAAGGTGTGAAGCCAGATTTCAACATATCTGACACAGGAGAGGAGGAGAGGAGAGGTCACACTCCCCCTCCCTCGTTGTCGTCAGATGCACGGAGGACAGCACACACGGATGAAACCCCGTGGTGGGAGAGGGTATAACTGCAAAACTTGGCTGCTGCATTAAAGACAGAGCTCCCTGATGATTCCTGTGTTTAGCATGCTGAGGCAGCGCTCTGTCATCTACTGTCTTTTATTTTTGAATCTGGCTCCGTTTGCAGGCTGTGACTAAAACGGACGATTCTGGGGTTTTCCTTCACCACGAGGCCTCTTCTCTCTCTCTCTCTCTCCCTCCTTTTATTACCATTAACAGTCTATTTTTATTTTATTTAGTGCCTGCATTATTGTAACATGTCATATCGTCCCGCTTCACGTTCGCGTGCCTGCACAGATCCTGTTCTGCACCCTCAACACCCACAAGATCGACATGGACAAGCTGCTGGGGGGCCAGATTGGCCTGGAGGATTTCATCTTCGCCCACATCAAAGGGCTCAAGAAGGAGGTGGAGGTTTACAAGTCCGAAGACGCTCTCGGCCTCACCATCACCGACAACGGCGCGGGATACGCTTTCATCAAGGTAAGAAGAAGCTGCTCGAGCCGAGCCGATCAACGTCGCTTCTTAATTCGCAGTGGTGTTGAGTTATGTGACACACAAAGTAAACGCTTGGGTAAAGAAGCTCGGGAGACAAAACAGTGCCTGCTGTGTTTAGCGTACTTTAAATATTTGCCGCACTGGCTTTTACATCATTAGTGCCGTCTTTATATTCATCTTGCTCATGAGGGGTGAGGGCTATGGAGTGAATGATAAAGAGGAATAGAGGGAGGATAGAAAACTGAGACGGAGGGGAAAGGAACGGGTGAGCGGAGGCAGGACGAGTGTTAGGCGAGGTCTTTGCTCCCAAACTTAGCCATAAAACGTCATTAATATAAACATTAACCTGTGTTTATTGGTTCAAACTGTCCCCAAAGTAACATGACCAGCCAAAGGTGGTTATGGTACACATGGGAATGCAAATACCAACCATTTTCTTTATGAATCTATTGGTTTAATAGTAATTTAAACGCATTCAAAACACACTTTGTTCATTTTGAAGTAATCTACAGAAGGCTCCTGATCATATTTGATTTAATATAAATGTTTTTTTCATTGTGGAAGGTTAAATGAGCAGTCATCATAGTCCACCTTAACAAAAGTGCTCACATGTGCCATCATGTGATGCCCAAACAGCACTGCAATCAGATTACCTGACAGTGACTCTAAAGCCCGGGGGGGTCAGTGTTGAACGCTCTTAATCTGAGCTTCTTTTACAACTTACAGACTTTTAAGGTGGTGGTGCAGCTTTCGTGGCGCACTACGGCTGTTCTGATGCTGCTTAGGTTTGAGGAGCAAAACGGCTGAAAAGACAAGGCTCCCTGTAAAACAGCCTGTCATAATATTCATATTTGGACTCGACTCACCGCCGTGCGGCCACACGCGGGTACATTTGCATCACAAATGTTCGTTTCCTTTTTTAAAGGCTTTTGAAGCCTCGCGCAGAGACAAACTGTGTTATTTAACTTTCCACGGCCGCATTTTTAATAACTATATTTGTATTCGGCCAAGTCAAGTGGTTTCTGCTGGGACATGATGAAAGAGCGAATACAGCAGACTGGCTAAGTGTTGCCCAGAACACACACACACACACACACACACACACACACACACACACACACACAGTCAGTCGTTGTTTGCCTTCTTGTTTTGATCTGTATTTTTGTCTTGTTCTGATGGAAAACAACTCCTTTTGTGTGCTACCTTATGAATATATAACCTCATTATTCTGTATTTTAACCACATTTATCCTCTGTATTACCCCCTCTGTCTGTGTGCCAGCGCATCAAAGAGGGCAGCGTTGTGGACGGGGTGAAGGTGATCTGTGTGGGCGACCACGTGGAGTGCATTAACGGACGTAACATCGTAGGGACACGGCATTATGAGGTCGCCCGCATGCTCAAAGAGCTGCCCAAGGACAAGTCCTTCACCCTCAAACTGGTGGAGCCGATGAAGGCTTTTGGTGAGTGACAAATAAGATGCAGAAGAGGCGCGGCAGCACGTTGCATCACCGATCCAGATGGTGAAAGGACAGATTCACCTTCGGGATTCAGTCACTCGTCCTGGCTGCAGCGTTTCTCAGCACGGGGGCTGGGATGACAGAGCACGTTAGATCATTTTGTGCATTTACAAGTTCACCCGCATCATGAGCAAAACAACAAAACAACAAAAAAAAAAATATTAAAATGCACACGTGTAGGCTTTTCTGCTGTTCTCCCGGGTCCATGCACAGCTTTATAAACCACAACCGGTCATTTTATAATTAGTTAGGTTCAGTTTTCCAAAACAGTGACACTCTTATTATATTGTTTCCCCTCTGAATGACAGAAATGCTTGAGCCCAGGTCAAAGGGCGCCAAACCTGCCGGCGACAACAAGATCGGCACAGGGAGGGGGACTCTGAGGCTTCGGTCCAAGGGCCCAGCTACTGTGGAGGAGGAGGTGAGTCTCTCCAAGTGTCACATCTCAAGCGTGCATGCGTCAGTGGGTCGTTGTACTCTGACGTTTGTGTTGTGAACGATTAATGCAGGGAACCAGCTTTCTGAGCACACAGAGCCACTGACTCTAGTATGAAGATTAGTATTAGATTAAAGATGGCGCATCCCCACTGCACCGCACTGTTCGTCCTCCATCGATGCATGTGCAACGCGCTGAGAAGAGGCAGCAACATACAGTAAAACAGTCGGACTGAATGACTGAAACTGAGTCGTTTGTGTTTTGCAGCCAACGGAGTTTGAGGAGAAGGCTGTGAAGAAGGTGGACGACCTGCTGGAGAGCTACATGGGCATCAGAGACACTGAACTTGGTGAGTATTCACAGGTATCAGTGGCTGACGTTGATATCTTTGCATAATATATAGTTTTGAGCATCAGTATTAATATTAATTGAGACATGATAATTAGATGTTTTACAATCCGGGTCCAGCCACGTGCTTTAGCTTCAGTTTAGCGCTGATTTAGTCACGTGACGAACGCCTTCAATGAGGCCACTTCGCTCTGCCCTGCGGGCTGGAGCCGAGGCCTTCACAGACCGTGGGAATAATGGATTTAAACTCTGGTTTTGATCAGGGCAAACACTTTATGATTCAGGAGAGACGGTCAACGTGTGAAAGCACCTGTGCGCCATTAAAGGCTCAACTAAAATAATAAAATAATAAGGGTTTTATAGAGGGAACGCAGTGTGCTGCAGCCTAAACGGGTCTCAGTACAAGTTTAACAGCGAGGAAATCGTCTCTCAAGTACTCTGCCCTCTCCTCTCTCCAGCCGCTACGATGGTCGAGGTCGGCCGGGACAAGAAGAACCCAGATGAATTCGCCATGGCGCTGGACGAGACCCTCGGAGACTTCGCCTTCCCCGATGAGTTCGTCTTTGACGTCTGGGGGGCCATCGGAGACGCCAAGCAGGGCAGATTTTAAGCTTGGTCCTGCCTACCCCCCTACACACACACACACACACACACACACACACACCCACCCTCCTTCTTCAAACTGTTAAAATCCTCAGAGGCAAACTGGACCAGCTTGGAACCAACTCAAGCGGGGGGCGGATGCAGAGTGCGTAGGTGTAGGTTTTGCGCCGAGTGTCTTGAAGCGCCGCCTTCATCGGAGCGGGGTCTGCAGATGGAATTTAACATGTCAGCGCTTCTGTGCAATCTCGTAAAGGTATATCCGTGAAATGCGGAATGCGGTCTCCAACACTGGAGCCGCTGATTAAGTCCAGATGCGGCATTCAAACCTTTTCTGCCCCCTAACCCTAACCCTGAAGGCTCACGGTGCTGTTCTCCGGTTTCGTGCACGCCGTTCATCTTCAATCACTCCGTTTTAATCACACTCAGCAGCTGTGTCATTCTGAATATACAGACGTGTCGCACAGCTTTTTATAGGCTTTTTTTTATATATATATGTGAAAGCGTTGCTGATTTTACAGCAGCAGCATTGTGTAATTAGTGTAATTATAGCGATCGTAGCAATACTTCACTCGAGCTAACGTTTTATTTCCCTTTTGTCTTTTAAATGACCTCACAGTGGAAAGATGTTTGCGTTCACATGGCTGATGTTTGTTTACTTTGATTTTCTTTAAATTCCTTTAAGCTCCCTCAGCCTTTCATCCATCTGTCCGGTTTTACCTTTTCAATGCCTTTTAGCACAGTTTGACACACGTTCCCTCAACTTTCTTCATTCCTTATGTCATTATAGTCTGTTGCACCGTTAACATGTCATGAAATTAGGTTTATTTAGAAATGCACACATATATATATGTATGGATTTTTTTTCCCCTGTAATTTATTTTATCATGAAAAATCATATGCTGTAACTCTGAGACGTGGCTCAAGCGTGAGTGAGAGGGCTTAGCTGAAGAAGCGACGCTGGAGGCCGTGTCCGGAATGGGATCAATTGCAATTCAATGTCTTAAACACCCGCACTTACATTAATGTAACCGCACTATTTAAAATCACCGTCAAACTGAATTTAAATAGTGTCTCGATCAGCGTCGTCTACTGTGACTGTCCGCAGCCGCTGCGTATTGTTTGACAAACCATAAGGGATCACTACTGTTGGATAGACAATAAAATTTGATATACTGTTGTTACACCTGTGTCGCGACTGCATCTGGCTCGTAACGCAGGGACGGATAAACGCCGGCGACTCAGTACAACAAACTTTATTTGCACACTTGGCTGTGTACATGTATAAAACACATCAAAACACTTAACCGATGTTGTCTTCCCTCATTCAAAAGAGTTTGACCAAGGCCAATAAAAAAAAAAAAAAAAAAAAGAAATTAGTGTCACTTCACGAGCAGCAAAACAAACTCAGAACAAGAGACAATAATAAAGATACAGTGATTACAGGAAGTATACTTAATTTGGCAGGATTATAATTCATATTTAAAAGACTGTGGGTAATAGAAATCAGAAGTACAGAGCCCACGGCGTAGCTCGTGGTAAATGTCGTCACAGGTATAATTAACATACTGTAGAGGATCTTTGGAAGCACGTTGCTGTTAAAATATGTATCTGGACTAATATGAAATACTGTTTCATTGCTGTTGGGTGGGTGTACAGTGACTCTACATTAGGATGAATCGCAGTCGCCTACAGTGTGACTGCGAAACCTCTAAAAACCCCCCAAAAATGACTAAGTTCATGGTTTTAATGACAAACCAGGCGTTTTCTAGATGTTAAATCATCCAAGAACAGCAGGTGAGAGTTAAATTATGGCTAACTTGGCTGGCTGGAGTTGGTTATATCCTCTACAGACAGTACGGTACAGTACATGGCATTTAATTAACAGTAGATTACAAATGTACATGGTTCAAAATGGAGACGGTGACGGGAAAACGAGGAGGTGGCGTGTGTGTGTGTGTGGGGGGGGAGTAGTAGTACTAAAGCACCGACGTCTTTAATGGTTGGCTTGGTTTGGTCAGCGGGATGGACCCCGCCGTCTGAAGTGTAAGTAGTGACGGAGGACGTGACGGGGCGCGCTGAAGCACAGGCTCGGGTGGAGGAAGTGTAGCCCTTGCAGCCTGATGCAACCTTTCTGCCTCCTCACAGCTCATCGCCGACGTGGCCCTGCTTGAAGGCGTCGCCCGTCAGCTTGTCCTGCGCCTCCTTCATGCTGGACACGACTGAGCAGGGCGGGAGGGAACAAAAGGCCGGAAATGCACACCGTGATTATTAACTCCTTGCAAGGGAATTTAAGCACAGCATCCACTGATCTCAAGGCAGCTGTGTCGCATTACAGCAATGTTTCAATGGATCTGGATGTTTACCTTGTTCTGCGTTGCTGTAGAAGTACTTGTAGTTTGGATTTCCATTCTTGTTAGTGATTTCAGCATGAACTTTGCCGCTGGGATCTGCCCGGGAATAAGAGATTTTATTTTTAGAATGAACTGGGCAAATATTTTCAGGATCGACTGCTTATATTGGTCAATAAAACGTGAGAAAAGGGTGAGAAATGCTCCCTGAAGCCCAATCTGACATCCTTAAATTGATATTTTAGTCCAACCAACAGTCCAAAATCCAAAAGGTAAAAGTAAAGTTCTGCTTAAATTAAAGAGAATTTTCTACTAATTAAATAATTAATCGCCAGCCGTGACACGGATGTATCTTTAAATGCATTCTGACGTTATTCTTCGACACCGAGGCGTAATATCTTGTGATTTGATCCTCCGGTCTTTACACGCACTGTTCCCGTGTTGCATTGAACGCCACACAGGTGGGATTTAAAGCTTTAAGTCCAACATGCACTGCAGTAAATTTACGAATCCTCGGTGAGCAGTGCGCTTCATGAAAGAGGAACTGTGCAGTCAGGAATCCCACACAGTGTTTACGTGACGGGGGACTCGACCACCTCCCCCACCCCACCCCGGTCGTACCAAGGAAAAGAATCCGAGGAATGTATCCGCCGTCTGGGCTGAAGGCTTCGTCCTTTGGCTCCTCCTCATCCTGTTCAAATAAGAGATAACTCAATCAGAGACAAGGCTGGGAAACGGATCTCGGCCACCTTACAGTGCATCAGTGTACGCTCACACTGGAAAATGCACATTGAGAGATGGACCCTGGTTAACTCAAGTGCCACTTGTTGTTTTCTCACCTCCAGGTTGATCATAACAAAGTTGTGTGCCAGTTCGGAGATTTCCTTGGACTCGGCGAATTTGGGCTTCAGCGCTGACGTGAAATAAACAAAATACAATTAACGAATACCCTCCACAGCCAATAAACCTTAAGTTACACTGACCGGTATCACAAATACAAGCCCTCCTTTTCTATTTTTAAAGATACTGATTAAAAAACATATTTGACTTATATAAAACAACTCAAATTATAGAGTTATCCTTTTTAAAACTAAAACTGAAATATCTGGAACATTTTCTCTCAACACAAGTTGTGATATTTACCTACTGAAATCTGGAAAAAAGAAATAAAACTGTCGCAGTGCGCCGTTTCAACACTGAGTGCAACTTTTCCAGCACTTTGCATTGTGGGACACCTCAAACTGTTTGTGCAGGATTTGGTTTCGAATGCAGCATTTTTACAAGGCCGCTGGGTGTCCTGTCCCCGACTGCTCTCACAGTTCAGTCAAATCCTTGATCTGCTTTCGAGGTCAAGTAAGAGACACTTTGATATGTCACAGCAGGACAAGCACAGATGTGAATAATTAAACTAACGATGGCTGAATTACATTCAGCTGCTTCAGTTTCAGGCTCCGGCTCACTGTCACACTGTCATGACTCACTGGCACTCTTGAATAAAACGGAGCCACCGCTAATTGTTATTAGTAACAGCTGCGCTTTTCCTGCTTTGACAAATCAAAATTTATGCTGTGAAAACTGACAACGCTCATCACTGTCCACTGTTTGACAGCGTAACTGAGAGTAGGTGTAAAGTGTAAACTGCTGCTCAGAGAAAATGTTTCCAACCACCAGATTTTCTGAGTTACAACTTTACTGACACTGCATGGGAGAACGATCTGGTTGGCTAAAGCGCCTGGGCGGCTTCTGCAAAGAGTCGCGACCCTTTTTCAGACGAGGAATACGTCATTTGGATACGAGCACAAACATGAGCACGTAACGGGTTTATTCAGACGTGACGGGGCTGTTCATAACCTGACCTGTTTACAGTCAAACGCGTTGCATTACCTTTGCAGGCTCCGCACCAGCTCTTGTGGATGATGAGCATGATTGGCAGCCCGCTGTCAGAGCAAACACACAAAGACCAAATTTGAACAGGGTGACACAGAAAACTGAAGAACTGCTCCAGTTATGGGTGAAAATGTAGATCAGGTGGGTTTGTTTAGTCTTTTTTAAGCCTCGGGTCAGTGGTTGCACAAAAGGTTACAGGAAGTGTGAAGTCACCTGGCTTCTGCTTCCTTCTTGCCATCTTCCAGCGTCCTCCAGTGGATGTTATCTCCAAACCCTGTGGGTGGAAAGAATAAATGACACACCGACATTGTGCAGCTGGTATTATATTTCAGCAACAGGGTGTGCCTGCCCTGAATACACTCAATCATTGGAGGGACCTGTGAGGAAACAATGGCAAGTGCAAATGAACAGTGGTAATTTAATATCAAGCTGCAGGGAAACAACAACTCTGCTCTGTCACCTGAAAATACTAATAGGATGTAGCACAGAGGTTTACAATGGTGGCGGTGGGACATGTAATCAATACAGCAATAGACCTCATTGTGACGTGTCCTCTTGCCATTGTGAGGGAAAGGCGTATCCTATATTTACTAGGATGTGCCGTGTGTACGTGGAACTCCGCCTGTGTTAATCAGTGATGATTTGGAAGGAAATAATGTGCCATTACAGAGGGAAAGCTCCACTGCACATTGCTTTTATCTTAGGACACACTTCCTGGTGACATGTGCAATATATTTCTGCAATAAAACAAAACAAAACGTGCACCTTAATTTGTGTGCATGTTTTATTTAACTATTCATTTTCACATCTATAATATGATGAATACAAAACATCTCTGGCTACTAAATGAATCTCGTCTTAATGCAATCATAATGGATACACAATAAAAAAAAAAAAATAGCATGTCTGTGAGGTGGAAATTTCACAATTGATGTCTGTCTGATAAAACACAGCTCGTCACCCCAGCTGTCCAGGACCAGGACTTTGTGATCCAGGATGCTGATACAAAGACGGCTAGCTCTCCTCTAGCGGTGGTAACACTGTCAATGTCCAGGCTTTGAGGCTACAGACAGCCCTCCTGCTCATACTGGCTTCAGTTTTTACATTAAATAAGAGACTAAACTCACCTCTCCCACTGGCTGCTTCGACAACCTCTTGAAAGCACGTCAAAGACAACAAAACCTGCAGAGACGAGAATAAAACGATGTTTGCTAAGGACGTTTGCATTTTGAATGGCCTTTTTCCACACAACTGCGGCTACAAGCTAATTGCAGGGACTGTTCCTGAACCGGACGTTCTTCCGCGACTTTTCACAATAAAAGTCCCGTCCGATACCTTCGCGAGATGTCGTGTGTGTGTGGGCGTGCGCGCGCCTGTGTGTCAGTTGTCTCCTCCTCCCTCCTCCCATTGGTCAGCAGTGAGTCATGGAGGGGCAGTTCATAAGACGTCACATCCAGAAAACCGCGTGCTCCGGTGTGCCTTTCCAGTTGGTCAAGTTAGACAGCGAAACATCACTAACTTAACGGAAACAGGAGCAAAAATGGAACATTAAAAGCCAAAATATATTATAAAAACTTAATGAAAATACGCATTTCATGAATTTATTTTACAAAAATACATTACAACTTGTGAAATTTCACATTTACGTCCGATATGTTCCCGTTATGAGCCAAAATGCCCCGTTTTACGATTAATTTAAGTTTTATTGTGAAAGTTAAAATAGGAAGTTTGTTTAATTGCTGCTGCTTGACTCGGGCTTAAGCTGCGCTGCTTCAGCCTCATTAGTAGCGAACACAGCAATTCAACTGCCTGTCAGTTAATTCCTTTTAAAAGGTAAAACAGATATTTAATTTGTGGTTACTGTCTGAGGTCATTTGTTTCAATTTTTTGTATGAAGTTGACGAACTGTTTTCGTTGCCGGAAACAAGAAACCAGCTCGTTAATCTTGTTTCTTTAGCCACTATGCTAACATTAGCTAAATTAGCCTTTAAGTTAGCAACTCTAATAGCGTCAGTTAGCTACGTTAGACATAACTACATGTCATTTTAGAGTGTGTCTCCGGATACTTTTCTGTGTTTATCATTTAACGTCGGTCGATGTTGTAAGGGTGGTTTCAGTGTAACTGTCAGCGGATCTGTTCGAGGTCTGCTAGCTCAGTGCAAGTGTGTGGAAATGAGGATTATTATAGCTCTGATAGCCAAACGTGTACTGCGTCCTTTGCATTTCCCCCAAGACATTACAATCGCTCTGCTTAACTGTTTTTAATTCATGAACCATGTAACCCTGTTTTTTGTTTGTCATTTATTATTTATCCTTATCCTTTTTTATGTTTATTTACAAATAGATCAAATAGATCACCATGAATCAAGAGAAGCTTGCCAAACTTCAGGCACAAGTCCGGATAGGTGGAAAGGTACGTCTTCCGCTATTTTTCATGTTCGGTCTCTGTTGACTCTTGCAACAGTATTGACAAAATGTTACATGCTTGGTGAAATCTCAATCAGGGCTTCCACTTTTGTCCTGTCGCTTGCCGTGTTGTTGCCCATTTTAAGGAGTGTGATGGCATCCGGCATCTGCCAGGTCCAGGTTTCCTCCTGACCTCAGCATTCCCTTTATGGCTGAGAGCATTGGCCTCTTCATCTGTGGCCTCTCTGTCTTTGTTCAAACTCATTGTGAGGTCTTAAACCACACACTAGGTGGCGTTATTTGTTATTTTTGCTGTGACAAAGGCCATTTGCCATTTTTCAGGCTGCCCCACTTTGACACTCTCGTGTACGTTTCTTTACTCTTGGCCAGAAATCCCACACATCGTCGCCCACTGTATTATCATAGAGTTACTTCCCAGTCGAGTTCTTGATCCTGGGCGCTCATCTTCATCAAAGTTGCTGCTTCAGTTTTGAAAATTATTGGTTGAGTAAAAGCAACATGTGCTTTAATTTATTCAAAACAAAAGAAGAGATCATTGATGGGTTTGAGTTCTACAATAGGACCTTTGAACCCAGTTTTCAGAATAATGGAAATTAAGTGGAACTGTTGTAAAAAGCAGAAATAAAGTGTCTCAGAGCACTGTTCTTGCTGCATGTGGCCAAAGGCCCTTAGAAAAGCTTCAAGGCAATCTAATAATGAGACCAGTGCTCATAAACTGTAACAGACAATTTGTTTTTAGTCTTGTGCTTGAAAATGCCCCCCCAGAGCTGTTATCTAGAATAACTAAATTATATGTCCAAGATAGAACGGAAAATAGTAGCCTATTCATTAAAATAGTCCGACGTGACCCAGTGGTATTAAACTAGATTTGACATTTTGGTTAATTCAGCTACCTTATCCATTTTATGCATGTGCACCTGTTCTTTCCTCAGGGAACAGCCCGTAGGAAGAAAAAGGTCGTTCACAAAACGGCAACAGCTGATGACAAGAAACTCCAGGGCTCGCTGAAGAAACTGGCAGTGAACAACATCGCAGGAATAGAGGAGGTGAGCTATCGAAGGGAAACTAATGAGTGTCGCACTGTAGCTGCACTGTTTTGGTGAAAGATAAAAGACAGGGGAGAGCCTAACGACAGCGTTTCCAATCATCCGGTTTATTTTTAGAGTGCTTTTATCCAACAAGCTCCCACAGTTTCAGTCGAATCAAAGCACAAAATTCGCTTGTCTTATTCATTCATGTCGTGGCTCAGTCTGCCCATTGTGTTTCAAAGTTAGGAAGTTATTAAAATTGTAAAGAAACCCACTCACTGCATGATGTTACCTTTTTAAAAGGTTTATTTTGGGGTGTTTATTTAATCCAAAGCAAGGGTTGCATATGTTCAGAGCTCTTTGAGGCATATTCGTGATTTGGGGCTATTAAATAAAATAGTCTGTGGACTTTTGTGCTGTTTAAAATTGATGCACAGCTGTGTTTCCTAGTACTACTGTGTCACTGACATCTTAACTGTGCAGTATCTCGTGTCGGGTTTCATTGGCTCTAGATCCAACTGTGTGTTTTTTCTGTTCCTCAGGTGAATATGATCAAAGATGATGGGACAGTCATCCACTTCAACAACCCCAAAGTGCAGGCTTCTCTGTCTGCCAACACCTTCGCCATTACAGGCCACGCTGAGACCAAGCAGCTGACAGAGATGCTGCCAGGCATCCTGAGCCAGCTGGGAGCCGACAGCCTCAGCAGCCTGCGCAAGCTGGCTGAGCAGTTCCCCCGGCAATGTGAGTACACACACAAAAACACACATGCTCAAACATTCACCGTCGTAATGTCAGGGTCCTCTGCGGTTGTGCTATATCAGCAACGTTCATAGATTTTATGAATGAAGAAGGACGGGACGCTGCAGTTAGTAAAGTTATCACCTCTCAACCGCGGGAGCGAAGACTGGCGAACAATACAGCGCGCTGACATGTAAATGACCCTGACATTAAAGGCAGCTGATCGCGTTTGAACTTGTCCACAACAGAAACACAGTTTAACATGCTGCCTTTTTAACGAGTCAGTGTACTTATGCAGATTTATGCATGATTTGTGCCGCAGCGTTTTGTTTGTTTAGAATCACAAAAGAAACAGAGGACATTTAAATCTGTAAATGTGACCCCGAGAAAGTGGGTCAGTGACACAACCTGAAGAGAACAAGGACTGCGAGGAAAGAGCGAACACCAGAACACTGAATTATTATTATTTTAGACACAGGTTATTAATAAAAGGGCAGGCACCCAGCACCTTGCCTTGCGGATCTAGATTTGAAGCAGTTGACCTTAGTGTTTGCGTGTAGATGGGAATAAACTCAGTGAAGCAAACACAGGAAATAAGAGCATCTTTTCCACACGGCAACACAACCGGCCGCGTGATTATTGTAGAGAGGTGCACAGCGAAGGCTCATGAGCAAAGGATTCGAGTTTGGTGTTTGAGGAGTAATGCAAAAGCAAAAGAAATTGCCAATTTCATGAAATTTTAATGAAAAGTTCTTTTCAGCTCAGCTTTTCTTTCACAAATTTGTGTCTTTATATATTTTGCAACAGCGGACATGAAGGCAGTCAAGGAGGAAATTGCAGAGGAGGAGGACGACGACGTACCAGGTATAAGGAATTTATTTCATCCTGCCGTTCGCGGCTCTTGATTAAACTAAGCTTATTCTTCTGTTGAACTTCAGCTTTGTGCAATATATACTCATTAGCTACTGTGTTAGTACCAGGAAGGACCATCTCTCACTCTTGTCACTGCTTTATTTCTTCATTGCATAGATTTAACAACATTCCTCAGAGATTTTGGTCCACACTGACATCAGGCTATCACTGTAACTGTTGTTAATTTGTCAGCTGCACATTGGTCAAGTAGATCCCGTTCCACAGCACCCAAAGGTGGACATTAAACTTGTCACGTTCGAGAAACCACTTTGAGATGATCTGAGCTTTGCAACGTGGCACGTACTCCAGCTGGGAGTAGCCATTAGAAGGGGACACTGTGGTTATAATGGGATGGACGTGGTCAGCAACAGTACTCATTCTGTGTAAACCCCAGTAGACTCAAACCAGCCTATCTGCCAACAGCACCTATGCTGCGTTCAGGCACTTATTAAATCCCGAAACTTTAAAAGCTGGGTTTGAATTCCTAAATGTACTGAGTTGCTGCCTCGTGATTGGCAGCTTTGATATTTGTGTCAACAAGCGGTTGAACAGGTGTGGCTAATAAAGTGACTAGTACGCGCACAAGGGTTTGTTCCCAAAACGACACGCTGCATCTGTTTGGTGCAGTGTTACTGTTTCATCAACCAAGACAATAAGAACTGTTGTTTTTGCTTTTTCCAGAATTTTACAAATAGAGATGTTTTTTGACAATAAAGGATTAAAGCACTTGATCCTTTCACAAACTGTCAGTGTCACTTTCAGCGAACACTGCGCCTCTGCTCCCAGAACAAAATCTTGATGCGCTTTTTTTTTTTCTGTCTTACAGATCTTGTGGAGAACTTTGATGAAGCCTCAAAGAATGAAGCAAACTGATGGATCCCTTTTTTTTTCTTTTTTTTTTTTTCCCCTCCATCAACCGTTTTATTTTTTACCTCCTTACGGACTCACAAAGGACATTTCCTCTTGTGGGGAAACGGTTGTTCAAGGTGCAGTGCATCATCTCTGGAGACATGAACCACTTCGGGTTAGCCTGCCACAACAACACGACGACGACAACAACAACATGCAACTACGGGACGTTTTGATTCGAGTCTGTGGACGCGCCGAGAAACAAGGACTCAAACTACTTTAGAAATAAGCTTTCTACATGGTTAAACATGGCTAGTATTTAAGAGATTGTATATTAAAGTGAATAAGCAGTTCACTTTACATTATAGTGGTGATTTATGAATTTAATAAAACATTTTTGGGCTATTATTAATGCTTCTCTTTACAGCTTGACCTCACTGATTTCTTTATGTGCTTTGATGAGCAGTTTTAAATCAATGTTCCTTCACAATTTGTTGAATTCATCAACATGAGTTTGATGCATTTATATACAGATTTGCACGAGAGCTAAAATCATATGAAAAACCATAAACCAACAGTGGTGGAAGAAGTAATCGGATACTTAAAAGTAATCAAAACAGCACGAGGCTTGATGTACAAGCAGAGCATGTTTAGCACTCGTGTACTCAAGAGTGTCCAAATTAAAAGTGTGAAGTAGTAGAAATGATGCAAATGCACAGTCATTGCATTTAGACAGTACAGTACATGAGCACATACTTGGCACCACTGTAAATCAGTCATTAAGTAAAGTTACACCCCTCAGAGGTGGTGGATTACTTTCTGTTGTGTTTATATTTAACTGAACAATTCACTTGTCTGTTGATTACCGTATAACTTATTTTATTACGTCACCTTGGTTCAAGTATCATCACGGCGTCTTTGCGCAGTGTTTTCGCTATTTTATAAAGTTCAATAAGCAATAATAAACATGTCCGTTAGTATTGGTCATAATATTCATCAGTTTAACAATTTGTTGTTAAAACTATGATTGGCTGGGTGAATAAGGAGGGGTTAACAGAGTTTGGGTGGGTTGTACACATCACTACATCCCCGCCAACACTGTCACATCCTGTTTCATTGATCACCTCTGACGCTCCTCTGCTGCATCGTGCTGATCAATGGGCCGCAGCTGTCATTCTCTATGCAGACGGGTGAGGTCTGACAAGGTTATCCGCGATGAACGTGCCATTTTGGCTCAAGTGTGTCGTGTCGTGAGCAGGACGGAGCGGCGGACCCGCCCCGGGGCTCCCCGCCGCACCACCTTCAGCCCGCTTAGAGCCAAAATGTCCCTGCTGCTTCTGCTGCTGCTGCTGCTGCGGCTGGACCACAGCGCAGGAGCTGGATGGAGCTGCACGGTGGTAAAGCCGCGGCAAGACAGTCAGCGACAGCGGCATCAAAACCGGAAATCATGAGTTTTTGCTGTGAAAATAAGAGCTCGTGAACAACATTATACATAGATTGAGGTCGTGAAGGACAGAGGAATCCGTTTATCTTGCATGATTAGATGAGATTTATTAAAAATAAAGCTTCTTATGTAGAAAATAAAAACATTTGAGGTGACTGTACATCAATAATATGCTATTTTACACCCTTCTTTAACTACATATTAAATGGAATTACTGTATAATTTGTATAGCTATTGCTGCAAATAATCCTCATGCATTAATGATAATGATTCATACAATACAGTAATTGGGGGCAATGTTACCTGAATAAAACAGAACACCCTCATTGTCTCTGCACAGCTGTAAAACAAAATGTAGTGCATCACCTTTAGTGATACACACAGTACACATATACTAAACGTACAATGTCTTAAAGTTTCCCCAGGGATCATTTAAGTATCAGTCTATCATAATATATGTACGTATATATACATACAATGCATTTACAAGAGCATTGGGACTTCAGACAGGTTAAGCACAACATATAGACTGAGACATACAATGAAAAACTTATATCTGAGACTACATAGTACCAATGTAAGGGGACAATAATCAGTTCCTTTACTGCGGTCAAAGTAGCTGCACGCTTCAAAGAGTTTTATTTTGAAAATTGTAACCGGAAGTGATGCGCGTCAACTCTGGCTGTCTTGACGTTACTCGTTATTTTTCCCCAATATTAAACCTTGGGGGAGGGATCCTTGAGTACTGTCGCACAACTACGGTAGACTACAGGCTGTACTTTCCGACTTGCGCTGTTTTGAGTTGAGCGGGCGGCGGTGGGTCTACGCTAGGATACTCAAAAATAGCTTTCAAAGGCGATTAGGTATGACGGACGTTATCGGAGGGGCTCCGCGAGACTCTACGTAAAGATGAGGATTCCTCCGGTGAGTAACTGAATTTGTTTTCATGACATTTTCACAGGTCTGTTGCTGCTCTAACGTTAACAACCCGCCATTGCAAGCGCTAAATGTGTTAACTAAGCCGAAGTCAGCGTGTATGGGTGTTGTGGTATTTTATGGTCTGTTTAGCTAGCTGAACGGCGAGGAACACCGCGAAGGTGGTGTTACACTCTTTTTACGTCAATTACACAACACGTTCTCCTTTGCAGCTGTAGCTAAGCGTGCACTATAAAAACGCCAACAGTGGGAGGCAAATTGCTCCCAGAGACCACGACAGACGGAGCGAGGACGGCTTGTGAAAATTCCTTATAACCGTTAAAAGTGACCGTTAGCCGCAAAGCCCACCGAGTCAGCGACGGTGTGAGTGTCCGTCAGAGCGGCACGTCGCTGCCGTCACTCGGCGCACGACTACCCGCTGAACCGTTGGAGCAAACACAAGCTACTTCACCCCTCCGATACACCATGCTGCCATGCAGTGGTATTAATCAGAATCCGATTTTTATTTTTTTTGTTATCAAATTCAACAACCGGGTCTACGATAAGTGTTTTGGAAACTTAACTCGTGGCCTTTCGCCTACGTTAAATTGAGCTAGCAGCCCAGCTAACACAACTATCCCAAGTTCTGGTGCAAACAAAACCTCAACTGTTGGGTTTTCTTGTGTAGCTGTTCAGGTTTAACCCCACTGCAATTTAATAACACTGAGCAGTTTTCCATGTGTTTACCCAGTCTACCTGTGATTAATATTTACCATCTGAAGCTGTGTTTGGCCTGCAGGCAGCAGGCACAGCCACAGTGCCACTTATGGTTGCATAATCCAAGCTAATGGTCATCTATCTGCTCTTGAGAGTTGGGTTTGGTGTGGTCTGTTGGTGGCACGTCTTTTGCATTTGCCTCATCATTTGGTCTCCAGGGGGGCTGGGGGGCGTAGTCAAGCTCTGGAGGTGGATTTATGAAGAGGTGGGCCCATCCCAGTGCCTCCTTGAATAGTCATCACCAGTGAGGAAATCTAAAAATGAAATTACCACTGAAGAGAAAGCCAGATCAGATAATAATAATGTGTATTTCTCCCTCCCCAAATTGGAAGGGCTTTAGGACCATATCACACCTATAATTTCCCTGTCTGGCATCTGTCCAGTTTGGTTTGGCTGATTGTCCATACTGGGTGTGAAACATATACAGGACACGTGATCAGGGTCTTTACCTGTAGCAGGAGAATATGATACCTCACTACATCTTAAAGTAGTATAAAAAAAAAAAATCCAGGAGGGGTTGATTGAGTCGACTGATCCAACGGGCTCCCATGCAGAGACTGGCTCTCGTGTGTGCGGAGACTTCCCTGATGTAGGTTACTGTATGCTTTCATAAAGTATTAGTCTCTCCCTGATGGCAGCCCAGCAGCCCATCTCCGTTTGCTGTTTTTTCTGTCTTGTGGTGGTTAAATGTAGATCAAAACATAAGGGAGAAAAGAAGATCATAATAGCTTTTGACACTTGCTGTGAAGCAGAGCAGCTCTTTGTAAGGAGGACAGCTACTCGCTTCTCTACCTTTCCTTCTTCAAATCCCAACAGATTTGCCTTTTCAGCCTCTCCTGTCGAAGAAATTATCTCTTTTTTTTTGAAGGAGGTGTGACCTTTTGGATGATACAAACCTGTAGAATATTTTCTTTCATACGTTTTGCTTTTATTTCTGTTGCAGTTTGTGGAAATTACAGTAAAAACTTAACTGGAGGAGGTAGACAACTTCCAGTGCACTCCCAGTCAGGGCGTTAAACATTACATAATAATGTGTCACTCAGTCATGCGATCATGCTGTTAGAAAGTGATGTCAGTCCATTCTTAAAGAGAGGAAGCAATCATTTGAGGTTTCCTGTGCTCACCCTGAGTAGACGGCGTCTGGAGAACGGCGGTGGTGGGTATGGATCTAAAAACAGTGTTTATCAGGATGTGAGCTTGCGGCGCAGGGAAGTTTGTAGAACTAGGGGGAAAAAACACAAGAAAGCACTGAAACTTCTGTTTACAAGGAGGCCCATCATGATCACTTTCAGAAAAGGAACTTGCAGATGACGAGAGCTTCCCCTAATCCAAAATCTGCAGTTAGCCATGCAGTTATTTTTTCACTGCTGATGGATTATTTTGTCTATAAAATATTGTCAGGCAGTGAAATATTACAATGTGCCAGATATGTTCTGTCACACATGACAAGGAGAAGCAGCAAATCCTTGTTTTTGAGAAGCTGAAACCAAACAATATTTGACCTGTTTACTTGTCTGAAATGATTGGTCATTAATCAAATGGGTTGCCAAGATTTTTACGTTGATCAAATAATCAGTCAACCGACTAATTGTTGCAGCTGTAGCTCAAAAGCAAAATATGCTCAGTTTACCCAGCGTCACGTTTGAGATGCTTGAACCAGCAACTATTTGGCATTTTTGCTTTAAAGGATGACTTAAACAATTATTGATGGACTCATCAATTATTCAACAAATCGTCTCAGTCCCATTCATGAGTATCATTGTCAAAGCTGTGGCCGCCGACAGATATTTACTACAAGAGATTTGCAAAAGAATAACCTGCATGTCTTCTTCGTCTCCCAGTTGGTGACGTTAAGGAAGTGGAAAGCTTGGCTGGTCTTGATCTTTGACTTAGAAGTGAAACTATTCTTTAAAAAAGGATCTAGGTGCTTTCAATTAACACACTAGAACTCCAAGTAAAGCCCAAGCATCATTCTGACGTGCTAACCAAAGGACACCCAAGTGTTGTATGACAGCGAGTAGCGATATCCAGCTGAATACCTGATCAGCCAATAGTCGGCCTCCGGAGGTTACGCGTCAGGGCTACATCACACCATTCATCATGGTTTAATGCATGGCTCGACATGATTAATCCCTTTGAAAGCCTCCACCTCATCACTCATGTGTTGAAGCATGCAGGGAATAAGCCTCTGATAATTAGGCTTGCAGCTGTATACCATTTCAAACAGTACGGCATGACAAATGACAGTTACCGTGTACATTTTGCTTACATACAGTACAGCTAAGTCCCGGCCCACTTTGGTTACTGTTGCCACACCTGTCAAGCTTTTGCACCAGTATTTCACATCAGTGACAGTTACTGCAAAACAAATAATATCAAGTTCCTGTTATAATAGTTCTGAAATGTGAGTGAGATGTAGCCAGATCCGACTACAATATGGGTTTAAGTGAGATTTTCCACACTGTTACATCCATATCCAACATCCCCCCCCTTGCGTAATTGGCTTCAGAAAAAAACAAATAATACCACACTGTAAACTTTGAGGATATCTGCTGACTTGCAGGTTCCATATTCGCACCGTTTCTGCATTTGCCCTTGTTCTGAAAGCTGGACTGGCCTTGTGTGCCTAGTTACGGTTGCTAACGTAGGATTGGACGGTGGACGTTTGTAATTATCATAATAAAGTGTTACTTCAACCACAAAAAAACACTTGTGTTTTAATTCCTTTTAAGGGTCATTGTACCTCATTATTATAATAACTATAATTACATTAAGTTGTACCACATAAACCCCTTTCTGTTTCAGTCCGAGAAACAATGTATTTTGAGATGTTACTTATTACAGGTGTATTGACAATATCCAAAATGTTGAAGAAGTGTCTTGTGCATGGAAGTTCATACCTGACCCCATGGATGGATGGATGGATGGATGGATGGATCACACGGGATCATATATGCAGGACATTTTCTCTCAATTTGAGGAAGAAACCTTGGGTTGCTTTATGAATTTTAGCTGTAATCAGGAGTGAAAGCTTAGTCATGAATGGCTTTATAGAACTGACCAAAGGACCCGCGTGTGAGGCAGCGTGTACACCACCAGACTCCTGCTAATGCCTCACTTGAATGCTTTTATGCCATTAGGAAGGATATTACACCTGTCATTATCTTGCTGTGACATGTCAACGTGTGTGCTGTGAGCGGGGCCCAGTTGCCAAAATGTGGAAAAACACTGGGCGTTAATGTGTGAGTGTAATTGAAAACACCATCCTCATGCAGGAAGTGGACCAGAACCAGATAAAAATGTTCGTGAGAGGAAAAAAATCCTGAAAAGGGATTGTGTTATTTAACTAAAACAGAAACCAATTTTTGAAAATATCTGTCTCTCTCTATATGTGTCTCATAAGTAATGATTGTAAGGGATTTCCACCTGGTTGTTGAGGAAGTGAATGCAGCCTCCCTCATGGGAAACAACAACAGGAAGCAGCCTTGTTCTGACAGCAAGGACTTGATGAACTCTTTTAGCATTCTGGTATGTCCAAGCTCCCTCGCTGTTTATGCCCTTGTCTTATTTAATTTTGCTTCCATGCCAGGATGTCCAGTCAGGCATGGTTTATCGTGTTAGTAGTCTGTTAGGCCATTTCATTATTAGCATGTCTGGCTTACACTGGAGGCTGGAGCATGGCCGTAGTGACTGGGGATCAACCGCAGTTCTCTTGGTTTAAAAATAGAATAGAGACCCTCGGCTTGTTTTCAGCCGTGCTTCAATGTTATGTGTCTCCAGCGTGACTCCAATTTATAAATGAACCGTATTTATATTTTTTTCTGTAAGCTCACATTTTATATTTATCTGCGTAGAACATTGAAAGTCAACAAGCAGTGTGATCAGAACTTAAATAATTAGTCGTTCTACAGAAAATGAATCACCAAAAATGTTGACAGTGAACATAATGTGAGGATTTTGACTTAATATCCTTTTTGGCAGGTGAATGGACAAAATAAGTAACTTGAACTTGTCTCTTTGGACTCTGGGAACATTATATTAATATTTAATGAGAGGCTACAGACCAAAGAATCCCTTAATTAACATAGTAATGACATACTGACGGTATCAAGGTATATCGACTGTGTTCACCATCATAGTTTAGTGTCTTAGCAATGATTTCCCAATTAGCACGAAACACAAAGTACAGCTGAGGCTGATGGGACCGCCATTGGGGCGTCAACTAAAGAAGTGGACACACGTTTTGATCTGATGATGGTGCTCAACAGAGAGATAGAAAGAGATAGGACCACAAACGTAAAGATTATATATAGTGGCGTATTAATGTATGCAGATTTGATTTTTAAGCTACAAAGGTTAGCAGCACAGTTTATAGGTCATCAGATAAACTTTGAGGTGAGCTTCACCATCTCGCACCGTCTTGTTTTCTTTCAGGCCACGCAACATATAATTTGATTCTTTGGGATCAGTCGTTAGTTGAGGAGCTGGAACGGGTTTGCACACACTTATTTTAGATCGTGTACCTGCAGGACCATTTCCCTTCGGTTGTGCAGGCTCACTGGGTGACGCACTCGCTCATGCACATATGTCTCCTTTAAAGCATCTTCCCAAGTTTACATGTCTAAAAATACAACTCCTTCACGCACTTTGACTAAAGATGCATTATTCAATGCCTCTGCAGAGTAATTAAATCTTAATCAGGGACAGGCTCCTGTCCTCATGGAGGCGTATCTGCGTCTGTGTGTGTGTGTTTGTTCACGTGTGTGTGTTTGTGTGTGCATGCTGTCCCGCAGTCCACTGGAGCTTTTCAGGCTCTTACGGTGCGAGACGAGTCTTTCATTCAGTCAGGAGGAGAGTCTCTCTGCTGAGGTAAAACGGGGTGCAGGTCTTTGAGGGGTCAGCTCAGGTTATGTGGCGCCGTTTCTCTATCCAAACTGCATCATCTCACACTTCTGTTTCACTTTTGTGCCTCGAGTCAATTTTAAAGACATGTTTTGTCCTGCGGAGGCAATTTCAGTGGGACAACACAACACCAACACTGGATACTAGTGCTCGTATGTCGTCGCATCATGTCATCATCGGTCCCGTTTCAGTCGGTAGATGTCACATAATTGAACACGGCACGTGTTTGTTTGTTTGTTGACTGCTCTGGTTAAATATATTACAGCGGCAACGAGCTATGTCTCACATAGTTCATGATGAAGTAACAATTCTGCGTGGCGCGCTGGGTGGCCTCAGGGTTAAGGTCCTGGCCGTAAATTGTGACGTCCCTGGTGTGAGCCTGGCTGGGGATGTGGTAGAAAAGGCATCGAATGCTTTCGTTCAGATCTGTATTTTTCTGAGCTATCTAAAATATCATTTTCGTATCTGTAACCAAAGCTAAAGTGAGCCACCTGACGTCGCTGCAGATCAAATGCTACCCAGCAGTTATTAAACTGTCGTTGTGTTGATGCATTGCAATACTTCAGTGCAGTGTTGTCCTGAAAACTGAATTTGCTCGGCTGAAGAAAGATTGTGATTGCAAAGTTTCTCACGTGCAAACAAAAGTTTCATTAACTGGTACTGAATCAAATCCGTTACCTGCTTTATGAAATGGTATGAAGTGTGGTAGTTTAATATTCTTGCCTTCTTGTTTTAGCAGGCAGTATTGTATTGATTGAGCACTGACGTCACTTGGTGCATGTTGTGTCTAAACTGAGTCATCCTACTCCATCTGGACTGTTCTTGCCTAAAGGTTTGTAACGTGCTCCAGTTAAAGCTCTGCGTCTTTGTTTCATTCACCGGTAGATTATTCAGTTTGTGGGTTTTCTTAATGCAAACAACTCTTTCTGTCGTCTGTGCAGTTTCTTTTGTATGTATGTGTTTGGCTGTGATAGCAGCGTTGCTCTCCCGCAGCCTTGTTCCTGGTGAGGCAGAAATGTTTGACCCACAGTACACACTACATGTGTACACACTCCTGTCCTGTGCCTTCGCTGCTTTGTGCTGACATCGTGCCCATGCTTGCACCTTAAACTAAGCGGAAAATGTGTTGACTGTGCTCCTTTCTCCGAGGCCTTCGCTCTGCGGAATATCTGCTCTCTGGTGTAATCCCTGGTCGCTCTTGTCCTTATGAGAATGACCCTGAAGTTCAGCCTGGCTGTTACTCATTTGCAGCCCTACACACACACACACGACGCACTCCTCCTCCTCACGCCCGGCACCATCACATCCTCACTCCAAGGTCTCCTCATCAGCAAGGACAGACGGGGCAGGTTTACTGTGCAGTGATTCAGGCTTCAGCTGTTTTCCATTCATGCCTCTGATTGCTTTGTCGAGCTTGGGTTTAGAATGGCTCACTGTGGATGATAATGTGCAGCACATATGATAAACTTGATGTTGTCTTATCCATTGAAGGTCTTCTTCATGAACGGCGCGTCCGGCACTTAAATGAGATCAGTTATATTAACAGTGGAAGAGATTGTTTTCTTTTTAACATACGTGTGAATCATATTCTTGAGTTTAACGCTGTGACTAACCGTTATTTTAATTATCGATGAATCAGTTCAGGTAGAGAATGGTAGAAAATAATAATCATGTCCCAGAGCTCAAGGTTGAATCATTAGTTTGTTTTTATCCAACTAACAGTGTAAAACCTGTCGAAACCTGACAGCTGAAAAAATGTCAAACGATCCATTATCATCAGAGTTTCTAAATATTTTCTGGATGAACTGTAAGGTTTGCCCTTGACTTGTGAATCAAAGCCAGTGTTTTTAGTTCCAAAAAATACAAACTTGTACAAAGTTGTACTTTGACTGTAGAAACGTCTCTCTCAGTTGAAGCCTGATAACGTTCAGAGGTTGCACATCCGCACTCTTCACCCTCATGAAGTGAAATCTTGAGCGCCGAGGAGACTTTGCTACTTTTCATTTCAAGTTCATTTACCGTAACCATGTAGGAAAGCCCTGTACCTCTTGTATTGCCTCATGGCAAAACTTTGCTGCACATGTTTAGAAGCAGCTCTTTACTCAAACGTGTTTCCCTCTTCCACTAAGGTGTGGGCGCTGGGCGCTTGCCAGACTGGGTGAAGTGAGAACTGAAAGGGAAACCCGCTGAGAGAAAAACACCGCCTGGGACTGCTGAGAAGGACCTCTGTGCAGGTGAGGATTTACAGAGAGAGGAGTGTTACTTCAAGGCTGCATGTACATCATAGAAATATATTAAAAAGACTGTAGATCATTTCCAAATTTAAGTTTAATTGCGACTGACTTGCACTCTGTCGTCACTAGTTTCACGCTGAGGCCAGCTATGAAAGTACACCTGCACCTACCATAACCTGCAAAGCTGCATTTGCATTTTATGTTTCATATGTATGTAGTCAAAGTAACCCCCAAAGAGTGTAGTAGTAGGAGTAGATCTCCAACATTACTAGCAGTCCATGTCCAAATCCAGTGTTGGGCGGATCTTCACGTCTGCAAAATAATGTCCTTTAGCAACTGGTTTGATCTTTTTTCCAATTTAAACTAATTTTCTACTTGCAGCTTCTTAAATGTGAGGGTTTGTCCTTTGTCTCTGTTGTAAAGTGAGATGTGAAGTGAGATGTAAACTTTAGGAAACTGTGCAGAGCATTTTTCCCTTTTGTCTTACTTTTAATAAAGCATGTGATTAATTGGTGGATTGAGGAAGACACCCAGGGATGCTGCCGCAACCGATTCTCAGATGAGATTACAGCATCTGTCCATACCTGGGATGCCACTCTGTTACTCTTACTGTATCTCACCTGTACTTACACATACCTGTACTTTCCTTACAATATCTCTGTGACCCCAGAGTGAGCACCAGAAGGACTACATCAGAGAAGTAAGAGCTAGAAAGACTTAGAGGGGATATTTCTACTTAAACAAGTCATATTAAATTGAGCAGAGGACAAAGATATGAGAAAGGAGATGCGATTCAGGCCGTTGGAGACATCTGCATACAGTATGGAAATGTGATCCTGACTTGACTCCTCCTGCCTCCAGGTTCACACAGCCGTCGGCAGGGTGGAGCTTCCTGACCCATGGAGAATTACTTCCAGGCCGAGGCCTTCAACCTGGACAAGGTGCTGGACGAGTTTGAGCAGAACGAAGGTGAGCCGCTGGGTGCCAGAGCCGAGGCGGGCACGAACTGTGAGTCACCGTGCTTGAGAAAAGACGGATGGGATGAGGCGGAGCTGCGGGAATGAAGTTGCGGTCGGGATGCTGTTATGTAACCCATGAGTAAATCATCAAGGTGTCAGACAATCAGCCACTGCCCAGTGAGTTTGAGTAACATTTACAGGTGGTGATTGAGGGTGTGCAGGCAGGGAATAGGACTAATTGGAGTCTCTATTTCCCTGGGGCTTGTGTGAAACTGTGTTATTGGCGCAGGATAAGAGGGTTGTCTTTCTTTCCTCACACTTAACGCTCACATTAAGCAAAGGAATTGTGTTAGGGCAGTCTTAAAGCTGTGGTTCCACTGAGTTTATTTACGGTGATTGTAAAGAAAACACTGCATCACTGAGCTGCGCATCTGCAGACTCTCCACTCCGCTTATAACAGGGGAAAGACTGCTTTTCTCTTGACTGATGTCAGATGACCCCAGGGAAAGAAGGACCAGTCCTCCACACACAGCATATTTTGATGGTACTGCGAGCTCGGTGTGTATTTTGGCTGTGAGTGATTATCTGCGTGTCCTTTGCCAGAGATCCAGCTTGGCAGATTAACTCTGTGCGAATGAATGTGTGTGTGTGCATCTGTGTGTGTGTGTGTGTGTGTGTGTGCGCGCACTTGAACCCAGCACAGCACATACTAAAAGAGCTTAGCGTGAATTCCATCGGAGGGAGGAGAGCGGCGTACAGTAGCTGAAATGGCTCTGTGAGAAAGTCGATTTTGAATAAATATAAGAATTTCCGCTCGTATTACACAGCATTCATGTGTCAGCTTGACTGATGGCTCCCTGGGGCGGCCGAGCCGTTTGGCCCACTTTCTCAGAATTTCCCAGTCCATCCACACACTAATTTCCCACTCCACGCCAGCCTCATTTCTCAATTTGTCCCCTGGTTTGTTCTTGCCATTTTTAGCTCTTTCGATCACCTGGGAGTGTATCAGTTCTCAGTGGCAGTTCATTTGAGGCTTCCTGTCATGCTGCTGTAGGTTCATGATCTCTTTGCTGGTAGCCACTTCTTCTTATTCTGTGTTTCATTACTTCAGTGTGACAAGAAGCGAGCCATGCAAAGAAATGGGGGTAAAGGGTAGCTTTTACCAGATGTCAGTAATTCGGATCAGTTGATGCTCGTCATATAAAAATTAAGGTTTCATGACAAATGAGGTCAAAGAGTTTTTCTTCTTCTCTCTTTTCCAGATGAGACAGACAATCCCATTCTCTCAGACGCCAAGTGGACCCAGATCCTGGCCCCGCCAGCCCACCTGCTCTCTCTGAACCCCGCCCTGGCCCACGCAGACCTCAGCCCCCGGGAGAGTCCGCTGCCCTTCAAGACCCTCCCTGACTCCTCCTCCAGCGCCTCCCCGGGGGCCGACCCTAAAAGGCATCCCGGTCCTGAACCTCCATCCTGGGTAGAGGAGAGGCCGGCAGACGTCCATAGCCCACCCCTCCCACAGCCCAATATCGGCAAACTGGTGGGGACAGACGACATCTCGCCACCCCCCGTGACGGCCTGCAGTGCTGTGGAGAACGGCTGCCCTGCCAGCCCCGCAAGCCCACAGCTAGATGGACTCAACGAGGAGATAAGTTCTCCTTCAGATAAGCAGCCTAGTACTTTGCACCTGGAGGCTGAACCTCATCAGGAGGACAGGGCTGCGTCAGCAGCAGCAGCAGCAGCAGGAGGAGGAGGCGCCGCTGTCACTCACTTTACCTTTGAGGTTGGATTAGGACAAGAAAAAAGTGCGTCTCTGAAAAGTCACCCAAATGTTGAACCCACAGCACAAAATGGGGAAAGCGTCAAAGAGGAGGTCCTTACAGTTGTTTTACAGGACGACGGTGACGGAAAACAAACTGCCAAGTTAAAAGAGGAGCAGACGGGGAGAGATGTTCAGGCTGGCTGTGAGGTGGAGGAGAATGGCGTGTCTCCTCCTGACAGAGTGGAGGAAAAGGAGAAGGGATGTAGTCGAGAGGGAGAGATGGACCAACTCCTCAGAATAACAAGCCTTCCCAATGGTTTGGAGCCAGGAAGCAGCAGCCATTCCAAGCTTAAGGAGACAGAAGAGAAGGAAGAGGAGGAGGAGAGTTTCTCTCCTTCTCCTGTTCCCTCTAAAGAGGACTCTGTCACTGAGGAGAAAGAAATGGAGGAAAGTAAGCAGGAGAACGGCGATGGAGGAGCAGTGGGATCAGGTAGCATCCAACCAAAACTCAACAACAATCGGCTGCAGCCGGTCAGCGTTCCCTACGGTGGGGCACGACCGAAGCAGCCTGTCAGCCTCAAGCTCCAGATCCCACAGCCGCTGTCGGGCCAGGTCCAAAATCAGCTTGGCACGGCCACTGTCGGCAAGAACAAAAACCAGGAGAACCAGAGTCGGAGAGGCACGCCCTCTGAAACTTCGCTCAGTGGGACTGATCAGAGTGTAGTCGGGGTGAACGGGGATGGCATTGTCCGCTCTCCTCTCCTCATGCCCTCAGAGAGCCCGGACAATGACCTCCAGGCCGGCCAGCAGGGTGCTCTGGGCAGGAAACCTGCCAGCTCCCTGGGAGAGGTTGCCCCTGTGTGGGTGCCTGACTCCCAGGCTCCTGTCTGCATGAAATGTGATGTCAAGTTCACCTTCACCAAGAGGAGGCACCACTGCAGGGCCTGCGGCAAGGTCAGTGGAGCACTAAAGCTGCTAAAACTAAACATGCTAACCCACCAAAAACAATGATTACAGCGAAGTACCTCCCTCAGCCTCTTTTATTGTTCTATTATTTATTAATTCCATATTTAAAATCCCATAATAACTCACCCAATTTAGACAATGTGCTGTCACTGAAGAGCAGCTACACTTCCACATGCACGTCTGATGTTTGGGACCCGTTTTACAACGATCATCCAGAGGGAAATCAATCAGACAGGGAAGGGAAACATTTCACTTCCCAACATAAATCCGTATCGACTAACAGACCGGAATTCAGTACCTAACAGCAATGTGCGCTCTTACAGTGCCGCTGTCGTTTGCTTTTCCCACCTGCTTCTTTTTCAAAATGTTCACTTGTCCTGGGGGGTTTGTCAGAGAGCGTTCTGGGGTCTTCCAAATGACGTTTGCCTCATAGGGAAGGTTTAGGGAGAGCTAAAGCTGTGAATGCTGTTACCGTAGTCTTGTTAATGGTTGTTTCCCTTACTGATCAGTCTTCATATTAGTTTCTTGATGAGTTGCTTGTAAAAGGTTAGAAAATAAAGAAATCCCAGTGGGTTGATTTGTCCAAATAGTATTTTAAAAACCCAAATGTATTCAGGTTGCTGTGAGGTAAGACTAGGGAAAGGTAGTTAGGTAGTTAGAGTTAAAGGTTTTGGGGCATTTTTCCTTAAAAATGACCTGAGCAATTTTTCTTTTAATCAACTAATTTATTAATCATCTACTTGTTTCATCTTGTTTTCACTTTCCTGTAGTTGTTTGCCGGTCGAGCAGTTATCATTTTGCGGCAAATATACCAAAAAATTCTACTAACAACACTGCTGCTGCAAAAAAAACCCCAAAAACAGGATGAGTAACAGCTCAACACGGCAGGAATCATGCATGGGAGTCGGGTGAAAAGTGTATTGCAACTTGCAGAAAAAACCATTACAGAGTGATATTCTGTAAGTAAAAGCGCTTTGCTGGACTTTGTGGAGTAAGGAGGTAAATGAAATGAAGCGCTCTGATAGATGAGCTCCCTTTTAGGCCTTTCTGTGCAGATAAACACAGTGGGTGTGCAGGTAGCTCTCTGGCATTATGGCCGCCCACACATGCAAGCGGGGTGTCCGCGCTAGAGCTTTAAAGTGAAGATGTGGTCGCTGACAGTGCACTGGAAAATCGCCGGACTGCTATTTAATTTCCCATGGTGGTAAACAAACACACGCTCCCGCCACTTGAGCAGGGAGGAGCTGGCACTGCAGTAATACTGACACCAGCACCGGGGCGGCAAACAGTAGACGCAGCGGGATGCTCGGTGCATCCGCCACCAGACTGGTGGATCCACAGGCCAGTTTATGGAGGTGCTGTGAGGCTCTGAAATGAAAACGATCCTCCACCGTTTGTTCCATATTCTACTAAATACATGTTTCTGGTTAATGATGCGTAGCGAGGTGCTAACGCGTTGAACACTGTACTCTGCAGCTTGTTGACGTGCCAGGAAAGAACAGTGTCAGCATCTATAAAATGGCATTTGCTGCACGCTTAATCCCGACTAATTTTAAATTGCCAACCTTTTTAAAGTCTTCGCAGTTAAAGTAAAGTCCTCGTGGGAAATGTTTTTCTCCTGGTGCGCTCATGCTTTGTCCAAAAGTTGCACAGTGATCTTTATTTCTGTATTTTTTTAAGGTGTTCTGTGCGACGTGCTGCAGCCTGAAGTGCCGGCTCATGTACATGGACAGGAAGGAGGCCCGCGTCTGTGTCACCTGTCACTCTGCTCTGACGACTGGTGAGCATCGTTGCACGTAGAAAGTTATTTCTGTTCATGTGTTGCATGTTGAGGAAAGCTGATCCGTTTTAATAAGACTCATCACAGGACATGTGATGACGAAACTCGAGCTAATTTCACTGTCCCCCGTCAGCTCAATCGTGGGAGACGCCGGCCGCTGCAAGCAACCAGAGCCCAAACCCCAACAATCCAGCGGAGTACTGCTCCACCATCCCCCCTCTGCAGCAGGCACAGGCCTCGGGGGTGCTCAGCTCCCCTCCTCCTACCGTCATGGTGCCCGTGGGAGTCCTGAAACAGCCCGGCAACGAGGGTACAACCTTTACCGAGAATAAAAATGCTCTTAGCACTTTTATATTTCACCTTTTACTCTGACATTCAGTCCCCGCTACTTTAAAGTACTTCAAAGTTACGTACAGTTGTCATTCATGTGACCTTGGGGTGCTTCGATGCACCTGTGTCTCTGTTTTCAACCAAGACACGAAGTTTCATTTTTTTGTGTCCCCGTCACCTTTAGGGTCCATGTCACGGGAGCAGCGGAGGGTGTGGTTTGCTGACGGAGTCCTGCCTAACGGAGACACAGCAGAGTCCCCCAAACCTCCAGCGTCCAGCCAAGCCCCCTCCCAGTCCCTGGCCATCTCCACGTATTCAAACAAATCCTCCTCTCCTGAATCCTCGGAGGTAGGCTTGGCATGAAAAACATTCAGCCCCGGCTAATGCTATTAGGCCAGCTTGTATGGCCATATTAGCTACCCCGCAGTTAGCAGAAGGAGGTCACAAAGAAGTCTTTCTGTGGGACTCTTAGTGGTTTACTGGCTGGGTCACGGACTGCAGTAAACAGGCGGTAAACAGAGTTCAAAGGAAACATTCCCTGTTTGCTTAATCAGAAGTAGAAATCCCAGCAGATCAGATCGCTTAAGGGAAAATAGGTTAATGGTTGCCTCACAACAAATATCAGTTGAATGTGGCTGTTTCTGTGGTCATGCTGTTCACTCACTGGACTTGAATGCCACCCGTCAGGATGATTCATGGCCCCGCTGAACACAATGACTGTTGAAGCGGTTAAATGGCTTCATCTCATACGGGCCCGACGTTGCTATTCAGACCGAACTTGAGTATAAAATCAGACTTTCACATGACACCATGACAGCCTGGCATGAGCTCAGTAATGCAATGGGTCTGAATTCACCGCCATAGGTTCATCAGGTTCAAAGTCAGCAGTAGCAGTGGAAACGCAGTGAGCTGCTGACGTACAGAAGGATCCCACTGTGCTTTTCTGACTGTTTGTCACGGTTTGGCGCCCTCTTCTAAAATATAAAATAAAAGGCAAAAGCGAAAGTGCTCATTTCAGACCGGGAGGAGTATTAAAATGGCCCTCCATCAATTGTACATGTCAAAATCAGTTTACTAGTCAGAGGGGGTAAAACTCAGCCTGTGAATGCAGGTGATGGATGATGTTTTCTGGAGCTTTATCAGGCCTGGGAAAATAACTCTCCAACTAATCTCATTTTGATCTTGGAGATGACAAATTTATAACAGAAAGCTCATTAAGCAGGATGAAAGACGACGTGTGAGTGTTTGTGATATCTCTGCCTCTCAGTCTGAAGCTTTACTGTTTTAGCGTCGCAGCCTTTTCTCGGACCGAGACGACAGATCTCAATCGTCGGGGTGTTTTAAAGCCGCTGCAAACAGTCGCCGCCCGTTTTACACACGGAGCCCCAAAGAGCAGCGTTGGCGCTCACTCAGAGTCGTGTGTCTGGCTGCCTGACGACGCGAGGTTCGACATTTAGCTTGTCTTTGTTCTCCGCCGGCTCCCGAGGAAAACCTGTGGCCTCTCAGGCTGCTAATTTCCACATCAGTTTACCTGCTAATTCACTTCCTGCCTGCTGCAGCTGGGGTTGGCAGGCGGAGAAACAAAACAAGTAAAGCTGTCAACGGCAAAACTAAAACTGGGAGCTGAACGATACGAAACTCCGCAAAGGGGAACAACAGACTGGGGTCATTATTCTCTGTTGATTTGCCACCGAGTAATCAGATTTTCATGCAGTATTGGAAAAATACTTGCGGTCTTGCTGGTTATCGCACACGACGACTGTGATCTTGTTGTCTTTAGAGGACAGAAGACAACCCGAGCAGCCAGTTGGTAATAAATCTGTGTTTATCCTGTTTTATTTATACTTAGAGTCTTTTAAAACACCCTGTTCAGATGCCGAGGTGTACTTAGGATCACAGCTATACTGGAAACTCTATTATTGCACATCACTGTGCGTATGTGCGTGTTTCTAACATCTAACCCCACACCCCCACCCCTCCTCTCCACCCCCTTAGGCAGCCCATACCCCCGTTGCCCCCGTGGGCAGCCCCGTGGGCAGCTCCCTCAGCCTGATCCCGGAGGACGGGCTCCCTCCCATCCTCATCTCCACCGGAGTCAAAGGAGGTACGGGAGGCCACATCACAGGTGCTTGCCCTCATCCTCACCATTCTGCTGCCTCCTCATTGCTCCGTCAGCTGCTGTGTTTGTGCTTGTTGAGTGTGTTTTTTCCTTATATTCACATGCTTTAAGTCACGGCTCATGTTTCCACCAGTCATTGCCAACAGGGGGGAGGAAAGGATTAGATGGCAATGATGTTTTCAGTGGGAGGGTCTCTGCTAAAAGGGTTTGCTCGCCATGTCTTCGTCTCACCTCACATGTGACTCCTTTATCATCCTCACCTCCCCCCTGATCCTCACTTGGACATCCCCACCCTCTCTCTCTCTCTCTCTCATCCCTGGTTCTCTCCTGTCTGTTTATCTAACTCTACCTCCACTCCACCCTCCACCCTCCACCCTCCTCTCCTTGTTTTGCTCCACCCCGACCCACCCGCAGACTATGCAGTGGAGGAGAGGCCGTCGGAGATCGTCCTCATGCAGCAGCTGGAGGAGGGAGGCCCAGACCCCCTGGTCTTCGTGCTCAACGCGAACCTGCTCGCCATGGTCAAGCTTGTCAACTGTGAGTTCCCCGGCCAGCGCCCTTTTCTGTTTTCTACTATTCAAAGCAGCGATGTGCAGCATTCATAAGAAGGAATTTTACAACTGCATCATTCACATTAGGAACTTTTTCAGCGTGTGGACCTGCTCGTAAATTATTGATTGCATGAAGATCTGAGGCACAGAGAGAACGCACATTTGTACTGTATGGACTTTTAATTGGCCTAATTAAGCTTTTGTCTCATGCATGTGGATGTTTTTTATAAGCCCTCTCAGGCATTAGGCATTGCAGGAATTCACTTCGTAGCTTTTTGTCATTTAGACAAAAGAGTTCATTATGTAAATGTTATTATGACTTTAGCGAGACATGACAGGACCAGTGCGAACACGAGGGAAAGAGACACGGGACTCAATATACACCACATCTGACGTTCTGAGAGTGAGAACAGTGACGAGTTGAAACGAGTCATAATATGTGGAAACGTGCGTTTTCTGTTCCACATCCTGGCGGCGCTCGGGTCACTTCTCACGGTCAATGCCGAGAAATATTTTTGGGTTAATTCAGTCACTCGTCAGCAAGTTCTGTTGCTTATTGTACACTCTGCAGCAGAGAAGAGAATCACCAGGAGTGAAGTTTGAGTCTGAGATATTGAACTGACATGCATTTCATTTATGTGTTTATGTCAGTCGGACGTTTCATTCAGACTTGTTTGCTGTCGGCAAGTCAAACGAGCAAGAGTGACATCAAATCCAAAATGTGCATGTTCTGAAACGTTTGTGGCTCACGCGCGCCTTGCTAACTCTCTCCTGCGTGTCCGATATGACTCATCCTCCGCTCTTTCAACCCACAGATGTAAACAGAAAGTGCTGGTACGTGACGACCAAGGGCATGCACGCCGTCGGCCAGGCGGAGGTGGTCATCCTGCTCCAGTGTCTGCCCGACGAGAAGACCATACCTAAAGACGTCTTCACCCACTTTGTGCAGCTCTACCAGGAGGCCCTCAGCGGTGAGAGAGCAACCAACAGCTCCACCAGGAGGCACGCTGCGAAATTAGCCCGCCTCCATCGCGGGGCCCCTCTTGTGGGGGGTGGGGGCCTCATTAGTAGTCGTGGCGTGAGGTCAACAGGTGAATCTACCTGTCTCAGCCCAGATATAAATGAGCTAACCCGAAACGTTCCAGCTCTACGACAGGTGCGCTGAGCCGTCCTCTATTCAGAAACCAGGCTACCGTCCGCCGCTGCTGAACTGTGCCTCTGCCTCTCTCAATGAAAAATGGCCCAGACATTAGCGTCCCGCCGGCAGGTCGCCTCCCTGCAGGCAGGACACGTAACTATCACTTGTGTTGTGTTTTTATCTCCATATGCTGAGGAGCAAAATCGGCTAATACGGGGTGACTTTGACGGCTCGCTCCTCCCTCAGGCTGTTTCCTTTTTCATATTCACACTGGAGCGGTTTCAGGCTGGTGGAAGGGAGCCATATTGTGCGCGTCGTCCCTGATTAACTCGCCGTCAGTCAGGTTCTCGGGGAGAAGTGCTGGCTTTAGCAAAGTCCCAGCCAGCGAGCTTCGTCCTGCCGTTAGGGTTATTGCGTTATGTGCCGTCTAAAGGCAGCGATCCCTCCTGCAGATAATTAGTAACATGAACCCTCTGTGGGTAATATGAGGTCGCGGGGCGAGCGGGCAACACTTTGTTCATGGCTGCAGACGAAGCAGGGCTCCTCATCCGCGCAGTAACCCCAGCCTCTGCCTTTCACGTCCTGCACTTTTCAGAGGATGAGAGCAGTTTTTTCTTTCCCCCTCTTATTCATGCTCGTTTTCATCTCCTTCATGTCCGTCCCTGCTTTTTATACTTTCCCACTCTTCTCCCCCTCCTCTGCCCTGCTGTGCTGCCCCCTCTCCTGTTTCACCAAACCCTCCTCCGACTCCCCACATCTCTTGTATCACTAACAACCTTTCTCATCTCCTCTCCTTCCTTGTCTCCTAAAGGAAACGTGCTGAGCCACCTGAGTCACTCCTTCTTCACGCAGAGCTTCCTGGGCAGTAAGGAGCACGGCGGCTTCCTCTACATCAGCCCCTCCTTCCAGTCGCTGCAGGACCTGCTGCTGCCCAACCCGCCCTACCTCTTCGGCATCCTCATACAGAAGTGGGAAACACCCTGGGCCAAGGTCTTCCCCATCCGCCTCATGCTGCGGCTGGGTGCGGAGTACCGCTGTGAGTCAGAACTACGGGGCTGCACACTGAGCAGTAGTAGTCATAGGAGAATAGATCTAATTTGATGATGTAATTCAGTGTTAAAGTGTTACTTTAAGGTTTAAGTCGACATTTGGTTTCAGCACCCATACGGAACATTTATTCGGTCAAAGTGTAGAAACATCAAAAACAGAATCGGTCCATAAAACGAGTTTCAAAGATCGTTCGCGACCTTGGAAACAACGTTTGCCCAGAAAATTCCAACTCAAGGTCAACTTGTTTGCTGTCTCACTACCAACGATCACCGGTTTCTCCGGTTGTCATGGAAATGCGGCTACAAAAATTGTCATTTTTTTCCCGAGCACTTGTTCATGTATTTAGCACAAACCAGTGAATTCATTAGTCTTATTCATTATTTTCTGCATGTTGGCCGCGTTTTGTCTCCTGATCGGGTTCCAAGCTGCAGCTTATCTCCGTGTGAGGCTGGGAAACGTTGGAGGCTCTGTACCAAGGCTGATTTTAGATATCTCTTTTAAAGGAATACGGACCTGTCTTTCTACAAAACATGTTTTCATTTGATAACATGGGGCTAAATTCTCAAATGGTGAATATTAGAAATGGGGAGGTTTTATGTGCGGGATTATATCTAAATATATAGTAAATATATAGTATCTAAATGTATAGTAATCAGTTGTTTTGATCTGCCCTGTTTATCTGTCGAGTTTCAGTCTACTCTTTAACTGATTCCAGACAAAAGGAGCGAAACATCTGAAGTCTGCGTTTACTGCAGGAAGACCGTCAGCCCGTCTTCAGATCAGGCGTTAGAAGCACAAGGACTGAGGAACAGGAGCGATGAGGAGTCAAGCGGGAATACTTAAAGCGGTGGGAGGGGCCAGCGCACCCTGTGATACAAGACACGGTGATGGGTGTCATGTGTGTTCTCAGGCATAAATATAAGACTGACAGACAGCATCTAGATATAAGGTTAGAGATCTGTGCCTATAAATAACGCCAGCATGATTCACGACGGGGGATAGGTCGCTCCCATAATCTCTTCCTACAGTAAACGAGGCCTGTTTCCATACAGTAAACAGCTTCCAGTCCTGATTTGTGACTTTGTTTTGCATCGGGAATCAGAAACTGATCAGTGAGGAAACAAACCTGCGGCTTTTTGTTCTCGATACGCGCCGGCACTCAGTAGAGTCGCATTAGTCCCCAAAAAAGTGATACGACCATGTAAAAATAAATATTGATCGGCCGTCACAAGCTGTAAAAGCTGCGAGAGCGATGATGCAGTTTGTTGTCTGGCGCATGAGTGTATCAGCGCACTAAACACAATGATCAAACGGGCTAAACTAATAACTTGTGCATCAGTGGCGGACTGCGCACAACCACAAAACATTGACCTCCGAGCCCTCGGAGCCGGCCGGAGACCAAAACAGGAAGTGCACACTCATACTGCAAATATTAGTGGGACAGGTGCAATGAGTCCAACATGACGGAGCCTCAGATATTAGGCTAATTAACAAATTGTGTCTGCATTATTTCAATTAACAAAGATTACATGTTTCCATCAAGAGCTGAAGGTTAAATGTGTTGAAACAGGGAGCAAAGAGCGTGAGTGTCCTCTAATGGTTTGATGGTTTCTTCTGGTAAGACACTAAAGATCCACATTGATCTCAGGGGCTTAGCATGAAGCCTGGAGACCTCACACCACCCTGCTCTCATGTTTCCCACAGCTTCCCACATGAACCAGGAAGACTTGCGAGGGGGTGGGGGGGGGTTTATCCCAGAGCCTCCTCTCCACCAAATCCCCTTCTCCCGCAGCCAGACCTGCCAGCACGGAGCGCCGCCCGGCTCTGCTAAGCCTCTCGCCCACTTTCCAGCAAGCACGGATAGAATACATTAACGAATCCAGTCGAAGGCTCTCGAACACAAATTGTTTAGCACCGCCGTGAAATTAATCCACCGCGCGCACGGTGCACGCCTCTGCGCCTTCAACCCTTACCTGCAGCGGTGGCCTGCAGGGGGCGGAGCTGCTCGTCAGCGTGCGGGTTGCTTGGCTAAACTGCAGATTGAGGCTGAGATAGTTTTGTTTTTTTGTTTTTTTTTGATTGCTAATGAGAGTTTTGTGGCGAGATCTTATTTCCAGCTGTTTGCTGAGATAAGGCTAAAAATAGTCATCTAAGGAGCTTTGGGTGCTGGAGAAAGGAAGCTGCCTTATTTTCACTTGTGGATTAGGAGCGTTCCTCCTAACTGCAGGCACAGTTTACTGTATTTGATCTGCGTGTGTGTGTGTGGGGGGGGTGTCTTGTTGGGCTCATTTGCATTTATGAGCGAGGAGGATGAAAGAACGAGGGAAACACAAGCTCTGCAGTTTAATAAAAACCTGGAAACACCTGGAAACACCTGGAAGGACCCAGAACCAGGGACAACGAAAATATTAGAGTATCATTACAGTTCAACACATTTCCATGACAACCGAACGAGCCTCTTGATGAATGGGGGGGAAAAAGCAGCCGTGACCTTTTTTTTAAATCAATAACAACAACATGTTTATTCATCAATGACTGAACATTTTTGTTTTGCAGTCTATCCGTGTCCGCTCTTCAGTGTCCGCTTCAGAAAGCCCCTCTTCGGAGAGACCGGTCACACCATCATGAATCTGCTCGCAGTGAGTCAACTTCCTGCGCCCGCGTTCAGTGTTTATTTTCAAGGCTTGGAGCGCTGCTGTGTGTTGCCGAAAACGCACTTCAGCCTCAGATACGTGTTCCACGAGTTCATTTCGCTCAAATCACGGACGTAGTAGGCTGTTTTCCTGTCGTCATATCCTCTCGTCTGTCCACATCTGCCCACAGGACTTCCGTAACTATCAGTACACGCTGCCCGTGGTGAAGGGTCTGGTTGTCGACATGGAGGTGAGGAAGACGAGCATCAAGATCCCCAGCAATCGTTACAGTGAGGTGAGTCCCCACGCCACATACGTACAGGTTGAAGTGTGAGGTTTTGATGTTTAACTCATTTCACCGTATCGTAATAAGAGCCCGTGGTCGGCCCACTTTGATTTCACACCGCAAACAAACCGCACCAGAGTCCTGTCGACGGCTCCGTGGAGCTCTCACGGGAGTTTGAGCGACGGCGTTCACGGCTGATCGGCCCGATCTGAACCGGAGTGCGTTTGAGCCACATCATCGGGCGTCAGAGCACCTAAAAACGTAAAAACAGACTGTTAGACGTGAAGAGCAAGCAGGGTTATACATCATTCGTGCATCATTTGTCTGACTAAATGAAACCCTCCACCAGGCTAATGACATCAGTGGAGGAGGCTCCTATTAAGCTGCCTCAACACACACACACACACACACACACACACACACACACACACACACATGTTCCCTCTGTGTAGGTGATGTGTGGGTCCCTGCAGCTGAACATTAGGCGTGGGCTGCCGACTTGTTATAACGCCGCCGCCTCGAGGGTGTGAATGAACGTCCGGGCAGGAGACGCGATACACGGCGGCCGTACGCAAAACGGTGCCTGGCTGAGACGGGGAGCCGCGGCGGCGGGTTGTAGCGTTTGGCTGCTGACGCGGGAACAGATGGGAACCCAGTAATGTGAAGTGCGGGGAGCGTTTCTCAACAGCTTGCAGACGAGCCTTTAGCGCAGCAAGTGGTTAAAGCCCTCCAGATTTCCAGTTTTATTTCTGATTTGCAAAGGACGGCTGCAGAGAGGCGCAGAGGCAGGGGATTTAGCCGAATTAATGTGGGATCTTTCAGCTATTGATATCCACCCGTGTCAGCGGCGTTTTCTTTATTTTACACAGTCTGTCATCTCAGCGCCATCACATTTAACTTGAGGACTTTACCCACAAGCCCACTGCAATTAGGCTTAACCAGGCAGCCCCCCCCCCCTCTCTGTTAAGCCCATTTTCCTCAGCGCGCACACACACACACACACACACACACACCCAAAGGGCGGCTCAATCAGACACGGGTATCATTTGTCCTTGCAGCTGATGAAGGCCATGAACAAGTCCAACGAACACGTGCTGGCCATGGGGGCGTGTTTCAACGACCGCGCCGACTCCCACCTGGTGTGCGTCCAGAACGACGACGGGAACTACCAGACGCAAGCCATCAGCATCCATCACCAGCCCCGCAAAGGTGCCGGCACAGACACGGGCGCGCTCCCTTTTTGCTCTGGCTGCCGCTCGTGTCTGAAGATCCCTCCACCTGCCCGTCTGTTTTCATTTCCCTTCCGCCCGTTTGCTCGAAAATAATCACGTTTCCCTTTTTCTCGGGTGTGTTTCCTGCAGTAACTGGAGCCTGCTTCTTTGTGTTCAGCGGCGCTTTGAAGGCCTCGTCGGGCTTCTTGGCCAAGACCAGCATTGTGGAAGGTGAGAACCGAGGCAACAGAACTACATTTGATCTATAGACAGTTTCTCATTAGATTTTCTAGAAAATGCACCACGTCATCATAAATTGTATCTGCAGCACAACATAAAATTACACGCACTGTGACAGAAGATGATATTTCCCACTGCGAGCTGCAGCTGAAGTTTAATCGGCTCTTATCCTGCCCGTTGTTTTTCAGTTTTAGTTAAAAGGTGTGAAAAGAGCTAAAGGGCCCGTCACAAAGCCCAAGGCAACGGCTCGTCAACTCAGAAGTTCAGTTTGTGCTATAAAACAGACAGAAGCAGCGAATCTCTGCTTTTTAAAAAAATCCTGTGAATGTTTGGCTTCTGTCAGAAAACCGAGTGGTGTGCTTCTGTGAAGTTGTTGGCCTGTAGAGAGGCACATTAGTAAATAAATGATTCAGCTGGACGTGCAGGACGTGCAGCAGGGCTCCAGAGAACTGAAGGTTTTCACCTGCAGATGACCTAAACGTCTGTGTTCTGTCTAATAATATGTCTTTAACATTTAAAGTGATAATGATCTTTTTTTTTTTTTCTTAGACGGCGTGATGATCCAGATCACAGCTGAGACCATGGACTCTCTACGGCAAGCCCTGAGGGACATGAAGGACTTCACCATCACGTGTGGCAAAGCCGACCAGGAGGAGAACCAGGAGCTCGTCCACATCCAGTGGACCGAGGACGACCACAACTTCAACAAAGGGTGAGGCGGGAAGGGGAAGAGGCCTTGAGAACGGAGGAGGAGGCGCAGGAGGAGCTGGAGGAGCTGGAGGAGCTGGAGGAGATGCATTCATATCACGGACAATTGAGCTGATAGCTTCCCAACCGCTGCATTTACTACTTTGCCGTAAAAACTCATTATGCATGCTCGGGGAAGCCCTCTGGAGGGAAAACCTCAGCAGGGTGGAAATGATGTGGCTCGACGTGTCTCTGAGATGCAGACCGACGCAATCAATTTTACAGCAGACTGATAAGATCTGCAAATTTAAATGTGACTTTTCAGCATTAAATATGATCGCGGCCCCTTCACAGTCGCTCCTCAGACCTCCTGCACTTTGTTTTGTCCGCTGACAGTATGTTTGTTTGTTCAGTGTCATCAGTCCCATCGACGGGAAGTCTATGGAGTCCATCACCAGCGTCAAGATCTTCCACGGCTCCGAGTTCAAAGCCAACGGCAAAGTCATCCGCTGGACAGAGGTACGCCGCACCCCATGCTGCACCCCATGCTGCACCCCATGCTGCACCCCATGCTGCACCCCATGCTGCACCCGACCCTCAGATCAGTGTGAAAGTCAAACGTTTAAGGGAGGCTGCAGGTTTGAGCGGCTCATGTCTTAAAACCGTTAAACGTGTGTTTCTGTGATCCCTTCAGGTGTTTTTCCTTCAGAGCGAAGACCAGCCCAACGGTCTGAGCGACCCGGCCGACCACAGCCGGCTGACGGAGAACGTGGCGAGGGCCTTCTGCATGGCGCTCTGCCCGCACCTGAAGCTGCTGAAGGAGGACGGGATGGCCAAGCTCGGACTGAGGGTCACGCTGGACTCTGACCAGGTAGGTCCACCTGTCACAGCCACGTTGTCTTGTTCATGAGACGTGATGAAACTAAATTGTAGGAGCGTGTTTCTGTGAGACTGACCAAAAAAATCAAGAAAACAGCTGCAGAGAAAATCAAAGCTACGACTCGATTCATTTATTAAACCTGCAGCTTTTAAACACCTTTTCTCTTATTTAGAGAAGCATGAGAGATCAAATCCAGTCACTTTTAAAGTTCCCTGCGCGCTGACAGCAGAGAGGATTTGGTTTTACACCTGTATCCTGTTGCAGGTGGGTTACCTGGCAGGAAGTAACGGCCAACCGCTCCTGCCTCAGTACCTGAGCGACCTGGACAGCGCTCTGATCCCCGTCATCCACGGCGGGGCGTGTCAGCTGAGCGAGGGCCCCGTGGTCATGGAGCTGGTCTTCTACATCCTGGAGATCATCTCCTAGGACCTCACAGGAGCTTCATCCTTTCTGTTTTCCCCCTCCTGACGTCATCTCACAGCCCGGCCTCCCTCCGTCACCTCCCTTCAACCGTTTGCACTTCGAAAAGAGCCCGAAAACTGTGCCGTGCCAGGCGGGGTAGCATTCCTCCGGTCGTACCTATGCATCCACCGCTCCGGAGGGCCGGCCCCGGGGCCCCCGAGGCAGCTCCGAGCACGATCATCTGTCTCGTGTAGTCGTGTCGTGACCCCACAGTGTGATGTTACAGCGCTTATAACAAGTTTCAACCCCCCACGGCTGGGGTTTCATGTTTTATCATTTCATAACTTTGAATCAGAGTCGATGTGATCAACAGAAAAAGACCTACACAGTGATACATGAACTAATTATTTATTAGTTTTGACATGAAAACATAAAAACAGCATCTTTGCAAAAGTATTTACCTTTTTATTTCACTGGACTCATCTAAATATTCACTGTTTTTAGCCATTTCTTGCATTTACACAACAGTTTTTATCTGCCAGGTAACCTCACAGGGACGGCAGCTGACTGTTGTTCGGCCGGGAACGCATCAGTTTACCCATAATTCCTGGCAATTGAGTCCCATAGACAGTAAGATGGTCTAGAACTCAGCGGCTTCGTGCAGACGATGAATTTAGACACCTGCCTGCAAACCAGTCACCATCCCGACCTGCAGAGACCAGTCCACACAGACTGAGGCTGGAGCTGCTGCAGGAGGAGCAGGAGGGTGTGAATACTAAAAAGAACGAGTGTCTTAAATAGAAATGATGAATTTGCAGAGATCAAGTTCCCACTTCGACGATAAATCCACTGCTTTGATTCAAAGTCACCAGATAATTGAACATGAAACCGTCGTCGGAGGTCGAACGCTTCTCACGAGCGCTGTGTGTAGCTCCTCGGGTTCCTCGTCACCCGTCACTCCAGTGTCACTGTGGCAGCCAGGGGTCCCGAAGCACTGAACTCTGGGTAATATCCACAAAAGGCCTCTGTGTAGCACGGATGCTCTTCAAACAAAGGGAGATTCATATCCACCGCTGAAAGGTCCGGACTCTCCTCCTGAAGGAAGGCTACTCATCATCGGACGGGGAGCTGGAAGGCGCGTCCGCGTGGCGCTTTAGGTTTTGTTTCAGTGCCTGCAGCAGCCACTCATCAAGCAACGACAAAGACAAACGTTTTGCTTTCACCTCTCGAGCTTTACTCATCGATCACCAGATGCTTTACTTCACGGACGAACACACTGACCTGTTGTACATATTTTTGTAGGCGCACACAACTTCTCCTCTGCATCTGTAGCCTCCACAGAGCCCGGGTAGTGTTACAGTATTACTGAAGAGACCGCCGTGGACTCCTCTGACTGACGCTCTGTGAAATAAAATTACATGTTAGCTCCGAAAGCCCTTTTTGTCCTACAGTAGACGGCTGATTTAAAAAAAGAAAAAAGAAAAAAAAAAAAGAAATGGTTCCGATGCTTTATTGATAAACTCAAACAATCTGTACATAAAGCTGAAAAAGCAGAAGAGAGGAAATCGGTTTTTAATCTCATGCGTCACCTTCAGCGTCACCTTCAGCGTCATCAGCGCTCGTCGTTTGTCCAGCAGTGGTCGGGGACGAAAACCCGAGTTATTTTGGTCTTTTTAATCATACAAAGAGAATAACTGTTGAAGATGTAAAGATATATATATATATATATACAGTAAATATATATAAATAAATGAATATATAAGAACTGTATTAAATTGCAGAAGCAGTGCACTGGATTCTAAGCCATTTACAGGAGAGTTTAAGAGAGCATCGGGGCGTTCGCTGTGTCCCGAAAGACGTCGGAGCTGGGAGAGTTCAGCGCCCGTAAAGGTCCGGGGGGGGTTCCTGCAGAAACGGTTCGATTGACTTGAAGCTGAATGTATTTCATCTCACATTTCATGCAACCCATCGTCCTCCCAAAGCCACCCCGCTCCAGACGTTGCAGACCTGCGTGGGAACCCTGCAGACCACCGCCGCGTTGTCTTCAAAGGCCTCAACTGTTTTTTTTTTTTTAGCGCATCTAGAGTCAGATCGCTGCGGCCTCCTCCCCACACTCTCTCTTTGCTCTGGACTGTGCTCTCCTTCAGCAACATGGACCTGGGGAAAGAAATCTAAGAATGTATCCCTCCTGCTTGTTAAAATCTGCTAATTGTGTTACTTTTCTGTTGCTCCTGGCCCAAAAACCACCCTGTCACGTCGAAACACCCTGTACAGTCCATCATTCCGCATTACGGCAATGTCTCCATCTTTAATCGTGCTAATATAAAACCAGAAGGGGCTACACAAACAGTACTGCTCAGACAGTACCAGAGGTTTTGTTAAAGCAATTGTTTTCTTTGTTTTTTTTAAGAGAACAAAAAAAAAAACAATCTCGTAATCACAACAATCAGACAATCACGTGAAAATCTGCAGAAGAGCCGACGCGTCCGAGTTCGAATTAGACCTGTAGCGATTCTGGATTTGTTTATTACTCAATTTGAAGTATTTTAGGAGCTACTGTAGCAAAGTAACGTTAGCGGAGCTGATTCAAAACGTTCAGTAACGAGAGGTCAAAGGTCACCAGCTCTGGGTTTATTACTGTGATCGTACCAGAGCTGGCGTATCTCAATCACTGTGTCTTCACTGTGTGACGTTCATCAGCCGCTGCCGCTGCCGCTGCCGCCGCCGCCACTGCGGGGATTCTGTTTTTATAAATTAGCATACTGAAGAGGAGGAGACGCGGGGATTTATTTTTCTGACTTCCTGTTTTTGGTTCCGTCATATTTGGGCGTTATCTGGTGTGTGCAATATGTCCTAAATCCAAAAAACAAAACAAAAAAAAAAAAAGGTGCAATTCGTTTGACTGAAAAAGTAGCATTTGTTTTTGTCTTCAGTTGTAAGATGTTCCTGTCCAAACTATCTAAACACTGCATGCAAACAGAAACAAGCTTGAAACGGTGACGAGAGCAAGTCAACTCTGCATTTTAACAGTTATATCTTCTAGTTTGTGGATGAAACTTTAAAAAAACACAAATCCACGCGTTCAGCTGTCATTTACTGGGTTTTGTTAAAATGATTCTTTTTTTTTTAAATAATCAGTCAAAAATGTTTGAAAAGCCAAAAAAACCCTGTACATCTGTTTTTTTTCTTTACACTACAAAACGTCAAGAAAAGTGGTCTTTATCAAAAAAAAAACCTGTAGTATATGTAAAATAAAACTTATAGAAAACTGAAAAATGAGCGCTTGGTTTTTGTTTCTGCTCCACAGCGACAGCCGCTCGGCCTCCACGTGAATTTAGATTTTAATGAACCAAAACAAAACGAGGAGAAAAACACTGGACAACATTAAAACAAGGTATTTGTTTTTATTATTAAGCAGGGTCGGCAAATTCAGTCCACCATTTAAAAACAAAATATAGCCTCGATTCTGTTGTAGAGATCACTTTTGTAGCTTTCTGTAAATATAAACACCGTGACATCATTCATCTTTGTAAACAAGTGGGGTGATCGAGACGGCTTTAACGGAGAATGAAATGACAGGCTAAGCAGCTTCATGTAGTCGCGCCGCATCGCGACGTCAGACAGCCAACAGGAAGGAGAAATGTGGTGACCGTGGTAACGTCCGGCAGCTTCGCCACGTTGCGCACTGTTGAGGTAAACCTGCTGGAAGATGGTGTTGATGGAGTTGGCTCAGTGTGTTTCCTTATGGCTTCTCGTGCGGCATTTATTAGGACGCTGCAGCTGAAACTTTAAAGGGCCAGTCGGCTCAAATTACTCCAGGATCACCGTCGCTTCACTGAGTGTTGTGGTTTACAATCCAAGCAAGTTGTTAAAGTGAAAGGACTCGGGTCCATTAAAGTATTTCAGGTCTTATATTTTTATCCTTTGTGTAGCAGAGAGCAAATTTAATCTGGATGGGTTCATATCGCAATGAATAATTAGTTGTGTGAACTGCCCCTTTAATATAAATCTGTTGCATGAGAGATGGGATGCATAGTTTCAAAAACGAGTCCACACGTTCAAAGGAACAGGCGTTTTAGGAAATACACTTATTAAGTTGCGGAGAGTTTGATGTGAAGGCCGATCGCATTCTCTGGTTTGCGTGTGAAGTCAGGTGGCGATTAGCTTAGCTTAGCATAAAGACGGGATGCGGGGGCGGGGGGGGACTACTAGCCTGGTTCAATCCAAAGCCTTAAATAACACCTCCCTTGCTCCTGGCTGCTAGTGGTGAAACCTGTGAGTCCTGGAGCCACAAACTGTCCCGTGTGACATCCCTGCTCGGGTAGAGATGCTGGTAGGTGTATTTATTTAACTTAAAGAGTGACGCTAGCAGTGTCCACCTGCTTTTAGCATTTATGCTAAGTTCATACCGCCCTGGCTCCAGCTTCATATCCAACACAATAAGCTAATTTCCTAAATGGGTGAACTATTCCTTTAACTTATACAAACAACATGCTATTAAAGTTGAATCAGCGGCTGATGTCCCACCACCTCGCCGGGTGTGTAACAACGCATTTCTGCCTTTAAATTAATATTCAGCTGTTTAAACTGAGGCCTGATTAAAGATCGGCCAAACTTGTGATTCTGTGCTGCCGAGGGTAAACAAGACAACTTTAAATCTACGACACCTAAAGCAACAGATACGTGAGAGTGCAGCTGGGTGACCACCGTTTGCTAGAAGACTAATCAAAGCGAAAGGTGCCAGAAAGGGGGAGTGTGTTTTTCAGGCTAACCGCGCAATCGTACCTTGTGTGGCATCGCAATTTCCTGGCTTACTCCTGTAAATCGTCTAAGAGGTCGCTGCGTCCGCCTGTGCTCGCCGAACCAAAACAAGCTGCGTGGGTAAACAATGAAAACCACCCGTTTCCTGTCACCCAGTAAGCGCTTGTGTCGTGGCAACAGGTTTGGCAGATAAAGGCGATTTTAAAAATGCAGGTTGGTGTTTTGTTTTTTTTTCAGCAACAGTGATTACTTTGGTATTAGTGCATAGGTGCAGTTCTAGATACCAGAGCTGTTTAACATGAGGAGTATGTGTACATTCTTTGATATATTATATTAACTAGAGTCACGTCGGGCAGCAGGATCACGTAAGCTCGGCACTGAGTCCCTTCAACGTTAGTGGAGGACGCGCCCCGGGAGATGGAGCGATGCGCGGGGCGGCGAGGAGGCTTCTTCGAATCTCACAAGGAGGCTTCAGCTCGTCTGCGTGATGCATCACCAGCCAACGGTTCCTTGTGCTTCATCAGCGACGACCCAAGAGCGATACATATTGGGCATGTGTCGTCGGACTCCTCGCCTCCTCCTGGTGGACTGCAGTGTGAAGGGGAACCCCTGTGCCGTGCGCATGTGCAAAAGTTTAAACAAGTCAACGACCTGTTGCCGAGGTCCGAGTCCAGTTCTGAACAACAGACCGTCCTCAACAGCTCCCAAACTCCGTCCCTCCTCCTCAGTCCTCTGTGTTTGTGATTGAGTGCTTTTAATCTGCAAGACAAAGGCGGCGTCAGTCAGTTGGATCAAAAAACGCCCTGAAGTATCCGTGAACACCCGCTTTTAAGACGCAGATACAACTCCTATACCTGCCTGCTGATATGAAGCTATCTACCTATGAGCGCCTTTAACGCTCAGTAATCAACTGAAAACACAAACGAATCACAATTTGTTGTTGTAAATGTGTTAAAAACCGAGTTAACTTCCTAGGAGTCACTGCGATTGTGATTTTAACAATTAGTTTTTGTGTGGATTCAACTAAGAAGCTATAACCTGTTAATCTGTGATCTGATTGGTGGATTTTGCTTCCCTCAGACAGAGCCGGGCTGTCCTGCAACCCGCTTTCTTGTGTTCGTGACTATAGTTTCAGCAGCATTAACATATTTTGATTTGATTCAGATGGATAAAGGGGAGAGATGTTTACCTTTATGTTATAAATCATCTTTAATCCCACAGCAGCATCTAGGCGAGAACCTTGGAGATGAAACACAACACACATCAGGAGTTTCACACAATCTCCCGCTCTCGTCTTTGGTGAGAACAGTTTTTACGCTGCGTAGTTGATGTTACCTGCGACTTGTCGATCACCAGCCAGCGCTCGGTGCTCGACTGCATGTCCTGTCCGCTCAGAGGCTCCCGCAGCCGGACCTTCACTTCGACGCGGCCTCCTGTGGCCTTCCGTCCGTCCATCACCTGACACCAGAGACACGAGGACGTGAGTCCTGCATATTTACAGGCACACGGGCCGTTTAGTTGACACCTCGGATCCAAAGACGGCCGCTCACCTCTACGATCTCCCTGATTTCACTGTGCGACTCCAGCTTGTCCAGCTTCACGTGCGCCGTCCCGATCGGCTTGTCGCTCCGCAGGAAGCCGCTGTGAGACGACACGCAGGGACACCACAGTCTCACTGAACATACAGCTTAGTGACGGGAAATCACAAACACAAACACCTGGTTTTCATCTGTTGACTTGTTTTCAGAGATACTTTGCAGCTCAAGTGGCACATAAAGCTGGAAGTGAAGACCTGCAAGCTTATATTCAGTTGTCTTGGATTTGTTGTCACTGAGCCACGAACTCCATCCGATTGGCTGATCCCAGACCTGCTGCTGGGGCTGATTGCCAGAGCGACTTCGCACATTTGCCCCAGCTGCTGCGTGAGGACGTTGCGACGTCGCCTGCCGGGGACTCACCCTTTGTGCAGCAGCTCCAGTTTGATGCCTTTAGACGCCACCACCCTCCTGAAGCCGCGGTGGTTCCGGTTGATTGACAGCGTGAAGCTCTGGTTATATTCTGCCGAACAGATCCGGGATTGAGAGACGCGGCGTTACGCAGACGTTACGTATCAAATAAACCACAAATACGGCTGACTTCAGTTCATGCCTGACAGAAACATTAACTGTTATCATACACAATCCAGTACAATCTTAGGAAAATGAAACCTCTGTGGGAAGAACAGTAACTGCGGATCTGCTACGAGTCACGTCACACGCGTACATCCACAGCGGCGTCTCACCTGGGGAGTTAGTGTTCTTGATCACAGCTGTTTTGTGTTTCTGCGGCTGCTCCTGGTGAAGGCAAAACATCAGACACACGCTTTGAGGGGAACATTCAGACGTATGAATCGTCTCAGCAGCCCGCGGAGGAGCTCGGGTGTCTTACCGCGCTGGGGTAGGGGAAGTCGAACTTGACGTAGGCGTCCAGGTCGTTTGTTTGGATTCCTGGCGGAGAGAGTTTTTCACAAAGCGTCAGCCGGTTTGTGCCTTTCCTCCAGCCTGTTCTCTCCTTTTTAAGCGGATCTTAAACTCGTCACTGAATCTTTCGGTTGATAATAAATAGTTTAACAAGGTCACAGGGACAAAAAAGGTCGCGGCAACTTGTATTTAAGACTTTTTCAGACACCACGCGGACTCACTGCAGTAAATACAAAAGGACTGATTTGAATATTTTTGGTTTTACCACTAGGAGCAGGAAGATTCATCCCTCTGACGATAATAACAACCATGTCAGTGCTGCTCAGCTCCGGAAACATCCTGGAAAAGAACGAAGAAAGTGGGAAAAGACATAAAAAAGATCTCATCTACCAGAAGCGCAAATGCAGTCGCGTCAAAAACATGGTTTAACTTTTCCGAGCGTGAGGTGGAAAGGATATTAGAAACACATATGCTAGCACATGCTATGCTAACTGCGAACCTGACCTAAAGGAGGAGGTTCCCACCTGACAGTGTGAAACGACCTCTCCTCAAAGTGATGCTTCGGGGGAGGCAGACCTCTGGACTGAGCCAGCTTCAGGACCTCCAGGCTCTTCTTGCAGCTGTCCGCCATCTTCTCGAACCTGCGGCGAACACAAACACGCGCCGTTGGTCGCTGTGTCTCTGGAGACTTAATATCAGGCACGATTAAAAACGCAAAATTAAGTAGTTAGCTGCTTTGAAATAACTTTAAATTGAACTTACTTTGTTGTTTCGGCGACGTTCCCCAGGTGCGTGAATTGCTTGGAGTGGGTCGTACATTTCTGAAAGCAGGAGAGAAATCTCAGACATCTCAGCGACACGAGAACGGAGCGGGGCGGCCACACAGAAACCGAGCAACAGGGCCTTTCTCTCAGGCGTCAGAGCTAATTCAAAAAGGTCATTTCAAGCATAACGTCTGAAAAATGTTTCTTCCGGGCGATGGAGGATAAGAACCTGAGGCTAACAGAGATGATGGATGTTGTTGTTGTTGATCTTATATGAGGTACGACAGTGTTTATCTAATTTAAAAACATACGTAGTGGCTGAAAAGTTCACAACGTTCATAGTTTTTGTATCAAATTAAAGAGCGGGAACGTATTTTTCTCGATTATGATCGGTGAACACAGCATCGTGACAATCCGTCCGTGCGGGCGTCGCTCCGCCCTTCTCCTGCAGCTTTACCTCATGCTGCTCCTTGAGGATCTTTGCCAGCTGTGTGTAAACCTGCTCTGCTTTCTCCGAGACCTGCACATCGCTGTGGTGAACCAGGATGAAGTCCTCGTCCTCGTCACCGGGGGGCGACGGCACCTGCGGGCGCGGCACACCGAAGAGTCCCGGTTCAGTGACATACACGTGACAGTGGTGTCGTGTTTAAAACGCACAGAGCATCTTCACCTGCCATTAGCGACTGACTGAAAACCTCATTTGACATCTAAGCACGACACTTGTCTCTGAGGGTTCAAACATTAATCGACCCCCCCGACTGAATAAGGCCTGGTATCTAACAAGGTTCACATCACAACAAGAGTTAAATCTGAATGTCCCGCGCTCTCACCGTGCTGATGTCCACAGTTTTGCCGCTGCGTGCCGCCTCGATCATGGGTTCGAAGCCCTTGGCGGTGCGGAGGAAAGCCTTGGCCTGCTCAATGTCGTTCTTCTGCTTCGCCTGCAGAGCCGCCTTCATGTACTGCTTCCTCCTGCTCTCCAGGAACTCCAGCTGCTGAGCGGCTGCAGGGCGAAGACAGACAGAGGAGTTGATCACAGGCAGCGACCGGTTTCTGTCCGCGCGTGCTGCTGCAGAGGCAAACTGTGACATTCACTGAGTCTTCTTCTGTGATCTGCTTCACGAGAGGCTGAACTCTGATTGCCTCTGAGGGACTGACCCGTTGGTGAGAGCCCTTCTCTGGCAGCGGTTCTGTCTGGTGACGCTGACGGAGTCCTTTTCCTTCCTTGAGCTGCAGCGGGGACGTTCAACATGGGCCTCTTCGGCTCCTCTGGAACCGCAGGCTTAGACTAGAACAATATACAAAACACCATTATTATGAATTTATCCACAAAGGCCTAATAAATATATAATTAATCTTACACTGATGATTGGTTACCTCCTCCTCCTTCTCCTCCTCCTCTTCTTCTTCGTCCGCTATTTCGGCAGTGTCGGCGGAGGCGAGCTTATCGGCGGCCACCAGAGCCGCAACGAATCCCTGCTCAGCTCCCGTCGCCTTCTGGCCAGGGATTGGAGGAAAACCTGCAAGATGAAAGCAAATTCTCACCCTGATTGGCAGATGCCCCCCCGATCTAGATTTATTTAAAAAAAATAAAATCATGTCTTGCGGCGCTGAGGCTCACTGACAGTACACAGTGATACCCCAGGACTACAGAACCAGAAACACAACTCAAATCCAATTTCACGGAGCTAAATGTAACTTGGAAATCACACTGTCGACTCAAAAGCGTGAATCACGGAAGCGTCTCACCAGGGGGCACCGGCAGCTCCTCGAAGTTGACCGCTTTTCCCGCTTTGTGAGCTCGGATGGCACTCTGGTATTGCTGCAGGACGGGAGAGGTTAATTTTCACCCGGCAAAGCTAAAGCTGCCGTTATGGGGCAGAAGGAGATATGAGAATTCGCCTTCTACCTTGGCGATACGGTCGTGCATTCGGGCCTTGCGGTCGTCCCCGTTGGCTTTGGCCTGATTGGACGCCTCCACGTACTTGGCTCGTCTCTGCTCGAGAGCCTCCAGCACGTCTTTGGGAGCCGCGGGGCCCGGTGGGGGAGCGGTGGCTGTGGGAGTGAGGCGACAGTATTTGTAATGCCGGTGAGTGGGCGAGATGCGCGCGCTGAAAATGACAATGCAAACATCATATTCGCTGTCCTAGCTTAGCGTGTTAGCGCGCTAACTTGCTCCTCAAGGAACAAGGACCAAAGTCCCTGATGCTGCAGACCGGAGGGCCAAGCTGCTACTGTGGCTCCTAAAATATTAAAACGCTGACTTTACTGATTCAGTCCTTAACACTTGAATGTATTCAAAGACATTAGTGTGTTGATCGTCTTCGTTTCTTAGGAGAACTTTGTTTTCTCATCCAGTCTTCTTTTACTTTCACAGCGCCACATGGCTGAGCAGCGTTGTGCACGTTGAGGTGGATAAAGAACTTAGATCATCACAAACGAACTTTAGGGACTAAATGCAGTGAATAAATGTTGGACGTGTTACCTGGACCTGTTGAAACCGGTTGGGTGGCCTGTGCGTTTTGCCCCGAGGAAGGTTCCTTCGCTGGAGCAGAGTCTCCTCCTGCACCTAACAACATGAGGTCCATTCAGAAACAACCTGATGGAGTCGCTGATCTTTTACTCCTCCTGTAAATTACCCTGTGACCTCTGTTTCTAAACGTGGCCTATGAACAAACACAGTGTACGAATGTTGCTTACCCTGCCCCGGAGATGGAGGGAGGCCACTCAGGTCAACGGCTTGTCCTTTGTCCAACGCCTCAATCGCTGCGTCGAACCTCTGCACCCAAAAAAAATACAACAGTCAAACATAATGATGGTCTTTGTCAGCTTCCAAATTGCTGGCATGTTTCACATACTTGAGTGTGAAGTCTCGCAGTCAGAATATGCAGCAACAGAGTGAACTCATTATTCCCTTAAGCAACAATCGTGAACACATGCCGCCGCCGCCGCCGCCACCGCCGCGACCCTGCGGCTTGTTCCGCTGAACAAATCGGTTTAAACGCTGCTTTTAAACTGGTTTTTAGGAGATTCAGATTTATACAAAACACGACAGCAGTGATGCAAACCCCTGCAGGCAAGGCGCCGACTTGTTTCCAAAACGCATCACGGCAGGTTGTTGGTTTTTGTTTTACTCGCCTTGCCCGTCTTGAGGTAAAGCCTCGCTTGCTCCAGGTCTCCCTGCTTCTTGGCCCTCAGCGCTGCCATCTTGTATTCCTTCTGCCTCTCCAGGAGCATCGTCCTGGCTGCGTCGCTCGCTGTTGATTCACGTGGACAGAAACACAGGACAATGACCAGAGTGAAAGGCGACATTCATCACACGCTGAGAAGCTTAAGAACGCCCACTGAAGCCTCGACACTCAGGGAAAAACAGATTGTATAATAATATAATTAGAACATGCGTCACCAAAACTGAGAATACAGGTCTGAGTTTGTGCTACAGCACTGAGACAACGCTGAAAAACAGTACGCTGCATGAAACATCCAATATTATAACAGACCATCTGCCTGAGAGGAGTCAGCAGGTTCCTCAGTCGGCTCCTCTGGAGATGGGACGGTGCTGAGAGTGGCCAGGGTGGAGGAGGACGACTGCTCCTCTTCGCTGCTGGGGGTGATGCTCTCCGGCGGGGCCTGCTCCTGCTGATCCGAAGGAGCAGGTTCAGGCGGCGAGGGGACGGGGGGAGCGGGCTGCTGGGGAACAGCAGGATGGGAGGCGGCGGCCGGGGCTCCGGTGGAAACAGGGGGCGGGACCTCTGCCTCGTTCACCGGTCTCCCTTTCTTCACGGCAGCTAACATCGTCTGTAGAGTCTGTAGGGAGCAACATCACCGTGAGGTGTCTGACGTCAGGGTGTCTAAAGCGCAACGAAGGCAAAGTCACTGCAACTACAAACACGACTGCAACGCGAGAAGGTGAGCAAATCAAATTACACTGGTGTTTCTTTAAAACATCTGACAGTGGATCAGCGCACCATGAGGAAATACTTTCAGCTGCTTTTACTTATTTCAATTTTTATTATTTCATCGCCCCTTGAACACACAGAATGAAACCATTAAACGTTTTATTGATGACTTTGGGCATTTATGAATGAATTTCAAACAGGTGTTCACTAAAAACAACATTATATATATAAATGTTTCATGTCCTGTGATTTGTCCTTGTTAAAACAGACATTAGTGAATGATTTAGCCATAATACAGCCATTAGTTACAACTTCAACCACGTCCAGAGGTTTCACTCACCTTCAGACCGCGGTCGTATCTGCGGGCCTTGGACGTCTCCCCCGCAGCCTTGGCGTTTTGTAAGGCCGTCTTGTACATGGCGACTCTCTCCTCCAGGGTTTGCTGGAGGCTGCCGGGTGCCGCCGCCGGGCCCTTTGCCTCCTGCGGCTTCACCAGAACAACAGGTTCAGGTTAACGTCTGAGATCAGCTGGTAAATCTAAGCTAGGTCAACAAATTACCCTGCAAATGAAGGCTTTTAAAGTATGTGTTTTAGTGGACGCTGGTGTGAATCAGAAGGCTGGCAGACGGCAACATGTGTGTTGTACCTGCGGCGGCGGCGACACGGAGTCAGGTGTTTCAGCTTTACACGATTCAGCGGTGACAGAGGACGGGGAGGAGACGGCGACAGCCTCCTCAGCTTCCCCCTCACCCACCACTTCCTGTAGCTCCGCCTGATGCGGGGGGGGGGGGCAAAGAAACACAACTGAGCAACAGACACTTTCGCTGTAACGCGAGGCTGGACTTCAGAGAGTGTGAGAGCGTGAGACGGGTTTTCCGTTTGGGTGATACAAACGGTTGTTTGTCTGTGAGCAAATGAAAGAAATCAATACAAATCATGATGAATCAACAGCAACGAATACTCTAACATATGGTCTATAATAAAAAACATTATCGTAGGTACAGTGGTATGTGCATTTCTCCAAAGTTTGCCCGTGAGGTTAATGTTTTATTCTCTTGCTTTTGGGCCATAAGGTGGACCTCTGATGGTTATCCTAACTGTTACAGCTGCACCTGGACCTGCAGAGCTTAACACTGAAACCGCCCCATCTTTCTGGCTACAAAACCAGCTTTGCACCATGAGAAAACAGTATATGAATAATGAAAGAGCCTGAAACAATGTTCCTGCTTTCATCTTCAGCAGGCATGATTACGCTAATGCTGCCTTCGCAAGTCTCGATCGAACAGTGGCGGCTAATTACGTTTCCGCAGCACTGGCTTCCTGCGCGTCAGAGATTTGATTTGCAACATTATGAACCATCCTGACCTCCTCTGATCATCTGGCACTGGTCTGTTTACTGTCCCCAGGAACAAAACTGAACACGGAGACGCGCCTTTCAGCAACGTATCAGGATAAACTTTCAAAACCTGACGTCTGGTCCGACTCCGAAGTTCTTTTAAAATGGCAAAATATGCCAAATGAGAATATTTACAATCATTTTCCAAAGCTGGTCTCCTCCACCATACATGTTAACACTGGGACTGCCCTGGTGATTATTGTAATCACGCGCAGAGCGACCTCGAACGAACCCACAAAGTATCAAATTCATCAAACGGGGCCGTGTTCAGGACGCCACGTATCAAGTTTCACTCTGTGTGAAACCTTCTGATTTCTTGCTTTTGCAACACTGCGAACTTTCAGCCATCACAATGGAAATACCTGTTCAAGACAATAATAACAGTAACACATTTAATTTGATTCAGTCATATTCAGGTTGACTACGTGTTTTAGTTACGGAGCTGACAACATTGTTATTTAAGTACAGTGCTCCTGTGTTCAGTATTTATCAACTGTAAAACCTGATTTTACAGGCTCGCAGTGAGTGTGTGTGCACAACACAGCTTTTAAATCACATGCCTGATGGCTAAAAGGCCCACAGGTTCACGGCTCAGCTGTTAGTAATGCACATTTGTTGGATGCATGTTTTAAGTTTATAGAGCCACTTGAATTTGACAAATGTGCACAACACCAACCAGTAGATCTTCGTCGTCCTCCAGGTTGCTGTCGTCTTCATCATCGTCCACGTCTTTCATGCACTGGTCAGCCATTCTTGCAATGTCTTCCATGGGCAGCGGGCCTTCAATGTAAATGTCACGTGCGTCAATAATGGCGGCAGTGTCCAAAAAAACTAGCATAACTAGCATAGCATCACGTTGCTGCAGGACTATCTTCCAAAAGCATGTGGAAACTAAGGAGCCATACACGTACAGGCTCGTATACTGTGCAGGAGCAGAGTGCAATAAAACCGTAACTGTGGCTCCCAGAGGACTCGCGATCCTGTTATCTGCGGTGTTGATGGTGTTAGTTCCTGTAAGAGTCACTGTGGGCTTTAAACATCGTACTTTTTTATTCGAAAAAAGCAAAAAGCAGCACATAACAGTGGTGTGAGTCCTCTGGGAGATAAAGATTGCAGCTTGGGGAAAGGACTTCCCCTTTTTCAACATGATAATATCCCTGTGCTAGTAAAGACCAGTCAGACCAGTCAACCCATGGAAGACCTTTGGGATGAACTAATGCACCAACTCCGGGCCAGACCAGTGCTCGGACCCTGGAGTGCTGCTGGGGCTGATGGGGAAATGTGGTAAATAGGCCATGACAGTGATTAGAGGATACAAATGCTCAACAGTCCACACATTAATGAACTAATAGTGAATGTACAGACGCACGACGGATGAGCAGGCACGGCCAATTTACCCGCCGATATTAGCTCATAGCATATATATCTGAATCTGCATCTACGTCAGCCAATAAATGACATGCAAATAAGTACAGAGATAATACATCAGTGACTTCAGTGTCACCATTTACCAACTGAAAAATGTCCTATCTAGAGCATTTCCTGGTTGCAATCACTATAAAATGCATTTATTTATTTATTTATTTATTTATTTATTTATTTGTGTTATCAGTATTTGTATCTGCTGCACAAATCCTGTATCGGCTGGACTGTAGTGTGTACTGGCTGGAAATAAGGGAACAGCACATGAGTGGTCTTCAACTTCCTGGAACTATTAGTCAAATGAATGCAAATGATACTGACTGGGGTGTACGCTGGCACTCACTTTTCCCCTTGTGCCTGCCTCTCCCCCCGGAAGCAGCTTTATTTCCTGTGATAGCAGCAAGTTCAGCCTCCAAGTCCGGGTCGTCCAGGTTCTCCTCCATACCCACCATTAACTCCTCGGGGTTTAGGTCCACAAACAGACCCATCTAAAAACCAGGAAGGAGGAGACAACAGTCAACCCCTCTGATCGCTAATGTCAGGAGAAAACACTGAAACGTCACGCAGGAGGCGTTAGCCGGCGTTGTTGTTACCTGCTTGGCCGCAGCAGCGCCCTGGCCTTTGGGCTGCGGTGCTCTCTTCTTCTTACCAAACATGTTGTTGTTGTTGTTGTTGTTGTGGCGGCTTGCTGTTTAACAAGCCTCCAAGCGGCACTCCAGTGAACCAAACTACACACACAAACACAAACACATGAATAAAATCCGTTTCCTGTTGTGTTAAGTCATCCGTCTCGTCGCAGCACTTAAAATCATGTGAGCGGTTGTCAGGTGGCTCCCAAACAGACAGTGAGTGGTAACGAGCTGCCAAGTGACGGGAGCGTTAGCCGAGCGGCTAGCAGTTTAGCTAACCATGTTCCCTGACTCTTAACTCCAAAAGTTTGTTCGCGAGCGAGGACACGACCGTTGCGATGACCGCAGGTGAGCGCTCGCGAGAGTTTTAGCTAGCTTCGAAGTCGTGCACGTGTTTACCTGCTCGTTCACCACTTCATCGGATAGTTTTCAGGGGAACAGTTTCATTTCTGCGGTTTGACAGGGTAATGGGTTGGTCAGAGTGCGCATGCGCAGGAGAGGGAGCGTCCAGGGTTACTCGAGCGACGGAGCCCTGATTTCTGTCTGCCAGGCAGCCCTGCTTCCCACTGTGTGAATAACTAAAACTACAAAAAACAAGTTTTATTGCCACATATTCAATCATACACAGTACAACATACACTGAAATTCTATAAATAAATAAAATAAAGATGGATCGGACAATAAAACATCAAGGAATCTAGTGAATACACACATAATAAACAAATAAAAAGAAGTAAAAGTAAATGTTGTAGCAATTGACAATATACTTAGTAATGATTACCAACACTGGGTGTGTGTTTCAGAAAAATGAAACTGTGCAACAGTATGTGTACACTTTCAAGTTTCAGTAAAACAAAACCAGCCATAACATATTTAATATAAGGTGACTTCAGTATGACAGTGATGTATGGCAGACTCTCTATGAGTGATGTAGGCAAGTAAAGCCACAGGTTGAGCGGTATCACCTCCCAGGCTGCAATAGTGTCCATTTAAATTGAGATATAACTCTATAGATCTGTGAAAGGTTTAATGTGTATGTGCCAATAATGTGATATGGATGCATAACTGTATGATCAATGAAGGGCACAACTGATTAATAAGCTAATGTATATGTGTGTGTGTATATATATATACTTTATTATATTTATTAGATAATAAAATAATTTCTAAATTCTCTCTCAAAATACAAAATTTCAGAAAATAAAAAAATTGCATTACATTTTTTTGAACAAATATTGCAGAATTTCCGACTCAGATGTTTGGCTTAATTATATTTATTCTGGCGCATTATTAAAGTCAGAATTCTGGAAAAAACAACTCATTTTTCCTCCTTTACCACAGGAAACTGCAGCCACTTAATCGGGTTGCAGGTGTTTTTGTGTTACTTAGTGCCATCAGAGATAATGCTTGCCGTGATGCTTCTAGTAAAAACTAGAACCGGCACAGATTCGTACCTGGCAGAGCAAAATCAGGGAAAACAGACCACAAATTATCTACCCAAACACAAGTGTTTTATATGTCTGTATGTGCTCTATTGACTTCACCAATAGAGGAGAATAAAAATATCAACACGTCTTTGTAAACAAAGGAAATTTTATTTTTTCCATTGCAGTTTAAAAAAAAATAATACAGATAAATGATTAATAACAATATATATATTCCTCCTCTGTTATGAATCCAGATCAGGAGTTTAGAGCTACAAAATATACTCGTTACATGACAAAAAGTCCAATATTTAGTGCACGGAGAACCTGATCTGGATCTGTCTTAGGTTTAAGCTGCAGAGTAATGAAATCAAAGCGTAACATAAGTTGTAGCTGTATGAAAACGTTAATTTTACAACGGCTCGGCCGTGAGCGATATTACAAATCCCTGTTGTTGCTGCTGAGCAGTTTGGGGAAGGACGTGCCGATGGACCGCCCGTGTCGGTAGACGACCAGCTCCAGCACGTACTCGTCCACTTTCACCACCACGGACGTCATCTTCTCAGTCGACATGAGGAAGATGACGGTGAAGAGAGCGACCTCGAACTCCGGGCTGACGCCGATGAAGGAGCCGCCGACCGGCTTCACCAAGCCTTTCCAGCTGAACTGCAGGTTCAGGACGTGGTCGTCTTCATCGGGCTGTAGCAGAAAGAGGAAAAAGTTTAATAACGGCGCTGAGAGTTGACTGCTGTGACAACAGTGCAGCGTATTCGGTTTTTGGTGTCTCTTACTGTATCTTTGTTGTCTCTTGCTTTGTAGCCTTTGTAGTCAACGTGGTTGTGCTTCTCCTGCAGGTAGAACTGGACCCAGTTGTGGAGACCCATGATCTCCTGGCCGTGCTTTGCTTCTCCCACAAACACATGTTCGAATCCGCAGGAATCTTCTCTGTAATGAAAAATTGACAAGCTCAAAGATTATTTAACATCCATGTGTACCGTTATTCATCACGAGATCAAGTCCCTTTACGACTTTATTTCCTCTTTTCTACTGTGTTTGCATGTCCACCTTGTTGAAAGACGCAAACACTGAAGATAACACGACCTTGAACCTTCCTTTAAAGAGACAGCGGCCTATTAAATCGAAGGAATGCAATTTTAATGGCTTTCTTTCAGTGTAACAAACAAATTTAAAGATGAATGCATCAACTCAGATGTATTCTTTAGGATGAAAGCACTTTCTTAGTCTTGAAACTTGAACTCAGGTGGCATAAAAAATGTAAAAAGCTTGTAAGTGGACCTTGTTGTACTTGTGTTCTGTTACTACTTGCGGTTACTTCATCTTCTACTGTTGCAATCAGTGCTTTTCCACCTGCAGCCTGTTCAGCTTAAAGCTTTAACGTAGGTGTTTTATCACTGTATCCTTACTGATCCTTCAGATGACACCAGTCTGTCTCCACGTCGGCTTGTTCAGCCTGGAAAACCAGCCCTGCAGCCGAACAAATACAGTTACTCCTTGTGTCAATGATTGAACCTGTGCCGTGTCTGATCACACCCGGGATGGTCTTTTGAAACACCACAGTAGCTCCCCCTGCTGTCCCATTTGAAACTCACCCCCCACTCCTGTCCCGGTGGTAGAGGCGGAACCAGATGTCATACAGCTGCCTCTTGAACTGCGCGAGGTCAGATGGCGACTGCCCCTTCGAGACCAGATACTTGTGGGCGCACTGCAAAGAAAAGAAAACGCACGACGCACGATGAAATTTCAGGATTTCAGGTGAAAAACAGGATCATAGAACAGTTTGAAATGGAGGATCTAAATGAGGAAGTAAGCAAACAGAGAATAAGGACGATGTCAGGACATGTTGGAAACACCTCCACGGGCAGACTCTCTGACGAAGATCTGATAAGCCCAAAAGCCACATGAAAAGTTGCTCAACTGACTTTGTTTTGAGACTCTGTCAGTTAACGACATATTTTAAATGACATGACTTTATGCGGAAATCTCGACGCTTGACTCATCTTCTGCAAAATTTCACAATCACGGTGTAGAAGAGAGAGAGAAAGGGGAAGGGAAGAGATAATCCAACTAGCCATTTACCCGCTTGCCCGGTTTGATCTGTAATTCTTGACTTTGTGCTCAATTTGTGTGTTTGGGAAAATCAATGAATAGATTTTGTCATAGGTCAGGGTGAGGTTAACTCTTTTATACTGGGGAAAAGTACACTGTGGGTTAAAATGGCTCCTGGAAACTGACATTTTGCTGCAGAGGAGGGAAGCGTTAGGGAAATCTTTACTCAGTTGAGATTTTGAATACTCCAACCTGTCTAACCTGCGCAGTCTGCAGCTGCTTTATATTTTCCATTCTCAGGATCGCAGTGTCTCCTCGGTGTTTCCAGGAAAACATCGCAGTAACTACAAATGATTTGGTGTCAGCTGACTGATTCGGCCTGTAACCCACAGTAAATAATGGCTGATGTTTGGTTTTCTGGGAAGTCACCTTCGGGTGAATTTCAAATCCGCCGTCGGTTAGGCTGTCAGTAAACAAGAGCTTGCGAGTGTGTTAACACTTCGGGGGAGGGGGGGTTACTGGGAGTGTCAACAGCTGCTGTGTAGGATCGGCGTGTTGTTTGTTTGTTTGCTGACGACAGACTCTTAACAGCTACTGCACCTTCATGACGTCGGTCTCCATTATGGAATCGATAAAGAGCCTGTTCTCCTGGAGCTCCTCTGACGTCACCGTCTCCGACACACCGGTGGACATCTCGTAGTTGTCCAGCAGGTTGATGAAATCTGCATTAAAGAAAAGGGGCGTTTAATAAAAACATGAGTAGCTTTAGGAAAACAAGGGAAAGGGGGACATGGACCGCAGCTTACGTGCATACGTCTTGATGCTCTTGAGTTTGTCCTCGTTGACGTATTTGAAGAGGGGCGCCCGGGCCCTGTCTCTGGCGTAGTTACTGCCCTGAGCCACGTATCCCGCCCTCCCCTGAATAAAACACAAATGCACAGTCAGACAAGAGCATGTCGTAACGGCAGACGGCAGGAAAACCCACTCAGAGTTAGTTCCACAAGTTTTCAGCATCTGTGCTTCATATTTACAGTGACACAACACGGTTTATAAGGCAACGGCATGTGTTAGTAGCCCATTACATGTTTAATTAGCCTATTAATGCCTGTGAAAGACAAATTAGAGACAGATTTCTTACCTCTTCCTTCTAAACTAATTATAATTGTAAAAAAAAAAATCAATTAATCATTAAAGTTATTTATCAAGAAAAGGCTGTTTTCTTCTAAATTTGCTGTTTTCCTGCATTTTATATCATTATTCACTGAATATCTTTGGAGTTGTGGGTTACTGGTCGAGCAAATGAAGCGCATGTATTTTTCTGTGACTCCCATCCAGGTGGGGTTTGCATGTACTACGTGTATCTCTGCGTGTTTTGCATCGCGGGGAAACCATGGTGGCAGACCTGTGCTACCGACCTGGAGGGAAATGATGTAATCGGTCCCCGGCTTGAGACGGTTGGTATCCAGACGCCAGAGTTGGTTTAGCACGTCTGTGAGGTCCCGGTTGGCCTGGTGACTGCGAAAGGTTCAGAAAACAGTGAAATGAAATCTGCCTGTGACATTTTAAACTCTGCTTTGACTAAAAAATAAGGTGTTTTTTTGTTTTTTTTTCCTCTTCAGAGAGAGAAATCAGACAATAAACATTTGTGATTTGTCACAGGGGGAAGTGCACAGCTGTTACTAATAACAACAACAGTGGCTCTGGTCTATTTAAGTGTCCCGGTCAGTCATGGCAGAGCGACAGTGAGCCAGCATGAACAGCACCATGGCTGCAGTCCAATAATCCGAAATATGACATCCTATCATCCTTCCTATAATACCTTCCCTTGTACGAGGTAAAGGGAAGATGTGAAGCACTCATCTCCTTTTCACTGTCCTAAATGATCATCATCTACACCTGTGCTTCGCCTGTTGTGCACTCTGCCGTTTGAAAAGTTTAAAGATTAACACCTGCTGTCAGAGATTCATTCACAGACATTATTAACTGAAGTGTGATAAGCTTCGATTCACCCTTTGATGCATTTATTTGATCCTTGACCGACCTGGGTGAGTTTGAAAGAGTTCCCTTTTGCAGTTAAACCAGTCGGACATGTGACAGTGACATTTACTTTTCGTCGTTCGGTGAACAGGAAGCTGCAGCAATATACACCAAACCAGATCCATCCTCGTATAACAGCCTCATCCTGTGGCTCGGTAGATAACGCCCTTTGATACCGTCTCAACGCATTTCAGCATGGAGCACTGTAAATGCGCAACATTGTGCTTGAAGTTAAGGGTTACACTACAAAAGAATGCAGTTTCCCAGTTCACCAAAGCTGTGTCGAGCCACGCTGGACGTTTTGGTTTTATTTGAGCGAAATCATCTACAGATGTTTGAATTTGCAGTTTTTTAAACGAGGTCTTGCCTGCAGCCCGTGCAGCAGCTGGACGCCTGATGTTGTTTGTTTTGATCATTATTCTCAGGGAACCTGTTCTGCTCCTGGTCATATCTTTTGTTGGACGACACAATGCCAGCAGACAGACCATTGAGCCTCCACAAAACGACCCCACCTCCATCATTAAGTTACAGCTGCACGGCTCTAAATGCAGACTGCAACCCCCAGGTGCTGTTTTGTGGTGGCTCTGAGTGTGATTTGAGACCACCGACTATATTGGATCCACTCAATCATCTTCACAGTATACCACAGTAGCTGCCGCACCCCTTCCTGCCATATGAACTGAGCAGACGCTTGTCATATTGGGGGGGATGAGTAAGAAGCAAACGGCAGGAAGGAGCACACAGTGATACAGAAACTTCTCTGTTCTTAAATTAGCCAGGGGACGGCTGTGAATATCACAAGGGAGAACAGCTACAGAGTTCGGCTGCAGAAGGGTCCTGTTGTGTAATCCAGCCCACTAATGGCAACCAGACCCACGCTGCTCTCACACGCAAACAGCAGCCCTGCCTCTTCACACATCAGACGCAACATCCAGAAAACAGCAGCTGTGGCTCTGAGGCGAAAGGGTTACAGGAAAACACTGCGCACCTTTACCTGTTTTCCCCCCACATTACCATCAAGATTAATCCCGGGAAGTATCAGGTTACAGTGTCGCTTATGTTTGCATCAAATAGTTCGGACTTTAATTGGAAACCTCGGTATTAAAAGGGTCTGGAGAGCGGCTGAAAGTGTCACCACTCAGCTGTTAAAAACACGCACATGACGAGCTCTGAAGAGAAGCTTTAGAAAAATCAAGTTATTCTGGTGTATCTCTGTTATTTAACATCCAGATCTTACCTCTTTGCCATTGCACTGCTCTGCGGAAAAAACTTAGTCCGACTTCTCATCCGCTCAGAAAACTACGGTTTCATGCAGTTATCCGAGGCGTCGATCATGATGTTTCTACGGGAGTTAGCCAATTGTAAGAGAGGGAGACGCCTACACCCCCTCCCCTCTGTCGACAGAGGGCATACTGGAAGTACAGCGGCTTTTTCATAGAGGAGCACTAATCGTTGCTGAAGACTGAAGTACTGCAGAGGCGTAGAAGTTTAAAAAAAAAACAACAAAAGTTTAAAACGGCTGTTCAAAACTTTCACGGGTTTTATTTTGAAAATCACGACACGAGAGGATGAACGGAAGTAGGCCCTGCGCATGCGCAACAGCTGCACGCGTTATTATGGAGTTGTGAGTTTATGAAAAATAGCTGAAGATACTCAATGTAATATAGACTCACCAGGGTTTTTGTTGTTTATTGTTTCTCGCGTGGACTCTGTTTCAACTCCTATTAGCTGTTGCTCAAACCAGAAGAGGTTAAGACGTAAAGTTTACGTTTACAGCTTTAAAGTAGCTAGCTAGCTAGCTAGCCTAGCCCCCTGTAGGTACAAGTGGAAGCATGGCAGCTGTACTGGAGCTGGTTGCTGGCAGCTACGAGCAAATCACCTTTGGTTACCGAGTTCAGACTGATGAGAAAGTAAGTTGGGGGCGTCTTGTTTTGTGGCTGTGTGTGATTATTCGAGTCTGCGTTGTATCACCTGACGTCTGGCATCAAATAAACTGAGCTGTCACTGGGATTGATGGTGCGTTTAAAGGATGAATGTTGTCTTAGTGGGATGATGGACAATGTAACTTCTGTATCTTCTGTATTCTCATGTTTTCCCCTCAAACTGACCCTCTCAGTTTCCGTATATAAGAGTCAATAGTCCCCAGCTGCCTCATGTAATTAATGTTTTCGTCACGCAGGAGTGGACAGCCAAGGCAAACTTCACCCATCACGCCCACACAGCGTGCATAACAGCCGTTGCGGCCAGTGAGAGGTTTGTCGTCACAGGAGGCAAAGATGAGACCATTCAGCTGTACGACATGAAGAAGAGAACTGAGCATGGAGCTCTGCTGCACCACGACGGTGAGTGTCTTAAACAGATCTTCAGTTCCTCTGCACCACGCATAGCAAGTGGCTCGGACAGTTTTCTAACTTTCTGCTTTAGAACACTGAGGATGCAGCTGAGTGAGAGGACATACGGATGGTCAGAAAGGACGTGGGTAGACTGATACGCAGTACAGTACAGCTTCGTGTGCTCTATCATACTCTGTCCTGACTGATCCTAACCACATCATATTTCACAGGCACCATCAGCTGCCTGGAGTTTTATGGGTCCTCTCATTTACTGAGCGGAGGAGAGGATGGCCTCGTGTGCGTGTGGAGCACGAAGAAGTGGGAGTGCCTGAAATCCATTAAAGCTCACAAGTAAGAACGGAGAGAGAGTACTCGCGGATGCAACGAGGCGATCTCGTTTGTGCGACCGTTGTCCTTGTTGTACTTGCTTGACGCTTTCGTTCTCCTCAGAGGCCCTGTCACATCACTGTCCGTCCATCCGTCCGGGAAACTCGCCCTCACAGTTGGGACGGATAAGACTCTCAGGTGAAGTTCGCGGCCCTGCTGTCGAGTCTGTGGGTGGTGATTAACTGAGTACAAAGTAATAAACGACTGTTGCATCTCTTTATCCTTTTCAGAACGTGGAATCTAGTTAACGGAAGATCAGCCTTCATCAAAAACATAAAACAGAGTAAGCCGCCTCTTGGATGGTGACTTTAAAGAATTTAAGCTCCTTCAGGAGTATGTTTGTGGTGGTTCCAACCTTTTCTTTCCTCTGCACTTCTAACAGATGCGCACATTGTCAGATGGTCGCCAGACGGGGATAAATACTTAGTAGCGGTTAATGACAAAGTGGACATCTACGACCTGGAGACGGCGTCTGTAACAGGAACCATCACAAACCCTAAGAGGATCTCATCTGTTAAGTTCTTAAATGTGAGTTCTCTGACCGTGACGCGTTTTAATGTGATGTAGAGATTACCAAAGCTGAGATGAGTGTTATCTGCTCTTATAGCAAGATATAACAGTGATAAGCAGCATTAGAACGAGTGTAAATCGATGCTTTGACCCCGTTTGTCTTGCAGAACTCCATCCTGGCTGTCGCAGGAGATGATGAGATTGTGAGATTGTGTGACACTGGCAAAAATAAATGGGTGTGTGAGTTTAAGGCTCACGAGACCAGGTAAATTCATTTCTCTTGGTTTTTTTGTACCTCACAGATTCACCTGAAAGCGATAGGTCCAGGTGTATCGATTTAAATGAATGTGTGCGCTCGTGTTTGTCGGGATGAGTTGACGTGAGATGTATTGATAATTTCCATTTCAGAGTAAAAGCCGTTGACAGTTTCAATATGGAGGATTACTGCGTGATGGTGACGGCTTCAAATGACGGATTCATCAAAATGTGGAAACTCCATCTCAAAGAGGCGCAGGAGGTTGTAGATTAAGTTATTTAAAGGCAATATAAACACAAAGATGTTCAGATAATCACATAATCAAACTTTGTTACAAGAATGCAGTTAAATAAGGATTAACAGAAGGACACTGTGGTCTCCTGGTGAACTGCTGTTGTTGATCTACCAATGTGCTCCCGCTGTCCTTCAGGAGCTGGAGTCTCCAACTCTTCTCGGGGAAGTGAACACATCCGCCAGGCTGACATGCCTTGCCGTGTGGAAACCTTCGTCAGCGCCATCGTCTGCCGCCGCTAAGGAACCAGCAGCTGAGGCAACAACGTCTGCAGGTAGTTTTGTGGTTTTGTTCCACTTTATTGTAACTTTGTGAAAAAGATTTGTGCTGCTGATGTGAGCAGGTATACTGCTAGGGACTGGGATGCACTGTAGTTGGTGCAGCGGTCTCCCACTTGAATCTAAATAAATATAGATTCCTTTGTTTCTGTTTTTCCTGTGTCTGTGTAACACCCACCTTTTGTCTGCTCGTGTCCACAGAACTTAGTCAGGAGCTTTCAAAGACAAAGAGAGTCCAAATTGCAACAGAAGAAGTCGTTCTCGAAGATGAGAGCAAACCCAAAAAGAAGAAAAAGGGCGGTGGAAAATAAAACGGAAAATAATAATACGTCTTACTTTTCACGGACTGATTTATGTCTGGACTTATTTGTTAGTGGATTCTTTCTGTGGTTGCCAGCGGGAGGAGATGAAATACGGCTTTTAAGTGCAGATTTTATGGACGTGTTTGTGTCAACATTTAAAAGAAGAGAAATGACTATGGAAAACGAGACGGGCAACAATAAAAATGTTTTATTATCCATGGGCTGCTTTTTGGTGGAGTTATATTGTGATGCATTTACACACGGTTACCACAAGGAGGTGCCGAATCACCATTGCTTAGTGTATTTTTAAGGGCCTATCAATGTTAAAACAGGCGTTATAACATGACTGTTTGCTGTATTTCATTATTCATTATTCATCATTGCTGCGTCTTCTTTTTCTGAGATAGTCATAGGTCGGTTATGAGGCAGCAAGACTGTTAAATCATAATTTGTAAAAAGATAGGCGCTTTTGTTTCGAAACGACACCGGAAGTGATTAATCAAGCCAACAGGAAGTTGTTACATGCAGGAGTAGCGTTAGCTTCAACTTAAAGTCCAGGTATGGGTAATGTTTGGATTACTTTTAGTACCTTTTGTGAGATGTTTTGGTAGCGAAACGATTAGCAGTACTTAGCCGCCACGGTTTAAGTTAAAACGTTGTGGCGCAGCTTCGATAAACTCAGTATTCTTCGTAGTAAACTGTGTCTCGCTCCAGCAGCAGCAGCTGTAAACAAACATTAGCTAACTTCCTGGTCATGGCTGTGGACTGGATTGGCTTCAGCTATGCTGCTCTGGTGTCAGCAGGAGGAGTCATAGGTTATGTGAAAGCAGGTAGGAGACTCACAAGGACACATTTGTGATTTAGATACACACACGGTAGAAAACACCTCTGCTGAACTGGTGGGTGATGATTTAGCCCTGATGATTGCTTTGTTGTCACATGATGTACTTGAACAACGTGTGGTATGTTTTTACAATGTAAAAAAGCTTAATTTAATTATAGTTTAATAAAAATTATAGTCTAAAGTAGCTCAAATATAAGTAAATGTACATATGCATTATCAGATAAATGTACTTAGAGTATCAAAAGTAAAAGTACTTGTTGCAGAAACACTTCTTTTAGGGTTAAAATGATTAATAATACATTGAATTTTATATTACTTACTGTATGCAGCCAATTTACTTTATGCTCTACTGGCTAGTTTAATAGTAAAACGCTGCATCATATTCCATAATCTCCGCATATGTTGTTAACATTTTGTGTGTCTAAATAAATGTAGTGGCATAATTAGAAATACTTAATACCTCAAAATTGTACAGTAACTGAGTAAATGTACATTGGGTTACACTCAATAATTGCTGGTTTGTTGGGAAAACAAACCAGATTCACATACCAGTTGCCTCTGTACTTTGTATTCGGTCCATATTTTGTGTAATGTCAGCGGGCAACCTGGTTGAAGTCCATTAAAGAGGCAGACGTACCAGTTTATCCACCTTCAATAGCATCAGTGGACCAGAATGCAATGCAAACACAAGAAGTGATGACAACAGTCCTGCAATAAAACCCCCAGTCCAAGAAGAAAGAAGAAACCAATCTCTGCATAGCACAAAGCATTTTAGCAGCACCACTACTACTACACTAACTATAGAGTCCTGCATCAGCAGCAGGATAGAAATTGGAAAGTTGAGGAAAAAAGCAAATCCGTAAACTTTGAAATAAAATCTGTGTTTTCCTCCTCAGGCAGCGTCGCCTCTCTGGCTGCGGGGCTCCTGTTCGGCCTGCTGGCTGCAGTCGGTGCTTATCTGGCATCTCAAAATCCAAAGAATGTCTGGCTTTCACTAGGTGAGCAAGGCTAGTTTGTTAAACTGTGACAGTCCGAGCGCAGCCTTCACAAACACACGGCAACAACTGTTTCCCTCCACTGGGGACACGCAGGCACCTCGGGAACTCTGGCTGTGGTGATGGGACTGAGATTCCTCAACTCCTGGAAGTTCATGCCGGCTGGTTTAATGACTTTAGCCAGGTATGTTCCCACTTTCTGATTTTACTTTTACTTAACCGTATCCTGATACAAATGCTGTCATCTTCTTTTCAGTGCACTGCTGCTGGTGAAGATCGTCATTGGAACGCTAAAGAAACCACACAAATCTTGAAAATACCTAAATATGTCTATTCTGTGTTTCTCGTTTCACAGACATTCCCCAGATGTAATATCAAAAATGTGATTTTAGTACAATGCAAAGACATCTTAATACAATTAGATGCTGTTTTCAGTTTAGGAATGTATATCTGCTGCTGAAAAATAATAAATTCCCCCACTTTAATAAAAAATACTCGCTTTATTTGACTTTCCTCCCTAGTTTTTTAAAAAATACTGACACTTGTGACACTAACAACACTAAACAACATTTAATAGCATGGCAAATGTAACAGACTAGCGGGAAACACTTCTGCACAATGTTGGCAGCCTCTCCTCTGAAGTCTGTATTTCCTGGCAAAAGTGCAGTGGGGATTTTTCCCATGAGTCACTGGTGGCCTCCGTATTTGGCGGTCCAGTCTACTCGTCCGTGCACGGGCTGGATGTTTGTGCTCTTTGTTGCGAATGCGTTCTTCCCGGGAACGCTGGCGCCGGATCCAGAGATTTGACTTTTCAGAGATCTGCTCCTCCACCCTTCGTATCCTGCGAGGTCGCCGTGAAACGGGAGAAGAAGTGTGTTTAGGCTTTTGCTCAGAAAGCGACGTCAAGCTGAAAGTGATTGTTTTACCTTCGTTTGAGGGCAACGTTTTATTCAAGGAGGTCTTGCTCTTCGACGGTTTGACTTTAGACTCGACCCTTAGATCGGCGGCAGATGACAGATCAACTGGGAGATTCACAGAGAGAAGTGGGTGAATACTCAGGGTCTGATAGCGCTGGTCCTAAGGTTTCTTGACATCCCCTCCATCAGTCACACTCCTCTCAGACACTTGCCAAAGTTAGACAAAGTTAATAGAGTTAAATCATTCTCATTTCTCTTTCCCCCTTTTGTTGTAACCGACTGACTCTGGGTATCTTTAAGGATGATAGTGGCCTCTTTGTAACCTCAGGGGGCGTTTTGCTAAAGTACGATGGAAACAAGTTAGAAACGCCCCCATGACTTTAACAAACTGTCCTCCAAACACAAGCACTGTCTGACCTGGGCCTGATTGCAACCCGGGCACCTCTGAACCACGACTTGCCTCTGCTGTGACTCACCAGCAGAGGCGCCTCCTATCGGTGCCAGTGTGATCCGCTGCCTGGCCGCCCCCGTTTCAGTCTTCTGAAGGGGTGACGCGTGCGTCTTCGCTGAGTTGTGGCAGTTGCTCATGACAGGGTCTGGGAAGGAAAATGAAATCCATCACGTGTTACAGATGAAATGGCTAAAGCTGGCTAAAGACCAAGATCCTCCAGGGTTTTTTCTTTTAGAGGCTGCTTATCTTTAAGTCTTGGAAAACTAAGGTCTAAACGCCACAGAGGGGTGAGTGAGGGGGGGAAACACAACGACAAGAAAGGAGGCGAAATTCAAGTGTACTCTGGAGTTTTTCCAGTCTTGGATGGACGTGAGGTATAATTTAGCCCCGGCTGCTTCGTTCTCTCATAAACAGGAAGGGTTTTTGTGCGACGGGTGACTCACGAGTGATACAGGTTTCCTCTTTACAGCACAGAAGAAATATAAACCGGTGACACGTTGCACAGATGTTTTACCCTCAGCACGCCGTGTGTGTGATCAGCTCCTGCGCTTTAATGAAACTCTACCGCCTCAGAAGTCTCTAACTTCCACCTGATGAAATGCTGCATTGAAGTCGAACTGTTTCCTGCGTCAAGTCAGAACAATCAGCACTTAAACCGACACCAGGGTCTTAAAAGTACTGTAACAAGTGCAGCCATAACACAGTTTGCAAGTAAAAGTCAAGTGTTCCAAATTTCAGCTTGAGTAGAAATACAACAAGTATCAGGATCAATAAAAAGTAGATTTAAATTAAAAGTATTAATTGTGTGTAATGGTTCATTTCATAATAATGTATATTGTATTGTTATAACTGAAGTTATGTAGCTGGTGAAGGTGAAGCCAACTTGTATTACTTATTATTTACTTCTGGGTGGATTCATCTATAATAGCACATCATATTTTATTCATTGTTTGGATTTTGTTTTGCAAAATAACTGGTAATTAAAGATTAAAATCGGTGTAGTGGAGTAAAAAGTACAATATTTGCCACTGAGATATAAAATTATTTGTGATAAATGATAACGTATCGCTGCTTTTTGAGTGTGCAGTGTATTAACGTACAGGACAGGTTAGGCAGAAAATACTAAAAATATAATTTGAATTATTTTATGTAGCCCTCACCACGTGACACAAAACAATAAACGGCCCACTGAGCGTATCTAATTAACGCCTCATATCAGCTGTCGGCACCACGCATCAAAATGTTTTCGTCCCCGTCTTACCTTTCTGTCGAGGGAGCTCCAGCCCCTGTCCCCTGCTTGGACACGAGCTGCCCCACAGGTTCCTGCCCGCCGCCTGGCCTCCTTCCGAAAGGTTGTTTTTTGGATTCACGCCTGAAAAAAAAGGACAAACAGCTCTGAGTGAACTCACTGCACCTGAGCCCAGATCTGATGGATCTGGGCCACGTTTAGATTCAGCACCTAAAAGTATGTGGAAAGTACTGTATCACCTGGCAGATATCTGGACTGGCGGAGGTAGTGCTGCTTGGCAGACAAGGCGGAGGAGTCGGCTCTGCTCAGCCCGCTGCTGCTCGGCTGATTCGAATTGTTCCTGGACAAAAAAAAACAACAACTCCTTATTGTTTTTTTTCAAAGCTGTGATGAAAACACATATTTAAACATGAAGATGAAGAGGTCTAACCGACAGCTGGGCCCGTCAGGCGCCCTGTCCTTCACAGAGCTGATCGTAGGTTTTTTGGAGATGGAAACTCCGGCGTCCGCGTCCTCTCCATCGTCCCAGCTGTCGACGGACTTAAAAGACGTCTGGCCCCATCGCCGGCGTCCTGTCCTCACTCCAGCCATGCTGTTCTCCGCTCCTGTGGGAGCTGCTCTTGGTGGCTTTAAAGCAAACACAGAGTAGAAAAAGGTTCTGTAAACCCCAACAAGGTCCGGTTTAGACATGGAGAAGCTGAACCTGAACGGTACCTACAGCCTGCCAGCTCACTGGCTGTCTGTTTTTCACCAGGCTGAGAGGCTCCTGCTGCGCCTCGGTCGGCGAGGTCAAACACGGTGCTTGTTTTGTGCTCGGCTCCGTGTTCTCCTGAGGTAGAGAGATCTGCTGAAGGGGCTGGTGGAGAGATTGGCTGCAGGCCTGGAGACTCTTACTTGGCTCCCCGGACCCTCGGTCCGTCTTACAGAGGGACAGAGGTTTTGTCTCCGCAGCCGCCTCGGACATCTTTGGCTGAGCCTTGAGCGGAGCACCGAGCGCTTGGCCGACATGGAAGTACGGATACCGCAGAGCCTGGACCACAAACAGTACAAACCAAAGCAAAAATATCTCTAATTACATATTTTAGTTCGTGTTTAAGATTTGTTTTTCCCACAAATAATAAGACAAACATACAGAAAAGCCTGACACCACATGAGCCATATCACAATGAAAGTGCTGACAGGAACGTACAAACAAGTTTGTTTATAAGCCAAATATTAGGCAAGATATTTCCTGTAAAGGACTAATAAAACAAACCACAGCCGCACATTTCTCACAGCGCTGACGGCTGAAATGTTAAATAGATTCGTAGTTGCATGGAAACAATGTGCAGCAATCTATTTTTTTGTCATTTTCAAACTTTCGTAGTAGATAGTTAGTAGTTTTGTCTCAGTAGTACATCCAGATATCAGCTCTGGTATCACAGTAACTGCAAAGATCCACTGAAAGGACTTGTGTTTGCATGTTTGTGTGCGCGTGTTTATTCCAACTGAACTGTACCTGAGCAGCACTCGGTCTTTTCTCGGGGTCCCACTGCAGCATGTCTCTCATCAGTGCGATCGCCTCGCTGCTGGCGTTGGGGATCAGGGATCTGAGGCTGGTGGGGACGCACTTCGGGAAGCGGAAGTTCATGGAGGTGGCCAGGTTGTAGCCTTCGGGCCAGTCCGACTGATTTGGTGGAAAAACAGAGGAAACGACACGAGTCACCTCTGATTCATCCGTGTGGCTTTGTGCATTCGTGATGTATCAAACACAACATCTTAAATCTTTTACCTGTCGTTCGCTACAAGTGTCGTACAGAAAGAGAAAAATGTGATTTCAGCGGTGCGAAGGCAGTGGTCAAAACAGAGGCAGCGTTAGCATTATTCATGAGACCTGCTGTGATGGTTCACCTTCTTCAGCGTTCCCAGGACCTGACAGATCTTGAAGATCTCGTCCACTTCGCTGTTGCCGGGGAACAGGGGCCTGAGGGTGTACAGCTCCGCCATGATGCATCCCACGGCCCAGATGTCGATGGGTGAGCTGTAGGAGTTCGACTTCAGCAGAACCTCCGGGGCTCGGTACCTGTCATAAGAGCAGGATTCCTTCATTTTACCTTATTTTGGAATATTGTATTCCTTACTAAGGACTAACTGGTGTAGTAATTATACTAATTAAAAGATCAGTTCTGATATTACATCTCGCCTGCCCTGCTGTGGGATCTAGTCATGACAGTATTGATTTGATGTGTCCATGTTTAAAGACATTTATCTCTGAGACATCTGCTTTTAGCTCCGGATGATCTACCGACCTCACTGTGAACGTGGCCTTCAATGATAATTCTACAATGATGAACTCTTAACAACGAGCAACTGACAGCTCTTCTCTTCTCTTCAACTCTTCTTTGCATCATCAGGATTATGAATGTTTGCATGGCAGGTTTTCAATTTTTATATCATAGTTGGCATGTGGTATGGTATTTTGATTTTGGGAACAGAAAGGCTGCAGTATTGGTAGCATATTAATGTTGTTATGTCGTATAAACAGGAGATACCAGCTCAGCTGAGAAGCTTCCTTCCTTCCCTCCATATCCTGAGCAGATTCATTTGTCTGGAGTCAATATCAATTGAGTCTAAGAGTCTTTTTAATGTACTTGCTAAGTGATATTACAGCCGGTGGTACTGCCTCCGGTTCGATTCAGGTCAGACTACCCATCAGCCACGCCCATCAGACCGTGCCTCATTCTAGGAATTACTTGTGCGTTGCTCTGATAATATCTCGCAAATGAACGAGTCTCACCATCTCGTGGACACATAATCAGTGTACGGCGGCTGCGAGCGGATCTCCCTGGCCAGTCCAAAGTCAGCGATCTTAACCAGCTCTGGGCCCATGCAGAGCAAGTTCTCCGGTTTCATATCCCGATGGAAATACCCTGAAAAACACGACGCGGTCAAACAAACCTGTGCTGGCGCTGATGATGTCAGTCCAGATTTGCATTATTTTCTACTACTTGTACAACCACTACCACTCGTACTGCTAATAACAACACGACTCTACTGATTCATATCAGAATTTCATGTTTTTTTAGTTAAAACATCTCCAGAAAAACCTGACAAAGCACACTCAAGCCTTTAAGGCGACGTACAGGAAAAGAGAAAGACATCTTACCGTGCTTATGCACAAATGCTAAGCCAGACAATACTTGGAACAGAATGTTCCTTATCTCATTTTCAGAAAACATCTTATCTTCCCTGGCAGCGGCAAAGTGGTAGAAGACAAAAGAAAGAAAGAGGGGATAAAGAAAAAAGCACTGTGCAAACAATCATGCCTTATTAAAGTGGGAATGACACCAGCACCCACCAGCACTAAAAACAGCGCTGATTTTATTTATTTATTTATTTTCCCTGAGAAGAAAAAGTTGTTGAGCCGAGCTGCCGAGCTGTGGTACCACTCACACCTCCTCTTCTCACCGAGGACTCAGGAGAAGTGAGTCATTTTTGGCTGCGATGCCCGACGTCTTAGCAGCCGCCCGGCGCTCGTACACCTCTCAAGTTTCGTTATGTTGTTTTCTGTTTACTCAATTATGAACTGTTTATAGCAAGACAGCGCAGCGCGGCTCGACAACACAGCGTTTCGAAAAGACGGCGGAGTCTGGGGGTTTTCCCTCGGTCACCTACCGTGTTTGTGAATAAAGGACAGTCCCTGTAATATCTGAAATGTCATGTTTCTGACGACTGACTCAGGGAACAACTTGTTTCTGCAAAAACGAAGACCGACACACGATGACTCAGTCTGACCCAAATCATTCACACATTCCCAGTGGTAATAAAAAAAACACACACAGTGCAGAGTCACATCACAAAAATAACTCGTGTGTGTGTGTGTGTGTGTGTGCACAGCTGATGAGAGGCCCGTGTATAAACGCGGGTGTGACTTTGCCGCCGTACCTTTCTTTCATGAGCTGGTAGAGGTTTTCTTTCATGTACTCGAAGACAAAGTAGAGGTAGTCATTTTCCCTGATCACCTCCTTCAGTTTCACCACATTGGCGTGGTTCAGCTTCTTCAGAGACTGATGGCAGCAATGTATATAGGAGACACATACAACAGAGTCATTAAGCATCCTTACACACAGGGTTCATTCAAGTTTCAGTAACACTAGTTAACTGGTTTGGAATGATAATGTTATTGTTTCTGTGCATTATCTAAAGCTGCTGAATCAGCATCTTGTCTCACCTTCAGCTCCCGTAGATTCAAGCACTCATCCCAAGAATAAAACTTCCTCTTCATCCTTTTGGGAGGAAAAACACATTTGCATGACTACGCATACTGAGGATGATTAAAGATCAGGATCAGTTGCCCGGAATTTATATTAAATTAAATCATGAACCCGGACAGTCACTAAAACCTTGTCTAGGGCAGCTATAACGCACATCGCGACCTGCTTAGCTGACGGTTTATGACGACTTCCGTGCAAACACAAGTCTAGTTAATAAATCTGGTTTACTCCTGTTTTTATTCTGACGTAGCTATCTAAATTCAGCATGCATGTGTTGAACGCTACTTTGAGGCGATTATGGGGATCCAGGAATGTTGCGTTACTCTTAAAACAGCACCCGGGGCAACACAGCTACATTTTAATGTGCTTTGTTGAGCTGCCGCACATGTACGACCTGTTAAAACATGACCCTCTTACTACTGCAGACTTCCATATAACGTTTCCATACTCCTGGGGCAACACTATGCCATGTACTTTCACTCCTTTCACAGTCATCGGTAGTATCAGCTTGCACTATAACCTTACATTTACAAACAGAGCCTGGTGGAGCCTCGTGAAACGTTCATTATTAATATCTTGTCAAAGGCAGATTCTTAAACAGTTCATCCTTAAAATGCGACACGTGGGCAAAGAGCGCGTAGCAATAATGCTGCTAATGATATCAGTGTACGTGTTTTTCACTTAAAAAAACATATAACAGCCTGATGAGCAATGCTGATCTACAACATGATCCTAATCCTTGTCAATCCATGAGTTTATTCACCCTGAAATGCTTTTACATGATGCACATTAGGCAGACATACTTCTGTTTTCCTTAGGATGCAACACGTTTGACTCTGCCTTGCAGCGACTTGCAGCAGTCACTCGGGGTTTAATCAGCTTAACGCTTCCAGACAAAACAACACAGCACGTCCCTGGTATGTTTACTGGAGCTCCACTCACCTCTTTATGGCCACCAGCTCCCCGGTCTTATTGCTCTTGCCCAGGAGCACGCTGCCATACGTGCCGTCCCCCAGCTGCTTCAGCGTGGTGTAGCTGTTCATCGTCCACAGAGAGCCCTGCCTCTCCTTCACCGAGCAGCCTTGACAGTCCCACACAGTCCAACAGTTGGTCATTGTGAGCACAGCAACATCCCTCAACAGATCAGCGACTTAAAGGTCCTGAACGCTGCTCTATCCTGCTAATGCTGTAAGGCTACTCAAAGGCTTTTGCTCTAGAAACACAGAAATAAAACATGAGCGTCCATCCCTTACCTTCCTCTCTGCAGATCAGCGACGAAGGGTGGAGGTTTACCTGACGAGGGAGAGTGGAAAAGCGACGCTGTCTCAGTTCTGCCTGTGGCACTGTGTCTCACCTATACTAAGCTAAGCCGTGACGGTGTACAGAGGAAGGGCGATCCCCAGGGGAAGTGGATTAAAGTTGACATGTGATTAAGAATGTGTGCCAAGATGTGAGCTAACAGGAGAACCTGGAGACAAGGTCTTAACTAATCGAGTCCTCTGGGTTTATAAATATGACCATGGTGACACTGCTGTGCTTTGTAAGCTACAATGAACTCATGATCTTTCAAACCAAGACTACATTTGATCCAGACCCAGCGTGCCTCACCTGTCTTCGTCTCTCGCCGATCACGTGCAGGTGTGTGAACACTAATTCAAACAATTTGACTGAGGAATGTCTTTGACCATGAACTGATCTGTTGACACTGACTCTCGCCGCCTGTGTTTATTTCTCCTGCCTTTCTTTTATATCCAATTAACCCACATGTGCCTTGTTCCGGAGAGCAGGGCCCGAGAGAGCACCTTGGCACAACTTGAACAAATTAAGGCCAGTGTATTTACAACTATTATCTAATACTAGATTAGAGGAGTAAAACTAGTGCAAGAGTAGACTAATCATTGAGGATGGTACCACTATCCTATACGGTGCCCTTTATTGGAGTGTAGTAACTAACTGAAGGAGTCACATATAATAGAATAATAAAATATATAATTTTATTGCCAATATATATGTTGATTTGTTTTTTTTCTGTTTTTGTTTGTGTGTTATGCTTACGCTTTTTATTTACAATTATTTTGTTGTTGTTGTTTTTGTTTATTTTGAGGTCTTTAGCTCTTTTTTTCTTAATCTTAGTTAGTCCTTTAATTCAAGTTTTATAGTTGTTTGGTTTTTTTTTTAAAAAAAAAGACTATTTAAGTTTATTTACACTTTCTAGAGGAGGATAAACATCTACGAGGCAGATGTTGTTTTTATTAACTTACAGCACCTATATAACTTCAGGTGATAATATTATAAGATTATTAAAAAGCATTTAAGGTACATTTAAGATTAGGGTTGGAGTTAAGGCATTACCTGATATCAACTGCTTAAATATAACCTAGTTATATTCTAATACACAGTACGTAGCTTGAAATTTTATGTTTTTATTTTCACGTTTATTGAAAAGGTTTTTGAAGAAATGATTACAAACTTGTAAATATTGATGCTAAACTGAGCTTTTCCACTCACCTCCCCACTATTTAAGCCATTTAATCATAATACATAGAAACCTAAATACTTATATGTGTAAGTTAACATTAGCTAGTTAGCAAACAACAAGCTACCTTGCTAGTAAAGGTAAATACAGCTAAGATAGCAAAATAAGCTAACATTACCCACCTGCCCAGCCTTATTTTTCGACCATAAAATATAAAAAACAATTTTTACTAAATATTTACTATGTCTGACATTTCAGACGTAACACGTGAGTAAAGCAAACCTACCGTAGGAGACATTTCCGTGCTGATGAAGGTGACACGATGATGCTCGGCGCGGAGAGATGCTGCCAGCCCTGCCCGTTTGTAAGGGCGGCTTCCTGTCTCCTAGGCAACGGGGAGACCTACAAAATAAAATCATATCAATAAAATTATAATAAATTATAAAATCTTACTAATGATATATACAACTGCGGCAGACCTATAATATCATGCAAAACATTAAAAAGTTCAAATATACACTTAATTAAAGCAAACATGTAATTTTCAGTGAAATGTTATTACAAAAAACAATGCTCAACATAATAGAAATATTATACATTCTGCTTTACTACATTTACTTTCTACAAAACATAAAATCAACTAATAAATTATTATTATTATTGTATTGTTGTTGTTGTTGTTGTTGTTGTTATTATTACTAGGCTACCCACCACAATACATAGTAACTAGAATAAACTCCACATTTAACAGCAGCAAGTTTAAAGTAAGGACCAAAATAATGCATCAACAATTATAACGCTAATGATAAAACAGACTTCGTCTAAAAATGGGTGCTTTAACTTTTGGTACTTTGCGTATTGATGCAAATATTTTTCTACTTCTACTTATTTTCAGAGTGCAGGACTGCTACTTGAGCTGAGCTGAGTGCTTCTCCTGCCATATAGACAAGACATATAGTTCCTCATGTGATCACATTAGGGCATGGTAGTATTGTTTTGTAATTGGCATTGCTATTGGGTCTCTATTTAACCCTTCACACACAAAAAAGTAATCAGGAATATCAACTCAAATAAAGCTGTAAGAATATGACAGTCTGGTTTTGACACGAAATTAGGAGATAATGCTAGTGGACGCTGTACTTTAATGGTGGTGCCAATTTACAATCAGTTATATTATTAAATGTCAAAACATGTGTCATAACCTGGGTTTAAAATAGTTTATTAAAGTTTAAGAAAGTTTATTAGAATAACGGACATTTGCTTTAAAACTGCACATGACTTGTACTATTTGATCTACACGGTGAATATTTACTTTGCTAACATTCATGTAATGGTATGCAGAGGGAGCTAAAAAGTACAAACTGACCTGAGACATTGTTGTGCAGGTTATTTGGCTCTACCCACTGACTTGCTCGTCTCTGCACACGTGTTTTACAAGTGCTCCATCTAGCGGGTGATTTCCAACACTGCATCCGGTTGTGACTGTCCCCTGTAACCCAAGACAGCACAACTTTTACATTTAAGGAAAAAGACACGTCACAGAGGACCCTGATCCGTAAATAGTCACTTCCAGTGGCTCACATCTAAACACAAAAAGACAGTGTTTTCGTAAAAACACTCACACAACATCCAAGTATTCATGTATCTTAGACTGTGTTGTGCTAAGTTTCACTGCATTTAACTTCAACTAACAGCAAAGCTACACACTTATGTTTCCAACGAAGAGCTTGAAACTAAACTAAAGACCCCTAGAAAGCCCCCAAACACCAAATTATGTCTGCTTGCAGTATATTTACAGGGACACTTTGACTGCTTTAAGGCTACAATATGTGCCGTATTCAGAGAACTGACAAATGACACCTGGAATATGGGAATTTAAAAACATCACATTGATAAAAATAATTATTTAGAAGGCGTGTAGAAGCAAATTATATGCACAATTTGGTCTTGTTAAAGCAGGGCAAAATAATACCTTAATGCTGTTAATTATCTGAAAAAACTGTGTTAGAAGTTTTTTTAAAAATTCAATTTTTCATCATGCTTGACATTTTATTAAACATATTTTTAAGGCAAATCATAGGCTGTATGCAAAGAAGGAGCAGTGAGTCATTTGTCTGATAATAAAGAGCAGGTTCACTATCAGTGCAGTGCAGTAGGTGTCTTTAGACATGCAGGCATGAAATGTGAGGAATGAAAATCATGACCAGCATTCTCGAAATGGCCATACTGTAGTAACATGACGTGCCGTGCATTGCACCTAACAACTGTGCAGTCAGATTGTTGACTGTCTGCGCAGCGGATAGGCGCGTTTTTTTCCCAAGGTTGTGCTTTTGGTTACTTACGGTAAGATGGACCCGCAGTGTCCACTATCAGGTGATCCACTAACTACGAAGCGAAGGCTGACTGGGGAAAATGCAAAATGACATATAGCAAATGTCGGAGCATAATTCATTCACATTTTCGGCTCAAATTCGGACTTAAATCGCACCGCTGGAGCTCCAATGTAACGATGGCTCGTTAGGGCTGGTGGCGCAACTGCGATTTTTTTGATATTTTAATTTATGAAAAATCACATTCACAGACAAATATTGGTTTCAACATGGGGCTGTGCTACAGTTTGCGTCCCCGGCTCTTCGGGGACCTGAGCGGGTCTATCTCCAACGCTACCTCGGACTCGGACCAGCCTCCGGACGCCGCCGTGCCGACCCGCGCCGGGGGAGCTCGCCAGGAGGACACCGGGGGATGCGGGGAGAGTTCGTCGCTACGCGGCGGTGGCGGCGGCGGCGGCGGCCCGGTGCGCCCCGGGGACCCTGCCAGGCTCCCGGCCGGGGAGCACCGCCGTGGAGACACCGGCACCGACGGTGTGCTCATACAAAACGGAGGTGGCGGCGGAGGAGGAGGCGGTGGTGGTGGCGGTGGAGGAGGTAGCGGTAAGGGGACAGGGAAGGACCGCGGCCGACGCTTACAGCTGCTTCAAAAGACAAGCACCCAAAAGCAGAAAAACTGGGACAAATTGCTGGTGGAGGAGAAGGAGGCCGAGAAGGAGGCGAAGAAAGTCAGTAAGAATATTGACAGGGCGCTGAAGGAGCTCAAACGGGAGTATAAACAGACGCATCGGCTGCTGCTGCTCGGTAGGTTCTCTCCCTCTCTGTTGTTGTTGTTGTTGTTGTTACACAAGGAAGCGGTTTTATTATTAGAAATCAAAACGCACTGGCCTTTTCAGAAATTATGTCACTACCCCGGCGAGGCCTATTGCCACATCTGCTGGCTTGGCTGTGAAGACTACCCCCTGCGGCTGTCAATGACAAATGATGAAGATGGACGTTTAGACTCAATGGGCCTGCTGTCCTGTTACTGTTACACTTGGGGGTTGCAAGCAGTCGAGGAAAGACGATTAAACCCAATGCAAACTATCCAGATGGGCCAGTACAGACAGCTTTGGGCTACTGAACCAGGTTTACTCTGAAAATCAGTACCATAATATAGTGTTGCACCTCAAATGAAAAAGCCTTTTAAGGTTTTTACAGTAATTCTTTTAAATACATACATGTATAAGGTGGTATACCAGAGCATAGTGGCCTGGGAGTCTCATTTAGTTGGTTTCAGTATCCAAATGTGTTCAGAGACTAGAGTCTAGTGGCCTATAGTGTAGTAGAGTGTTGAAACTTAGTAGGCTTTACAAAGATATAGAGAGGAGACGGCTAGCTTTGGGCTCCAGGACCATCACAGTATAACATACAGTACAGAATAATAAAGTGTGGTAGGATTATATAATACTGGACTTTTGTTTAGTGTGACATCTGCCCAGAGAAAATCTGGTATTTTGACAGGACAGTGTAGTACAGTGGAGTGTCCATATGCAGTATTGTTGAGTAGGCCTCAGTGTTCAGTCATGTACTTTAAGAGGCCACCTAGCTTTTGGCTACTGGGTCTGGGCCATGCTTACTCCGAGTATGTTGTGCAGTACAGTGTAGCATGGTAAAGTGGCCTGTGAGTGTAGTGGAACCATAGTTTAATAATAGGCTTTTGAATAACTGGCACATTTACAGTAAAGCAATGAGGGCTCTCAGTAGGTAAATATAGTACAGTACAGTGTAGTGTAGTATTGCAGCCTGCATTATAGTATTGTGAAATATTGTACATTATTATGGCTGCAGAAAACAATAAGGTTTTGGTTACTGGGCCATGTTTGTTATAAAAAGTAGTATAGTACATAAAAGTAGGCTATTTGGTTATATAATGTAGTCAATCCTTAATTTATCTTAAATAATATTTTAGTAGTATAGTATGGGGTAGTAAAGTGCTAGTACAGTGTATAGTTGTGCATTGGCCTGCGATGTAGTATAGTCAGTTCAGGGGCAACAGATGGAAAATAGTCTTTTGACTAACAGATGCACATTTACAATAAAGGTTTCAACAAATAAATGAACAATCCAGTAGAATAGTTGTAGTATAGTGGCCTGTAGCGTAGTCCAGTGTACTATAGATACTATAGATTATAGTCTAGGAGGCATAGAGTGCAGTTGTAGTCTTATTTTAGGAAAATGGACTGAGATGATGCTGAGAGACGATGGATGCATTCGCAACATACAGCTCCAACAGTTATACGTCCAGTCAGTTTGGTAAGGAGGCCAAACGGTAAGCTTTAGAAATGCTAATAGCAGATAGCCTGAGAAATGCTAATGCTCACTTTAATATTTTACTATTGGCCCAAAGGTTTTTCTCAGCTGCTTTACGGTCATAATGCCACAAGTAATTGATTGTGAGGCAGGAGTTAGGGCTCTGTCAACTTGTTGGACACTATTCTTTGTATTCATTGTACAGAGAGAGTGATTATAATTAGACAAAACCTTGACTGGTTCGAAACGTTAGCTGTTGTTTCCGTCTGACTATCTGTGTCCATATTACAGGATCAGATTGAGGTCCTCACTGGATTCCAGTGATTTACAGTTTGCATAACTTTCCAAATATCGGCCAGCAGCATCGCACGACGGTCCCTGGAAAATTCACTGTGTTTCTGGATGGAGGTGTCGTGTCGGGCCAGACCTCTCTGTCACCTCTCTGCCCCACCGGCTCTCACTAATTTCACCGTCCAGCTGCTTTGGAGCTTAGACGTAGGTTTCATCTTTCGAGCACTTGGGTCAAACTTGTAGCTTCTGCCGTTTTACCCCGCGCAGTGTAACCATCTGCATTTTGCACACGCAGTCTGACACCGTACTTAAGTTTTCAAAAAGGTCAATGATTAACTTTGGGGAGAGAAAGTGTTGCTCGGGAACAGGAGTGTCATCACCTTGATGAGGAAAACAACGTTTCAAAGTAGAAACGTTCACGACAGAAACAGGACTCAGCTACTTTCGGTTTTAACAGTCACACCTTAATATTGCATGTATTTGCTTTACTGTAAATAGCGTAATGCTTCGGTACTCTGTATAATAAATGGCTACCAGTTTAATTTCCTGAGTAAACAGCTCTCGGTAATCACACACAGGAAGAAATGGCTCATCCTAATGAAGTCACACAGGGAAGTGTCATTCTTCCACGAGCCACTGTTGAAAGCTATACAAGCGCGCGCGTGTGACCTGTGCCACTGTGTCATTATGGTTTGGGTGGCTTTCCTCGCCGCTATAGAATCACAAGTATTTTCGGAGCTATCTTGCGCTGGTATGGCCAGGAGCCTCAGCACGAGCCACAGGCCACGTCTGGTTTTTCTTGAGAGGCCTTCGGGACTTTATACCCTCCAGGTCTCCAGTAGGACTCTTGTTGCATGCCAGAGGACTGAGGTGGTTTGTGTTCCTCTGAAAGTGGACACCTTTCAAATAGTGTTACATTTCAAGGCAACGTATGCTAGCTAATCTGGGTCACTTTATCTGTTTGTATTTGCTGCAGGTATTTAGTTGAATAATGATAGGCATAAGGAACTTTTGTTTATCCTAAGTGGGCTGCCGTGTTCAGCTCGTGCTCTGGCTGGAAGTCAGTTTTAGTCAAACTGACAGTTACTTTAAATTTATTTGATTGTATAGAAACTAAATTCTCGGTATCTTGCGGTAGATGACACAAGTTATAATGTTAGTCAACGCCTGTTTAAAAAAGTAATCACTGAAATAATTGATAATGAATATTGAGCGTGTCACATTGTTCAGTTTTGTGGTTTTGTTATCAAAACAGAACGGTTCTGGTTCAGATATGATAAGGAAGTGTTTCCTGATGCTTTGTAAACATACCACGGTTAGTTAAGGGAATATAGTCGTTTGCTGTATATGAAACTAATTCCCATTTCTGACAGACAGTGCTGTTAAAGTAATGCACAAACATCAACTGCTTTAATTCAGATTAGCTGCTGAAGTCATAAATCTTCATAAATCAAATTATTTTAGAGCGGTGAAATCAGCTCATAGTTAAGGTCATTTTAAAGCAAAAAGGCCAAACCTTCACTGGTTCACTGGGTCTGGCCTCGCAAATGTAAATATATTTCACAATCACTATTGCCTGACAGTCTATAGAGCAAACAACAAATCAATTAATCAAGAAAGTAAGTATATACAGTATAACTGATGGCACTGCAGATAAATGTTGTGCTACGTCCCCGGCGTCTGTCCGGGCTTCTATAAAAGGCCTTGAGCAGGCTGACTGCTCTCTCTCAATACTTAATATATCAGTCCTCCAACCGTCTATCCATTGCACAGCAAGATGGGTTACGTTCATCAAAACAAGGCAGAGTTGTCATGCTGCCACCGGAGCTCGGCTACATTTGCGAACTTGTGTTTTAAGTGAGTTTGTGGCCACAAGTCACGTATCAAAAAGGCTCCCAGGTTTCAAAATCTTTAAACTTAACATGGACACTGTCCTCTGTTAGAAAGTGTAAAAAAAGCAAAAACAGACTCATCTTGAAACGTGTTTGACCAGAGGACAGTTTGGTATTCCTTTAATAGAGTCCATCTAGACTTTATACTGGAGTACATGAGCACAGGAATACAGCGATGGGAACTGGAAGGCAAGTTCCTATTATTTGTTGGAAAGGAAGTTACTTTATTGTTAGGTCTCTTGGATCAGATTCTGCACAGGCCCGGCGATAATATCTCTTACAGCTTTCCAAGATGTCCTTAACTGGCCGTTTCATATCTCAGCCTTATCACCCTTCATGAGCCTGAACAACAGGCTGCTAGCATTGTGGCACCCTCGACAGAAGTGATCGCCGAAACGGGGGTAGGCAGGCCAATGAGTAGCTCGTTGGAAGTCACTGATTGCTGCGCTTTGTCGGTTTTTCCTTTCCCTGCGCCGCTGTCCCGCGTTTCGGAAGAGCTTACTCATCCACAGAGGCGCACAGTGAGACGTATAGCTAGCCCTCCCCTTCGAATACGAGCCAAGTCAGGTGAACTTTGCTTCTGTCTGAATGGGTTTTATCATTGACCATCGCTGAACTTTGCTACTCACTGCACAGAGTTAGTGTAATGACCGACACGAGGTGCCGGAGTGTGAATTAGTGTCATATTTATGATACTGATAGCCGAGTTGAGTTGTCTCGATACTCGTCTGAATCAAAGTGAACCACGCCAGGAGGACACTGGACTGCGTTTGTTCCCCAGGTTTCGCTCTCTGCACAGTTTACATTATATCAAGAGCCTCTGTCCCCAAAGAGGGAGCCATAAACTTCTTTCTGGCCTCAGAAAAAAAAAAAAAAAAAAATTCAAGGAGGCTAATTTTAGCTGGATATCATTTGGATGTGTGCCCCGCTTTTACAGTACGTGCCTCAGATACAGTCAGGGCTAGTAAATAAGTGTAGAGGATTTACACGTAGAAAAGAACTCTTTCAAGTGTCAGACATTGTTAGATTTATTATAACAGCTCACTTGCAGCTCTAACCTTTACCCAGACCCGTGTGTTTCCCCACATTTAATGTTTTTATTAAAGTCTAATAATTTAGCAGCGCCTCTGTTTTATTTCCAAAATGATTCAGCCTGTGATTATTTTCCTTACGCTGCCCAGGGGGGTGTGGGAATCAAACCCCGGACGCAGACGCCGAGGTTGGCCATTTTGCAGTGCAGGACGACTATCAGTCTTAAAATAGTAAAAACATCATTGTCAGGCTTTGAAAAGAGAATTTACTTGGAGCCGGGTATTTTTAGATTGTTGCGATGCTGTGTTTATGTAAGTAAAGGGTCTGAAAACTTTCACACACTGCACATGCACGCACACTGACAGAGACATTAATTCTGAAAGATAACGGCTACTATTCCTTACAAATATCGTGATGGCAGTTTAACGCGCTCCCTCCAGACGCGTTTGAGGACATACACGGTAATCTGCTTCGAGCAAACATTAAGTTTTGGTTTTTAAAAGTTTAACACTGGACACAAAGACGTCTCTCCCGTGCATGTGATTGGATGTGATGTCACAAAGCCGCGCTCCAGCGTACACGTCTTGAACTCAGATTTAAGGTGAGCACGGGGGGGAAACTTCCAGCCAAACCCTGCACAGTGAAACTTAAAACACCCCAGTGAAGTGGCTATAAGCAAAACACATTTCAGAGTGGCACGGGAGCGAGGGGGGGGGGGCTTTAAAAGAAAATTTGCAGTATTGCACTCCTAACATAAATATCTGACAGCGCTTCCTAAAAAGGAGGATCATTTATAAAACAAAACCTGGCTCCGTATCCTTCAGATGGAGCTGACAGCAAGCCTCGGCGTGCTGTGCTGTGCTGCCTCTAACCACTAGAGAGTGATGTGGGCCAGTCGCTTGCATTGACCTTGCTTTCAGAGGTGGGGAGACAGGATTTTTTTTTTTTCTTTTCTTTTTCCTCTTTGGTAAGGGTGGGGGTGTGGTGTTGTAATATTTTCACGCCACTATCCTGTAGGTGAAGTCGGGGGTTCCAGTTGTGATTTGCATGCTGCACAACTCAGTTTTGCACTCATGTCACTACACGAGACAAGTATTTGCACTGCATTTACATAATGGGGACAATAACAGCACACTCCTTGTTGCATGTTACACAAATCATCATCATCCATGGCTGCCTCGTGCTTTTGAGTGATCTGTGAGCGTGTGTAATATAAGCACACAGTATTTGTGATTGTGTTTTGTTTTTGGGGGGGGTCTGACTTGAATGCAACAGTGTAGTATTAGCATTAGCTCAGCGCGAAGGCCGGCCTACCAAGTTTCACCGCTTGCTCTTGAATGAAAACCACTTCCTCGTCCGTCGGCCTCTCTCACTTGTGCTCATAGGGACAGAGGCACTGATAAGGAAACATGTCTGCCACAAATGAGAGAGTGGTAGTCGACAAATAAAGTGCAGCGTTGCTTAGCAAGAAGTCAGAGCTTTACAAACCCACACCCCATTTTGGTCGAGGGAAGAGGAAGCCACAACAGGCTAAACATAAATGTCAGACAGTTCTTGTATTTCCTCCTTATTGGCAAAAGCATGATATGCACTGTCAGAGTGTGATGCCTCACCTTTTCTTTTTTTTTAGATGTCAGGGGATGAAACTTTATCAAGTGTTACTTATGCGTTGTTTAGAATGGAAATGAACTTCTCTCTCACCATATGCACAGTAGATGTATACAAATAACAGACAAGTTCTCAGGTGAAGGTTAAATCCCTCATCCTGTGGTGCTCTCTAGTTTAATATTTATTTATTTTATAGACTTGTGGCCTTTATGAGATGCCATGTCACTAAGCAATCATTTATCCTAAAGTAAAGTGGAACATACAGTATGTGTATGCGTATTTGTTACCAAGGAAAACATCACAAAACACTGATTGTGCGTTTTGTAAACCTTATCATACATCAGACTTATTATATTTTTGGGGGCAGCAGTTTGATGCTGAGTTTATGGTGACCTCAGCAGACTCAATCTGACTTTTATTTTATCTTGTATTGCTACACTTTTACAGTAAGATGATATTTTGCCTATACCATATGACTTTGCTATGATATCTTGTATGATTTGCGACATCTTCTTCATTTAGTAAAGGGAAATAATGGTTTCCTGCTCTGCCAGGTTTGCATGATACATAATCTATAGAAATGATTCTCAACCTTTTTGGCTCATGGCCCCTCTAAACACATTTATGTCTAACTACTACTGCTTGTCGCTGTTTGTATATGTCTTAAATTTATGACCGGCAGTTGAACCAGTATCAGTTTCTACATTCTCAGCTTTTTTCTTTAGATACAATGATCCTCAATTCTCACAAAAAGGTAAAGATTAGAAGAAAGTCTGAAACATAGTATGTTTCAGTAATATGTTTATGATTATTTAGTTCACTTATTTCATGGCCATTGAGCCTAAAATAGAATAAAAAGTCTGTTTTAGCACTTTTGTTTATTGTGACTTCAGCTTGCACTAAGACTGTGTACTACAGTGATGGAAAAAGTAACACAGCAATGTAATAATCACCAAATCGTCATAGTTTGCAAGGTCATTGTACAGTTTCTGTTCTGTGGTATTACTACTTTTACTCAGTAGTGGAGCACTTATTCAGGTACATTACTAGTGTTACAGTAGAATCAGTAAATTATACTCCATTAAAGTTAAAAGTCCTACATTTATAAGATATATATTGAAATATATTGGGTGAAAAGATATATATTATAAAGAATCAAAAGCAAAAGTACACGCATTCAAAATAATGACAAATGACAGAAAAGTCTGTTTTATACTATTAGAAGAGCATTACTGAAGCGTTAATGTGAAGGCAGCATTTAACTGTGGTAGTTGGTCAAGGTAGAGCTCATTTTAACTCGATCTTTAACATTGCATCATTACTGATTTTGTATGTAAAAAGTATAGTATTTCATCTGAAATGTAGTGTTGTGGAAGTATTAAGTAGTACTAAGCTGAAAAATTCTAGTAAAGCACAAGTACCTTAAAATTGTATTTAATTGAGTATATTAGCATTGTATATACTCACTTACTACCCACTACTGCTTTATACTACATTAGAGATTGTTTATCTATGTATAAAAGTTATATTTTATTAGTTGTATATACTAAAATACTGTATTTAAGCACACCAGTGCTTATTCATACCTCTGTTTCACATTATTTTGTGAATTATATGCTCCTAAATTAACACAGCATGGTCAGATTTAAAACAGTAATGAGGAAACTATCATATTACAAAACACTGAGCGCTGTAGGAGATGAATCCTTTGAGAAATTGCATTTACATGGCAATGCAACACTAGCAGTGAACCAATATGATACTGTTTAAACCGCTGGAAGGAGCCATTTTACACTTTTAAGTGAGTTTATGTACCTCGGTACGCAGGAAAAGTATTTTTAAAGTGGTTGCATTACTTGTACTCGAGTAAAGGAACTGAGTACTTCCTCCACCACGTACTAGTAGCCCTCGAGAAGAAGAAGAAGGAGTAGAAGAAGAAGAGCAAGAAGGAGTAGAAGAAGAAGAAGAGACCCAACCCCTCTGTAAGCCAGCAGAGGGGCGTCCGGGTTTCCACCCCTTTTGCCGATTAGTTTTGATAGCAGGATAGCGAAGGACTAAATCGGGAATGGCTCCTCGCGCTTTGCCACACACGTTATAAAATGCTCTATCAGTGCGGGTCGTTAATGTTACAGTTTAACGCAGGTTTGTTTTCCACCTCCAACGGTCCGCGCGGCTACTTCCTGGTGCCACAGAGAGAGGCAGTGCTGAGTTAAAGAGACAGAAATACTGATAGAAATTCAGATAGAAAAAAAATACTGAGAGAAGAGAGGGGTTGGAGACGCGATAGGAACAGTTGACTGGATTCCCAGAAATTGAAAACCCTCTCTCTCTCTTCTTATTTATATGTATTTTTTTGATATTTCTTTGTTTGACCGGGTCGTTGTTCTTCGTCGGTTTGTAAACTGCCCAACGGTTCGGATGACGGTTGGCTGCGGCTAAAGCGGAATTGTAACGGGGAACATATTCCTGCCTCCGACGGAGAAGAAGCCTCGCAGAGATCCCCCCCCCCCTTTTTTTATTTTACAGTAGACTCATTCCTGTGTCGTTTTAAACCACAATATCAATCCCCCCGGGGTGTTATTTTATATATATATTTATATATTTTTTGTTACGATTCCACAAGGAAGGGTTAGGGCGACGGAAGATGGGTTGTTTGGGCAACAGCAAGACTGAAGATCAACGCATCGACGAAAAGGCACAACGAGAGGCTAATAAAAAGATAGAAAAACAGTTGCAAAAGGAAAGACAAGCGTATAAAGCCACACACAGGCTCTTATTACTGGGTAAGGCTGATTTTTATACGTATATCTATGTGACGGCTATCTGAAATGTAAGCTAATCCCTTTCGTTTACCGAACACGTAGCCCCATTTGACAGCGCTTGCAATAATATGTCATGGGGGTGGATATTGATGGAAGCTCCAGAGCCTACAATTATAAACTGGCTTTCTAAAAAAAGCGTTTATTATGGCGGGTATTCCTTTTTTATTACGCTCCATTCGTGCTCATTTGATGATATTTTTGTGTTTTGTTTTGTTTTTTTTTCTCTGTGGTCTATTTTCGAAGGTGCGGGAGAGTCCGGAAAAAGCACCATTGTGAAGCAGATGAGGATCCTACACGTCAACGGCTTCAACGCGGAGTGAGTGCTATTCAATACACTTATTAAATAGCCACATTAGCGACTCCAAAAATATTATATTAATGCTCATTTTTATGGTTTCCCCTCTTTATGAATAATCGAGGCCAGAATATAGCCTGTGAATGGATTTTCCCCAGGCACTGCAGCGCCTGTTGGGCCCAGTATCCCATGCAAAGCAGCTAATACCCCCCCCCCCTTTTCTCCACGCACACGCGCGCGCGCGCACACACACACACACACACACACACACACACACACACACACACACACACACACACACACACACACCTCCCCTCCCCTCCCCTCCCTCCTCTCTCTTTTTCCTCCTTTTCGTGTACATGTACAGTTATCATACATATGTGAGGATCTCAGTGTCACACAGATGCCAAATAATTCACTGTTTCCTGTTTCATGCGAGAGGGTGAAAGGTTGTGATCGACACAGGCCTATTGATGATTTGTTTTGCTGCAAGGCCTTGCATGGCATTGATCTTACCAGTGGTCTATTTTAAACGGGCCTAGTACATGTCATAGTCCTGTAACTCTATGAAAATGCTTTGTGTGTATAAATTTAATCTGTGCATCCACGGGGGTCTAGATTTTAGAGGACAGGGTGGATCATTTCCCATTTTTTAAGTTAACAACAGCACATTTTAACCCTTTATTTTTGCATTTCACTGAGGCCCATCATGCATTTCCTGTTATCTGGCCCCCAACTGGTGCATAACCCTAGCTAACACCTCTACTGTTTGTATAATTGCATTAGAATACAGCCTAACCTGGCAGAAACCCCTGTCTTACTCATAACCACCTTGATGCTAAATCTTTTGTGGTCTGCTGTGGTTACTGTTTTCTGTAACTGACTGCCTGACACATCTACCCTGTCCCCATGCAGAGAAAAGAAACAGAAAATCCAAGATATTCGGAAAAACGTGAAGGATGCCATAGTGGTGAGTTTCATCTATATCGCCTCCCAAATGTACTCAGCGTCCCTGTTTTTTACACTGAATCCAGCTGCAATCCCATTTTACTGATTATTATACAGGCTTACAGGTTTTTCCCTGTATTCATCCTGCTTAATGCTTGGTTTTGTGTTTTTTTTCCCCCCACCCTCAACTTCTCGTTTGTAGACTATAGTGTCTGCGATGAGCACTTTAATACCCCCAGTCCCGCTAGCCAACCCAGAGGACCAATTCAGAATCGAATACATCAAAAGCATAGCACCTCTCTCTGACTTTGACTATTCACAGGTAAGACTCTCTTAAAGTTTCAGTGTGAGTGCAGATGTGATTGCGTGTGAGAGGGACCCAGCGCTGCAGCCTGGCACAGCGAGTTGCACATATGTGCTTTTTTTTTGTGTTTCCCAATGTGCATTTGTGTTTGTGTGGGCGTGAGATGGTATGTGATGAGCACATTTGCTGTTTTTATGAGCGCTGTGGCCGACATTGTAGAGCTCACTGATGTAGCTCAGGGGTGTCACAAGTAATTTTGCTGTAACAGACCTAATGTTGCCTTCCTTCTTTAATTTACTTCTTTCTTGTGATGCGATGTGATTTTTAACAAATCAAAGCTAAGGACATTGTTTTGCCCCCGGGGGGGCAAATATGAAGTTATGAATGGAAATATCAACTAACTTGCATGAAATCAACAGTTAGTTGTTTCCAGTGCTCGTTGAAGGTTTCATCCCCCTTCGTAGCCCGAGCAGACGCACTGTACGCAGATATGAATGCAAGTCGGCGCGCATGGGATTCTTTTCAGTGTGTGATCAGCCATTCAGTAGCGCGAGGTCATGTGTTGGAAGTGTAGATAATGTTTTACATAATTTTGAAAGTGTTCCTTGTTTGACACCCAGCTGTGCAGCACCTCGAAACAGGCATGACAAATTAGTACAGAGCTGTAGATAGGCTCTTGGAGGTTTGGATTATTTTGTTAATGTTTATACACTCTGGGCTTTTATTGGGTCCAAATGAATATACTAATATGCTACTATGTATGAACGAAGTACAAGGTTAATCTTCATTTGATGTATTGATCAGCCCCGTTGCTGACGGTTGTATCGGAGTTGACAGCGATCTGAGGTACTAAAGTTTCAACAGTTTTTTTTCTTTTAATGTACAAAAGCTTGTTTGAGAGCGGAAACTATTAGCTGGTTAATCGATTAGTCAATCAGCCAAAACATAATTGGCAACTATTTTGATCTGATTGATAAGATTTTTAAGTTCCTGTTTTTGGATTTGCCGCATATCTCTGTTTTATATGAATGCACGCTGAATATCTTTGAGTTCTGGACCGTCGGTGTGACAAAGCAAGACATTCAGCTATGGCAGCTCGCGTACTGAGAAATGTTGATGGACATTTTTCAAATTTTTTCAGTAATCAGTAATGAAAATAATTATCAGTCGAACCCTGTGCATCTTATATCTCTGGCTTTTCCTCTCCTTTTATCGTGGTTGCACTAGTTTGCCATAAAAACGACAAATGAAATTCACATGTGCGTTTTATCTCGAAGCCACAATATAGCATATGACTTGTCCAACGCAGCCTCAAAATCTAGCTAATGCTCAGGCCCTGTAGATACTGGCTGTTTTTGTTTGTTTTGGGGTTTTTACCATCACTTCACTTCACTGCCGTCAGCTTTACAACTACACGCACGATGTTTTCCAGCGTCCCCCTCCGCAACCCTATTTAATGCTGCATCACAAGAATAGCCATTAAAAGGATTTGGGTGTTAATTTCCCGACAGTGCCCACAGTGAGAGTGTTAACAGGGCAGCAGTAGTCTGTGCTGCTGTGATGTTGTGCTGTGTGAGGGCCGGGGCCATGGGGAGAGCCGGCGTTGAGTTCCCAGGCCTGGCCAGGCCAAAGGGAACAACATGGCTCTGTTTGGAGTGTCTGTGCTTGTCATCAGTCTCAGGCTTCACTTGTGCCGTCTGTGTCACCACTACATTGTCACTTAGTGCCACCAGGCATGATATCCAATACAGCAGCGCAGGAACATGGCCAATCAGTAACCTGTGGCTTTCACCTGTTGGCGCCGTTGTGAAATGTGGAAGTATGTTTCACCTGGAAACCTTTGCAGAGATGATGTCATGGTGAATCTGTCCTAATGTAATCGTGAAGGGAAACCTTCTCTTGATAAATATAATGTTCGGTGCACTTCAGTCCATTTTAATAGTTGTTTTGTGATAAGTTATTGCTGTGGAGAGGAAGAAGAAGTAAACTTTGGCTTTCTTCATTTTCATAAAAGGCTTCCTCTAATATATAGGTGGAGAGAGTGGGAGTTTAAGCTTCAGTTGTACCATTCTGAAAGTTTTTTTGTCAGGGCTGTAGCTAAAGATTATTATTATGAACAGTTTATATGCCAGTATGTTTTCCTGATTTAATTCTTTTGTCAGTAACATGTTGGGAAATTGTAAAAGAACTGAAAACCTATAACAGAGTCCCAGGGCCCAAGGTGATATCATCAAATGTGTTCTTTCTGACAAACAGAACTCCAAGAACTCGCCAATATTCACTTTACAATGATATCAACTTCAGCCGAATGCGTGGAATTGAAAATCTGAAATCTGAATCGATTCTCACACTAATTGTAGTTTTCTCACGGTCAGAATTACCTTGTCATGTGACATACCTGCCTGAGACAACATGACTTTCTTAACACACCTTTAAATGACCATAATGCTCTACTACATAGCGGTGACCATGGAGATGAGCCATTAAACTTGTGTTTATTCGCCGCCACTCTACAAAAAAAACCCCTTTTTTAATTTAATCAAGGAGTCTCTGTGTTTTGGTGAGAATAAAGGAAGACTTTTCAGACACTAGTAACATCAAGACTTCCCTTTTTTGGGCAAGTTGTTGGTTAAAGCTTTGACAAACTTCTCTTTCTGTTTCTGCTGTGTAAACATGTGCGCTGTTTTTGTTTTTTTTTGTTGTTGTTTTTTTCCTGCTGCCGAAACATGAAATATCTCCACGTTGTGCCACAGGATCTATTGATTGGCTTGTTGCGGAACAGATAGATCATCAGTATGAAAGTGTGAAAGTGTTTTGTATTTCAAAAAGTTTTTTTAGTTTTTTTTTTTTGATTTGTGGTGTTTTTATTTAACTGCTGGCTTGTGCTCCTAATCATCAAAGCAGCCTTTTTTTTTTTTCTTTTTTTTTTTTTTAATAAAATCTTTCTCTACTGTAGTTTGGTATAACAGTAGGCCCATGGAAAAGAAAGCACCAGTACAAACGGTCGTCTATGCAAATGGAAACAAATGCCACTGTGGTAGCTAAGCTAGCCACCCGACGGTGTCTGTCGACTGAAGTGGAGCAAAATTCAAATGAGCCACAGCCCCTGCTATTGCACCACGTTGCTTTCTCTACATCAGTTATCATGTTAAAGCCAACGTGTAATCCTGCCCATCTAACGCTGAGGCAAGCAGGTCACTGTAACCACCGTTAATGTGATTTATATACACTCTCAACAAAACGACAAGGATTATGTCCACAAAAGTTTGTTCTTGTGTTTTGTTTTGTTTTGTTTTTTCTTCTCCGGGATATGAATTACAGTCTATTGTGGAAGGTGAGCTTCATGCTACATCCAGCCCCACCCATTGTTGTACTGATCTATTTTTGTGTTTGGGTGCAGAATTACGGTAGTGATGAATGGTTTCTGTCTTACACCGTGGCTAAATCTGAGGACATCAGCCACCATCAGTGAGCACGTAACTTTATTTAATGCGGTCTGATGTCAGTGAGACCATTATGACTTTCAATTAAGGATCGTGACCTGCTTTGCGCCGCTTTTGTTCTTCACCGAGGCCGTGAAGGGTACCACCTCTGTAGCATTCCGTTGTTGTCGGTGTCTTGGTGAGTTCCTCGTGATGAACAGCTTCAGTCCTAGAAGTTTGTTGTCCCTCTGAGTGGTTACCTGAGGATCTGTGATGTGGGGAAAAGGGTGACACGGAGGGCCGCTCCGCTTTTGGAACCACGTTATGAAAGATGAACAGTCTCGAACGGTCGCTCCCTCTCTCCTTTGCTTATGCTCTCTTTTTTAGCTAAATTTGTCTGTACTCTTTAACTGAGGTAACCCATGGAAGTCAGGTCTCTCTGTGCTGGGCGACTGTTATCTAACACAGATATTCTATTCAAATCCAATAAATGTGGTGACGATGGTTTACTGAGGAGCCAGCTGGTTGTCTGGCTGCCTATGTATGGAGGGATTTGAGGTTAGTGGCCGTTGCTGTACATTTTGCTCTAAGGCCAAAGGTCTCTTCAGAACGTTCCCCAAGGGAATTCTGGTGTCCCCTCGCGATGGAAGATGCTAAGCCGTTCGCTCCACAACTTTGTTTTGCTAAGTCGAATCAGATTTAGGCCATTTTGTTCTGTGTCAGCCTGACCTATATGATTCAAGTGAAATATTACATCACACACCCAGCTTGATTAACGCTGAAAACATCAAAAACCAAGGCTGAAGTTGAGAATCGGTCCTAGCCGGGCTGCCGGAGAGTGAGCATCTCACGAGTGGTGATGGAGGGAAGAGTGGAAGTGAACTGGGAAGAGCGGAAGTGAACTGGGAAGAGCACAGGAAAGAGTTAAAAAAGCTTGTGTTAAAGCAAATTCCCTCCTGGTCTCTTTCTGTGTTATCAGTTCCTCTGTAGGGCACTGCAGCACACACTGCATTTATTCAAAGGCCCAGTGTCACACGCCTCTGTGGAAAAGAGCCCTGAGGACCATACTCTGCTTTTTTTTTTTTTTTTTTTTTTTTCCCCTCCGCTCTGCCCCTTCCACCCTCCACCCCTCATCCTCCCTCCATCCAGTCCCAGTGCTTGCTAGCTTTGTCGGGCCCCTTCTTTAAGTTCCGAAGCCCCACGATGTCTGCCAGTGTAAAACTTTGGCAAGACCTGCAGAACTAATAGCAGAAGAATGTAATCAGTGCAGTTGAACCTTATTGATATTAGTTGAGCCGGGTGTTAAAGTCGACTATTCTGTACTATTGACTATGAGCAGAGAGGAAGCAAATACAGGCAAGAAAGCAAATATGGATCTATTTTCTCTGTGAATCAAGTGTTTTGTGTGGCAGGTTACTGCTGCGTTACAGAAAAGCCAAACCACAGCAGTAAATTTAAAAACGATGAGCATCATACTTTGGTTTAATGTGTTTATACGCTGGCCGTGCTTAAACAAGGCTAACATGATAGCATTGGTGCTAAGGATGTTCCTTACTTGTGCCTAATGTGTGGACCTATATTTCAAATGTAGCAAAAAAAGTAAACAAATGTAAATGCATCCCTCTGTGGATCGGATCAGTGGATTTCCTCCATGTTGAACTTAATCACCGGATCTGCCGAGAGGAGATCTCCCGGAGCATGTGATCATTTATCAGGCTCCTTCTCCGTCTCTCTCTGGTTCGGGGCTACTTTCACCCTCTCCCCAGTCAGAGCGCATAGCCAGTGCTGAGTGCAGAGAGTCATGTGGTAGTTCCAGGCTAGAGGAGGAGCCCATCTGAAAGACATGTGCACAGGAGGCGACTAGGGATATTAGCCCAATCATCTTTGTTTAGGGCATACAGAGAGTCTGGGGAAATGGTCTCAAAGTCATTGATAAGATGAGTTCCCCTCATGATGCTTCCGCTGAGACTGTAGTCTCAGTGGGATAGTCTACAGTCTTTTACAGCATCATGCCTATGGTTGGGTTTTGCACGGCAGGAGTGCTGGTTATGTTCGTACATTTTACAAGACGTAATTAAACCGTTTCTGATTTTTTTTTTCCGTTGTAGTATCTGAATTTGATCACGATGAAGTTATGGCATCGGAACATGCCACCTTTTTGTTGCATCAGCTCGGTGTAGAGAGGAGAGCTTGTGACCAGAAAGTCATGAGATTAAATCCAACTCTTGGATAAACCTGTAAATCGAGGAAGTGAATGAAATCTCCAAATCGCCTCTCTCTGCTACTGTTAGCGAGGTGTAAAGTAACTGAAATTGCAAGTACTCACGTTCCTGTAGGAAGTATTAAATGGCTTTTTCTTTCTACCGGTCGGCATTTTGAGGAGCACTCACGTGACGCTTTTTTAAGTGCGAGTAGATTTCAGCACGTGTAGCCTTATTCTGCTTGTACTATTAACATGACTCGCAAATTTTTAAAGGAACACTTGGCCATTGACGTCCAGCAGCTTATATATCCATCAGCATGTTGGTGTAGTGCCTCTTGCCATCATGCAGGTTGCTAACTGGGATCTGTGAGCACTGGATTTAGCATAGTTCCCAACACATGTTCAGATGTGCTGTACCTCACCATGCAGACCTCACTTTGACGTCAAGTCACAGTCCAGTAGTAGTTAGTAGTTAATAGTTACAGCAACATGTTGTTTGCTGTTGTTGTTTTGTTTTAGGGATGGAGCAGACTAGCTGTTTGTCCTTCCTTCCAGTGTGAGTGCTAAGCTAGGCTAAACACATCCCTACTCTAATTTCACCTGTGTAATTGATCAATCCAGTTTATTAAAATGATGAACTATGCCTTTAAGTAAAATACAGTTCTAATACTTGTTGAGAAAGCTATTGTAACTCCTCTCTTTGTTCATACTAATGAACTGCAAGCAATCAAAGCTCTAACTCTGTGAATGGCAGCAGACAGTGGTCTTGCTCTGCAGACGTGTGCATGCACTGTATTCATTTTGCGTAGCTGTAAGTGCGGCTGCTGGTGTAGATGACGAACTGCGTGTGTGACCAATTAGGAGAAATGTATATACAAAATAGGCAATATAATTATCCATTTGGTTTATATAGCTGTCCAGTTGTTATGGCGGCAAACATTCTTTACGTCCCATTTTCAAAGTACACATTTCGAATGTGTGCAGAACATCTTTTTAAATTTTGAATAATAGTAAAAAGGCCTCTTAGTTGTAAGTCATTGAACACATGGCATTTATTATCTATGGTTACCCATATTTTGCATTGTATGCAAAAAGTCTGCTAAGGTGACACCGACATACTGGCAATTAAGTAGACATGATTTTGGGGATCTGCCGTACTTTCAGTAATATTTCCCTGTACAGTTGGACTATGTGTATGAAGCACTAGGGCTTTAATGGGAAGGAAGCTTTTAATTAAGTAACTTTGGGGGGGTTACCCTGTCCACTGTGCTTCAACAGTATCAATAGGAATGAGTTGACAGTCCCTGACCTTCCCACTATGACATTTAATTCCAACTCAAGTCTTTTGATTGTCTGTCGTCTGCCGGTGTGTGTTTATTAATGTCTGACTCTCTCTTCCTCAGGAGTTCTTTGATCATGCAAAGAAGCTGTGGGACGATGAAGGAGTGAAGGCATGCTTCGAGAGGTCCAACGAGTACCAGCTCATCGACTGTGCACAATAGTGAGTTCACCCTTTGCAAGGCATTTTGTGGTATGATTTGCATGAGCTTTGGATACTCGCAGGTTTGCAGAAGATTGTTCATAACTCCATACATTATGTAATCAGTTATTCGTGCAGCTGTGATATAGCGAGAACAAGACAAGTGAGCTGTTTTGGTTTTTTTACAGCCTGCAAACTATTGTCACGTCCCCGCTTTGTCCGTCCTCTTTGTGTCATGTCTGTCGGGAAAGCTCTGCGGTGTCTGCGAGTGTCATGTCATATATGAATATGGCTGACATATGTTTGCTTTAGGTGTGGCAAGGCAAGCGGCAGTTGTATTTGTCCTTTGGAAAATTATACATACATCTCCCTATGCCAGCGTATTCGACATTTTACTATGGAAATATTCAAACCCTGGTGTTGCCTGTCTTTAAATTATGAATGTTAAATCTTAGAAATTGTATTGATGTAATGTTTGTCTGTTTACGCATGTGAAGTGTAATAATGCTGGAGGTTAAGTTCAGATTTCTCCTCTCAGTGTTGGAAATGGTTGTAAGAATACCCATGGAGTTTAATAGACTAAATTTCAGTGTCTCGGTGGCTGGACAAAAGCTATGTGGGTCATGATTTGATTTGAGCTACAATCTGTGTAGAGTTTTCTCAAATACAATCGCACTCCAGATACTGCAGTTAGGAAATACCGATAACTTCTGTGTGGCAAGGCGCAGAAACTGACGCCTCTTTGCATGGTGCCCCAGAATGTTTGGATGGCTCCCACGGTACCTCGGGCCACCTTAGGGTGCTGGTTGTCCACAGTGGAAGGCCCCTCTCTTGCCTGTTAAAGGAAGTTTAGATACGCAAAGTGACTGTGTGATTACTGAGCTCCCCTTCTGCTTCCTCTCTGACTCACTTCTGGATTCACATGTAAATATGAGGACATGTACATGGTACAGATTCAGGAGTGCAGCCCGCTGGAAGTTGTCCCCTCCCATCGCAAAGGTTGGCTCCCTTTATCTCTCAGGGTTCGGTCAAAGGCACACTTTATCAGTGACTGGGGATATTGTCTTGTTGTCAGCAAACTGTGAGCCTGCGCTACATGGGTGTAGCGTGGAGATGTTTTAAAGATGTTATAGCACGTAGACAAACAGTCTCTGTGCTCTTTTCCTGAATATCTTCCGTTCCCTGAACATAAATTTGACTTCGGGTCAAGTCTTCTCTGGTTGCCCTGCCTGAAAGCGGCTTCCATAGAAAGGAGAGAGATAGTCAGGTGATGGTTGGAGAGTCACATGAATCTGTAAGGTGGAGCTGTTACAGTCCAAGGCCTGTGTTTGTCTTTGCTGCTCTGAGTCAGCTTGTGTGCAGTAACGGCTGCACAATATGTAAAAAAGCATCTTGTGTTTGTTTTAGTCAATAATCCAGAGCCATGGTGATACCACACAACACTGTGACATCGAAAAACATTTAAAATCTCCTGTCTGACCTGTTAGTGATGTGATCCCTTGCATGTTGAATTCAGAAAAGTATATCCTGTATTGTAATAAGGAATTGAGTGAGGCTTGCAGCTAGCTGAAGCACTGAAAATGCAGCTGTCCTGTGACAGGAGTAAACATTAACAGGCTGAAATGAAGACAGTGAAAAACACGCCGTATTTGCATTGAGTGCTATTGGTATACATGTGACTTTTCTGGTGTTGGAGTGCATGTATTGATTTTGAACTTGGTCCCACTGATTTGTGTCCTAACTTTGTCGGTGGCCAGCAGATTGTTGAACAAGAGTTACGGTACATGTACTCCTTTGGAGCCGAAATGCTGATGCTTAATTGTTTATTGTAACGCCCTGTTTCCACCGTCCTCCTCTTCAATATGGTTCGCTTTTATTCTCCATTTAACTGCCTCTCTCTCCTGCCCTTCCTGCTGTCCTCCTACCACTGCCTCCCTGGCTGTTACGCAGCTGCCCCTGATTGGTTCGTAGCCGGTGAGCTGTTGTATGTTTGGCCAATAAATCATCATGAAGCCAACAAATTTATTTTACTGGGGTGTAAAGGAGATAAAAATGATAAGTTGCAGCTTCGTGCGGTAGAAATGCACAAACTGTGATTTCTGTTTTGATATGGTTAATGACCACGCAGGCCCAGTGCGGTGGCGCTTACTTTACGTGTCAGAAGTTTTTTTGTGCGGCAGTTAAGTTGCGTGATCGTTGTGTAGTGTCGCTCGAGTGGTTTTTCCATTCCTTTGCCAGCGAGAGAACAGGCAGAGCATCAAAATACCTGACATGATTAATGGAGCTAAAAAGCAGCAAACAATTCATTCATTTCACCCCACTGTTGAGCAGAAACATCGCAGTGTGCCTCTATTGTCACTGCCGTTGATTGATGTCTGGAATTTGTCAGACCGTGCGGCCTCTCGCTTACTTCCTCTCTGAGTTTTAACCTTTGAATGAACCGTGCGGATGGAGGGCATTCATAGATACTCTGTCCTACATGGCAGCGGACCTGTCTGTGTGTAAAGGCCCACACACATATACTGTACACACACACATACCTATTGTTATTATGACCAGTAAATTACACTTAACTCTCAGTGGGAAGTAGGGAAAGAGTCGTAGACGGCTTCAGCGGCCAACTGGGTTGAAAGGAAGGGAGCAGGGGTCATAGCTTTGGACTCTGTCTGTATTTAAACATCTTATATTGTTTGTGTTGCTTCGGCTTTTCCTTTAAATTCAGAAAAGACATGTTTGTCTATGAGGATTTGTCACTTTCTCTCAGTGCTAGCCACCTCTGAGCTAGCGCTGCCCCAGCTTCCTCTTATACTCCCACAGTCAGCCCAGGAAGCTTTTCATTTCGCCCCTTACGTTTGCGCCCTCCACCTGCCTCGCTCTTGTTTTTTGTTTTTTGTTTTGCACTGAACTTCTACCAACTTGTGTTTGTGTTGTAGGCCACGTCTTGGATCGCAAATGTGATAAGAGCGCTTTCTGTCACTCATAGTAAATTAAAGAGGAAGTTGGCCTACATGTGGCTGTTTGTGGGAGGAACAGATTGGCAGGCAGCAAACATGCGCGCTAACAGTCGACACAATCACATATATTGTTGTGAAACCACCAAACCAGATCACGCCGGGAGACGCTATAAGTCGCATTCGGATTCTGTGAGGGCAGGTTATATATCGCCGCTGTTTTCATCTGTTGTCCTTCACAGACCTTGCTCCACTGGCAGATATTTTTTCCAGCAGGCCTAATGCCGGACGGCCCATTGGACAGAGGCACAGGAAATAAGCATGGTCCGATGGCGAGCGCTTGTTATGCCAAAGAGCACGTCCATATCGATGCTTTTGGAATCCTGTCACCCATTGATCCGCCCTCTGCATTGCACATTTATATGTTTTAAGAGCACAGATATGTGTCTGCCAGTTGATTGATTATGAGCTATTTTCAGCTGCGGCGGGCTGGTTCCATTGCAACGCCTTGGATGTGTCAACGGCAAAATCAAACACTTTTTCACACGCAAATCTGAACTCCCGGTTTTTCTCTGGTCAGTGTTTATGCAGTTCCCCCAGCACACATGACACAATTCATCAGACAGCAGTTATTTCTTACAGTGGTGGATGATTATTATCCAGTGTTTGATGCTCCCCAGGTTGGTATGTAGATCTCCATGTCTTGGTGCGCTCAGTGACCGGGAAGCCAGGCTGCAGCAGCAGGGCCTGGGCTGGATGGAGCTGGAGTTGGAAAAAGAAACTGGGTGACGCTGAGTGATGCAGCTGCGGTTTATGCTTAATGTGGCTGGAGCTTTAAACCTATTCATATTCTTTTGTGATTTAAAATGTTATACCTCCAAAACATACTGAGTGGCCACCTGTAGTGTTTCCTTTGTAGTCAAATGAGTCAGAGGACCATTGCCTATATGAGAAACAGCATGCTTTTTGTCTGAAGCACAATGTGTTCACCAGTACCAGTGCTACTATAGTTTGCTTTCAGTGGTTGGTAGTATGAAACAAGTGATGCAGAGAAAAGTTTAATCTGAATCAAACAGCTGTTAATCCACACATACATGCCTCTGTGAGGAAATCTGGAAAAGTTTATCCAGAAAATTAAAGTAATACTTGTTGTTATTGCAATAGTCTTGTTTTTTTACAGAAAATCTGAAACATGTATCGTTTTAGCCTCTGAATTGTGTCGTTTTGATGCTTTTCTCTGTCACATGTGATGATACACTGAATATCTTTATGGTTGGGACCATTGGTCAGACAAAATGATGTTGCACTTTATTGTGTTGAGCATTTTTCACAATATTCTGATATAAAAGGTTAGATAATTGATTAATTAACAAAGAAAATAAGTGGCAGATTAATTTTTAAGTTGAAGCCTTGCTGGTCTTACCTGTTGTAACGGATATACCTACTTTTGTACATCCCTGTGTTTTCAGTCCAAATGATCATCCCTCTACAAATATTAATCCCCACAATCCCATCTAGAGTTTATGGTAATCACGCCAGAAATGTGCCGATTAAAACATGTAATCAAAACACACAGGAAGTCCAGACTTGGCCGTGACTCTTAGTGGGACAAATGTCAGACTTTTCTTGCTTTTTTTGCAAATTATGCAAAACGTTGGGGTGAAGTAAGTTAAAGCTGCATCTAATGATCTTTATCATTATCAGTTAATCTGTCGTTTAATTCATTTGTCATCTAAAGTACAGCATTTCAGAGAAGAGTGAAAAACATCCAGCACGTGTTCTGAGAGGTTACATCTTTAAATGTGTCATAAGGAGTTACAGTTTTTAATAAAATAATAGGAGGCAGTCTCCAAAACCTTCCAAGTCCTTCAGCTGCTGTTCTCGGGGCTTAAGAAGTAGTTTCAGCTTAAAAAGACGAATGCCGATTTTTCCCTTGACAAAACTCAGTACATCACAAATGTGTAAATCTGCAGGGATCATCATCAGCCCAGATGTGATTTGGTGTTCTCGGTTCTGCATGGAGGGATGCAGTCGAAGCCAGGCAGATCTCCAGCAGTCCCGGGGTCTGGGAGATGGGACCGTGGATAGAAATATATCTGCGGCTGGGTCTGGTTCTTGGCCTAGGCTGGGGCTGGGGTTGGGGCTGGGGTGTAGTGCTGGTCACGGGACTCTGTCACCAGCCTGGGGGCCACTGACACAGTCATCTGAGGCAGTAAAGTGCTAAGAATGGCCGGCATTGTCAGCCAGCCCCGGCCCCTGAAGGGCCTACAGAAACAGAGGGGCTACGCTTCGCAAACAGTGGCTCTCCTCAATAAGGAGCCTCTTCTGTTCACGGAAGAGCCCGAGAGAGCGATATTTATACACCGGCTGCATGTCACTGCCGCTTTTTTCTGTCACCAGTAAGTTTCTTCATTTCTCAGTGTTTTAGCCGATTTGATGTACACAGCACAATACGTGGGGGAGAGGCAGACTGCGCGGATCTCGTCGTACATGTCTGAACTGATCTGTGTAATCACTATTTTTTTTTTTTTTTTAAACATTAGCTGTCGCGTTACTTTCGATGCATAAGAAAGCAGCATTTTAGATTGCGTAAAACCTTTTATGGGCTGTATTGTTAAGTCCAGATAAGGGCCTACATAGTATGACAAAGAAATCTGAGGTCACAGTGTGAATCTAAGAGTCTGTCAGGGTCTGTAGTCTTATAGGCTCACTCCATAGATAAGCGAAGACTCACAAACTTTGGTCCCGAAGCAAAACTGATGGGTGATGCAGCAGCACAACGAACTTGCTCTAACAAGTCGAACAGCGCTACGAAAAGTAAAACAATTAAAAAAACAACAACAAAAAAAACAGATCGCGAGACAAAGATATACCCTGATTTCACCTTCAACCCTCAAAGCTGTTTGTTGGAACAGCACCAGTTTCATTTATAAAGGTGCTCCTGAAGGTGTTCTAAACTGTTACTGTTTATAACTATTCTTCAGTACACTCATATGTTTTGTTTGTTGACAGCTTTTTCCACTTGGAGTAAACAAACTCTTAAAAATAGCCCAAATGATTTCAGTTTGGTTTATTCAATCTATTTCGAGTAAAGTCCGCGCTCTCAGCTTTTTTTAAGAGAATCATAGATTAAAACTGAAATGATGACTACGTAGCACGGTTGGAAAATCACAATTGTAAGTGCAAAAGTGTAAATAAATACTTTCTTTATGTAAGAAATCGGAAAAGACTTTAATCCAGATTAACAAAAACCTTTGTGTCGCTTTGCTAAAATCAGATGACCCTGCTGTCAGCTGACTGAGGAATAATCAAAGAGGGCACTATGGAAGCGTGTGTGTGTGTGTGTGTGTGTGCGTGTGTTTGACTATATCTGTGAGTGTGTAGCTGTGTGTTTGTGTGCATGATTTCTGAGGAAAAGGAAGGAGTGGTTTTGATCTGAACTGTAGAATCTGATCTACTGGAAGCTCAGTGGGACTCCATCTCCACAAACCACTGTCCTTAAGGTTGTTAGAGCCCCCTGTGGGACTCTCTCTCTCTCTCTCTCTCTCTCTCTCTCTCTCTCTCTCTCTCTCTCTCTCTCTCAGTCCTCTCTTGAGGCCAGAAAGCGACAGCAGAGAGGATGTTGCAGAACACATGAGAACACATGTCGCCCCCTTATATGTAGCCTTTTCTAAAGGGTGTGTGTGTTTGTGTAAACTCCCTTTCTCATAAAGGGCATTATTTAACATTTAACATCTTGAAGTTTACCAGTAAGGCCCCAGATTAATGCTACTTTAACCGTTAATGGCTTTGTCCGTCCATTAGCTAAGTGTTTTAAAGTACTGTGGAAGTTTAAAGCTGTAGATGTCGGGTTTAGAAAGCTCTCAGCCTGCCTGCGCATTTGGAAACAGTTAAGAGAGCCTAAAGCTGCCCAGCATAGCATGCTACATGTCACAAGATTAGCTACACTGCCAGCGTGTTTTTATTTTGTTTCTAGAGACCAGAGGCTCTGACAGCCTGTATTTAGTTTAGTCAATGAGTTGGATCACATTTGAAAGCATGCGTGGCTCCACGAAAAAAGATGTACATCTTGGAAAGTCTTTCAAATCTACATCGATATTAAACGTATAAAAAACCAACATCGATCACTACAGCTGTTTGGGGTTTTTTTTTGTTTTTATCCCTGCGAACGTATTGAGCAACTTTCAGTTTTCATGTTACAGTAGCAAAAACATCCGTGTCAGGCTTAGATTGTTTGCAGGTTTGTTTTTAATTGCTGGGTCTGTCTCTCGGATCTTTAATACAAACCGTGGCGCAGAGGAAAAACTGGAAATTATGTCCACTTTAAAGAAGGGGAATCGTGCCTATAAATAGATTTTTATTTTTGGGTTAAAATGTGCGTCCATTTTAAAGGACAGACAGAGACACAGAGCGCGGCTGGTGAATGGCGGATATCTGCGAGTTCGTTACTGTGTGCCGACTACGCACACACACACGCACACACACGCACACGCACATACCTTTCTCTCTCTCACACACACACACCCTGCTGTTGACCAGGAGTGTAAAGACACAGACTGCTGGAGGACAGCAGTGGCGCTGCAGGTTCCCTGCTCAGAGATTGTGGAATGGTCGTCCATAGACCCCCCCTCCTTCTCCTCCTCTCTCTCTCTCTCTCACTCTCTCTCTTTACTGTGGCTCCCTCCTCTCTCTCTCCCCCTCCCTTTTCTCCCCCTCCCCTTCCACCCCCCCCACCCCCCTTAGAGCTTATGTAAACTAGCTGTGGAGCCAGGGCAAGCTGAGGCTATTTTTAGCAGCACTGCAGAGCAGAAACTGGCGGAGGGTCACGTGTGCGCAGCCGAATCAAAGGGAGTATCCCGGCAATGCGCTGTAAACAAAGGGAAGGTCAGTAGCAGAAGGTGAGACACAAAACGCCTCTCTGTTGGTTTTGTGTGTGTGTGTATGTGCGGGTGTGTGTTAGCCGACTACACACTGCCTGGCCATACCTTCTTGTCTCTTAATGCCCTGACATAAAACAAATCATCGCGAGTGTATGAATGCACCCATATGCTACCCTGCTCACTCTGTCTCCCCCTACTCCACACACACACACACACACACACACAAACGCACACACAGCTCAACCATTCCTGCCACTGCTAGAGACAGAGAGGGGGGAGCTGAATTGATCAAAGCGGGGTTTGACACGCGAGGAGACATTTTGCTGTCTAATCATGACAGGGGCTCCCAGCTCCACACTGTCTCCCTGTTGCTGCCGAGCCGGCCTATCAGAGTGAGCGGCAGCAGACTTGGAGCCGTGCAGAATCCATCAAAAAGCACATGACCACGTGTGTTTAGCACTGACATTAGCATGTTTTGTATCACATGGGGCTCTCAGGCCCTCAGCGCCTGCTCATGGTTTGGCCTGTTGTGTGCTGTAGCTCAGGTTGCCGTAGCCTGCAGGCCTGGCTTTAGCAGCTGAGGCTAGCGTTTAGCTGTGTCCAGCCACACCCAGGCAAAAGGTCCCCCTCCACCTCGGCCACTAGTCAAACAAGCCTCAACTTTCACCTCCTGTGGAATGTGGTCAGAAGGGGGCACAGAGCTATTTTTAGAAACCTTTTATATTTTTCTGCCACAGCGGTTTGTTTGCCTAGACAGTTTGAGCTGTTGGCTGTTTCGTCAGGCCAGGCCCAAGGAGGTAGCTTGGAGGCTAACTTAAGTAAACATTTGGCCCCAGCACAAGCCACGGTTCAGGGGGTTTGGTTGGAAGATTTATTGTCGTAGGTATTCTTAACCTAAGATTCTGGAGCTTCTCTGAACTGATAAGACAGATACGAATCCCCACTTAAGAGCGTCCTGACAAAAGACTATGCGATGTCCGGCGGACGTCTGCTTCCTCTTCGTCTACAGTCGCGGCTCTTCAGAATGATCCTGTACGCTGAAGCAATATTTGTTTAGAAATTTAATTCCAGTCTACACCTGATGTGCTTTTACAGCTGCTACAAGTTAAACAAAGGCGTAATGTACTTACATGTCCCTTTGTGGACGCAAACTTGCCATTTTGTCTCTCCGCGTTGTCCTTTTTTGATTAGAGAGAGGGGCAGAAAAAGGAGTTTGATGACCTTGAGTGAAGTAATTGTCACGGCGATAGACAAAGAAACTGTGCAAGCTCATTTTTTTAAGTTTCAGCTTGACTGAGGAATATTAATTTGGCATCTCTCTTGTGTGTATCATAGCTGTGTGGAAGCGGAGCAGAGTGAAGTGATGGACGGTGGTTTACTGAACATCCAACTGACAAACCGTGACGTTTCGTTCACAAGGGACCACTTCAGCAATCTGCGGCGCCCATGTGCGTCCTCTGACCCCGCTTTACTCACCTGTTCGCTGGCAAAGTGATGACACCGCACATTCGTGACTCTGTGCAGATATCCCACTAATCACCAACACATCAAATTACTCCAAATCTCCCCCGATCTGCTGGTGCAACATGAACGACAGGGGAACGTATCTTGGTAATTTGTTGACTAGCTGCATCCCTCCAGTTCGGACAAAGCCGCTGTGGTGTGACTTTCTGGTTTTTTTTTTAATTTTCTGGCGGGGGGGGTGGGTGGTGGAGTATGTCTCGCCTTCCCCGTAGAGGGTTGTTACAAAGCCGTCACAACATCACCACAGTTTGCAGTTACCACTTGGCCGTAAAGTGTCGTCTTCCAGTGTGCATTACCGTAGCCAAGCCCCATCTCACGGGACTCCTATTGACTGCTCCGTGACTTGTAACATCCTTATCAATTATGCCCACGGTCCAGCCCTCAACTCATATAACCCTCTGAGTCTAATTCATCATGTGCGTCTGTCAGGTTGTGGCAGAACTCAGTAACTTTGTGTATCTTCACATACTACAGACTACACATCGCATTCCTCCCGTTTACCGAAATGGGACTTATTTTGGGTTGTGCGCCTGAGACGGTGGCACTCTAAAATAATCTGTCTTCATATGCCTAAATTTGCTGTGCCCTCCCACCAAAAACACACACACACGCACGCACACACACACGCATACGCTCAGAGTGACACACATACAATGTAAAAAGCTTGCGCAGAGCACAGTTCTGCTTTGTGTTGATGTATGGGAGAGTCTGGGAATGGAAGGATACAAGAGCAGCCCTGGCTTAGGAAGAGACAGGGAGAGAGAGTGAGTGAGGGAGAGGGAGAAGTGGTATGGACCGACTGGGGTTGCCATGGGAACCCAGCTGCTAAAAGCAGGCAGGGTCAGTGTGGAAGAGAGGCTGTGTGCAGCAGGAGCGAAGGGATGCCACCCGGAGGCCGGTTTGTGAACTACACAAACAGCGCAGCAGGCCTCGGCCGCTCCAGCTCTGGGTGCGTTTCGATCATCAGCATGTTCGAAATGTTAAAATCAGAATAACAACTGACGTTAACTTTTCTTAGCGAGGGAATTTATGTCCGTGTGTGTGTGTTTTGTTTCATTTCTAATCACCGCCCTGTTTAGCCGGCACAGCTTGGTTCAGGCTTATGCAATCTGCACAGATACTGTAGACTCCCGTGTCTGATATTAGTCATTGGTTATTGACTTTTGATTAGGGGAAAAGAGGAAAAGCTCATTTTCATTGGGTCACCGGTTGATTTCCAAGCGGAACAACTCATTTGACATGGAGGCTGCTGTTGTTTACGGGGGAGGGAATTAAAACCTGCTCAATATTGTTGATTAGACTATTTTTACTTTGTTTTCTATTTTTGGCGCCGACTAATTCAGTAGCTGACAGATAGCGCATCGATGTCGGGCCTCAATATTATTTAGAGAAACCCATAAATCGATTTTCACCGCGAGAACTGTGGTTCGGAGCTCCACATGGGACGTGGCTCGGGCCTGACAGAGTCCCTGTGTTCACGCTGCAGCTTGAATTTGGGGGCTGAGTCTATTTTAAGCAGAGGTAATGTAATGGTCCACGTAGACACTGAGCAGAGACAAAAGGGCATTACAATGTATTTTACATTTTTATACAACACCTTTCAAAACCATGACTTGATGCGGCCCTGGAAGGCGAATTGGCGGCCTTGAGATAAAGCAGGCACTTTTGTTTACACAAGATTTGGTTTGACTTTCAGGAGTGTCTCCGTTCTTGCTCCTATATTTAGGAAGTACCCACTGAGCCGTTGATGGATTTGTCTAGTTTCAGATCCATCTCCCAAACTGCACAGTGTTCCTGTTTGGATGGATGAGTTGAACCCCGGGCTCAGATCTTTCCACCAGGTGACCAGGATCCTGCGCAGCTCCACCTTCGCTTCGTCCCGCTGCACACGTGGCTCTGTGTGCTGCACCAGCTCAGTCCAGACAGCCTCCGTTATGCGATGAGCTGCGTGGTGCAGCCGGTTTGGTTGTGATACTGCGCGTGCTTTGAGTTGAATTATGAGATAATACTGATTTTGGTTATGATCCATGCAGCGCTCCGAATACTGGTCCTTTAATCGTTCACCTAATGAACACAAAATTAACCAGCAACTGTTTTGGTTTGTAATCTTCGTTACACGTCATCTAAATCATACTGCAAACCTAATATCTTTTGGATATTTGAATATAAAATTGCCCGATTAATTGTTCATTAAAACAATTGCCACTTTGTTTGTTTGTAGTTTTAGTTTTAACTGCGTATAATTAGTGGCCTGTTCAGTGACGAGCACTCACAGCTGTTACCGTCCTGTATGTGCTCTTGCATTTCCCGGAGATGATTTGTTTATCAAAAGATGTGGTTGGTACGGTGATGCAGCACGCCGCCCGTTTCTCGTCAATGAACTTTTTGAGTTATTTACGGCGTTGCTGCTTTCTTTTTAAAAACGCGGCAGGGGTGGATGTGGCTTCTCGCGTTGCATTTTGCGCTCCAGTTTAATATTGTGCGTGGTTACTAGAAATTCCTCTCTTTGGTCGTGGCTTAACAAAAAAAAAAAAAAAAAAAAAAGGCACAGAAAAATATGATTATGTCCCAACAAAAACATTTAAATACAGCATCGGCGATTGAAGGCGGCGCGGCGGTGCTTCTGCCGCGTCCAGCAGCGAGTTTCAAAGCGCTGTCACCAGCCGGTTGGAGGCTAAAGTGAAAGTCCATTATGCTGGCCTGCGCGGCTCAAAATATGGAAACTATTGATCGGATCCGCTGCACTGCTAATTAAAGATGGTCCACTATTTGTAAAAAGTCAACCCAATTATCAAATGAGCACATGAGGCTGGGCACTGTTAGCTGGTGTGAAGGTTGCCTGTCTGTCGGCGGGGACTTTTTTCCAGTCCGTAGTCCAGAGGTGTTGCAGCTTCGCTGTGCGTCTGTGCTTTTCTACATGTTCACAACTGGCTCTTTGTTTCTAGGTGTGTGTTCTCTTGATAGAAGCACTCTGCCTCGGCTTTAAAATGAACATCTGAATGAAATTGTCGTTTAGTTTCGTTTAGTTAAGAGCCGGACACTTTATTCTCTACGTGGCTTTATTTGTGTTTAGGCCTTGTTTGTTTATTTGTTTGTTGTTGCTCTCCGAAAGCGACCTAATGGTAAGATGGCTTGTTTTGGTGATCTGGTTCAGGGAGAAGCCCCCGTGGAGCTGGGTGACCCATGTCCCCGAGCCCCTGTATGAAGCCTTTTAATGCCCCCGCCTCTCCACTACCACCACCACCACCACCATCTTCCCCCTACCCCCTTTTCTGCTCAATGGGCAGCAACATGTGACCTCGACCACGTGGGGGGATGAGGCCTTAGGCCCCCCTCAGCAATCGCTGTCCCACAACATATTGGTGTGTGTGTGTGTGAGGTTCTGGCTATGCATGTGTGTGTGTGCAGATTCACGCTTGTGTCTGTGTTTTATAGAGAGATGAGGCCAACTACACAGAAAGACCAGGCCAAGTCAAGTGATACTGTCCACAACAAAGCCTATACATAGCAACACAGACTGGCCCGCAGGACGAGTACAATGTGTTTTGGCTAAATACAGAGACGGCCCAGCCCTGCAGACAGAAAGAGAGGGACTGTAATAGATGAGACAGTAGTGGAGTATTTTTCCTTTTTTATTCAACCTGCCAATTAAGAAGAAGCTGTCATGGAATAGTACAAGGCCTTGTTATGTTGGGGGGGGGGGGTCTGTGTGTAAGGATAAAAAGGTAAATGTGAAATCAGAGCTGGGGTAATGCAGTCGGACGGTTCTGAAGAAACTTAAAAGTGAAGCAAGAGACACAAACCTTGAGACAAATGCATAACAAATACTAAATCATAGTTTGCCTCGTATGTCCTGGCACACATACGGAGATCAAAGTGGACAAACGACTGCCCTGTTATCCTTCCAATCCACAAATCTGACAAAATGACCACATCACATGTGACTGTGATCACACACTCCGATCCCAGAAGAGAGCGGCTCTGGGAGGAAATTGAAGAAAACCGACGCGAACCGCAGATTTCCCTGGACCCGAAACCCGGCTCGTCTATTTGTAGCGCCGGTCCGGCCGTAGTCGCTGAAAACTGCACCCAAACCTTTTGATAAGGCATTATCTGGACGGCCACTCGGTAATCAATGTTATCTTTTTCGCCTTTTTCCCCCTGGATCCAGGACCCTTGTTCTTTTTTTTTTTTTTTTTGTCTCGCTGGGTACGAGGACTATATTTGGCTCTCCAGTGCTCTACCAATAGTACTTCTGTCACATGGCAGTCAGAAAGCACTCAGTAATTATAACCTTGCTAGGTTTCTGCAAGCAGGGCTGACTAAAAATACTCCCACATTGTTGCAGCGATGGGGCAAAAGCTGGAGGTTTTGGGAGGTTTTGCCTGTGTTTCTGTGTGTGAGCAAGTGTCTGTGTCTGCTCAGGGGAGGTGAGCGCGTGCGTGTGTGTGTGTGTGTGTGTGATACTCAACTTCAAACGCGTAGTTCACCAGGTTTGCGGCCCGTGTTTGTCTTGGTTTCCGAGGGCACGCTAATGTACAAATGCATAGTTAATTGTGTGAGCTGCTGTATGCGGCAACAACAACAACAAGCCACCGCACGTCCGCGTGTTGCTGAGCTGACAACACGGTTTGTGTTTTTTGTTTTCTTTGTAAGCAAACGCTGTTTTGTTTATGTCACCTTGTTGTCAAAATGCCGATCAAGTGATCAATAAGCAGCTGTTCTTAAAAATCAAACTAATAACAGTGAGGGGTTGGGTTTTTTTCTATTTTTCATTCTTTTTCCCAGTTCCGGTGTCTCAGTTGTGAACATGTGTTGCCTCTCTGTGTTCTGTGTGATGATGAGCTGTCTGCAGTTGGTCACTATTGTTTCTCTTTTACATATTAAATGTTCAGATTACCTGTTGGAGAAATCGGGGGGGAGAAGCTTATGTTTAGCCCAAATCCAGTGAACTTTCCTGACCTCACATTACATTTGTCAACCCTTTTTGAGAGCCTTGTTTACTTGTTCCCCCGTGTTTTTTCTAAACATTTCTATTTGTGTGTGTGTGTGTGTGTGTGTGTGGGGTGGGGGGGTGCATTTATTAAACATTTATATTTGCTTATTCCTCATGGAATATCACAGTTTCACTTCCTCGGGTGTTCTTCGCATGAAACAATGTGAGAGACCAGGATCGAACTGTGGTTAAATCGCACCGAACCCGTAGATGAGCGGCTATGACGTGGAGTCACAAGTCAAAAAAAAAAAAAAGAAAAAAGAAAAGTGCTCTGCGGTGCTGCCGGTGCTCCGAAGCCCCTCTGGGAGTCTTTAAGTTGCAGGTTTAGGTGTTTAAAAGTCTGCCGAGAGGTTCAGGTTCAGGATAAGATTGCGGCAGTAACCGTCCAAAGGTCAGGTTGTAAGTTAAAGACGAGGTGTGGACTCCTCCTCTTCGGTCAGGAGAGAATTGTGGGAAACTTTTTATACTGGATTAGACCTCTGATCAGACTCAGGCGATTACTTGGCACACATGCCTCCTCTGGTTAATAAGTACATAATGTGGTGCGCACTAAAATAATAAATAAGCAATTTTTAGCTTTGACTTTGTGCTGCGGTAAACAATTAGGACATTTATCATTAGTATAGCCGTGACTAGTCACAGATCTGATCGTCGTTTTATTATTTTAATCACAAACTTGCACAGCTTATTTTGCATTATGAAAATCACTGCCCTTCCTTTCCTCCACACTGTATGTGCTGTGTCTGTTGATCCACACACTGCATGTGAACTCTGTGAGAAAGCGTCTCGGTTACGGCCTTACTTCTCCTTTTCTGCGGACCGTGTGAGGCAGAAATAAAGTCGGTGTGATGAAAACATCGTCGCCGGAGCACATGAGCCGCCGTCTCTGTTATCTAATGGCTCATAATGGAGCATTCATTCTCGCTTATTTGGCTCTACATGGGTGTGTTAGACGCGCCACTTTTAGGGTTGAATCGAAAATAAACCGACAAAGCATCCCTGGCTGAAACCGTCCAGACGGCCCGGCTGCTAATCGGTGATATACGCGCCGTGTTTCTTGAGGGCTGAAGCCGCGCTGACCGTCTCGTGACATCCCGGAGCCGCAGACAGTTTGGGTGAAAAATGAGGGATGGCGAGATGGGCCGCTTGGTCCTCATCTGTGTCCTACATACAGGACTCAGTCACCAACCTCAGCTTTCGGCTCCTCCGCGAATACCTGACGAGCCACCGTCTCCTCTGCTGTATCTGCTCCTCGAAAATCACACCCCGCACTCTTCTCTCTCCTGTTTTCCTTTAATACTATTGTTTTCTGCTGTAGTATTGCTCCTTCAGTGCTGACGAGCGATCGTGATTTAATTTGCCGGTAATCTGGGGTAACAAATAGGGCTTCAGCTTACAGTTTGCTGTCGTTATCAGTTAATCTGTTGATGATTGTCTCGTTGGATTCGTTTGTTTGCTTTATAGGACATCACAAAAACGGTCAACACATTTACCCAAAGTGAGGTTGATTTGTCAAACCGGTGCTGCAGAACACACAGACGATGGATTTTGCCTCCTTTTGTGACTTTTAAGGGTATTTGGTGAAACGCATTTGGATTCAATGCTAGTAAATGTATTTGTACCTCAAGTGTCAGTAGTAGAGAGGTTTTCTGCTTTGGGTTGGGGGTGATTTTAAACTCTGCTGTTGTTGATTGATGTTTCTGTATTGAATCAGTGGTGCTAACAAAAAGCTAAAGGACCCAGCTAAAGGAGGGACTTGCTGAATGTGTTGGGAAATAGATTTGTTAAGATGTGAAGCTTTGTACCTCGTCCATACACATTTTGGACCTGGGACCAGTTTTGTTGGACTCTTTTATTCGTGTGATCCAGACCATCCAGGGGCTTGTGTGACAGCGTGTCCCCGGCCTCGGTGTCCTGAGCCAGCCTTGGTGTCCCGAGCCCGCTGTGCTGCAGAGAGGCCCAGATGCTGCTGCTGCTGCTGCTGCTACCGCTGCCGCTGCTGCACATGCTCCCTCAGTAGTGAAGAGACGGCAACAGCAAGCTGTCTAACCTCCACAATAACCGCCTTATGTAATCACTCTGGCTAGAGACAGACCAAAATAGCCCAGACTGAGCAGCCCTGCCCTCTTGTGGCGACCAGCTGCCTTAACACCGGCCTACAGAGCCTCTACGGGGAGTCAGACATGGCGGCCGCCTTTCGCAGCATCCTGAGCAGCTGTCATGAACGACTGTATAACTGTGGGAGCTGACGCAGCACATGAGATAGGTTTAATGACGTGTTGTCTTATTTGAATATTGTAATTAATAGATGGACTCAAATGAATGGATAGGATAGTGTTTGGGTTGATGTAGCATAAGAGTGGCTGGTGTTTCTCTGTGAGATGAGCTTATTTCCTGTTTGTTGTTTGGTTTTCAGTGTTGCAGATTCACTGAGTCAGTCAGGTATATAAATGCTAATTTTGGATATGAGCTTTTATGAAGACTAATCAGGTTCATTTCCAGGTGCTATAAGCGGTAAAATGAAAATGTTTTCTGTCGTTTGATGAATTTGACATCCTGAACCTAAGCGTGCTCTGCTTCTCTCTTTGCAGTTTCCTGGACAGAATTGACTCTGTAAGACAGAACGACTACACACCAACGGACCAGGTCAGTCCTCCCTCTAATGCGCACCCTTTACAGTTTCTGAGTCACCACCAAAAGCTTGCTTATCATCAACTGGACACATCTTTGCCCCCTTGTTCTACAGGACCTGCTACGCTGCCGAGTGTTAACTTCAGGGATTTTCGAAACGAGGTTCCAAGTAGACAAAGTGAACTTTCAGTAAGTCAACACACGCTGAAGACATGATTTCACTTTGTTGGTATATTTGTATCCAGAAAAACCAGAGAATTATAACATCGGTAGTGTAAATCAGAAAAGTAAAGCCTGTTTTCAAACACGGAACGTCGAATAGGACGTGCAAAACCATAACCACGTCTCCCACATTAAAATCAATCTCAATCCACCAGCTCATCCTTTTAGTCAACATGTTATAGAAGAAAATGTTACATGGCCCAGTGAAGATAATATGTTGTGTCCTGTCCACATTCTTCCTAACTCTGTCACCCATTCCTGAAAAGGGGCTTTCTCCGGGCGTTTTTCCAGTTTCCGCGAATGATTTGTCGCTTTCTCAAAAACATTTGCCCTCCTGGGTGTTACTGCTATATTTACCGTGGCCTCGTGTTAAAAGCCTGAAATGTCATAAGTTTGGACCCTGCAAAAGCAATTTGTCCTTGAACAAAACACTGAACCACAACCTGCTCGGCAGCTGGAGGCCGAGGTGGCGGGGTGGAAAAAAAAACAAAAAGACGTCATCTTAACATGTAAAATGAATCCTCTGCGGTCGACCGGTGTGATTCCTGAGCCAGCCGAAAGCTGTTGACCATTGGTCGCAGCCGTGAGAGCAGCCAATAAAAGTTAGAGTAGATGTTTCGTAACGTCTTTGATGATGTCAGATGGGATGACCCAGTTCCGCCGTCGCAGACACAACAGACTTATTCTACCATCTGAAACAGGCCTTTGTATCAAATTATATCATCCTGAGTGATTGATATAAAAGCTATGGGACGTGACTTCCCTTTGGGTGTGTGTTGTTTTTTTCATTATTCAGCTTTGATGACTTCCACACACCCAGCTGGGGTCAGACCGAGTGTCTGCAAATAATGCCGTCCTTCATATTATGTTGTGAATTGCTCGTTCGTGTATTCGGGCCCCGTCCCATGAAGGCCTGGGATCTCGTTGCGCAAACCGGAGCCGAGATCGGGAGCGGGTTCGGAAAATCTTTTGCGACCTGAAACAAGAGTTAAAGAATTCAAATAAAACTCTGAATGTTCTCACGCCGGCCAGCTGCACTACAATGCCTGACGTCTCGCTGGAGATGTGGACCCTTTGATTAACGAGGGCAGCAGCCGGCGTGGCGTTGTCGTGTCTGAGTCTGACCCAATATTTTGTCTCCTCCATAGCATGTTTGATGTTGGGGGCCAGAGAGATGAAAGGAGAAAATGGATCCAGTGCTTTAACGGTGAGACTTCCTGCCTTTTTGCTCTTGTTCTCCTTCAAATAGCCGCATCACGCGTCCTCGAACAACAGCACATCCTCCACCTATCGCATCTTCTCCGTCTTCTCCGTCTTCTGCCAGCGTCAGCTTCACGTCACTTCTCGTTTTTTGAGCCTCCCCTGACGTAGTTTGTCTCCTCTCCTTCCAGACGTCACTGCTATCATCTTCGTGGTGGCCAGCAGCAGCTACAACATGGTAATAAGGGAAGACAATAACACCAACAGGCTACGGGAAGCCCTGGACCTCTTCCGCAGTATTTGGAACAACAGGTGAGTCCGACGCATCAACGAAGCTTCACCTGGAGCCGCGTGTGAGGCCCAGGCTTACACCTTTTCCCCACTTGTTTACATTCACATTTAATCTGATTTCTGGTATTTCTAATTAGTGTGTAGTTATTTTAAGCTACTCCCCCATTGTGATATATAACTCCCAAGCTCACCGCAGAGGTTTGAGGAACCAAGAGCCAAAAGGAGCAAGACGTCGAAATCTTCAGTCCTACTTAAAACAAGTCATTTCTATCCTAATGCATTTTACTGTCAGAAAACACAAGGACTAAATGAACACACCCTCGTGACATGGAAAATAAACTGATGTTTGCAGGATCAGTGGTTCCTCAGCAAGTTCAGTCCCAGTTTCACTGTTTAAAAGTCAAAAACTGTCCAGAGAGCAGAGGCGTCAACCCTGTCATTTGTCCTTCTCATGTGTTCATACCAATGGAACAAGCTCAGTGTTGTCTGATGTGTCTTTCAGATGGTTACGCACTATATCGGTCATATTGTTCCTGAACAAGCAGGACATGCTGGCTGAGAAAGTATTAGCTGGGAAATCCAAAATTGAAGACTACTTCCCCGAATATGCTCGCTACACCATACCAAATGAAGGTTTGTGCCCGCCTGAAGCGCCCACAGCACGAACAGACGTCCTGGTTGTGTTTGGGTGGTGTTGACCGTGGATCTGTTGTTCTTTCAGCAACTCCCGAACCCGGTGAAGACCCAAGAGTGACGAGAGCTAAGTTCTTCATCCGAGACGAGTTTCTTGTAAGTGTGTCGGGACAGGCTGACGTGCGCTGAAGTTAATGAATGTCCCCGCCTTGTGCTGTTAATTCGCAACTCAATGGACGCTCACGCCAAATACAAATGGCGACTGTGTATCTTCTGCCGCTTTGAAGCTGATGACCGTTAACGTTCTCGTGAGGACAGCTCGACGAGTGGCTGAAGTGTTTAGCTGCTGCCCGTCCTGCCGTCCTCACTCAAGGTCCACTTACTCGGTTTTTATGGAGCTTTCTCACAGTCTTCCTCAGATGACAGAGTTCTTTTTACTTTAACATCACGTGTCGAGTCAAAGCGCGTCAAGAATAAGCTCTGACGCTCAAACGGCATCGTTATTTATATCATTACTTTATGTTTGCACTGAAACAAGCAGAATAAACAGTTGTTATGTGTATGTGTAATCCACTGCAGCAGAAAAACACCAGGGCAGCTTTTTAAAGATGGTCACATGCTCGCAAACAACCAATCGGAACAAAAACAGGATCATCTAGAAAGATAATACTGTAGATAATTAAACACAGAACATCATTCATTGCTTCATAGTCATTGGATTATATGGTTATGCTGTCATATAGCAGAAGATAAATATTCTTCATGGTGAGGAAAGGATAAGTGACATTTTGGTGTCACAGGGCACCTCCAGCCCTCCACAGTGGACACCAGAGAAGACGTGTCAGTGAGTTTCACACAGCGAGACTGTGCAGCGTGAGGCCACAGTGTCGGCTGATGATGTGCAGATATTTTGTCTGGTGTGAAAACCACAGGTGGTAAGTGACTGTCAACTGCTCAGAAGTTACGGGAAGACAGGAAGCGGCCTCGTCAGATGCTTGAAACGAGGCGACGCTTGAAAGGCAGGGGAATTTCCTGGGGGTCAAAGGTCGGGAGCAGCGGCAGAAGCAGCGCGCCCGAAGGTTGAGGGACTTCGGAGACCAGTTTAAAGAGCCGCAGGGTTACAAAATGGCCAAATGAGCCAGCTTCGACCCAGTTCAGATCACATCCCTCTAACATCTGTCCTGTGTCTCCCCCCCTCAGCGGATCAGCACTGCGAGTGGCGACGGCAGACACTACTGCTACCCCCACTTCACCTGCGCCGTGGACACAGAGAACATCCGGCGGGTGTTCAACGACTGCCGGGACATCATCCAGAGAATGCACCTGCGGCAGTACGAACTCTTGTGATGGGAGACCGCCTCCGTCAGCCTTCTGTGTTTTTCTCCACCATTCTGCATCCTTGACGAACCCTTCCTCCTCCTCCTCCTCTTCCTCGCCCCCTCCCCCCTCCTCCCCCCAAAGAAACCCTCAACAACCCCTGACCACCCCTCCTGTCGAGGACTATGAAGTACTACTGAAGTGTGTCAAATCCTCTTCCTCTTCTTAACTTCTTAGCTTTTTGTACTTCTTTTGTTTTTTTTTTCTCTGAGACCGATTCATCCCCATTTCACCGACGTGAAAGGAAGGTTGGGGAACAAAGTTGTTGCGTGCCGCTTGTTTTATTTTTCTTTTTTCTTTTAATCCTTCCTTTTTGAATGCCTTGATTTTTGTCATTCCACTAAGCCTTGGGCTACCTCCTGTTTTGGTTGTTTTTTTGTTTTTTTTTTGCCCCTTTGTGTCCTTCTACTTTTTGGCTTTGTCATTGGACCTGGACTGGTTGGGTGTGGATACATTAAACACACCTACAGGACCTCAGTGTAGAGGCAGTGCGCGTGTGTGTGTGTGTGTGTTTATGTGTGTTTGCGACGAAGAGAAGGAGGAACGCCATGTGAGCGAGCGCATGCGTGTGTGTTTTGTGTTTGTGTGTCGCCTGCTGGTTAAAGCTGGCATCACCGACCATGACTTTGGCCCGCCTTTTTTTTTTTTTTTTTTTTTTTTGCCCCGTCACCTCCCCCCCACCCCCCACCCTCACCCTCTGACCCGCTTCTCCTCTCTGCGTGGATGACGACTGGACGGCGGTGACACCGGAGAGGAAAACGGGAGCGGACGGAGGGGGCGGGGGGACCGAGCGGATGAAGAGATAAAATGCACTTTGCATCAGGTTCCTTAATAACTTTTTTTTTTTTTTTTGGTTGTTGTTGTTGTTGTTTTTTCTCCAGAGGAAGCATACACACAATGTAGCATCACAATATTTATTACCCTGTCACGATGTTAGCTTGCCGAGCTGCAGGGTGCGCCGGGCAGCCGAGAGACATGTGGAGCGAAAGATTAAAGTGGGATGGGAGGAGGGGGCAGGAGAAGTACGACGACATGACGAAGGATTCAGATGAAGGAAAAGGGACTGAGCTCTCTGCACCTTAGCCCTGCTGCCTCCACGGACTCGGACCTGCCTCCTTTTTCCACACAAACCATCCTTTTAGCTTAGAGATACTGATGGGAGGGGAGGGTGGGTGGGGTGGTATGTGGAGAGAAAAAACGTATTGTCTTCTTTTTTTTTTTTTTTTGGTTTTATTTTTTTGTTTTTGTTAACTTGTACACTGTGCAAGGTTGAATTATCCTGTACAGACTGTAAAATGTAATATTATTTTGTACAACTAATTGAAAGAAAAAAACAAAATCTACTTGTAGATCTTTGTGCCTTGATTATGGCTGTACCTGTAAAATGAGCCCAGATGTAAGTATAGCCACCGCGCTAGCAGCTTGATGTCAATCTCTTTATCAGCAGCGTGAAGACTATGGTAGACTTTTCTGTAGAGCTTAGTTTTTTTCTGGTTTATAAAAAAAAGGAATGTTGTTTAGTGCAAAAAATAGGAAAAACTTAAAAACCTGTATACATTATGCAAATTAACCACTTACCTGCAGGAAGACCAGATGTTGCAGCGCCATGCCTTTTTTTTTTTCTTTCTTTTGTTGGTTTTACTTTTCCTCCTTTTTTTTTTCGTTTTATTTTATTTTATTGAATTTCACAGCTTTAAACAAACATTGGAAATCCATTGAAAGTGTCCAAATTGCAACCTGGTGTTGTTTCTTTAATAGGGAACCAACGTTTTGTTTTGGGGGGTTGAGCCGATATGAAGTGTGTCTGAGACTGTATCGATGTGCTCAGCATGTGTACATAAACAAACATAGACTCAGACGCATTGTGTGTGTAAAGTGTGTGCAAGGCAAGCGTGAGAGCGTATGCTGCAAAGCGAGGGCGAAAAGGGTTGTGTGTGTGTAAAATTTTATAAATGTATGTACATGTAAATTTATAGGTCTATATAAATATATATGTACAATTATACATGTTTAATTATGTGTGTGCCTAGGTGTACATACCTATGTATGTATACGGTAAATATGTATACATACACACATAGGAAAGCATGTTTAGAATGGAGATGAATAAATGAGAGCGTGCAATATTAGTGATTCTTTGGTCCTTTGGAGCCATACCCAATGGCACAGGCACTATGAATGTGAGCAGCACCCAACAAGACAAGCTCTTCTCCTTGTACAAACAGCATCATTTTTCTTCTGCTACAGTACACACGCCTTATCCCCAAAAGAGTGAACTGACTGGAGGTGCAAAAACCTTGTTTGGCCTGGGAGGATGATTAAATGACATTTTTATTTTCTTTAAATAAAGAGGCACATTAGAGACTTTTGCTTTATTTCCATCTGGTGTCCAGTTAGCCCAGATTTGTTACCGCTGAGGGGGTTTCTTCTGGTTTGGTTTTGTTGTTGTTCTGTTTTGTGGATGCTGCAGTGGAGTTACTGTACATAGATACATGAGGGCGAGCCTTCGCTGTGTCTCAGCAGGGTTGTTTTTGATGTAAATGCTGCCTTTTTCCCAGCAGACATTTTGACTTGTAGTAGAAGAACAGGTGTTACTAACAAAAATCAAAGACGGCTTCTGGCCCTGTTGAACTGTCCCAGTTCAACTAACCCTAACACCAGGAAAACTGTAACTGAAGCAGCTAAATAGGAGCTTATCATTCATTTCCACGACACACCTGCTGAGAAGTCAGCAGTCTTCTAGGAGGCCACCACACAGGCGTCTTCACGTTTTATCCAATTAGACCTCTGCTCAGGTCGAAGGTGCCGACGATGACCGAGGTAGACGTGACAACTTGATCATTTCAGTGCAACAGAGCAACGGGGAGTCATGGGAATGTCAGTCAGGGAGGTCTAATCAGGCTAATGATTAAAAAAAAAACACTAGGTGACGAGGGATTAGATTTCAAAAATTAGTTCAACTGCAAGTTTATATTACATCACTGTTCATACAGTGAACATCAGACTACACTGAATTTACTATAGAAACACTTCCTTACGCAGAGCAACGTGAGTCCTGGTGCAAAACCCGTGACTGATAATAGATTAAATCCATCCCAGTCACAAAGAAGATTACCAGTTTCTCCCAACAAGCTAAATATTTTTATGTAACTGAGCTGATGATGAAAGACTAGACTAGAGCAAAACCAAGTCTTTAATTAATCGGTTTATGTGCAGAAAATGATTTCATTAACGTAAATTAAAAGTTAAAGATTGTCAGCTTCTCAAATGTGGGGGATTTTGTTTTTTTATCACTTTTAATATAATTTATCTTTTACTTTTGGACTCACTGCATTTTTATATTTTGGGGACGACTATCGGAAAAACTATTTATAGTAAAAATATTACAAAATAAAATGAGTTGCAGCTCTGCTTTTGAGAAATCTTGGTACTTATGAGTCTGCTAATCAAAGTTTCATCAACATATTGATGAAATAGCATATAAAAAAATCCAAGATTTTCCAGGATTAATCCAGGACTAATCCAGGATTTTCCATCAGGACATATTATATGTGTAAAGTCTCAGGCAGGAGATATTGTTTGTACTTTGTGTCGTCCGCCCCAGGAGAGTCAACAGAAGCAGAGATGAGGAGTTAAAAGGAGTCAGGATGTGAGGAGTCTCAGTCATATGCTACATGATTGTCTTACCTTTTTTTAAGTTATTGACATGATTATTCATCATAACTATTTCTTTTCATAATGACGACATTGTGCCTATCTCCATCGATTTCCCTTGGTGTTCTGGAAAGTCAAGTTTACAGACGTTTGACATCCCATAATACTTAATAATATTTCATCCACAAAGTGACACAGCTTCACGTGAGTGATTCAACAGAGTCGAGTGCACGCCGACCTCTTAGTTTACACCACAGCTCTAAGGTTCGATTTATTATGTACAGGTCGTCGGAAACGTTTTCAACCTCACAAACATTTAAGTACAGAGAGTCAGCAATAAATATATTCAGATATGCATCGATTCAAAACAACGAGGGAAAAATGATGGGAATCGGACGACGACATGGGAAACAAACGGTGCTGGGACAGGTGAGGCGATCAGTGCGTTTACATCAGGTCACAGCAGCCATCAGAGGAGGAGATCAAAACCAACGTCGCTAGACTAGTTAGTATTTACAGACGCTTGATTGGTCCTTTTTCTTAATGTTACAGCTGTGCGTACTTCTATTTTGTATTTCAGTCATTAACGGGGAAACTGCTGCAGTTATTTTTAAAACGTCCTGACGCGGCTGCTCCCGCCTGTCTGACACTCCCCCGAAGCAAAAACAAACACACCAGTGATGAGTTTTGAAGATAGTCGGCCCAGCGCTGCTTTGTCATCACGGGCCACACACACATCATCATCATAATCAGTGGCGGTGGTAAACTTTGAGTCCTTAAAAGACATTTAAAATATATATTCTGTGTCCTTCAGCAGTGCCGCGAAACATTTGACAAACAAAATCGAGGTTGCATTGAACAGATTTTTCTCCGTTCACATGCGAACTCACATCAAGCATTTACCGGCTCTACTTCATGGCTCTCCATCCTGACGTGGTGCACCCTGCAAACGTCGTTTTTCACAGAGACTTGTGCTTCCCCAGCAGGCAGAGGCTGAGGCACTGCAGCAGGCCCTTCATCCACAGACAGTGAGCCAGGAAGAGCAGCAGCAGGCAGGCGCCGGCCGAGCAGTACACGCCGATCACCGTGCTCTCCTCCGGCAGGAAACACTTTGACAGAGTGTAGTCGCTCCGGTGACACCGACGCCTGAGAGACGGAGGGGGCAGAAAATAGGATAAGATGGGTTAAAGGTGAGAATCTGTTAAAGGTGCACCCCAGGGATTTGATGTTGCACTCAACAAGAGAAAAGATTAAATAAGACTTGCAGCCTAATGATATATAAGGAGTCAGGCCCTCAAAGACAGTAAATCCTACATTTCCCACAATGCAACACAGCAGTGTAGTTCATCAGACTGTGCCTGCTTTCTGAAAAATACACATTTTCTCCAACTTCACACCTGCAGTTTAGGGAAATCTCCCCCAGAGCAACATTATTCAAAGGAACATTATTCCTCACGGGCTGAGCTGGGTGAACTTGATTTGTAAAAAATCTGCGGAGTGTCCCTTTAATATCAGCAGGGCCGCTACGGGCCCCTGCCGCCACCAGGGGGCCTCCAAAAATAGAAAATCGGAGCGTTTATGTGGCTCCTCTCTGCATATTTTTATCTTTATTTGACTGTTTAAAGAAACAATGTCGGATTTTTTAAAAAATATATGTATAAAATATAATATATATTATATAATAACAATACAGTGCATTTAGCAGGTTTCTGGAACTTAAAGTCATGCTCATTGTCGATATTCATATTGCAATATGGACAAATTGTCCTTAAAGAGCTCAGGAGACTGAAAACAGCCCCATGACACCTGAGTCTGCTGATGCTGATCATGTGATATGATGAAAAAGCACCAGGGCAGCTAATAAAGTGACCTTAAAGAGATTGTCACTGATATTTCTGTTCAAGATAAAGGCTTAACTCATATTTTGGATTCATATAAATATCAGATTTGGTCTCCACGGTCTCTAAAGAGACACCAATATCTGTCTCGAGCAGGTGGAGAACAAACGAACCTGTGGTGGAAGAAGCAGAAATACTGTAAAAGTAGAAAAAGCTCTAGCTCTAAATTCAATATCATAAATGTTATAGTGTTGTTATACATAAATATTGCTGCATTCATGTTACAGATGTAGCTTGTTTTCATATTTTAATGTGGACTCAGATATTGTTACGTAAATTCAAAATTAAAAATCAAAATCTGCAAAGGAATTGATGATTTAGAAAAGTATGATATTTATATTATATGGGGCATTGTGGTAAATTAGCATACGTATCTTAAAGTTAAGGAAAGTACCCTTAAATAATACTTAAGTACCTGAGTAAATGTACTTAAGTATGAACCGAAACAGGGAAGCTGTGGGCTGAACCATGGTGATAATTCACTGTTCATCACTATAAGAGATGCTGTTATATTATGAATATATTGATTATAGCTGATAATCGATGACATCATCTGTTGACAGTGTGGAACAGGCGGCGCTGATGGCGTCCGGTGGAGGTTGTCCTCACTCACCAGGATGAAGCTCGGGTTGTTTCTGTTCCTCCAGCTGAAGGACGGCACGCTGACTTCCGGGTACTTGTTGTCATGGAGAACCTCACATCCGCTGTGGGTGTGTCCACTCAGGATGAGGCGGGGCTTAAACCACTGCAGCAGCTGAGGGGAGAGAACGCACGTCTACCTCAGAGAGCACGGTTGCTGCTCGCTTACATCAGCACCTTCATCATCATCATCATCATCATCATCTCCTTCTGCTGTTCCTATACGGGACTGTGTCTGACAGCAGGCGCTCGTACTGTATTTTAATTGGATGAAACGGTTTCAGAGGAGATCTGTGCTTTGAGAGAGAACAGAAAGCCCAGCAGAGGCGGTGTGATCAGACTGCAGAGTGCTCACCCTCTGTGAGGCCTCCTTAGACAACACGTCATACTTCTCCCTGAACAGCAGGTGTCGCTCGTCAGGCGGCGCAGCGTCCAGCCCCGTGCAGCCGGCGTCGCTCACTCTGTACAGAGGGTAGTGCTGGAGAACAGGGCAACATTAACTTTTAATATTACTATTTTTAAACCGTGTTTTGCAATTTTGACAGCTCAAATGAAAAAAAAAAAAGATAAAAACAAGAGGCCCGGCAGGATTTAACTGCGGCAAAGATCCCGAGAGCTCGTGCTACAGCGGCAAACGTGCAGCCAAGAAAACGACACAAAGCTGGATTTAAGACAGGTTATCAAACGATAAGTTGGTCGTAGTTAATCATCAGCAGTCTGTTTGACAGCCCAGTTATTGTTTTGGGCATTATCAAGAAAAGAAAACACCAAATGTTTGCTTGTTTAGGCTCCTCGAATGTGCGGATTTGCTGCTTCTCTTCTCTTGAATCTCTTCGTTCAGTCAAATAAAAGTTTGAGCAGTTTGATGATGTAACTTTGGGCTCTCTGAGCTCGTCGCGGGACGCGATTTCCATGATCTCCTGACATTTTAAAGGCGTTTTAAACCATTAATAGATTAATTAAAAATGATAATAGTCACTGTTAATTACAAATCATGGAAATAACAATTTGGCCACTCGGTTTTCTGTTTGAAATCAGGCAAAGTCACCAAAACTTTCCACAACCTCTCTCAGATTTCACCCTTTTTTCTCTGTTAAGTAGCTTCAAGGTGGTTAAAATCATTTTATTTCACACTGACGGCATCACACACACGTTCCAGCTCGTCATTCTCTATCCAATCAACTACATATTCTACATATTACTACAACATTTTATGTGTATTATCCCAAAATTCATGTGTTATCCACCCAAAATTTCAACGAAGTTCCCTGTGTTTCGACAGTGTTTGATCAGATGGGTCTAGATTGCTGCGTCCATAACTGTCAGACCACAAACACCAAATAAACTCATTATTTCAGGGGTGTACGTCGCTCAGTTGCTTCTCCGGGCCACGTGCGTTCGTGTGCTCGAGCGCGAGGCACAGTTGAAAACTCCCAGGGTGCTTGTGTGCGCGGATAAAATCTGCTAAGTGATTGTACTGTAAAAACCCCCGAGGGGATTTGATTAGCAGTGATGGGAAACAGAGCGCCGCGGCGAATGCTCTCACACGGAAACACAGGAACCAGCTACGGTTTCAGGTTTTTCCGCAGCTTCATAACTGAGTTCAAACAATAAATCAGATGAATTTTCATTTTTTTCCCCTAATTTCCCATCGTGTGAGTAATTTATTCAGAGGCTGTGTTTGGAAATGTTTAAGTAAAAGGTGCAATACCACAGAGTAAAAGTACTCCATTACAAGCAGAAAAGGCCAGGATTTGACGTCGTATTAAAACAGGAAAATTAGGAAATGATATATTATACATCAGTATATTGTTATTACTTGTGTATTAATGTAAAAAGATTAACTGTTAAACTTGTTAAGGTGACGCTGAAACAATCTAACGGCTGCAAATGATCATTTTCATCATGGATTATTATTTTCTACATTCATTTATTGATTGTTTGCTTTATAAATAAGTAAATACAGCGAGTCACGTCGACACAATTACCCAGAATCCGTAGTGACGCTTCCCCAGTCCCTCGTTTTATCCAAATGACTCAAACCAATTTGTGCAAAATACAAACTCACTAAAAATACATAGAAAAAAATTAAATATTCCGGTGGTTCTCAAACTTTTTATCAATAATGTCGCCAATTTGAAATAGTTTTTCAGCCAAGTTCTCCCTGACCTGCACAAAACACTGAATAAACAGTTAAACGTGTAAAACAGTATCTAAGTAAGGGCCTAAGTGAGCAGGTTACCTGGAAACACTTAGATGCTATGTTTCAAATGAATCCATCAACAATGAAGAAGAAGAAGGAGAGGAGGAGGAGGAGAAGAAGAAGGAGGAGGAGGCCATGTGGTTGCTTTAAACATCTGCATCTGAGTTGATCAACCAATTGACTCAGATGATGCAACTTTGTGTGTTTAAATCCTAATTTGTAAAGAAACTAGTGGCATAACGCTGTCAGATATCTGTAGTGAAGGTTTCACAGTTTCCCTGCTATGAGCGGAAAAGACTCAAGTGCAGGTAGCTTAAAATTGTACTTAAGTTTAGTACTTAAGTAAATTTACTTAGTTACATTCAGTCACTGGATTTTCAGCTGTGTGAATTATCTTTCTGAGTGACAGCCTCTCTTCCAGTCCAGGAAAAACAGGGGGGAAACCCAAAAGAGTGACACGGTTACACTGGTCAATGTCCTGCCAGTGTGAGTTTGTGAGTGTAGCTGTCCAAACCTGCTGCACTCCAGCTGCTCTGTTGCTTACCTGTAACATGATGGGGGGTGTGGGAGGATAGAGCTGCGAGCCCTCGCAGCCGTCCGTCACGCCGCTGCCCGACTGCGAGTTCTGCAGAAAAAGACAACATAAAGAATTCATCGTCCACGAGCTCGCAACGCGTCCTCGAACATCAGCCGCCGCTTTCTAATCCCACATCCCTCCTCCTCCTCCTCCTCTTCCTCTTCCTTCTGTTTGCAATCAGCCGCCACTTTTTGCAGGCTTTTACCAACACTGCATTTGTAAAACAGAGCAAAAACACCTGCTCCGGGTGTGATTCAACTCTGGATATGAGCGTATTTCTTTTCCTGTTTTTATTATTCTGTCTCCCCCCGAGTCTTTCACACTTCATGAGCACCGGCGGCGGAGTGTGTTCGAGGTGCTGACAGCGCGAGGGCGCGCGACTGACTTCCAGAGACTTCTTTCGCACCTGAAGAGAACAGTTGAGGTCTCTGGAGAGTTTGATCAGCTCCTTCTCCACCGACTGGCAGATGGGGCACCCGTCACCGTGCAGGGCCACGCTGTTCACCAGCAGAAAACTGAGGAAAGCAAAAAGAAAGTCTCAGTCACTCTGGAGATGTTTCATATTATCATGAATCATTTATTATGGGTGCTTTAATGAATAGGTTTATGCTGAATCTTTTATAAGCGAGAAGCTGAATGGCTGCTCGGGCCTCTCTGGGATTTAATTGAGACTGTTGTGAGGTCAGTTGTGGTCTGTACTTAAAACCACACGCGGCAGTGATGTAGCGCTGTACGATAGTGCAGCGCTGTTTACACTTACTCTCCAGCGTGAATGACACCGCAAATGCATTTGGTCTATTCTCATGTAACAGTGCAGCTGCAGGAAGTTAATGATGTGGGCAAACGTAGACTTTAAATCTTTAATACTTCCTATTTGTCCCCAAAATAAGTGTTTTGATAAAATATTTATATTTAATTCTAGTTTTAACTGATAACAGGCTTTAAATAATACATATTTCTACATGTCCTATATATAAAAAGAGGGTTTCCCTGTGTCACATCACGACTCGACTAAAGGTCTCCGATTCTGCAGAGCACTGAAATCCAAAACGCTTCGCCTAAACTGGATCAGTTGCAATCCAAAGCAGGCCGACCAAAAGTGACCACGCCGTCAGAAGGTGCCCTGAGAGAGGGAGAGAGGCAACTTCATCACAGGCACAGGATTGGCTAAATAAAGAAAGACTCCAAGAGGAAAAGCTTTATCAGAAGAGGGCTGTCTTCGTTTCTAAACCACTCCTCAGGAGGCCCTAGCGCTTGGAGTGGGCTTAGAAACACCAGCATTTTACACGAACCACTGGAGAAAAGTCCTATTTACTGATGGATCCATGTTGGAGATTGGTGGCAGGAACAGAGAGGTTCATGTAAGGAGACAGGAGAGAGATGACACCACATTGTGTCAAAGAGACATGGTTGGAAAAGTGGCGGTGGGAATATTCAAGTCTGGATGTGCTTTGCCTAAGCTGGGGTCAGACACCTGCACCAAACCAAAGTATCTTTCCATTCTTCAGGGAGATGCTCCACCCTCTGGTTTGCATTTTGGTGGAGGAGGAACTCATCCTGCAGCAGGACAATGAGCCCAAACACACCTCAGAGATTTTCAGGAACTATTTCAAGAACAAAGAGAGCCAGAGAGTCCTGACTGTCACGGACTTTTGGCCCCACAGCTAACCCGACGTCCGCCTCACTGAACGTTCAGGGTGGCACACGGAAGACGATGATGAAGCCGATAAACATTCGCCAACGTCACAAGAGGCTCTTTGGAACGCTGCCGCGCAGGTTTAACATGAATCATCGGGTTTCACACATGCCAGCTTAAACACATGCTATCATTAAAGCACCAAACTCTAATTGTTGGGCACTGACATTGTCATACGTAATGGAAAACACATATGTATGATGTCAAATACAGTGTGTTCATGAGCTCCAAGTACGACAGTAGGAGCCTATTAACAGCTGTTCTTATGATCTCCAGACCAGTCTACTTCCTTGACTCATGTTTAGAAGCACTTTTGTTGGCACAGCCTGACTCCTGGGATTAAACCTGTGACCTGCCGAGTCACATTCCTGCAGGTCATCGTGCACGCTACATCCTCCTGTCACTCACTTGACTCCCTTTTTGGTGACGACCCTGGTGGAGGAGGCGTTGAAGACCTTCTCGAAGCGCTGCAGCTTGAACCAGTCCATCCTAGGAGGTGGGGTGGGGGGGGAGACAGAAAGCGGGTTGTCACGGCACAACACGACAAAAAGAGAAAAAAAAAAGAAACTGCCGCTCAGTCTGTCACGTCTGTCTCTCATAGGCTGTTACATAAGAGCCGTGCCATCTCACTTCCTGCTGCACGAGTCGAATCAAAGCACACATGAGCCTCTGCATGGAGCATAATCCCACATTTCTGGATCGCAGGCATCAAACGCTAGACTGGGGGGAGGGGGGGTGCATCTCGTTTGTGTTTGCTCTCCTCGCTGCCTCCTCCCCAGAGAAATTAAGAACAACAGTTTCCAACAAAAAGAGTGCTACATGCATGGGGGTGGACACAATAAACGCAACATCTCTGCAATTCAATGCAATCCAGCACTACCGCAAACATAAAGGCCCCAAAATAAGCATAAAGTTGAATCAAGAAGGCGTTAAAAGCTAAACATGTGAGCTCTGCACAGGAGCGTTGTGTGAGAGATTGCTGTACATTATACACGTGCTTCTTTCAAGGGCTGTAGCTTTGACGTGTTTACATTGAACGGATGTTTCAGACTACCTCAAAGGTCAAGGATTAGCCTTCAAGTTCAAAATGCAGCGCTTGTAAAGCAGAGTCAGTCCAGTAAATTGGCCGACACAGTTGATGATATAGATAGATATACATCAACGACAACCCTCCAGGCTGAACAGATCCCAAACTGAGTTTATGTTATTATAAAATGTAAATTCATATCTATACATAAAGAAATACCGCAAGAGGACCAAAACCAAGAAGGTGCTCGTCCGTCTCAAGTTTATAAAAGATCTAAACATCTCAAATTGGGTCATAAATATATAGTTTTAATTGTTTAATGAAGTCTTTAATGTCGTAAAACAGCTGGGCGCTGTAGTTTTTAACAAATGTTACTCAAATATGTGTAAATTGTCCATTTATTCTGGACTATTTTAACGCCTTCACTGCGTCCACTGCATCCACTGCGTCCACCCCTTCCATGCAGTATCTGTCCTAACCAGCTCACAGACTCACACTTCCTCACAGGTTCAGCGATGTGGACAAAAGCCTCTTGTTGTAACTGTTTGTTAGCTCTGCTGTGTACCAGTACGAGGCCTTTATTGACATTCTTTTGGGCAGCTGATGCCTGTCTTCTCAAGTCAAAGAGAAATATTAAAGACAAGCGGTGAAAGTCCTTAACTTCAACTCCACGCAGCTGATCAGACAGTGCCCAAGACTAAAGGCTGACCACTAAAAACAGTAAAGGCTCTTAGTCGTGTCCTCACTCATAATGGAAACCGATGTCGTGATTTCCAACCAGCACAACCAGTTCTGTGTCAGTGGAGTGTCTGAACATCCTGTGGAAGCGGCGCACGTCGTCCTCCCAGTGCTGCAGACAGAGAGAGAGAGAGCAAGAGAGAGAGAGAGAGAGAGAGAGAGAGAGAGAGGGGGCACAACACAAACACAAGCTGAAGCAGGTTTTCGGTGCAGGTCTTTAATAAGACAACAGTCCCCTGGGAAGCTCGTGAGAGGTAATGGGATCTCTGAGGGTCACCCGGCAGCCCCCATGGGTGGCTGAGCCGGGGCTGCTTTGATTCAGACTCCAGATTCAATTTTGCACCTGCAGGGTCCGAAGCTGCACACGAGGGACCTTTAATCACACCGGAGCTGTGTGTTTACATGGTGCTTTTCAGTCTCTATCAGTCTAAAAATGACTCTGTGATGACGACTTTATATTATTGTAGTTATTATTCTGTGAAAACGACACAATATTTGCAGGTTTTACTCCCCAAAATGTGCAGATTTGCTCCTTTTTTATGCTGCGGATCAGTCTAAATTGAATTTATTTGGGCTTTGGACTGAAATAAGGATGGAAGAACAATCTGAAAACATCACTTTGTGTTTTAAAGAAGTGTGATTGTCTCTGTTTTCTAATATTTATAGATCTAAAGCTCATTAGCTGAGGTATCACTTTTAATATTAGTTCTCTGCAGGTGGAAGCCTGAAACAGTTAGTAAGTAATGAATCATTAAAGCCATATATCAAAAATCGAGATTTCAAGATCCATTTCTCACTGTTTTCACGTGTGTTTTCACGTGATTTACTGATTTATCGAGAAAATATTTGACAGATTTACCAAAAAGCAATGTTTAGGCGTCAGCTCGGGTCCTGGTAACTTTCATCAGCCACGTTTTGCTCTCCTCTGACACGCGAACGATCAAATAAACCGATCAGCCAAGGATGTGATCAGTCCATTAATCATAACAGTCTCTAGCTGCAGACCTACTTTCGGTGCAAATTTAAGGATTCGAGTCTTTCCTGTTGCAATAAAGCAGCTACACTCCCCTGAATGCAAACCGCAGAAGAGATACCAACAGAGTGCAGGAATGAATAAGGAAGCTGGCGAGGGGGGGAACACGGTAGATCAGTGAAGGTTTTACAGTCTGCAAGCTTTGTTCCCTTTTTTAATGAGGCTGTGCTCTGTGCTCCACTTGCTCAACAGTTCCTCTTTTTTCTAGCTGACTTGATTGATCCCATCTGACAATCCAGCAATAGATGTGCGAGAATACCCTGGGGATTTATCTCCCTAAAGCAGGATGGATGAACCATGGAGGGCTGAGAGGGGATGCAGGCTGCAGCAGCTGCTGTTGTTGTTGTTGTTGTTGTTGTTGTTGTTGTTGTCTTTTTTTTTTTTTGCCGCTGCTTGTGGTGTTTTCACCCAAATCCTGCAGCCTCTCGGGCCTGAATGGCACAGGATGCTGAGGACCCACCAGCCTCTGCTCTGCTCTGCATCCACACGCTGTTCCCCCACAAGCATCATCACAACCATCACCATCCTCAGCATCAGCATCACAAGCACTGAGGGTTTGCAGACAAAGAAGGAAAAAAAGGGGGGTGCTCTACGTTACCTTCTGCGAGCTCCACTTGCCTTCGTCGAAGATATCCCCGAGAATAAATACTATTTCGGGCCTGAGCAGCCACAAAGCGGTCTGGAAAGCTCTCTCCATCTGCCATTCCCTGCGCGTTTGGGGACAACAAGTAAGCGTTATTTGTTGTTTTTGTTTACAAATCACTCCTGCGGAGCCGGGTGCGCAGATGGATGGGTAGAGGACCGGTGATGGATTGCCTCTAAATGCAAAATGGCATTACCTCCTCAGCTTGTCGAACCAGTGTCCCCCGACGGCACCGAGGAGGTGGGTGTCCGACAGCACCATAGCGCGGACCGCTGAGTCCATCGGCCGCCCGTCGATGCCCTCTCCGCCGCGTGCATGGCTGATCTTCGGCCAGGCGCACTTGAGGATGGTGGGGAAATAGATGAGATACTCGCAGAAAAAAAAAGCGCCGCCGACCCCCAGAATCAGCAGCACCGCAACCATCCATCTGACGCTAAACCTCGGCATTTCTTTGTTATTCGGCGTTTGGGATGCCCTGAACTGGCGCACTGATGGTGATGGAGCGGTCCATGAGGCATCTTCACCTCTTCCAGACCCGACTGTTTAGGTCTCCAGCCGGGTGATGCTCATGGCAAGGTGCTCTGAGGCTGCACCGGATGAGGGGGGAAAAACAGCTCCGTGTCGAGTCCAGGTGATTCAAAACGTGAGATGAAAAGTTAAAAAAAAAACAACGTCCTCTACCTGCGGAGAGACGGTCGTTGGAGCAGCAGCCTCCCGCTGTTAAACAGGCTCAGCTCCTGTCAGCGCTTAATTGTCAAGCTGCGGACATTTCCGGTCGTTTTTTCAAAATAAAAAAAAGGTAACCGCTCAGTCACAAGGATTTCATTCAGGCCTGTCGGAAAAATGATGTTTTGACTGACGCAGCTTGACACCTTTCATCAAATGCTGTATTTTTGTACTGTTTTATAATCGTGTTTTAATTTCTACACTATTCAAACAAAATAATGTATTTTTTTTACGCCAGAAGCAGGTTTATTGCCAAGTATTCTTTCTAAATAAAGACTCATAAATATAAACTTAACAAACAATTTTTCTTTTTTTAAAACAGGCAAAACACATTTGATTTAAATGTGAGAAAATAGCTTTACAGAGCAGGATGCGGTGCAAAGCATTCACCAAGAAATACGCACGGTGTAAAACCACGAGAAAACACGAAATTAACTAACAAAACAAAAGTTTATTAAAAACATATACTGACACCGAACGAACACAACGATTTGCAGCAACAATCAGTAATCACAATCCAATAATCAACAGAAAACTATGAGGTAACTTTAGCTGTAAAAACTCTATTTCTAATTGTATTAAAGTAAGTGAGTGAAGTATAAGTTAGCAAGAATCAAATCTGTGTACATTGTGTACATTTACTCCAATTCCAACGCTGATTTTGCCGAAAAGGACACAATGTGCAGCCAAACGGTTTAAAAACAAACAAACATAAAGCATGAAATGAATTTTTGATCGGTGGTTTTTTTAAATTTTGACTCAAAAATGTTAGAAATCGCCTGACTTCCGGTGTCCTCTTGTTACCGCGCGCTCGCTTGACGCTCGCTGTATATCGTGTGAGCGTGTGCGCGCGGGGGCGAGGACAGGTTGGAGGAGAGGTGAGAACGCTTGACCTCGAAGTTATGAAAAGCATCAGTTACTACCTGTAAACTACCGAAACGACTGATAAAGACACGTCTGACCGGTGACGAGACAACCTGGCTTCCGTCCACGCAAACACAAATACTGACTGATGGGAAGGAGCCAACAGCTATGGGACAAATGAGATTAAGCGATTAAGAGCAAAAGTCCAATCAGCAGCAGGCTGCTTGTGTGTGCAGCCCTCTGTCAGCTCTGAAACGGGAAGGACCTTAAGTCACATAGGAAACTACTCTGGCAAAACTGCCCTCATTATGGCCTTTGCTTGCTAAACCAGTCCGTTTGCGTGGTTTGCACGAGGAATTGTTCCACCCCTCAGCTCCTGACCTGTCCTTGATCGTGACCCTAAAACATCCGTGCCGGCTGTGACAACATTTAATAGCAAAAGATTTGACTTGCTGCAGGAGTGAAGGCTGGAGGGGCAGCGCAGGGGGATGCTGATGCACGACAGCAGGATCAAAAGGAGAAGCATCTTGGGGTTTTTCTTTTGCAGACTTCTGACTTGTTTGAGATCATGAATGGACATTTTGCTGAGTGGAGACTCAAATCTCCGCGCCCTTTCCAGATGTGCACTCTAGCTTCAAAGGCTCTGGGGACATACAGAGCATTTGCTTTGCATTGTAAAACTGCCCTTCGCCTACTCTTCGCCTTTCAGCTTCAAGGAGGAAATACTAAGAGACTCTCTGACACCAGCCAGCTCACCCCAATGAGTCCAATTTCTAATTACGAGCTACTCTCCATTAAAACATCCACGAAACACAACTCCCGCTCTTTTATTTTACAAATCCTGCTTTTCACCCACAGTCAGGGTCTTAGCTGCCACTGGAGACACGGCGCTGAGGTCGTGTCCTTAGCAGCTTTTCATCGAATGTGGGAGGTTTAGCCACCCTGGGGAAGCTCAAAATCTAGTTAGAAGTTGCACAACTATCAGGCTAATGTCCCTTTTGTGAAGGCTAGCGTTCAGGGTTTCCTTCCTGGCAGCACACGGGGAGGTTAAAACACCGTTTAGACCTTGACGTTGGGAAATGCTAAAAGAGTTCCCCATATGTTGTAATGAAAAAGGTCTAATTAAAGGCTCGTTTCACTGCAGGGCCAAGGATTTACAAATACTGAAGTACAGCTAACAGGATATTGATAACTCTTACATCACATTTCCCATAACTCCATTTGTTTTAGATGTGTGTAATTATCCGCAGTTGCATGCCTGGTGTATGCTATATGCTAATGTTTCCGAGCGGGGCATCACCTGCACACTGACTCCCACGATTATGAATTCATGCAGGAGTACAGACACAAGAAATACCTCGAATTTATGCAAAACATTTCGATTTATTCATGATATAGCCTGTTGCTCACGGTTTTCCATAGACTGGACCATCGCAGGCGTTAATGTTTATGTGTATTAACAGAAAAGAGATTTTGGATTGTGTTTTGTTTTGTCATGTATTACAAAACTTAAAAATATGTTTTTGAGATATGTTTTTAAATGAACATACTTATAATTAAGTTCTGATTGTGAATCAGCTGAATTCTCAACAGTTTTCAGATTTGTGTTTTAATATTCTTTAGAATTTAAGCAGCACTCCAGTGATTCAGTGTGACTTCTGTGAAGCTGTTAGACTCAGAGGGTCTTTGCAGCAGAGGCTCAGGCAGCGGACCCCAAAGGAGCTACTATTCATTTAGACATTCATTATTTATTCATTATTTACTTAACCCGCTATTCATTGTGAGTGGGACCCTGCTTTAGAGCGCAGCTGTCCGGTCGGAGTGGAGTCTGGAAATCTCACACACACACACACAAACACACACACACACACACAGCTTCAGGAGAGGCCAGACTGCCTCCTGCTCCCTATCCATTTTGGTGAATGCAGCACAGTCTTTAGTCCTTGTTTCCTAATTATGATGACAATAATTAAATGCATCATAAATATAGTTTATAGAGTCATTTTTAAAAAAGGTTTTTGGTTTTTTTTTTTACACAAAAAGGACTAAAAACTGCACTTTTCGGGACTTTTTTCAGCAGATTTACACACATCTGGCATCTAGTGTGTATCTGCAGCTGCAGGACAGTGTGTGTGGGTGACCGACCCCATATAAACTACAGTGTGTGTTGATGATACTGAACAAACGTGCGATACAGACCAACACTGTGGCTCACCGGTGTGTTTTTAATGGTTTCTGGACAACAACCGAGCAGCGCGGCACAGAGACATAAGATAAATCAGATTACATACTGTCGGATCAGATAATTAATAGGAATAGATAAACAAATCAGATTCCCCACTTGAAGGTTATTCCTGACGTAGCTGAGAAGTCTTTGAAAAAGTATTCAGAGAAATCATAGGCAATATAATTAAACAGCTGAGTCTAAAAATAACAGAGCCAGTCTTAAAATGGCACTTTTTCTCTCCAGGATGTGAACCAGGTTCCTAAAACCCCAATTTTCCTGAAGAAAGACATGACAGCGGTGTCCCTAATGGCCCTCTTTGCTTCAAATCTACAGGAAACACTGAACCATGGAGTCATTAACCTAACAAATGACGACAACAAAAGAAGACATCTCCATGTGAGTCAGGTTTGCACGTTAAGAGGAAAAGACACGCTGCTCGTGATAAAGGAAGGCGGTAACAGCGCGTGCTGGTTTCTCTGTGATACTGTGTCCAACCCGATTTGATTCATGTTAAATTAGTCAGCCTCCAGACACTCATTAGGCGCTTTTGTTATGCTGTGCAGATGTTATGCAGCGTGTCGGAAGAAAAATGTAACTGTAAGCTCCCCTTCGCTGAGCCCTGCCGACGCTGTTTCACCACAGGTGAATTTAAATGTGTGACTCAGCTCGCCTGTCGTTTGAAGGAATAAACATTTTATGTGATAATGGATCTGAATTGAAGAACCTGCAGCTTCTGCAGACTGTGTATTTTTTTTTTTTTTTCAGTGTGAGTTATTTTGAGATTCAAATTGAAGTCGGGAGCGAGGTATCTGTCTACTGTGCATTTTTCGTTTTCCATGTGCGTTTCTGTAAATCGTGAGAAATGAGTGTGTTAAATGGAGACGATCTCTCCACCTTGACGTCGGATGAATGCTCCCGACATTTTGGGAAAGACGCTTACGTGCATCCTTGCTGCGAGTTACATGTGAAGCTTGAGTCTGCGCCCATGGCCATTGGGTAAATATGTAACTAGGGCCAGAAGCTGGTTAGCTTAGCTTAGCATAAAGACTGGAAACAGGGGGAAACAGCTAGCATGGCTCTGTTTGAAGGTAACCAAAGTCACATACTAGAACTTCACCTGTTGTTGGTTTATTCTGTACAAAACCCAAAATGCAAAAATGACACATTGTGATTCTAATGGGAATTGTGTACCGAACTATTCCTTGGCCTGAATCAGTTGCTTGGCAACCAGCTGACACTCCAGGAGGTAACTGCCCCCGTCCAACCAACAGTTTGGCAGCGAACTGTCGTTTTTACAATTTGCTTTTAACTCCCAGCAAGAAAACAATTAAAGCAGTTCTTAAAACATTGAACTATTCCTTTAATTTTCCAAATTCTCACCAATAACAAACCTGTATCAGTTTAATTAGGCATCTATGTTACAATAGGGTCTCCGTATGCACAGTTTTTCTCAATACCCAGGTTGAACCAGTTGCCTTTTCCTCCTTTATAGGCACTGGTGACTATTCTTGCCCAGCCATGTTCTCCCTGAAAACAAAGCGAAACAAACATTACTTATGGGACAAACGCAAAATCAGAGAAACTTTGTCAATGAACTGGTTCTTCCACAAACTGTTCCGCTTCAGCAAATGAATTCATACATGTGTGTACATCACAGACAAAGAGAGACCAACCCAAAACTCTCCCCAGGAGTTCCTGACGATCCAGTGCTCAGTCCCGTCTTCTGCCACACCCCAACCAGCGACAGATATGATATGATTAGGCAAAGACAGAGGGTGAAACTCTGAGAAGATCCCGCCAGAGTATTTCTCCAGGCCCTCCGTGGCCATCAGGGCACAGCTGAAAGACAAAGTGAAGTCCTTCAGTCGGCTGCAGGATAATCCTACACGTCCTCTCACGCCATTTTCACTAAAACGCGGCGATGAATCACCAAAAAAAAGCATTTCTTTGGGCTCACGTGAAGGCAAAACTTGTAATTTTGGCTTTAAGCTGTGCTATCAGCTGTGAAAACAAGGTAAAACTTTGTTCTTGTAACTTCAATGTTTCTCATGCAGCGTGGGAACTTTGAGTGCTAAGTTTCCTACACTTCTCTGAAGCTGCAGTCAGACGCACGCAACAGCAGCTTCCCTCAATACGGCCTCTGTAATGCAGATACCAGCTTTTAATCAATGTTCACCTTTTTCGCAACTAAACATTTTATCTTTTACTCACAAACTTAGATTTGAAACTTAAAATCCTCCCATTAACTTATTTGATTCCATAAATTTCAAACGGCACCGATGGAAAAGTTCTTCAAACTTCTCTGAAGATATAAGAAAAGTACATTTAAAACCTCGTTAATACTGCATGGAATTAATTTAAAGACAATATAAAGCTGTCAAAGTCAGAACGCCACTAAAAGAACAGCCACTAACGTGAAATGTCGAACTATAAATAGACAGCATAAGGAAAAAAACACGAGTTAATTGAGTGACATAAAGCTCAGATGTATTAATTAAAGTGGATACATGGTGAACTGAGTGTAAGATATAAGATCAACACTTTAAATTCATACCATTTACAGTACTTTAAGGTTTATCGGGATGAAATTACATTTACCAAGAGCGCTGCCACGTCTCTCAAAGGTTTTAAGAATGATTAAATATGTATCTACCAATAAAAACCTCACTATGATTGAGAATCGCTCTGTGAGAAGTTTAAGCTGAAGCTCTCGCTTCACACGGACAGCGTAGGTGGATGGATGATTAGAAGTGACTGGGGAGGATGACTTATTCTACCTGATGGGCCCGTTGGTGTATATTTCAGCTTTCATCCTGTCTCTTCCGGACACTTCTCCATAGTCGCCCACTTTCCACACTGTGTAGTTCTTCACGACGGCACACGATTCAAAGAAGGAGCACGTGCCACAGCGGTTGAACTGCTCACACTCTGAAACAAATGCAGGGGATTATTTGTAATGATTCACAGCGTAATGTTACCTGTTTGTTTCCATAACAACAGACCACATCTATCTATCCTTAAAAAAAGGAGAAGAAAATCTATATTTACATAAATTTACACCACTAGAGTCATCATTTTATATATTTCTTAGCAACACTTGGCTAGATTTGATTGTAAATTTGTTTTTTACTACGATGGATTCACAGTATATGGCCCGAAAAGATGTGAAAACCAAACCATTACGCCCACACGCGACTGCTGAGCGTCTCAGTCCAAACTCATGAGTATTAAAACGCCGCCGCAGCAGCAGCCTCCACTCTTCTGGGCCTCAAGAGCATTAGTGAATTCTGCCTCACAGTCTGCTCTCCAGCTCACCCCGAAGGTCTTTGGATGTGGCTGAGGATTGGGGTTCTTGCCCACCAAGCTGAGAAAGCCATTTTATTATGGAGCTCCTTTTGTGAATGGGGGTGTTGGCAGGCTGAAACAGGCCACACCGACCACACTCTGCTGGCAAACGTGTGTCTGAATTGTAGCGTTCTTTATTGAAACTAAAGGCAACTAAGGAAAAAAGCCAGGTGTCCACATACTTTTGGCCACACAGTGTAAATTTAACAGAGTAAATAAAAAGCGGCACTGTATTTTGCTTACTTTGGTTTTTGGCTTGGTAGTTGTTGCAGGTTTCGTCAGGAATGCCACTGCTGTGTGCGTAGGCGTATACGCTCAGGTGATCTCCTCCATAACAGGAGCCCGCCCTCCCACAGTCTATGACGTTCTGGACTGACAGGTAGGCCGACGGCCACGCCCCCCCACGCTTGATGTTTATTCGATCTTGGAGAAATGAATTGACAACAACAAATATTACTGTGCTGACGTGATTAATGAGTCCTTTCTTTCACTTTCCAGTGTGCAGGGTGGATGCTGCTCTCCATGCTCACTCTGCCGCTGCTGCTACACTATTGTGACACTGTGTTATTAATAAATAACCACACACTATCATATCTATTTATTATTTTTCTCATTAAATTGTTTAAATACAGATAAAAATACACATATTTTACATAAATCCTCTATTCCAACAATCCCTCTATTCTTATCTCGTTTCTTCCCTCCTCCATCACTCCCTCCGTTGCTATGGTTACCAGCTAGGGCACTGGTGGCTCCCATGGCCCAACATGATCCACAGTACTGGGGGATGTGCTGGTTCCGTGTGACGCTCACATAATTCTTGCCCTTGACGTTCCTCCAGTCCCAGGACAGAGGAAGGTCGGACACCTTCACGTACTCATGTGGGCGAGCCTGTGTCCTAAAACGAGTAAAGGATGAGGCTCACGTCTGCCTGTGGTTTCACAACGTTATCAAAAGAAATCAGACTTACAGGCTTTTTACAACATTACCATAGTCATTTTTGGTATTATATAGAGACACATATCACAGAAAGGTCACATTTTAATTAAAGTTATTAAGTATACTTAATCTAATCAATTTTAATTGAGTAGCCGCAAATTTAGTACAATTACAGATAATCAGCCAGAGATTATCTGAAGCACTTTTTATCAATTTAATAGGTCTTTCCACATTATATAATCACCCAGTGAGACATGCAGAAAAGCAAAAAAAAAACCCAAACCCCGCTCTTAATAATTATGTGCTTCCATCAATCAATAAATCCTGTTACAATCCCCACGAGACCCTTTACTATTACAATACCCCCACTGGGATTGCTGTTAAGTAGCCCCAGTGATTGTTTAATGGAGAACTCAGAAACCTTTCAGAGGTTCATAACTGCAGCATCAAATCACGTGTTTTGGGTCACGCGAGGTTATCACGAGCGCAAACGTTTAATATAATAAAAATACTACACGTCAGTATAGTAAGAGGGGCACAGTACAGAAAACAAACCCAAATCAATGACGCCAGTAACAGTAAATTAATAATTCTTACGTTATGACGCTATTTCCCTCTGATTTGAGTACTAACTAAAGTTACGTTACCTACTTGCGTTAACGTTACATTACAAGACCGGGGTAAGACACAACTTATACTACATTTACTATAAATCCTCCATCATTGCTACTGGATACCATACAGGGCTGATAAATGGAGAATATTAAAACAGCACTTTTGTACTTAATATTGTAACAAGCGCAGCTAGTAGCCAAATGTAACGTCAAATCTCAACCGGGTAGTAACGTTTGTTCCCTCAAAGGTAAACAACGAGCATCATTCAGGGAACTATGTCACTAACCTGACACAGTCTGGTCTGTCATCCTTGATGGGTTTGTAACAAGGCTCCGATAAAAACCCCGAAGAGCTTATTTGAATATAAAGTGCTCCGAAGGTAAACAGCAGCGGCAGCGCTACAGAAGACGCCATGTTGGCTCCGCTCAGTCCCATGACGCAATCACGCAGCGCCCCCTGCTGGCACCCGCTGCCATGGCAACCTACACGGAGCACAGGCATACAGGCTGCTGGGCACTGTAACTGGAAATACGGTATGTAAGTATGTCAAGCAGTGTGAAGTGTAAAGTTGTTATTGTTAAAACAACAACAACAACAACAACAACAGGACTGCACACACAACGTAAACACACAAGGCACAGTGGTGAAAGAAGTGCAGCCTTACTAAAGTGAAAGTATCAGATCCACTGAGAAGAAGTCCCCTGCTACACCTACACATAATTAAATAAAAAGTACCAGTTTAAAAATATATTTCTACTAAAAGTGAAAGTACTCATTGTGCAGAATGGTCTATTGCAGAATATTATATATTATATTGTTGTTCTATAACAATTGATGCATTAAGTACATTTAATTTTTATTTGTTGCTGCTACAGGTGGGGCATATTCTATAATAATCAATGATTATTATTTTTTTTTTAATATGTTGTGTTATCTGCAAAGTAACTGTAAATATACAAAGAGTAAAAGGTTTAATATTCCCCTCAATTGTGCGTTAACAGCGGTATAAAAAAGTACAAAATGTAAAAACTAAAATTTTAGTACCTCAAAACTGCACTTGAGTAAAGTCTTGATATTGAAGCAGAGGCAGTGTGAAAATAAATAAGCTTTAGATTTAAAAAGCAACAAAAAACATGAAATGTGCAACAGAGTGTCAGAGTTTTAGTGATTTGGGAAGTTTTTCACATTAGTCAGGAGGAGTCTAAGATTAGAAACACCATTTGTCATTCTTGTTTTATTCAGATATGATATTTGTGTGCAGTGTAAAGGCACAGACTTTTTCAAGATACGTATATGCTGATAGTTTACAAGTGCATTTTCCTTCTACCGCTGACTTTTAATGTATTTTAGAGGAATGCATTGTTTTATGCTCTAGTTCCTTCATCTCAGTTATGCAGTTAAAATATGAGGTAGCTCAGTACTACATGAATGAATGTTTTTGCATCAGTTACACTCAAAAGACATACTTCTAAGAGACTTCTATATTTTGATTGGAAATTGGAAATCTGGAAATTGCTAGTTTTAGCAGACCACTGTCAGTAACACTCCAACAAATAAAAATTTATATTGTTTTACGCTCTTATCGTTCATCCACTAACTGTTGTATGCTTTTCACCACATTGATCAATTAATGAATGTCTCCTAAATAAAAAATGGGCGTTGCAGAAGTGCAGAGTTTGCAGACTCAGCAGGAAACTTTTAAACAACCTACTCAGTTCCCAGTTAAAATCACATTACACCTAATGCAGGGCCAGATGATTGGTTGTGCTTTTCATGGATAATATGCAGCTCTTAACAAGGTTATTATATCACAGGATGAGGCTTGACTTCAATCAAGGTCTGTTTTTTTGCGAGAGGGAAGCACTATTGTTTGTGCTTTTAATGATTAAAACTAGAATCAGATTAAATGTGCATTAGGCACCTAATGAACCCTCAACAGGAACACTAGATAAATCACTCACCAGCTGTTATTTGTTGTGTGATCCATCTTCAGATTGTGGTCTTACTCCTGACGGTGATGCTGAGCAGCTCGTGCGCCGTAAAAGCTGCTCAGCAGTGAGAGGAGAGGATGTTTATGTGATGATGTCAGTGTAAACTGAAGAAGATGGGCTCTAATAATGAGTTAGATGTCTTCTGCTGGGTTTAACTGGCATCAAAACAAAACCAAAGAGTGTTTCCAGGGGTGTTTTACTCAAATATCCAGGGAAAATGTCCAACAATGTACAGTTACTGAGGTACTGTACTGAAGTGCAAATTTGCACACATTCAGATACATCTCAAAGGGAAACACTGTACTTTTTACTCCACTGCAGACTTCTAACAGCTACTTTTAACCGACTATAAATCAGATTTTACTTGCAAAACACACGAAGAGCTTATAAAATATGATACTTTCTTATAATTAAACTATTGGGACTATATTAACCAAAAAAAGATTTATTTCTCAACTAGCAACTAGTTAAAACAAACGAGTTATTTTATTAATCATAATATTTTTTATGCAAAAGGTTTGGGGTTTTTTGTTCACCCTCAGCCAAATAACAGCAAAACTGTGGTTTTGCATTTATGCAATGATGGTATAATATATAACAGGGCACAATGGCCATTTTTCTGCATAATGGCCATTTCTTCGGCACCATTACTGCTAATAAACAGTACAGTGAAGTACATTTGTTTCGTTGTTTTTGTTTTTATAGATTTTAGATTGAATATCTAACATAATGTACAGTATGTCCTGTCCAGAAATTACATTTTGACATTTGCATGCATTTGCCCTCTGTAACTTCACAGCCACAGCTGAAAACATGTATTCGGGGAACGCTGATGCTCATTCTGAGAAATGCAGGAAATGGCTGGTGGCAGTACAGGTCACTGAGAGTGGCTGAGGTAAAGTAGGTACCATGAAAATACACAGTAAACAGCACTTCATCACAAAGCGAATGCTGAATCATGACTCCGAACATCAGGAAATTATGATATATGTGCGACAGTGAGGACGGGGAGGTTGTTCCCAGAAGGAGTCGCTAACCTCAAATAATTTATTAGTCTGCATTTAAAGCTTCTGAAAACCTTTACATAACAAACCTAACCCTAGCCACCGGACGAAAGGTTAAGATAATCACAGAGTAAACAGCTATAATTCTGAGCTGAAACGTAATTAATCTCTGAATCCTGTTAACTGTATTTTAATTGCAGACAACCTTCTTTATCATCAAGTCATTTACTCTGTGTTTTCTCTGAGAACAACCGTCGCCTGGTCCTCCAAGAAGTCCATTGTGTCATGAAACAAAGAGGCTGTTGTTGCTGCAGGACCACAGATATAACATCCTCCTGACCTTTGGCCTTTTAGGTCATCGTTGCCGCACTATAAGCTAAACCTTTCCCTCCTTTGAGACTTCCTCTGAAGCACAAACAGCCCTCAATAATACATGGCTTTACAGCATGAGCCTGCCCTTCAATCTGAGTGCTGTAAATCTTTCAGGATGTGATGTTATAAAACAGCCCAGATGTATTGCAAGACATCTCTGCACATATCAGTTCTTTACGATGAGGCCGACATCCTGGATATGTACATTAACATGAGCACCTTCCTGTCTGCTAATGCTGAGGCGATATAAGCTTTGATGACGCCACTAAACATAGCTTCAATCATCAGTAAATGAATGCCATTACCCTTCTTCAATTGGCAATATAAAGTAGCTTTTAAAGCGGGTCTCTTACATCCAGACATGACAAGACAATCATGCAGTCGTTGCAGTAAATTCAGCTCTGTCCATTTGTCTCGTTTCTCCAAAAGTCAGGTATTACATCTGCGACTGATGCGGCAACTGCTCTCTGCGCACCGAATGAATATCCTGTCAAGAGACGACAGGTCAGTAGTGAGAGTTGCAGCTCGAGTTGTCAATCCGTGCGAGCAGCTTGTCTGTATGCATGAAAATGGTCGGTCAGTTGTTCAGTTTAGACTGAAAAACCTCAACAACTGCTATAGGCCATTTATTTGTTGTATATTCATAGTGCCCAGAGGATGAGTCTGCCAGATGCTGCTGTGAATCTTCCGTTCGGTGGAAAGGAACTGCACTGAAGTTGTTCAGTTATACGATCTGCCAACCCAGACTGTGGAAGTCGCAAAACACACCCATTCAATCGAGCAATGTTCATTCCTCTACACACTTCAATGCTTGTACGAAAGGGAAACATGCCGTGTTGCAGAAATGCCACACATGGACTCATTTAATGCAAACGTACTGTTGCATATGAGGGTAGAGACAGAGCGGAGAGTTAATACTAACCTGTATTTAATGAATGCTAAAAGGAAGCCGTAACCAGCGCTGCAGTTGAATCCCACTGACTTTGGTGATTCCCTGATGTTTTGCCTAAGGCCAATAGAAGGTCTGTTTGCTCTTACCCTGTGAAATAGCTCAACATCTACAGGACGGATTAGCACAAATTTGTTGAATCACGCTGATTTGAGTGATCCTCTAGTTTTCCATCACGGGACACCATGAGGCTGATATTTGTAATTTTAAAACAGCTGTTGCATGGATTGCTGTGAAATTTGGTGCAGCATAAATCAACTAAATACCTTCAGGACTGATGTCGTCCTCACCATGCACAGCAGTACGTTGCATTTGGAGCTAATTATCAAAGGTATGCTAATCATCAGCATGCTAGCATCTAATTGTGGGCGTGTTAGCTGGATGATGTTAGCGTTTGGCTAAAGAACCTCACATCTTGTTGGTCTTGTTACACAATGACTGGATAAAACACTGTATAACATCAAACTGTCATGTTTTAAACAAGCCTGCATGTTTAACCAATATAGTCTGTGAAATGTTTAGAGTGCAAAGATCACAGGATAAACCAACAGGAGGTTAATTCACTTGTAGTTAAAACATGAACATCACCCAGACTGGAGTTAATACGACTACAGCGATACACAGTTTATCTGTCTGAATTCCAAAAGAGGTGATCTGCCCACAGCCACCACAGAAAGACACTAAAAAGCCCACTTAAGCAGAGGCACCTTTAAAGTGCATGGAAAGTGCATCCATGTAAATATTGAACACACACACAGTTTGGATTTCACTGGCGGATCAATAATGAAGCAATCTGGACGTTAATCTCATTTGCACTTCTGTTTTCTTCTTGGCAAACGCGGCTGCAGACTGGCAGTGCGGGAGCTCCAGTAAAATTACTGCAAATTCAGCGCTTATTAAGAAATCTCTGCTATTACAGACGTTAAAGGGATAATCAATATTCTATTCAGCCACGTAATTTTCTGATTTTGCTGTTATTTTTCTGACAGATTTCACAGGAAGCACCATGTTTTGCTGCTGTCGAGGACTGTGTGATGTAGCTGAAAGCTTCAGAAAAGTGAATAAGCTGACCTTGAGTTAAAGCCATCAACCCTACCTTGATATGATATAATCCGCTCTTCTAGTTTCAGGCTTTCCACCAGATTTTCATAAAGCTGTAGCAACACAAAATACATCTCTCCTGAAAATGTTTGCACACTTTTGGCCATGTAAGTCTGCCACACACATTTTTCACACTATTGCTAAAAGATATAAAGGGGGCAAAATCATGAACAAGTGTAGTAGAGCACTACCATTTGAACATGTCCTTGAGCTGAACGTACTATTGCTGCTGCCGGGCGTTTCATCTCTATAGAACTGTTCTCTTTCCTCCAAGCAGGTTTATACATTCGGCAATATTACATAACTCTGTCAGTGTACAACGCTCTTGCTTTCATCACTAAAGAGCCACATTCAGGGTCCCCAGAGGATATATTACTTATTTCTCCTCCAGCGCCACCTCGAGCGTAATATGTGGTTGAAATGTGTCTTTAAAAGATGGATATAAACGTCTCGGGCACCGCTTAGCAAGTATCAGCATGCTAACACCATAAACTAAGAGGGTGAGCGTGGTGAACGTTTTACAAGCTGAGTGTCAGAGTGTTAGCGTTGCAATTACGGGCATGTTAGCATGCTAATGTTTGCATTTAGCTCAAGCAGCTTTACAGCTTTACAGACACTGTTGCGACTGTCGACTCACTTCTTCTTTTTGCTGAGGTCATTGTGCACAGCTGGTTCAAGACTCACCGTCACACTATTAGAAATGACATGCGATTTCCAACACAATGCACATGAGGCGGGTCAGCCGGGATCAAGAGACCTGAACCTTTACCGTGGATCGTGTAAATCTGTTGAGTCCATTTGGCCCGGGAGCGTATCAATAACTCCCTCTCAAGAATCAGATGAATAATGGATCAAAGACAAATGTTACTTAAGATTCACATCCATCTGAGGGATTAGATCAGCAGGTCGGGGCTTCAAACAGCAGGAACAAATCGAGGGCTGACATGTTTTGAGGTTGGTTATTGATTATGGCTGGCTGCTGTTCAGGGCCTCATGGGTGACTCGCTGCAGCCGGTCTGGATTTCCAGGGAAAAGTGACGCTTCAGGGCCGAGGTTGGCAGAAAGGCATGCTGACGATCTCTCCCAAAGTCAGCTTTTCCCTCGGCGGCGTACAGCTGTTTATTTTTCTTATTCTCATAAACTGAATCCATTTTGGTGATTAGGCCAAACGATGATTCATCACATCACAAGCAAGACCTTTGCTGCTTTAAGTGCCCCAGTGTTTTAAACGTGGGGGTTGAGGTGGGTCATTTGGCTCTGTCCTGTCGACTCCCATCATACCTTGCTCCCTAATGCACTTCAGAGGAAACAACAGCATGGATCATTTTCTTGTCAATATAGTCATTAAATGTATCAAAGCTTGCCTGACCGATTGGTTTTAATCAGGCTCTATGTGTATTTATGTGTACTGTATTTATCTTATAGACAAAGTAAACATGAGGTCAGCGCTCCTTGGCTTGTTCGTCAATGCAGTTTCTTTTAATAGTGGCGAAAAATAACTTTAAGTTGAGTCTTTTTAAGTGTTTTTGATATCTGGAAAATGGTTGGGAAACCATTTACTGTATCTTCAACATTTAATTAGCCTATTCCCTTCACTGGATTTAGATGTCACTGCTCCTTTTATACTCTTTACTACAATCAGAACTATCAAAAACATACATTTTGCCCTTGATCAGATCATTTTTTGAGTGGGAAGAATAATTTGTGTCTCAATAGATCAGAAAATGCATCTGTGATGTTATGCTAATGAGGAGCTTTTATGAAAACACGCTTTGAAAATGAGGAAAATAAACATATTCAGGCTCTCCGAGAAGTGTCTGTGCGTGTTGGCATCTAATTCTTTCTATTGTTTTAAATTTAAGTTCTCAGCAATTCAAGCAGCTCATTAATAACTAAAACCAAGAAATGAGTGTCATAACACGATGAATGCACATATTTTCCATACAGAAAAACATATAATTTAGTCTGTAAATGAATAAGAAAGACTAAAAATCTGCAGAAATGAGCTGACACAGTGATAACATGTTAAGCATTGTGATACCGGTATGCTAACATGCTCACAATGCTAACATGTTGCTGTTGAGTGAGTCTAGTGTTTACAGTGTTCAGCATCATGTTTGTTATTTCACTTAAAGCCACAAATGTCATTCAACCAAAATGCCCACAACTGTATATTCTTGTGTTTTCTTTGTGACCCCAAAGCTTAATGATCCCAATTACACCGAGAAAAAGTTATTGTTTTCTCTTTTCTTTAGACTAAATATACAATATCTGTTGTATATTTACACGTTTAACATGTCTGTATATGCAAATGACACGTGTGGAAAATAAAAAACACAAATATAAACTCAAGAGAAAAATCAGGTGATCACTAGAGTCATTCGTATTCATCTTCTGGGAACCATGAATGTCTGCACCAAACTCAAAGGCAATCCACATTGTTAAATAATCAATAAATAAATGTTAAGGCACTTCAGTGAACGCCTAAAATGACAACACAAATGGGTAATGGTGCCGTTTTGGATTATTAAAATCAGGAAATTCCACAGGGGACAATGAACGTCTGCGCGAACACGTCATGACAATCCATCACACAGTTGTTGAGATGTTTCAGTCTGGAGCAAACAGCATTATCAAGCCAGCTGATCACCTGAGGGAAAGCTCTTTCTTACTGTCTAATTGTTTGATGCCTTCAAAGCTAAGCTCGGCATTTAGAGCCGCGCAGCTGAAACAGGTTTACCCTCTCCACAGGACACTTCAGGAGCTGTCACAGCTCTGCACGTTACACCGCTGACAACCAACACCACAGTGATGCAAATCAGATTATATGTCCCCAGCATCTTTGGGGGTGGGGTGCACAAACAGATCTGTGCACTTTGAGGTTCAAGATCCATGTCTGTTTACGCAGCGCACAACTGGATTAAATGTAACCAGAGAAGATGTTTTGTCTTCTTGATTAGTTCAAGAAGTGAAAACATGTTGGTGAAAATTATTTTCTTTCCCGGTCTGCAAGGAGAAATCAGACGGGCCTGTTTTGTGGCAACGCGGATTAGTTTGAAGTGGATGTGCAGCTTTGTGCGGGATGGTTTCAAACCAGGAGGCGTCGCTGTTTCTCTCTAATGAACAGCTGGATAACAGACCTGAGCAGATGCAATGATCAGTGAGTCTCATGGCTGATAAACTCTTCCTGGAAAGGTCCCAGTCATTTAATATCTGTTGACTTAAAGACTTGATGTTAAAATACAAGAGCGTTTTGAGTCAAATTAAATAAAAGCTGCGGATTTAGGACACGTTATCTTTTAATACTTGTGGTATTTCCATCCATCTCCGCGTCCCACCTCTTGCTTCCAATTATCACAGGGGGCTGGGCTGGTTACCGGGCGAGGACTTCTGATTGGCCGAGTCGTGTGTCAATCGCGGGCTCTGTCCTGTAGCCTCCTGTTCAATCCACACCAGAAGTCAGAAAGTCAAATTTCAGCACGGGGACGAAACGGGAAGGGTGAATTGTCCGGTTGTTCTTGCTCCCATCAAGCTAAAGTGGAGAGGTCAAATGAGACAGTCTCGTATTTTGAACTTTTAACGTTACTGTGGTTTTGTAGTGAGTTAAAAACAGGGGGTTAATTGGACTTGAGGACTTTTTGGCTCCTTTCTCCGGCATTTTTACGCGCCCCGCCAGCACAGCTGATTGCGCACCTGAGTCCGTTGCTCAGTCTGATGCATGTGAGCAACTGAACTATCATGGTGGACATTACTTACCGGTGACATGCCTGCCGTGGTGAAGCCTGGTAAACGCGCAGTCTCTCACTGTGGAATAACCACCGGAGTCCAGGTGTCACCAGGGAGAGCTGATGTGGCCGTTTGGAGGAGCGCACCAGTTTGATGTCAGCTGGGATTTGACAGAGCGCAGGAGTTTGGGATGCAAGAGAAACCATAGAGAGGCAATCCTCGGCTACTTTCACCTGGATTCAACACGGGCTGCCCGGAGCCATGGCCTCTGAGGTGGTGTGCGGACTGGTCTTCAGGTTACTGCTGCCAGTGTGTCTTGCAGCTGGTGGGTATTTTTTTTTTTTTGTTTAATCTCCACTTTTTACGCATCATTACACGCTTATACTGATCTGTGTGCTCCAGGCGGGGTTTGGTGATTGAACAATGAACTTAAAGTTGTTAATTAATAACATATGTAATCACATTAAACCGTTCATTATATGAGAATATTTAACACTTGGACACTCTTTGTTTTAATTTGGCAAAATGGGTTTTCCAACTTCATGCACTCATAATAAATCTGTCACTATATTTCAAAATGTGAGGTGCACAAATACAAATCTGATGTACGTGAGTATGCATAGTCTTGCGAGCAGCATTATGATTTATGTTTAGGTCAGAATTGAATTGATTTTTATGATAATTTGTGATTGACCTCATGTTGCTGGAGGTCACAGTTCATTCCTGATCACTGCTGACGTCTGTGCTCTCAAACTGGCCCCATACAAAGGCAATAGACTGCACAGAGCCATATGCCGGCTGTTTATATATAAATGACCAGCCAGAGCAGCGGTCTACCAGCACTGTCCTTCACCTGACTGTCACCTTTTTATTGCATTTAGCAAAAGGAAACACAGCAGACAGCCGAGCGTCCAGTCACTGGCTGTGCATCAGAAGCAAAAGCAGAGGCTGCTCTCTGCAAACGCTTTATGTCTCTGTTTGTAGACAAATATTAAGTGCATCCCTTTCAAAGTCTGAAATGCTAAAAGTAATAAACTCACCAACCAGTTTACTGAAACTATTGCAACCACTGTTCGGTCAGCTGTGTTCCTCAAACAGCAAATCAAGTTTCAGTCAAACTATTTTATGTTTAATGTTACAGCATGACGAATTAACTTCCATGCTTCTTTTTTTTTTTTTTTAATCAGTTGTTATCGATTGGTTGGCTGCAGGCTGGATATTCAGTGCACGGTTGCATTGTTAATTTTGTTGATTAGCGTTTGCATTGACCGTCCTAGAGCTACATGTCTTGCGTCGTTTCCCAATCCCTCTGAGTTTTAGTCAGCGGTTTGGTTTGTTTACAGCACTCGTAACTTTGTTAAGAAAAGCTCTCCACGCAGATGAAGTTACGGTTGCTGTATTAGCGAGTGTTTTGTTTGATTCACCCCTTTGCTATGCAGAAATATAAGATGACTCATCGTCAAACTTGGCAGTTTATTTGGATTTTGGAGAGACTTTTAGGACCTTTTTAAGTAGACTGGAAAACGTGTCATCTTTGGCGCTCGGATATTAGTTACGCACACTTTTAATGCAGGTTCAGAGTTTGTAGGGATCGAGCTGGAGGTACGATCACACCTTGGATGCAGACTCCATTAAATGCAGGCCACTTTGTTTTAATTCTGTGGTAGGCCACAAGTGAAGAATGATTAGCGTCTAACTGCCACTGTGGTTCCACTGTGGTGTCTGTGCAAGACTTATGGGGGCTGTGGTACTTTTAAAGCTAACAGCATGCTTTCTATAGATAAGACCCACTCAGTACCACCATAATGCATCACTTGACAGCCCGACGCCCCCTTTATTTCCAAAAGCAATTGTGAGGCCATGCATTGTCTCCATTAATTCGTGGAAAGTCGTTTTAACAGTATGAATTAATAATGCGGTTGTGAGGGAGAGAAGAATTGCCTTCCCTTTTATCGTAAACATACCTTTAATATTTTATGTTTTTTCAAAGTGCAAATGAGCACTTGTCATTCACCGCAGCTGCGCACAGTAACTGACAGGATGAAGGAAATGTAAAGCGGAAAGAGGGGAGAGGTACACGGGACCAGACGGCGTTAAGGATGAGAGAAGGTGAATCTGACATCAGCGTCACCCGATCTGCGGCTGACTTTCCTTCGTTGTTCCTGTTCGACAGTCGAAGATCTCATCTTAATTAAAACAGAGAGGGTTCGGCGTGAATCAATAACCATCAGCTCACAAACAGTGTAAAGCAGATTTTTGTTTTTTTTTCCCCCTCTATTATTTGTAAAACCTGGATCGATTGTAGGTTTCATTTCTTTTCTGTCTGCAGTTTTCCACATTTTCAGACCGTTTTGGCTTTCGTGGCACACATTTCTGGGGCAAAATGCATCGAAAAAGTGTATTTTATTTGGCTTCTTGGTGCCGAATGAGCAGAGAGTAAAACACTCCGCAGCACAGCCGATGAAATCTGACTCCAGACAGCCACATCGCCCTCACTGTATACGTTCAGTTGTGTAATATGTGTTGCAGCCCGTCGCTTCTCTCACGTCTGCGTGAAAGACTTGTCTGCTGACGTTACATAGTCTGTGTTTCCTGTTGGCCATCTGACAGCACCTCTATTGAAAAGCACAGAACTGCTGGGCCCATGTGTACACAGCCCCTCTGCCACACACACACACACACACACATTTGCACTACAGTTTCGCTGATCAAACAGGCCACTGTTTATGTGTTTACTGGCAGAGTTTGGAGCGTGAACATGATTATGAGCTTGCACTTGCCCCTAATGTCTGATCTGATATCAAACTTTGTGTGGATGCACAGACGCCGCAGCTGTGTGCAGTCGGGCAGGTTGCAGCAGAGTAAAGCACTGAAGCAAACAGAGGTGGACGGGGCTTAGCTGCTGGGGAGCATCGCTTGAATCAGGCACACACATTTGGCAGCATCACGACGATCCAGAGGAGATGTGGTTATGTAAAAATAATGCCTTTTTAATCCACTGAAGTCGTACTGGTATTGCCTGTGCTGATATTGACACAAAGCAGTTCAATCGTAAAACATATTAAAGCATTTAAATCAAACAGAAACAGAACGGTTATGTCTGACAACGTGTCATTAGTTTGATTAAAATAGAAGGCCATGCTAAGAAAGACAAGCCTTTTGACTTGAACTACATTTGTTACTGTAGTTTAACGTAAGAATAATAAGAAAAGTAATGTCGAACACGATCCGGCTCTTCAACCGACATTAATGTGGCGCCGCATTAAGGACCCAAAAGTGCTAAATCACTGTGACATGTTAAAAACAGTTTGCAGGCTGGAAAAAAAAGGAGATTTTGTCATTTTTACATGTAAAAGAACCATAAAATTGTCAGTAAACGCTTGGTTTCAACTCAGTGTGCTAGCTCAGGCTGTAAACCAATCAGCAGTAGTTTCCTTCATCTATTTGGCTGCGTTTGGTAGCCAGGTATCAAGCTAGCAGGCTAAACTGCTGAGATAACCAATACTCAGTTATTGACTAGTCCAGTGACAGAAAATCATTTAGCATTTTATTAAATTTTCAAGCTAAAATGTCAGATATGTCGATTCTAACCTAATATTTTCAGGTTTTCTTAGCTTTCTTCTAAAATGGCTCATTACCTCTAAAACCTCAATAGCCCAAATTGAGCCGACTGAAGCCTGATTTGTCAAACGGCCCCTTATTCCAAAAAATGAAAACCCCCATTGCACTGAAGACCCGTTGTTCTTGAAATACACAAAAATGAAACTGCCAACTTACGTACATGATTTAACTGACTTAACTGCAGCCTCCTCAGAAACCTAACCTAAGTCGCCTCGGAGCCTAAACCTAACCGAACCGTAGCTGGTAACCATGTGTTTATTATTGTTTCCATGATATCAAAGACCTTCTCCCTTCTCCCACGTCCAAACGCACAACGACATCACGGGAAAAGTGGGCCGTCAGTCCTTTAATACTCAAGTGACTGTGTTTGGGTTTAGACGGCTATCGGATGAAATGAGGCACATGAGCATGGGAACTTTTCGCAGTTCCTCTGTATTTTAAAGCACAAGTGATCTTATAAGGAAATGATCTAAAGACTGATAATGAAAGCAGTCGTTTCTTGTAGCTCTGAATGAAATGAGCGTCTCTTGAGATGATGTGTATTGTCATCTGGAAGGCTTCTTTTCACCCAGTAAGCAGTTTTTGTTCATTAAAGTCAGTATTTGTGTGAAACGCCTCGTGTTCTGGATCCATCAGACACTTAGACCACGTAGACCGTGGTGTGCGCTTCATTATTTTCATCAGAGGGGTTTGAATTCCTCTGTTATCTCCCATTGCTTGGTCTGGCCAGGCACCGCACCACCTTATCACCTTTCATTGCGTTTGTGTTTTTGGGCGGTTGGCCTTGATTTGCACGTTCGAGGCCAGTTTGCGTCTCTTGTGTTTAGGCCTTGCGCGGCCGTTAATGCAGCTTTTACTGTGAGAGACAAAAGGCTGATTCAGACGTGAATGGGGACTTTTTTTTTTTTTTTTGCAGTAATCTGATGTCTGAAAACAACGGCAGTTTGTTTTCATTCCCCGTGTAAAACTCCTCAGATGGTGAGTCATACAGAGAAGGCAAATGGTCAGGAAGGCTGCGGTCAAGTGTCTGCAGGCTAAAAGAGGGAGAAGAGCCGTGCAGATGCAGATAGATTGTCGGCATCTCCTCAGAGACGCAAGACGACGACTTTAGAATTGTAACACTGAGCAGAGGAATAATGTGGGCAGCGGGCTGCGGGACTGCCAGCAGCTTATTTAATGCCACATTTAATGAAGATAAAATAAAGTGGGTGGGGGTGGAAATGGTGCAGTGTGTGAGGCCAAAAATGTAAGATTGTGAGTCATTCGCTTGTCATTCATCCCAGAGGCTTCAGATGAAAAAGTATCTGTGGAAAAGTTTGAAAAGGAACCAAAACCTTATGAACAATAAAGTGTTTTTTAATATGTGATATGTTTTATCTGTGCTTTGGCTGCTGACATATCAACACGATCGCACAGGTAATCTGCAGATGCTGGTGGTTTTTTCTCGTAGATGACAATTCCCCATAACGTTGTTGGAGCTCGTCGGCCTGTATCTGAAAACACGGAGGTCCGCTTACTGTAGGGGTTTCAGCAGGGGAGAAGCCAGAGCCAAGTCAAATGTCACTGAATAGGTCCATTGAGTGTGCAAAGATAAATAAAAGCACCATTTTCAACAGTTAAGTGTAATTTTTTTTTTTTTTTTCAGTAGCTCAAGACCAGGAGCTGCCCAGACGGGCTGATCTCTGCGAATGAGACGGTAACTCACGCAGACGGCCGGGGTTGTAAACTGTGCGCTTGTTGATACAACCGTGAGGAGAAATTTCTGGGGAGGTCAGACTGTGTGTTACAGTGTGTTACAGTGCATTACTGTGTGTTACTGTGTGTTACTGTGTGCGCTTCCCTCCCCGTCGCACAACCTCCTGACCCTAAAAATGTTCAAAGAAATGTATAATTTGTGCACACTTGAGGAAAGACCTGACAAACTGTGAGCTGTAAAACTTATGTGAGAAAGTATTTGAGTTGATTTTTACAGCCAGGTTTGTAGAAAGAAGGCACACACACACACACACACACACGTATACACGCGTATTGGCTTCAGTGATGGACTGGGCAAGTGTGCGCTACAGTGTGGTTCATTTCGGATGCGTTAATTGACTTTCGGTCAGCAGGTGATGGGAGTCGTTTAGCTGGTAAAAGCCCCAATCAGCGGCTGATGGTCAGTATGACTCGGGGAAATGAGGTGCGTAACAGATCAATACATCAATTAATGGTTTTTAGAAGTCACGTTTGCACTTAAGGGTTTTAACTTTCATCATGAGCTCAAAAGACTTCCTTCGTGTGCCTTGACTGGGTGAGCGTTTGGGAAAGGATGAGTGTGTGTGGAGTTAAATAATCAAGTGTCATGTGTAGTGACAGTATCCTAAATACTGAAAGTGTGTTAAACTTAAAGCTTGACTGAGCTTAAAGTAGAGAAACGGCAACAGCTGACGGCTACCACTGGTTAATCTGCTCGTTTCAACTGTATAGTATAATATTTGATTAATTAATCAATCATCGAGAAAGTTGCTGATTAATTATTGGATTCATTGACTAATCACTGAAGCTCTGAGGGAAATAAAAGCTGATGTTGGTTAATAAATAATCACAAAAGAACTGAGAAAACTCTCACTTTGTTTGTTTTTCTTACACAAAACTGAAAATTGCATTTAACAATTGAAGTAAATGACACAGAAAACATTCCAGAAAGTGAAATGGTTCAACAGTAACAATCAAATTGCATTTTAATCCCCGATCAAAAAGGACTAAAACCAAACACTGAGCGACATTTCATGCTCCGTGTGGCTGTGTTGTTTCATTTTGAGTTTTTGGCAACCAAGAGCTGTTTTCCTGTTTTCGAAATCTGGAGGTACATCATGCATTTTAAGGGTTTTTGGTGCGTGACACCATAGATATTTTGTTTTTTATGTAGTTTAATCATAGAAAAAAAAAGATCCGGTTTCAAATAATGCTCACAATCCATGAAATCCTCACGTATGATCTGCAGAGTCGCCCTCTGCGAGGCAGGGAGAGGCAGGGCTGACCTCTGGCTGCTCAGTCAGCTAATCGTCTCTCTTTACACCCAGCGACTGTCGGCTGATTGTTGCACTTCAAAACAAACGTCAGTTCCCCGAACGACTAAATTGAGGCTCTTTCTGTGATGCAGGCCAGATGAACAGATAATGAGGCTTGAGAGCGTGAAGTTTGGTTACAGGAATGTTCTGGCTTTTTATTACCACGAGCAGCTTTTCTACACCAGGAACATTTTTAATGAGTTTCACCACATGTTTCGTCTCAAATCTGTGTTTAGTTTGTGTCAGTGACGGCTCCTGACCAGGCGGCTTGTTACCACTGCCAGCTTCTGCACTTTGTTTACTGTTAAACGTTATGTAATGCGCACAGAGCAGTAAGGAAGCCATTGATTTGGTGGTGTTGTTAAATGGAGTTTTGTGGAATCGCTGTTCAATCTGCATTCTTGTCTTTTGTCTCTGCAGCTTGCCTGTTCAGGTACAATGCCCTGTCCTTCGTCTACCTCATCTATCTCCTGCTTATACCACTCTTCGCGGAGCCCACAAGCACAACAATGCAGGGTAAGATCCATCTGAAACTCTCCTCAAACTTCACACGTTTGATGGCTCCGTTGATCGCCTGGAGAATCTTGACTGTTTCCCAAAAGCCTCGGCTTTGAATCGCAATATTGTTCTCTCTCTAATGTAAACCAGCCCTTCAGCAGGGCACTTGAATTTCCTTGAGATGAGGATGGATTTGGCGCATAGTTCAGTGCGTGAAAGGTAATATCGGTTACTGTGGGCACGAGTCCATCTGTAATAATAAAAAATGATCCACGGCCGGTCAGATCTGACATAGAGAGACGTGATCCGTCAGGGCCAGATCTGATGACCAGCTTGAAGAAAATTAACATTCTTAGTGAAGATAATGTTAATGCAAATGCTAACAAAAACCAAAAGGGAGGAAAACTGAAGCTGTATGGTTGAGAAAATAAACCCCAAAGAGTCTGTAAAAATGCCCCTCAGAGAAAGAAAAGGAGAAGTGAGAATGAGGGCTGTTTTTGATAATGACTAACCACTTCAATTATCAAAGGGGGGTTTAAGGAGTTGCTCCTAAGGCTCCTCAGATTCTTTAGATGGTTTCATTTCGTAATACCATGATATGGGTGCATTTCACAAGTGTTAGTTAATTCAGCATGTGAAAGTTGAGGTATTTAAGCTCTTTGGTATTTCGGTTTAGCAAAGAGTTCAGTAAATGAAAACCACCCCTGAAGAGGGTGAAGTAGCTTCAACGTCGACAGCTACGCGGCAGCCACTCACCCTGCAAAGAAATATAAATCACAGTGGAGGTTTATGAGAAGTGACTGAGGTGACTGCTCTCCTCTCGGGTGATGAATGCGGGATCGCGGCCGCCAGCGTCAGCCGCGCCTTCATGCGCCGCCCCCGCCGCAAAAGAAATACTCAACATAATATGGGTTTCTGTAGGAGACCACATGCAGTGCTTAATAATACATAAACCCATAACGGTGGAGGGAACAACATCCAGTCCGAGAGCTGTCTCTGCCCGTCTCCAGCTGAAATAACAATTGGGAAGTAAAGGAGGAAGAGAGGGAGAGGAGGGAGCAGAGAAAGTGGACCACTTACTCTCTCATCAATAGTTAAAGAGAGAAGTCTTCTAGTAAAGCTCAATGCTCACGTGTCTGATGAAGCCGTCCACTCCAACGCACGGCCGTTAAGTCAGAATTTACAGCGCATTTTTTAATAAAGCTGAGCATTTTGCCTGTCATAATAGGTCATAATGTCATAATTGGTCTACCGCTCTGTGATCCTTTGGGTTGTTATCGTTATTCTGTGTTTCAAAGAGTTAGTTTGGATTCACCAAAGTCACACAATAACACAAGCAAATGATATAATAGGTGTTGAAAGACAATCAGCTGATCTGTGTTAAATCACTGTTTTTGTCAAAGGAGTCTGGTGAGTCAGTTTCCTGTCAGAAAGGGTTGTCTGCCAGCAGAGTAAAGCTTTAGATGGGCTGTGGCCATAATACTTTACTGCTGACACCATTTACAGCTGTATACTGCTTAGCATCCACACTGGTGGTCTCCAAGCTAGAGCCACAATGAGAGCCTCATACAACCCCACTTCCAAAAAGCTGGAACTATTCCTTTAAGGACTCTTATGTAGTACAATGGGGACAAACTGTGGCGCCCGACAGGATTGACGTGAAAAAACAAAGAAATTGCTTGAAACAAGGGAAAAAACAAAAAATCTCCAAGCTTTTGTTTTCTGTGACCGTCCATCCATCGATCCATCCTCTAACCTCTACTGCACATTTACTGCCAGATTGACTTTTTACTACAACTCTTTTTCTCTGCAATACCCAGCTCAACAGAGGCGTAACGAAAGAATGGGACAGAACCGGGTTGACTTTTTGGTACCACCAACAACTTTTGCCAATGGAAATGCAAAAACAGCCGTTCTCATGTGTCTAATCTGGACTGCTTGGTGGAAACGTGGCTTAAGAAACTCTTGTTTGTCTTGTTCTCTTGGATCAGTCATAGTTCCTTTTGGTAACATTTGCATTTAGAGTTTGCAGATAATTTAGATGTGAGTGGTCATGCACTGAAGCTCTCAGCAGGTGCATCTTGAGTAGTAAGTCTAATTTAAACAGGTGTTACCGTTGCAGAAAAGGTGACACAGCCTTCCAAAATGAAATGAGACGAAAGAAAGGAACAGCTATATAAAAAAGGCCTTTTCTTCTTGTTTAATGTCAAATTCCATTTAATTGAGGCATTGAAGCTTTTATCTGCCAACCGCAGTTAGTGTGATACATTTCTTTTCAACTTTTGTTGATGTCAGCTTTAGCCAGGCATTAGAGCGAGCATGTTGGAAGATAAAAAACACAAAAGCAGTGACTGTCATGCATGTAAATTGCCACAGATATACTTCCAGTGTAACACCTGCCACAGCAAACGCATGCCGTCGTCATCATCGGTGGGGAACCACAGGCTGAAAGAGCCACGGTATGACGACTTTGCAATGAGCAGTGTCTCTTCCAACAGGATTACGCTTTGACTGAGAATAAAAAGATTGGAAACTATTATAATTGGCAGTTATTTCGGGTAAATATTTGTCTGATTATTGAGGGGGGGGGGGGCATTTCTTTCTGGCACCACATGATAAATATTTAAATAACAGCTGTTTGTGGTTGAGGGTGATTGCAAAGGCTTTGCCAAAATTAATTTGTACTATAAGCGATGTCTGTTTAACTTCAGATTGTGTACATTTAGGTTGAAGAGTAGTTTTATGGTAATTATGATAATATGAATTAATTATGCAGTGACTGTAATCTTGAGAAGATAATCATAACCTGTTGTTACAAATTGACAGTTATCTCCTGTTGGCTGCCGGAGGCATCTGACATTTGAATTGTTCACTTTAAATAATGATTGAAAATTATGTGAGTGGACATACACACTGACAGCACAGACTTTTCATTTGTTTTTGAGGGAATTAGGAGAGGGACTGAGCTAAATTCAGTGCTTCGTTTTGATGGTCCGTTTCATTTTGTCAGGTGAATCTTGAAGGACATGTTAAATCAGTACAGATAATTTAAACCAAATGTTACACATGAATAATTCATTGGACGTAATTTGCTTTAAAAAGCCACAGCAGCATGGCGTGTGCCCAAAGGATAAGTCAGCATACAAGACTCCAGCCCTAACTGGAGACAAACAATATCTTATGCAACTTGTTGTTTTTGTTTGTGATTTACTCTGTAATGTTGTAATTACAGTATTTGGCTCCACATCCCCTTGAAGGCATTCAATTCTCAGCGGAGGTGAACAAAATCCAAACTGTTGCTCTCGTATGGGAAGCAGGCATTTTAAGAGCCTTTACAGTGGGTGCTATATGCCTTGTTGAATGGGCTCTGACATGACAATTTCCCTTTGGGGAGTCTTTTAGTACTGTTGCATGAATTCGTATAAATATTTGATGTTATGGGTGATTTCTCAGGTTTGTGTTTTAGCTAGTAGACTTCTGACAGTGGGCGTCTGGCTTTAACACATCTCATGGTCTGTTTTTTCTGTGTTAAATACATCTGTATCACCAACACTTGAGAACTTTCTCTTGTCACTATGCATTAAAATGATGTGGTTAAATCTGGTATTAAAAGTTGAGATGAAATGAAAAATGTAATTTTAATCCTTTAAGATAACAAATATTGAAATTGTGCACCTACAATACAAAAAATACAAATCTATTTATTTGTAATCTATCAAAATACAATCTTTGTGTTAGCCATGCTAGCTATTGCTAAATGTTTATAGTTAGCTGTTGCTAGATGTTGCTAGCTAGCTTTGCCAGATGTTGCTAGCTAGCTGTTGCTAGATGTTGTTAGCTGGCTAACAATTTACGCTTCGATACTCTGTTAAAAGTTGAAGATCGATTGACGAGTGAGTTTCTTGAAATTGGTGGGTAACGCTGATTTAAGCAAGTGTCATGTTTTAGAGAAAGCTAACTAATGAAGGACCTCCATAATTGACGATTGATTGACAGCGCTAGCCAGAAATATTCTTGTTAGGAGCTTGCTGGCTGAAATTTGAGAAAGGCCAATAGAGAAACTGCATCTTCTCAAAATGCTGCTTTATCTGGATTTAACTGTTGTCAATTGTTCAGGTTTCTCTGATTGATTAGGGGAAAAAGCACCAGCTGTTAAAACTAAACAATACCTCCTGTTTTAGTTTTAAAAAGTGCTCTTGGGATGCTGCTTTGAGAGTGAATAACGAAGCGGAGCAAAATATTAATTCAAGAGTGCATCGGGCAACCAAAACAGATGGCCGTCACACAACAAAAATGCTGTTTTACAAATAGGAACAAAAAGGGGATAGAGCCAAAGCAGTTGTGTTGTTCTGAGCCTCAGGACCAATTTGGATGCAGAGGCTCGCTAACAGTCCTCAAACCTCATATTTACAAGCATTCTTTTCCCGTCTTTGTGAAAGCCCAGGGAATTGCAATGGGAAATTAGCACAAATTGTTTTCACTTCAACATTTAATTTGCCTGCCGTGGTCCGTCGTTGGACACATTTGATAAGGTTAGCCCATGATTGCCCGAGGCTCAGCAGTAGCTCCTCACCTTTGCCAGGATATTGTGCCATACACTGTAATAAAACTGCCATGTGTTTCCCCCCCTGCTAGGGTGCAGTAAATATAATGAGATGGAGATGTTGCCCTGTGCAGAACCAGTGGACCAAATTGCTCTGATATGTGGGATAGATTAAATCTTTCAGGGCATTGCTGTCACTTCAGCCTCAAAGAAAAAGGGTTTCCATCAGGCCCGCTGTTCCCTGAGACACATTTTCATTTTCACCATAACAGGAGGTCTGAGAAATACTACTGTAGAGCATTATCACCATAACAACTCCTGAAATTATCCCAAATACCTGTAGGTGCACTATAAAATAGCCATGTGTGGAGCAGCTGTGGCAGCTTCTCTCATCCTTCCCTCCCAGGATCAGTAATGTCCACTGACAGCTGTATTCTCTACCTACATTAAAGGTCAGTCAGCACCCACAGTACATGTTGATCTTACCGTCTTGGACAGCAAAGTCCTTTCTTGCGAACATGAATAGCCACCGAAGCCAGAAACAAAAGAATTGGGTATAGAGGTTGGTTTTTGGTCTTTTCTTTTGAAGGAATCAGAGACTTTGAGAGGGAATTAGAGGTCTTGTGGTCCACCAGACTGTTTATTTGACTTTTTAACAGAAATAAGCTTTGGACTATGGTAGCATTGCCAGCTCTTAACCAGGATATGTATCATGATCCATAGAAAATCCCCCTTGGGTGCTCTCCCAGTCTTCACCTTCACCTTTTTTTTTTCATCCAAACCGGCTCCAGACTTCACAGCTGATCACATGAATATGAATCGTCGTTCTCTTTGCTACAATAAAAAATGAGAAATCCCAGGTGCTTTTTCAAAAAATGTTGCACAACTGAAATAGGATAAATATTTCACCCTTGCGTTTGACCAAGTGCTCAGTGTCAAGAAAGCAAATAGACTCTTTTCTGTGTTTCAGTGCATGAACAGCAGAAATAACATGTGGAAACCCTTAAACTGAGTGGTGGTGGTGGTGAACTCACTATAGCTGTTCTCCTCCTCCAGGCCACACAGGGCGTCTGCTGCAGTCCCTCTGCTTCACCAGTATGTCCTTCCTGCTGCTCCACATCATCTACCAGATTACTGTCAACAGCCTCCTGGCAGGAAACACCATTGCCTCGGACTTCAACTGTAAGTACACTGCAGCTTTTATGGTCAGTGCTCTAAAAGTATTGTCCGTTGAACCAAAGCAACATGCAGGTGAAGAATCCACAAAGGTGCAGAGAAGACTGATTAATACTGATTAAGTCTCTTGACTGAAAAAGCCAAAATGAATAATTTGAAAAACACAATTTTATTATTGTTTAATTGTGACAGATGCAGCTTAAAAACTGGAAAATCAAACAAGTTCTGTCTAATGCTTTAAGTCAATTATTTAATATGAAAAAACACCCTCTTCCTCATCCTTAACAAAATGCAAAAAGAGCCCAAAGCTGGATTTAGTCCTGGTGCAGAAGGATGAAGGAAGTCGTCCTGTAGAGGCTGAGGTTGTAGGTTTTATGAACTTTATCACACCGCTGCAACATGATAAACGTAACGCCACACACTCACACGATAAACACACTTTACTGTTTTATTCACTGTGATAGAAATAATGTGTAGCAGACAGAGGCTTTGTGGTGGAAATGGCTTTTGTCAGGTCCTGAAAAGCAGATGATAACCAAGCTTTTTTTTTTTTTTTTTTTAAACTTGCTTCATGTTCCCTCTGCAGCCATCAGAAACACAAGCAAACACAAACTGGCCAGTCATAATTATTTCAGTTACCATGTGGCGTCTCTGTATTTATATTGCCCCAGTGTGTGCTTATTGTGTTTTTTTTTCAACAAGTGCAAATTAGCTGCGATGTAGCATATGGTGTTCCTACAGAGTCTACACACATAGCTGCACGGTGTAGGTGTGACATAACCTCTTACCGCAAAAGTATAAATGAAGTTTGAACATAACTGTAAAACTTGCTTCAGTGGATGTTGGAAATCTAATTAAAACGGCTGTCAGTCAGTATTTTACAGACATGGTGCATAAACTTTGCAGGCACATTTATGAATTATCTTTCCACATTCTGTCAATAAAATACATCTTTCAAATGTATTTACTGTAACTAATTAGTGCAGTTTTGATGATGGTTTTTCCTAAAATCTTTTTCTAAAACAGATTACTCACTCCAAGGACCCATGTTAGACCAATAGGGCGAGATCTCTTGTTGTTGAGCCGCATGTTCGCGGCAGACAGGGTGCACGTGTGCTTCTCATCCATCACACAGGCCGTTTTGTGCTGAAACTCTGACCTGAGCCGTTGACGCGATGTCACAGAGTTGTATATCACCAGAGAAGTTGTACTTTCTCATTCTCAGCCTGAGGGAAAGTTTCCATGCAGAAAAACTAACTGAGGACACGCTCCATTTACAGCGAGCAGGTAAAATACGCCCTCCAGTAATGATTCACAATTTCTAGAAATATCGTCAGTCTTATTGAATTTTGTCACATCATGACGATTTATGAATCTAACATTCCTCAGTGTAATTAGCTTCCTTGTGCCATATGGCAGCATAGGAAAAAAAGGGATTCTTGCTGCCTGTAATGCAAACACTGTAAGCTACTGACTCAGTGTTGGGAAGGTGTTAATAGTCGGCCTTGGGCTTCTCATGAAACTCTGTATCAAACTGTAAAATTTGAATGTGTCTAGACAGGACAGACCCTGACCTTGTGTTCTAATGACTTGTTCTTTCTAATGGAGGCAAGTCGCCTTTTCCAGAGTCGAAGTACAGCCAACTTTGCTCAGAAGGCAGAACGAACGTTATCGCCCTCAGGCAGAAACGCACAGAGCTGCTCAGAGAGGGTAGACTAAATATTCACTCAAGGAGATCTTTATTACTGAGGTCTCAAGGGCTGCAGTTTTTGGCAGATCAAACCTTGATGAGATGAGACCATAAATTTTATCCATCTTCTTTATTTATCTACCGGCACGTATTATCTATCTGCCTGTTTATTGATCTCTCCATTTACTTAACCAATCCATTGTTTGGTTTGGTTTGCTGATTTTCATGCACGAATCAGAAAGGGTAACAATGCTTAACACATTAAAAATGATAACAAATTATAACAAAAATATTTCCAAGATATTAAAACGATTAAATAAGAATTCAGAACATGTAGAATTTCTTGAGGAAAAACACAAAAAATACATTTAAGGGCAATATTTTATATTTTTACTATAACCTTTTCTACATAAGGATGAACTGTTCACACACAAAAATAATGACTGTATCCAAAGCCAGTTGTATTTTACTCCTTTCTGCCATAGAGCATCGTTGTCGTCCAAATACTATTAAAAAGCCATCACTGTAACTCTGGCTGACATGTTCCTTCCATACTGTAAACATACTATGTAGTTTATCTCGAGTCTATCCCACATACATGCTCCTGCTGCTTTATGTTCTCATTGCTTGGTCCACCACTTTGGTCCCGACTGAAATATCTCAACAACTGTTGGATAGATTGCCGTTAAATATGTTGCAGACGTTTGTTTACCCTTCAGGATAATTTAGGTGATCATCATTGTGTCATAATGCAAAACTTAAGTTTCCCAATCAGTTCCAGCTGTTCTTTGTGTTGTGCGCTGATTAGAAAATGTTAGCGTGCTGGTTTGCTCAACAGAAATGATGAACATGGTAAATACCGTACCGTCACCATTGTCCTGGTGTTGCAAACATGCTGAGTAAGGACTGCGGTTGTCTTTAAGTGAGAGCGTTCGGGGGTTTTGTCTCACTCATAAAGCTCCACTGGCACTTGAATGAATACCATCTTGAGTCATTATCTGCAACATTTAACAGCAAAAGTCCCCTGTACGAGCGCTGGGCTGAGCAGGAATTGCTTTACAGTGAGCAGCTGGTGGATCCTGGCTGTTCATTTTCACAATTAATGAGGCACGCGGTGGAGAAACATAACGTCGCGCAGTCACAGTGAAAAACTTCACATGCAGCTAAAGAGGCACTGGAGAAACTCTCATTAAACTTTAGCTTTGTGAAGTAACATCTTTACTACATCATGTTGCTGACAACATTAGGCCGTACAGTGTCGCACAGACATTTATTTAAAAGCTTCAGATGTGATGATTTGTTCACGTATTGTTTTTTTTTGTATTTCTACTTCCTGAAGATAATGTCATCCTATTCTTATTTTTACTTCTGGGCAACATATGCAACAGGAAGGCAGACATTACTCTTTGTCCCCTTAATCCGCCGCTTACAGTCGGAGTGAACGCCTTATCTCAAGTTGCTATATCTGGTATTTAGCCCCTTGACACCCTTTTCCTTTTGGCAGCCGAGTCTAAACAAGGAGTCCTCCGTTGCGGTTATCCTCTCTCCAGATAACTTCATATAATTTCCTCTGTTCGTCGTAGCCAAATACACCATTAGAGCAGTAGACTGAGATGAGTATGAATGAGAAAAGCCAACGCCTCCAGCTGTTAGAGCAGGTCAGTGACTGGTCACCAGATGAGCTGCAGGCCGGCTTCCCTTCTGGGGTCATCCGTCATTCCTCCGCGCTGACTCGACATGGTGGGAGCTGCATTTACAAACAGTCATGAGTCATGTTTGTATTAACCATCAAAAGAGCACCAGATGGGTGGAGCGCGCATCATTTCAGATGTCTGCTTATTTGTCAGGTAATGACAAAAAAAAAAAGCACTTGGCTGACTTTCAAAATACTTTCCGGTGTTTGTCTCAACTTTTTGGCAGTTATTGTCCTCCATGGCAAACCCCACCCATCTGGCAACCAAGTAGGTTCAAACAAACCATAAAAAAAGAGGATTTGCTAGTTTGATTTGGCCCATATCTGATGGCAATGGACATTTCACCACCTCATAAGGAGTAAACGGCCTGTTGAATGGCAGTTTTGTGGTCAGTTCCTCTGGGATAGTCTTCATTAAGTCCCCCAGACAGCGCTGGTGACCTTTACCGCCTTCTGTATCCAAACATATCCTGCCCACCATTCCCCAAATGTGAGACATTTACCCGGAGTTGTCCCTCCGATTACTGATTGTGCGATTACAGTTATTATGTGCTGAAATGTTGACGCTGCATATCACCGCTCTCCACGGAAAGGCGCAGCTGGTATAAGAACAGCGAGCGCGCAGAAATGCAGTGCTGAGAGGTTAACGGCCCAGCAAGTACAAAGTGTGTTTTATGATGTTCACATTAAGTCTTGAGGACAGGTATTTTTGGTGCTCAGCTGGGGTGGAAAGCTGCCTCGCCTCCGCAGGCAGAAACTCTCACACTCCTTTCCAGAAGTTTCCCTGCTGAGTTCAGACTGAGTTACGCACTATTCCCCTCCTCATCCTATGGATCAGACTGGCCTCACTTTACCTCTGGCATTCCTCGCGTGTGATATCACAGGCAGGATGGGTTTCCTCCGACACCTGTAAGCTCAGTTTGGGCTGGGTGAAGTTAGGTGTTGCAGATGTTTGGACTTGGGATTCGCAGAGACAGATTCTGTTTTGCCTCCAGTCACTGCGCTGACATTTTAAGCTGCAGAGTTTCTATTTGAAGATTTAAATGGGCCATTAAGTAAACTATGACCTTTATGAACCTCTGTGGGTGATTATTAGGGATTACAATAACATCAGTGAACCTTATCGCCCCTTCTTCTAGTGCCTCATAAGCTTTATTATATGTTCTTTGCCTTGTACGTGACACAAACAGTGAAGAAACAAGCTAATTAGACCAAAAACAGTGCTTTGAGGAGTTAGTATAATGTACCACTGGCTGCTTGGCATCGTATTCACTGCCACTGACACGGTTTAGGTCAGTGTGTTAGGTAAAAGTTTTTATTTAAAAGATTAAATAAAATGTCCCCTAAATTAAAGCTGCATTGTGTTATTTTTGACCACCAGGGGGCAGAATAAACACCAAAACAAACACACCCTGACTTACCATTGGCTTATTACATCATGTTAGCAACATTTAAGTAAAACATTCAGCAGCTTTAGGACAGTATGAACATTTAGCTAGAGTCTTTAGCTTACCAATCGACGTTGCCACCATCAAGTAGTATTTATTTACTCATCTGATAGTGTTTACTGCCTATAGTTTAATCTTAAGTCAATGTGCGCACTCTAAAGCCCGAAACAATAAACTTAAAGCAGTCTGATACTGTTTAAAGATGCTGAACTGGGTGTTGGGTCTCATTGGGCGTGGGACTTTGATAATGTCATGATCCTATGACATTTGATTCAGTGTTCACATAACAAATTTGCATTAGAGGAGGCCTGTGGGCGACGCGTTTAATGTCAGAGGTCATGACGGATGTTAGTCATGTGTGCTCCTCCCGTCGCAGATGATGCACGTTGACCGCTGGACCTCCACCGTCCTGCTCCTCCACCCTAACCACCTAACACACACATAACATCTGTGACAGTGAAGCTGTGCATGCAGCTACTTTTTGTCGCTGATGAGTAATAAAGACACAGCTGGCTTTGTGCTGACAGTCCGTTACTGTTTTATTCACCCTGAGTGGAGTCTGTTTACTGTTTTTTGACAAAGTGCCTAATAACTCTGACTCATTCCTTTACTGGATACTTGGTGTGTGTTTCATTTATGAGAAAATCCTTTAGATTATCTTTAGTAATATTGTTTGACACTTGCTTTCTGCGTCACCTTATTTAATTTATCCTCTATTTGCAAACTAAGCTCTGAGCATCGGAAAAGATCAATGGTGCGTCTTAACATTCGTAGGTAGCAGGTTGTAAAAGGTATTTCTTATAGTCTGAACCCTCTATATTTTAGAGATATTGAACCTTCATCCCAATGGCTGCAAAACATTTCCTTTTAGCTTAACAACCTCCTGAGAGTAGAAGCAGTTTGCATGCAGGTAGATTAAGTCATGTGGATGTAGCGCTCCGTCTGCTGTCGCTGAAGTGTGTTTAACATCTTCACTCCCCTCAACGCGCTCACTCCAAACCAGAAACCTCACTACAGCAGCAGCGCGGCACCTAATTAGTCGTTCCTAATACACTGGCAAAACAGCCGGATGCATCGATATGTCACTGAGTCGAGATCCCCGAGTCTCGAGTTGGTGTCGTGTTTTTTCTGGCAGCAGAACAAAAGCCGGTCAGCCTTCGGCAGCGACTCTCAGCGCGTCAGCTGAATACCTGGAAATCTCCGCGTGAGCTCTGAAGTGACGTTCAGGAACTCTTCAACGAGTCGAGAAACAAGACTCACATGAAATGTTTTCATTTTCTTGGTTTGTTTTTTTTCTTTTCATTGTTTTTATGTCACCTGAAGATTTAATGTCAGCTGAAATTCAAAAGATTTAATCAGTTTGGTAGCGGCCTTTTAACCGTTTTGCCAGAAGATAGATCTTCATATTGTAGTAATAGTTAATAATAAACAGCCGTTATTGGCTCACTCTTTGTTTTTAATGACTGTGATATAAAAACAGTGTTATTGAAGATGTTAAAGGTGTGTTTCTTTGCCACTCTCTGTCAGTATTCACTAACTGAATTCATGTTTTTGTCCAGGCTCCACGTGGGAGAAATCCATGAGACAAATCGGCTTCGAGAGGTAAGGCAGTGACGAATTCCACGCTCTCAAGACAAACGCATAATACAACCCAATAATGCTGCCGTTTGACACACTGCCGTTTGTTTTATCTTATGATTCATATAACAAGCTTGCTGAGATCCAGAATCTAAATCCCTGTAAACGAATTGTTTCTAAATCTCTTGACGATTGCGCAGCAGCGTGAATGTTGCAAGTGTGGACTTTGTTTAACAGAGCATGAGTCTTTCTCCAAATTGGGCAATCCACAGGCTTTTTCAGGAAGCGACAGCGCTCAGCTCACTGACTGTTTGCTGATAAAAGGGGAAGATCAGCATGATGACAACCTTTTAATTCACTGCAACAGAACATGTTTGTTTTTTCCCCTTTTTTCTATTCAAGAGCTTTAAAATTAATTTCTTGATGATCACGCACGCGGTTCTCCTCCGCTGTATTTACAAGTAGCAGGTTGCATCGTCTGAGCTAAGTGTCCTAAATATAGCGGCCGCACAATAACATTAAACACCACTTCTTGCATTTAGCCACGCTGGCTCGTCATCTTATAAATGCTCCCAACCTGTCCCCGTGTGGATTGTTGATGAACGCTAAACCCAGTTACGCCTGACGCTCGGTTGACAGGCCTATTTTTCAAAGCTTTTGCCGTTGCGTCTGGTTCCTCACACACACACACACACACCCCTCTGCCCGTGATCGTGTTAGATGTGGTTTGCTAAGTACGGGAATGTCCAAACTCAGCCACATCCTTTTTCCAGTACTCAACAGCCCTCGGTGGATAGTATACTGTAAGTGGCGGAAGTAGAGCCATAAACATTTTACCCCGCCTGCATTTACCTGTTTGTGTTGAGGATCATATGCGGCATATACAATATTTACAGCTGCATTTGCTGCACAGGCGGATGCTTTCTCACTTTTTACAGCCTGTGTGGACCAAAAAAACCAAAAATGCAGCGCCCTGTTTAGATGTAGATGTGTCCGAGGAGGATCCACAGCTGTTGTGTGACTTTCAACACAGAAAGATCCTTCAGTTTCCTGTAGGATGACCTTTTCGAATCCCTTATAAATACCAAATATTTATTCGGTTCTGCGGTCTTTGTAGTTTTTCACTGAAGCCCCATGAGTTATTAGCCCCGTGGCCCGAGGCGGTTAAGACAGGTCTTTGCGCTGCTAATGTTATTGTAAGCCTCTCACATGATAAGCAGGGGAAAGTAGGAGTCATTCAAGTCGCTGGCTCGGTCTCGTCTGGCTCTGGCGGTTTCCATCTCTTTCATCCACGTGAGGATGCACGAAGCTTCGCAACAATAAAAGCACATGGAAACTGACGTCCTTGATTAGATTAAACTCGCCAACAGCAGCCGGAGGCCCCAACTGTTCATCTGTGTGTGCGTTTTCCATCGTGTTGATTAGCCCTCTGGTTTTCAACTTGTTAACTTTTATAAGATTTCTATCCATTCAAGGCCAGAATGAGAGCGGGTCTGTTTTTGAAATGACCAGTCGTTTTATAACTCGATCCAAACATTTGGTCAGCTTTTTCTTTTTTTTTTTTTAAACTCTGCAGAATCACCACTGCGTTTTGTTTATTGTAAACAGCTTAATTACACTTGGAGCTCGGCACGAAATGTAAAGAAAACACTCTGGTGGCCAAACGCAGGATGCAGCGTGATTGCTGTAAAACCTGAAATAGAAATTGGTTTGCATGATAAAAGTGAGTTTTAAGGGTTTTGAAACCTGTTAGCCATTTCAAGGACATTTTTTATTTGCTTTAATTGTACATGCAATCATGACACCTCGTAAAACGAGTCCTCGGGCTGCACAAATTCATCTCAGTGGATCATTTGAAGGCCTGACGTTACTGTAGCTGTCATGGCAACAGCCGGCCGCCACTGTTTAGCTTCCTGTTTGAACAACTCTTTGGGTATTTAGTCGGAGGTGAGCAGACTAATCAAATAACAAATGTTACAAAAGCTTTTGTTTGCCCGCGGCGACACAACCACAACTCTTCAAACAATGTCATGTTTTGGCGGATTAATGAAAAACACACAGCGTGTGGACCAGAACTGAGATAAATATTATTTGTTTATTAATTATTACTGTGTGTGCACAGTGTTTGGCGTGGATAGTGTCATCATCATACCTGAGGTAACGCATCAAACCTGGAAATGTAAAGCAGTGTTTTACTTCATTTTATGCAGTTTAATGAGCTTTAAAGGAGGGCTTATTGTTCACGCCACCTCATTATGAACAAAGGATGCAATTTTCAAGGGAGTAAACATGTTTTTCACAGTTCAGTTAAAGAAAAATACCACGCTCTCCCGTGGCCTTTTCGTTTGAATGGAATTTCACTCACTTGTTAAAAGCAATACGTTTAAAAACCGACGAGGCCGATTTCATTAAAGTGGGTGGTGCTCCATATAAAAGCTGGAGCGTTCGGCGCAACACGTATTAAAAGGGCCTTTGAGTCATGGGAAAAAAAAAAAAAGAAAAAGGAAAACCGATTCCCATGCATTCATGTGAACAGGTGGTGTTTTCTCAAAGATGTGATTGCTGCAGAGTTACCCCTGCAGACAGCAGCTTATGCAAGCAGATGCATACGTTTTAAAGTTCGTTGAGCCATTGTTTTGGCTTTTCAAACAGCCAGAGATGTGTCAAATGTCCCAGATCTGCAACACAAGAAGGCACAGCTATTTGCAGGCCTTATCCAAGCGAACTAAATGAGCAACCGCAAGTCCCCGGAGCTCTTAGAAAAACTGTTTCATATTAGACGTGATCGTCCGTGGACAGTTAAGTTTCTTGTGCTCTGTCCCATTTTCCATCATTTGGTTTTGATCCCAGCTTACAAGCTTGCTCCAAATCACAATTTCTGGAAGATATGCGGATTCGCCTTTACCTTCTGGAAACGAGCGTCTGCTTTCTGTCATCGCCTGTCCTCTGACTCTCCGTTTGTCCGCAGCGTGATTGGCGCAGACGCGGGCAACGGCATCCGAGTTTTCATCCCCGACATCGGCATGTTCGTGGCCGGCTTGGCCATCTGGCTGCTGTGTCGCACTCTGGTCCAGAAGAGGCCGCCTGAGGACATGGCCCAGTACAACGCTGACTTTGAAGCCGAGGAACAAGTGGGTTTCATTTGTGGTGACACGCAATTTCCTGAAAACAGTTTCAGACCTTGTCTATACTGTCTATCTCTCTCTCTGCCTAGTTCTTTATCTATCTCTATATACTCTTTCTATTTGTCTTTCTATATTTATATATTTCTATCTCAATCTATGTCACCGTCTATCTCTATCTGTTGCTCTCTCCCTATCTCTTTATCTCCCCATATCTCTCTAGCGCATCTCTCTCTTTCCGTCTCTCTATCTCTTTTTCTCTTCATCTCTCTGTGTATCTCTTTTTCTCTTTAGCTCCCTCTCTCTTATTTCTCTCTCATTACGTCTCTCTATCTCTCTAAATCATTGTGACTGCTTCTCGTCAATTAAGACGACTTCTTCATAGTAAATAAATAATTCTGTCTAAAACACAACATTGAGTCTTCAGCGATTTAGGTCAGAGAAAAGCAGAAAAGCCTCACATTTTGAGAACCAGGAATTATACTTCAATGATTTTTCGAGTGGCAAAGCGCTAAACCGAACTAAAAACTGTTTGATGTTCTGTTTGAAGTGGTGCATTTTAATTATGACTCACTACAAACAAACAGGGATAACAATAATCAATGTAATTTTTAAAAAACACTGTTGAATCAGTATTTATGGTTACACCGTTAACATATTGGATGAAAGAGAAGAAGTATGCATGAGGATCATAACTGATTAGATTTAATTTTCAGCCCCATCCCGGTTAGAAAAGTTGCCACTGGGCAGGAGATCTGCCCCTCCAGCTCTGCACGCGCTCTCTGCTCTGAGCTGCAGAAGCTGGGAGCAGCAGCATGAATAGAGAGCTCCCTGTGAGTGTTGATGACTTGGAGTACAGCCCCCCCCCGCCCCATCCCCTGGCAAGTCCTCCCTCCTCTTTATGGCTCAGTGTTAATTAAATCCACATTCACTTTCGCTTCGACTGTGCCGCTCACACTGGCGCAGATGGCATCGCTCCCCATTAGTGAGGAACACCAGGAATTCGTCTCACGGAGCCTGCGTTGTGTTTGGCCTTTTATTTCCGTCCGTGAGCCATCTGAGCCGAAACGGTTTGTTTGATTCAACACAGGGTTCGTGCCACCTGCTACTTCCTTTGTCTGGTGCCTCATGTGTTCTATATAAATCACAGTGAATGGCGCTCTTGTTGTTATGTCTGTGTTTTTAAAAAGAGGGACACGCAGTTGGTCAGATGCAGCAGCCAAGGTAGAGCTGACTGGATTAGATCTCAAGTCAACATGTGGTTCAGGGAGCGTCTGCCTAATCATGTCTGCAGCCACACAGACCACACATGCACACGCTAAACAGACTTAAACACACTCCCAGCTGGAGTCCACGCAGGGCTTGTTATGCAACTGCTACCTGTAGGAAACAGCTTTCAGCACCACGGAGAGCTCTGACCTCCACGCTGCACCGTTCATCATTCAGTACTGAAATGTGTCACCGTGCTCCGCCTTTCAAGGAGGAAGAGGAGAAGCTGAGCCTGGACGACGACGTCCTGCTCGAGGAGGACTTTGAAGCCGGGTACGAGGCCGAGGAGGACGAGGAGCTGGACGAGGAGCTGGACGAGGAGTTCGAGGAGGAGGATGAAGAGGAGGAAGAGGAGGTGAAGGAGAGCACCAAGATGAAAATCCTGCGGCTCGTGGCCGAGGTGGCATCAAAAGTGAAGGAGGTCATCGGGAACTTGATCACCACTGCTGGGAAGGTGGTGGTCACCATCTTGTTGGGCATGACAGGTGAATTTAGATGTTATAGCTCTGATATTTAAATGATGATGTCAGCTTCTCTCAAAAAGTTTAGCAGTTTTACTAAAAATTAAACTTAAAACCCCTTAAAACAAAGGGTTTACTGTCACTGGTCACATGATCTGTTGTAATAAGACAGTGATTTTATGTAAAAGACTAGTTTCATTTGATTGTTGACTGTTTTAAAAGCTCAATAATGTGAAATTCTGCACTAATTCAAAGGAAAGTAACAATCTCCATCTACAGTTTGAGGAGCTCCTCAGCTCTCCTAACATATAATCACTTGGCATCTTGTATTAACCTCAAAGCTCAGGTTGTGAATTACCTTTTAACAGCTTGAAAATGTGGTTTCCAGGTGGTATTTTGTTTAAAACTGGCTGGATGCAGTAGTGCAAGATATAATAGATATATATTAATATTCGAAGAAAAGTACCAAATATTATGAGAAAATACTTTACACATTTCCCAGATTCAACAGTGTCTCTGATGATTTTATAATTTATAAGTCTCGATGAGGTCAGTTCACCGGTCCTCTGACTTCTCGCTTGCAGGCATCATGCTGCCGTCGGTGACCTCGGCTGTTTACTTCTTAATCTTCCTGTTCCTGTGCACCTGGTGGTCCCTCTGCCGGACCTTCGACACGCTCATCTTCAGCTGCATGTGCGTCCTGATGGCCATCTTCAGCGCCGGGCACCTCATTGTCCTCTACCTCTACCAGTTCCAGTTCTTCCAGGAGTCCATCGCAACCAACGACAGCTACATCCGGTCAGACACATGCAGAGTTAAACACACACAGAATGTTAAACACACTGAAACCGTCCAACTCCTGCAGGGTGCATTAGACATCTTATTTTTTCAAAAAGCAGTATCCCTGCTTTTTTAGCATGGTGCAGTAGACTGCCTGCTGTATCAAACCTTAAGAATAAAGCACACACTGTCTGAGTGATGGCCCCAGCTAGTGAAAGCTAAGCTTACCAGCATTACATGTCCTGTCTCTTTGATGGATTGTTGAAATGGTATTTCTCTAGTTAAACAGCGCTCGGCCATGCTAATGCTGTCTGGCTCCTTATTAATGTGACGTGACGACGGAGCTCAGCAGCCAGCGCTCCTTTGACTCCGCGATATTTACTGCGCCCGAGACCGGTTTGTTTAAACGATAATAAATATTTACTATTGTTACAAACGAGAAGGCAAAGGAAAAGGCAAACCCAGCTGCAGGGGAGATATATCAAACTCCTACTCACAGCACATCAATATCAGCAGCAGAGCTTTTAGGCTCTCCACTACGACCGGTGTTGTTTTATTATGCATGAGAAAGGAGACAATCAGCTGTCTGTGGCTGCGGCGGCGGTGAAACGTTGCGGTTGGAGTGAAGCCACGCTGTTGCACATCTTGCCAACATACGTTAGTCACAGTCGTAATGAATACGCAGTCTGTGGCAGGGCGCACCTTAAGTCACTGCGCTCATTGTGTTTGACTGACAACCTGGAATGTGAAGAATGTGGTTTATTTACTCATTACTAAAAAACACACACATCAAGGCCCGCCACCCTACATGCCTGACAGAAAGCTGCTACAGCGGGAAAGGGAAGAACATTTAACCAGATGAGATGCAACAGAGATCCAGTCCTTTGAAATAATAAATACCTTATTAATACAGATAAGTTTATATTTTACCATGAATGTCTCACTTGGACAACACAGCACCAAAATCAGTTCTAAAACTTAAGTAGATAACAATAATTTAAATGTTATTCTGTTGTAACTCTGCGCTGGACTTTGTAGAGAAGTGTTTGTTGTTATTTACCAAATTTTATTATTAACAGTGAGACTGAATTATTCCCAGTCTGCTGTCCAATGTAGAGCAGTAAATGCAGTGTGAAGAAGTCACAAAGTTGTTTGAACAAGTAGTAGTGCTTTACTGAAAATCCTGCAAAGATGCAGTCAGATGCAAACAGCTAAAACACTTGAATATTAAAAAGGTGCAGCTGCTGTCTCACTGCACGTGCAGCTATAGTCGCACTGTACATGTAGCTGCTGTCTAGCTGTCACCGTAGTCTCACTGTAGTTGCAGCTGTTGTCTCAGTGTAGCTGTTTTCCCTGCGTACATGTAATTGTCTCCCTGCACATAGCTGCTGTCTCACTGTAGCTGTTGTCTTGTTTTGTCTCACTGCACACGCAGCTGGTGTCTAGCTGCCACTGTTGTCTCACCGTAGCTGTCTTCTCAGTGCACATGCAGCTGTTGTCTCACTGCAAACTGTGACTGGTGTCTCACTGCTCATGTAGCTGGTGTCTAGCTGCCACTGTTGTCTCATTGCATTTACAGCTGTTGTCTTATTGTAGCTGTTTTCTCAGGGTAATTGTAATTGTCGTCTCACTGCACATGCAACTACAGTCTCACTGTAGCTGTTGTCTCACTGCACACGCAGCTGTTGTCTCACTGCACACGCAGCTGTTGTCTCACTGCACACGCAGCTGTTGTCTCACTGCACATGCAGCTGTTGTCCAGCTGTCACTCTTGTCTCACTGTATTTACAGCGGTTGTCTCACTGTAGCTGTCTTCTCAGTGTACATGCAGTTGTCTCACTGCACATGTAGCTGCCGTCTCACTGTTATTATTGTCTCTTTATACATGTAGCTATAGTCTCGTTGTTCATGCAGCTGTTGCTATTGTCTCAGTGCCCTTGGTGTTGCTGGGGTTTATCGATCTCATGGCTTCTCATTTGAAAGCTGCGCCGCTGTGTGTCAGGGCCGAGGCTATTTACAGCTATGTATAGCTGAAACTACCTTGGACAAACCTTGTGCCCTCCCCATCGCTCTCCTGCTCCAGATGGCCGATAAGGTGTGATTACAGCGCTGCATTGACAGGCTTCTCGTTAGGGAACAGGGCAGTTAAATCTAAATTATAGGTTTCTAACCACAGGTTGTAGACTCCTGAGAGGGTCCAAGGCTAAATTGAATTTTTCATCAGACTGACTAAAGGGAGAACAAAAAGTATTTACAGAAGATTTTATTTTTTATTTTTTTGTGAAATACATGATAAATACTCTAACTGTCCTCTATGTAAATACACACTGGAGCTATTTCTCCTCTTCAGATCCTTAAAATTAGCGCAAAACTGGATACTTTCATCTCTTTGGGCTTTTAAAATACTGGAAAATTCAATACTGGAACCTCCTCAGGCCCCTAAAAATCTTCGAAATAAGCCGAAAAAGTCTGGGAACCATTGATCCAAATTACTCGGTAACGTAAATATCACCAAAAAAGCTTAATTATCACCAAAGATTGACTTTTAACTTTAATACTAGCTTGTTTTGTTCAGTTTCCAGCAGTAAATGTGGGAGAGTGGGCGGAAAGAAGCTCTTTATTTGTGTGTTTAAAGTCCTAACTTCGGAGGGCGTACGGTGGCACGGGTTCCTCTCTGATGGCTCTTCACTTGAACGGGCCATCTATTTCATCATCTGCCGTCTCCGCGCCGCGCTCGTGTTGACTTTCCACAGCGCTGTGGTATTTCTGTCCGCAGCCGCGTGAAGGCTGTGGCCCAATGTGGCGATAAAAGTAACACGTTCTCCTCTAACCCGTCCTGTCGCCTCTCTGCACACCCTCACGCGGTCAGAGGGAAACTCCTACGGCTGTAAACGTGCAGCCCCCATTGGACAATAGGCCACCTTAGTGCCTGCCCCTAATGGCGCTTGTTGACAGTGACATGGCCTTGCTGTCGGCCGGGTGTTGAGTGAGACTGTTTGAGACTGGCTTCCACTCCACTTCCTGCCTTCCCCTCGTTACAATGGAAGTCCCCAGTCATGTGACCGGCGGGCCTTCCCCAGCTGCAACAAGAAACCCTTCAGGAAGTGAGATGGGGGTCGCAAAGGGTGGTGGGAGGGGGGGGCGTCACTCTTCCACATGGCATAGAAAGAAAAGACTCGAGAGGCATCTAAATCTGCGTGGCTGTCACCAGAATACGTCAGCGCGGTTCCTGTGGAGTGGATGACCTTTATTCTGCCCAGAGGAAGAGGAGTGAATCATGTGGCATCCTCTGTGGTACAGACAGACCTCAGTGCATTTTTCAGATTCCAGGATCAGGGCGTAGAAGCAGAGAGTCGGAGACCACATGAAATCACTAAAGCTAAACTCAAGCATGACATAAAGATGCACAAGTCTCAACTAAACTATGGACCTAAGTTTATCTAGAAATGCACTGATCTTTCTATTGAGCAGGCGTGTTTCAAGTAAAATGGTCAAAACATTCGCTTGTCGCGGCTTCTACGACGTAATAATTTGTCGTTGTAGAGTCATTTTGATTTGCACCGTTCAAGAAACAGAAAGATGTCAGTTTGGCGTTTTATAGAGGATAATCATGAAAACAATCGGCAGATTAACTGATTATGAGAGTAATCGTTGCCCTATTCGTTCATCCATTTTCAGCCGCATAGTAAAGGCAGCAGCTGAGTAAGCGTCGACCTGTAGGGATTGGCGTTCCCAAGCCAGGTCAGGCACGTAAACTCTCCAGTGTGTCCTGGATCTACGCTGGCTTATTCTAATTTTCGGACTTGCCCAGAAAACTTCGTTTTAACACAAATGAGCTGTGACTCTCCTCTGAGTTCCCTCCAGACGTCTGCGATGTGCTGCTGTATCTTTAATGCTGAGGAAGCTTGTCTCTGTGATTTCAAGCTCCATCTGATCCTCGCTCGGAAACAAGAACCCAAAACACTTGACCTCCTTCATTTTTAGGGCAGCAACTGGATCCTACAGCATCTGACCACAGCGTAGACATGAGCACTCGACAATAATCTGATATTCGATTTGTAGCCTCTTCGCACGATCCCTTTGATCACGGCAATCATGACCACCGATCACTGACTGCGACTCTGCAGTTCCTCCGGTCCCATGTAACGCTCGCTTCACCTCATCCATCCTGACTTTGCTTCTGGAATCGATAATTCGTTTTAAAGATGAAGATCCCAAGGCCTCCTCCTCCGATTTAAATGTAATGAATTGAACAATACGCTTATCTCGATGCAAACGATCGGAGCCACTGATTAATTAGTTTGGGCCAGTTCACAGCAGATTTAAGCCTGAGGAGCTGCGTGTTCTTGCCTTCTCCCAGTAAACGATAGACACGGAGACCTTGGGAAACAAACTGAATCAGGCTGAAACTAAGCGATCGTTCTGCCACATGTTCGCTGAATTAATCGATTGTTTGTTTCATTAAACTTAAGAAAACAGTAAATATGTACACAAAAATCACATTTTACAGTTTCCACGTCTCATTTTTCTCTAACAGTTTTTACATCTGAAAACTCGAAATTGTCAAATATGATTAACTTGCTGTAATGATTAATCATTTATTGAAATAGTTTTGAAATCAATCTCCTACTCCACTATATTAACCTCTGTTTTCACTATTTGAAGCACTGTTGTCTGTGCGTCCTGTCCCGTCTCTGTCCTCATGTGTATCTGTCCGTCTGTCCCTGCAGCGTATTTGGCATCTCCCCCATCGTCCAGAGCAACTGCTCCTACACGTGGAAGCTCATCGTGCACTCACGTGTTAGGTGGAACCACTTTGTCAATCCCATCATGCTGCTGATCCTCTACTACACCCTGGCCACGCTCATCCGCCTCTGGCTGCAGGAACCCATCGACCAGCTGACGGTGAGGACGAGCAGACAGAAAAGCACCGAAAACACACGAGAGCAGACCTTTTCAGTTTGCAGCTCTGTGGCATTTACTAGACGTAGAGGTTTATTATGTAAGGTGGATGTAGTTTGTGATGTATTGTGAATGATGGCAGTGTTTATTTTTATATTATGTTTGTAGTTTGTATGCTTTTCTTACTCGCATACCAACGTGGACAAAGTTAAACATGTATTTTCAGGATTTAGGAAAATGTTTGAAAGCATCGTTTATACTGGGTTCCTTTAATATCATAGAGCAGGGGCAGATGAAGGCGTGTGGTGTGTAATATAATATGCAATGCACCATTTTGCAATTTAGTTTTAATTGTGGCTCTAAATGCGGCAAGTTTCCTGCTGCTGTCGGTCCACTGTGCGCACAGATTCTGGGCGATGCAGCAAAGCGATTAAGCGATCAGGCAACGAAATACAAGATGAGAAGGGGCTGATGTGTGCAACAGAGAGTAAATTGCAGCTCTCACGGCTAAAATGAATAATGACAGGGTATCGGAAGGCCGTTTTTCTTTAATTACAACCCCGAGGTGAATCAGAAAAGTGAATTGCAGGGAACGGACGTGGATCGTGACCTCCAGATTTAATAAACTGCATTTCTCAGCTTATTGTTTAAGCTGCTCGTGCAGAACTGCAAGAAGTCGCTGGGTGTCAAAGACATCGGCGCACAACACCTCCTCAGTGAGTTCCAGACAGTGAACTGAAATAGAAAGCAGATTGAATTAAATGGGCAGCCAGGTGGCCTCGTGATCAGAGAAACCGTATTGATGGAAGATTCCAGGGCGATCGATCGCTGGCTGCATCTGTCCGCCGTAGCTCAGGTGTTATCTGAGACACTGCTGGTCTAATTTTGACAATGCATGACTGCAACAGAGCGGCGTTACGGCGCGCTGTGTGTGTGTGTGTGTGTGTGTGTGTGTGTGTGTGTGTGTGGGAGGTTGGGTGGATACGTTACTGTTACATAACAGCTGAGTCGATGACCTCATGACGAAGCGATGATGCTTTTTTGTAGTTTTTGTGCAAAGGTTTACAAATTTAACTCACCGGTGTAGAGGAATTCACTCCGGCTCTGACGTCTCATGCCAAATTTACAGTTTTTAATTTGGACCACAATAAGTCACAGGAAAGTTTGATTGGCTGCTGCAACAACGTGTGACCGTAGGCAAAAATCATTATGTTATCATCTCTTCTGAGTTTTTTTTTTAATTTGTGATGTTAATCATATATATAATATTTTCTAAATCTATTTTTTAAACAAATCCATATTTGAGTTTTTAATTTGAACTTTTCTAACTCAATTCTACCTTCATGCTGTCATTTTATTTGTTTCTTCGGTCCTCGGGCCTTCATCATGATGAATATCCCCTGATGAGGGTCTGAGGACCAGATCATTAAGGCTGCAGTGGGCGGATGCCAAACAAGTGTGTTTTAAGTCAGACTTAAAAAGAAAGTGAACCTTTCCTTTAATTAATTGAGACCAACTGATCGACTGCTGATCTTTGTCACAGTTGACATCAGAGTTCAGTCCACATAAGTGACTCGATGAGGCAGTAAACCCTTAACGACCTGCACCACAGTGTTACTTCAGTTCCATTGAACTTAAAGGGTCAGTTCACCCAAAATGACAAAGCCCACCATCAAAGTTTGTAATTCGGACGTTGTTCCTGAAGAGACAGTTTGCTCTAAAACCTTTGTGAACAAAACCAAAAGTATCAACCACTGAGTCTGTGCTGTCGATGAGTGGACTGACTCTTTAAACGACTGCTGTATCTCATCATGAAACGTGGGAGGAGGTAGACTTTAATGTCATGAAGACCCCCGCACTTGACTTCAAGCCGCCTTCCTTCCCCTCAGAGCTCGAGGCTCTGAGCTCCTCCGTCCTGTAATGGAGTTATAGATTAGTGTTTTTATAGAGGGGTCAATACTTCCCTGTAAACCTGTGGGACTGTATGCATTATTGATCCCTATTGAGAACAGTGTGTGTGCGTGCGTGCGTGTGTGTGTGTGTGTGTGTGTGTTTTCACCTACTCTTACAATTTAGACGACGCTAATAATAAAACATGATTACGAGATAAATCAGCAGCTGACAGGTTTGTTCGATGGTGAAGATGCCAGACTGTGATGGACCGCAAATAGGCAAGAGACGCTCCAGATGCACCGTTACCATGTCTCAGCTCATTCAGGCCTTTATTTCCAGTTTGTCATCACCTATATAGTAAAACAATGATTGTGCAGTCCGAGCTTCATGTCATAATCCAGAAGTATGTAATTGATATTGTCTGTTTCCGCGGAAACTAAAAAACAACTAAGATACGAACCTAAAAATGAAAACCGTGGTTCTTCTACTTGCTTCTGTTGCTACACTTGCAGGGTATGAAAGTCATTTTCATGCTAAAAATACCTGAAACACAGAAAAACTGCACTTTAACAAGCTGACTTTTCCTATTTGTGCGATTTAAAGAAGAAAACGTGTAGTAAATGCAAAGAAATTCATTAATGTGGAGTTTTATTTTGTGATATTTAAGACAATCGAGAGACAGCCTGCTTCTTGTGACTAAAATACAGATATTACATGGGTCAGAATTACTGATAACTTGCAGTAAAATTACATCATTTCCCTCGTTTTAAAGATCGCCCAACTCCTCCTTCAGATACTGCACTCCCACACCCCGATATCGTCTCTGATGCACACCAGTCAGCATGACTTCAGCCTCAGCGATGAAGTTACCGTATGATGTGATTCACCCAGAAAGAGCGATCTATCTTTGTTTTCCCAGGATGAGAAGGACGGCGATATGTGCGAGGAGGAAGATCTGGACGGAAACCGAACGAATAACTCGGCCAACAGGAAGAGGCAGCTGTGGTGGGAGTCGCGCCAGGGCACGGATGAGAAAAACGTACGCCAGGGTTAATGCACACATGACTGACTGAGTGTTGATCAGAGGACAGGTCATCCTGAAGTTAGCATAGCATTGTTCTATATATGTAAGAGCCCATTGGGGGAAAAAAAACACAAATACATGCTTAAGAAGTTGTGTTTTCTATGTTATGTTGAGAAAAAAATGCAAAAAATTCCAAACAGCCTTGAAAATATCATGAAGATCTGTTTATAATATATTTATTTAGCTTCCAAGTGTTTAACTTCTGGCTGCTAAAAACCCAAATAACGCATTTCCTCGCTGCATTCTTACGGCTGATAACGAGTGTTGGCCTGAGTCAGTTAGGCTTTTAAACAATAGTAGAGATAAATGGGGAAAACTCCTGACGCGTTTCACTGACATAATAGTGAAAATAAACAGGAAACTGACGCTCTGCCGAAGTTTAAACCTCAAGCTGTCGTCGTCGATTGTTTTCGCAGGGCTCACGTCTTGTTTCGCCCGAGCTTTGGCCTTCGTAATAGACTCATCCCTGGAAAGCTTTCAGCTGCAAATACACACAAACACACACAGGCACACACACACACACACACACACACTCTGACCTTGTTCCCATATCAAGGTCCGTAGTCTGTCTCCACCGGCCACCTCCTGAGGTTTAAAAGCTTTTAGGGTGTGCAGACACAGATGAGTGATGGGCTCGATTTACAGAGTAGTGCTGCTCGACTTTGTTCCTGCTTATCAGCGACTGTAAAGAACAAGGAGGCCTTTGACTTCTGCAGCTCATCGATAACACACCTTGCCTTGTATGCTCTTTTTTCCCCCCCCCTCCTAGCTCCTCTCCACCCAGGATGGCATCAGTACAACAGAGGTGGGGGCCGCTCTGGATTAAATCTGTGCATCTTACAAACCCCCCTCACCCCTTAGTCTTGCTGCAAGAAACAGAATCGCTGCAAAGTGCTTTTCACACTGCGCAGAGCATCAGAGTTATCACCAAAACCTGCGTGAAAGTTGAATTCCTTCACCCCAGAAACGCTGTATGAACTGCATATCATAGAGCCACACAAGTACTTCATTTGGATTGCAATTGGGCTAAAATGCTTGTTAGCTGCGGGTTATCAGGCAGGTCGCGCTGCTTTAAATGAAACAATGTGCAGTGTGAAAAGTAGAAAATGCCCCACAAAGTCAACGTGTGGTAGCTAAGTGGCTAACAAATGAATTGAAACTTGCAAAAAGCCGCCTCTGTAATCTATTTCTTGGGTACAAACAAAGCACAGCGCCTGCCACAGTTACTCCTGTTTGCCTCTGTGGGGCAGAAGCTCTGTAGTCCTGTGAGCCCACAATAATAAATCCCGAGTTACAGAAGCGTATTTGTAATGTATGGTGATGATCTACAGGCTGTGCCCACGTCAAACGGGACGTCCTTTGACTTCGTCACAACTGAGAATGGACCAGTCTGTTTGGACTTGTACTCCACCCCGCAGTATAAAATGGACCAGCCCAGTGACGGTACAGGTGAGTTCAAATGACAGAAGAAACAATACTTAATATTGTACATTATGAAGATTTGTGAAACTGTGTCTGTTGTTTTGTTGCATTTTTACACATTTGCCGTGTATTTCAGCTGAACTCCATCAGAAATCACTGAATCTGAGGCCATAGACAACCAGACAGTTGCTTGTTCAACACTTTCTCTGAACTTTTACTTTGCAGTTTGTCGCTGTTGACTTGAGCGGAGCTGTCTTAAAGGGCCACTTCACTGATTTTTACACGTCTCACTCAATTGACTAGTCATGGGGGAGGCAACAGACAGCCTGTGAATGCTGTTTAATGTCTTCTGTGACACTGAGGGAACTTTGCAAAGTCTAAGAACTTAACTCACCATTGTTGGAGACTGCTTACATTAATTTTATTTGGGGTTTGGTATTATGTGCCTTGATGGTGTCCAGACGATGAAGCGCCGCCATGAGGTTGACATATTTGGCCTTTAGTGCAATGTCTGGACGACTGATTGATGGGTCGCTCTTAATTTGGTCCGTGGAGCAAAAACCCAACATCATTACATCAGCTTTTACCTTGTGATTAGTGCTAGTTGGCTAATGTTAGCATGCTGAAACACCAAACTAAGACACTGAGCATACTAATCATTATACCTGCTAAACATTAACATGTTAGCATAGTTGCTGTGAGCTTGTTAGCATGCTCACATTAGCATTTAGCTCCAAAATGCAGCCCTTTGCGGTTTGAAAGAGCTAGTCCCATACCATAGACTGAAATGGGGATATCTTGGCCTCTTCTGCATAATCAGACAATTATTGTTTAAGCTATGCATCTTGCACTTCATCTTTATGGAGGCTGAACACTAAATCACCAGAGTGCCTTGGTTAACTCACTAACACCACAGAGTACCGTAGTAACAGTCAGTTGTGTTTCTGTGTCCAAGCAGAGAAGAAGGATGAGTGTGTGTACGAGGTGTGTTTGCCCCCGGAGGATTCAGCGTTGGAGGGAGGGGAGGAGAAGTCTGAGGAAGGAGAGGACGGGATGAAGAAAAGAGGAGTGGGTGCCATGGTCAAAATCTTCCACTTCATCATGAAACAGAGCTACATCTGTGCTCTCATAGCAATGATGGTGAGCGCTGCGGCACGCAGACGGCGTCACAGAGTTACAGCGGCTGGCTTACGCTGCGTTCGTGTCACTTGTTTGCAATTTCTTCTCGAATTTATAAAATCAAAAATCTAAATCTAAATTCCCTGAAAAACACATCCCACTTCTAAAAACCAAGATGTTGTCTTCATTTAGTTTGATTCGACATGACGTGAATGCAACATTAGTCACAAGCTGAGGCCCACAGACCTGCTGGAAACACGCTGCTGCGGTTCGTAAATGACAAACACTCCCGCTCCTGTGATCAACTTCGATTAAATTGCCCTCGAGCAAGGCACTGAACGCCACTCGTCGCTCCAGTGAAAACCGCTGGCCGGCCAACAGGAGGAAACTGTGGTTGTTCTGGGCAGCCGAGTGTGTTGCAGGGTATTTCTTAAAAAGAGCGTGCAGCATCTGCTCTTGGTTTAAACATTTTTGGTTGAATCATAGTTTTATAAGCGTGAGTCACAGCTGCTGAGTTGACACACAGACGCTGCAATTAATTAAACGGCATACTGACAGAGGATCTTACTTTTAATGCAGCACATAAATAAAACATTTGTACAGCTACTAAAAAGTATTACAGAGTAAGACCAAAATTAACCCTTAATGCGTTTTATCTGAAGCATTGCAGCCCCGCTTCAGTCCTGACTCTCTCACACAGACATTGTAAATCTCTTTAGAAAGCAACAAGTACAACTGTGGGGGACTTACTCCAATATTTCAGTTTTTAGATCCAGTATACTCTCACCAGTATTTATTTATGTATATATAAAACTCTTCTTCTTCGGCTGTGGTGACGATTTAGACACTAAAGCCTTAATTTTGTGGAATATAAACAGTCACAGTTTCTTTACCAGGTCAAACTAATGAACTGAAGGCAGTACATCTGAGGAACCAGCAGAGGTGAAGCTCCGATGTTTTCCTGCTCATTTTGGTTGCAGCCTATGCCTCTAACTATCTTACCGAACGGCATTAAAACACATTGGTTCCACCCCGAAGCATGATGGGAACTGAGCCCCAAAGCTGAAAAAGAATATGCACAGACAGATCCGAGAGATTCGGCTTGTCCTCTGTTGATTTGGGTGTCCGCTCTGCACCGCAAACGTGCGGTGATGCAGCCAAGAAACGGTGTAAAGCTTTATTGTGTTCATTGATAACTTTCCTGTGGGTTCTCTCCAGGCGTGGAGCATCACGTACGTCAGCTGGCTGACGTTCGTCTTCCTCATCTGGTCTTGCATGCTGTGGATGGTGAGGGACCGGAGGCGCTACGCCATGCTGTCCTCGCCCTTCATGGTGGCCTACGGCAACCTGGTGATAGTGCTGCAGTACATTTGGAGTTTTGAGGAGATGCCGGAGGTGTCGGGCCTTTTTGTCCACAAGGACAACCCTTTTCACTCCCTTTCATCCAAGGTTAGGGAGTTCCACCTTAACAGCGTGTGTTTCCCTCCATTGTAAATCTGTGTGATGTTAAAACTGACCTTTGGGATGGAGCTGCAGCATCAAAATAAAACCTGATTTAATATGATGCAGCTGAAACTCAACATTGTCAAACTGTGTCTCTGTAATAGTCGATTACTTAGAGAGGGGGCGGTAATACAATGCAGTACTGAAGGAGAAGGTCAGGTTTGTAGTGTTTTGACATGTTTTGGAAGATCTCAAAGACTTTGACATTGGCAGCTACTGAGCCTGACCTAATTGTGTCTAGAATGACATTTTGTACGTCAGGCTCGGAGCCTTAACGCGCTCTTTTTCACCCGTGCTACCGTTTCATTAAACAGCGCATGTGTTCATCCGACCTGAGAGCGGAGATGCGATGATATTTCACACCTGAGTCAAACTGAGTTTATTTTAAGTGCCGGATAAAAGCAACACATCCCCGAAAGTTTAGAAACTCAATTCTGATTTATAAATATCTCCTCGTGTTGCTGACCACCCATATTATGCTCTCAGCAAGCTTAAAGTAAATGCAAATGATTCATTAGTTCATCTTTTCTCTTCTCGCCGGTCATCCGTGCGTCTGAACGTCTTTATTTACTGCGTGTAGATCCTGTGTCTGCTGAGCTTCTGGCTGCTGCTGAGACAAACGCTCACAGAGAGACGGGAAAAACAAAAGGAGGAAAGCGCCGGACTCTCAGACGTTCATGTGGACGATCAGAAGAAGAAGGGTAAGCTCAGGACTCCTTTTTTATTTAGATTATAGGAGGAATACTGTAGAATACAGGTTACGTTATGTAATTTTAGAAACCACCTCCAGCTGCTGGAACTTATATGATTTATCACAGACACGTTAATTATGGTCTGTTTGTAAAGGCCAGATAAGGTGGTTTAGTGTGACATTACTAAGTTGTGACATAAAATGCTTTTAGTTTTTAATGAAGGTCTTAAATACGTGTTTAAATATATGTTTATCACAGTCGCAGCTTTACTGATTCGCTGCTGTGTTTTATAGAGGAAGAGGACTCTGAGGAGGAGGGGCAGGAGGACACCATGCAGGTTCTGGGGAACATGGTCATGGGTCTGCTGGTCAAATACTGGATCTACATCTGCGGCGGCATGTTCTTCTTCGTCAGCTTCGAGGGGACCATCGTCATGTACAAGATCATCTACATGATGATGTTCCTCTCCTGCGTGGCGCTCTATCAGGTACCAAACCACACACACACACACTGTGACTGCACTGTGCATAGTTGCATCTTGACATCAGATGCATGTGAGCACACACAGACACAGACAGACGTGTGTTACATGCACTGTTGCGTTTATGTTTGCACCACTTTTAGGCCACACATTCCTCGATGTTACTCTAAAATAAAACTGCTGTTTCTCACGTTATTTAAATGCATCCTGTATCATATTATCCAAAAGTGTCAAATTTCTAAATATACAAAACACATTTATGTCAAATTCAAACGTGTTTAACGTCTCTGGGCTATTTCAGACCTTGACTGAGTGGAATGAATCAAACGTCTCTTTGATTTGCACACGTCTGACCTATTTTGCTCATAACGCCCGTTGAAATCCAATGGAAAATGAGGCTGTGTACTACGTGATACTGTGTGTGTGTTTATTCCAAATTTACCACACGGCTCGGACGCTGTAAAGTTTCCAAATTCAATTTCCCAAAGACAGTCTGCGCTGGCAATTTAAGTGTGTCGTAAACGTTTGTGTACAGCAGGCTCATAATCCACAGTGTATTCACGGCTGTTTTATAGCCACCTCCACGGTGAAGCGGAGCAGCCTCTCTCAATCCAGATGTTTCATGTAATGCATCGCAGCTGTTATTGTCAGAGGATTCATCAAACGCAGTAATCACCATTATTTCTATGTAGGTGCACTTCGAGTGGTGGCGGAGGATCCTGAAGTACTTCTGGATGTCGGTGGTGGTGTACACCATGCTGGTCCTCACCCTGGTCTACACCTTCCAGTTCAAGAACTCAGAGCCCTTCTGGTCCAATCTGTTGCACACGGACAATCAGAGGTGAGCTCCAGTGACTTGCTGCTGGTCTCAGACTGGATTGGATCCTGTTTTTATTATCTTTATATAAGTGCATTTAGATATTTTTTGAATGATTTGACACAGGTCTGGCTTTTTCAGTTCTTTGAAGCTGGTTTTAAACTCTGTAGTCATAGCAACAAGCCCAAGTAGGCCCGCAAAAGTGTAGTCATATTCACCTGAAGCTGGTTCATGAAGCGCTTTTAGGGTGAAACCAATAAAGAAATGAATCATTTGCATCTGTTGTATGTATATATTGTGATCGAGCTTATTTTGAAACCATTAAAACCTGTTGGAGTTCAGTTTTCACAATAAAAAGTTAAATGCAGTACCTGAAATAAAATACACAAACAAGAAAATCTGAAAAAAAGAAAGACTTTAGCTGAACCATGGCTTTCTGTTTGCTCAAAGATAAAGGAAAACAGGAAACCTTGCGTTCAGATACAATATCATGACGGGAAACTGTCATTTGAACCCTAAAATGACTCTTTAGGCTTTTAAATAACCTTTTTATTGTGATTTTAAGTTAAAAAACAGAAAACTCTGAGCTGTAGATGCAAAATATTAAAAAAAAATCACATTAAACAGTCATGCATTATGTAGAAAATGTTTTAAAACACGTAAATGAAAGAAAGAAGAATACATTGATATTTAAGCGTCTTTAATTTTAGCGGACTCTTGGTGGATGAGGTCTTTTTAAAAAAAAGTAATATAAGAAGCAGACAGCTTCACCTGGCCCTGTTTAATTTAGTTTTTCATGTTTTAAGCACTTAATATTGCGCATATTAAGTTAGCCATAGGTTGTAAACAGTGTATTGCTGAAGACAGGTCAGATAGGTCTCAGTGTGAATGGTTGATCCTCTCCATGCACACAAGAATAGTAACTGGGCTTTTCCGTCTCTGCAGCTTGGCGGACCTGGGCCTGGAGAGGTTTGACGTCCCCATGCTGTTCACCAGGATTTTCATCCCCACTTCCTTCCTGTTGGTGTGCATCCTCCACCTGCACTACTTCCACGAACGCTTCCTGGAGCTCACCGACCTCCAGGCTGTCGTGGCCAAAGAGGAGAGCACTATTTACAGGTGAGACGTGTTCAGTGCGCTTTCTCTGGTCCATTTTTAGGTTATACAGCTCGAAAAACAAACCGTGTACATTCGACAAAATTAAAGTTTCCTTAAATCAAACTTCCTCAAACTTCATCAGCACATGATTCTACTGAAAGTTGACATCCAGCTGTGTTGAATGGCCGTTACTCAGGGACGACGAACAGCAGTGCATGCACATTAAACCCGACGAAACTTTGTTGAGCGTGAGATGGAAACATTTATCCCTTTTCATCTTCTGGATAATCACTTTCACACCCTGTTAAACACCCATTAACATTGCTCTCATCACGCATCTGTCCGTGTGTGCGTGCGTGCGGCGCGTGTCAAATGTTAAAAACGTTCACATCTTCTGTGAATGTTTGTTCCTGTGGTGTGTTGCGACTTCTTTTCCGTCGTTCGGCCGCCGCTCGCTCAGCTCCTCTCTCTGTGTGACCGGCTGCCTCCTCATCTCTCCTCTGCCACCCTTTTTTTTTTTTCCACGCAGCCACGCTAAAGTCAGTGGGCGTGTCTATCTGATCATGAATAGGTGGGTACCTGCTCGCTTTCTGTGGCATCCACCTTCCATCCCGTTTCACCTCTGACTCTCAGCTCCCTCCTCCTGTTGCAATACGTCCTTCCCTCATCCCCGACACACCAACTTGTACCCTGTTACTCTGTTTTTGCCAATGATGATGCGCTGATGATCCTCTGAAGTATCTTATTTCAGGAGCTTAGGTATTTTCCTGACATGAATGGTTTGTTTTCAGGTTTTCTATTTTATTATTTTGCCTGTCGTCAACCCCTCCTCCAAACCCAGCCCAGCTCTCTCCCCAAGAAAACCTCTCGTCTCCTCTCTCCCGTGGTTTCACAAACTGTCAAACAAGCATGTTTGAATCCGAAACGACTGTTCTTCTCTTTCCCTTTTCTGCACTGAACCTCAAAAAAAAAAAAAATTACCCCCTTCCCGAAAAAAGCTCGCCTGCCCCCGAAACCGCAGGAGCCTTTTTGGCCGGTCTCCATGCATTTTAATGAAACCACGTGGCAAGTTGAATGATTTCAAGTGTCAGTTTCAGTCTGCCTGTGTCAGTTTCTCTCCTCACTGTTCATCTTGACTCCTGTGCAACTTTATTGTTCCGAGCAGCATCAAGCAAAAAATCCCCACTCGGCAGAGCAAGTAAGTGCCACCACCGGGTAACGGCGAATGCTTGCCTTGATATGCGGCCGGTTCATGCAAGCCAAACCCGACCTCTGACCTCACCCCGTTGCCTGAGAAGACTTTAGAGGGTTGATGCCTCCCTTCAGCTTGCTAGCATTCATCTGCTGCAAGAAGAAAAACCCCCAAAAAAGCTAAAGACAAACGACGCAGCAGAGATTGTTTTTAAAGAATGCAGAAGGAATGTGCACTGCTTATCAATCACACTGCCTGATGAGACGCTGCTCTGCTGCTCAGTTTAGCGGACGCAGAGCTGAAACTCCCGTCCAAACATTTGCATCGGAGGCTTTTGAGAATCACCCGGGCCGTGATTGTGAGCGTGTGTCATATTTATATACCTATGAGGACAAGATGCCTTCATAAAGATAAGGGTTTCAGGAAAACCCTTATATATATTTTTATGGTTAATGCTAAGGTCAAAGGAGTTAGCCGCCCGAAGGATCTTTGTTGCACATCATCTCTCCTATATTTCTAATAAAAGTTTTAAAAGTCCCAAACTCAACTTTAAAACTTAAAAAGAATGGCAGAGTCAGATGTTTATAGATGTTTAAAGCAATAAAGCTCTTAAAAGGTTATATCAGCAGCTTTTAAAAGGATGATGTATTGGAGTCTCGGGCCAGAAAACAGCGTCAGAGTGATGAAGAACTAAAAATAAAGGCAGGTCGCCTCAAACGTGAAACAATGTTGACAAGGCAAATCTGATAATATGTTTCAGTCAGAGACACGTAAACTGAAAAGAAACTGATCATTTACACCAAACAATGTGTTCATATGATTGGACGTTTATTGATCAGCTCGTTACCAAGCAGATGATAACAGATGCATGAAAGAAGCCGGTCTCCTGCTGCTGCTATTCAGCGAAATAATCCATTTTAAACAGTATTTATTCCTGCAAGCTAAATGAAAACGTGGAACTTCCCTGGCTGAGATTGAAAGTCATTAAAGTACAACTGGGTATAATGGTCATTGTTTAAAAAAACAAACAAACAAATAAAGCAGATGGACGGAGGTAAAAATCAGGGAAAAAACTCAATATTTCCAAGATTTAAGTCATAAACATAGTCATAATAATGTTAGTGGGAAAGTAGTGGCTACCGTCTGCAGTGACTTCATCAAATGATTACTTAAAACTGTTATTTACTAGTTCCAAAATTACCCCCGAAGAGAAAAACAAAAACAAAAATGCTGCTAAAAAAACATTAAGGGCCAAAAAAAGTGGTAGAAGAAGTCGTCGAAGGTCCTCATAAGTATAGAAATACAGACGTGTGTGAATGAGTCTACATGCTCGCGTCTTTGCTGTGTGCTAACTAACTCACACGTCTTCAGGCTGGTGCACCAGGATGGCAGCCTGGCAGACCTCACCATGCTCAGCGCCAGCTCGGTGGAGGCAGCGCTGCCCATGGAGGAGCAGGAGCCGCAGGAGAACCAGGAGGAGCGGGGCAGGCAGGGGGAGTGGCGGACGGAGGAGAAGGAGAAGGAGCAGGCTCTGGTGGTGGTGATGGACGACATTGACGTGACTGGCGAGAAGCCCAGGAGCTTCTCCGACCCGCGGCAGTCCAGCACAGAGGAGAGCCACCGCTGCAGTGCGGGGACGGAGCCAGAGCCGAGCACCGAGCAGAGCTCAGGTACTGAGCGACTTTACCAGGCCTGCAGCTTGATTAACTACTGTCTTGATTAATCAGTTTATCATTTAGTCCGGAACACGTCAGGAAATAATGCAAAATGCTCGCCTTAAAACAGAGAAACAGCAAACAGCACAGCTGAGAAGTTCCCGTAGAACTGTTTCTACTTGACAAACTGTCTGCCAGTCAATTTCAGAGCATAGTCATTTAAATTTAGTAGTTTTCTGCAGTCAAACCTTCGACTCAAGCTCACAGAGGATGACAGTAGTTCATCATAACACAAAAAAAGTGTGCAGAGCCGCAGAAACCCATCCTCACCACTGTATATGACAATAGAATTATATGGAACTGGCACTGAGCTGTAATATTCAGCTACATTATGAACCCAACTAACTTCCTCCTTAATCGGTTGCCGTTCCGTAAACTGGCAGATGCCAGATGCAGCCGCTCTGCAGCAACTAAAGCGCTTTTCTGCGTTGTGCTTTTGAATGGGAGTGTTTGCCGCACTTTTTCTGTGTTTTGACCAGAGTGACTGAGCCCTCTGGGGTAAAAACACAACATCTACACTGTGACACTGAACTAAATGCTGGTACCTTTAGAATAACATGCTGTTGTGGACCGTGACAAATGTCAAAACAAAGTTAGCGCCGGGCTGCTCATCTGTAGGCCGCGAGGCTGAGCACGCTCTCCAGAGTTGTATTTAAACGCGTCGGGATCTCATGTGAGCCCGTGTAGCCGTGTCTCAGAGCTTCCCACAGTACCTCGCCGTGTTTACTCACTGTGTTTACAGCTGAGACTCGTGCGAGGTTGGGTCGCGGCTGCAGAGCCACGCGTGCCAAGGACTCTCTCAGCCTGTGGCTCTCCAGGCTGCTCAGAAGACGTATGTTGCATACAATCTTTAAAGGCCAGGGCTCTCCTGGAGGAGCTGCCCAAGTATCTGCTGCCTGCGCCCTCACCAGACGCTCGTTAATCATCCCAAGCGAAGCCGTAAAAATCTGTTGTATTGCAGATTTTGGGGTTCGGGGAGATTTACTTCAGGTTTTCCCTTCTGACAGACCGCATAGCTCAAGTGTTCACTTTCAACCCATTACATCCTCCTGCTGTGGCCAGCCGACACTGCACTATTAGTGTATTTACACAGACACTCGCGCTGGTCTTAAATTAAAATGTTGTTTTATATACACAGAAAATAAAATAGGTGATAAAACAACCCCGCAGCTCCTCCTGGTTTATAATCACCTGCAAGCTGTATGAGCTATATGCTCTCACATAGTTTCTTATCCAAACAATGAGGCCTCTATTAAAGCCTGAGATAATACGGCTTTTGTAAAAACACACGCCCACCGTCAAACTGTGGCTGGAGTTTCTTTTTATATTCATTGTGAGAATATAAAACCAAATGTTAAGTATTCATTCTCTGGTAATTCGAGTGAGTTTGCTTGTTAATGCAGATTTCAGGCATGTTTCCATACATGTTGACATGATGCATATGGGAAGAAAATCACATAAACAAGCATTTTATAGATTCAGAAAACGCATAAAACCCGTGTTTAGTTACATTGAACCCCCCCGCCACCTGATGATTATTTGAGTTCTGGGTGCAAGGCTCATTGTCTTTAGGTTTCTGCTGTTGATATCCAGACACCAGACTTCCAGGACGAGGCTTCCTCTTCCGTGTGTGCGTCATCGTTTACAGTCCAACTTCAGACGTGACAACGAAGTCATGCGACATTTTGGCTAATCTCTAAAAACTGATATCTGTGTATGAGTGCAGATATTTGAAAATATATGTAATACAATGCTAAATTGTCATGAGGTGCTCACTGTGTTAAGCCCCTCTTTTGCTCTCCACACAGGCGTTTTACCTGCATGCAACCAAAGCATGCTCAGACTAGATCCACCTATATCACTCAAACTACAAAGAGACACCAGAGCGCCTCCAATACTAAGATCTTATGCCTTGCCTGCAGATTCAGCATTTATATTCATAATCTGGTAACAAAAGATCATACTGACCTCAATAACCCCATGTATTAAAATGGTGAACACAACATTGCTGATTGTACACACATCGCTTCCACTTGAATCCTTTAAAACGCACAGCAAATGAGTAACTTCTTGTCCGCTTTGCACGTTTGCTGGTTGGATTTCATGTCCATGCTCGAGACACCCGATCATTTCTTAATTAAGTGATTTAGCCTCTAAAATGGCGACAAATAATAATTCCTAAGGCCTGAGGTCACATTTTAAGCCCAATGTTGGTCACCTTACTACAAAAGAACTAAAGAAAACATTAAAACAAACGTGAGAAGTTGGGATTTTTGCCACTTTTGGTTCAAAGATGTCTCCATGTTTTTTTAATGGACAATTTAAATAATTGACTTATTGTTTCAGCTCTAATCATTTGTGTTAAGAGTTTATTCTTTATTGAAATATATATCTCTACAACCACCAGGGACAGGGCTTAAAGGACGGGCCGGCAGGAACAGGAATACATGGTGCATTTGTTGGGGTCTGTCTTCACCTGAGGATTAACACACATTGCTGGCAGCAGGGCAGCGCAATGTGCAGTATGTGGGGTTGATTCAGAACAAGCTAATGTGGTTTTGTCATGTGAACAAAGAACCATCATCAAGATGAATCAGATTCTGGCTACACAGACGTTAAGAAAAGCAAAAATACGACCAGACCTCTTCCTGATTAGTCTGCTCCAGCTTAAGGAGTCATGTAAACAAAGTGCTAAAATGGGATAACAGTGTTTAAACAGGGGACACGGTGCTGTAATTAAGAGGTGAAACCGGTAAAACACTTTCCACTCACACCTCTTTAGCCCTGTTGCTTCTCCTTTTTAGCGTATCTGGTTTTTATCCCTCCTTCCCTCAGATCTGAAGAACAAATGGCACCTGGTGGTCGACCGGCTGACCGTGCTGTTCCTCAAGTTCCTAGAGTATTTCCACAAACTGCAGGTGTTCATCTGGTGGCTGCTGGAGATCCACATCATCAAGATCGTGGCCTGCTACATTGTCCTGGTCTCTGTCAAAGAGGTACGAAGCCTAAACACTATGCAAATATCAGGTGGCGTAACCGTGTTAAACTGAGACGTCTGATCAGAGCTCGATTGAGTGATTTGACGTCTTTACACCCCTGTCAGCACAGATGGTAATGTTTAAAGCTTCCAGATGTTCAAACTCTCTCCCCTGGAGTTGTTAAATTAAATATCTGATGCTGCAAAGAGGCGACTATTCATTTCTCTTAATGTTTGCATCAGACGCATGAACAGAAAACGTACTCGGTTTGCTTTTCTTCCTCTTTTGTGCAACTTCTTTAAATAAACGCACACCCTAACCATGCAACTTGCTTTTTACTTGCATATGAATTAATTGATTGTGTGTTTTCTCTGCTAGTTACTTTTAACTTTAAACACATGCTAGATGTCCCGGCAGCTGTTTAAACAGCGTTTTATTGTGATTCCAAGCTTTTTCTTTGTTTCCTTCTCCGAGTAAGAGAAGTTGACTTTGCAAAGTGGATTTTATCCTGATTATTTTGAGTGTACAAGTGGGAAAAAAAAAAAGTTTTTAAGGTTTTTTCTTGTAGACTGTTTGAATAATAGCAGAAAACAGAGGGCAATAAATGTATTTGTACATAATTGACTGTCATGTCACCGTCTTCCTCTGTTGAGTACATTCGATACAACTCTGAGCTCAACAGCTGTTGTGTTAATAGATAACATAATAAACCACAGCTACCTTCGGTTACAATGGGATCTACAATACAATACAATGGGTTTTTTATTTTCCGTCGCTGTGTGAAATGAAGTTGTAACACAGAGCCAAGTTGAACGAGGTTTGAAATGAACCAGGACTGGACAGGACACTGCAGACTAGCCAGGTCTGAAGTCTGGACAAACGGGAAAAGCTGTTTCTGAATGGAAAACAAAGCTTTGACCTGAGTTTTCGTGCCATCGGGGATCTTTGAAATTGAACTGACAAGTTTAGCCTGGATAAGCTCACATTTAGACTGTCAAATGATTTAAACTCACTTTTACAGACTTTTATAATTTTATGTACTGTAATTATCATGTATTTAAGATTTTTTTGTTTTTTATATTTATCTTTTCACTATTTTTCCTCCTATCTAAAATACTGTGCAAACATGTTTTAAAAGATGCAATTTAACAAAGAATTATATTAGAACTAATGGTTGGTGTGAAAGGATGAAAGGATGAGGTTGAAGAAGGGTTTATATGAACTGTTTTTCCTGTCGTCATCACCTGCATTGTCTCCCGCGCAGGTGTCTTTGTTCAACTATGTCTTCCTGGTGTCCTGGGCCTTCGCGCTGCCCTACAGCCAGTATCGGCCCCTGGCCTCCAGTGTTTGCACTGTGTGGACGTGTGTCATCATCGTGTGCAAAATGTTGTACCAGCTAAAGTCTATAAACCCGCCATCTTACTCCAAGAACTGCTCCATGGTGAGTCTAATCAGAGTGTGCATTGGGCCCAAGATGACCCTTACTGTCCTTAGTTGCACTAAGAGTGAATTTGTTCTAAAAGCGTCCCATGTCAAACAAACACATCACACGCTTGACTACATCCAGGTTTAGATGATTTTATTTCACGCTAAATATCACAGCCTGGAGGACGTGACACTATGAATAACTTCAAAGCAAGCGCACGTTTCGTCAGAGCCAACAACGCATATTTTCTGTCCACAGCCACGAAGTTACTCACAGGAGCAGATGAACGAGATGAAGGACTCTCTGCTGTACAAGGAACCTGTGGAGCCGGCGCACTGGGTGGGCCTTAAGAAGTCCAATGACCTGCTGGACTACCTGCGGGTGAGGAGTCTAAACATTCAGCAGCTGATAGTTTGCAGCATACATGGATCATCGTCAATGTGAATACAGTTAACTGTTGAATATGAGACTGAGCCGGTTAGCTTAGCTTAGCACAAAGACTAGCGCTACATTGCTCCGGTCTAAAATTAGCATGTTTTTTGTCTCTGATGGACTACTGACAGCAGCAGTTTGTGATCCAGTATTGCACGAGATGTTAACTAGGAAATAGACTACAATGCACAATACAGGGCAATTGTCTAGCAACATAGTACACTAATTAAATGTTTGTTTTTGTTAGAAATTGTCTGTCAGCATTAGGAAACCTGCTTTTCTCTGAACTGATGCGTGTCAACACGTGACTTTAGCTAATAGCATTAGCTCCACATCATTTTCATTTAGGAAATTGTGCTTTGGTTTAGGATTTCTTCTCTTCTTTAGTTGCGTGTAGTCATTTTGGTTGAAATGCTAACTGCAGACCCCTTGGTCAGCAGTGGCAGTGTATGGACGGGGAGTGTTAGCATGCATTTTGAGCACAGCTAGCGACAACTAGCCTATCAAAGCTGAAGAGTTACATTTTGTTGCCACTGTCAGAAACGTGCAGCTTCAAACCCTTGTTTAAATTTTTAAAAAAATCTGTTGTCCCCAGTTTTCATTCAAACACAAAAAAATGGGAAAAGAGGATCCAAGTTGAAAATTATTGAAATGATCTTTTAATCTGTACAAAAACAAAGTGTAAAAATATCAGTTTGCTGTTGACAGGGCGATTACAAGTCCAGGAAGTCACTGCACCTGGCAACAAATACATTTTATCATTTAAAAACCAGAAACCTACAAAACATACTGTAAATATGCAATGTTAAAATGTTAAAAACAAGAAGGGAAACTTTGATGTTAAATAAATTTAAACAGGGCGTTTGAGTATGAACTGTCAGAAACTATGTCCCTCGTAAGATCAGAGGTCAACTTATTAACACTGGACACTTCCCAGAATCTATGTATTTTAAACAAAAATCAGAAAATGTTTGGGGTTTTTTTATATTATAAATGATTGCAGTAAATTGTTTCCATTAACCAGTGTTTGCTTGTATTTCCAATAAAACAAAAAAAATACATATTAAAACATATTCTCTGTGCCCAGAACAACCTGCTGATGCTCGCCCTCTTGGCATTCGAGGTGACCATCTACCGCCATCAGAAATACTTCAGGCTGAGGAACAAACTGTCGCCGCCTGCTGCCAGGATTATCTTCCATGACACCACACGGCAGCATCTGGACATCGGCATCGTCAGCTGCATCAAATACTTCATCAACTACTTCTTCTACAAGTTTGGACTCGAGGTAGAAAACAAGCGAAAACAGCAGAAAACGCGCGTTTTATCTGAAAACTGCCACCGCCGTCGCTTCATGTCCGTACCCCTTCATGTGTTTCCCCCTTCAGACGTGCCTGCTGTTGGTGGTCAATGTAATCGGGCAGCGTATGGATTTCTATGCAATGCTCCATGCCTTCGCCTTGATAGCGGTCATGTATAAACGCAGGAGGAAAGCCATCGCTGAGATCTGGCCCAAGTACTGCTGCTTCCTGGCCTGCATGCTGACCTTCCAGTACTTTGTCTGCATCGGGATCCCGCCTGCAGCCTGTAAAGGTGTGTGTCATCGACCAGATCGTACTCATAATAACCAGACAGTTACATGAAGTCACATGAACGTAATACTTTGTTATAATAATAACAATAATAATAACATTGCATTGTAGTTGCATTGGACTGCTTCTTTTTGATAAGTTGCACGTATTTTAAATCTGACGTACCCTCCAGTACTCAAAAGTAGTGGTGCACATACCTTACTTTAGCGTGTTTAACTTGTAAATGACACTGTTAGAACATCGAGGCTTTGAATTGTGTCTAATATTTAGGTAAAACCATTTTACACAAGAGCTGCCGATGTTGCTGACGTGTTTCTGTTGTTCATGTTGGATGGTAACGGTTCACGTTTTAATTGCAGACTATCCCTGGAGGTTTCCCAACTCTACGACAGACTCCAATGTGGTCAAGTGGCTCTACGTCCCAGATTTCCACACCAAACCCAACTCATCGTTCCTCATCTGTACGTGTGCCTGTGCAGCTCCTGAGAGGAGTTTGAACCACAGTTTTCTGATTAATAGACACGTCACTAACTCTATCACTATAGTTTCTAAATGGGATTTCTCCTCTTTTCTAGACGACTTCATGTTGCTGCTGTGTGCCTCTCTCCAGAGGCAGGTATTTGATGACGAGAACAAGGCGGCAGTCCGCCTCATGGCCGGAGACAACGTGGAGATCTGCAGAGACCTGGACGCTGCCTCTTTCAGCGTCCACAACCCCGTCCCGGACTTCATCTACTGCAGGTACGGCAGCTTACACCGATGTCATGCTGGCTTCACACTGCAGCAGGAAGTGGCCATGCGTGTGTTCCTATTACAGCTGCATGGAGACAGTGTACAGCCATAGATCCCATGCTTAAATTAGATTTTATAGTAAAATCGCTTGAAACAGTTTGTCCATTGGAGCTTGACTGAACCAGCGTCAACGTGGAGGACAAACAGGACACTGAAATGGAAAGGAAATGAAGTCGCAGGCTTAACTGATGCTTAATGATGTTTGATTGCTGTAATTAAGTCAAAAGTGAAATGTGTTCAACACAAGCAGGACTATCATTTTGCGTTTGCATCCAGGGATATTCAGCCAGAGCAGCGAGTTAAAGCTTGTTTTCACCATTTTAAGAGCAGAACATTGATTTTAAAGTTGTGTGATTGATTTTAAAGTTGTTTACCGGATGGTAACACTAATGCATATTTATTTTGTAGAACATCAGACGACCCTTGGCTGGATGTTAAAGTCCTGGTAGAAGCTCCTGCTAATTCAAATGCTGCAGTGTCGTTTATAATCGATTTAAAATTACAACCTTAACATTGTTTCCACATCCACTGCGATCTGCAGCCACCAGCCATGAATCCATATTGGATTCTTGTTGTGCATCATTAAAAGTCAAACAGGACCGACGCTCAGATTTACTTTTTTACCCTGTCAGGTTTTATTTTTCTGTGGCTGCGCATGCGGTGAGGACGAGACCCCATGTTAAATCAACATTTGGTCCAACGACTTCAAAGAATATAAATCATAAAATTTGATTTAGTGTGCTTGAATCATTGCTATGTCAAAAACTAGCTGGTGCGGTGCAACAAAATTGGGAATCTTAGTTTGCGCTCTCAAGTGTTGCCGGTGGTACGCCGTCCAGTTTGGAGAAGCAGCGGGACTGCTGCAGCAGAGAGCTGAGCAATGCACTGCTGCAGACGGAGCAGCAAAAAGTATTTTAGCCTCCCAGAAAAATCAATATCATTGAAGTGTACCCTATATTTAGAGTATTTTCACCGCTTTACCTCGCTGTCTGACGTCCCAAACTGATAAACAGGTCGAGAAGCAGGCTGGTAACAGACGGCTGTGGGTCTGAGTCCCCTCTCTTTGCCTAATTTCAGCAACAACCGCCCAACTACAGTTGAGTAAGACGCTTTTATCCCAACCCCTCCGGTCGAGCTCAGTGGAGGAACTGTTGTTGTACTTGGCTGCCAACTGTGTAATTGTAGAAATCTTAAGTGGGCTGGTGCTGAATAAGAACACACTCGCTCAGCAAATCTCTTATCCCGCATAAATAAAGGTACGAAAAGAACCCGACAGATGACAGTAGCTCACGTCAGTAGCTTCACGAGAGCTGTTATTGAATACCCAGCATGTGCATAATTCAGAATTTGTTGGCTGCGGTCCGATGTTTGAATCCAGAGCTACATAGTGACATAGAAAGCAGCTGGGGGGGGGTTCGGAGAGGCGAGCAGATAGAGAGCGAGTTGGAAAGACAGCGAGAGCACCCTGACCTGTCCACAGTCATTGATTATGTGCTCTTCACATTCCACTGTTTTGATGCGCAAAGTGGACAAGTCTTTTATTAACGCACTCTGTGTCCATCAACAAGCCCTGGTAGAGAGAAAGAGAGCCACGCAGCCCGTCTGTCCACGCCACAGCAGCTCTGCACTTATTCCATCGTTTCCCTCCAGGATCGAATTACGGATAGGGGGGGCGAGAAATCCATAATCCACAAAAACACTCTGTCCGTCACTCCGCGACTCAGACGCTTTTGCCCTGTACTCTAACTCAATAAATAGCTTTTAAGTATGGAAAAGGTATTTTCTCCCCCCTGATGAAGAAGGACACTCACTCAGCTATTCCGGCCCATCAACGCACCGGCCGATCCAAACCCACTTCATCAGAGCTGCTTCCTCAAACTGTGCAGCTGTTGTTGTGGTCCCATGTTTTCCATCAGGTTAACGCACGTCGCTTCCTGTTCCTGTTTTCACTCAACGCCTCATATTAACGCTCTCACACACACACACACACACACACACACACGTGCTTTTAGCATGTTAGACGCGCAGCGGTGCACCTGTGCTGAGTGACAGGAGTCAGGTTTCAGCTCCGCTGCTCATTGATCAGACTCTTACCGGTGTCCTGACACTAAGTGATACGCTAAGTGTGATTGATGGGCGGATCATGCACGCCGCGGCAGAATGAACTCAGATGTTGTTTTGACTGTTATAATGCTGTGAACGTGCAGCCCAATTAGCAATTAAGCTCTGCCGGCTGGAGCCCACGCTGTTTACCGTCAGCTTCGCGTGAATGAAATCAAGTCTTCACATCTCAAATCGACCCTGTCACTCCAGTTCTTCTGCTCTAAAATGAAGAAGAAATGTTATTAACCAATGTTGTCACCATTGGGGAAAACAGTTTCTTACTCAAGGTCCACTTTCTAGCTTTGTCTGGAGCTTTCAACTGTATCTCATGCTCTTTATCTGTGAGTCTTATCAGACGAGTGAAGTACGGCGCTGTAATTAGCAACTTAGCTTTTAAGCAGGCATTCATCAGTGGTTGAAGAGCGATGGCTGAAAGCTCCAGAAAAGTGGCCCTTGAGTTAAGATTATTCGATAAAACCATTTTAGGCTTGGCATTATTACAGACGCCTCTGTTAGTCTGTCAGGAAGTAACAATAAAATGAGTTTTGAACACTAATCTGGTTTCACCGCTGTCCTCCAGGTCCTACCTGGACATGCTGAAGGTCATCATGTTCAGCTACCTGTTCTGGTTTGTCCTCACCATCATCTTCATCACGGGGACCACGCGCATCAGCATCTTCTGCATGGGCTACCTGGTGGCCTGCTTCTACTTCCTGCTCTTCGGCGGCAAGCTGCTGCTCAAGCCAATCAAAAAGATCCTTCACTACTGGGACTTCCTGATCGCCTACAACATCTTTGTAATCACCATGAAGAACATATTGTCTGTGAGTCGTCTGTCTCGACACCATAAACTCATTTGCTGTCAAATATGTTTACAGTTACCATATTAAGTTATTGTATTGACGTGCTGTATAATAAAGGGTCTCGCTCTTAGATTCTGGCTTGTGGCTACATCAACTCTCTCATACGGAACCATTGCTGGTTGATCCAGTTGCTCAGTCTTGCCTGCACCATCAAGGACTACAAAATCATCAAGCGTGAGTTGACGCCACATTTTTCTTCTTCGTGCTTCCCCTGACTATTAAACGTCTTATAAACAATCGGTATAATATCTAAGCTGCCTTTTACCGTTTATTTTGAGCCACCATTATGCAAATCAGCTGAACCAAGAGCCTGTCCAGCAGCAGCGAGCTCCAGACACAGAAAATTTGTTGTAACATCTCTGAAATGATGTTTCCGTCCACATTTAGCATGAATTTCAACTGAAAATCTGCAGCAGGAAATTCAAAGTGAGGTGCATTTATATCCATAATGCAATTGTGAAAAGTTAAGCACATTAATATCATTTAGTGGCACCCATCCTCCACCCACCCGCCATTAAACCAAAGGAGGAAAAGCAGGAGGTGCAACAAGATGACGTCATTAAACGAGCACCAATCTCAGTTTTAAAAGATATGGTTCATTGAATTTGAATTTGTTCACACCAGCTACTGAGCAGGTCTGCGAGTTGCCCAGCAACGAGGCCGGCATCATCTGGGACAGCATCTGCTTCGCCTTCCTGCTGCTGCAGAGGCGAGTCTTCATGAGCTACTACTTCCTGCACGTGGTGGCCGACATCAGAGCGTCGCAGATCCTGGCGTCCAGGTACAGAGCCGAGGCCCGAGGTTCAGGGGCTGCCGTGACGTGTTAAAAAGTCTGCTGTGATATGCGGATGCAGCTTTTCTTTTAGAATCACAAAGGCAGGAGACGATCAGGTTTATTCACTGACAACTCAACAAGTGAAGCACAAGATAGCTGGACTTTTGACATGAAAGAAAACAACAGCTTATGAAAAAAGCCAAATCTGAAAAACACTCTGGAGTCCGATGATAATGGCAGAACATGGTGTCCTTGTTGTGTAGAAACTCTGAAAGTTTGGTGAATGTTTAACTTTTCAATAACGAATGAGCAACATGCAGCTTGTGACGCTGGTATTTCAGTGAAACTCAACTTGTTCTCTCCGCTATAGATAAATCAGATAAATGTGGAATCGATGTACCCGTCGAGGTGGCTGTGTCTGATTTCGTTTATTTTTGCCGTTAGAGAGTGAAGCAGGATCAAACTTCACTCGCTGACACATTCGATTGATGTGTGTCCGTGTGTTTCCCAGAGGGGCGGAGCTCTTCCAGGCCACCATAGTGAAGGCGGTGAGGGCCAGACTGGAGGAGGAGCGCAAATCTGTGGAGCAGCTGAAGAGACAGTGAGACTCCAGATATTTGTACTCTGTCCATGTTGCGCAATGCCGTGGTTTGGGTTTATTGATACAACACTTAAACTTTATTTAAAATATATACATTTACATACACATTGCAGTTGTCTTCCTGTGTGCTGATGCTCCAGGACCAATTGAGATAGAGTTAAGATGAGTTGAGAATCAAGAGCCAGGCATAAAAGTCTGTGATATTAGTTGTGGTGCATTCACATGGATTCAGGAGGACGGCAGCCCTGTTATCAGAGGTTACAGGCAACAGTAAGGGAAGACTGGACTGAATACATATATTTTAGAGGGAATTTACATTTTTCAGTTTTGAAAAGAGTTTTAAGACAAAGAAGTGGAATATTTATATGAGATAATAAATGCAAAACATTTTTATTTGATGTATTCTTTCCATTCTTTGCATACAGTTAGACTTAGCAACATGCTGTCGTGTGTTTCCTGCCATTCGGTCAGACATCTGGAAGATGTTGTCCATCCGAAGTCTGCCTGAATCCTGAATTTAATATGAGGGTTATTATTAACCAGTAAAAGTCTGATTTTATTTTGAAAAAAAGTTTTTATGTTGTTTGTCTTCAAAACAACTTTCTCCGGCGTTTCCTGACTCTTACAGTTGGTGCTTTTCTATCAGTTAAAGGACAAGGCTGACCGAAAACCAACAAATTAGTGTATTTGTCGGGAACTATTTTCAGCTGCGGATTAATACGCATTAGCCCTAATTTAATCCACGAGTCGGTAAACATGATTCAGAAAGCCTGTCCTGGATTAAAAGCACCTCCTGGCTCCACCTTAACTGTTTCCGGGAAGCCATCTCTCAGTATCTCGTGCCACATAACGTCAATGTATTTCCACCACTTACACTCACCTCAGGAGCCGCTCATAAGCTCTGATAACATCCACTCACCCGCTCTAATGAGCACTCCGCTGTTACATAACATACACTAATTTCCATATGAAGGCTGGAGATGTTTATGGTCAGTTGGGTCGTCAGCGATGTCTCTGTGTGTGTGTTTGTGTGTGTGTCGATACGCCGCGTCTCTTCACTGTCTCTCTGATCTAATCAGGATGGAGCGCATTAAGGTGAGGCAGCAAAAGTTTAAGAGGGGGAAGGAGAAGATGCTGAGCATAGCGCAGGAGTCTGGAGAAGGACAGACCCTCGTCCAGCCCGAAGAGGAGGATGATGATGGTATGATGAAGGCTGCTGTGGGGCCTCTCTCTGTGCAGTCAGTGTTAAAGAAGTCGGCATTGTGTTTGTACCATTGCTAGTAATGCTCAAGAAAAGTTGGGTGCTGAGTGTATTAATGCCTAACCGTTCATTAATATGTTGTTTAATGATCCATTTTCATTAGTATTTAATATTAAAGAGCAGCTCCAACGAGTGAAAACATGCCTTAAAGTTTGCAGAGACTTTAATTTTCTTATGAAATGTTGCATTGCTGTATTTTGAAATTTTAGGAGCGCAGCGAGCGAAAGCCAAGACCAAAAAAAAGCAGTGGTGGAGGCCGTGGGTTGACCATGCTTCCAGTAGGTTGACCCCCACCCCTCAATACCCTTTTTGTCTGTTCCTCCACTCTGATTGGCCCTTGTGTCCTTGACCAGAACGCTGAGGATTCCCATACTGACCCCGGGCTCTGAAGGCACCAGCACATGCAGTAGTCTCGCTCCATCCAGACTTTAGTCCTTTTCTGTCTCTATTTAAGGGTCCTTGTAACCTGTAGCTCTCATCTGTATGTGTGTGTGTGTGTGTGTGTGAGAGAGAGAAGAGGCACTTCAGGGTGATCTTTTAACCCGTGTCGGGATTGGTGGAGAGCAGGGTTCCCTTAAATAGACACGATGAGACGAAGAAGAAAGAGAAAATGACTAATCTCTGGAGGCTTTTGCTACAGAACGTTGTTTGCTGGCATCATGATCGGTCTCGCCTGAAGAGCCCACAGTAGAGAATCGCTCTGTTGTAAAACATTTTGGCGCAAAGACATGAAAGTCGTCTCGCCTTTATTCTCAGTACTGGAATAAAGGTTGATGGGTGTGTTCATTCTTTGCCTGTAGACATGATCGCCAAACAGGTGTTAGCCAGGACAAAAGAAACGATGGGACCGTGGGTCTAAAATCTAAAGCGAGCAGACAAACAAAAAACAAAAAACAGCAGCGTCTCTTTGAGCCAGTACAGCTGTTGCCTGTTTGGTTTGAGCTCATGTCTCATATCGTACTCCACCCCCCCCACCCCCCACGTGACATTTTTCAAATCATTTCTCCATTTTATCTCTTTGTCATTTGGTGTCTCGTCTCCGTATCCCAGCATCCTCCCTCACCTCCCGCCCACCGTGGTTCTGTTCAAGGACATAAGTCAGCCTCTGCTATTGTCCATTGTCTCTGACTCTTAACTGCTGCACACCGGAGTCACTCGCTCCGTTAATTAGCTTAAAGGCGACTGTACTTGGTAGAATTAGAGTGTTTCTGATAGACGTTCTCCATTGTGATCATTAGCCATGCTAACGTTTTCGGTGCGTTGTGTGTGTTTTCTGCTTCTTTCTGTTTCATCCTCTCTGAAGTTGTTATAAGTGTGCGTATGTCATGAATTACTGTAGAGTCGGTTAAATGAGTTTAAAGGTAAGTCGTTGAATTTTCTGCCTTCCAGGAACAGAAACTCTTTTTTTTTTAAGGCATAGTTCAGGTTTTTTTGAAGTGGGCTTATCATCTGTTACCCCCCCCCAGTACACGGCCACCGACACATCACCAGTCTGGAGAAGCAGCCGGAGTACTGGTGTAGGACGCAAAGCAATGCTGACTACTGAGTCAGCAGCAAAACATGCTTTAGCCACCTAAAACAATTCAATATCATTTAAATATTTGATATATTCAGAATATCTTTACCATTTTACAGCGTCACCCACTCTCTAAAGCTGCCACCAGACTCCCTTGACAAAAACGGTAATTTTACCACACAGAACAGAGAGGCTGCTGATCAACCCCTGCATGGATCGGTTAGTTTGTTTATATCGTTGATGTGACTTCTGTGTTTTATAGGATTAGTTTGGATTCACCAACGTCACATGGCGCCACAGACAAACTAACATACCAAGGAAGCGGCAGAGCAGCAGCGCCTGTGTTCAATGAAGTGAAATTGCTATTTTTGTCAAAGGAGTCTGGTGAATGTGAAGAGAGCAGAGCTGGACACAACAATGGAAAGTTACAGCGGTTAAAATCTTCTGAATAGAGCGAATAGTTAAACTGATATTGATTTTTAGGTGGCTAAAACACATTTCGCAGCTGAACTCGTCCGGTCCTCCTGCCGCTTCTTCAAACCGCGGCCGTGCCGACCTTCAGCTGCTGTGTGAGCACCTTATACAGTCCCACCTCAAAACACCCGAACCAGCCCTTAAATGTTGCGCAAACTGTGATCGACTTCAGCCTCAGTTCGACTGAATGTAACAACACTTTGCCCTCTGCCCCCTCAGTGGTTAGAAGTGGAGACTATTACTTGTTTGAAACTGACAGTGAGGAGGAAGAGGAGGAGGAGGAGAAAAAAGACGAAGAGCCGCCAAAGAAGTCGGCGTTTCAGGTGACTTTAAGTCGTGTCTCGTGTTTTTAAGTGTCAAGTGATTTTAATTCTCTCTCTGTCAAGGTTTTTTTTAACCAATAATAAGTTTACGCTGTTGTATAAGTGATGAAGTAAAGAATAATAAAGTATATTTACTAATGTGCTGTACACTCTTTTCTATTTTCTATGATCTTATAGGCTATATATATATTGTACTTGTTGCTCCATTACATTTGGTGTCAACAGTGGTCGAAAAGTACCCATATCCTTTATTTAAGCAAAATTACCAATATAACAATATGAACATCCTCCCTGACGAGTAAAATCCTGTTTAATGTATTGATTCTGTGTTCAGATGTGTCCTGTGACTGTTGTAATCATTTATACTGTATTACATAATGATCATATTAGATCATTAATCCTGATGTGTTGATGAATAAGCAGATTTTTACAGGAGCAGCTGGTTGAGATGGATCTAGTTTCAAGTTTTAACCTGACCTGCTGCAGTTAGGTAGCTTTGTCCAGAGGTTCCCAGACTCTGGGTCTGGCTGCTCCAAAGGGTCACCAGATAAAAGATTAATATGAGAGGAAGGAATAAAAACAAAGGTCTGAAACACACATTTGTATCAGTTAACCTTAAACCATGAATTAAAACAGGGGGATTGTCTCTTTAATGGAGCTGCTAACGACTAATAGACATCTGAAATGTGACAAAACGCTCTGCCTTCAGTCAAAAAGCTCTTAAACCTGTGCTGTCTGATGCGTTTAGTGCAGTAAAAACTACAACGTTGCCCTCTGACGTTCTCTGCTTTGCACCCCAGACTGTATCCACAGGTTGGAGCTCTTTGAGCATCAGGTTTAATTACATTTCATGAGCCAAACATTTAGTAAACTAACAAAAAGGATGCATAACTCGCAGAATGTTTCGCTAAGACAAACATTTCTTGTGAACTTTGCTTTTCATGGGTTAATTTCCTTGTAAACGTCTCTGCTTAGTGATCCTGGGCTGAAGGTTTTCATTACTAACATCCAGGAGCTTGTGAGGAACCATGTTTAATAACCTGCACCGTGTCTGCCAACACAGTTAATCTCTGTTGTCTCTGATAACATGAAACGATCTACTAACCATCTTCCCACTCTGTTGTCTCTCTCTGTAGCGAGCAATCGGGAAGTTTGTCTCTGCCGTTCTAGCTTTGCCCAAGTCTATCATTAAACTGCCTAAAACTATACTGCAGTATGTAATCAAGGCAGGAAAGGTACTCACCACCGGAGCTAACACAGCTTGCTTTCTGTGTGAACAATCGGCCACTTTAAACGCGAACTGGAATGAAAATGCTTTGGCCGCCTCTCTTCTGCATGTTCGCTTGGATCGATCGCATGAGCTGCAGCTTTACTTTGACGTGGTGTCGACTGCGCTTCCTGCCCGTTTTGACCTTTTCACGCGCTCCGCTGCTTTGAGCCGAGAGCATGAGCATTGAGCAACAGCAGTGTTAGCGGTTGGCGTTCGGGTCTTGTCTCTGATGAAAGATGTTGTGTTATTGCTGCCAAGGTGGGCTTTGCATGATTCAGCACGTTTAATGTGAAATCCTTGGCAACATCGCGGCCTGTTTTCCTTGCTGTACCATAAACTTTGAAGACTGCAGAGTATAAAAAAACTTGCTGGACATCAGCAGTGTTAATCATCGGGAATGTCTTCTGAGGCGTTTCATTCATAAGATATGCTCAAATGTTGTGTAAAGTGCACATTAATTAGAATTAATAGACTAAAATGTGCAAACCGCCTTGAATTAGTGTTTGATTTTCCCTTTGCTTGTTGCTAAGCGTAAGAGACGTCCCTCCCTTCTTCCCATCCCTTCACTGATAATGAAGTCCTTTTCTTTGTTCTAGTTTCTTTATCACGCCTGGATCACAGACCCCAAAGCCGCCCTGAGGGCACGGGGCAGGGAGAAACGCAAATTCTGGAAAAAATACACCAAAGGAGTGAGACACAGAAAAAGCAAGAAAGACGGTAAGAAGGCTCTGGAGACAGGAGCTCTGTGGCGTGAGCTGTTTGAAAGTTGTTGTTTTTTTTCCCCCAACCCTGCTGAGGTTCGTCTCCTGGTCTTCAGCAGGTCACGTGGCCATTGAGGTTGGCGAGCTCTCAGATGGGCAAGAAAAGGGGGAAGAGAGCAAGAAGTCAGGGGGTCCAGGTTGGTCTCTGCTCAAGAGATTTGTTTTAGATGATCTTAAAAGAAGATGCTGACTTGATTATATGTGATTTAAGCCTCTTTTTATAAATACGAGAAGGATCACTCGCTACGCTTTCATGCAAAAGATGAACAACTTTTTATTTTTTCTAATGTAGACATTAATTGATTGAGCTTCTTGACTAAATTCTGGTTTCAATGGGAAAATAGCATCGCACCAGCATCAGAGATTTGACTTGTCCCTCTCTTGTGATGACCTTTGGTCCCTACAGGCAGATCAGGAGTGCTCTGTCAGGTTTAGTGTTATATTTCCGTATAATTACTTCTCATTAACATAAATATCTCATATGTCTCGCCGTCATTAAGAGTCTCAACTCAGCCTGAACCAAGCAAGTTTGTAATCATGCGATCGTGGTCCTGAAACTGTGAAACGTGTGTGTCCTCCCTCAGACAACATCATCAAGCGAGTGTTCAACATCATCAAGTTCACGTGGGTGCTCTTCCAGACGACGGTGGACAGCTTCACCAAGTGGATGAACGACATGTGCAGGGAGTACATCGACATCTCCACCGTGCTGCGCATAGAGCGCTGCATGCTGACCCGAGAGGTCAAAAAGGTAGCGAGAGCCTTCAAATGTCGCGTCGGAGGAGGAGTTAGCTCTGTGTTTCACGATTTAGAAGCTAATTTCAGAGAACCGGTGAAGGATTAACTCCTCTCCTCCTCCCAGGGTAACGTGCCGTCCAGGGAGAGCATCCACGTCTACTACCAGAAGGCCATGAGGCTCAACATGTCCAGGCAGGCCAGCATGGATCAGCTGAGCGAGGACGAGTCTGCGTCGGGCTCCACCCGTGTCAGAAGGCGGCGAGCAGGCTACCGCATGGAGAGCCAGGACTCCACGGCCTCCAGAGACAGCATATCCAGGTACGCTGATGGCGGCTGCATCGGCCGTGCAGCGAGCTTTGTGACATGTTTACGCCGTGTCAAACGACGCATTAATACAGCTTTGTTTCAGTTTTCCTGCATCACAGCTCCTCGGGTTCACGTTTCATGTCTCATTGAGGAATTGTTTACTTTCAAGTGATGAAAAAACAATAATCTCCTGTGCCCTCGGTTTGGATTTTTGCTCAAAAGGTCCCGTTTGCGTTGTCGAGCAGAGCCGCGGTCTCAGATATGACTGGTTTTGAGATGCCAGTGTGAGGAATGTGAGGGTGTGTCCTTGATTTAAAGCTGTTTTCATTGTCTGCTTCTCTCTTTTTAGAAGTGAAGTTAACTCTCTCTGACTCAACTGTTTCTCAGACTGTCAAATCCCCATAATCCCTTTAGTGTGTGGTGTACTGTTTAATGTCCTGTGGTTATCGTCACATCGAGCCATGTCACCTTCTGTCTGTGTAACCTCAACATCTCACCTGCCTCATCGCTGACCATCGCATCTGTCACTCTCGCCACCTCTCAGCGCCTTCACCGAGGCGACCACACTGTTTTCTCGCCAGTCCACCCTGGAAGACCTCGATGGTATGCCAGAGTGCATTCCCAAAACCAGCGAGCGCGCCAGGCCCAAGCTGCGTAAGATGTACGGCCTGGACATGTCCAATTCATCAATGGACAGTGGCAGCAGCTTCATGTCCAGGTGCCTGGCCTCTGCATCACCCATGTACACACCCGCGATGGTTGCATCTCCTGCTCTTCTGTCCGTCCTCGCACCATTGCATGACTTTTCTATAAACCCTCTTTGTTTATTACATCCTGTCAAAACCCAACGATTTCCAGAGGAATGCATGTGCCTTTTTCATATGAAACACGTGTTTTTCACCCAGCAGCGCTGATATGAAGGCCAAGTTTAAAGCAACAGTCTCCTTTCTGACGGTAGCTCGCTTGTCTCAGTGCTCACGAAAACATACAGCATCATGAAAGCATGTAAAGACGTAATCTGAGCGTGGCAGAGCGACACGCCGTGCAGGAAGTCTGTCATTTAAGAGAATTAGGGATGCTAAATTAGCATCGTAACAATACCACGGTACAAAAGCTGCCTCTGGCCTGTGGACCACCGTTAAACCAAATGAAACTCAATTTAATTTAGTGCTTTTAAATTGTTTCCCCTTTGAAATGAGCTCGTGGGTCAGGCGTGGCATTGAAAACATTATTCCAGTCAATCAGGTGAAAATAAAAAGGCTTTAATAAATAAATAAATGCGAGTCACCCTGAGGAAGGAAAGCGTGCTGATTGGGTTTTAGGTGTCTAGTTTCTTTAATTGTGTGATCGTACAAACTTTGAATGCATTTTGACACAATCCGTGCTGTGTTTGTCCCCCGGCAGCGAAGCGACCCAGTGCGTCACGCTCTACTCCAGGCAGGGCACCACGGACACCATAGAAGAAGTGGAGGATGAGCAGGATCAAGGGGAAGACAAGGTTCAGCAGGTTCCCTGGGAATCCCAACAGCTGGATGAGAGTCAGGGGGCCGAGGGGGGTCCGTGGAGTGATGGGGAACCAAGGGAGGAAGGGGAGGAGGAGAGGGAGCAGGAGGTGGATGAGAGGGAGCAGGAGGTGGATGAGAGGGAGCAGGAGGTGGATGAGAGGGAGCAGCAGGAGGGTGAGGAGCAGGGTGAGGCCCAGGCTCGACTGGAGGAGGAGGAGGAGGAGGGAGGAGATGAACCGAATGACCAGGAGGGCAAAGAGGCTCCCTGGGAATCCTTTGGGCCGGATGAGGGTCCGTCCCTCAGGCTGCAGGAGGTCGAGTCCGCCCAGGAGAAGGACTTCACCACTGAGAGCGAGGACGGGGGAGGACAGCAGCACTTCATGCAGACAGAGGGGCGAGCGGGGCTCCTCTACACCCCCGACACGGACGCCTCTAAAATGTCCGACGCTGACGTGCCTCCCAGCTACAGCAAGGCGGTCAGCTTCGACCGCCTGGAAGTCAGCGATGACGAGAGCGACATGGACAGGAAGAGACGCATGGTCATGACCTCCGACAGCCGCTCAGACAGCAGGTCAGACATCATGCTGCCCTCCATGACCACTGAGCTGACGGCCAGCGAGCTGCTCCTCAACAAGTAAGTCTAAAAACAGCTACAGCCGGTTCAGCAGGAAGCCTCGCAGGAAAGCAGTTCAACCGTTATTTGTCTCAGACGTTAAATAAATGATCAGATTCACCCTTCAAAGATGTGTATCGCTGCTTGGAGGTCAGGGCGTCGACCTCCGACCAGCGTCTGCTGTCTACGCATCAAAAACAGTCAGAGTTACCATCGAATGTTTCATTTTTTATTAAATATTACCTGATTTGAAGCGTAACTCTGCTCTCTTTGCCAAAATTCTGTGTTTTTTAAATTGTTTTACTTTATACTTTACAATATTTTCTTGTATTTAACTAAGTTGAACAGTTGTTTTGCATCTCTTCCTGTAGTTATGTGGTAGTTTCTTATCTCTTGAAGGTTGTTTTGCGTTTCTTTGTGTTCATTTTGCATCTTTTTGAAGCAAAGCAACAGATAAAATCACATTATTTTTAGTTAAAGGAAGTTATAAACCCATTTATTCATGTTTCTTTAATGTTTTATGATAAAAACCCCAGATTAAGTCCACCTCTCTGTGCCCGAGCAGGATGTTTTATGATGAGGAGCTGGAGCAGTCGGACAAGTTCTACCAACAGCAGCCTCTGATCCTCCAGCTCTGCTACGCCCTCTACAACATGCTGGTGGCCCACTCAGAGATGGTGTGCTACCTGGTCATCATCATCAACCACATGGTGTCGGCCTCCTGCGCCACCCTGGTCCTTCCCATCACCATCTTCCTCTGGGCCATGCTGTCGGTGCCGCGGCCCAGCAAGCGCTACTGGATGACCGCCATCATCTACACCGAGGTACAGCGAGATGATGTCACTTCCAAAGCATCATCATCACAGAATGAGTCAAATCACAGTTAGACGCATTAATTTATTAGTGACGAATTCACCGCTTCACCGACATTCATTTCGCTTCCTCCCCAGGTCACCATCGTCATCAAGTACTTCTTCCAGTTCGGCTTCTTCCCCTTCAACCAGAGCAAGATAGATAAGAATAAACCATATCACCCTCCCAACATCATCGGCGTGGAGAAGAAGGACGGTTACGTCCACTACGACCTGGTGCAGTTACTGGCTCTCTTCTTCCACAGATCCATTCTGAAGGTGCCTGCAAACGCTGGATGTTCGGACAACCCGAATCTCCTCGTGCCTCATGCTTCATAATGATAATGCGTCATATTAAAGGATAAATATGGTGATTTCTAATGAATCTGACACGTTTCCCATTAGACGAGGTGAAATGTGCCTTTATTATCATGTGCACGGTTTGCACTGTGACTGTGTTTGTTGTATTGTGAAATGTTTGTATGCACGAGCATGAAATACGACAAATCCCGGCTTTTCCCCTCTCTTTTCCGTGTCCAGTGCCATGGGCTATGGGACGAGGACGATCCCAAAGAAAAGAAAGCGCCCTCTTGTCAGAGCGAGTCAGAGGACGAGGGAAAAGCCAACGTGGAGAGTGACAAGGAGTCGGAACCTGCATCGTCACTGATCAGCGAGGGGAGGGGCTCCACACACACCTTGAGGTCCATAAACTTCGGGACGTCCATTGATTCGGGTCACGTCCAGGTGCACTACCCGCAGCAGCAGACCTACCAGCGTCGCAAGAGCTCCAGCGGAGGCTCGTACATTTCTCACCGATCTCTCCGCTCTTCTGCAAGATCCAAAAGAGGTGAAGGTCCTTGTCTGTTGTCCGTTTCCTGCCACGGTCCGCACGAAACATGATTCAAAGCACGAGCCTGAATACAGAGTGATGTGTCGGTTCGTAGTGAGTAGCTCTTCCCACAATAGAACGACTCCTCTGGGCCGTCTGTTGCCTGCGGTCTCAGGCTTCCACCTTTGGGCCTGATCTCTGTGTTTGGTGAATGTCAGGATGTGTCTCGGTGCCTCGTCACGGTTCGTTTACGGCTCGAAATGTAAACTGTTTACCACAGGAAGCACCGCGTCCAAAAACAGCAGCCGGAAGGACGGCAGCGAGGCCGGCGTCCATCAGAAGACCCGCAAGCAGATGATCGTGGAGAAGCTGAGGGAGCAGCTCTTCAAAGGGAAAGCTTTCCTCATAAAGCGGTACGATGAAGCACAGCTGAGTCATAAAAGTTTCCTGTCCGTGAATCTCCACCCGTGGCTCCTGACTGTAATTACACAGCAAAGCGTGTAACTTTATGAGGGCATTGATGAGAACTGTGCTCAAGCAAGTGTCCTAGACGAATAATGGATGGATGGGCGCGCTGCGGAAAATCATATCAGTGATCCAGCAGCTGAAAACCTTTCAAAGCTCCAGATTTAGACCTTTAATTACAGCGTTCCCGTTAGGCCGGTCAGTGTAATTTTTGTAAGTGCTGTTATTGTTATTGTTCTAAATTTAATCACAGCGGAACAATCGGTTTGTGAGCTAATACGTCCAGAACTGAAACGCATACAGACGATAGGTCAGTCGTTTCCGTTTTCTTGCATTAAAACCAGTGACGTCCGGCGGCTCGCGTGTGTTTCTTTAAGCTTTGTCTAATCGTTTTAAAAGAGGAGGAGAAGGTTGTGGCCACCGATGGGCACCAGTAACAGTGACTTGCAGACAAATAACACAGAACTGAGAACACAGAGTGTGCGTTAAAGTCATAATTGGAGGAAATTCAGTTATAAAACTATTTATAACTCAAAGGTTTCTCTTTAAAAATGACCTAAGTGGAGCTTTAAAACAACCCAAAAACTGCCATGAGCCATAAAAACAACTAAGACCAATAACTTAATGAGACTATTGAGATTTTTAAATACCCCAAAACCAGCACACTGCGTATAAAAGCGCATAAAAGCTCTTCATCTCATGTCAGAAGACAGTTTTTAAAAAGTTTCTTTGCTCATTGCTACATTTAATTTCAAGGTTCATGGAGATCTACCTTCCCATGAGGCAGTTCTTCCACAACTTGATCCACCCGGAGTACAGCGCCGTCACGGACGTCTACGTGCTGATGTTCCTCGCCGACACGGTCGACTTCATCATCATCGTGTTCGGATTCTGGGCGTTTGGTGTAGGTTTTGAGCTCTCGGATTACAAATCGCTCCCTTCGCCTCAAATCGCTTCAGAAGGGGTCAACGTTTGCATCTGTCCATTCTCAGAAACACTCGGCGGCGGACATCACGTCGTCTCTGTCGGAGGATCAGGTGCCGGGACCTTTCCTGGTCATGGTCTTGATCCAGTTTGGGACCATGGTGGTGGACCGGGCCCTCTACCTCAGAAAGTCCGTCATGGGAAAAGTCATCTTCCAGGTCATCCTGCTGTTTGGTATCCACTTCTGGATGTTCTTCATCCTGCCAGGAGTCACTGAAAAGTACGTATTTCCATTTAGATGTCATCTCAAGTCATTAGGTGTTCTGACTGACTGAAGCTCGGTCGTTTAAACTCATCATCCTGGGTTTAAAACTGCCAATCATTGCCTTTTGTGCTGCTTCTAAACCAGAAGTAAAGAACCAAACTCAGACCTCATCCTTCATTTTTACTCGCCGCCCTGCTTTTCTCCCCCTCGTAGGCGTTTCAGCGAGAACATCGTCGCTCAGATGTGGTATTTTGTCAAGTGCATCTACTTCGGGCTGTCGGCCTATCAGATCCGCTGCGGTTACCCCACCCGCGTTTTGGGGAACTTCCTCACCAAGAGCTACAATTACGTCAACCTCTTCCTGTTTCAAGGGTGAGTTACGCCGGGGGAGTGTCATTCCTTCCAGCCGGGCAGGAGCAGGCCGGAGTCTCTGCTCAGCTGCTGCAACAAGGGAAGGAGACAAACAAGCAGGAGTTGTTTACAAAACGTGTAAACAAGGTATTTGTTAAAGCGGAACACCATTTGTAACTGCGAGCATTCGTCTCTCCAATCATATCTACTGCAGTTAAAGGCAGGAGTGCTCCTCAGCGTCAAGATGATGCATTTCTTTAATTCTTTAAGTCTTTGAAAATCACCAAATCAGAGCGTTTCTGGCATTTTGTAGACCGAACACTTAATTAGTTTTATTAAATAAAGTTTCTTATTAATTTTATGTACTTTAAATTTTAAGACACACCTCCAGATACCAGATTATTAGATTTTTTTAAAAAGTTCCATTCAGCATATATCATATATTTGGTTATATGGTATATATATTTGGTTTTATGAAAGCATCCCCATTGTGTGTTTGTCTGTTTGTGTTTGTGCTTGAACCTGCAAGCTCCACATTATTAATGCACTGACTGTGCAAGATTATTTAGGCTGTTTTGGTTGTTGAGTTGGGAAAAAAACATAAATACACAGAATATAAGGGCACACAAATCCACAACCATTATAAATATGTGATTATTATCCAGAAATGTGGGCTACAGCCGCTCCACGCCTGTCTCTCCTTCTCTTGGACTAGATTCATTTGATCATGAGTGGGATTTTCCAAATAGAGATATTCAGTGTGATTTCATTTCAGCGCCTAAGACTTGTCCGTCGTTTCTAGTTTCCGCCTGGTGCCGTTCCTGACGGAGCTGCGAGCCGTGATGGACTGGGTTTGGACCGACACCTCGCTGTCTCTGTCCAGCTGGATCTGCGTGGAGGACATCTACGCTCACATCTTCATCCTCAAATGCTGGAGAGAGTCTGAGAAGGTGTTTATCATCGCGCCATCCATCTAGTCTGAGAGGAATCACTTTCAGAGCCAAAGTCTGTCGCGCTGGAATTCACTTTAAGAAAAGATAAACTCTGGTCTGGATTGCCCGAGGGACGGCTCTGCTCTCACTTTCTGCAGTGAACTGTGTGTTAGATAACCAGGATGTATTGGATCCTATTTGAACGATCCAAAGTCCATTCAGCACGTGTCCAAATCCACTTTTTATCTAGTTCCATGGTGCAAATTAAGGCACAAAGGGGTCCTAATGAACCATAGGTGTCATGTCCCAGGTGTGTCTGCACCATTAAGCATGGCTATTTAAACAGCACTGAGGGACACCTGGTTTATGTTGGTCAGTGGTGCCGTCACGACCACACCTCATTCTAAGACAAACACGTCCGTGGGTGCAGAGAGATGCATGCACGTTCGCCCGCTGGGTGTGAAAGTGACGCTGCACAGTTTGGAGAATGGCGAAGACGGTTGCACTGCGCTGTGCGCCGCTCAGGGCCCCCTGGTCTGCGCCGCGCAAACTTTCCAAAAGTGCGCTAAAAATATCTTTATTGTGTGTCTCAGTATGGTAAACAATGCACTCTTGCAGTCTGCTTTTCAAATACTTCAGGTCCTGAAGGTTAATTCTCCATCTTTACATTTAAAAAATACAACAACAACAGCTGTCTGCCCTGCATGAAGCTCAGATATTGATCTCCTCCCGCTGCAGAGATATCCCCAGCCGCGAGGCCAGAAGAAGAAGAAGGTGGTGAAGTATGGGATGGGAGGAATGATTGTGATGCTGCTGATCTGTATCGTCTGGTTCCCGCTGCTCTTCATGTCCCTCGTTAAGTCCGTGGCTGGAGTCGTCAACCCGCCGCTGGATGTTTCCTTTGAAATCACCCTGGCTGGCTTTCAGGTGAGGACACAGTTTGTTTCATCAAATCATCTGAGCCCAAACGAGCTTGCCGAGTGCTTCGGCGAGAAACAAAGCCCAAACAGAGGTAACGTAAGAGCAAAGAGAAGCTCTGCCCGAAGCCAGATCCCTTCTAAATGAAATGAAATCTTCTCTCCTCTGAGCAGACTTCATGTAGAGGTAAATAAATCTGTGACTCATTCAAAGATAAAGCCAGGTTTTTATTTGAAAGCGGCGCTTTTTGAGAAGTTTGTGTGACTCCTGGTGCTTACTGAGGGGAGAGAGAAGCCAGAGGACTGCGATCACGTTCTCTCGGTTGTGTGAGCCTCCTGTTTTGACATTTTATTATTATTTTATTATACGTTTCGGTCTGAAAAAACACAGACGATGAAGAAACGAGAACCGTGTTTACGCAAACATCGGCGTCTTCAGGCTGAACACGACTTCTGCTGGTTTTTCTAAAGCAAGTTTGTCCTCGTCTCGCAGCCCATCTTCACCATGAGCGCTCAGCAGAACCAGCTGCAGAACGTGACAGCAGCTGAGTTCAAATCGTTTGAGAAGAGATACAGTCAAGACGATGTAAGTGCAAGAAATACAGATGTTTATGATGTTATGCAGTTTATCATACTGATAGATGGTGGTGGAAATTGCATTGATTACATAGTGAAGATCATTCTTGGCTTGTCATTCTCCCCAGAGGATGAATTTACTGTAGGTTTTACTGTAACTTTAAAACACTTTAACAGACTTTTGAATCTTCCATTTGTTGATTTTAAGGTTTTCCATCCTCAATACTCTCCTTTAAAACCACGGTTTTCTTAATTATTTGTTTGGACTTACTATTAATATTAGAATATAGCCAAAAACATCTTTCACAATTTCCTGTTTTTCCTTTTTAAAAACCCTCCCAAGCTGCGAAGCTGCGACCAAGAAATGCTCTGCACCTTTGCTTGGATAATTAATATTAAAGTATTCCTCAATGATCTGACCTGAGATGCCGTCAGTTCGCTCGAAGCTCAGGGCCATGTTAAACATATTTTCATCCGCAAGGTAAAGAATGAAATCGTGTACTATCATCATAATAAAACTGGCTTTGCTTTCATTCGAGGAAACTCGGGAAACAAGGTAACAGGTGTATAAAATCAAATATAAACAAATGCTGTTGTGTTCTCCTGCCACCTGCCTACTGGCTTAATCATCTAGTTGATTCATTTCAAAGAAAGCAGTAGGAAAACAAACTAAACAACAAGTTAAAGGTTTGTAAAGATTCGTCCTCTGGGGAACATGAAGGCCTGTGGCGGATGAAATGGCGATCCATGCAATACCGGTTGAGATATTTAAATGACCAATAGTCCAATAGACTGGTCCAGAGCGGCTCACTGAAGATGTGGTTTTGTCCCACTGTTAGAAAGCCTTGCAGTGGCTGGAGGGCTACATGCCAGAAGACCTGTGCATCGCGCAGCTGAAAGGAAGCTCCAACTCCCTGTGGACCATCAGCCCGCCCAGCAGAGACAACCTGATCCATATGCTGAAGTCCGAGGAGGAGTTTCTCATCACCGTGTCCTGGTCCGTGCAGAGGTACGAACATGTCGTCGAATAGCCTTCCTCCCTGTCCTGTCTGTTCGCCACATACAACTGCATGTTTTGTAGGCGAATACTCAGCCGCAGTTCAGCAGTAGTTCAATCTGGTGAGAAATCTCAGAATTAATTGTCCGTACGCTTTTCCCGCGTTGTGATCTCAGAAACCTGTCTCTCGGTGCCAAGGCTGAAACAGCATCTGGGAAACGAGTGACGGGCCTCGACCAAGAAACAAAGATGCAGCTTGCAGAGCTGCTGAACGGGACAGGGAAAAACTCGTTTGTGTGAGTATACAGAAATTATAGATACAAATCATCCATCTGGAGGAAATACTTTTGGACACATGGTGCTGCAGTGAATATATGACCTGTATTTGGGCAAAGGTAAACTACAGAGCCCTGAGTCGGAGATAAACTAAAGTGACAAACTGCGCTTGGCTGCAACAACGGTGTGTTTTCCTCTGCAGGATCCTGAAGGAGATCTTCCCCCGTTACATTCGAGCCCCGAGCGACTCAGACGCCAAGCCTGTCGAGCAGCTTTACAGCGGTGAGCGCCTTCATCTCTTCATTAATTAGACTGACTGTGACTCTTTGCGTTGCCGATTTGGTGAATTTGGACATGTTTGCGTGGAGAGCATAGCGTAGCATAGCATTTCTACACATCAGGGCTTCAATGAAATGTTTTTAAAATAAAATTGCTACATAATATTTATTAGAATAGTAAAAGTTTGACTTTATTTAGATATAAATAAGAAATCAAATAGAGCTATTACATATTTTCCCATTGATTGACAGCATTTTGTTACTGGAAATGGTCGATAAGGCTTTTATAATTTCTTAAATCTGCTCTGTTGTTTCAAATTCAAACAAAAGTCTAACATAATTTGCCTTTTTATCATTTATTCTGATAAAGCTACATCATTTTATTTATTTTTTTTATCCCTGCAGATGAAAAGATGTTTAACATAAACTTGACCTTGAGCCGAGCTGACAACATCTCGGATCAGATCCAGGAATGGTGGGTCGTCAACCAGACGGAGCTCGGCCCGATCGATAAGAGGCCTGAAAAATACAAATATGAAGTGGGACTGGAGGTCTACGTCTTCAGCGACCAAGTCAGCCCGCCCAGTTTGGGCTTTCTGGCTGGATATGGGTAAGCTATGATCGATCCAGCTGTGGTGTTTCAGTGAAACGATGTTGAGTTTTACATTATATAACAGCTGTACAGCCTGCGAGCGTGTAGGGGTTTAGTAGTTGGTGGTGTCACAGGATAAATCTGAGGGATGACGAGATGATTTGCAGAATTTCAAAACAAAATTGTTGTTGTTGCAAGCAGACAAAACTTTTAACATGTCGCACGCTGCAAATCTGCGATCCACTAATCCATGTACTGTGTATCTATTTGGGTTTATGGTCAGGTGACTGTAAAAAGCTGCGCGAAATATAAGAAACCGTGGCGTGCTTTTCTAAAGCTGTCAGCTCAAACTAAAATAGAGCATCTGTGTTACTCGCTCAGACGTGCACAGTAGCTGTCTCCTGTTCATGCCTGTACTGACAGTTGCAGAAGTCACCAGGCCTTTATTTGGAGCAGGCTTTTATTTAAAAGAGGTTTTATTTTTCATTCCATCTTTATGATTTTAGTATTTTATTTTAGGAAGAAGTCTTAAAGAGGACATATTCTGGCAGCTGATAGCTGTTTTAAACAAGTCCTGGGTGTCTTAAAAACAAGCTTTTGAAATTTTTTGCAAAAACCTCTGAAGTTCAGCCTCTGAGGAGGGTCTGCAGTCTCCCGCTCTCTACCTTCATGATCTATGTGGAATTCTGAGTGGGCGGGGAGGCTATGATAATGAGGCGCTGCTCTGATTGGCTGCCTGAATGACGTATGGAGGGGGAGGGTGCCCACGACTGGACACAGAGAGCTTCACCTAGCGGGATGAACGCCCCCTCTCAGCGGTTTCACTCAGAGGAGGACGGCCTCTGTAAATCACTCCTGTGGTTACGTAACGACAGGAGCTGGATCTGAACGGCCTGTAGGAGCCCCATGTTACCAGAGGGTGGGCTGTAGAGACGATGCAGGACTCTGAGTTGGTCGGCTGAGGGGGGACTAGTTTAAATATGTATAGTCAATAAAAAACGTGTTTTTCATAATATGTCCCATTTAATTTGATATAATCCCGGGCTCTACACGCGCCATCTCTTAAATATATTTTGCAGCCTTTGCTCTACAAGCAGGAGGACAAGCAAAGTAAAACCACGTTCTCTGCACGATTTCTAATTTCCCCTCTCTCTCCCCTCCAGGATCATGGGCTTGTACGCCTCTGTGGTTCTGGTCATCGGCAAGTTCGTGCGCGAGTTTTTCAGCGGCATCTCCCACACCATCATGTTCGAGGAGCTTCCAAACGTGGACCGCATCCTCAAGCTGTGCACCGACATCTTCCTGGTCCGAGAGACTGGGGAGCTGGACCTTGAGGAGGACATGTACTCCAAACTCATCTTCCTTTACCGCTCTCCGGAGACTATGATCAAGTGGACCAGAGAGAAAACTCAGTGAATCTCAGTGATGGGGAGGTTAATCGGTGAGGGTGAGCCGGAGCTATTCGGACAAGAGCCGCTCATTCGGAGAAACTGGGCGGTCACTCTGTTGGCCCGTTACAGCCCGCTCGCCTGCTGAGTCGGCATAAAGCATCTGAGGACCGACTCAGCCGATCTTTGACAGCAGTGATGCCATGTTAGCTCCACACTGAAACACCTGTTTGAGTCATAAACTGGTATTTTATACAATTCGCTGATGAAAAGCAACATCAATCAGTCATATTATTAACAACTGTGGACAAATTTTGCCGGTGCTGTATTTATGTCGTGAAACCTGGCTCCGTTCGGCATCCAGTGGATGAAACAAGCAGCTGGTGTTCGGTTGGAGAAATCCTTTGAGGTGATTTTCTTAAGTTATATAAAAAAAAGTGCTATCCCCAATGCAAAGGTAGGTTTTTAAACGCAAAACACCCAGAACCCTCGTCGCTCTTCGCACCCGCCTCTCACGGTTTCACAGTCGCACTGGTAGGCGAAGAGAAGCTCGAACTGAACGCCGCGTTAACCTTTAAGGGCTTCCCACCGACAAATACGTGCACAATGATGACCACAAGAGCACAATCTCATACTGTCTCCAACTGGGACACTTGGATCGTTGGGACTGTGCAATATCGAGCTCTCGTTCTTTCCAGGTTTCCGGAGGATGCGGGCCGAGGGACGGGGCCGGTTCTAAGATAAAGACCACCTTTTTGGGGTTTTTTTTTAAAATCCCAGAGGCCGAGTGGGAGCCTCTGCAGAGACACAATGCAGAAGACGTGATCAGACAATCTTTACTTGCCTTACTTTGTTTGTATGAGAAGAACTGAAACTCTTATCAACTACATATCTTTCTCAGGAAGAGCTGTTTTCACAGATATTCATTGTATGAGTTCTATGTTACAATATGTAGGCTTTGATGGATCTAAATGAATGTGAGATTGTAGAAAAGATGAACACTATTTAAATGGCATGAAATTTAACGTGGATATTGTCGAGATGGTCTGATGCAGAGTACGTTTACTGCACAGGGAAACAGTTTATGGACGTGTTAAAGAAGGTAAATGCATCGCTGCGGACTGTTCTTACTGCACAGAGAGTGAAGTTAATTGCCAATCGCACATGTCGCGAATCATCCGGAGGTTGGCTGGAGTCGAGACCAGCGAGAGGGCTGTTTCCGACCTGTCGCTGTTTTTAACCCTCACGCTCCTGAACACTGCGGCGCCTCACCTCTGTGCTTTTAATCATCAAGGAAGAAACGCGCAGACACACGGGAAACGTGTGAAGGGTCCCAACTATGCATTAGAGGACATTGTAGCATGATAGAAAAACTTCATTATTACTAATTTTCATTACGTGTACATACAAGTTCGAGGGGGAACAGGTCAGGGTGGGATGAAATGTGAAGCTGTACCTGTATGTTAAGGCGATGTGGTGTGATAGAGGTCCAGAGATCTGCAAATAAAACGTCTGGAAAGGTGTCGGGCTTTTGCATCCAGCTGCTGTTCGCTCGTGGCGAGAAGGACGACAGCCCAGCAGGTGGAGGATCCGCAGCTGCAGGTGAACTGAGGACTCCCAGGTCTGAAGTGGGTCTCCACCACTAACCGAACCCACCGTGTCAACCCTCCTTTATTTAACTTTAATACGCTTTACCATTGATTAAATTGCATTACATAATAATAATGTTATATATGGGGTGAAGGAGAAGAATAGAAGTAAAATGAAGTGCTTCGGGACAATAAATAGAATAATGTAATAGGACAATATAAGTAATGGCAACTGTAGTGGGATAATTACATAAATGCTCAGTGTTGGAGGTGCATTTAATGGATAGGGCCGGTTATATTGACATATTTTGCTCACATGCATACAGCGTTAGGACCGAGAAAAGAAAGAGAAGTGTATAATTAACCTTAATTACACCAAAAACGTTATTGTACTTTTTAAAGGTACAATAAAGAATGTGTTAAATAGCGAAAACAGATCACCTACAACAAGAATAAAAGATTTAGTCTTTAGTTCTGCATATTTTAAATTGATGTAGGTGTTTGATCAGAAACAGGAAACAGCAGAGTCAGTGTGTAGAATATGTAGGTCATGTACAGTAAGTGGTTGAGGAGAGAGCGAGCAGGCTGCGTCGCTCTGACATTGATCACAGGCCTCTGTCTTTTTAAGTTGGGGCATTTGAAGCTTTGGCTGCTTGTATTTTTGCTCCAGCTCCAAGTTCCCATGCTTTTTGAATCCACGCGGTGCATTAGGGAGGATCAGGTTTCAATTATAATACAATTAATAGGAGCCACGAGTAGGAAACGCGACAAATAGATGTTCCCCTGTCTTCAAAGCCGTCTAGAGGGGACGCCTGAGCTGTTTTCCACTTCTATTAGACGTCGGCTCAGTCTTACGAAGATGTTTCGCATGTTTGTTTTCAACACTGGCGACATTCGTGTGCAGAGAGGCGTCGCAGAAGCGACGTGAACACGCGCGCAGGGGGGGGCGCCATCCTCGCCAGAGACAAATAGGTCTACACAGTCATTACATGTCTGTTAGGGGCCATTGTGGTGCAGACAATCTGCAGCTGCTGATGTGGAAAACTCGTCTGCTAACCCGTTTAAGGAAATGTACAGAGGCCATAAAATGAGACACGATGGAAATGTTTATTGATGCATGTGCAAAGTTTGGAGATATGCTTCTGGGGAACATACAAGAACAGCACAAATAAAAAAAAAAATAAAATAAATGTAAACAGTCCCTTTTATTACATTTAGTTATGTGGTATCGGAACAATTTTAATTGGCTTGTACGTGATCGTGTCCTATTAGTGGGTTTTCTTACATTTACAGTAAATCACAAATACACAAATTCAGCATTAAGAAGGAAATCAATGGGGGGGAAATGCACGGAAAACACCACCGCATGGTCCCTTTTGCGTGTTTTTGTCACTCTGATTCCAGGATTGCGCCGTGGATATTAGAAACAAGGTTTAAGGTGGAACATAACACACACCTCGAGGTAGACAAACAAAAAGGGTCTACAACCGGCTCCGAGCTGCTGTCGGGAACTGTGCTGCTCTTTTAATATTCTCGAATAACTCAATTAAGCGCTCATGCTGAGGAGTAACGCCGATCAGTTTAGAAGCATTAATATTCACCAATTCATAGCTTTGATTGAGAGTTACCATCATTCAAGACATGCACTGACAAACTGATTGCATATACTGTATTGTTCCAGTAACATTTTCAACAGGCCGCAGCCTTGAATACTGAATAAATTAACTCTGTACAAATAAACACCTATACACTGATCAACCCATTAGAGCACAATTAGAGTGCTTCTGATTTTAATATACCTATGGCAATCTTAAGACTCTACGGACGCTCACCACAGCAGAATTTACAGCTTCACAGAGACGAGAAATAACAGATGCATTTACATACAACAGGCTTTCATACAGCATCGAACATTGAGTATTTTTGTTGTTTATTACACCGAGGAGCCGCCCCAAAGAAACACAAATTAAAAAGGCTGCTTAAACCCGGCTCGACTCTTCTGCGACGCCGACGTGTAAATGTTTTAAATGAGCTTTTTTTTTCTTTTTTTTTTTCTCTCTTATAGACTTATCTGTTTTATTTCTGCAAGGTGAAGATCAAACCGCCACACGTCTGGGCTGCAGACCTGACGGGGTTTGTGGAGGTTTTTCACTGGTTCACAGAGGGTGTAGCGGCGGAGCAGCAGGCGGGTCGAGACGGCGCTCTGGAGACTGGAGGCTAACACAGCCCTCCCTCATATTCGTCCTCCTCGTCGGCGGCAGCTGGCGCCCCGCTAGCGCCGCCTTGTGGAGCGGCAGCAGCCTTCTTCTTCTTCCCTCCTCCTCCAGGCACCCTTAGGGAAATGGCCAGCTTGGCGTACTGCGAATCAGTCAAAATGATTTTTAAAGACCCTGGAAACGTATTTTCTGAATCAGCTTCTCACTATGAACACGTTTCCTGCAGAACTTAGATTAGTTTTCACTATTTCATGCGTCCTGAGTCTGCGTTTGTGTCCATGCTTTTGACGGCAGTTTAAAATGGGCAGGGCTCTGCTGCAAAAAGGCGAGAAAGGTGAGGGAAAGGTATGTTTGCGCCCCGACATCCACACCGGGCGAGTGAAGCAACACTATACTGACAGTACTCACGTCATTGTCCATGTACTTCAGTAAAGGTGAGTTGCACACACGGTACACCTGGTCCTCGTCCTGCTCGTCATAGCCCTGCAGTAGCGTCTCCATGGCGATGCAATCTTCGCTTCCGCTGTAGCCGGGCAGACTGGTGGAGACAAAGCAGCACTTCGTGTAATAATCCTCAGTTCAAGTGGCAGGAGTGTCGCACCGTGAATGTGAATGTTGCTCCAGTAGGACACAGTCTGCAGATGAGACGGACTGAGACAGAACGTACCTGTAACTTTCTCTGACGCATTTATCAGCCGCGACGTAGTCCCCTCTGTGCAGATGAATCAGCACTTGGGCAGTTGTTTTCTGAGAGGTGAGCAACATAATAACATGTTTTATTCTATGTTCAGTGGAGGTCACTGTTCAAAGGTTAATTACATCTGAGAACATATATTACATATTACAACAGATGTGCTCATATAAACATAAATAATCTGTATTCAACTTACATGCCCTGCCGAGACACAACACTTATGATATATAGTGGCAATTCAGTTTTAACTGGCCTGTTGTAATGTATGTGCTTTGATCGAGGCGCAAAAGACTCCAGTGACCAAACAAAAACAAAAGCAACCCACCTTGAAGCACATGGGGAAGTTCTCGATCTCTTTGTACATGTTCTTCTCTTTCTGCAGAGCGACTGCCGCTTCATCAAGCCTGGTGTAAAACAGAGTGAAGAGCAGCAGAAGAACAGCACAGTAGGTGACTCTTCTAGGCGAGATCGACTGACCTGTCAACGACTCGTCAGAACTAAACGTCATTCCATTTACCTTTTTAACCTGACCAGAAGTCTGGAGGCTTTCCCGAGCAGTTCAACAGCCTGACGCAGGCGGTCCTCGTTCTACGGAGAGAAAAGGCGTGAAACAATCAGCGTCACTTCACTGACTCATTTGGTCTTTGACAGAAGCTAAATTTCACCTCAAACACGCCAGCGGCCTTCTGATACAGGTCCACAGCTTTCTCTAGGTTTATAGGCTCTATCAGTCTGCGAATAATGACAGAAAAACATGAAGACTGAAGATTTTTTTTTGTGCAGGATGTGCAACAAGCAACCTCAATCTTATCTCTGTATCAATTTTCACTATAACCTAGAGGTAGCAGTTAACAGCATACTTTCCAGCCCGGTCCAGAGCCATGGCAGCGGTGTCAGGAGTCCCATTCTCCATGTACATCATACAGGCCTTCTCTATGTACTGGATGGCCTCTGGCATCTTCTTTTGCTCCTGTTGCCGTGCAAACACAGCAAGGTTATGGCTCGGCTGCAGACGCTTGACCCACATCTACCCGTTATTGAGTTCAGTGTTGCGACTGCATGCGCACTCACCTTCATCATCATACCTGCCTGTTCAATAGCCCTGTGGGAGAAGGAACAGAGCTTACATTAAACACGGGTTTTCTATGTTTGCTGCTGGGTTATCACTGAGCCGACAGCACAGGGAGATACTTACTTTGCAGCATGGAAAAGCCTGCGGGATGGGTTAAGGAAATTACAAAACAGACCGGAATGACAGCAGCGTGTTGTCATGCAGCTGTGAGCAGACTGCAGAGAGGATACGTCTTGTTTTCTGTGTGATATTCGGCTTCCTTCAGATAAGCATCCTTTGCTTGCTCATACTGCTTCGCATTCTTGAAGCACACGGCTACAAAGGGGACACACACAGTTAACGTTAAAACGTGAGAAACGTGCTAAGGGGCCAGTTCACATTGAGGTGAAATGTTGATTTTAGATTACCTGCTTTGGCGTATTCTGATGCAGCACTGTCATAATCAGGCTTCCACTTTGTCAGACTTGTCTTTAAGCTAAATAACACAGGGTGACGGGCAAATGATCAGCTATATGATCAGTTTAAGGACAAGACAACCTTACGGCTCATTTATATTCTACAAGATTAACCTCTTTTGAACCAATGATTCAAAAATATGGTCAGTTTACGCCGCATAACATCTGATCAAAACGGGAACATTGGCCTTTCCAACGTTAGCTAGCTAACATCAGTAGTAAACCAAACTGCTGTTTCCCGGGCAGGAAAACCAGATTTATTTATCGTAACTCACCATTTTTCAGCTTTAGCCATGTGCTCGTGAGCCTCGTTTATCTTCTGAGCAGCCATGTTGTTGATTAGGCCGATGGGGTATGATGAATTTTGTTATTGATAGATCGCTATGGACGTTGCTTCGTCGATGTTTGGATTAGCAAGGAACTCCTCCTCGGGCGCAACGTCATCCAATGTCGCAGGCTACGGGTGCCGCCGAGGACCAAAGAAAGTCCGCAAAAAGCATTGCGCTGGTTTGAGTGCAATTGCAATGGCAAACGAGCCTTTTTTTGGAACAAACGTGAGTTTTTATTGAGACTACATGGATGTTTCTTACTTGAATCAACTTATTTATTTACTTTGTGGTAGAATTGTGATACAGGTCCAAGACTAAGCTGGTAAAGCTTGCAGGTTTACTAGCGTGAATAATTTAATTTGCATTTTGCAGCATTAAATCATACATGATCTAATAACATGATAAAGATATGTTGGCCCTGCTTTATACCTTGCTTATGAGGCCCTGTCTTGGAGTCCCATTGTCAAAATCTAATTTCAAAATCTATTTTTTCAGTTATGTGCTCACATGTTGCATATTTTAGACAATAAACCTCAAACGATTACTCAGCAAACCTGGGCCAGATATTTTGGCACATACAAACTGCACACATAAAACAAAGTGGCAAGCATAGCAGGTAGAGGCTCAGTACACTGTTTTTCTGCAACTGGTGGCACATCACTCCTTATTTAAACGATTTTTGTTGTCTGACATTGACATTCACACTAAAGCACTATAGAAATTATGATTTGAAAGAGAGAAAATATAGATTTTACAAAGATATAGCTGTATCAAGGTCTCCACAAGTTTAGGAAAACCCATGTTTCTGTCTCTGGCAAGTTTAATAGGAGTAACATTCTTGCGCTGCGGTCAGCGAGACACATCGGGTGGGACCATCCATCACAGGTTGTTGTGTTTATCAAGTTAGTTATTGAGTTATTGAAGCATATGTTGTGTAGGATGATTTCAGCTGTGGCCTCTGCACTTATGGGCTAATATCAGTGAAGCTGTCAAACTATCTGTCAAAGATCTGTCAAAGTAATTAAATTAATTACAGACGTAACTATTGTAACTGCTGTACTGTCATGTTCTTTTAATAAGAGATCGACACATTGCTTGTTATTAACAGCTGCTCGATGCTCTTTTATTCTTAAATCACTGCAAACCACAAATCTTTGTTTTAGGAAAAACGATAAGTTGCGGCGGAAGCGGAAACGTGATGTAGTGTGGTAAGTGACGTCATGGCGGCTCCGGTCTCTAATGGCTGAACAACAACAACTGTCGGCGAGTGACAAACTTTCCCAAACTTCCACAGAGACAAAGGAAAGTTGGAAATAGCGCGTTTGTTTCTGTTGTGTAACAGCTGACGCGTGTTTGTTCGTTTTCCTTGTGATTACAAATGTGGGATTACTGATGGATCCCAGATATGACATACCGCGGAGGGCCGCCGGTGGCGGCGGCGGCGGCGGCTCCGCGAACTCGTCCCCCGCTCTGGGGTCTCAGTCGCGCCGCAGGAAGATGCCTCCCAGACCCGCTGACTTTAAACTTCAAATCATCATCATTGGCTCCCGCGGTGTTGGTAAAACCAGCCTCATGGAGAGATTCACCGACGACACGTTTTGTGAAGCTTGCAAGTCGACCGTAGGTGAGGACAGGAGGCGTTCACGGACTTGTTTTTGTCAACTTTTTATTGACTGCATTTAGCATGGCTCTGTCTATTTACTGGAGGCCAGACACTTAAACTACCACGGACTGGACACCATAAACATACTGTCTCCTACTTTACTATATAACAGGACTGAGAAGGGCTAACACCTCTGGTTGTAGCTAGCTAACTTAAGCTAACAACAACAGTGTCCTAGCTAACAAAGCTCTTTAGCTATCACACTATGAGGCAACTGGACAAACACAAGTGTCAGGCTTGAAATTGTGTTTCGTGGAGGGGTGACTGTGTTTCCTGGGCTGTTATAAGAAGAGATTGTAGAGCCCAGAGCAATAAAGAAGAAACTTGGCAACTTATTATCTTAATAGCATTCACTAATTAACAGCAATCCACTAATTAATTAACTTAATTGACTACTGGAGAGCCTGTTTGTTTACATAAATCATGGTATAGACTTGTCCCATGCAGTGCCACCTCCTTATCTAAACAGCCATTTCTTACATTTATCCATAAAAACATTAATAGTATTAATTGCATTAACTGTCTGATTTCTGGTTCTTTATTGAAAACTTTATTCCAAAGCGCTGTGGCATCATGGTCTCAGATCCTGCCCGCTTAAAATACACTACACCCTTAATATGTGGAATTGGGTAAACAGTCCTGTGACCAACACAAACAACCAGCCATAGTGTCCAATCCCAAAATAGTCTCTCTCTCTCTCTCTCTCCCACACACACAGGAGCAGCTGCTATGGCAGAGCTCCATTTTGTGCCCTGTCATTCCCGTGACAAAGCTCGTCACTAATATTTTGTTCCCTTGATTTCAGACGCCACATAGGGGACAGTATGTCACTCATATGTTGTTTCTAATCTCCCCATTTCATTGTCATAAAGCACTGTTTTGATTGTGCACGGCTTTTTAAAGTATGACACACATATATAGCCGTCTGACTTGCTGTTTTGCAAAAATCCAATTTAAAACCAGCAAACTAACCGAAATCATGCCGACACTGAGCCAAAACAACGCAGGACAGTTTGTAACTCGCCGGCGTCAACTGTGCTTCTGATTTCCCTCACAGGAGTTGACTTCAAAATCAAGACAGTGGAGCTGAGAGGGAAGAAGATCAGGCTACAGATATGGTGAGTAACTGGACACAAGTCTCCACTTCCTTTATTCCTCCGCATGCCTTTGTGTGTCCTGTCACACTGGCTCGCCGGCTGCTGGGTAGGTAATGCATGTCCGAATAAGTATTTACTATAAATAACACCGTTGTTTTGGATTGCCAAAACAAGACCTGTCAAGCATTAACATTGGATTAAATATTTGTTTTTTTAACCAAGATCCCAGCGGATCAGCACATGATCATACTCACCATGCTGTTTCCTAAATTTCACTTTATTCCTACTTACATTACGTTGTTATCTTTACATCCCCCCACTTCTTATGTGCACATACATGAGAAAACCCACTTGAAAGCAAGAACGATGAACCTGTGTGACTCTATTACCCTTCCGCCTGCACCCATCTGACTCACCTGCAGAACTGAAGTCATGGTCCAAAGTTAACAGTAGCAACATGTTTTCAAAGTAGGCGTTGTCTTTTGATTTTCATTTATTTTGGTGTCAGTTCATCGTCACATTTCCCTGGAAACAGTCCTGCTTTAACATCAAAAATAGGATTCACTAAGACAAATCAAATCTTACTGGTTTACTACCAAAATGCATCTACTTGTGTCTTGTGACTGTAGCTAGGCCTTAATGACATTTTGAAAACATCTTGTGTTTACGTCCAGCTACTGGAAAACAGAGTAACATGCCACAAATTACAGCTAAGAGCCAGGGGTAATATGTCTGCATAGGTTGTGTGTGACAGTGTGGGAACGCCATCGCTTGTGTCTGTCCTGTTGACTAACATGCCCTCCCACCTCCACATCATCCACCCTTTGCCATGTCCTGTTTTACCCCCGCTCATCTGCCTGCCCCCTACCCCCCCGCCTCATGACGGCCGTCCTCAATTTGTCCCGTCTCTCATTTTTGGACTGCTCACGTCAAGCTCCATCACTGTCGCGCCCGGCCTCACCTAACCCTGCCACCGCGCCGCTGTGTCTCTGTCCGCTCTTCTGCTCATAAGCCTGACTGTGACTCACACGGGGAAACGGGGAGAGACTAGCTGGCTGAAGGTACAGTAACACTGCACCGCGAACGGAGCGCAAACTGCTCATCATGCTGCCCACACAGACCCACAGTCATCAGCTGAATCATGAATCACGACGCTACCTAAAATGATTTGACTCGTGCATGTGAAAACGTCTTTGCATTTTAGCGCAAAGAGTACATTTTTAACAATGCAGTAAATTAATTTTGGGTGAACAAATCTAATTTCAAGTGTACTTCCTAATGATCGCACTATATAGCTGCAATTATAATGTCACTTAGAACAATTTAAACGCTTGATAAATGTTTTGTGACACAGTATAATGTAGTTGTAAGCACACGCAAGGGCATTTTTAGCTTTTTGTTACATTATTAAACATTAATCTGTGCAAACACCTACAGCGTGTTTCAAACCGTTTATGAAATGTCTATATGTTGCTTATAACTGCTTAATATGATGTCACTCTTCAGATCTTCTGTTTCGTATTAGCTAGAGACCAGACGGTAATGCAGATTTAGCCCACGGGATGATTGAGTGCTTTCAGTCGACTGATGTAAATGCTAACTGTTAACATTATTGATTAATGACATTCAATCAATGATACCGCTATTGGTCGTTTAGCCTTTGCCGCTGTCCACGAAACACCAGCAGCCTTTTGATCGTCGTCTTTAACGGGTGACAACTGCCCCGGATCAAATCAGCTGTTTTTGGAGAGGTCCCGGCGACCCTGCCGTTAATCACGCTGGGTTTCGTTCATTTCACCCAGGGACACCGCCGGCCAGGAGAGGTTCAACAGCATCACGTCAGCCTACTACAGAAGTGCCAAGGGAATAGTGCTAGTGTACGATATCACAAAGCAGGAGACCTTCGACGACCTGCCCAAGTGGATGAAAATGATAGACAAGGTAAACGTCGCCGCAGGAAGTCTTTGTGCTCTCCCGCTGTAACCGTGCGCCACATGAGTTAAGAGGTGTTGTCACTTTGCACGGACCTTTTTAATAGCCTGACTGACACTGGAGTTTCAGACTGACACTGACATTTGAGAGTGGAAAAGCTCTAAAAACGACATATTGGACTGTATTTCTCTACTTTACACAACCATTAACATGCTTGATAATGTCCCCCGCAGTCCTGAGTGGCTTTAATGTATTCATTTCAAAGGGGGCAGTGAATGTGATGAATCCTGACTCTCTAACAGCCATTTTTTTTATGTTTACATTAATATTCAGTATTCTTTGAAAGTGGAGTAAATGATATCCTCATTACCTCTTATACACACACAGCCCACTCTACGGCAGCTTTATTGGTGAATTAAGGAGAATTTAATTTTAAATTCCCCCCAAAACAGTTGTAATCTTGCCGAAACACACTGCATAAATGAGATATTTCCGTTATTATGTAAGAAAATGTGAAGTTATTTATTTATTTTATCCGCTCTGTTTCGTGTCAGTACGCCTCAGAGGAAGCAGAGCTCCTTCTCGTCGGGAACAAGCTGGACTGCGAGACCGATCGTATCATCTCCAGACAGCAGGGAGAGAGGGTGGGTCCAACACGCAGGCAGTCCCATTCAGCATCTCATCACATGGCCGCGTGTCCAGTTCCTGTCTGTTTGAACCGATCAAAGAATCTGAAATAATGACGTGGAATCAGGGACAGTAGATGGATTGATGTGGATTATGAGCAGAACACGTTAGTAGTTCATTGAAATTAAAAAAGAAAATCCTAAATAATCCAGAACACGGGCTGAATAGTTACTTTCACTGTGCCGTGGTGAACTTTAAATGTCACACTGATGAGACTGATGCCCTCCGCTGGAAGGTCCGGCGGTCTGCTCATCGAAAAACGGGATTAAATCTAACTGGGAGCCTTTTTTTAGCGAACCGTTCGGTTGCTGATGCCGTTTGCTCCTCGCTCTTCAACCTAATCTCTGCTCCTGTGTCGTGCTGTGCTCTCCCTGTTACAGTTTGCCTCTCGAATAAGCGGAATGCGCTTCTGCGAAGCCAGCGCCAAGGATAACTTCAATGTCGACGAGATCTTCCTGAAGCTTGTGGATGACATCCTCAGCAAGGTTGGCGCGTTATCGGCAGATGCTGGCCAGCACTGTGATTCATAATAGTGATCTGATGACGTCACATATCTTATAACGAAGATCGACAAAGATCATTTGGCTTCCTGATTAGCAGGCTGTATAATGGAGGCAGTGTTTCTAAATCACTGTACTTTGCGCTTTCTGTGCTTCAGCTTCTTGTCTCCTATTGGCTGAAACTTGTACCACTACTGATTCTTACATGATAAGCTAATATACCCTGATGATGCTGGCTGGCCGGTGTATTGACCGGGCTCTTTGTGAACCTTTGTGCGGTCAGATTGAATTCTACCTGGTGAAATTCACACAGTAGCAGGCGAGGCAGCACCAAAAGTGACTGTTTAGCATCAAAATGAGTGGAAAACAAAAACCCACGACGACAATAGTATAGTTGTATCTCAGCCCCAGTAAATCCAACCCTTTGTGCCAGCTTTATCTGAATTTCTGTAAAACTGGGGCTTTTTTCCCTGTTGAGATCAACATGAGCACGCTGCCTTAAAATTCAGTGCATTAAGTGTGTGTTTTCTGACTTGTCCGTTGTCCCCCCGATGCTGCAGATGCCCCTGGAAGTTCCCAACAAGGAGCTTTCCAACAGCGTCCTGTCTCTGCAGCCTGAACCGGAAGTGCCTCCGGAGTTGCCGCCTCCTCGCATGCGCTGTTGCTGAGAGTCAAGAGGGGTCCCCTGTCCTACACACACACACACACACACACACACACACACACACACACACACACACACACACACACACACACACACACACTCAGCTCACAAATGCAGAGCACCAATCTGGCCACCAGGGGGCAGCAAACAGCAGCAGTTTGGAGTTGGGGGGGCTGCTGACGTGAGGCGTACGGACTCTGTTAACCACCAGTATTATCTTCCCCTGTTTCCTCTCCTGTGTTGTAACTGCACACTATGACATGTACCACACTAACACTTAGGCCCGGTGAATCACCCACTTCCTACCACCCCGTCTGTCTACACTTGACCCCAGACTACCTCATTCCTCGGACCGTTAGGCTAGCTGTGCCCCGCAGGTGCCTTCGAGGTAGCGAGCCCTCTGGTAGCAGTTGCACATTTTACAAGGAGGGTGGGGGGGCAATTGAGGGCCTTACATCCTGTTCTCTTCCTGGTTTCTAGAAAAAGAAAATAGTCTACACAATTACTGTACGTCGGCGTTGACATCGTCAGCGTTTCCCCCCCCCGACTGCCTCTGCATCATCGAGCGTACAGAAAAGGGATGACAGTCTCTCACATTTCTTCAGCTTCGTTTTCAAACCTGGGTCTGGGTACGGTAGTTCTGTATTGCTGTTAATAGGCGTTATCGCCAGAGTGACGTGTCGACTCGAGGTGAGCAAAAGCACATGACGCGGATGCGGCGTGTTGCTGTAATGACTGGACGAGGTGCAGACTTTTGTAGCCAGCAGCAGGTGGTTGTGTGGCGGCGATCATATCAGCTTGTGTTCCTTTGCCTTGAGGTGTTAAAGAGGCTGGGGCGGCTCATTTCACAGTTGTATAAATCGTAATGTTTTGCACTACAATCCATCTTACCGAGTTAAGCTGACATGCAGGGAGGGAGGGAGAGAGAGAGAGAGAGCACGAGTTGTAGTTTTAGCGGCACTGTTCGCTCTGAAGTAGGGTGCTGATGCAAGGAGAGATGGGTAATGTAGTCTCTGAGGGGTTGGCCGGTGTTTTCACAGGGGCATTCTCCATGTGTGTTTCGCTGGCTTTGTTTTTTTTAAAGGAAACGGAAACGTTAAATAGCTAGAAGACACACACAAGCACACACACACACACACACACACGGCTTTAGCCTGTGGTTTTGTTACTAATATCACAAAGTGTCCGTCGTGTCTTTCCTCTGAATTCAGATACAGGTTGGAGAAAAGCGTTTGTCTCGTGTTTGAATGACTCAGGAAGCTTTGATTGGCTCATTTCGACAGGCTTTTTATCTCTGACTTGATTTATTTAGCTTCTCGTAACAAGTAAATGAAGAATTATCTGCTTGAAGGGGACATTTCTGTTTTTTAAAGGGAGGCCTGCAGTTTTGAATTCATGAATTGGTCGTTTGTTGCAGATCAGTGTGGTGAAATCTCATTATTTGCACATTTTCAGCAACAGCAACAAAAAGAAGATTAGGCTACGCGTGTTAGGCCCTCCTGTGCTCAGAGACATAGATGATCGTTTCACTCTTCCGTCTTCTCTGCTGAATGAATGCAATATTAGCGACGTAGCACTGTGGCTGTCTCTGTTGAAGCAAAAGAGTCTGAGCGCGAGGGAGGACGAGCCCCGTTCAAAGGACCCGACGTAAAAACTGACTCACGATTGATCTCATTTCGTTTTGTTTGTGTTCCAGTGGACTCTGCGGACACCACTAACAAAGCGATCACTGACGTCCAAGCGCATCTCACAATAAGATTGTCAGCCAGCAAAAGACCCGCGCGTACAAATATACAAGATATCTGCAACTTTGTGTTTTGAAATGAAAAACTTCTTTTGATATTGTTTTCTGTTTTTTTTTTTTTTTTTCTGAGATCAAACTCTTCATTTGTCCCCTTGTGGACTTTTAGCATTCGGCACTAACCCCGTGGTCATCGTTTTAATAGCCAAGCCTTATACTACTCAGTGTTTTAAATATACATTTGCTTTTATTTGAGACGTGTATCCTTTTAAAAGATGGAAGACTGTACTTTGTATTAAACCTGTTATTATAAGTCTTTGAAACGTTTTGGCATGTTTAAAGCAGATTTGTGGTATTTATAACTTGTGGCATTCTTGAACTAATGAAATGCAATTAAAGATATCTATATTTATTACCCGACTACGGTCTTGATTGTACTGCGTGATCGTGTGTGTGTCTTTCCAAAAGGATAATCTGTGGCATCCCAGGGGTCCTTGAGTGGATTCCAGGAACACCAAAACTGCAATTAACTCAATTTTAATGCCATTTAGAGGGTTTTAAGTCATTAAAAGGATTAATAGAAGCATTTTTAGCTCGCATGAGAAATGTTAGACAGGCGTCTTTGGGATAAAACCACTGATTTGAGGATGTGATTCAGGGGGATTGACGTTTCCTGGTTTCTCCACAGGCGGAGGTGAGTGTTGGTATCTCCCGAGTCCATCTTTGCACCTCGCGTGGAGGTGTTCAGCAGCCAATGGCGTGTGCGCGTGTCATTAGGGCATGCGCACCAAAGCGTGTCAGACCTGGTCCCAGAGAAAACAAGGGGTGTGCTTGGGCGCCTGCGAGGCAGCAGCGCATGCGCCCCGCCGAAAATCACGGGCGTCGAGCCTCGCACCGCAGCGATTGCAGATCTTACATGTCAGATAGGAGGGAGTGGGAAGGGGGTACGACACCACGGGGGCCCGACGCTCACAGCCCGGTGTGACAGAGGGATGGAGACCCGATCTGCGGAAGAAGAGGAGGGCTGACGTGACTCCGGCTGAGTCTTTTTCTTTCCAACTTGAGCCTTACGAGCCCTGTCTGCAGATGCAACCTGTCTGTCATCCCACCCGTCCCAGTAATCCCTTTTTTATTGCAGCGTTTCCTCCACGGGGGCTACAGGCAGAGGGGACTACAATGACAACCTGGTGAATGCAGACGAGATGGAGTAAAACATCCAGCGCAACGCAGGATGCGCATCCCCAAACCGACAAGGAAGAAGGTAGAGAAACCTGGCTGTTTTCCCGGTGTCGCATGTCAGAGATTTTCCGCGGTGTGGTGGATTGATCGTTTCCTTCATCGCCCTCCTGCTGCCGGTGTCGGTGTATAATGGAGAGCTCCAATGGCTCTGGCAGCGACACCAAACCGCAGAACCACCAGTTGGAGAAGAAGAGACTGAACCGAGCGCCTTCCCCGGCCAGACCTTTCCTCAAGGATGTGCACTCCCGCTCCACCAAACCACCTGCCATCGTACCCAAATCCCCCAAACTCAGCAAACAGCAGCAGCAGTCAGCCACACTGCCCTTGGCCCATCCGAACCGCAGCTCCAGGCGCAACACCGCCGGGTCTAAAGAGAAACTAGCCACGGCAAAAAGTAACACCAAGTCCTCTGTGGCCAAAAAGCCCACAAAGGTGCCCCAGCATGCAGCAGCCGAGCCCAAAGCCGCCAGCATCAAACCGGACAGCACCAGCAGTCCGATACTCGCCAAAAGCAAGAAGGGGAAACTAGCCTCAGGGTCCCCGGGCCCTCTCAGCCATGGATCCCCGATCCGAGTACCGACCGGAGCGCCTCTCGGCCGGGTCAGCCAAACCGACAGCAGCTCGGACCTGTCAGACTGCCCGTCCGAGCCGCTGTCGGACGAGCAGAGGCTGGCGCCGGCCGCTAGTAGCGACGCCGAGTCCGGTACCGGCTCCAGTGACCGGGATCAGCTGGGAGCCGATAATCCGCTGCGGGCAGAAGCGACCGGAGCGGCTGCCGATGCTCCGCTGCGCACAAGCGAGGCTTCCGCCGCCAAGGGAAGCATGTCTCAGGCTCAGTCCGCTCCGGGGGCGCACGGAGAGAAACACAAGCAGGAGAAACCCTCATCGAGCGCACAATTCAGACTGCCAGGCGCCAAGGATGTAAGCGAGGAGGACCTGCTGCGGGAGGTTGAGGACTTAAGATCTGAAAACGACTACCTCAAGGTATGGCGACGTTATCCCAACAAGTTACACCGCCGACAAACGCGACCACTTCACGCTTATTTGTTGCGTAAGCTTCATATAAACACCCAATTCCGATTTAACATCTAAATTCACTTTTTTTTTTTTTTTTTTGTGGTGCGGGTTCATTTAATCTGGTGCAGCTGTTTTCTAATGAGGACCCGGGACTGCCTCTGTGCACAGACCGAGTCCTGGGTTCAATCCCAGCACCGACACCTGCTTTTTTTTTTTTTTTTTTTTTTTTTTTTTTAAGTGTCCTTGAGCAAGCAGAAAACACCTGCTCACTAACTGGAAGCAGAATCTGAATTATTATAATCTAAACACTTGTCATCCCCATGCAGTCCCTCTGTCGAGCCTCCATCCGTCATGTCGTCTTTTTAACCTTCCCGGGTTTCCCTGTGGATTTGACCTTTTATTGATGGCCGTTTCATTGATAGCAGCTTCACCCCCCCGGTGTGTCCTCAGTCTTTCAGTTTTATATATTTATCGCCGTCAAGTCCTCAAAGTGTATTCTGACAGAAAGGACTCGTTATATTGTCCCTTTGCGCTTTTGCATTTGGGGGCACAGAGAGTGACACAGCCTCCGTGTAATGCTGTGAGCGGATTGTCTGCAAAGATGCACCGTAGTTTCTTTAAATCATGATGTGTTTGCAAGCGTTTAATCGCTGCATTTTACCTTTTGCATGAAGGTACCACGCAGGATCTCCCTCCCCCGCTTTCCTTTAAGTAGGCTATCCCCATAAGTTGGGGAGGGGAGGCAAACAGATAATGCGGCAAACAATCTTGCAGTTTTCCTTTTTTCTTTTCTCTCAGATGTGAGGCAGGTTTATTTGCATGTTACGCTGAGTGTTATTTCAAACTCGATCACGCGTGTCTGTGTGTGTCCCTCTCTTTCTCTCTCTCCCTGGCTCGGTGGAGACACAAGAGAGTTAATCAGCTTTGCTGGCTCTGGCTGTAATGGCTTTATCCCACAGGACTTGATAACAGTCAGATGTCCCATGTGTGTTGGGTTCAAACACCCTCCTCCCTGGCTGTCAGTCTGCCAGCTGGGACTCTGAGGTGGACTCTTCTACGTCCCCCAACCCCCCTCCGCATGCTCCAAACTGTCTGGGAGTCCCCACCACTGCTTCCCCTCCAAACATGTCAATCAGATTTATTTTATTTTGACACCTCTCAGCTTTATCCTGGATTATATTCAGTGTATATTTGTTTCTTTTGATTGCACGAAGAGCAGAGCGAAGGACAAGAGACGACAAACATCGTGAACGGGTTGTTCACAGCGCTGCTGCAAGGAACCGGGGTTTTGGGGCTGCAACTAACAGTGACCTGCAACTGAGCAGCTAATTTCATTTTAATTTTATTGATGAAGCAGACGGCTAAGCTGCAAGAATCACTCAGTCTGCGTCTTAAACTATCACGTGGTCTTCAGTTAATTTAAGATTGTGAAAATGTGCCTCGTGACTTCCTAGAGCCCAGGATTTCAAAATGCTTGATTTTCTGAGAAGAGGTCCTAAACCTAAACGTTACTTAGCTTCCTGTCATAGAAAATAAAGAAAAGTTGCAAAACCTCACAGCTGAGAAACTCTCAACAGCAGGCTTTTGTTATTTTTATTGAAAAATGTCAAACTATTAAAGAAATATCCAGACTGTCTCTCTATCTAGTAAAGCAACGGATTAACTTACAGCTTCATATCTGGTGATTTTAAAAAGCCCGCGTCCACAGCTTGGTTTACTATTGAAACGTTTATAAGGAGAAAATATACTTTTTTAAAATAATAAACGTCACAATATATATTTTGATAACCGATTAATCGTTTGAGTTGATTTTCACGCACCAGCGTATGAACGTCTGCTAGGTGCGGTCTCCTCGAAGTGACGATTCGCAGCTTGTCTGTGTCGTTCGTGGTTGTTTCGTTGAAGCAGCCCGTACGATGGGGACGTCGTCTTGTGTCTTGCAGGCGTCAACATTTTCGATCGATCGATTAAGCGAGAATATAGTTAGCCAATGAGTCAATAGTGATTCGCTTCAGCCTCTCCAGTGACGTCAGGAGCAATATTAATTAATTCTCCAATTAACTGCAGCAGCTGCTCAGCACAGATATACAGTAAATAGCCCTTCTAGAGACGGATGAGTACTGGTGGCGACTCAGTGTTCGCGCTCTCCATAAAGATCACTGATACTCTGTAAATGTACCTGCTCCCAGGATGCTGCTCTGCCTCTGGCTCTGCTTTTAACCTGGCCATCGATCGGGCCGACCCTGCGCGAGGTCATTAGCTCCTTCCTCCCGGGGCCCTCCTCGGATAACAATGGTCTCTGTGCTTTTCCAAACGAGGATAGATTTTGGTTTTCATTAATTGACGCCCGCTTCCCTCCAGCATCCGCATTGTCTTTTCATCAGGTGCCAGTCAAACCTCCAGAAGATCCCCCCCCCGAGGTTACAGGACAAACTATCGCTGCACAGCACTACAGATAAACCTCTCTTTCAACCTCCAGTCAAGGCTGGGTTGTGTCATGTTGGTGGGGAATACGAATACATCCAATCCAAAAGATAAGATGCTTAGAGCCAGCCAGTGATGTTACATCATCGGCACTAAGAGCACTTGCATCGCTGGAGCTCATATGTAATCATATGAAAGTATTAAGATAAGCCACAAAGGTATATTACATTGCATTTCTTTCATAATCACTCTGGGCATAAAATGCTTTAAAGTTATTTGTTATTTGTTGTTGTCTTACTGTTTCTGTAGCAGCATCTTGGTCGCGCATGCTTTGTAAAGTAACCACAGTGCCCCCCAGGTTTGTTCTGGCTGGCGATAAAGGTGAAAAATGAAAAAAAAAACAAAAAAAACAACCTAAAAAAAAAAAAAGTTATCCTGACAGATCAACGGTCACCCCGGAGCCCCGGCGATCGTTACGTGAGACGGTCTGTCTGCTTTTTTGAAGACGTACCCACTTGTTTCTTTTTGATCCCGCTGAGTCTTTGTCTGACATCGCTGTCGGGATGGGCTTTCCTCTTCAGCAACACCTTTTTCCTGCGACGGCTTCGCTTCAGAGTGAATATACAACCAGGAAGACGCACAGTCACACATAGAAAGTGGACAGGAGGAGCTAATGTCAGTATTATCCCTCTGTTTACAGTGTGTCCAAAACTCCAGAAACATTGCAGCCTACCGGGGCCACTATCGGTGGTCAAGAAGGTTCCTTTTATACCAAAAGTGCTTCAGATTTTTGGAGCTGCTGAACATTATTTCTCTTGTGTACTAACAAAAGCTGTTGCTGCAGAATTGGACCGTACATCACGCTAACAGCATTTGAAGTTGAACAGAAACCCAAGTTATGACCGTACCGTTGACCTTTACACACAGGAAACAGCGTTAACGTGAGAGTCTGGGTTTTACTGAGAGGAAAGGAAATAAAAAAACATTTCATGGCACAAATGTTGGCCGCCAGCATCGCGACTGATCGTCAGAGTGTTAACGTGTTGTTTTTCTGCACAGGATGAAGTGGACGAGCTGCGGGCGGAGATGGAGGAGATGCGAGACAGCTACCTGGAGGAGGAGGTGTACCAGCTGCAGGAGCTGCGCAGGGAGCTGGACCGCTCCAACAAGAACTGCCGCATCCTGCAGTACCGCCTGCGAAAGGCCGAGCAGAAGAGCCTGCGGGTGGCACAGACCGGCCACGTGGACGGGGAGCTGCTGCGTAGTCTGGAGCAGGACCTCAAGGTCTGTGAGAGGGTTTGGGGTTCGATCAGTAGTCAGCACTGCCAGATAAATGAAATATACACACACCACTTCATTAGGTGCATATTGATCTAATACAGTGCATCTAATTCTGCCTTTACGCATATAAAAACATTCAGTTTTCAGATATTGTCAGGTATTAATTTAACTACATCTTTATTACAGGAGCTGTAGGCTGCAGTGGTGTTAACCTGATCTGCATTATATCACACTGAGGTGTTCCTGGTGTGGTGAACATGCATGAGAGGGCCCGAATATTAGAAACACCTTTCGGTTTAACGCCTCCACCTACAGGATGTAAATAATAAACAATAGGTAGCTTTATTGTCAAGAACAACAGAAGAATTTGCATCTGTTCAGCTGCTGTTAATGATTATTTTCATTATTGGTGGGTTTTAAAAGAGTTTTTTTTGTCCATTAAATGCAAAATTTAAGTTCTTAGAGACAAAAGTTACTTCTTAAACCAAAAACATGCAGCTCACAGTCGTTGGCTAACGCGACACTGTTTTAAAGAAGTCATCAAATCAGCTGCGGATCACAAGATTGCGTATTGATTGTGTTTTATCTGCTCGATGCGTTCCATATATATCGCTGGTGTGTGCGTGCAGGCAGCTCTGCCTGTATTTGGACAGTGTCACCAGTTTAGTTAGTTTAGCTCCGTACACCAGCGCGATGGATTTCAGATAAAGCAATTAGTGTGAGCTTTCAGTGCAGTGTCTCAGCTTTGATTTAAAGGTATTGACAGCACTGTTGGGGGAATTGTGCAGGAATTACAAGCATTTTTATACACAGATCCCCTGATTTCAGTACACGGAGGATAGCTGGATAAGTTGGGCTTCAAATTAAAGCTGAGCGTCTGCGCAGAAGAACGTGCCAATTGTTTTATCCCATATCCATCGCTGCGGCGTTTGCTGTGAACCGCACGCGTTCGCTCTTGAACGTGCGTGTCCGTGCGATCTCTCAGGTGGCCAAAGACGTGTCGGTGCGTCTGCACAACGAGCTGGAGAGCGTGGAGGACAAGCGCAGCAGAGCCGAGGACGAGAACGAGCTGCTCAGGCAGAAGATCATCGAGGTGGAGATCTCCAAGCAGGCGCTGCACAATGAGCTGGAGAGGACCAAAGAGGTGAGGGGACGATCATGGAGATGCTGTGGCAGCTCATGCATGCAAAGCTGCATTTTCATTTTCAAACGAGCGATGAGATCATCAGAGCGCTTTGAGAGTGAGCTGTGGTCGCCATCTGATGTGATTATTGAAAACACTGTTGGTGGCTGCGTTGTCAGCACAGGGTGAATCTGCAGCCTGGCCAGGAGCTGCTAGTCGGTGTTGCGGCCTTCCCGTAACAACCTGCATGCAAACGAGGGGCGAGTCTCGGTTAACGCCATGCCGCTGCAGATCGATGGCGATCACCGGCCTGATCAGCAGGATCGCCGCAGTGAATTAATGTCATCAATCACTGAACCGCCCCATGGCAGCTGTTTCAAAACAAATGCTTTGTTCGATGACGTCTGTTCGGTCAACACACATGTCATTTTCAATACAACAACACAAACATTCTAGTTGCTGAATGATTAAATGTTGGACTGGATGCATCCACACTATGATCAGACAGAGCCACAGCGACACTGATTGAACACATGGTCCAGGACACTTTTTATGAACATGTATAATATTGTTTGGGGGTTCTGTGCCTGTTAGTCCAAAGGTTTTCAGCATGAAGCACAGTAATCGAATGGATACAGAAGACTGTCGCTGTTTCAGGGACATAGGAGCAGTTTTGATAGGACGCTTTGAGCCTTAGTTACATATGCTTTGAGTCTGACTGCAGCTCCTAACCTGCTGACCACACAATCACAGAGTCTGATGCGTCTTTAGCCTCGTTTGTTTACACTGTGACGAGTCTGCACCATAGAGAGCTGCCATTTGGTTGCACGTTGTATGCATTGTGTGTTACCATTGCGCTGTTATTTTAGCATTTAGTCTGTTAACTTCGGCGTGCCCTATGCTCTCATGCTGTTCAGTGGGGAAAGTATTTGCTTCGATGGCAGCGAAGTTAGGTTCTCCTTGCAGGTAATGAGATGAGCGGGGGCTATTCTCAGTGCCGCTTGGCTTCGGCTGCTTAACCTAATCGATGTTGACAGCAGCAGGTAACACGCCGTCTGGCAACAAAGAGAAAGTAGGCTAATACCAGACCAGTCGGTGTGGAGATGTGGCTCTCTTATTTGGCAACTGACACTGTTTCTGTTTGCCTGTCGTCACGTGCGCCGCTGGTTTGATTCCCGATTCTGTAGGCGAGGCCTCTGCAGGTCTTCCACTGGTTGGAAATCTATATTCTGCAGCTGTTTATGACCTTAGCTGTCTGTGTTTGCAACATGGTTGTTTATAAAGGCAACTTATCAGGCCCCTGACTGAGCTGCGTGTGCTCCGACCTGGACAGGAAATCCATGTCTGCTGTGGATCTGCTAATGCAGCAAATGCAAACTCCAGTTTTCTTGTTTGGCGTCGCCCGACACTGATGACCTTTTTGGGAGGATGTGATTGGTGAGCAATTAGACTGGAGCGCGAGGACGCCGCCGCACGAGGAGCTTTGTAACGTGCATCAGCAGTCGTAGTATTTGCGGGGTGGCGCGGACTCTCTCGTGCACGGAGAGGAAAGGCGAGGGGGCGGCGGAGACGGCGGCCGCTCCAAATGATTGCAGGGTTTTTTTTGTTTTTTTTAACGCGCTCCCCTGAGGTTTGTCCCAGAAAAACACAAGCCGTCTCCGCTTCTGCACGTCACGTGACACCATGTCTCTTCACCCCCCCTTCAACTAGAGGGGAACGCCCCGATATTTCACATTTTCACAGTTTACCCGTTTGATAAACACTTAATTAGATGAATTCGAACGAATGAATCTGAGAATCTGCCCTTTGCTCTTGGAGTTGCTCAGTTGCAGAGATAAACCTCAGTGACACAGGAGGGAGCGCGTTGCTGATAAGAATGTTGTTCAACCGGACTGAAACATTGCTCCTTTTCCTCTTTGCTTTAATGAGATCTTGTAAATTATGACCCAGGTGTTGAGCAGAAAGCCCTCCACGCTCCCGTTTCCACTGCGCTCCTCTTCCGTTTCGCTCATTAAATCATCTTTTGCTGTTCTTTTCGTTAAAGTCGAGCGTTAACATGCTTCCCCGGTTACTTTTCCTGATAAAAGGGCAGCTGACCTCGGCTTGTTTAGGCGTCTGTGGCCTTTAAAACCCATCTCCTCCTGTCCCTGTGCCTGTTCTCTCTGCTATCAGAGGCTACACAGTGTGACTCTGGCCCAGAGATTGGCACCCCTGCACGGATTAATCCAACAAGAAGGCCTGTTATAAAACAGCCTGGCGCGTTTCGCCGGTGCACCCCGATGGGAGGGGAGAGCAAGAGGGACAAAGACAAAGAGGCAGAGTGGCAGAGAATGGCTGTAATCAGATGGCGGTGGGCTCTGGCTGCCTGCGATACGACCACAGCTGCACAGCTCACAAACCTGATGTTAAACAGTTTAGGAAGGCTGGTTGACGGGACCCTCGGTTGTTACAGTGTTGGCCCGAAAGAGCAAATTGCCGCTCCCGCTGCTTCTGTGTGGTCAGTCCGGAGGCGAGCGAGCGAGCGATTGGTCGAGAGATTTTTCATTCCTCTGACATTTGAAGAAAGGCCCCACTGATACGTGTAATGAAATGGAACTAATGAAATGTCAACGTGCATAACAGGAGCATCAGGTGATTTATTAGGTGCTCTCCGTCCCCCGTGATAAGTTCATCTTTCATTACAGCAAAATGATAATCCTTTGTGCCGAGCTCTTCCTCCTCAGCGACAAACAGCTGCGTCTTCTGGACAGATCGGCCGACGAACAGGAGCAGCGACTCCATCCGACCTCAGGAGGACAGAGCACAGTGAAAAGCACACATCTGCATATTTGATAACGCATTTTGGACTCACTCCTCTGCGGTTTAGGTGTAGGCGTTTTTTTTTTGTAAGCCGTGTAAACGCCACACGTAGCAGTCGGTGTGGGCGCATATTACATCGTGGTATCTAGCCGTGCAGAGGGCTCATATATGGATTGTTTTGATCGATTAAAAAGTATTTTCACTGAAAACGACAAGATCGGCTGACAGTTTAATAACCACAGCCTGCTGTAAAGCCACGTTTGTGGGATATTCTACATGAAAACCTTGACGACTAGATCAAAAGTCTTGTTTGTGAGATTGTTCGGGCTGCAACTTGCTTGATTATTTCATTATTGGTGCCTTTTTAGATATTTTCTTTATCGAGTGACATCGTTTTGTTGAAAAATTTGAGAAAATATTGAAAAATTCAGAAAAAAAACCCAACATAATTTTTTTATTTGCTTGTTTTGTCAAGCCTATATATATATATGGCATAGTATTATTATTACCATTTCAGTCAGTTTTCATGCAAAAATAGTGTAAACACGCAGAATATTTTCTTGATCCATCGTCAGAAATGAGATCTGACAAATCGATGGCGCATCCGAGAGTCTTCTGTTGCTGTGTTTCACTACTACAAAGGTGCTGGAGGGGAACACCTGCATTCTTAATAAGCCACGTCAACAACGTCTGAGCGAGAGCCACCGCAGGCGCCGTTTGTTTCGCTGTCAGAGCAGCCACCTCGTGCTCCCCTCTCACTCCTCCATCAGACGACCTCAACGGAAGAAATGTCGGCTTTGAAGAATCTCCCGATTCTCCTCGTCTCATCTCTGCTTCTCGCCTCTCCCTCGCGTCTCCCCCTCTCCTCTCCTCTGCTGTGGTTTCCCTGTTGGAGGAGTGTGAAGGAATCTCATTGACCTAGTTAATATCTTGTGTGTGACTCCACCAATGGGAAGGAGAGCAGGCACGAGCAGAGGAGTCGGGACTCTGCTGTAAGTCGAAATCTGCTGCAGTGACACGCGTCCATATAAAGCTTATCGTCACACAGCCGCTGTGCAGTTGGCTCCACTTCCCCATATTACTGTCATTGAGGTTGAGATCACTGAGATGAAAGGTCTAAAGCGTCGGGTCTTTGTTGTAAAAATCAATGTTTTATTAATTCCTAAAAAAGGTTTTAACTTGACGGCTCTAAAATGTATGTTTATCTCAAATTAATGGCATTTAAAATAGGTTAAACCTGCACGTTTGTGTCGCCAAGCACTTGAAAAGCAACGGCATTGTTACCCTGAATTCAAACTACCACCGGCACAAAGCAAAATAGGGAAATCATCAATTCTGCATGAAACCCCGGAGTGATGGTGTTTTAATTCCGAAGCGATGTCCTTTGAAGTTTAAAACCCTTGAAAAATGAAATGCCTCCTCCGTGCGAACACGCTCCGCAAGTGCTTTTAATTTGTGGAAGTATCAAAGCTGCCACTCTCAGATCACGAGACATCCTGAAGGATTTGTCGTAGCGGCGATCAAACTGTGCCTTTAAATCCCGCCAGACACATCCGGGGACATCTGAAAGCATTTCAGAAACGTATCGGAAGTCGCCTGAAATCAAATCATGTTGCTTCAATGTGTAATTTTGAGTTAAAGCGCAAGTTCAAGTATCAACGCTGACAAAACATCCATTTGACTTTTTGTAAAATAAACATAAACCAGGAGAAATAAACCATGCTAACATCTTTATTACAGTCATTAAAGGTTTATTTTTTAATTCATATCGACACATTTTGAGATTAAGTCATGATTTAGGGGAACAAACAACACCCCGAGGCCTGAATTAGTCTTGTTTCCAGAACCGAATCCATGACTGGTGCAGGTTCAGAGTGGGTGCCACCTGTTAACGCCCGGTTTTGTTAATAATGATAAAAAGAAAACCTAAATTGGGACCAAAAACATTTTATTCATACTCATTCAGCTGCAAAAAAAACACACACATACACAACATACATAACATGCTAGCATGCTAACACGCTCAAGCTGAAGGTGACGGGAACGGCTGCAGTTCTGCAGACACCTTGACCAAAGTGAGCGGATGCCTGTATTTCGTGCTAACTATCCGTTCGCACAAAACCACAAATGTCAGCCCAACAGAGGCACAAGAGGAAAAGTCAGGGGATCAACAAAGTCAGCAGGAGTCATTAGCGCCGAGTCATTAACGTCTGTTTAAAATACCATGCCAACCCCCTTTTGACGGTTGTGGATGTATTTCAGCCTAAACCAAAGTGGTGCACAGACTGACAGACAGACAGACAGGCAGACAGACAGGCAGACAGACAGACAGACAGACAGACAGACAGACGGCCATGCTGCTGTCACGGCTGAAAGGCCTTGTCTCATCATCCCAGAGCGTGCTGCTCAGTTTAACCCAGATCTGAACTCAACAGAACGTACATTCGGTGCCCATCCCAGGTTGGTTTCTTGGATGCTTCTCTTATCCACTGTAACAAATGGTATTAGCTGTTATATTTAGGGAGGTTGACAGCGGCTCGGCAGGCTGTAAGTCAGACTGAGTCATTGTGCTTCTCACTCTCCTGCAAACACAAGGAACAGACAGGACATCAGAGAAATAGGGCTCCCAATAGTGTGTGTGAGGGCTTAGCCTTGAGTGAGACACAGTCCTCGACAAAACGGTTTCAGGGAGCGGGAACACGTCAGTTTAGATCACGTGTTGTGCACCTGAGATGTGTGTTGTGTGAGGATGGATTTCAGGATCACCAGTGTGAGAAAGGGGAAATAGTATTATTATTATTAAATGATGAATGTAATGTGAAATAGATCATTTATAGACAGACGCACAGAGAATCACCATCCACCCCTCTTTAATGGCAAATAAGAAACGTACTTTTGAACATAAAGGCGCATTTTAAAGCCATCAGGAGACGGCACAGTGAATATTGGGCTTCATATTAATCAAGTGGACAGAGAACTGACTCTTAATAATATCCATTACTACCTAATAAGGTGATAACACAGCAGGGCTGTGACTTACAGTCTCCGCTGAGCAAACAAATCAACAAATGCAGCGTTATGTTCCCTAAGTAAGTATGGGCTGAAATAAACCGGAGTCTGTATTTTCATTATGAAATGATCTGCTGAAGAGTTGGGTGATTACTTCCTTTTTTGGTTATTAGCTCTTTAGAATATTGCAAAAAAACCTGTTAGTTTTGTATGAAAAAAACAAATATAAGACCTAACAATTAAGGAACGTTATCTTCTTTTAAATATTGAATGTTAGATGCACTGACTAAGAACTAAAAAATCAGAAAACACTCCTTTAAATCAGAACTACGATGACATAAGCACCAGTTCTCACTCGGTCGCATGTTCAGCGTCAGCCCGCGGCTCTGGATGTCAAAAACTGTGCGTAGCCCCGTTTGTAGACGAGACCACGGGGCGCGTGTGGAGTTCCACTGTAGTCTGCCGGAGTAAACGAGTTCATTTGATGTGGCAGGGGTCAGAGACAGTCTGAGTCACTGAGGGTTGTCGCCGTGTTCGGCGGCTGGGTGATTCAGGGCTGCGTCAACAGGGATGTGCAGTACGAGAGACTAGAGGAGGACTCTGCAGGCTCTCTAGTTCAGAAGAATGTCACACACGGTCACGGCGGGCATCAAACCTCAAAGCCTTTTTGGTGCTGAACGATGTGTCTGTCTGTGCAAACACACATCCGTGGAGTCTTTGGAGGTTGTGGTTTAGAAATGATCTGCACGAAAAGACCCACAGACTGGTTTCTTGTTCCCGTTACATTAAGTTATTCTCGGTCTGACAGTTCCAGATTTAACTTTAGCCACTTTCATGCTGCATTTTGTTCTTTTACAACATTAGCTGCTTTTGCTAAACCTGCATTTTTGTTTTTTTTAGTGGGGGACAGGACAGTAAGACTGACATATTATCACCTCATAGAGCTGATATGACAAACAGTAGCATACTTACACATCCAGCAGACAAACCAAAAAGCAACATTAGTATTTATTTGAAGCTGTTTGTGGCAGTTTACTGCCTTTTAGCTCTGTTTTTGGTCTCCACCAACTCCCCAGCAGCTGATAAATGATCATCTAGTTTCTAACGTTGAGATTTTTCATTTATCCATCTACCAGTCATTAGTCATATCGGTGTAGTCAGGTGCCTGTGTACAGCATAAAGGATACTTAAACATGGTAACAACCTCAGCCACGGCCTGGCAAGCGATACAGGAGTATTTACTGCTGAACCACCAAACTACAGAGCAGCTTCTCTTCTCAGTGAGAGTCTGCAGTTCATCCTCTGCACTCCAGCGTTGATAATCAGTTATTTTTATGACTTATTATTTATTCATCCATTTATATAACATATATTTTGTAAGTAGCATAAAGGGACGTGCATTTTGTTGTACAACCCTGTGTTGTGGAACGATAAATAAATAAAGCGTTGTACAGTTTTGGGCCGTGAAACCGAAACAAAGACACTCAGATGCAGCGTAGAGCTGCGGACGCCAGTGTGATTCACACCGTTCACATCAAACGTACGTCAGGTATCAAAAGAACGTCGTTACACAAAGTGTAAACAGTTCTCCAGGCAGAGCTCCCCTGTAAGACTGGTTATTCTCAACAACTTACCACGCTTTTAACTTTTCATTTTTGTTTTCCACAGCGCACAAGTGCATAAGCTCCTCCAAAAGGTACAGAGTTGCGCTTGGTCAAGCTCGCAGCGTCCCTCTGAGTCCTCCATCATGTTCAAAGTGCTCTATTTTGGGCGATACACTTCGTGGTCTCGGAAGCTGCATGGGCAGAATCCCCAGAGCATTTTCTCCATAGAAGCAGATGCAGCAGGATGTATTTGAGCACTGTGGAAGCCTATAGACTATTATTTGAAGCGAAGTGTGCTCGTTATAGAAGATGAGAGGACGTGGAAGACCGGGGAGGCAGACAGAGGCTGGCTCTCTGGGGCTGTATGTTGCATGCAGTCATGATTAAATGATGACTTCAGCAGTAAAGACTGAGGCCTGCCTACACAGCTCGATGCACTCCCAGGCAGGGCTTCAACAAAAGCTGTGACATCTCACTGAATCTTATCCACCCTCCTCTTCTATTTGCTCCCAGTAGCTCTCCTTTTGAAAAATAATCTCCTCCTCCTGTCTGCAGTTTTTATAAATCTCTCGCCCTTCCACTTCTCACCGAAGCAATCGTTCCAGGGCCACATAGGAATGATCAGTGTAGCTCTCCATGTAAAACAGTCTGAAATGAATATTTCAGCTGTATTGTTTTATGTTCTGCAGTTTTGAGACTTGTCCCGATTCTTCTTCTTCTTCTTCTTCTTCAGTTTTTCCACTTATATAGAACTCCTGCTACTTCCTGCTTCCTGCAGGGTTTGTCTGATCCCTCCCATGACTAACAACAAATGTCAGGATATTGTAAAATATAAATAAATCAGGATAAATCAGGTTTGCAGGTGGGGTTTGCATGTGAAACTGCATCGTTACAGAAGTTAATAAAAGTGTTTGAGTTGTGTTAAATCGCTTTATCATAACTGCATGTATGTTAAAGTCTATCCATCCAAAGTAAAACAGTTGTGTAGCAAAACTGAATTTAAAGTGAAAGGTGGTATCTTGAAATTAGGGTTTTGCCTTAATTTGTTTAACCTTTAAAATGACAGTTGAGCGAATGCCGTTCGCTGGATGATTTAAGCCAAATGAGTTTAATTACATCTTGGTGAACTAGACAAGTGTCTTATTTAAAAATGCTTTTTTAAAGAGGACACAGGAAGAGAGAGGCGGCACAGAAACAATGGACCAAAGGTAAAAAGCAAATGTAGATTTAAAGGTTTTGTTTTTATGATATATCAAATTGTCTAATGCAGTGAAAAGCATAACACAGAAACAGACCAAACATAGTGGAGCTCATTCAGCTCACCTGGAGATCCTACATGAGCATGGAGATTTAAATTCAAAGGGCAGAGTAAACGTGTATAGATATTATGTTAGGCAAACAATTCAATCATCTCATCATTCTCAATGTTTATTCTTCATCTCTCTGCTTCGAATCGTTGGTGTTGGATAAACCCTTATGTATCCATAGCAATAATTAGTTCTGCTGCAAGAAGACCCACCGTGGAGATTCGGCTCAGTTTACAGGAGGAAATCCTCAGAAACCTTCGCTTTAGCTCGTAGCTGTTAAACCTACACGCATCCCGTGATATGAACAAACCATCTGGGCTGATAACGCGTCCGGTAACGACCCCGTAGATCACCGCGTTCGTTATCTTTTACAGCATTATGCGGTGGCTCCGCGGCCCTCTGGGATTTTGGTAATAACACACTATTTCAAGTCTCACTTTCGTCCTTTATTGGCTCGCCGCCTACCATATTCAGGTCACAAAGACAGCATGTGTGCAGAGGCGAAAGGCCCCTCCCTCTTATTACGGGCCCATTGTGAACCTTTTGACACACACAAGGAGACAGTGAAGTACTGGGTGGCGGAAAGTGGCGCGGGGGTGAGGACGACCTCATTATCGGCCAGCTGGACAGCCCCGGCCGTCCACTTCTGCTCCCCACACACCCCCCTCCTCCTTTTGAACTCTCATCCCCCATCACACACCCTCCTCCTCCGAGCCCCTGTCACAGTATAACGCTCTGTTGTCTGGTTCCCATTAGCGAGCAGGATAGACATGGCTGCAGCCCAGTGGGACAGAGATCCAGGCTACTTCTGCAGAGTCCCAGATAGACTGACAGAAGTTTATGATCATACAGTTATGAGTGTGCCTTATTACCACAGACGCACACTTAATGATCGCAAGATAAAGACCCCGACTCTTGAAAAACAACCCGGCTCATGCTAATTATGAATAGTGGATGATCTTAGAAAGGGCTGCGGTCCTTAGCGAGATGATAATCACGGGCTGAAGGATAATAAGCCGCTGATAAAGGCTTAATTAAAGCCCGGCAGCCATCTTGAGCTGGCTGTTTACAGAAACAATCAGATACAGCACAGGCTCGGTGGACTTATTGTGCCGTTCACCGTTGCACAGGAATAAGATTTGATGCAATTCTCTGATCTATCAAGGTATTTTCTATTTATACGTTTCTATTATCACGAGACAAACCTCTGTTTCTTACATGAGGGTCCATCGGCGTTGGGGAATGTGCTGCATCAGGTTTTAAACACACAGACAGCTTCAAATAGGATCAGTATGTTGTTGTTTTTGGTCCTTTAATAGAGAAATATATGAGCAAATCACTGTTATTATCCTAAATGCATGTTAAAATAGCAACCAGCCAGAGCTCTGAACACGTTTGAACACCGGATTTATGCTCTAAGTCTTATTTAAAAGGCAATTTCTTGATCTCAGCTGGTTTAAAACAGGTTATGTTAGAAAAAAAAAGAGTCCACCCTTGTTCTTTACATGCCTGAGCCGGTGGTATTTGTTATGGCAGGAACCGCACGGGAAACGTAGTGTCTCTTTCCGCCCGTGATTTGTCAGCTTTATTTTGCCTGGGGGGCTCCAGTCGAGTGTAACCCTCCCATCGTATCCGTCTCCTCTGTACATCATGATGAGAGCAGAGCGACGTTCGCCTCCCCTGCCCTCTCCACATGGCCCTCTCTATCTCCGCACACTGCACACCACTGGCACGCTGCCAGCCCGCCGTCCCAGAAATACCCGGCGGACCCGCCGAGGAGTTTGCAGGCAGATGACATGGCAGCTCGTCCCTCCTCCTCCTCCTGGCCTGTCTGAGCCACGGCGTCATTTATAGCTGTTAGTGTCGCTCCACAAACCGGGCGACTCTCGTGACACATTGAAATGTGTTTTTTTTTTTTTTTTTTTAATAGCCTCCACTTAAAGTCACGGGTGTGAACCGTCGGTGAGAGCGCGGGCTTTTTAGGTCAGACGTGCTCACGACGACCTCCAGGCGGAGCGGTGCAGTCAGTGCCTCTCGGGTATATTGGACCCTGTTCATCACCTGTGTCTCCCTCGGGAAGGGTTCTGCTGAGTCAGCGCGCTCCCTTAAAGCACCGGACCTGCAGCTCATTCATAGTTACACACGTTCCCACCTGGGAGCTGCCCACTACAGTCTCGTGGCTCCACCAAGGGCTGTGTGCTAACTGTCCAAGGGGAATTGGGCTGCTCATTCATTTTTCTTGTTTTCAGACTTGATTCCATCTCCGGGACTGAGTTCAAGGCAAACCTGCACAGTTTCCCCAGAACAGGGGACGCAGAGTGGAGTTAATTTGACAGACTAAACGTTTTAATCATTAATATAACTGATGCATCTGTGCTTTACTCCTAATGACTCTTTACATACATGTTAAAAGTAGCAGAGGACTTTGAAACTGATGCATAAAAGCACAAATTGGTGCATGAAAAAGCCTTTGAGGGAAGGACCCCCAGACACCGCTGGCAAGGTGTCCCTTATTTACACTTTAAAGGAGGCAGCTCTAACCCTGTCTCTATATCTTTATTTAGACATGAAAGCATCTTTAAATCTAAAACTTAGGGGTTTCCAAATTGTGTTACTGAGGAATTTGCTTCTGTCAAGATGCTGCAGCTGGATGGATCGAAGGCTGCCGGGCCGTAAAACCCTGTGAAACTCATATTAAAGGTTTTTGTTTCAGTTTGTGGCGGTCCAGCTTCTTCTATAGATGCTTTTCATGCTCTAAATAACAAACCGCGAGCAGAAAACCCAGACTCATTTATAAATATGTTTAATATTTTTGATTTTTCTGGATGAATAGCTGAAGATATTTTAGATTTGCACCAACTAACAGTTTAAATTAAATGGTATTTGGGTACTTATCACCTTCGCATACCCATAGAAATCAGTTTATATGGAAGATGCAAGTACCAGTAGTGTTAGTAGTCACGCAATTGATTTTCTGTGATCGTTCTCATGCCGTCACAACGCAGGAAACTCCACCCATGCAATGAAACAAACGCTTAATAACAGAGATGATAAGCTGTGTTTGTCTCGGGGCTGGAAATCTTTTCGAAATGTGCTTGTTCACTGATGTTTGCTCATCCCTCCTGACCGCCTCTTCTTGTCCCTTTTAGAACAGAAATATCAATCACCACTTCCCCCTTCTGGCCTCTAGCAGTCGGGGACCTGTCTCCCTGTTCAGACTGCACCACCCGGCTCTCACAGAGCCACAGGGGTGGGGGGTAGTGGCTGGGGTTGCCAGTTCTGCACTTGTCAACCCTCCACATCAGTGAAGGGGCTAAATCAGGCCCAGTGTTTGTCATGGCTGCATGTAGTCTGTCAGTTTGTACTTTAAAGACACAGCATCTGAGGAAAACAACAGTCTAAAGGCCAAATTTTAAAGGATAATGTATTGCATACAGTTAAAAGATGATTAATAACAGCACAGGCAGCGATAGATAAGGGTGGCTTGTAATTAAATTGCCTGAGTAGCGATCACAACCTGCCAAAAGTGTATGCTTGAGATGTGATTAGACAGGAGCCCAAGGATTACAAGCTAGCACATCATTTTATGTCATCCGACATTTACTGTTTATAGCAAATAGTCAACCAGAAAGAAACTGAAGTAATAACGCACTCTGGATGCTAATGTGGTTTTGGCTAACGTTAGCAGCCCTGGGTGCTGACGCTCACGCAACCCTAGCAAATGTTACTCGAGACAGAGTTGCGTCGCACGAGATTGACTCGGTGTTGCTGCACCTTCATTTGTCCATGATGGCTGCCTCGTGCGTCCTGCAGTATGATGCAGCATGCACATTAATGGAAGGACACTGAGGGCTGCAGGGGGACGGTAGCTGAATGTTTGTCCGTGCAAATGCGTGGCCTTAGCCGTCACCCTAAAAGCCTTCTCTCTTTAAAGTATGAAGTGAAAACGTGGTCCCGCTGCTTGTGCGTGAGCTAAGCGATTGATATAAAGCCAGGCAGAGGTTTTAAACTCACAGTTCAATCAGCTAGCTGTCTACCTCTTGAAATAAAAGACCCGCTGTTTAGGAAATGAATGAGAATGCCGTTGCTAAGTCTGCCCTGACAGAATCAGCCAGTGGTTAATTGTGATCTGTCAAGTGGTTGTTTATGTGCAACTGGTTAATCTGGCGTTATTCGCTCCCACTTAACAAACATCTGTGAATCAAAGAGTACCAGAGCGCTACTGCAGGACCTTAATTGTTTTCATTTTCCTGTAAATTCAGGTTCAGTTGAGTTCTTTGTCTGATGGAGGACAACTGGTCCTTCTGTTCTTTACACATGCGTGAAAACGAATTGCCTCTGGAATATTAACAGCAGCGAATGGCTCTAAAATGCTTAAAATCAAGCCGTATCCATTATACCCAATCACTTTGTCCATTGTGTTAGAGAGGCTCCCGCTCTTCGTCCGCGTCCTCCTGTGTCCAGGTCAGATATTTCGATTCGCCTCTTTCAAACCATCCATCGCCATGGCAGCCAGAGACGGACAGCCCAGCCAGGCGACGGGTCATTAAGTACTGTGAGAAGATTTCCCGGCTTTACTGCTGTTCACAAGGCAACCGACCAGTGTCGCTTCTGACTGTGAAACGGCCTCGAAAGCATTCGTAGTTCATCGGTACGGGTTTATCCACTCACTGAACCTGAGGGGTCTCAGTATGATTTACAGGAGAGCGACGAAGCCGAGTCACGCCTTTTTATCCACAAAACACTGTATTTTACCTGGCTTGGGTCAAATCTTTCGAAAAGCTGGATACTTTGACCCCTTCTGGCTTCTTGATAAATGATAAAAAAAAAAAGCTGAGTGTCATGAGATTCATTGGTAGTGACAGCGGAAAAAGCTGTTGTTTTCCTTACTCATGTAGGCACACTCTCTCCAAAAGGCGGATGTACAAGAGCTCTATGTGTCCCTCTGTCTTATCTGTCCCCACCCGGTCTGATACGCTCCTCTCCTGACCAAGATAACATCGAATCTTCACTGCGTCTCTCTTCTTTTTAATTCAATTTGTTTATTTTCCACCGCTTCTCCTTAACGGGAACCACATAGATCACCGCAGCTGCTGGTTTTGCCAATATGCAGATTAACTTACTGTACAGCTCCTCGGGCAGAGCGTCAGCTGAAACAGTTGAAACGACAGTTAGCGTGATCTGGGCAGCCTTTCGTAAAGGGGCCTTTGAAGTGAAGCTGATTGTAATTGTACATTTCTAATAGGAGCGCCCGCTGAAGTGTAGCCTCTGCTCTCTCCCTCTCCCTCCTTTTGCTGTGGGATCTGCCGACTCAGCGCTACACACTCCAGGCGTTTGAGAACCAGTTTGCCAACAAGTTAATGTATCACGCATGCACCACACACACACAGACACACACACGGTGACTAATCACAAAGCTGATCTTTCGCTACGTTGTTTGACCTGATTTACTGTGGAGGCCAACACTCTGCAGCTGTTTGTGTTTGCTGAATTGTTTGGTCCTTATCCTCTAATCAAGAAAGTGTCTAATTATTATTAGCAGCTAATTACCGTCGTTTTTATTTCAAACCAGCACGAGACAACAACGCTCCTCTGTTCTGCGCCAGAGATTAGCAGAAAAGCTCCGGATGAGTTTTCTTCCCCTTGTTGCACCTTAAAGTCGTCTCAACCTTGTGTCTGCTGCCTTAGCGCCAGTTGGCACCGCGGCGGCGTGTTTTCTGCGAGCGGCGTGCCAGGCTGTCGGGTTGTTCGGGGAGATTTGTAAAGCGTGAGTGAAAGCGGAGTGACACGCCCCATAAAAGCTCTATTGTCCCGCTCTTTAATGCATGTCGGGTCCCAGACTGAGGTCAGGGCCGGCTTACTGAGGAGGAACAGTATGGGAGTGACCCTTCGCTGCACACACGCGACCTCCTGCACACGCGCACACACATACACAGGCATTGAATTACACACAGATATATAGACGAGCATATTGTGCACACGCTGCAGCATGGGATGATATATAACCTGTGCATGGCAGCATACTATAGGTTGCTATAGCTACTGGTGTCAATTCCCTAAGAGAATTAATGTTTTTTCAATCTACTATAGGACCAAAGGGGGGAGGATCCAAGAACAGCAGCACTGTTGACAGCTCACCTGTTAATTCACAGCCTTTATACCCACGTGTTTATTGCAAAAGTGATCTACTGTGTTGTACAACAGTGCACTGTAACTGTACTGTAACTGTCAACAAGGTTAGGTGGCTGTGTTCTCAAGAAGTTGGAATTCAATTGGTTTGAATTATGGTTGACGGATCATTCTTGCTCCAGTAATCAGCTAATTAGATTTTTGTAATGATATGGATCGTGGATTTCCCGTTTTATACGATTAGCACAGATCAGCCATAAATATTGTGCTGCATTCAAGGCCTAGGGGGAAAAAAACAACCTTTCAAACCAGTGGCTGAATACCATTTAACCCCCAAAAACTATTTGTTTTTGTCAGAGCTTTGTTGCATTAGAGTATATATTCTTTTCAAACTTTATGTGCTGGAGTGTCTTCAGGCACAAAAACCAGCACGCTGACTCCAGCACCCATCAAAGTTTTTGTCATTTGAAAACAAAAATAATAATGCGTCCGCATGGCAGCAGCTGCTGCAGTGCTGGGAGGTCGTGTGCAGCGGGTTGATTGCAGCTTTTTTGCTGATGAGGGCGGTGAGAGGCAACCAAAACGGGGAGATTATGGCTGGAAAACAGAGACAGTTAGCTGAAAAATGCTACATGCTACGAATGCTCATGTTACATAGAGTCGTTGGACAACTGTGTGTGAAGTGTGTGAGCAGCGTAATTCTCTTGTGTCTTTCATTAAGGAGCTCACATTCGCCGCAGTGGTAGTGAGCAATCTCTTGACAGCTGTTGATGTCAAGATGCAGGGGCGACGGAGAGGCCAGGCTCTGTTTACAAGATGCTCACATCCGCTGGGGATGGCCTGACATTGGAGTGACCTCGGAGAGTTGCTGCATTCGGCCTGTCTCACTGCCAAACGCAGGCAGATGTATATAAACCCGCTAACCCGCCTCGGCCTCGTGCACACATGCAGCAGGACAATGGAGCAGGCGCGCGCTCCGACAGAAGCACAAAAACACGCGCCCACACGTTCTTAGACACATGTGGGAGACTGATGACTGCAGATGTACACGCGTGTACACACAGACGCACGTGTGCACATCGGCTGAGCAGCGCACTCTACTGGATTACTTTAATTCAGTTAGCTTTGATTGGTTTAGGGCTTTTTGAAATATCACTGCTATCACAGCTATTCGCAGTAGCCCCACTGTAGCCAGCGTGGGGACGGGGGGGACGGGGGTGTGCACCAGTTTCAGTGGCAAATTGAATTCCAATGGTTTGCATGGTTCATATTTGGCTGATGGAGCATAGCCAGGAGCAGTATATTTAGGCTGTATAGGCCCACTGCAGGTGCTGCAAGCCAGAGATTGATTGTGCTTATAAAAATAGCACAGCGCCTTAAATCATGGTGCAGCAGGAGCCTTTAAAAGAAAACACTTGTGCATCAGAATTTGCGCCTGCATGGTGGGGGGAAAAAAATTAAATTAGACGATAGCATGTGACACTTGCATGCATCCGCTCAAGTGTGTGCGCTGTATTAATTAATTTATTGAAACGGATTACAGTCCAGATTGAGCCCTCATTCATCCAGATCTCGCTAATATAATCTGCCTCTAAACATTTCATAGCGACTTATCTCTCTGAGCTCTCCCGCCGGGTGAGCGATATTTATTCTGTTGTGCTGGAGTCTTAGGCTCCTCTGTCAGGGCTGAGAAGGGGTTTATCTGCATCCAGCGGCCGTCGCAGCTCCTTTTGTTGCTTGGCTCCCCCCCCCCCCCCCAGCCAGCCCTCCATCCTGCCCAGTTTCGCCGGTCACACCGCACTTCCTGTTAAATCCCATTACCAGAGCCAGACGCCACTCTCTGCGCTGCGTTACAGTCTTTGAGCAAAATCATAAATAGGCCAAGCTGTTGAGTACAGATGCCGCTGAAAATACACTCGCTGTGTTCCCATTCTTGCTCATCCTCCACCCCCAAGAATATGTTTCCCTCCCCACACTGGGATTTTATTTTTCTTGGTGACATCACCCACCACTTGCTCCAAAAATGCCTCAGCGTTTTACACAAACAGGCGGGTCGGAGTACACACTATCCTCCTCCTTCTCCCTCCTGAACGCACCAGTTTTTCCAAGACTGGCTGGCGAGATCGTCGCGGCGGCGTGTTTTTCCTCCAATAGCAAAGCTGCGAACCATGTGCTTTTACTCATCTGTTGAATATTATCCCCCGAGACCTGGGCTGACTAATGGATGACAGAATCAGCTCCACACCTACAAACACACACACACGCTGTACAGTAATGCTGACTTGTGACACCAGCTGTACTGCAGTCATGGAAGTAATCGTTCTGCATACACGCCCGAACACACACATGTTTACACCCACATTTGATTTACTGGCTTCGCTCTGTTTAAGCTTTGACCTCAAACTAACGAGCGCAGCCGCACACGTCCTTTGATTTGTCTGTGCATTGTTTTTTAAGATATGCCTGCTCACTCTGCCTGTAAATCAAACTTTAATCAGTCAGCCGCATTTACACTGACACTTATTTCATTTATTACTGCACAGGTACGAGAAGAGTTCCTGCGTAGAGCGTGGGAACTACAAAACAAAGTCGTGCAGTGGAACCAAAAGTCGAACCTGGCTCAGCTGTCATTGCACCACAACATGACGTTATCTGTCACTTAAATACATTCAAATGCAAGTTCCTAAATTATTAATTAATTAATAATTTAATTTTATGCTTTTGACACTTAGGAGATAACAGAAAACAAGAGGAGAAGGGGATGTCATACGTTACAGCAATGATTCATGGCTGGACTCTGCTAAAGCATTAATCTGCCACATCCTCCATCAGCTTTATATTGAATTAAATCTTAATTCTCCTCTCGACCCTCAACCATATTTTACAATAAATAGTCATTTTAAGATGTTTTTGGTGGCTACACAACGATCTGATGTCCGACTGTCCCTTGGACGGATGACGTAGCAAGGAGGAGCAGAGGAGGGAGGGAAAGGGTGAGGGAGTAAGACTGGGTAGTCAATCAGTCAGTCAATCAATCAGTCAGTCAGTCAGTGAGTCAGTCAGCGCCCGCTTCATTCAGTCCCAGCAGGGTAACGACTGTGTAACTACAAGCTGCTAATCCCGCAGGCTGGCAGATGCCCAGGGGAGTAAAACCAGCCACACCAGTACTACAGCCGGCTCCCACACCAGCTGGAGCCGCCTGCCAGCCTGCACGACTGCATGACTGACTGCCACTAACCCATGCTAACAGGCTTGTGAGAGCGGTGCATTCAGACGATGATGGAGAGAGACGCGTCTGAGTGTTTGCGCCCGTGTGCTTTCCTTTTTTTTTTCTTTTTTTTTCAGTGCACGAGTGCAATTGTGTGTTAAAGTGGAAGAAAAGCAGCCGCACAAAGAGGAGGGAACTGTGTTTGTGTGCGAGTCGCAGATAGGGGGGTTGTTTAGCTCCGCAACAAACATTCACAAGCTCAGGAAGCACAAGTAATCTCAGCGGCTGTGCGTGTATATAAAATCTGTGTGTGTGTATATGATTGTTTTTATTCTTTATTTATGTGTTTTTTAGTTTTTTAATTTCACGACACCCAGCAGATCAATGCCGTGTCGTGGGGCGATGCACGAGTAGCACGTGTCTGAGAACATTTCACACCTCAGTTCAATGCACTTTAAGCTCTTCACACGGAGTTTAACACTTGAAGAAAAGGTGAAGTTCGTCGTCGTAGTCAGGCCACAATCGTTGCCACGGTAACATTAGCACCCGCATGGTTATTGTGGTCGCAGTTTGTTTAGGGCAGCAGAACTGGTTGGGCAACAGGTGAGGGGAAAAGATCACGGTCCGGGGTTAAAGCAGGACGCATTACGTACGTACGTAAGACTGAACAGCGCTATAAATAACAAAGCACAACAAAAACACGCTACCTGCCCCGAGTCAACACTGATAAGATGCTTCCTTCCTCCTTATATTTAAAGGTCAAACTGCATTTACAGGTAATTGGCTCAGATTAACTGTTAGATCAGTGCTTTGTCGACTCCTTTTCTCTCTGATCACGCTGTTGTTGTTTTTTTTTTATCAAAGCAATGTCTGCACACAGTAAACAGGGAACCCTGGTTGTGGCGCTCTGGGGTTCTGAGGAGCTTTGCACGAGATGCCGTCTAATCCGCTGTCTCCCCAGAGAGATTAGCTCTGTCACCCAGGCTGGGAATTAAACCACGACTGGTGTTGGAGATACTGACACAGACACAAAGCTGAGACTGGACCAGAGGGGGAGGGGAGCTGGGACGGGTGTGGACGCAGCCCGTAAATAAGGAACTGGAGTAAACCGTGAATTACAGTCTGTCATCATCGAATAGAAACAATTATAGTCTTGGAGAGGATTTCTGGAGTGGGTTATACGAACCAATCAGGATTACAGGAAACGATGAGCAGCGGTGCAGTTTGCTCGTCACTCATTTTGACGTGGAGCTAAAAAATTGAATCTGCCAAGTTAAGAATGGGAATAAAGGGATCCGTTTACCTCCAATAGCAGGGGGAAACCCGGACAGTTTGTGCCGCGGCGAGATCAAACGACATGTTAAACGCATCATGTGATTGATTCTGTTACACTGTTAGCAGTTTCATTCAGCTCGGAGCTCGGTTTGCCCCTGTCGAGGGCACCAGTGCAGGGGTTCAGGCACAGAAACATCAAAAGACACCGCAACAAGAGAAGAACTCGCAGAGAGGCTCCAAGACTCTCCGAAACTCGGCACGATGAGAGGCAAATCAGGACACACTCGTGAAACAAACCTGTGTAGTGAGTCTGTTTTCAGTCTGTCTGATTAAATTTAATGAGCGCCGAACATTTGATTCAAGCCCTTCAGGGAATTTATCATCAGAAAAGAGTAAAACATGTCACAGATTCAGGCCCAAAGACATCCACAAAGTCTCTGTAACCATGACTGCCCACACTGTGGTTATGTGTTGGTGCCGTTTCTAAGTGGGCGCTCGCTTCCTGTCGCAGAGCCAGCGACTGAGTCAAGGTCCATCCCTGCTCCGGGCAAAACAGGTTCACCCTCACACTTTCCATCCATCTGGCCATGAATGAGTCACACTGTCCTACTGGTCTATTTTGGCTGGCAGCAGAGCTCGTACAGTCAAGAGTTTGCTTTATATAAAGCAAATAAAATAAAGACAGAGAGGAAGAAGAGGAGCATTGTATCCTAGCAGCTGAAACACTGGCGATGAATAATCTGTTTTTTTTGGCCTTAAACTGGGCAAAAGATGTAGTTCTTATCAAAATACTCGGCGCGTCCCTCACGTGGCGGCTTGTGGCGAACACAAACAATTCATTCAACACATAAAAACAGGAAACATCTCATTTAAATTATTAAATATGATCAATTGAATAGAAAAGGTGAGATTACACCGTCTTCACCAGACAAAACACTGTTAAAGAATGTAATCAGATTCATTATTACACACAAAATACAGAGGGAACACTCGTCCTGAGAACAGCCGTGTTTCAGACGTCGTGGGGCAATAAAAACAGAAGTATTTCGGCTGTTTCTGGACAAATGTACAGTTTTAGGGAAATGTTCCTACGCCTCGATAAACTCGGGTCACGTACTTTAATTATTATTTCAGAAGAAGACCGAGCACAACTCAGAGATGCCAGCACAAGATGAATGGCTGAAAACTGTGAAGCAAATATATGACGTGGAACAATTAACCACGAACCACGATTATGTGACAGGAGTAAATAGGTTTTGCAGAGACAACGCATTCAGATCTTTTCTTTTTTGCTTTTGTGTGTAATCTTTATTTTTTTTATGTTTAACCATGTGAGAAACATCACAAAGCTGATGACTGAGGACAATCTATAATCGTAACAGTATCCAACACCACAGAGGCTCATTATACCCCAGGTGTGAAGTGTATTTATCCAGAGTACAGGGACATTCATAAGCCTGCTGGAGTAAAACCAAACTTAGCATCCTCTTTAAATGTTAACCTGACGTTAACGCACAAGCCTGAACTGAACGCTGTCACATTAATGGATAGATAGTAAGACGTGTTGATGAACCGTCTGCACACCAATCATGTTGTTTTTGGGAATCATCTGTTTTGTTTAGTATTAATCTAATACGGCATCTCTGAATCAGCTCTTTTTCTCTCAACAAAAAGGTTATAAACTAGTAAAATGGTTGAAAATGTTGAAATACTGATTGAAGATTTATGCCAAAGGGCCGAAACGTTCATTAAATAATCATTTTACCAAGCAAAAGTCATTTATCAACCCAAAATGCAAGTGTTCACCATCTCAGATGTGATATTAGTTGATTTTCTCTGTTTTATATCTTTGTGAATTGAATATATCTGTATTTTCAAATGCTGATCAGACAATACATGACATTCGAAGACGTCACCTCTTGGAGTTTTTGGAAAACGAGACATTTTTCCCTTTTTTTGTAGTTTGCAAACCCCAAAATCTGTTGTTGCAGCCACAAATAACATGTGCACGTCCTGTTTGACCTCCAGGACTACACTGAAACACGACTGCGGCCGTAAGATCGGAAATATTAATATCAAGTTGTGCTTCCTAGAAAGGAGCCCGGCTTAAATGATGGCCAGACCCTTTAAATAACTCTGCCAGGGCAGCAGTCTGTTCCTGGAATAAAGGTTCACACTTCAAAGCTCTGCACTCTGCATTTAGAGAGGGGGATTTCTTCCTGTCCCTCTCTCCCTTCCCCTGTCGATCTTTTCGTATGGAGCCGCGGCTGACGGCGAAAGTAAAAGTGCACAGACTTGATAAAAATGAATGATTTTATTAGTGGGTAAGACTAAGCTGGCGTGCAGAAGTCAAGAGTTTTATCCGGGCTTTGCGTGCCATGCGTAGTATTAGCCACAGGACAGATTTCACCACTGGCCGGGCAGATGCTTCCCTCCGGAGCGTTGTGGAAGCGCCATGTGTCACTGAATCTGAGCCGGGATAAGACGTCTGTCACACTGAGCGCCGAGCGGGATCTGAAGCAGCCTGGCGCAGCGTTCATCAAAAGGCGCGACCGAGCGTCCTCATCATCCGCGCTCTCAAGTGTTTTTTAACTCAACGCTGAGCAGAACCGTCTCAAGGGACGATTAACTCTGCAACGTGCAAATCACATGTGGCGTCCGTTCACTCTGCCCCGCCACTCGACTCATGCGTAAACCAGATGTTGCAGGTCGATGCAGGCTATTACCGTTACTACGTGCGTGAATCAGACAGTAATTATGTCACGTGATCTGCAATCTGCATCGGAGTAAATACTTTCTCATTGGACTTAGCTTTGACCTGATGATGGAGACGTTATGTAAGACGTCCACATAGATTACAGTTCTTGGAGTGGAGTCGGCGCACATGTCCCACTGCTCTGGTGTTACCCTGTACCATCATTGCTATGATTACACTTGCACATGTCTGTACCAAGGCTCACACTGTGACGTGTGGAGACGTCAATAGCATCTTAAAACTGCAGAGATCTTCACTATTGAACTCACGAAGGCCCCTTTATTGCTTTCATTAGGCCGCTGTGTGTTGGTTTATGTAAGCTTCCCTCGTGCAGTTGAATGTTGGAGGAATATATTATGTGTGTGTGTGTGATTACGTATGATCGCATCCCTTTCCTTTGTTGTTTTACAGACTGCGCTGAGGAGACGAGGAAGCAGGGAAACATTTAAAGACAAGAAATCCTCGAGTCAGGTAAAATAAATAAATAAATGATTACCTGTGCAGGAAAAGCATTATATATCTTATTTCTTTGTGCCACGAAGCATCACTGCGTTGTCGTGCTTTAAAGGGGGACCTGGATCCTATATTCCCATGTGTTGGTGTCTGAATGACTGCTGGGGGCTATTATGTTTGAAGCTGGTCAAGTATTGGGTGAGCTGTTAGCCAGGAAACAGGCTAAAATACAGGGTAATTGGATGTCGTAAATGCAAACAAAGGGTTCTTGTTATTACCACCAAAACATGAGAAAATCCAGGTAGAAAAATACAAAAATTCATCTTGAAAACCTATAAATTACCCGCCCAGCTGCACCAGTTGACATGTTCCTCCATGACTACGAGCAGACACACACACCTTCCTGCTTCTGTAAATACTCACTAGTAAACACATGTAGATGACTACATTAGCGATGTGATGCGGTCCCCAACAAATGATGATGCTTCCTGAAGACTACGGTGAAGGAGGAAATGACTTTAGTTGGAGTGAATGAGTTGGTTTTAGGGATTTGTTGACACTACAAAAGTATGAACTGTCAGCAGCTTTATGTTGTGAAGTATTTAATCGCAGTACGATCGTCCTTATCGCCCTGCTAGGAGGACAGTGCAGACCTCAGGTGCCAGCTCCAGTTTGCCAAAGAGGAGTCCAGCCTGATGAGAAAAAAGATGGCGAAGCTCGGCCGGGAGAAGGACGAACTGGAGCAGGAGCTGCAGAAGTACAAGTCCGTTTACGGGGACGTGGACAGTCCCCTGCCTCTGGCCGAGTGCTCCGGCGGGGGTCCTCACACCACTCGAGAGGCGGAGCTGCGACTGCGTCTCAAGCTGGTGGAGGAGGAGGCTAACATCCTGGGCAGAAAGATCGTGGAGCTGGAGGTGGAGAACCGGAGTCTACGGGCGGAAAACGAGGACATCCGCTGTCAGTATGAAAGAGACTGCTTCGGGCGGGAACCTTTCTCCAGCATGCCCTCGTCGCCATACGGTGGGGACGCGCTGGAGTCGGCGAGCGAGCTACGTCGCCATCTACAGTTTGTGGAGGAGGAGGCTGAGCTGCTGCGACGCTCCATCTCAGAGATTGAGGACCACAACAGGCAGCTGACATCTGAACTCAATCGCTTCAAGTTTGGCCCCAGCAGCAGCTCTGGGCTCATCGGCGAGGAGGGTAGCGAGGGAGGATTATTCAAACCCGGTAATGGGGGCAACGGAAATGGCTCCACCAGTGGGATGATGATGGAGGAGCTCAAATCAGCCAGGATGCAGATCAATGAGCTGAGTGGAAAGGTGATGAAGCTGCAGTACGAGAACCGAGTCCTCATGTCCAACGTGCAGCGCTGCGACCTGGCTGCGCACCTGGGCCTGCGCACTGGCAGCCCTCGGGACAGCGATGCAGACAGTGATGCTGGCCGGCGAGAAGCTGCTGAGGAGGAGGAAGCAGGGCGGCTTCTTCTCCTTCACCCCAAGAGGGAGGGCCCTATTGGGGGCGAGAGCGACTCTGAAGACCTGTTTGAGAAAACGACAACCACCTCAGGGTTCGGAAGCATCAAGCCCTCAGATGGCAGCGAGCTCAGCGCCACTGAACTGGCCAACCGCAGGAGGGAAGAGCGGGAGTCATTCTCCAACGTGAAACGTGAGGCGGAGAGGCTCGGGAAGACGGTGGACCGTCTGATCACGGACACTGACAGCCTGATCTTTGAGGGCAGGCTGCTGGTGACGACAGGAGAGAGCCTGGAAGGCGGGGCGGCGTCTGGAAACAAACCAGACACCCAAGTCCTGGACACCATCAACACCCGCATGAAGGCTTTCCGCACTGAGCTGCACATCTTCATGGAGAAGCTGGACCACATAGGGGAGGGTCTGAGAGAAAGGACAGACGACCTGTCACCCATGCCAAACCTCACGGAGTCCAGCAGCTTCCTGTCCACAGTCACCTCCATGTCCCGTGACTCACCCATCGGCACCTTTGGAAGAGACCTGGTGACGGACTTCCAGGTAGGTTTAATGGATAGACTTCCTGTGATGCTTTGTACTGTTTTTAAAGAGACATCACTCTTTACGTTTAGATGTTTTCTTTCTGTGGCTGCTTTTGTTCTTTTGCAAAAAAAAAAAGAAAGGAAGGAGGAATATGAATCACGGAGGGAGACGGCCTGTCAGCCAATACGGCTGTTGACGCCATGATGGGGACAAAATCAATACTTTACGTTCACTTAAGACTTGCAGACAAGACGCTCTTTTAAAACCCTGCATAAGAGCATTGATTAGCGTTCAACCTCGAAAGCATCCCAGCTGCTGGTCCAGATGATATCACGTCGCGGGGAAGAATGTGAGACAATATCACACCAGATGGCTTCATCGCTTTAAAACAGCGGTAGACAAAAATATTTAATAATCCAGACGAATTTAAAAAAACACTTGTGTATTTAAAAATGCGAGAATTCGTATGGGTTTGAATCGAATGGCCCTAAGTGTGCAGTCATTAGCAGACCAATTAAGGCCAAAATACACCAAACGAGGCCCTGAGTCAGCACTGTGTGTAAAAAAAAAAAAAAATCAGCTCCAATCAACGACAGTGGCAGCGCCGTGCATCTTTAGCAGGACACACACTACCCACAGCCTCTGCCTGTCAGTGGGAATCTCATTAGGCCGCTGGAAAACACAGATTCAAGGATAGGTTCGGATTTTTTCAAGTCTCCATGCAACATCGACACGGCTGCGCCCGCACGCTAAGAGGGTGATGAATGTATCTTTGCGTCAGAGTTTGTCCTGGAGTCATCGCTACCCGTCAGGCGGTGGCACGAGCAAGTTCGGGAAGGACAGAAACCCCCCGCTGAGCAGAGGGGCGGGAGATCATTTGATCTCGACTCTCAGTGTGAATACAGAACTTGGGGTCACGTGATCCTTCTGGCTTTTTATGTTTCACGCAGGAGGTGTCAGAGGAGTCAGCGCAGGGACGGCCGGTGTATCGTGGACGGGCGTTCATAGCGATGCCTCGTTCTCCTGTCATTGTGAAGTCAGGCTGTAGGGTTGATCGAATTCAGTTTTCAGTTATGATTTGGGCTCCTTAGATTAGTACAGTATAATCAAAATCAAACTATTATCGTCCAGGAGTCTGTTTTTTACAGTGAGACTTACATTTCGACCTGGCCATGCTCCTTTGTTAAGTTGAGGCGTGTTTAGTGTCGCTCGCTGCCGTCAAGTGAGCCGCTGTGTTTAAGAAACAGCTGACATGGGGTTTTTGAGACTAACTTTAATTCCTGATATTATCAAACTGACGGCTGATACGGCGAGTGTTTGACTTGGAATGAAAGTAGACCCTTTGTTTGTGGATTGTGCATCGATTTTACTAGTGAATATATTTCAGTTATGTATTCTTAGGTTGGCATTTCAGCTCATATCAGGAACATATGCATTGATACTGATTTGATTCCTGCAATAGGTGAATGTCAGATAATTGTACTGACCGATCAAGTTAAACAGGTTTTTAACGTTTTAATTGAAATATGAATCCACAGTTAAAATGTTTTTTTAATGAATAAATGTCACTGAGTAATCGAGTTAAAATCATAATCTATTAACCAAAACAGTCTTGATCTTTGTCACATTCGAGGCAGAGTTCATCCGGTGTGTGAAAACAATGAAAAACAACCTGAATGACTTGAAAAAATCCGAACCTGTTGCTTTAAACCCTCAAGAAGACGATCAGCGCCGACACAGGGTGACACAGCAGGCCCCCTGCTCCAACATGAGCCACCCAGCTCGACCACACTGGCACCACCGCCACCGCCACCCCTCCCCTGACCCACCGCCACCACCATCGCTTCCTGCTGCCGCTGCTGCCGCCACATTCACATCTGCATCTCCATGCACATCCTCATAGCCAGCAGCCCTGCCTGTCGCCTCCTCCCCTGCACTCACTGTCTGCAGCTGCCCTGCTTCCAGTCAGCCAGGGCCAAGGGAGGGTGCTTAGGAGGGTGCTTGAAAGGGTGCTTGGTATGAATGGAGTAAGTACCAACGGAGTTACGGCGGCTTCTTCCATTCGGCTCGATTCAAAGCTTTTCCTGCCACAGTCAAACGCTGCATGATGAAGTTTAGTTTTCCTCTTTACGGCTTTGCTGCACCATGCTATCATTTGTACGACCCATTATGACACACGAACAGCGTAGCTGCTGTGTTTGCACAACGCATCATCACGCACACACACAGACACACGTGGGATTGGTTACTCTTCGGAGTTGCCAGGGAGACAAACTGTAAAAATGTGTGCGCCGTCTAAAATAACCTCCGTTCAATAAAAACAGGGTGTAAATCGGAGTTGCATGGAGCTGTGTGAGTTGCCTGTGGAAGAACCTCGCTGGCTGGCATTCCTGCTTTCTGTTCATGTTTTATTGCAGCTCAGTCAACATGTCAACATGCTGTGTACTCTCCCAAAGCCGGTTCATTATCTCTGTGCTGCATGATCAGGCGGACATCTTGGATGTCTTTTCTAATCAGCCCGACTGCCGTGTGGAATAAAACAAACAGCTCTCCAAACACTTCTCACCTCAAGAACCCGGCGTGCTTTGTAGAGATAATAGACTGAAGCTGCCTCCATGCTCATTCTGTCCAATGACTTGTTTCTGCTTTGCTCCTCTGCCTGTAGGACTCGCTGGTTAGTCTGGGTGAAGCTGGGTGGTTTAGTTCAAAGCTAACCACTGTACTAACAACTCACACCTGTTCAAAGCAATAAGGCCTTCGACCAGTGAGATGATCAATGTCGTAGGATAGCGGAGTTCTAAATGCATTTTTAATATATTTATTAACATCTGCGCAGTCGTGTGTTACATCTCTCTCACCATCATGACTTTAGAGTCCCGTAGCTTTTAAATAAGATTAATATTTTGAGCTCATAATCACTGAAAAGCTTTTCTTGTTACTGTGACTTTCATGTCTTTCAATTATAAGATGCAGACATTCAGATAACCACCAACTTAAAGCCTCTTTAATTATGTTTTAGTATCCAGAGCTTCAGACTATCACATAAATTTCAATGTTGTTATCAGATTTATAATATTTTAAATATGCGCTTGTAGCTTTTTAGAAATCTCAGATGTTTGTCTTGCAAATAAATATATATATATTTATATTTGTTCTAAATTAATATTTTAAAGTGTTAAATAATGTCTTATATAAGTGTATTAATATGATATTAGCCTCTCATTTTGACAAACCGACATTTTGTGCACTTGAAGTCACTTTATTTTTTTCTGAATTTATTACTATATAGATAACAATGTGATCCTCAGACCGTTAGATGAAATTCAAAAGGACAGCTCTGTGGTTTGTTTGATAATTACGAGATAAAAGTGCTGTAAAAACAAGATAAAAGTAATAAATTACAACACGTTGAAGTTAAATTCACTTTTTAAAAGTCTTTTTTTTTTTTTTTCTTTTGGTGAATGATTTACACTTTTTTAGGTATTTGCATATTCGAGCACAAAGCTGCCAGCGCGGGCGCCGCTACAGAGAGGGGCAGCTAGCATGGCGCTGCCTTAAAGCTCGACTGAAGCCTCTAATGCCTCCACTTTGCTTTAAATGCTGCGGTGTCTGAAAACAATGTGCATCGGGACACGACCCTCCTTAGCTGTCTGCTTCCTACAACACACACGGCTGTGCACCGGCATGTGTTGGAAACCTTTAGCGTGCTAGCTCTCGCTCTGCAGTTTTGCCGTGGTATCTCTCAGCTGTTGGTTTGGACTCATGTATCCCTCATTGCATGCGCTTCATAACAAGTGTTTTGCATTCTCCCCCCCCCCTCCCTCCGATTCCCTCTCTTTGTTCCTCTTTGTGTTCCCGCCAGATGTTTCAGCCCATGATTTTGTTCATCCTCATTCTCGTTTTCTTCTCATCTCTCTCATACGCCGTCATCTTTAA